>OX596150.1:5475734-6872734 GCA_951394285.1 Epirrhoe tristata | reverse complement strand
CCGGGAGTGCCGACAGAAGTGAAAACTTGAACAATTACGTACATTACGCACAATGAATTTTATCCCTCCAAAGTTACTGCGCAGAACCCATTTATGATGACCCACAAAGATGAAGACAGCGGTTGTCAGACAGACAACAAGAAATGACAGAGGCTTTACACCGCGGCCTAGAAATTAACACCTGAGTTGCGTACAGACTCATATGAACTTACTTTTTTTGGTACTTGAAAAGCTGAGGCTTGTGCCTTCACAGTGTACATTTGCCTGAAATAACAAGTACAAACTTACAAAAATAGATATTTGGTTTGTATCAAAACTAAAAAGTGATTGTACTAACATACATTTAATTTTAACTATGTACTTAGTAGCAACAATAGTATTCTGAAGTTATTGCATATAAATAGTGTGATACTTTCATTGAGTGAGTGTGATTCAAAAATTGTAGAATGTCTGTACGTAAACATCTCATTGCAGGCGACTGTACCTAACAGGTAGCGCTACTACAGTATCTATTCTTGTACTACTAAAGTAGGTACAGCAGCTAAATTAATACTACAGCAGCTAGGTAAATAAATACAATGTCCCAGGCACTACAGCATCGTCTTGAGTGTAGGCATAGGTTCGCTCCTGAATCTCCTGATTCTGTATAAATCATCTAGTATAAATGTACAAGCAGAGTTTTAGATAAAATAAAGTGTTATTGTTGAACAATTGTAATAATTTAAAAGTTAAATTTATAGTAAACGCAACATATACAATTTGACAAATCAATGATTTGAAAAGTGTCTGCGCAACCCCTATGAACACCATCACTGATAGTTATTAGTAGCTTCATGCAACTCAAGAGTACAGTTCGCCCAACGGATCTAGGCATTTGTAAAGTTAGCCATTTGTCTGCGCAGAACACAATTTTGTATGAAAAAGTGGTCACTGCGCAGACAATCTGCTAACTTCACGAATGCCTAGATCCGTTGGGCAAACTGAAAGTAAGACAAAAGCTAGATCAAACGGATTTTTGGATTAGGAAGGTTTTGTACCTACATATCTAGTTGGTTAGAAATAGCTTTGGGAATGTTCCGGCTCCTCTCTGGTTTTCTTCAAGCCACAAGTAAAAATACTTACTTCTGAAAAAATGCTGCTAGGAAAAATTATCATACATATTTGTCATAGGATAAGTTTTAATCAAAAAGTGAGAAATCAGCTGTGTGTGAGTCATGTACCAATGCACTGTACTAAAAAATCCGAAATAATCACACATCACTCGGTAAGTTTGTATGTAATGTAACACAATTAGATAGTAGGTACTTTTCTCTATGCACAGCACTGACAATATTCCAGAATACATAAAAATGCTCGATCTGGGACCTTTTTATAGTTTCTCCAATTAATTTAGCTTATTCTAATGTAATTATTTATTAAATTATTATACCTATCTAATCTAAATGTAAACAAAAGCTCTATTCCTAAACTTTATGCAGTGTAGAACAGTTACTGAAAGTAGTTCTGAAATTTATAACTAGATGGCGCGACTAAAATTGGTCGTTTTCTAGATCGCGCTTCTTGACCATAAAAAGGTACCATGCTAAATCTATGGTCTTGACAGTAAAGCGTCTTACCGTTTTGACAGTAAAGCGTCTTACCGTTTTGACATTAAAGCGTCTTAGCGTTTTGACATTAAAGCATCTTAGGTCAAGTGACAGCGTCTTAGTTGAATCCAAAGATTTTTATCCATTTCAAAACTAATTCCTCTATGTCGCTAACGCGCCTAAAGAAGTTTTCACTTCAAAAAAGTAAGTTCATATGAGTCTGTACGCAACTCAGGTGTTAATTTCTAGGCAGCGGTGTAAAGCCTCTGTCATTTCTTGTTGTCTGTCTGACAACCGCTGTCTTCATCTTTGTGGGTCATCATAAATGGGTTCTGCGCAGTAACTTTGGAGGGATAAAATTCATTGTGCGTAATGTACGTAATTGTTCAAGTTTTCACTTCTGTCGGCACTCCCGGAGTGCCACAATTTTTTTTTTTTTTTGTAACTTGTTACGCGATTGTTCCGCCATTTATTGACCGATTTGCATAATTATTTTCATGTTTGAAAGGGTATACTCCAGAGGTGGTCCCATATAAATTTTATTCCTGAGGGATTGATAGTTTCCCCGTAAATCTCTAAACACCTTCCCTCCTAGCCATGTCACAAATAGAAATCGAATCGACAGCTTGACGCCCTGAGTCACACCGCGTTTCGAGTCAAACATTGAAGTCGGTTTTCTTTTTAGTATAAAAACGTAATTATACAAGCTATATTCAAAATAAAAAAAAGTTTTGAGGTCTGCACTACCAAGTGCACGACCTCTGCGGCAGTGGCTGAAAGTCCGCCTGCGACGCATTAGGTTGCGAGTTCGATCCCCGCCGCGGGACAAATGTTTGTATGACCTACAGATATTTGTCTCGGGTCTGAGTGTTTCTATGTATAATATGTATGTACCTACAAACAAAAAAGTATATTAGTAGTTTATCAGTCATCTAGTACCCATCCCATAACACAAGCTCTGCTTACTTTGGGGCTAGATGATGCTGTGTGAAAAGTCCAGCATTATTTATTATTTAAATAATTGATCATCTCGGGACTATGGAGCCTCAGTCCCTTTCACAGACAGAGTTCTCTTTATGGTTCCTATCTTAAGCGATCTTCCACCACTCTTTCTCATCATAGAATAGTTATATTTATTATCAAACAATGATTATATTTTTATATAATAAAAGTTTGATAATTACTCACAATTTGTGTCATTTGGTAGATGCAGGCGATGTAACACATCACGTCTTTTTCTTCTATGAACGTCCCTTTGTCGATATCTTTTACCTTATCTGCAAACAGAAAATCAAATGAATATAAAACGGATGTAGATATGCTAGTGATTTAATCTTCAACATCAGCCTATCTCATCCCACTTCTGGGTATTCTATCCTAAGGCAATTTTGCCTATATACAACCTGCAGATTTCACAATTGCTAGTAATTTAGTTCATGAGAAAATATACTATTTATTATTATTTTAAAACAGTTTAATGTTCAGGGAACGTTAAAAAAACTTTTATGCGGAATTGAATCAGTTAAATGTGAATCTGTTTATTTTAACGCACCTTCTGTCGCTCCAGTTTTTGCAATGCATTGCTTCTTCAGCATTTTACCGGTGTTCTTCAACTGTTGTTTAGTCATCTGCAGGTAAATTATATATTTTGAGCATGGACTCCAAATGAGAGATTAATTATAATCTACGTTATGACTTATCTCCATTCAAAACAGCTTAAAAAAATGAGAAAGAAGCAACTGTAGTCTCTACTTTAATAGTTAGCTTCCGAGAGAAACGAGGGAGTTATGATAAGAATCCTTCGATGCACTCGGAAATTAGATTCAAGATCGCCATGACAGTTTTATCCCCGAAAAGAATAAAAAATAAAATAACTCGTAAATTGACTGGAGTGCAATCTCGGTGCATGACATAACATGGCTCAATTATTGTAAGATATCATTTTATTTTTCAGATTATCATTACATATTTTAAGCAGTGTCATATTGTGGAAATATAAATAGCATAAATACTTACGGCATCACTTCCAGCCAGCACCAGAGCGAGAACAAACAAACACCACTCCCGTTGATCCATCTGACTTCCTTCGACTAACAAATCTGCACCTAATTCGCGCTAACCAGCGTTATAAAGGAAGGTACATTCGCATAATAATACACCATTCAAATAAACACACAAATCAAATGTATCGCTATAGTTAGATATGTTGACAGTAATTCGATGTCACACTGTAGCTGTATACTGTATAAACATAGCTATAGTTTGGTAGACAGTAATTAAATGGCTTTGAATATACTCGTATATAGGTATTACTCATATGTCTCTATACTTTCAGGACTTCAGTCTTTGATCGATAGTATATTTAAGAATCAAACGAACGTACCTGGTGATGTTTGATTCCAATTATGCGAGGGTCTCGTCCGAAGACCATTATTAACTTGCAGCATTACGAGTTATGGTGCTGTCTCTGTCACACTTCAGATCCAAATCACATAAATATAAAACAACATCTCCCTTCTCACTCTCATGCGCCATCGCCTGTCTATGCTCGGTCGACCGGGAGCATACCTGCAACTCGCCATTACTTGTGGAGAAGGCTACTCCCTGCAATGTCTCCAGGTGTAGTATGTATTTTACTTTACCAGAACATTATGAGGGGTAAGTACATAGCTGGGATGGGTGGGATTGTAATGGTCTTCGGACGAGACCCTCGCATAATTGGAATCAAACATCACCAGGTACGTTCGTTTGATTCTTAATTATGCTTCGGGTCTCGTCCGAAGACCATTATTAACTTGCAGATGTTTAGAGAATCACAGTTTTATGAAAAAACATTATTAGGAAAAGTAAAATACTAAAATTTATACTGTATGATCAAAATAGCTTTACTTATATTTTTCAATAATATACATAGATATTATAATTATAGTACATCTTATCATAATACATTTATCATCCACTTAACAAATTGCTAATTTAATAAGTGTACCTGATTAAGATTTAAGTACCAAAATACATTATTTATTTTTAAAGACAGCTTCAGCAAAATCATTATTTGTCGGATTCATAATCTCTCTGTTATAATATTTTAAAAAAATATTAGAAGAATCACTCCAACCAGCGGCCCTCCGAACCACCTCCAGGTTCACGCCCAGCCTATGAGCAGCTGACGTGGATGCGTGGCGTGTGCTGTGAGCTCCAAATACCGATATATCAATACCACTTTTTGCTAATACTTTTTTAACCCAATGGCTAAGTGTTTGTGAACAAACTTTCTTATGAGGTTTCCTAAAACTAATGAATAGGTGATCGTCTATATTACCTCGACGTAGGGTTGTAGTTTTTTCGATATAAGCTTGCAACACAGTAGCAGGACATATCGGTGGATTTTCGGGTATAAATGGCAACCTGATAAGTGGTTGGAAGGCCCCAGGTCGTGATGTTTTAATTAAATCGGGTATTTTTATTATTATTAAATCATGTTCTATACTAATGTTACTTAATTTAATCAAACTTAAAGTTTGCATTCTCTGCGCTGAAGCTATGGCAAGTAAAGAAATTGTTTTATGCGATATATCTTCGAGTGAAATGTCAGAGTAAGGATATAAATTAGATACATAAATTAACACTTTTGTGGTGTCCCACGTAACGGCGTATTTAGGTTTAGGCGGCTTTAACCTATATACGCCTTTCAAAAATCTGTGAATATTATCATCTAACGTTATATTTGAGCCCAGGATGGTGGACAGCGCGGAACGATGTGTGTTTAATGAACTGAAACTAGCTCCTTCATCATATTTGGTTGTCAAAAATGAAATAACTTGAGTGCTTGTTGCTTTAAAAGTGTCATAGCCGTTATTTTCGCAATATGTCCACCATGCTTTAAGACTAGAACTATATTGACTTAGCGTTTTTTCTGCAAATGAAGCCATCATAACGTTTAATGATGATTCTGGAATCCCTCGCGATATCATCGCTTGCCTGATAATTTCGCCGCCACCAGGACAAGATCTGCGTGAAGCGGATGGTACATTCTGAAAGGCGAATGCAATAAATACTGATCAGGCCCAAAAAATATTTTTTCCGAAACTATCAATTTTGACCACAATGGGTACCAGGGCTGAGATTGCCAAAACGGAACAACTAAAATGCCTTCAGCTTTGTCGGTAACAATTTTTTGTAAAACTCTTGTTATCATACTAAATGGGGGGAAGGCATAAAAATTAAGATTTCTCCAATTAAAAGTAAATGCATCTATTATTTCTGAAAAAGGATCAAGTTTCCACGATGCATATCTTGAGCATTTAAAATTTTGAGAACTAGCGAACAGATCAAACCCAGGTTTGCCAAATTTTATGGTTATTTGTTTAAAAGCATATTTTGCAAGTTCCCATTCAGTATCTATGATAATTTTACGAGATTCACGGTCAGCAATTATGTTATCAGCAGATTTTATATATGAAGCAAAAATGTTTATATTTCTAAGCTCACACCACTGCCAAATTGTACGAGCTAAGTCATTTAAATGTAAGTGTTGTATGCCACCCATGCGATTGATATAACAAATTGCTGTTGTATTATCAATTCTCAGTAATATATCACAATCGTGAAGATCTGAGGCAAAAATCTTTAAACCATAAAATGCAGCCTTTAGTTCTAAGACATTTATATGTAATTCAAGTTCTGATACAGCCCAATTTCCGTGTGCACTATTATTGTTGCAAGCAACGCCCCAACCTGTAGTGGACGCATCACTATATATTTCTAGACAGTAGTTATTACTACGAATCGGATTTTTCGAACATAAAATATTGGATTTCCACCAATTTAAGTCTTGCTGTAAAGAACTTGCAACAAACATTTTAATGTTATAGTTATCAGAATTTCCTAAGGCCAGAAACTTTTGCCTTTCAAACAATTTTGTATACATCCATCCGTACCTAACGGCAGGACAAGCGGATGTCAACAGACCTATGAATTCAGCAAAGTACCGAACAGTACATTTTTTCAGCTTTAAAAACTCAGTAGTCTTATGAAGAATTCGCTGTTTTTTCTCTTCAGGAAGGTAAAATGACATTTCTTTAGTATTGAAAATAAATCCTAGAAACTTGCATTCCATTTTCGGAGTTATTTGACTTTTATTAAAATTTATAACAAATCCTAAAGATTGTAAAACCTTTATTGTTGTATGGACGTTATGAATGCATTCGCTGTACGTTTGTCCTATTAATAAAAAATCATCCAGGTAATTAACTGAAATCAGGCCTCTTATACGTAAGTACTGTAAAACCGGTTTAAGCATTTTTGTGAAGACAAAAGGAGCAGTACATAAACCGAAGCACAGAACATTAAATTGGTAAATTTGGGATTTCCAAGCGAAACGTAGTTTCTTTCGTTGATTTTTATCAACTGATATCAAAAAATATGCATCTTGTAAATCTATTGTTGCCATAAAATTATTTCGACTTAATAGCTTAAGCGCAGTTCTAAAGTCTTCCATTTTAAAATGTTCTAGATGAACAAACTTATTTAATTCCTTGAGATTCAGAATAAAGCGATGTTTGCCATTTGGTTTTGGTACAGTGAAAATGGGCGATAAAAATTGACCATCACATGGATCGCAAGCTGATATATAACCTGACAGCAATAGATTGTCAATACATTGATCAATGATTAGGGTTTCAGATTTTGATTTACCTGAGTTTTGACAAGCAGTCATTTGTATGGGCTCGCTTTTAAAAGGTATTCTGTAACCTTGAACCCAGGATAATACAATAGGATCATCAGTTAGATTGCTCCAATTATCGTAAAAATATTGTAATCTGCCTGCGATAGGTACCTGTGCTATGGAAGTCAACGTCTCGTGGTCCTCTGGCGCGTGGAGTGGCTCCGACGGTAGGTGTCCCGTCGATCCCTCGGTGCTGCTGCCGGTCTGCGGGAGCTGGGGTTCTGACGCGGCTCGCCGGCTGCTGATCGCGGCATCCCCCTTAAGTTTAAAGCCCCACGTTGAGCTTTTCTAGTAGCGGGTAAAGGTTTGAATGGTGCTCGCTGTACTGAGCTGAATTTCATCTCCGCTCCCGATTGAGAAATAGCTTTGGTTGACTTCAAATGTTCCGCCAGATTGCTACCGAATAAAGATTCATCAAGTTTTGTATTTTTAACAGCATCTTGGGTCTTTTTATTCAAATTGTTTATGATTGCATATCGTCTAGACTGTGACTCTCTGTAATGACTGTCACAAAGTAGTCGGCCAGCGTCACTTAGAGGTTTTATGATCTTTTGAGGCACTGAGTCCTTAGGTGACGATAAAGCCCAATGCAGTGCTACTCCAATCGCAGATAAACAGCTGGATAATTGGTTTTGCTTACTTTGACTATAAGCGTCTTTTTTAGCATTTAACGGTGTCAATGCCGCCTCGATCTCTAAATTAAGCTTTGGGGCCTTCATGTTAATGCAGTTTTCCGCTGGCAAATATTGTTTTATAAGATCTGACTTTATTTCTTTCGGCAATCCGTTAGTTAGGATATGCGACCAGCGGGGGGCAATATCTTTATGTAAATTGTGCCCATATTCATTCTGTTCTGCAGGATCTTCACCTAATATTGTCAAAATTTCGGGATCGAGAACTTCATCTTTTTCTTGAACAGTTACTGATTCTTCGACCGTTTTGTTCGGTTCCGATTCCGTCGTATCAGTTTGGATTAGCTCAATTACTTCCTGAGGTTCATCGACATCTGTAAAACCAAAAACAGTATTGCTAATGGTAGGTACACGTACCCACAATAACTTCTAGAACCTTCTCTACGCGATTCACACGGAGACTGATGATACTTATATTGAGTATCATCTACTCGACACGATATACGTGGAGTACGATTATGTACGATTATTTTGTATCACAAGATACGCTCAACACGATTTACGTGCTGAAAATAATACGTACTCTCGACATGATATACAAGCGAGGATTTTAATTTTTTACACTCGACGCGATAAACGCGGAGTGGTTTAAAGCAGATCCGTAGGTAGCTACGATTATAAATAAAAAATCAACCAACAGATACTCTCAAGTCACGATATACGTGGAGAGAATAATGTAAGTAGGCTACTTACACTCGTCATGATATACATGCGAGGAGGAACAAAAGTTTTTGTAGACTTTTCAACTCGAAGCGATAAACGCGGAGTTTGTTTTAAATGACCGGAATGTCAATGGAATTTGTTAGGTTTGCCTCATCACGAAGTAGGAACCTATCTACTTGTAGAAAAACTTTTTCGCGACATGATCAGAATGCGAGAATTGGCAAGTCCAACCAGCAGGCAGATTAATTATAAAAATCTTTGGAAAATATCATTATGAACAGTTTAAAAGTACGAACCGTATTTAAGTCTATCTAAGACTCAAAATCGTATAACAGGCTAACATCACATACACCTTTTTTCCCAATGTGGGTAGTTAGGTTTTTTCGCGAACTGAAGATTCACAGGATAAAATTAAATAATTATGGTAAATAACAAAGGCTTACCTTGTACAGCTGTTGGATATTCAACATTATATTCATCATCATCATATGTTTGATGGTACGATGTACTTCCACGACAAGAATGGTCCGAGTCCGAAGAGGATGAGTTACCCGGTATTTTATACTGTTCGAGTTTACGCTCAAGTTTCTTCAATTTTTTCCGAATACTCCGGTAATCACTTTCGTCGTGAGAAACATGTTTTCGTTTTCCCATGGTTAAATACCTAAAATTAACTTTTGGAGGAAAATTATAAATTTTATTGTGCGACTTCGACAACACAAAAACAAGTAATGGCGAGTTGCAGGTATGCTCCCGGTCGACCGAGCATAGACAGGCGATGGCGCATGAGAGTGAGAAGGGAGATGTTGTTTTATATTTATGTGATTTGGATCTGAAGTGTGACAGAGACAGCACCATAACTCGTAATGCTGCAAGTTAATAATGGTCTTCGGACGAGACCCGAAGCATAATTTTATCGATAGACGGTCACAAGCCAGTGAGAGATTTGAATCAAAACCAGTAAGTGCAAATTAGAAAATTTGTTTAGTTGAGAGCCGTGTTTGTCGAATGGGATTGTGCCTCGACTTTCAATCCGAAGGTTGTGGGTTCAAATCCCGGCCGTGCATCGATGGATTTTTCGTTTCGAAAAATTTATATGCGCACGAGCTCGGTTAAGATTATTATCGGTGAAGGAAAACATCATGAGGAAATCTACAGCTTAGTTAGCTCCTCACGTATTGACGTAGTCTTTCCTGTGGGCCAGGCTGATTAAGCTGCGAGGAAGGTTTAGGTGCTGGGCAAGCCTATTCCATCTCAAACAATGTCCCAGGCTCTACAGCGTCCCGTTAAGTGTAGGCATAGGTTGCCTCCTGACGCTGTATAAATCATCTAATACAGGATGTAAGGGCCTAAGTAAGTTGTTCTATTAAAGTTTTGGCAAAATAGATATAAACTGGATGCCCATATAAAGGATTGGCCCAGAACAGGAGTGAGTGGAGAGAGGAAAGCCTTTGCCATGCAGTGGGACACTACAGGCTCAAATATCACGTGTAGTATAGATTAAAACTTCTCAAGTTACCTACTTAAAATTTTATATTGTCGATAGAAACATGTTACCACTATCTGTTATTATCACAATGAACATTATTCTTATTTGTTTAAATTGGAAACGTCGCGTAGTCGGGGGAAAAAGCTAAAGTTTACAATATATCTAATAATCATTCATTGATTGATATCTAATAATCTCTGACCTATGTAATTTGTATACCTAATTAAACATCAATATTATGTATAATACCTCAGTTGTACAACTTAAGGAAATATAAACATTGATGGATCGTAATCATACAGACATTTCGTAGCACGGAAAATTCCTTCGCACATATCACTGTAATTTCCCTCTGAAACAAATAAAAAGAAAATGTTCTCATTATTGTTACATTAGTGCAATAGAACATGAAGATGGGTTCGAAAATTTAATATTGTTGGATAAACAAATATTTTTTTATATCTCTAGGTATCTATTTAATCAAAATGTAATGAAACGTAGGTACCCACTTATTTATCAAAGGATACCTAACGTTGAAAGAGTAGTTATCGCCTGAAAACTGAAATGTCACTTAGTTTGAGATCCAATATAAACTGTACGAGACATCGTTCGTTACCTTTAAAATGAATACTCGTGGACTGTGGTCGTGCTTGCTTAGTCGTTCTTGATAGATCCTCGAAGTTAAGCAACGTTCGAAACGGTCTGTAAGTGGATCTGTGACCGCCAGTGGCATTTTAATCTGAGCGCTACCGTGCTTCGGAGTGCACGTTAAATTATAGAACTCGGCTATCGTCGTTAAGCCATGACTCC
Organism: Epirrhoe tristata; assembly: GCA_951394285.1. Lineage (NCBI taxonomy): Eukaryota > Metazoa > Arthropoda > Insecta > Lepidoptera > Geometridae > Epirrhoe > Epirrhoe tristata. Next base: position 6,861,766 of record OX596150.1, on the reverse strand, counting down.
GTCACCAGAGTTGGCATACGAATTTACTTATGTCCTTATTTTAATATTCAGAAGCAAACTTACGTATAGGCATGCATTGTTGCACTCCCTTCTTGACAGGCTCTTTCAACTCCTGTGGATAAAGGATGTCAATCTGCTTCGAGATGAGACCAGCGTCAAGTTTATTATTCTTCACCTAGAAGAATAAAAAATATCTTGAAATTACTGACTTTTTTCTATTATAATTTTAAAAAATGTGGCTCCCAGTGGTATTTTATTTCAATTGGCCGGAGGATTACACACTACCAATTTCACAGTTTACATACCACTTGTATCATTTTGTACACGCATGCTATGTAGCACATAACATCGTGCTCTTCTAGGAAAACCCCTTGCTCTATTTTTCCAACTTGAGCTGAAAACCAGAAAGTTTATGCAAATTAAGTCGAGGGTTATCTTACCACACAGTTATTTTGTCATATCAAACTTCTTCGAAATTAATACTACAAAATTACCTCAAGACCTTGCGTTTAAGTACTGTATTTTCTGTGAAAAATCGGCTATGTCTATATGTTTAAGGACCTTCTGGTTAAATAAAATAACAATCCCACTAATATAATAAAGCTGAAAGTTTGTGAGTTTCTTTAGATGTTTGGATATTTGGATGTTTGTATGTGTGTGTTTCAATCACGCTTAACCAGTGAACCGATTTAGATGAAACTTAGAATAGGCGACCTGGAATAGCATATAGGCTATTATAAATGTTGGTACCACGCGGGTGAAGCCGCGCACAGTAGCTAGTATTCGATATTTTTTAAGTCTAATCTCATACTGTAAAACGTACTGTAACTAATTTTTTAACAAGATAGTATCTTACCCTCTGTAACTCCCACTTTAGGCATGCATTGTGTTTTCATAATTGTCATTGTTTTTTTCAATTGTGCTCGTGTCATCTATAAATTAAAATACTTTTGAATTACTCAAATCAAACCAAATCATTTATTTCAGGCAACACTATTCAAGTACAAGATGTTAAATACTTAAAACTAAAAAGTAAGTAAAGTATTAAGTAGGTATTAAAACAACTAGGCGCAACAAATATTTTAAGATGCTAACAAAACTAAAATATAATTAATTGGCAATCATATATTACGTATAGATATATAATAAACGTAGGTAGGTACTTACTCCAAAAGCTAGTCCAATGAAAGCTGAAAATAATATATGCCTAAATAACCACATTATTAATTTTGATTTTCCAATTATTTGCAACAACTCGAACCCTGAAGAATCTAAACAAAACTAAGACAAACATGTCATACACCATCGTTTTAAATTTTGGGCCCAAAACATACCTTGAACTTTTCAGTTATAGTCTATAATTTTTCCTAGTAGCATATAATGAAACGTTTAGGAACGTTTAGCTATAATTGTGGGACAACGTTTTTATAAGATACTTACCGGAAAAATTTGGTACCTACCTACCTTATCTACCATCCGTGTCCAAAGCACTGTTTCTACATCACTCCAACAACATCCTAGGATAATTGCGTTCAATAAGTTGCAAAAGTCGACTTGAAAATTAAGTATTTGAGTATATGGTTGCAATAGGAAGAAAGATAAAATACTTAATCAACTTTGAATGCGTTTATTTTGCTATATCTTTTCAAGGAAACACAAAGTTTTTCGGGTCAAAATCGTACATGCACTTGGCAGTCCAATATGAAGCTTCACAAATGTCTTTGTATTTCTTGGCTGAAAGAAAACATTTATTGAAAATATTATTACTCTTAAGTTTTAAACTATTTCTGTTGCTTGTAATGTTTGCATGATCTGCAGATACTACTCTGCTAAAACAGGGAATCCTAGTCAGCACTATGTATGTATATGTACCTAGACTCTGGTATTTTAAATTGAAGTGAAAACTTCTTTAGGCGCGCTGGGCATTTTTGATGAGATGAGAATAAATTCTTGGATTTGCCTCGAAAAGATCACGTGCCAGTCACGTGACTACTCACCGACACCTACCAGTAGCGCCATCTAGTTCTGTACTCGGTAAACTTTTACGGCAATATTTTTACTTTTCTAAAAGCTTATTTTAAAATATTTTTTTTAGTTTTCACTTCTCTCGGTAGTGCCACGGTTTTTGTTTATTTTTAATCACTTACAGACATCTTTGCAGTTCTCAGCAGCTGCTTTCACATCTGTCCTCATTTCCGGTGGAAACATCATATCGACCTGCTTTAAGACAGCTTCGTGGCTCAGCTTGTTATTCTTTACCTGCAAAGCACGTTTAAAGACTAACAATATCAGTGCTCATTGGGTTACTTTGAATTATTATTTGAGGCTATGGTGCCCTAAAGTGCCTGAAGTTCATTTTAACGCCCCGAAGAGTACATCATGCTGTAGGTACGTGATGTAGGTCGTGCCTGCATCTCTCCCCTTTTTACAGCACCATAGTGAGAGGTAAGGGAAATGTTAAATCGGTACTAAGATCGATTTTTTTCAGCATCAATCAAATCTACTACAATAGTCGAAGACAAATCCATGTGTTACTTACAAGTTGTGTCATACTATAAACACAGGCAATGTAGCACATCACTTTGCGGTCTTCAATGAACTTTCCTTGCTCTATTTCTCCAATTTCATCTGAAAATTCAAATAAGTGTACAATCGGATATCAAAAAAGATACTTCTAAGGTACTTCTACTTACCTTAGAATTAGATAAAAGTCTTACCTTCCGTCACATCATTTTTGGGCATGCAAGACTTTTTCATCAACTTTCCTGAATTCTTTAGTTGCTGACGAGTCATCTAAAAATACCAAATACGTATTCAAATAATAGAGTAGCTTCAGTGCGTTTTCTCTTCTACACTGAAAGTTGCATTTTTAAATACTTACCGCATCACAATTATTCAAAATTAAAATACACATGAACACAACTATATTCCGACACATTATGAAGTTGAAGGAGATATCACCGCAATACAAAGAAAATAACATCTTAAACTATTTATACGAAGGCGTTCTCATGTAAGTTGATAACATATTTTTATGCAAACACACAATTTTGCTGTCCAAAGCTGTTCAAATCTGCTGGGGTGTTGCGTTAGAAGTAACACATGACATAGGTAATACTTAGAAATACAATCTATTTGTCATGACATCGTGCTGGAACAGTAACTGTTATAACAATTAAATATTTCAATGTAACAAATAAAAAAACCTTATCAATCAAGAAGATAATTTTTTCATTCATCCCACTCACCCATTCATTCATAAAATCACGCTTTTTCCGTACCACTTCCAACTTGTTACGATCCTGACATATTCTTTCACCTCATGCCCTCTTTACATTCTTCAAACAAACTCACCATCGGGACAAATGTTTGTATGATCTATAGATATTTGTCTCTGGTCTGGGTGTTTCTATGTATAATAAGTATGAATGTATTTACCAACAAAAAGTATTTAAGTAGTTTATCAGTCATTCTCACAGAACTATATCTTCTGTGGTCATTCTAGTAGGTACACATAACACAAGCTCTGCTTACTATAAGGCTAGATGATGCTGTGTGAAAAGTCCAGCATTATTTATTTATTTATTTATACTTAACTTTTGACCTAACCATTCTATAAATATCACCAATTGGTCTTATTCCGAAATTGTCCCAGCAAATACACGCCTTTCACATAAGTTATGTATTTTCACCTAAGTCTTGATAGATAGTAACTAACTAAGTTACTATCTATGAAGACTTAGGTGAAAATCAGAGGATTCATTTTCAAATTCAAGGTTTCAGATAATGATGAGGTATTCAGAACACGTGACATGACATCTCATGTTCTATGTCCTGGGGGCATACCACTTTGGTTATGGTAACCAGTTGATATCCACGCCTTTCATTGAAGTTTATTCCGCACGTAATGTGTGAATAGTGTGACCACGAGTTTATGTGTTTTTTACAATTGCTTTTCCAGACCGATTTAAAGCAAACTTGGTTTTATTTAAAAGGTTAGTTTTTACAATAGCTTTACGGAATTCCAATTAAATGAAGATCGATTCAAAAAAACATTTTTTTATTTATATAATCCTATCCTATTGTTATCAAATCAAGATCTGTAATGAAATATAAGACTATCCCAGGAATAATTTTATAGTTATCATAGTATTTTAGCCAATTTTGATGACGTTTTTTAGTTTTATGTAAAAATCAGAAAAAGATTGTTCCCGGCACGTTCCCGGTCATAAATTTCATACCATTATTTTTAAACCAAAACGATCAGAAAAGTCGGGTTACGAGTAAAAAAGCATGCATCGTCACATTAGTGTACGTATCTAGATTAGGTGCTATCTAATAATACGGTCGGTAATCAATTAGTAGCGACTAAGAGATTATAAAGACGTCTAAGGTATTCAGTGTTGAAGACCAGGTCAGTGAAGAATCAAAGTCAATCATGAATTGGATAACTGTAGTAAAGTTATTAGTTTTCGTGGCATATTGTGACGCGGTAAGCGCTCCCCACTGGAGCTTGATTATATAATTTTAAGATGGATCACCAAAAAGAAAGCTGCCCCAAACCGTGTTTGTTGCAAGGCAACGGTCGCGAATTACGATCAAGAGATCGGAGATCATTGGTTGCGAAGGAACAGGAGAAGAATCGCCTAGTTTTAGAACTATTCTAAGTGATTCCAGCCGTCCTTCTGAATAAATGCTTTTGGACTTTGGCTTGACAACGAATATTCTTGAAGAAATTAAGTTGCACCCACCTATGTAGGTGCTCGACTGCTCGTATTAGGTGGTATTAGTTACGCACTGTTACAATTTTGTTCATTCATTTTTTCTTTTTTTCTAGTTTGTTTTTACTTATGCACCTACCTACTTGTCACTTGTCTTTGTTTTTGTGTCTGTGTTGAAATGTTGTGTGTCAAATAAATCATTTCTCTATCTTTTTCTCTCTATAAAAGAACAACAAGATAATTAGGTATGTCATAAAGTCATAAACCATCATCATTTTACTCTTAATATTCATCGCCATCTCCAGCCTCTATACCTAGTACATTTATATGCTCGACACAACAGGGTTTCCCTTCACTCAACTCTATCAACTCAACATTTTCGAATAGGTTTGTGATTATACAGTCGATCATAATTCACAGATGACAATGAAACAAATCAGAAGCACAGGGAAGATGATGAGAAAGACATGTCAACCCAAAAACAACCTTGAAGATGGTAATGATGAATTTTAAATTTAAGGTATAAGAAACTTTTAGGTATATTGACAATATCGCCTCTACTTACAAAGGCGTGTTTTTGTTTAGTTGTTTTGGAGACAAAATTATAATATTTCTACGATCTTACAGATAACCAATTCTATGTTATTTTATTTATAACTGAAGAAAATCTTAGTCTTTCTTTAACTAATGGACACCACAACATGCAAAAATTATCTTAACACAACGAAAATAACATGTGAATGTTTTACAGAGAAGGTGGACCCCATAGGTCAAGGTATTTTCGTTGATGAGAAGGATATAAAATGTTACATGGCTTGCATCATGAAAATGGCAAACACGGTAAATATTTACTAAAACTTATACATTTCCAAGAAAAATACTCAATAGGTAAACCAAATATTTTGTAACCAATCTTCTTCATCTTAATTATCCTGTATTTCGAAACTAACGTGGTATAAGGATTTTCTTTCAGTGTGCCTCAAAGAGGATCCAAGTGACCAATATAAATATTAAATAACCGGTGTAAATTAATCTAGGAAAAATGTAAGGCCTAACTACGTTTACAGTTCAAAAACGGAAAGATAAATTACGAAGCTGCCATAAAGCAAGCAGACATGCTGCTACCGGAGGAAATTAAGGAACCGGCTAAAGAAGCTATCACTGCTTGCAGAAAAGTTGGTGAGTACAGACTTGGGAAAGTGCCGAGTCTAGCACTGGGTATACAGATATTTTTAAGCAAGGAATTCAAGATCCTTCGGAAATATCCCGGGGGTATGTTAGAGGCACGTCCACATTTCTAAAGTTTGCATCATAATTTTCATAAAAAAGAGATGTAGTGCCACACGTATTCAAGCAGGCGGTGGTGACTGCTGGAACTAAATCGGAGTTGGATATGCATGGTGGCCATTTCAGCACTGATTTTTCGAGCACAGTCGTACACAGGAGCACCAAATGTCCGACTAAGTATAATCATAAATTTCAAGATCAAACGAACAATTTGTAGCATCTCGGATTATAATGGATGTTGCATAATTTTTTCAGCTGACGCGCACAAGGACATTTGCGACGCCGCATTCCACGTTACCAAGTGCATCTACGAATACAATCCAAGTATTTTCTTCTTTCCATAATAAAGTTTTGAGATAGTTTAGACATTTCTGTTTTATTTTCAACAAAGTCGTAGACCGTAGAAAACTCTACGACCCCTCTAGACCCTCTACGACCATACAAAAGACTTTGATCCCGTCGCTTTTGGTCACCTCGTCGCTTTTGGTCACCTTAGGATATATCTATAAGGCGGGCCCTAGACGATCAATTGTATGGCGCAATTTAGCGAGTTGTGCAATATTATTGACCGTTTAGGGTTATTGAAGATTGCGCAATGATTAAACGAAAGTTTTTGCGAGTTAAATTTTTATTATTGCACCATATACTTCAGGTGTGAACAAAGAGCGTTAAAAGTGTAGGTATGGGTAGGTACATGTAGTGTAGGTAGAATATGTAAGTAGACACATGTTTTATATCTTGGTTGGAAACTTGAACGGTAGGTACCTACTTGGGGGATTGGTATGTCGGAGACAAGTCTGTTACACACAGGTATACAGCATATCAAGCGACAATAATAGGTATCTACAATAAACAACAAGAATTGTATTTAATCCAGAACCACGTTTCCAACGCCTTTTCCACGCAGTTGTACAAAACTACCAATTTCCGTCCGTGCAGTAATGACGGGCTATTTTTGAGATAATAATCCATTAACTTGCAATTTTTCCAGCACTCAAACACTGACACGTAGTATTTTTTATTTCCTACCTGCCTGTAATAAGCACCTTTGTACATATGAATAGAAAAGTGCTTAGACGTTTTCTGGCAGTAGGTACCTAGGTTACCTATGCTTGGAAAATCTGACCAAGTAAAACAAGCTTTATACCAAAGCATGGTGGCCAACGGTCGATGCTGGAACAGAAACATAATATTTGATTAGTAAACTAAACATTTTAGAGAGGCTTTTTATTCTGCGATACAGGTACCTCTTCATCATCATCATCCGCAGCCAATAATATCCCACGCCATTCATTTCGGTCCTGTGCCTCACGCATTCAAAATCTATGATGCCTCTTGAGCGTGCACCATAGGTTTTGGCGATTGCGATCCGATTGCGCGATGGGTAGGTGACATCAATGTCATCTACCCATCGCGCAATCGGACGACCTCAACCTCTATGTCCGGTTCTAGGCCATCACTCGGTCAAAGTCTTACTCCACCTGCCGTAGTTTCGTCTGGCCATAAGTGTCCTGCCCAATTCCATTTGAGTTTCATTACAATTCAATATCTTCACTAGTTTTTATTTTATTTCTTTTTTTTTAACCTATTTGGTCCCACTACTGGGCAAAGGCCCACATCTTCACTAGTAACTTATAATATTGTGTACGTATGAAATAAGAGCAAGGAGATGATGATCGCTAACGCGAGCTTTTAGTTAAATAGGTACTTACTTACAAAAAGCATGACTAAAAACTGATAATGCCAAAAACAAGAGTCAAGAACCAAGAATTATAATATTTTTATACTCTCGTACGTATGTGTTACAATAGATTACGGTATCATTTATTTACTTACAGCACAGTATAAGTATAATGTTCTATTGGTCATAATCATTTAAATCCTAATGAATAAATAATAGTTCCAACTGAAATGATGCATGATTTAGAATATAGATCATCTTTAAGATAATCTAGATATTTTCAAATATTTTGCCTACCAACGCATATAAAAAGGGGTCCAACCATAACAATTAATCAGTGACAATGTTTTTTCAACTAGTTGTAGGTCTTGCGCTTATTGGTGGCTCCCAAGTGAGTATTTGGTTTATTTTCTATTTTCTATAAAATTTATGATTTATTATTGCCCCGAGTTCATATATTTTTTTTTTCCTCAAATTTCACAATTTTCTAGACAACTTTCGAATTTCACTATTTCTATTCTACTCAACAATGATGACAGCTACAATAAATATGAACAGTTATCTTACTTGACTGTTACTCAAAGATAAGAAATGCAAGGGTTTTCACTTTTTGAAAGGTTTTCACAAACATCGTTTTATTAACCAAGGTTTTATTAACAAGTTGTATGTGATAGTACCTGGACATTGTAATCATCTGAGTAGGTAATAAGGTGCAACATACAATGAAATTAATTCTACATACTCTCGCTTTACATGCACTCGTTGCTAATCGAGGTAGAATTTGTACTAAGTACTAGTTATTAGATAGGTTCTTAAAGAGGTGCTAACGTTCTTCAGACGTTTTTCAGATATGAAATCCATTATAAAGTTTAACCGTTGGGTTCCAGTTTAGAAAGGTAGGTAAGTTATTTGGTAGGTATTCCTACCTCAAAGGCCGGCAACGCATCTGCAGTGCTTCTTAATTCTGCAGTAAAGTTATCTGTGGGCGGTGGTAATCACTTACCATCAGGTGTGCCACTTGCTCGTTTGCCCCCCTTCATAAAAAAAAGTACCTACCTATTAAATATTTTAATAATCAATATCTAATAAAATAATAAATAAATATCGCTGGACTTTTCACACAGCATCAACTAGCCCCAAAGAAAGCAGAGCTTGTGTTATGGGTACTAGAATGACTGATAAACTACTTATAAATACATACATATTATACATAGAAACACTCAGACCCGAGACAAATATCTGTAGGTCATACAAACATTTGTCCCGCGGCGGGTATCGAACCCACAACCTTCTGCGTCACAGGCGGACCTTCGCCCACTGCGCCACAGAGGTCGTCATCTACAATCTCATCTGGGAGAGTAGGTACCTACTTACTGTTTCCTGAGTCACAGCTATAGGGCTACTACAGGATACAGAGTCTCATTTTATTTATAGCTAATAAAATATTTCTATAAGTAGGTACATTTTTTCCCCAGCAAGCCCGTTCAACTAGCGAGATACAAGCATGGTTCCTTGACAATGCTATAGAGTGCAGTAAGCAGCAGCCTATCTCCACTGATGAGATGATGTTGATGAAGAATAACAAGCTACCTGACAGCGACAGCGCCAAATGCCTGATGGCTTGTGTTATGAGGAAGACGAATTTTGTAAGAAAAACTTCTATATTAAATAAATCTATAAATCTTACAATATTTTGAAAACTTAAAGAAGCATCATCATATCTATGTAAAATTATAATAATAGCTACGTATTTACAGTACGTTTAACGGATCTAGGCATTCGTGAAGTTAGCCGTTTCCGAGCCGGCTAACTTCACAAATTCCTAGTTCCATTGGCCGTGGGTATCTACTGTAGAAAGGTAGGGTACGTAACTACTACTTACTTAGTAGTTTTTTTTTTAATTTTTAGGACCTAGACAGATCAGATTTCTCATGATTAGGTAAAACTTTTTCAGATAAACGACAAAGGCAATTTCGATGCAGACAAAGCTAACGAATGGGCTGGGAAAGAGTTCCATGACGATCCTAAGCGACTAGACAATTCTAAAAAGCTATATGGTTTTTGCACGAAGGGTAAGATTCACCAAACCCTTTTTATATTAACTTTGGTGACTTGACAGTCAGCCGGATAAATAATCTGCATAACGATTCATACTTCAGTGGAACGCACCCGCTACGAACCCGTTCCGCTGTTCAACTGGGGCCGTATTCCCGTTCCTTTGATTCTAATCGCAACCTATCGTAGTGCAGGAAACGTCAGTTTTAGACGAATTCATCGGAACGGTTTCGTCGCAGATACCAACGTTCCGCTGAAGTATGAAACGCAGTGCTGATTCCTTTCCTGCAGTTTATTCTTCTTATTATTTAAGGGATTTACTCTTGTCCATCCTGCACTTTAAAAGTCTTACTAAATTATGTTAGAGCTATAGCATATCTAGGTACTACGAGAATACATATGTTTTCAGTCAATGACGAGGCAGTAACGGACGGAGAAAAAGGATGTCAAAGGGCGTACAGTTTATGCAAATGTCTTATGGAAAACGCACCTAAGGTAACTTTAAAAAAAGTTTTTTCACAGATTTTAATTACTCATTATGTTCGCAAGTACATCGCGCACTCATGTGCATGAAATATGGAAAAAGTCCGGGTGAAGACGGCGTCAGAACAGAAGCCTTAAGAGTAGGGGAACAAATTCTACTCCCACACCTTACCAACTTCTACAACTCAATCCTAACCTCAGGTTTACTTCCTAAACAATTTTGCCACTCAAATATAATTTTGCTACATAAAAAGGGTGACTAATCAGAAATAGGAAATTACCGCCCTATAAGCCTGGTGTCTCACGTGTACAAAGCTTTTATTAAAACTATAGAAAACCGCATATCAGGACAATTAGACCAGCACCAACCACCTGAACAAGCTGGATTCCGACGCGGCCTTTCAACTACGGACCATCTACACGCTCTTAACCAAATCATAGAAAAACACCAAGAATTTAAGCTCCCACTGTATTTAGCCTTCGTCGATTACTCTTAAGCGTTCGATAGCATCAACCACTCTGCCATTTTCTAATCACTTCACAATCAGGATATTCCCAACACCTATACAAACCTTTTAAAACAGATTTATGCCAATAGCACAGCTGCAATAAAAATAGATTCCGTCGGACCTTCCTTTCCTATTCAAAAAGGCGTTAAACAAGGAGATCCTTTGTCTCCCAAACTTTTTACATCTACCCTTCAGGAAGTTTTCAAGAAGCTCACATTAAGCTGGAGTGAGAGGGGCATTTTAGTCGGTGAAAAGAGGTTAACAAACCTCCGATTTGCCGACGATATTGTACTCTTCTCTTCTTCAGCTTCAGAACTTGAAACGATGCTGAATGACTTGAATACGGCAAGCCTCGAGGTTGGACTTAGTATGAACAGATCGAAGACCAAGCTGATGACAAACAGTACACAGCACAAGCTACGGTTAGAGGGTGGGGAGGTAGAATACGTCGATGACAGGTCAACTTGTGTCTTTCCAAAGCAGACAAGATCTTGAAATCGCAAGACGTGTAGAGAATGCTTGGAAGGCATACTGGGCCATGAAACAACTGATGAAAGGTACGCTTCCACTTTCACTAAAAAGGAAGCTCATGGACGTATGTGTTCTCCCTATCCTCACCTATGGCGCACAGACCTGGTCTCTGACTGATCAACAAAAGTCCAAACTCGGGGTTTGCCAGCGGGCGATGGAGCGCAGTAGGTATGTTAGGAGTCAAACTTACCGACCGCGTTCGTAACAGTATACTGCGCTCCAAAACGCAAATCGCAGACGTCGGACAGCAAGCAGGTAGATTGAAATGGGATTGGGCAGGCCACGTCAGCCGCATGTCGGATGCGTTGTGGGCGAAAACCACTACAGAGTGGACGCCTCCAGAGTGGTACACTACAGAGTGGTAGACCACGCCGCAGATGGAGAGATGAGTTGGATGCCTACATTAAGGAGTGGTCCACAATAGCCCAGAACAGGGATGAGTGGAGAGAGGGAAGGGAGGCCTTTGCCCTGCAGTGGGACACTACAGGCTCCTAATAATAATAATAATAATAAATAATTATGTTCGGTATGAAACTTATAATAGGTATACGAAAGTACTTACTTAAATAATGTTTACTTATTTAAAAATTCAGGTACTTACCACGTTTTAGTAAACTTTTTTTTTAGTAAACTGCTTTTGAACTTTTAAAACAAATATAAATTTTCAATTTTATTCCAGTTTTGTTAGTACAGTCAGCGACAGAAGTTTATGAAAAATTGGAGATTTTAAAGCTTCATTTACATCATTATTTGTGGGACAACTGCCAATTTTTTTCATAAATAGTAATGGTGCAAGGCAAAACATCCAATGTAAGCTGAAGTTTTATCTAAAACCCTACGAACTTCGAAGATATTGAAGATTCAAATACATCAATTGTTCATGAACTTCTGTCACTGACCGTACCAGACTGTTCGGCAGATAAACTTGTCTTGTTTTATAGATGGGCATTGCTCTGCAATAAAAAAATCAAAACAACGGACATCAAAAACACGGATCAAGCTAAACGGACAAGGATATAATGCTCCACATCATAACTAAATAAATTATTTATGTATAACTAACAAATACTAATAATGTAGGAACTAATTTATGCTACTCTACGCTATTGTAGATACTAACAAAAATAATAAAACAATGGTTATTATGAGCAAAATTTGTTTTATTTATAGAAAAGTATAACATGGCTCTTCTAACAATGTTGATTATAATAATTAGCTCAAGATTTCAACATAATATGTACACAACATGCTTTTAGCGATAAAACCGTATTTTTTAGGGCTTGAAACCGATTTGGGATTTATCAAATAAATAATTGTTTCGGTAAAACCGGAAAACACCGGTTTTAATCAAAATCCGGTTTCCGAGCCCTGTTTTATCTCGCTCATTATCCATACAAGAAAGCGAGAGCGTCTTATTTCCGATCCGCTTTTCGATTATATTGTTCGGTTCTATAGTACAATGATACAAAATACGAGTATGTATATTATATATTCTTATGTATGCCTTTCATCCCATCAAGTACATGAAAAGTTTATTCACATACTAATAATTCTGATACCCGCCTTTCATATACCCGTACAACATTAGCATAAAATAAATAGGCTTAAATGTGGCAATTTAGCAGAATTGTTAGTAACTGGGGTAGGGATTGATCCAATTCCTTTCCAATTTAACTTTCGGCTTTTCCCGTTTCTGAGGTAGTCACTAGATTCTTATAGCATACATTGATTGCTTTTCATTTCTGGAATGAAGATCTACCTAAGATGTTCTCTGTCAATGCTTTATACGGATAGATTGCGGATTATTGTATCATTTTGTTCTACCTATCTACAGACAACTTGCGTGTACTTACATTTTAGGAGCACATGTAATATAAATACCTACAAAAATACAAACATGAGATTTTACGGATACAAATGCAGCTCTACGAATAAAGATATTTAAAAATATATTTTTGAAGCTTAATAGGCCAACTACATAATAATTTACTACCTACTTTTTTTTACTGGAGCTATATTCATTTTTATAAGTGTATCACTTCAAGCTATGACTCACAATATACCACTCTACCTCACAATAGAGAAGTGGAAGAAAGGTTTATGCTCTGAGTGGGACTCACTAGTTGGTTTACAAAGTTTTTGTGAAATACCTTCAAGATATAATGATTACAATTATTTATAACGACAATACCTACTTAATTACCCTAAACTATGGTGAAAAAAGTGAATATAAAACATTTGGTGAAGAACAAACTCAACAAAATTCGTGAAACATTGTGTACACAGTTGCTCCCAAAAATCAACAGATAAAAGAATAAAATACATTAAATTTATTAAGCAGGCTAGTCTGTCCCGCCAAATAAATGCTAATTTATGTTCGAAAAACACTGTTACACGACTCATGCACTTAATAAAATATGTTAAATAATATTCAAATTTAAAATTTACAACAATTTAGAAACTTCAGAGCAGATATAATTTGTAGAGATAATACAATAAAATTTATAACCTGGATCAGTTGAGCTGTCTATAGATCGTTTCTAACGATCCTTAGATAGCTTGACTAATCCTGTTGTATTTTGTAAATATAGGTGGTAACTTAGTTATATACAGGGTGTAAAGACGTCTACCGAAGCCGAAAGGGGTAGGTCTAGGTACAGCATCCCAATACACAACCAAATCCAAAAGGATTTTCAGAAAAAATCATTATATCCGGAGATAACCGACCTCGCACAGCTGGTCGAGCGTATGTACTGGGCGCGTTTTTATACGAAGATTGCTGGATTCTGAGTTTAAATTGCTTTTTTCGTTTATAAAAGAAATGATTAGGTAGGTATGGTCTTATTATGTTGTACTAGTAGTAAATAACTAGAAAATGAAATAAAATGACGTAGCTAAGTCAATTTTTTTTTTTTTGCGTTTTTTTTCTCTAAATATGTTCAAAATCATAGTCTGATTGAAACCCCTCAGTTTTTGGTAGCTGTCTTTTTACACCCTGTATATGTAGTAACTTAGTTTCTGTAAATAAAAATATGTATATTTATAAAATTAATATTTTGAAATGATATTGTGGGAACACCTTGTGTAACGTAAAAATGTGACTAGGGACTACATAATATACAAAACCACACCAGTCGTCTTTTACGAGATTCCACAGCACACTATGAATGAATTTTATTTTATTTATATTTTGTGCAATAATTGCGATACATATTTTCATCATAGATTTATGTTTACTGTGTATGTCCAGAATAATAGACACAATTTAAGTAGATACTCAAAAATTAATTTTGATGTGTGTAGGTTAGTTTTAATCGCTCTAACTATGCCTAGAGAAAACATTTCAAACGTAATTTAAAAATAAATCAATATAGTTGGTCCGAATTGGTTAAGTCAAAGATATGCATATAGATAGAAAGTAAATTCATGGAAACTCGATTTACTTGGCACAACACAATATCTATGCAAATGTAATATAAATCTACGGAATACAGTATTTATTCATACATTTGGTATAAAAATACAGGGTGTAAAAAGACGTCTACCGAAGCCGAAAGGGGTAGGTACAGCATCCCAACACACAACCAAATCCAAAAGGATTTTCCGAAAAAATAAATATTTTCCGAGAAAACAGCGTTTGAAGATTTTCATTTATTTCGTCAGCCAGCAATGTACGCTACGCATTCCGAACCCCACGCGATAACTTCGGCAGTGCCTACCTACTATGTGCGTAGCGTAGAAATTTGATTATTGTATAGATAGATAGATAGAGGTAAGTAGGTACTTAGACTTACCTAATTCCACTGTAACCTCAAACTGAGCATCTGCTCAACAAGCACAGCTGAGCCTGCCTGCCTGTAGGTACCCAAGCGTTTCTCCCAAAAAGAATCAAGACCTGCTCTTCTACTTGCAGATCAGAGCCTCCAGATCAGTGTTGGTTCGGGTAACTTAACTATCGATCAACCCTACCTATTTTGTGGGCCCATCGCATTACGCGCTAGGCCCATAACACAACGCATTTTCACACACGATCACAACAAGCACTTTTGACCGAACACACTCGCACTAAACAGACACTCACTGTTCTCTTCTTAACAAATGTAGGCAGGTACCTACTAGGTAGGTAGATACGATAATTAACTACCTAAGTAGGTACTAAATTATCCTCTAATAAAACCATAAAACTCATTCGCGACAGTAGTACCGGTAATGCAATTTGTATGCGCTGCGCGAGCGTCCAATACGTACGAATATTGAACTTCAACTAATTAATAAATAATAAAATCAAACAAAACGAGTCGAGAAATTAGAAAGAAAATGTAGCGAAATAGAAATTGGAACCTTATTTCAATAGTATTAGAAGACAATTTCTTAATATCTTTGACAAAAGCCGCCAAAGAGTCAACTGAAAAATGCCTAGCAAGGCATGTTTCACACTACTCAAGAGTTGAAAACTGATGGATTTATTCACTGATCATTCACTACATTGTTGTACCTAGTGATATTTGATAGAATAAACTGATAATCTTATCAACCATTAATCTTATTATTTGTTTACTTAGGCAGGTACTTACTTACTTATTATTTGTTTATGTAGTGAACAGTTGATCTAGTGCTGCTGTTAGTATAAACTTTGACATAATGAATGTGTATCCCAATCGAGGTTAAAGATAAAGTGCTGGTCAAACACTTCGTTTTTTAGTTTCTTAGTACTAACATACTATTAATGTTAATATTGTACGTCCGAAAAGGGCAAACTGTTTGTACATTTTATTTGTTAACAAACCTACCATCTTTGTTAAATCCAACAGTTTACAATAAAAACTTATCTTATCTTATCTTCGAGAACTCGGTCTTAGACGAATTCTTCGTCAAGCATAAAATTCGCAAACACTGTAGACGCAGCTTTATACCGACCGGCTTTTACAAAGGATTCAGCGAAATAGAAATCTGAACCTTATTTCAATCAAGTTAGAAGATTTTGATAGAACCCTTTGACTCTGCCGCCGACACGTGCAGCGTTCAATCGAATTTCAGTAATTTTTTTTTGAAATGAAGCTTAATTTCGCTGCACTCAGTAAACTCATGATAGCCGAGCTAGAACAGTCTAGGATTTGAGTGCATGAGCCCAGTGTTCAAATCCTAGAGTCGGAGAATAACTTTTTTAAATTTTAATTTTTTTTTGTACTATTATTTTTTGTTTATAACCGTTACTGAAACTTCGTTCAAGTTTTCCTTACTTACGATTTTATGAACTCAATAGTGAAACATTTTATTTATGTAACTAATAATAGCTGAAATAAAGCCAAGTTAGGTACCTACTTATGTTTAATTTTTCTAGTTTACGTAACTAAGATTTTGTTTATAGCACTGGTGGAACTGCATAGGTGCAGTAGACAGGCGACGCGAGAGCGGGGCGGGTGCGATGCCCGGCCGGCCGCGGCGGTCGTCGGCCGCGCGCGCGTGCGCTGACCTCGCTCAGCTGCTCGCGCGCGAGCTACTAGTCGCGTTATTTTACGTAGATTGCAAGATTTTGATTTTTAATTGTTTTTTTCTTTTATAAATGAAATTATTAGGTAGGTATGGTCTTACTATGTTGTACTAGTAGTAAATAATCGGAAAATAACGTAAAATGAAGCAGCAAATTCATTTTTTTTTTTGCGTTTTTTTTTCGCTAAATATGTTTAGAATCATGGTCTGATTGCAACCCCTCAGTTTTCGGTAGTAGTCTTTTTACACCCTGTATATACACGATATAAGAATACTTATAATTTGCGATTAATAATTTATAAAAATATGGCAAAGTACGGCAACACCTAAGATTTAAAGAGCGTTTCCGAAAGTCCAAAAAGTGAGATTATCAGTTAATTTTACTTTAGAAAATCTGCGATTTACTTAAACATAGTTTATCAGCTTCTTCCTCGTGCTCCTACTAAATTCTCCTACTGGTAGGAGCACCGGGACACCCATGTCCTGATGCTCCTACTGAACATAAAAACTGTAACTAACAGACCTATAGCATAGGTTGCGAGGAGCGAAGCGACGAGTGGTTAGGTGTATAGTGAACAACCACGCACGAGCCGAGCGAAGCGTGCCGCGGTAGCGGCCGGCGAGTGCCAGATCCCCGTGGTTTTTATGTTCAGTAGGAGCATCAGGACATGGGTGTCCCGGTGCTCCTACCAGTAGGAGAATTTAGTAGGAGCACGAGGAAGAAGCGGTTTAAACATTCGCAATATTACTATGGTAAAAAACTTAGGCCTTTACATCTATATTAGATGATTTATACAGCGTCAGGAGGCAACCTATGCCTACACTTAGCGGGACGCTCTAGTGCCTGGGACTTTGTTCTTAAGATGGAATAGGCTTAGGCTTATTAGGCTTACTATGGTAAGATAATACAAATCGTTTACAAAAGTCGTGATATTTTAAACTATCTTAAAATATCGTGTTTATTCATTGTGCCTCTAACTTTATCAAGCCCTACTTAGTTACGAAAATCGAAATCACATCATTCAGTTCATCCATGCTATTATTGACAAATTAAACAACGCATTTAAGATAAGCCGAAGATATTTTTTTAAATATAAAAGTTATCATTGTTTCTAAAAGGTTTTTATATTCATTGTTTACTTGAATAAATACTGATAAGCAATCAATGATAAACTATTGTATCCTTGTCTAGCAATTGTATAAAACAATTGCTAGAAAGAGATAGAAGGCGATTTCATTGCACGTGCCAACCTATCTGGCAAGTAGGCCAAGCTATATTAATACTCCAAGACTATAATTAGTCAACAAAGAACTCAAGATTGGTGTAGAATTGACGCAAGTACTATTTGATTACTGAGAAAAAGACGGTTTGTCTTGTAGTTTAGAAAGATAAACATTATTAGGACTGATTCAATGTTAGAGAACATTCTTTTCCAAACACTTTTTTGCATGGTTAGACGCCTGATACTCAAAAGAATCTTTAAAAACGTTTGAGTAAGCTAGATCACTGTTTATAGAATAATGAGACAAATATTTAGTTTTGGTAGTTGTATAGAAAATAGTGTTGTAAGTAAAACTAATAGGGTATTTGACTCTTTTCAGAAAACCATTTCAAAGTGTTCTTTGATATATTATATGCACACTGGTCATTAAATTTCCTTTAGATTTAACATAATTTTGATAAAAACCATGTTTAAAGTTTAAACATACAAAATCGCGCGAAAAACGATATCTTGTGTCATGGCGCTGATCACGTGGTACCCGTGACGTCACTCCATAGTAAACAGACAGTACAAGTCCATAGTGACAGACAATCAGTTCGTTGACGTTTACTAGCGTTTGACGTCATCAGAGTCACAACCAATCACAGTGCGTTTTTGTAGACGAAAATTTTTTAATTTTTTTTGTAATTTTTAAAGGTTTTTTTACCAAAAGTAAACATATTTTAGACGTAAATGGAAAGAAATATGCTTATTTAGACTATTTTCTAAAAGGATGACCACAATTTGTAGTTTATTTTTAATGATGTCAAATACCCTATTGCTTAGTTTCTGACTTACAAGGTATCTCTTGCTAACTATGATCTAAGTGCATGTGGTATAAGTTTACTGTTATTACGTTATGGTATATCATTCGCTTATTTTGTTTGCAAAACGTATTTGTTTAATCCTAATTTATTAAATGAAAAACAGTATTACTTTATGTACTACTTCAAATACGTTCATAAACTATGTTTGGTTACATTTTGATAAAATTATTGAAGAAAGTACCATAATACTATGGAGTTTAGATTTAATCCGCTACGCATTTAAGGGTTAAACAAATTACACTACACTAAGGTTACTCATACCAATAATAGCATGGAAAGGTTACTCCGTTACTCGATCAGCACTAGTTGGCCCTCGGAGATAGTGGGCGGGTCCTGATGTTATATACTGTCATAGCTGTTCGGATCAGGGGAGGTTACTGGGCCAGGACCTCGGGCTGGCAGCTTGAACCCGTTGATAGAAAATGCCCAGCCATCCTGAAATATTAAAAAGATTATTCAAAAATTGCTAGAATGCAATGATATTTATAAAATATATTTATAGACTAGCTGCGCTCCCGCGGTGTTACCTGCGGTCCCTCGGGATTTTTTAAAAAATTTTCGGGATAAAAAGTAGCCTATGTCCTTCCCTGGGATACAACCTTTAACTATGCCAAATTTCAGCTTAATCTGTTCAGCGGTTTGGGCGTGAAAGCGTAACAAACAGACAGACAGAGTTACTTTCACATTTATAATATTAGTATGGAAGTATGGATTATGTTAGCACCGCGCGGAAAGTGAAAACTTATTAGGACGTTTTTAGGGTTCCGTACCCAAAGGGTAAAACGGGACCCTATTACTAGGACTTGGCTGTCTGTCTGTCAGTCTGTCACCAGGCTGTATCTCATGAACCATTTTAGTTAGACAGTTGAAATTTACAGGTGATGTATTTCTGTTAAGGGGGCTCCCATACAACAAACGTGATTTTTCTGCCGTTTTTGTAGATAATGGTATGGAACCCTTCGTGCGCGATTCCGACTCGCACTTGGCCGGTTTTTTTCATGACCCCGCGTCAAACAGGAAATTTTAGTCAGTGACAGTCAGATGTTTCATGACTGGATTTAAATTATCGGCTTCTATCAAAGTTTCTATGAACGTAACATATCATCTTGTTCCCAGCTCTAGGACTTTAAGCAAGGTGTAAGGTTATTTACTATCGCGGTGATATGGACGAGTTCGAGGCGAGTAACACTTTCGGTTGATTTTTATCTCATATAATCATTATCTACTTTTATGATCAAGATAAATGCACATTCCATCAATTTATATTTACCTTGACTAAGTTAGGTAAGTCAGTCCAGAATCCCAAGTTAGGGATCACTTCTATGCCTGTTGCACCCATTAGGAACTTTTTGGTGCAGACTCCAAGAATGAGATAGAAGATCACCAGAGAGAAGAATATTATCAAGAGTGTTGAGCCAAACGATCTTCCTTCATCGGGACTCTCAATTGTTTTAAGACAGGCAGCGCGTGAATAAAATTTCAATACCTAGAAAAAAAAAATTTTAAGCTACTTTACTTAGCAATCAAAAAAAAGTCAGAGGCACATAAAAATACATATTCAGCACATGCCCACAATTTACAGAATAAGTACTTCAATAGATTTAAATGTTTTTTTTTTCTATTTTGTTTGGGGACTTTTAGTTTGGGAAACTATGTCAGTTCCATAAGACCTAATGTTTATTATTTTATTCATGATGTAGTACTTCACAAGATTCTAGATGTGCTTATGCAAAATTTGTAAAATTTGTGACACTATTGTAGCTGTGATATCTTGTTACTTACAATTTTCTCAGGATCTGCTAATGAATCAATATGTAGCTGGTCATCAGTTTCGGCACAGGTTAGAAGTACTATAGTGCCTCTGAAAATTTACAATTTACATGCACTTTTGATATTCAATCAATACAATATAGTGAGTGGGCACATCGTAAGGTGGAGATTAAAACAACTTTGTGATGGGAGGTTTGAGGCCACCTAAGACATCCATAGACTCAATAGCCAGTACCAACACTTTAACGTGAAGGGCACAGTTTATAATGCCAACAGCTCACCCATCCAACTTTATTATTATTATTTATTATTAATAGCCTGTAGTGTCCCACTGCAGGGCAAAGACCACCCTTCCCTCCCTCTATTCATCTCTATTCAACTTTATGGCAACACAAAATGTTGTTTAGCTTCAACTATCTAACTAAGCAAGCTATACCACAAGCGAATATACAACCTGAAATATAACGTAGGTAAGTAGAGGATACAATAGAAATATGAAAGTCCTTAGATCTTACGATGGTTCATTGCTATAAATGATAGAGTTTCCATTTGTGCTGAATGTGGAATCAGTTTCACTTCCCAAGTAACTGTAAATGCCATCATCACTCTTGTACGTATCCACTCCAGTGGAATCTAATGTGACAACATGACGACAAAGCTGAAAAATACAATAAAGTCATTTGACAAACCAGAAGATAATAAATTTTAAATGTATATTTCAAAGGCATTTATACAATGGCCCTTTTCCATAGTAATCCACTGCTCATTGAAACTGCTATACAGGCACTACATCGCCCTGTTATGTGTAGGCATAGGTTACCTCTTAACGCTGTATAAATCATCTAGTATGTCTAGTAAAGGCTAAGGCAGGTCAAACAGCAAAGTCGGGGCGGCGTCAAGGCGGGGTCGGGGCGCGGGCGAAATTGACGTGTGCTAATGCTAAGCGTCGAGGTGGCGTGTATGTCTTGTTTCATTCATTCATTATGTCCTCTTCAAAAGATGAGTAGAGACGGTTATTAGGAGTCGCGAATAGGGCGCGCGCCTCCCCCCCGCCGTGACCCCGCCTCGCCCGCGCCTCGACTCTTGACTTTTGTTTTTTTTTTACTTTTTAAAACGAGTTTCGCGCCCAAGCCGCGTTGCCCCCACGCGCCCCACCTCGACTTTCGTTTCTATTAGCGACACGCCTTAGTGTGTGTGAAACTGTTACCTTAAAGATTTCCTAGATCTTTGGTTGTGGTATTATATTTTGATAACAGTGTTAGGTAAACTTATATATTTTTCTTCTTTTAAGCTCTGCTTACTTTGAGGGCTAGGTGATGCTGTGTGAAAAGTCCAGCATAATCATTTATTTCTGTCTGTCATCGAATAATAGTTTAAGTGAGAGCTAAGTAAGTTTGTATGAGTGAGTGGCCAACTCTGGTGATGGAGTTTATAGTTTTAAGGCCTCCGTCGAGTGAGAGCTGAAAATACTTTGCACTACTGTGTCTGGTAATTGTAGTTAATTTTTTTACAGTATCTAGTTGTAGGTACATAAGTGCTAATTATCTTATTGGGTTGTGTTTTCTAAAAGGAAGGAAACAATAAAAGTGAGTACATAATTCACTTGAGGATAATCCATACTTCCATACTAATATCCATACTCCATACTAATATTATAAATGTGAAAGTACTCTGTCTGTCTGTTTGTTACGCTTTCACGCCCAAACCGCTGAACAGATGAAGCTGAAATTTGGCATAGTTAAAGGTTGTATCCCAGGGAAGGACATAGGCTACTATTTATCCCGAAAAAATGAAAAAATCTCGAGGGACCGCGGGTCACACCACGGGAGCGCAGCTAGTGATTTATAGTTGCTTAGGCTTGAAGCATCTAATATAAAATAATGAGTTCTAAACTGGTCAAACTGGTTTTGTAGCCAAAAAAATTCCATACAAGTTACAGTTATTACTAATTGTGTCAGACAAACTTTTTGTTACTTTCAGCTACCCAAACAAATGACTGAATAAAAATGTATACACATGTACAGTTCATCCAACGGATCTAGGCATTCGTGAAGTTAGCCGTTTGTCTGGGCAGAACACAATTTTGTATGAAAATCGGTTAATGCGCAGACAAACGGCTAACTTCACGAATTATTCTGTTTATTCTGTTTGTTAAAAAAATATGTTCATATTAAAGGTCTTTTGTAAATATAGTAGATAAGAAGAACAATATAAATATAAGTTTATAATAATAAGTACCTATAGGATCTCATCTAGATCATCGCATTAGATTTAAAAATATCTGTAATGATAATTTATAGTTAATAAATAACTGAGTTACTGTACTAAATGAATTTATGTTGGAACTTGTTTTTTGGTATGCCTTACCGCCAGTGGTTTGTTGCAAGTGTCGTTTTTGTTGGTATTGTTCACCGCAGGTAGCATATCAAAGCAGGGATGATAGAAGTATGTAGATAGCTCATACTGTTTGCCTTTCATTTTTTCGGCGAAATTGGTTGCCGTGAAGAACGTAGTTCTGTTCGTTGGCGACAAATCAATTCCAGTGCCATTGGGAAATACACAAGTACACGCTTTTTTCTTTACGCACACATCCTGTCCTTGAATATTCGATGTAAAATATGCAACAAACAAGAATATAATTCCTAATTTAGATAAATATTCCATCTTTTTTATCGTTACACTGCACGTTTCACGCTTTTTCTTCACAATCACATTAATTGATTGGTTTTTATTTCTGAATGTATCGTTTCTTTCAGCCAGTTGATGACAGACAGACAACCATGACAACTGGTTTCTGTCAATTTCATTCTTGCTTAGTCAGATTCATTAGTCAATGTCACACGAAGTAGCATGTTGCCACTGTTGTCTTTGTCAACGTCCGTCATGTCACGAGTGTCACGAAAAATATTTTTTGTCAAGTGGGTGTCGTCCACGCGCAGTCAGGGTTCGGGTACCCAACAAAATATGTTATTAATTTAAAATTTATTTCTTTATATATGTATAATATAAAACATTTATTTTACTCAATCAAAAAAATCTTTTCAAAATTTGATTACTTTGGTATCTGATTGGTATACCAATCAGATATCAAAGTAACAATCAAAATTAATTTGGCGCGATAATAATTACTTTTTTAAATATTCAAAATAAAAGCCAATAAAGGCCGACTACTGGAGAGAGGCCGACTACTGGTGCCTTTACCGGGTAGGGTTACCCTACCTACTTTCCCTAGTAAGCACTAATATTGATCTGTGGTAAGCACACTGCACTGCACTGCACAGGAAATACCTACTTAGGTATTTTTTGGTAGGAGCCAAAGGAATACGGAACTCTAAATAAAAACGTAAACAAACAAAGTTGAGGTTAAAATTATTCTCATCTCATGTATTTATTTATTTTAGAAAAAATCTATAGAATTGAATTGAATCTGTAAAGAAAATATATTTAATTAGTCTTTCTTTTGATTGTTATAATGGCTGATAAAAAGAAAAAAATATTTCCTAATTCCAAGGTAATGATCACTCTAATACTATAATTATAATGAAAACTTGTAGCACTTGTATTTACCTATATATTATTTTCAGGATACCACACCTCGCCGGCCAGTCATTTTAAAATCAGACCGTGATACAAAAGATCAGTCAAAAGAAAAACCAGAAAAAGAAAAGCAGCCAACAATAATCTTGAAGACTCGCGAACAAAGTACTCCTAAAGAGGAGCGCCCTCACAGCCCAAAAGCGTCTAAAACGCCGACCGATGACAGCCCTGTCCCTTGCAAAATTGCTCACAATGAACATAAAGAGAAACGAAGTGTGGGTAAGTTCATCATCATCTCCCTGACCTTATCCCACGCTAAGTGCGGTCGTCACAACATGTCTGCTTCTTCCACTCACTCCTATCACTTGTCAACTGTGCATCCACTCCTTTTACATTCATATCGTCTCTTACACAATCCATCATACAATTATACAATATATACCTACTTACAATTATTATTATATCCAAGTTCATGAAGTATTATCTTCTCTGGTTGAACTAGACACTTGCAAATGATAGGTCCGCTATGGTTGAAAAATAAAAGACAGATAGGAGGCCCAGTGTCAAAAAGTCAAAAGTCAAAGAGCATTTATTCAGTAGGACCGCTGGGATCACTTTGAAAGTGGGTACACACATACATACATACATGCTCGATAAACTTGCTCTATCTCGAGCAAGTACGAACGTGTGAGCATGCAAGTCTCAAGACAAATGCTCGAAGCCAACCAGAATGTTTGATTCAAACAAGATTCAAATGTCCATAATTCTTGCTCGAGGTTCGAAGCAAACATTAAAAAAGCAACCAAAAATTGTCCATTGTTCAAAGAGTTTCAAACAATGTTCATCGAGCAAGTTTTTAGAGACGCAGAGTCGAGCTTGTTTGTAGATAGCCTGCGCCAAAAATGATTACTACAGACAATAAACACAGATTCAATTGTCAAATTGTCCATTCTAACTTCAAGTTAGAATCTAATTCAATTACTGAAATATTTTTATTAATTTTTCGAAAACTAGGCTGTTCCGGGTGATAAAAGTGGTAGATAAATAATCAGAAAGCAAACCCCTACCGATTTTAAGCCTTTTTAATCCTTAATTCACGACAACTTCCCCTAAAGTGGAACCTGTTCATATCCTGTCCTTACTATATGGCCGCCCATTGTACAAACTGTTTATTTTTCATTTATATATATACTCTGTATAAGGTTCTTGTGTACAATAAAGGGTTAATCTATCTATCTATCTATTTTGATACCTATGTAATGGTGAGGCCTGATTGTCTGGTCTCGCTTGACCAGAGGAACTAAGAAGTTCAAAAATAGTAATTAGGGCAATTCAATAGAACTGCTCCTAAATCTCCTCCTCCCAGAACACATCTGATTATGGCCGACGAGCTGATGGCAGATAAAGAGAAAAAAAAAAATGTTATTGGTGATGAAAATAAAACTTTCTTCTATTCTTTAGTATGACATTCTCTGTTCTCAGAACAAAAACCACTGCCACCGCTCAAATACATGACAGAGCCGGTAAAGCTCTTGGATGAAAATTTGGAGTTCAATAATTCAGCGTTGGAGTTTCTTCATGACTCTAGCACTAATTATCTTGTTGTTGGTGTGATAGGTAAGACATTTTTGTACCTCTAAATTAATTTTAATTCAGTTTCAAACTGAGCAATGTTTCTGTCAGTGACAGTCACATGTTCCAAGCCCGGATTTTAAACTTTGATATCTATGAACATAACTTATCTTTACTAATCTTTAGTTAATTCATAAAAAGTAAGAGTAGACCTAATGTCTAATTATTACAGTAAAAAACCGTGGCACTCCCAGGAGTGCCAAAAGAAGTGAAAACATGAATTAAAAAAAAATTATGCATATACAGTCGTGGTCAACTAATTAGGGACATGCAAGATAGTGAAGAACAATAACCGGTTATGTACATACAAATATAAAACCCTATTGATTTCTCAGTAACTATTATTTGCATAATTTGGTCCGATTATTATGCTTTAAATGGCTGTAAATAAAAGAATAAATAAATAGAAAAAAGTATTTAATATCAAAGGTTGAACATGTATTCAATTTTAAGGTATAATTCTGTAGCTGGACATTTAATTAAGGACAGTAAACTATATTAATGAAAAATAGAGTTAAACAAAACTAATAATCTGCAGTATTATAATATCTTTAACAGCTCCATTTTATTACGTGTAAAATCAGTACCTAGTAGCAAAACCTTTGTTAGTAATTACCGCTTGACACCGATGTGGCATAGATAGACATTATCAGTTTCTGGCATGTTTCGACAGGAATGTTTGCCCATGCCTCACAAAAAGCTTCATTAAGTTCATCTAAAGCATTTCTTGATTTCGTGCCAAAGGTGCTCGATTGGGTTAAGGTCCGGGCTATTTGCTGGCCAATCTAGCAAGGATACTGACTGACTGGTAAGAAACGACTTGACTGAACGGGCGGTATGTTTCGGGTCGTTATCATGCTGAAACGTCCATATAATAGGGAGATGCTCCTCAGCATAGGGAAGCATCGTTTCCTCCAATATTGCCTTGTATTGATGATGGTCTAAGTTACCCTGAACTTTCCTCACAGGTCCCACTCCACGTCCAGAAAATGAACCCCACATTTTAATGTTTCCACCGCCATGTTTCACCTGCTTTTTTGTGAATCTTGGATTCATTTCCGCTTTTACTGGACGCCGTACGTATTGCCTTCCATCTGAAGAAATCAAATTAACCTTGGTCTCGTCAGAGAATAATACATGTTGCCATTGGGCGTAGGTCCAATGTCCATATTTACGTGCAAACGCCAAACGAGCATTTCTATGTTCTTTCTTCAACAACGGTACTTTGCGAGCCACTCTTCCGAACAACCCTGCTTCTACCAGACGTCGTCGAACGGTCCTCGCTGAGACACCAGCTCTTTCGTCTGTCCCAAACACTTCGTGTTTAATTAAAATAGAGCCTAGAAACGGATCTTTCTTAGCTAACCTGGTTATCATTCTATCTTCTTGCGGAGTTGTTTTTCTCGATCTTTTTGTTCTGGGCACATTTAAATCTGTGTTATTGCGTCTGACATGTTGCACTGCATTGTATACCATAGTTTTTGAACAATTTAAATGTTCTGCTATCCTTCGGTATGGCCAACCATGCTCGACAACAAACTTCATGATAATTTTTCGTAGTTTTGGATCGCAACTTTTATTTTTACCCATTTTTCTTCAAAATATTTTTCAAAACTTAAAATAAATATCGGGATTGCCGGCAAAACTACCACGAAACAATAAGAGAAGAAGTAAAAAGGTATTGACATTCAAATTTTGAAAATAGAACGCAATATCTCAGTGTCCCTAATTAAATGGCCAGCCAGCATTATTTGAACAAATAGCACTACGATAATCTATCAGCTATACTGTAAAAAGGTTTAATGTTTAAGAAGTTGTTATTATTTGTATAATCGGGCACATAAATGACTAATTATACTTACATGTAAGAGATATGGAATATGGTTTAGACTCGTTGGAAAATAAATTCACAATTCGGTTTAACCAAAGAGTGTCCCTAATTAGTTGACCACGACTGTATATCCGACTTCAACAAATGGAGGAGGTTATATTGGGAGTGCCAAAAGAAGTGAAAACATGAATTAAAAAAAAAATATGCATATATATCCGACTTCAACAAATGGAGGAGGTTATATGTTCGGCTGTATGTATGTTTTTTTTTTATATATACCCGTTTAGTTATAAAATGAGCGTTTAGAAATTTATGTAAAAATATTGCCGTACAAGTTTACCATAGTACAGAACTAGATAGCGCTACTGGTAGGTGTCGGTGAGCAGTCACGTGAGTCGCACGTGACCTTTTCGAGGCGAATCCAATCTCATCTCATCAAAAATGCTCAACGCTCCTAAAGAAGTTTTCACTTCAAAATCAAGACTTTCACTCGACTCTTACTTTTCATGAAACACACCATTAGATTGATTTAGAACATTATATTCTCTCCATTCCAGGCACAAGTGGTGTGGGTAAATCAATGATTTTGAACCTTATTGCAAGCAACATTCACAATGAAGAGCTGTGTAGCCAAATCCTGAACTCGCATGAAATACCAACAGATGCCTTTGAACCCAATGTTGCTGTTATAGAGAATCAAATAGAGGCATTGAACTTTGTGGATGTTCCAGAGAAATCGAATGAAAAAACAGACATTTTTAAATTCAAAATGCAGAGTCTTGAGCATATAGAAAGAGGCGTACACTGCACAAAAGGTATGATAATTATCTAGCTTTGTAGAGTTTGTCAAGTTCTTTTATTATGCGCACTGCAAAAAATTTTAATCAGCCCTCAACATCTGTATTTCCGCTGAGCTACGACCCTGTTGTTTTTAAGAAGAGTTGATAGGCACCTTCTGAATAGCTCGCTCCATCGTAGACCTCATTCTTGTCTGTGTAAGTTGAAAGGTCAAGAGCCGACCCTTTCTTCATAAAAAAAATATAAGTAGGTAATAACCTTCATTGTATTTGGTTCCCATGGAAACAGTATTTTTTGGATCAGCGATATCCTTTGACATATTCTGTATCCCTGACAACTTTTATGCAGCGCTGTCCTTGAAGCAGCATAATCCATACTATCCATATCCATACTACATATAAATGTGACAGTAACTCTGTCTGTCTGTCTGTTTGTTACGCTTTCACGCCCATACCACTGAACAGATTAAGCTGAAATTTGGCATAGTTAAAGGTTGTATCCCAGGGAAGGACATAGGCTACTTTTTATCCCGAAAAAAATAAAAAAATCCCGAGGGACCGCGGGTAACAACGCGGGAGCGCAGCTAGTATTCAATAAAACTACTATTAAATGAACACCAATTACTACCCCACACCTATGACTTCATATTAAACTAAATAAATAATAATAAATAATAAATAAGAACTTTATTGAGGACACAGTGTTACATGATGTAATTATATGCTAAGTTTCGACAGTATTTTCCTACAATCGGCGGTTTTATCGCTATAGGCGATTTCTTCCAGACAACCTTATACTTATACTAAATGATACTTAAGCTAGGTAAATGTAAGACAACAGACTACGAAGTTCCGCACTTTAGGTATTCACCAACCCCTGAACTAGTTAAAAAAAACTGTATCTCAAATGGACGTAACCCTAATAGAGATCCTTTAGTTGACTTTATTTTGTTCTTATCATTTCCAGGTGTTGATATGTACATAACAAACGACAGAGTAATACTCCTAGACTGCCAAGCTCTCTGGTCGCCGTCGTTGATCGAAGAAACCAGCGCGAATCCCATCACAGTGCGAAGTGCCAATATTGTGACCGTGGACTGTTTGCAGATCGCGTCGTTTCTAATGGCAATATGCCATGTCCTTATACCAGTACAGGACTGGTTCGCTGACTATAACTTTATAAGGTAAAATATTTTTTTAATACAGTTGCTCAAAAAGTGGCGTATTGCAGGGACGTATAGCGTTCGGGATGTGGGCTTTTACATACTCGTGCTCTTTTTTTACCTTTCCCGAACTCGTGCGTTCTCTTTCCCAACTGTCAAAATAATGTCTATTATCAAATATTTGGACATGCGTCTTACCACTCCCTTAGACATCTTCAAAGGATCTGGTTTACATAAAATATCTACCGCGACTTAGGGATACAGTGGTGATTCTTTTATTAAGCAACATTTGAATTGCATTTGTTTCCAGCTCAAATCTTTTAAGCTTTTACCGGTGTCATTTTGACCTAAATTATGGCTCACTTATGAGTAAGTACCTTAAAAGAGAAAAGAAAACCCACTATGAACCTACAATTTCTTCTCTCAATCTCACTATGAACCTACAATTTCTTCTCTCAATCTCACTATGAACCTACAATCTTTTCTATCAATCTCACTATAAACCTACAATTTCTTCTCTCAATCTCACTATGAACCTACAATTTCTTCTATCAATCTCACTATGAACCTACAATCTTTTCTATCAATCTCACTATGAACCTACAATATCTTCTCTCAATCACACTACGAACCTACAATCTCTTTTCTCAATGTCACTATGAACCTACAATCCTTCAGATATATCCAAGCTGCGGAAATGCTGAAGCCATCACTTTCCGCTTCGTCGAGCCAAGAAAGCTCAGAGTCAATGAGCACAGAGAGCCATCCACATTTACTGCTGGTCCACAATCGCTGTCAGTTGGAAGATTTCACACCAGATTCTTTGAGAGCTATGCAGGATCTTTACAGGTATTTTTCAGAATCATTTTTTTATTATTATGATATAACGATATAGGGACGTGTAGAAAATTTTAGGGGAGACCTATGCCAAGCTGTGGGACACAATAGGTTGATTAAAAAAAAATAAAAAATTGGCTACAGAATGAAATTTTGAATATTTATCTCGGATCTGGGTATTTCAATGTAGGTATAATATGTGTGTATTTACAAACAAAAAAAAGAAGTAGTATATCAGTTACCTGGTTCCCATAGTACAAGCTTTGCTTAGTTTGGGGCTAGATGACGCTGTGTGATAGATCAGATTGGAAGAGTAAAACCTGTTGTATCATACCAACCTAACATAATGGTTGGATAAGTGCGACCTAAAATTTGTTAGTGGTATATAACGATATACCATAAGTATAGAAAAACATTGCGTAACGACGCAATGTTTTTATATACTTACTTTTTAAGTGAAACATAGTGGGAATATTTCTTTGAATTAGTTTCTAAATCATTATAATCTTTCAGGAAAGCCTTTCAGAAATCAGAGTTGCAACTTCAATCCGGCATGTATATGTACGGCGATACGAATAAAAACGGCGTGCACGTAGACAAAGTGTGCAAAGGGTATAGTGTAGAAGCCAGCGGGGCCCCCATCAACTTGTTCCTTCTACCGGAGATTTATAGCGATTTTGGTGAGCTTTTATAATTTTCAACCAAAAAAATGGAGCGCTCGTGGTCGTGCTTGCTGTAAGTGGATGGGTGACCGCCAGTGGCATTTTTATCTGAGCGCTTCCGTGCTTCGAAGGGCACTTTAAATTGTCGGTCCCGGCTATTTAAGTCGTTAAGCCATGACGGAGGCCTTAAGGCTGCCTGAAAACTCCGTCACCAGAGTTGGCCACTGACTCATACGAACTAACTAAATACCATAAAAAATTACTTTACAATTAATTCTGGACAACCATCGTTCTTTTAATCGAAAGAAGGCACTTATTTTTACAATAATTCGAAGTGCTCTAATTTTACTGCTTTATACAAAACAAAAGGTCTCAAATGCCCATGTGTTTATTTTGGTATTTTTGCCTTGATTATGCCTTCTGTTCTACTGATTACCTACTGTAAAGATCATTTATTTCAGAGACACAATAAAATTCTAAGTGCTGCTAGCACTAAAATCAGCTAAATGATTATTTGTAGAGATAACATGTCATAGTAAAAAATACTCTGTGTGATTTTCCTATGCTTAGTGACACATTTTCTTGTTTGACCTTCCACCCAAACTTGAATTTGTTTGGGTGGAAGGATATTTCGAAATATCTCCTTCCACCCAAACAAATTCACCCCTATGTCTTAATACACCTGTATTCTTAATTCTCTTTCAGACAATCACGAGCTATACCGTGGTCACCCACCATTTGAGGTCCTAGCGGAACGTCTCCGTTGGATGATCCTCGGCGTTTCCCGTCATCAGCTCACAAACGTGCCCAGTCTGAGTGAACGCGGCTGGTTCCACTACTGCAATAAGGCTTGGGAGACCATCAACAAGTGCACCTTCTTCCTTGAATATGAGAGGTTTCTGCCTTGAGTTTTGACGTGTTTCGATCTACGCTTTGGAATGGATAAAGTGAATAATCGTTGTTCCAAGTGTCTAATATCATCGATGATCCGTGTCACGTTCCTAAAACCTACGCTTCGTAATTTATAAAGGTACAATCGACTTATTTTTACCACTACTGGCCGGAATTTGAATCAATAAGTGCACCATCTTGGTTGAATACGAGGGTTTCCTGCCTTGTGAGGTCCTGTTTTTGAAGAAGAGCAAGATTATAACCAGCTACGCTAGTTCAGTCTGTAACAGCGCAGTTGCTAGAGTCTAATACAAACAAGAGTCGAGTTTCAGGTTTTAAAGAAATTTAACTAGATTTTTTATTTCAATATACTGTCTGAGCACAACTTCATTCAACTTTATAATGCAGAAGGCTTTTAGGTACTTATCTAAATAACGTCTTCAAATCAATATGAATATTATAAGCAAAATAGATAAGTAAAACAACAAGTCTGTGGAATAATTTATTGAAATGTACATACACATTCCTTGCCCATTGGACCCAATAAACAGTACAGTATACAAAGCGTTTTACTGATATACACTGTCTATGAGAGGACGACGGCGTTGTTCCGGTGGTTTGTAAGCATGCTGGTACACACTCGCCAGTCTCCAATGTTCCGGGTACCCGGTAGCATTCGCGTCACGCCAAATGGTAAATGGCGGTGACAACGTCGGAATTGTATACGATTTCTTGGTATACGGATGACGCATTTTAGGCATCTTCACACCTTTCGAATCCGTGGAACTGACGCTCTGAACAGAGTTAGGATTTCCTGCTTTGAATGCGAACTTGTAATCTTCCTTCTGCTTATTATCCTGCGGAGATTTCGGCCTATTACACGGCAGACAAGTCTTGTGTTTGACGTGACTGGTCGAATCGCTGTCTTTTGTAGAGCGGGCGCAGGAATCGTTCGGTGAACTGTGGTGTAGCTTTCCTTGAGCCAGCGGAGTTTTCTCGTAAGATTCCAGGCTGTGCCGGTTTCGATTGACATCGTACCCGCTCTTGCTTCGAGGCGCATTCCAAGCCTCCTTTACTGGGTAGAGTTTTTCTGGCCTAGCGTCGCTTGTTCTGCGACTAGCTTCCGTGGGCGTTCCGCATCCGTGAATGCCATCACATGGAGGCTTCTTTCCATTCGCAGAGCTCTTCCGACTGGACGATGCAGACCGTACGTTTTTCTCGTTAGCTGTAGCATGTTGCGGGCAATACTGAACGTCACAGGAACCTCTACGCTTGTCCTTAGTCATATCTTTTTCAAAATAAGGCACGGGGTGGTGACCCACGTCTTCTACCACGCGATTCTGATTGAATATTGGGTTTGCGTGCGCGATAGGCTCTTCGGCTGTTTCTTTCGGCGTGTGAACCATTGTAAAAACAGCGGGAGCCTTGGAACCGTTCGATCCGTCGATGTGTTTCGGAGGTTTCGGCTCCATACTCTGCTTATCCGGCCTGAAATCCCAGCAGATAGCCAAATCCATGAGTGACATGGTCCTTTTGTACTGTCCTCCTAAATCTGGAGCGGATGTTGACGGCCTTTGTTGGTCGCCTTTATCGCCCTCAGCTTTTTTAGGGTCGCATGTTTTCGGTCTGTGGACTCGCATTTTCGTGCAACATGTTGGCCCTGAGGCGCCATAGCCCTTCCATCCGATAGCGTAAGGCTTAACCACGATGTCAGAATCTCGTTTTTCGCCGATTTTTGTCATGTTCCGGTATCCTAAAGTATCAGGTAACGGCTGATGCTCCAGATTTCCGACGTGCATCTTTTTGGCAAAGTTAAAGTTTTGCGAGACGTTGACGTAGGGTAGCTTGAGAGTTTTGCTTTTCTTCTCTTTCATACCTTCGCGTTCTTGTTCATTGTCCTTAGCGTTTTCGGCTACTTTTCTCCAGAATTTGTCGGCTTCGTTCTCCTGGGGTCCGTGGATTTCTTCGACGGCTTCTTTAACTAGAAGATCGTGTGTTTCGTGCCGTTTATCTGCATCAGTTAGATCCCCTGGGATGTAAGGCCTGTGACCGGTGTCGTCTATTGGCTTTGTCTTGACGTGCAGTTCCAACGGATCTTCTTTTTTCTCCCTTTGACTCTGTTCTAGCTTGCTAATCAAAGTATCCTCCTGATTTTTGTCAGATTCCTTTTATGCGCAGACATGTAAAATTGTTATTCAACTTTTAATTTGAGCGATCAGAGAGTGTGGAATGTGACAAATAATAAAAGTGAAAAATAATAAAGGTCTACTTCCTATGAAACAGCTACATTTTATCCTTTTTGCGTTTGTGTGTATGATACGGACATTGTCGTGGCTGAAAAGAAATAAAAATCTAAGTTAGCTGCTAATTCTAGAAATCATAATTGTGGCGTGCGCTGTGGCTTAATAACAAAACTGTAATGTGGGATAAGCTTTTGTAGTGATTTAACTTGCATAAAGGTTGTTTCATTCTGTTAGCATAAATTCCAAAACTAGAAACTAAACTTCTAATCATAATTATTTTCTAATGATTACAGTGCCTAGAACAGACTAGTTTTAAACTAATGAAACTCCTAAAAATTACTGTCACTTGCCTACCGAAGTTCCAAAGGTAGGTGCGACCTCAAAAACTTCATCCAAGCTCTAAATTTAACCACAATTCTAAAAATAGAACTCTTTACAAGTGAGGTTTCGCGCGCAAATTCCGCATTCGCAGTCGCGAGTAGGCTCGTCTACTCACTTGGAACGTCTGAGCGTCCTGCGATTCAGGCTTGTCCTCTTTTCCCTTGTCGCGTTTCCCGCTACGCATGCGCCCTGTGGTCCCAGCAGCCTTAGCCGCCTTAGGTCTCTGTACACGAAGGTTCAGCCAATCTGGAAACCTCCCATTTGGCGGCTCCTTCGCTAACTCCGCAGCTGCAAGAACACATCAGTGATATGTGTGATAAATCTCCTAGTATGAAGTAGAAAGCATCTAGAAATT
Organism: Epirrhoe tristata; assembly: GCA_951394285.1. Lineage (NCBI taxonomy): Eukaryota > Metazoa > Arthropoda > Insecta > Lepidoptera > Geometridae > Epirrhoe > Epirrhoe tristata. Next base: position 6,826,821 of record OX596150.1, on the reverse strand, counting down.
TGCCTTGCGTGTGTGCATTAATAGGGCATCGATTTAAAGCCCTTATCTTTATTCCTATTCAATGCGAAATAAGTAGACAGCCACCCAAGTACTTCGTAACACGATATTTTGTTGAGTAGGAAGTGTTTCGCGTGTATGTTGACAAATAAAGGACTTTATGGCTCGAGCCAAGGACAAACGGTAATGTTACAATTTGGCAAAGACAGGCAGTTTCGACACAGTTGTAAACGTAGTATTTGCAAAAACTTTTATCGTTTAACATTCATAAAGCCTTTCGTTAAAGTATAACTTACAAAAACTTTTACTTAAGTAAGTATTTTATTTCTATCTTGAAAGTTTATTAACCTTGGAAAAATAGATACTTACTAAGTCTATTATTATTGTTAAAAAAAATCCGTACATTCCTTAGATCAAAGTACTACTCCTACTCAAAATACAATACCTACCTACCTAGATTACGAGTATAACATTTTATAGAACTAGCTATGTATAGAAAAAGTTCTTACAACTCACCAACTTTACGGGTGATTTTCCTCGGCAGATCCCAGGTGCCAGTGTAGTGTCCAAAACACCGAGACGTGCCTCTGGGCGCCCCTGGTAAGAAGTGTCCTTCCAGGTCGCAGATCGGCTTGGGGTTCGGTCGCATTTCCATTGGCCGCGCTCTGGTTGGCGACCAACGAGGGACCTCCCAGTTGCCGAGACGCTTGGGTGTTGATTCCTTGTAAAACTGTGAACAAGATCAAACGCATCACAGGTCCTATTCAAAGAATTAAATAGTCTTACGAACTAGGTGATTCTACTCCTGCTCCTTTGCAACATATCGTGCACAAGCAACAAACACGGTACTTGGCCCCAAGGCCCAGTGGCTTAGAAGATCTTATCTTGAATTCACTTATTAGGGGACACCACTAAATACAAAGATCTTTAATGCGTTCACTGCCCCTGCGGTGCCCTCAGAAAAAGCTGCGTCACGTTCTTAAGCATATATCCACCCGCTATGTTCTTACAGTGGTAAGTGATAGTTTAAATAGCAAAGACCGAAAATTTAATCTGATATCTGAAGGAAATGAAAAGAAGTTTATATCGAACCCACTCATTATAAACAGATTAAAATATTCACACAAAAAACGAAGCACGCGTTGTCCATTCATCGGGTGTCAACTCACCCCCCACGAAGGGCGTTATAATAATCATCCCTCTTTACAACAAAGGGTTGCAAATTGTTATACCCCATAAATCACGCGCCCATTTGCCTAAAATATAAAGGACCGCAATAATTTAGAATTATCTTGTCAAATTTTAGTAAAATGTAGAGTACGTAAATACAAAAAAAATATCTATGGGCCCTAGAAAACTAAATGAAGATGAAGTTAACAAAACAAACTGACAACCTAAAGGTTTTCAATATGAATTTCATAGATCCATTCAAGCCACAGTATTAGCTATTGCCCACTACTTTCGTAAGTTTGCCATGCAGCCTATTGACAAAACGTCCCATCTATGCGGATCTATTACGTATCTTCTTTGAATTTGTGAAAATGTTTCTGACTTTGTTCATGCACTCAAGAACAGTTACATGAACATCAAGTATCAAACTTACAAAGTTTGATACCTACCACAGGTAAGGTACCTCCATACTTTATAGACCTTTATATAGAATGTTATCTAGAGTAACTGTCTTCAGGATATCCGCAACGGTTTTAGAGTCCCTGAACTACTGAACTTGGCATTCTCACAAATTCAAAGTCATTCCATTGTACCTTTACCTACGTCACATGAGCTTTGTCACAAGCTAGTCTTCTAAATATAGATAGGCGTCGAATAAGGCGTGAAATTCAATCTGTCTTCCGTTTGGCCTGTTGTTGCGTGTTCAATAGGATGAATAGCACTAAATAAGTAATTTAATAGCTAGGAAAAAAACGGAATGATATGCGTAGTTTTGTAGCGCTTGTTACTGTGGCTTGACTTTCCATTTTCTTTTTAGTATAAGATTACCTAGGTATTTGGCTCAACGGACCAGTATTGCCATTCAGCGTGGTAATGTCGCCAGTGTTTGCTCTTTATGTAGGTTAAGAATGTTAGGCTATGAATCGGTGTTTATGTAGACCCTATATGTTGTACCCACCTACTCGTATTCTACAGACTCTACAGTAATTTGATTTCTTTACGGCATTCAATCGCTATTCGATACTACATTTTAATTCTTAGTTTGTACTTTATGCTTCGGCTGTAAAATGTAAGGTCGACTGTAAAATTTCTTCGGTTTCAGCGTGTACTTCGGTCACGATATTAGATATTGCCTACCCTCGGATTTTCCGACGGGAGACACGCACTGTCTAGAGTTATTGATATCCGTATTCTATCATGTCGTATGTCGTCGGTTGTTTTGTCAGAAAGTCTATGAAATCGATAAGTTTAGTTTTCTGGAATAACTCTACTACCTACAACATAAGAACTCGAAGGTATAAGGTAACCTACCTATAAGTAGTAAGTACAAGTTTTTAATGAATTCATCGTAATATTTCATTCGTTGAAGCGAGTTCTGAACGAAAAGGAAGTGGAACGCCTTATCGTAACATTCCACCTGTAGGTATGAATCAATACACCTACTAGAATTTGTTTGTCAGCTGCAAAGCACATGTTTCATCGTCCATCATATTTCTTTTTATATTAATCCCGGCTCAATTTCGCATTTTCTACCAAAACAACAATAGGAGAAACAATTTAGCACAGACACAAAGCTATTAACTAAAGACCACTAGCGAGATGTGACAAACACGGATTAACAATGCACACAATACAATAAAAAATAGTCATTCTCTTGCAAATAAAAAAGCACCCCTCAATACCCACTGCGATGCTTCTCAAAAAAAAATTCAACTCTATTTGCTTCTGTTATAGTTGTTTTTTGGTTGAAAGGTTGTCTGAGATATTTACGATGTAATTGGATGAATCTAACTTGGATTAAAGGAATTACAATTTGTAAGCAAGTAAAAAACTGTCCAACTCCGTAGGGGCGAATGGATATGCAGGTGCTGGTGTTAAGTGGAATTAGGGAGTTGCAGCATTTGGATGAACGATTTCTCTAATAAGTACCTACCTACTACCTACCTAGGTAAGCCATAGAGATCTGTTAGAGAAATCTTTTCAATTGGATGATGGTACCTTCTGTAAGTTCGTATGAGTTATAGTGGACAACTCTGGTGACGAAGCTTTTAGTTCACCTAAAAACCTCCGTTGTGGTTTAATGACTTAAAATAGCCTGTAAACGTGCCCGAAAACGTTCCCCAATCCAGGTTGTGACAGTTCATAACGTTTCTTAACTAAAGATCTTCCAAGAACGACTAAACAAGCCACAAGCGCTACTGATGTTTGTACTAAACAGGAGCCGCTGCATAGTGCGTAGGCCGCAATGTTAGTAGCACCAGTATTTCTCTACCCTTAAAAACTTATCTTACTTAAATAGTACTTTTCTCTATGGGTACAGCCGTCGAGCGAGTACAGCTACAATACGTGCGAAGTAGCTGAAACTGTATAGTTCTCGTGAAATCATGAGAGTTCATAGTGATGGTAGAGATCCCACTCAAACCCACTTACCTGGCCACTATCAAAATTGAACGCCATTTCCGCACCGCACCACCACCGAGAAATTCAGGAAAATGTAAATCGAAATTGTAAACTATCACAGGTTTTTGAGCACAAACGAGGCAAAAACTGTCAAAAAAGCTACATTTTGTCAAAATACTTCGAAAAGGTTACATGGCGAGGCAGCGTTTGCCGGAAGGAGGCTATCGGCACAACGGTGAGGTTACTATGGTGACATGGCTTCCTGTGGTTCCCGATGGAAATTAACCTGGATAATGCCTTCGAATGCGCCACGCCACACCTTTGCTTGCCCAATAAAGTCTAAAGACTTTTTCATTGACAAATCGATTTATCAAGCGCAAGCTTGTACAAGATTAATTACTTACCTACATGTTTATTGGTAGGTAGGTACCAAACAGTATCGGTTTCAGTCCCTCGTAAAAAAGTACCATGAATGATAATTAGTAAAAAAATATTTAAAAACGCATTTCAATTTAATTACTTATAAAATATTTAAAAAAATGTATCGACTATTAATGCTTAAGATTCTTTTTAATCTTTTTTTTTTTTTCTTTTTAATTTTTTAGTTGAAAAAATTATGTCCTCATAACAGCCTATGAAACTATGAAAATGATGTTATTATTATTATTTACTCAAAAAAAAAGGGCTTTGTCGCTGAGCGACTAGGTATATCGCCCAATCGGTAATAAACATCTTAGCTTAGTCTTCATCATATAGGTCTTCATATTCTTTATGGTTTCACTTCACTTATTGGTTTCTTCTTCTTCTTCTTCTTTTATTCCTTCTTCTTCTTTTCACTTTGACTTCACTTCAAATCTTTCTTCAAAATATGTATTACGTCACGTCAATTTGAGTCAATTGAAAAAACATGGCGACTTGTCTTTTCAAAACTCCAACGGAAATCTTTCGTCAAATGAGAAAACTTTTTGAATACACCATTCCATTTGCCAAATCTCCTGTTACGTATCCAAAGCTTCATTAGTAAAATGCCACATAATATAAATCTGAAAATGATGTTTGAATTTGCTTTCTTACCACATTATCACACTAATAAGTAGAAATTAGTGCATGACATGACAGTAATCGTTAGGAAAGTTACTAATCACTTTATAATTTATAGGTACGGGCCTACTGATTATGTAGCAAATTCTACCAAACTTTCTTCCATAATTTGTTTCGCAGAGCCTATCTGTCAGTTTTTGATGCGTGCACAAAAAAGAAACATGATATTAGTAAATTATCATGAAAAATATTGCTTTATTTAGATCGCGTGTACGATGTCGCAATAAAGAAAATTAGCGTTGCCGTGACCTTCGCAAATATTATCCTGTAATCTCTAAAGGTAATGTAATATAGAAAACTTATTGCATGCAGCTGGCTCGATCAATTTAATAGACGTAGGTTGATAACATAGAAAACTGCTACGTTCTTACTATTACAATTTATTTATTTTCTTACCAATTCCTAAAAATGTCCTATTAGCCCTTCTTATCTCACTGCTCAGCTGGACATAAGCCTCTTTTCGCTTTGCAACGGCTCATATTTAGATAGATCGAAAATACTTTATTGCACACCACATAAAAAGTAAAATAAAAATATACAAAAAAACTTAACAATGATATACAATCGGCGGTCTTATCGCTAAAAAGCTATCTCTACTATTTAGAAATTACGTCTCTGATGTATTATAATCATGGAGCATCTTATACCTAATCTAATAGGTATCTAATGATATTTAAGATGTTCTACTGTCTAAAATCTCCGTCACCAGGACTGGCTTCTAGCGAACATTAAAAATAATGGGGTTTCTTGATAAGTTCCCTATTTATGATGTTAGATTTTATTTATATTATTTAGGAAGATCACAAAACAGATTACATCGTATAAAGTTCATACAATAAGGTAGCAATTTGAACAGTTCTAGATTCGTAATCAAAATATGTGAACACAGATGAGCGAAAATGTTGCAAGAACAAAAACTAAATTACCCACTAGAACTTGAGTGCATAAAAAGTTATACATTACAAAAATAATTCAAGATCAGAATTTTATGGACACATCTCTTGAAACGCCAAATCCACCAAAAGATCATGTTTTCGACCTCATTGAATTCAATTCTCTAGGTCCTAGAGAGTCTAGGACATTCTTGAGTTTGCAATATTAGATACCTCTCAAAGAGTCTAAGTACCTATAGGTAATCTAAGCGTTGAGATCTACAAGCGTGGACGGAAGTTAAAGTAGTCTCGTCTAAAGCTTAAAAAGAAAGTACCTACCAAGTCACTTGGTCATGTCTAAAGTGTTGCATATTTGGAGGATTTATGACAACATAGAATTAAATAAATAAATAATAAATAACGCTGGAGTTTTTACACAGCATCATCTAGCCCCAAAGTAAGCAGAGCTTGTGTTATGGGTACTAGAATGACTGATAAACTACTTTTATACTTTTTGTTTGTAAATACATACATATTATACATAGAAACACCCAGACCCGGGACAAATATCTGTAGGTCATACAAACATTTGTCCCGCGGCGGGGATCGAACCCGCAACCTTCTGCGTCGCAGGCATACCTTTGCCCACTGCGCCACAGAGGTCGTCAGAGAATTATTGCGAAACTCTTCGACTCCATATTTGCATTTCCTCAAGCGACCTTTAACAGTCATAAAGAGACTTCACTGACGAGCAATAAAACATTATTAGTAAGTATATAGGATTAATGCTGAACAAGTATTAGTTGCAGACCGACGTCTCCGGTTGGTACAGGTTTCTTTGCATAAATTATCATACTTTGTGAACAAGTAAATCAATTTCAGATACGGCTGATAGCATGGCAGCCCACGATTTGAAATCAGATCATAGGATTACAAGTTTCAATTCTTTTGCAAGTTTTCTGTAAAACGTGCGCTTCCATAAACTTTGGTAAATAATTTGGATAATAGAATAGGTAATAAAGTTATGAGTCTGATTTTAGAAATTTAAAAACGGTAAATAATTGAATCTCATTCTAGGTTTTCTTTAGACTGTGACTAGCAGGCGATTCACACTACATTCGATACGCAGAAATTTTTGAAAATTAACGTTTTCTCATTGAAGAAAATTCCCTTTCGTCTTGATTTATCGATCCTCTTTATAGCTCTTTACAACAGAATAGGTTTTACTCAAGATTGTGGGCTTATTTACTTTTGGAAATAGGGTAGTTTAACAGTTTATATCGCGATATATGTATATTTTGTATCTACTTACTCAACACGCTAATAAACAAGCGGGTTATCTACCTGATAATTATATAGATTGCCAGATTGCTTCATACCAGTATTGGCTATGCCATAGCAACTCATTTATCAAAGAAGGTACTTTAATCTGAAATCTGCTTGTTGATAGCAAAGTCTGTAAAAATCACGTAAACATGTTATTTATGTACTTACCTTTTTATATTTAACGAAAAAAAAAGAGAGCTAGTGAAAAAACAATAAATCATAATAAATCAGAGTACATAAGTATCTACACCACACTGTCGTCATTCAATTGATTGCAGTTTGTGCATGTAGAGAAAGGCCGAAGAAAAAGCTTCACAGACCCCACTTGGCGAGAGATTGATGAATTCTACTAAAAAATCATTGATCTTTTTGAACTTTAGATGATTGAATCTCACACAGAATCACAACTGTTGGAAATATATTTGTGTCCTGTAGTGAAGAGAGATTCTTTCGAGAATACTTGTAGACTGAGTATTTGCGTAATGTACACCTGCGTCTAACCCAAGATTAATGTGGATTAGATACGGCAAAATTAAAATTAAAATTCCAGAAGCACCTGCAAGATATAAAAGGTATTGAAACCATTGTAAAGATAAAAATAAGTAAAGGTAATTGTATCTTATGTGTGGTAAAGATATCTACGCCACTGCTTTTAGTTGGAATTAATTAGTGGCCAACTCTCGTGATTTACTTTTATGGCCATATGAAGACTTCCGTCATAGCTTATCGACTTCTTAGCTTACAGCTTACATTAACCCCACGATAACGATTATGCGAGATTAGATTAACAGCTGCCTTAAATGATGTCTGTCATCAAATAGAAGAAATCTTATTTTTTCATGTTACTAGTTTCTTATAAACCAGTTGAAAGTCTTACCTATTAATTTTAACTAGAAAGTTAACATTTTGATCAATGAATGTATCTACTGGCTACGGTACTACGGCGTAGCATTTGCTACGACAAATCATACCATAAAATTTTACCTTTAACCAAATAAGTAATTCCAATAGAACACAGATGTTTCAGGATCGAAAGATATTCTGAGCAGTAGCAATTGCCTTTGACCACCTGCGTCCAGGATCGATAGGCGGGGAACCACAGGATTGGTGCGTGGAACGGGGCGGGGCTGGGTAGTGATGCTGCGAAGATAGCAAGTTTCAGAGATTTATAAAAAAATTCAATAGATACGATTTAATATCGCACTGCATGTTTTACGTGTAAACGGTGGCCGGATGCTAAAAAACTTCGTTCCAAAAATTGCATCGTATAAATTAAAATGAAAAAATAATAATAATACAAAATTGGAAATTTCAGTGTTCTGCAGATTGATGTGGAGTATTGTGGAGTTCTTCTTCTTCTTGTCGTGTCACCAGTTCTTTTGAACCAGTGTGGTGTGGAAAGGATTACAAGTGCGCCTCTTAAAGTCTCCTTTCGTGCACTTGACACATGTTTTCAAACTTTTTAGGTTCTACGACATGCCGGTTTCCTCACGATATTTTCCTTCACCGTTTGAGAGTACCTACTGGCATAGTGCACATAATTTTTTCGACAGAAAAACTCATTGGTGCCGGGATTGAACCCACGACCTTACGATCGGAAGGCGGGGCCATTACCACTAGACCACCAGTGCTCTGGAGTCAATCCCCTACTTAGAACATGCATTTAGGTCCTTCCACATAACCGAATATGTATGTAGGTACCTACTTATATCAAAATAAAATAAATGATTTACTTACCTATGATTTTTTATCTATTAATATACTTACCTATACCGTATCATACTTTCATTACAAGATTCCACAATTCCGAAGAATGTAAAAGGCCTTTATCGAACATATTACATTTTGTCACAACACTTGCCTCATACAAAGGCACCGCCCTCTTCCCGGAGGGTTGGTCCATCCCATTACGATATAAAGAGGGAAAGGAGCTGGGATGCTGGACTAGCAAATAGTGGGACCTTGCGGGAGGAAGTGTTAAGTGGTGTGAACTGTGAATTGGATGTAATTTTTTGGATTTAAAATTGGTAAGTTCTCTTACTTATATTAATGCAGGTTAACGTGTTGAGAAAATGTTTTCATAAGGCCATAGGCGCAATATAAGACAACGATTTCCAAAAACATCTACACTTGTCATATGAATACCTAATTGTGTGGCCATTGCGCAATATTTGAAAACAATATCCGAAAACATCTTACACTGAAAGCCTACTTGAGTTTATCAGGGCAAATACTAACTCTTTACCTATAGGTACCTACCTACTTATCCCATATTTACTTTAGTCCTAAGCGAGTTACCTACTTTTATTTTCCGAAAACGTAAAAACCTCAAACCTTCAACATTGGAGTCTGTTTCCTAGTTATTTTGTAGTTATATTATAAATCCTACCAATTCCAACAATGAAAATCTTATTCCTTACATTTTCACTTGATAAGTTATCTCAAGGGCTATTCAAATAGTATTACCTATCATTGGAGCAGCTGCTTATCTAAAGCTTAATCTTTTTATCCATTAAATATTTTAAGTGTCGATATCAAACAAAGTGATTGCTCGGATTTCAAAATATCATCTTGTCCCCAATGATATTTAATTTTTTAACATTATTGCTTGCCCCCAAAACCATGTTATGGGAACCACATGACTGTTTTATAATACTACTTTTATACTTTTTTTTGTAAATACATTACCGAGCTATCACCCAGACCTGAGACTAATAAGTATTTTAGTAGATCATAGCCCAGATACCTATATTAGTGTCAAAACAACATTTGCCCAGAGCGGGAACGAAAACCACAATAACCTTCTACGTCGCGGAACGTCGCCCGCAGGGACAGGTGCTGTTTGCCCGCAGTTCAGAGGTTGTCAAAAAAAGGAGGTCCTAGAAGTCGGATAAAAACTTTCAAACATAGAATTTTTGCTTTCAAATTGAATTACAATCTATAGAATGCTACAAAAAGATTGCATTGATTTAACGCCCGGATTTTACAACTGACAGACTCTGTGCTTTTATATAACAATTATAATTTAACATCTTGATAGCTATTGCATATAAAACTAGCTTTCATCCGTGGCTTTTCTTACTAAGTAACGATTTTCCAGACTTACGTCCATTCAAAGTTCAATGGTGTGTTTAAAAAATGTGTTAGGACTTGTAGTAGATTATGACAATCAGGATTAGATTATTATCTAATTAAGTATATTGATCTGATTGATGGAAAAAAAATCTGCAAAATTAGTCCACACTTTTAAAATTACCACCCCATCTTACAGAAAATGCATTGCAATAAATCTTTCCAAAATTAACCTACAACACCGAACTATCGAATCGATTCGGTACGGCAACTCGGAATTCGATTAGAAGGGTTCGAGGGTTATAAAAAGAATAAATACGGATTTATTATCCCCTATAGAGGTCGCTTAGTGCAAGGTGTGAACGTGTACTGTATTATTAATAACAGGGGCTCCCTAGCGGCACTTGAGGCCAGTCAATTTGATTTTATCGGGAATCAAAACATACGTGATGCTGAAACGGTTGAATAAAAATACAGGCTCAGATATTCAGAACAGAAAAATCCTTTGAAGATTAAGAACTAGTAGTATTTCAGTTTTTTCTTTGAAGATGTATAAAGGGGTATTCAGATGTATACCTACACATCCGAATTCGGCAAAATGTGGACTCCTATGTAACAAAAAACCATTAGATTCATATGAACAAAGCCTTCGAACTAATATATAAAAGGTAAAGCTACTCGTTCTTCTGTAAGAAACTATATGTTTTTTTGTCTTTGTTCCATAAATTGGCTTGCTATTGCGATCCTCCACTCTCCCAAAGTTATCTAATGCTGAATGTTATTTTAGCCAAGCAAGATGAAGAGCTGGTTAGAGTCTACTTCCAGCATGGACGAGGGGTCTCTGCCGTGCTTGCTGGAGGCACGGGAGGCGCTTCTACCCATCACAGGGAGGGAAAATCTAGTGCCAAGAAACAGGTAGACTAAAGACGCGTATTATATTCACAAAAGTTTTGTTTACAAATATGTACTGTTACACTGTTTTACATTTTTTTGTAGCTTTATGAATAAAAAAACAAAGTGCCCAATTACTTAGGTAGCTATTTTTTTAAAGCTAGATACTTTTTTTAAAATAAAGAGGCGCAATACGGTTATGTAAAATATTAAGTAGGTATATAAAAAATTAAGTAAGATATAAAAAAAAACAATCTTACTGATCCTAGTCTATACCTATACGAGTACCTAACATAGGTAAAAAAGTAAAATGAATACCAACCTACCTATTTAAAAAAAGTTCAGAATGGGGACAGTGAGTCTAAGACAATTATCTCTGAAAAAAACTTGAGTTTTTCAAAAACAAAACTAGATGTCGCCACTAAGCAAAATAACACGCGCTATCGAAGCGTTTTGGCAAAACGACGAGCACGGCTATGCAACAACCACGAGCTAACTTTGCGCAGAGGCAATATCGTAACCAATGAGGTTAATCCGAGGTGCGATTATTGCTAGTTGAAAACTTTACCAATACCCCGCCATGTGGACGTGAAATACCGTCCGCTACGGCAATTTTTGTACGGCTTTTTAAGCCTAAAAATTTAATCAAATTACTTGGGAGATTCCGCAGAAACAGATTACCATGTAAAAACCCGACTTACGGCCGGTCCCAATAAACGAGTATAGTAGGTATGACTTTAACTATGTGTGACGGTATGACGGACTTATACCTATGCGTAATGCGATCGATAACGATACATTACACCATGGTAACACACACATCCGTATGACAATCGTGTCTCAGAATGATGTAATTTAGGTGTATCACGAGTTTTCTATACAATAACTTTTTAATTTTTATCAAATTGTCGCCGGCGCCAGAGCTAGCTTCAAATGTTTAAACACATGTGTGGCACGAGACTTTGACTACAAACTCTCGTGCCACACTATTTGTTCAAACATTTGAAGCAAGTCTGGCGATGGCTTAATACGCACAATCGTTCTTTAGCTCTCTGAAGTAGCTGCGCAGAACCCATTCGCGCCCATGGCGTCATCAAACGCCTAAAATCGTGCTATCTCGCTTACTCTACCAAACCTGCGCAATCGTCTATTGCACCTAACTTCAGAGAGCTAAAGATCCGTTGTGCTTAGTAGGTATACAATTATACATCGTTCCTCAGTTGCATGAATTGTTCATTATTTGTTCGAAAATTTAAAGATGGGTTAGGCGTTATAAACGTTGCTAGTTAGGTAGTATTTTATCTTATCTTTACGTAATCCTTATAATTGGTAGATAAGAACATGAGTTTTTTCGTTTATCTTATATGTAACGACATTATTAAGGGTCACATTAAAACCCATCCAGATGAGCTTGAAAGGACTATGTCGATGGATAACTTATGTTTCAGAGATAGAACTCTAGATCCATGCGCTCTCTCCGAAGAAGCCTACCTCTCTAGTGGAGCCGGCTCTCCTTGCGCTGGTCTCTCCAGAGAAGAACGCCGGCGCAGGCGCAGAGCCACCTTGAAGTACCGAACAGCCCACGCCACAAGAGAAAGAATCCGAGTTGAGGCCTTCAACTCCGCATTCGCAGCTTTAAGACAACTCCTCCCAACCTTACCACCAGACAAGAAACTCTCCAAGATAGAGATTCTTCGCTTAGCCATCTGCTATATAGCTTATCTGAACCATGTGTTAGAAGCTTGAGGGCTACATGATAGTATTATTTGAAATTCCAATTGCGAAAGATTTGGCCTTGTATCTTATCGTACAACTTTATAGCGTGATTATTTTTAATCTATGAAAGGATATGAGAAATAATTAACCAAAATCGATATCGTTCGAGAAAAGAAAAAATATATACATATGTATATATATTTAAAATAAATTATTTTTAAATAATAGGAATAAAAACAATAGTTTGAGTTTGGAAGGCGTTAGCTAGCACGGACCTTCTTAACTAAGAAGGTCCGTGAACTTAGCAACTGCTAAGTTCATTGGTAATTAATTAACTGTAAGCAATGATGTATATGAATCTCTAAGAAATGAATCGATCACTTTATGTACCTACTTGTATATTATGTGCAATAATGTGCATGATATTTAGCTCTTTGTTTTTATATTTTATGTACTTAATATAATATAAGTCTAATAAGTCTTCCTTTGGGTTTGTTATCTTGTTGAAATAAAATGTTAGAACAAGTTGTTTGAATATTTTTAATAGAAAACAATAAAACAAATTTAATTTCTAGTCTTAAGTAATGTTTAGTCGTAGCTCTAGTCATTTATACAAATAAATAAAATACAAAAATCAGTTCATAATCTTCTAGCTTGTTTTACTATGCTATTGAGTATGTAATTAGTTAATAACGTAGATCGTGTTATTATTTCGATGTCAAATTACTCACGTAGCTCAACAAAACCGGGTAAAATACCATCCCATGCAATAAACTCAATACTACTATACTAGTAAACATTCTGAAGAAGAACACCTCTACGACTTCAGTGTAAGAAAAGTACAAAACAACAATCGGAATGTTAGTAAAGGTGATCCCAGTGATAACAGTCGAACCAACAGATTGAATGGCATCTTCAACCTTCTCTCTCGGTGGGCTCTCACTAGTCATAAAAGCATAAGCGATATGACTGCAAAACTCCACTGCAATACCTATCGACACAATCAAGTTCACGTTAGAAACAGCATTCAAAGGAATATTCCACAAGTACATAACACCCATCATATTAACTAAGACTAATACAGCTGTGAACATAACAGTAAAAGTGGTCGTAAAACTGAACCCTGATGCTATGAGATTGAAGAAAATAGCACCGGCGACGCAATACACGATGGATAATAACGTGTCTTTCCACATTGTCAAGTATTGCTCGTAAAACACGTAGAAGACCGAGTAAGGGAACACCTCTACATCGAGACCAGTACTTTCTTTAATGGCTCTTGTAATGTTTGCACTGATTTCATAACCGTAGTACAACGCAGTAATGTAATCATAGGAAGTACTCAAAGGGGTATGGTATGTCATAAAATTGGTGTCTTGAACGTTAGCCCTCCCCTCTGAATCGAGAAGGTAGTTTACAGACCCAGAGTAACTGGCTAAACCACCTTTGTTGCAAATTTCTGTGGGCTCATCCTGTAGGAAAAATGGAATATATCTTTCAAAAGATTCTGGATGCGGTCGAAGACCATTGGACCATTCTTCATTCTTTTGAATCGTGCAGTAGGTACAGTCAGCAGATGGATCTGTACTCTGGCAAAAACTATAATCGGTTGTGTTGTATTTGCAACAAGCTCCATAAAGATGTGTCCAATCAATGAAATCATCCAGCCAAGAATTAGGACTTCGCGCTATGTAGGTCACATTACTATGTAAAGAAGCTAGATAAATTTGAGTACTAAGTGAGTTGTCATTGCATAACTGCCCTCCGCATACAGCGTTTTGATGATTAACATCACTGAAATTTAAACCACTTTTAAGAACGAAATAAACCGGTGGCCCAATCATCAAGTAATTTGCTATGGCTTCTAAATATTTGTAGACATAGGAGTCTTCAGGAAGAGCTAACTGTTGGTCCAAACCTATTTCTATATCAGGAATCAAGATAATGCTCGTAGACACCATGCCCATGAATATAATTGCCACACATATTTTAACACGCCAGTGTAAAATAAATTTTGCATACGGTTCCATTAATTTCTGGGTCACACTTTTAAACGGCTTCTCTGAATTCAAGGGATCATCATCATTCAAAACTTTCTTTTGAACACAGCAAAGTATATCCAATCTGTTCTGAGTTGCGCGTTTGTAATCAATGGACAGTAGAGCAACAACAGTAGTTATTTGGAATATGAATAGAAATGCTAAAGCGATGGACGCAAAAAAAGATAAGGTTATAATAGCTGGAAACTTGGTCAAGGAGCCTAACGCAAAACAAGTGATCTGTGTGACAGATGATACAAAAATAGAGGGCCCGATTTTGGTCAACATCTTTTCAAAAATAAAATTCCGCTTTTTCGAAAAACTCATATTTTCTTGGTAGTCGTCAAACTGTTTTAGGTTGTTCTGAATACTTTGCAACGTATTCACCATCAAGAAAACGTTGTCAACACCAACCGAAAGCACAAAAAAGGGAATCACGTTTATGGCAAACAATGTAATTGTAACACCAAAGTATCCCATAACCCCCAATGCACAGAATATTGAATTGATAACTATAATGACACTGCCGACCGCAACCATTACTTTGCTATCGATGAAGTATGTTTTCCAGCTCCTGATATTGCCAAGCGCGAAGACTATGTAGATAAACATAATTATATAACTGATCGCTATAGGCACAGCTTCGGCTACAGAAATTCTCTGGATCTCATCTTCAATAGACCTTTCTGTTCCGAAAGCGACAGTTACAAAGTCAGATTTCCAGTTTGATTCATAATCAAACAACAATTCGATAAATTTGGCTTCCCACTCTAACACGGGTTGAAGATCCTCTTCCAATAAATAATTTGATATTGCTATGTTTATCAACAAAGTATTTGCGACCAAAATGTTATCATCGTATCCACCAAAAGTGATTTCGGGCTCAGCACCACCCCCCCATGTTGCAAGACAACCAAAATTGTAATAATTATTCAGGCAACTCTGAATGGTGCTTAGATAAGTTTCTTCGTCGATATTATTTCTTTGATCACCAAGATAAGTTCCTACCGACATTGTTACGCACAAATCGAGATTTTTATCAGCACCGGGAATAAGGTTCGGAGCATAACAGACATCTTCTAACACAACGCCACCGTCCTCCCTTCCGATATTAAGAATAGCGTCTTCGAGTTTCACGAGTTCCCTAATAGCCTCAATTCTGTAAGCTGGGCCATAAGTGACATTATTAGCCTCAAAAGATTCCAAGTCAATAGTAAGAAATACTTGAGCAGCACGGTAAAATGGTCCAAAACGTGAATTGAAATAATTCAACTCTTGACGACCCTTAGCATTCGGCGACGACCAAAGCTCGAGGGGATTCGAAGTCAAATTAACATTTACAGCACCAAATATCATAGCAAAGGATACCCAAGACGTTAACATCAGTACGACAGCTGGATAACTTGCACAAAACACACCTAATCTTGCAAAGAACTTCTGCAAAAATATAATAAGAAAGTTTAACTTTTGCTTTTCTACCACTGGCGGCTTGGAATTAATGTTTCTCGTTTTTCTGTAATCTATTAGCGTTAACACACAGAATATCGTAACTGTTATCACAAAAAAGACAATAGCTGTAGAAAATGCGATGCAATTGAGTCCGAGAACTGTGCATATAGGAGCTTCGTAGGGCTCGCTGCCGACCGGGCACGCGGAGAAGCAGTCCACGCAACTGCAAGGTAGAGCTCCTTGCTGGGTTTCATTGCACGGAGGGGCTTCAATGCTCATCGAGTCTTCGGGAGTGGGCCATTTAAAGAAGTTAACTTGCACCGGAACTAGTGGATTCTCTGTATCTCCTGTGAAGGCGTACCAGGCTTCAGCATCACACACCGAGGCACTCCCGCACATCATGTTGACAGCCGGCAATCCCGTTTGAGGCACCAAAACTCCACTACAGGACGAAAAAGAATCTTCCATAAACTTTTCGAACATTCTAAAGTTTATTACTTCTACGTACGCAGTCCCGTCTGCTGTGGTCGCTACTTCCACATCTAAAAATCTTGATTGATCTGGAGAACAGTTCATTTCACAGATTTGGTTGGCAAAATTTCTAAGGCATTGCGGACATCGTCCTAGCACTCCTTGGGCCATTACCAAATCGTTTGCCATGGCAGTGAGTTGGACATGGTCACAGCATGCAAATATTTCATCGTAGGGCTTGATGTTGCCATCTTCGTCTAGAACGTGATTCGGACATATATCGGCGTAAATGTTGACTATATTTTCTGCTTCCTCTGGCGAGAGTCCCTCGATAAGGGGTAAAGCTTCATGGGTCACATTACAGGGTTTCGCAAATCCACCGACCACTGCACACACGCCTCTAAATCTACAGCTTGCTTTAACACTAAGCACTAAACTAAAAAACAACAGAGCTACAAATATTTTCATGGTGGACTTTCTATCGTTGTCACACTTATGAACTGCGCTGCATTGTGGTACAGTGAGTTATGCTCGGCCAGCCCCGATAATTATAATAAATAATGAAAAATATTGTGATGAACGACTAATTCACGAAAAGCCTACACGGAGCGTTTTTTGCCAATATTGTAGCGCAATGGCGAGGCTTTGGATGTTCAAGACCAACGTTTTATTTCATTTTTATTTTCTAAAGTCAATAAAATTCAAACATCTTAGAACTTAACTTAACTTAACTTAGCCTACTCGAAGTCATCTATCCCATAGTAACTTAACATGTGCGACAAAAATGTATCGTGTGACGGAAACTTTTTGTAGTCGATAAGCTATCAGTAATTAAAGCAGGTGTGTGATTAGGCAGATACAATATTATTCATCGTATTACCTAGGAATCCTAACGACGGTGGTTTGAACACACAAAACAAAAACAATGATTTACTTATGCTACAAAGAGTCAGGTGGAAAAGGATAGGTACTCGTAGTCTCGTAGTGTATTAGATGGAGATGGATACATATAGGTCACCAATAGGAAAATTAATATTTTTTTATTTTTTTTAATAATTTTGTTCGTTACTAAAAAGGCCTATATCTACGTTATTTGATAACACACGTAAAAAATATTTCATGATTTCATGCCAAATGCGGCGTTGCTGACTAATTAGAGCGTTCGTCATCTGCTAGACATTTCAAAAGTAACTAGTACTCCGCTGACCCCACGGCGGCGATAGGGTATCCCTAATGGATTTTCTGACGTTATTATTATTATTTTTAATCAACCTATTGTGTCCCACTGCTGGGCAAAGGTCTCCCCCAAAATTTTCCACACGTCCCTATCTCTGGCGATCTCCCACCACTCGTTATAAAAATTTAAAAAAGTACTGAAAATTCCAGAAGATTGTACGTACGGAGATCCCCGGAACCTGTTATTTCGGTAAAAGAGCTCAAATACATCTCGACACGTGTCTTGGCACTCGGCCGGTCCCTGGGAGTCCCCCGGGAGTTCCACCCCGGTCACAGC
Source organism: Epirrhoe tristata (assembly GCA_951394285.1). NCBI lineage: Eukaryota > Metazoa > Arthropoda > Insecta > Lepidoptera > Geometridae > Epirrhoe > Epirrhoe tristata. The sequence goes on along the minus strand of OX596150.1, from coordinate 6,808,804 downwards.
TGCGAATTGTCCTCGACATGCATTTATTATAAGCCAATAATCTGCGGGTAAAGAAATACAAATACTGATGTGTATAAATTTTTCGTGATACAACGTCTAAGAGACGTCATAAGAAAATTTTGAAACAATTTTTTGCACTCATAGTCAATTTTGATCTTGTATAATTTTTTTTGCAATAGGACTGATATTCAAATTTCGCGATCTATTAGGTATCATAACAGCGGTTCACATTGCGGAATCTATAGGTATTACTGGTATTACTGAATTGTACGAGTAGGTTTTCAACTACCTAGCTTTATTTATTTTGTAAATATAGGTAAGTAAACACTAAAATCAATTGACTAAAACCATATTTTGAATTGTAACGTCTAATTCAAACAATTGAAAGCTATCTGGACACTAATTATAGTGGCCAACATTCCCGAAAAGCTCTTGTAAGTGAATTTTCCGGCAATCTAACACGGTGGTAATGTGCTAACACGTGCTAAGCAAGGGGCGGAAAATTAGAATGGAATGAGGGGTGGACAAGTTTTACAGCTTAACTAAAATTACATTTAGAAGACAATAAAAGATGCAAAAAGTAAACTCAGGTTCCTAAATATATATTTAATTGTACCTAAACCTTAAACCAAAAATGTTTCATTTGATTAAGTTTAGAAAAGGGCTGTGCCAATTTATTACATACCTACTTAAGTTAGGTTGTAAGTTAGAAATACCTAAGCTAAGTACCAAATGTTGCAGTGCCCCAGCGGGGTTCATGTTATGAAACGCTATTTTATTTTTAAGATCTATCTACTAACATGAAGCAATAAACGTTTTGAATTTGAAAAAAAAATGAATTTGAATTAATAGTGTTCTATAATGTTTTTGTTAAGAGTTCTGAATTCTCCGGTAGCCGGATTATAAAGAAATCGAGTGATATTTTAGCTAACGACTTACGCTTGAAATTGCAAGCATTTATAAATATCGCGCTACTACTTTTTCTTCCGAGTCATAAGCGGCGTCCAATTATTATAAAAAGTTGTTCATAGAAAAAAAAGAGTTTTTTTCCGAAAAACGTTTAGATAAGTTGCGTCGCATACGTTGTCACTACTTATAACCACATGATAAATGGTCGCTTTAAACAAACGTGTGGTTAGTGGCGACAGGTCGCGTGCTGATGAGATGGATGGTAGGTAGTTATTGCCCTGGGAAATCAACCGACTAAGCAATTTGTGTAAAGTGATACTAAATGGGGCGCGTGATACGCTCCCACAGTTTTGGCTATACATTCCTAGTAGGTATACATGGATTTATTTCCTAAAAAAAACACTAGAGTTCTTATTGCTTGCTACTTTCTTCTGTAATAGTGGTAATAGTACAAAAAATGAGTAATAATCTAAGCAAAGATTTCAACGCGCACTATCATTTTGTTTGACTAAAATGTCTTCCTTAGAAAAGATTTCAACGCGCGCTATTATTTTGCAAGAAAAAAATTCAACACGCACTATCAACTTCAAATAACTTCATTTTGTTTCTTTAAAAAAGATTCGACGCGCACTATATAATTTGTTTTATTAATTTGCAAATTCTTAAAAACAGGCTTTTGTGCGGGTTCACTCTCGTGGAATAAAAATGTACACATACTTACTTATTCATATATACCTATGTATACCTATGGCTTAGGTACTTTTCTAAGCTAAACTGATGCTCCTCGAAGCCCTAGGTTACCTACGGCTAAACGTAGGTACTAGGAATAAGCATGTACATGTACATATTACCTCGATGAAATAACAATGTAGACAAAAGTTTAATTTTGATCTGTTGTATTTGTCACGATGTTTTTTACTAACTACTACAGATGAACATCGATGGCATTTGGCAACAAAATTATTTAGTTATCCAAACGTGTTAGCTGGCCTAAAATACCGCCATCTGTATTTATAATGCTAATACTAATCCTAGAGCCAAACATTTTTTTTTCAAACAATTTAGTACATTTCCAGTAGATGGCAGTCGCGTTCACTTGGATAGAGCTGCCATCTAGTAATGAGTAGCAGAACTGTTAGCATAAAGAAAACTTCTCGTGGTTCTTCTTCTCACCAACAGATGTCACTGGTAGTAAAAATCTTCCTTAAAATTTAACAAGCAATGTTAGCATGAACATTCACGGCACAATAACTCGGTTTGTCAAATGCTGTAAAAATGTCTTGGCAAAGCCGATATAGCTTTATGGCGTCGTTAATTTATTGACGTATACAAAGGCATTGATCGATGTACCTAAACTAAAGTACTTACCTGTGGTACATTAACTTCGTAGGTATAATTTTCTTGCTTTTTTGCAGAAATATTAGCTATGAATGAAATGAAATGAAATTTATTTGCACGAACACATGTGATACAATAAGATCTTAAAATTATATTTGTCCATTCTGTGTCCTACCAAAATATTAGGCATGCAAATTTTAAATGTCAAGTTAAAGGATAATAAGTAAAAAATAAATAATTGATGTCCCTAACCATTTAAGTTTTCATTTACGGAGTAAAAACATTTGTCGATAAGCCATAAATGAGCTAAGACTCCAATATTTAATACTTAGTCAAGTTTGTAGTATGTTGTTACAATATTTTTTCAAATAAATTACTTAGATATCATTATCTTTGTAGGTAAGTAAGTACCTACCAACATTGGTAAAAAGTTAGTCGGTTAACTGAAAATCCAGCCAAAACGAGATGAAAACCAGCGCCTCAACACTCGAGCTGTTGGAGCAAATGCTGAGGGGTAGCCGTATTTTCACCCACATAAAATTGTGTAGATTTAATACCTATTGTACCTGTTGTATGATGTGGAGAAAATAAAACTTTATTATTCTTATTATTATTAAACTATTTTTTTGTAAGTATCGATAAAACAGAAAGAAGAAGTATAAAACCACGATACCAATAGGCTATACTTACTACCTAATTAAACATAATTTATTAAAAATAATAAGTACCTACAGTTAAAACCATACCTACTTACTCCATTACTACCTCAATCCATTAGGTGCGTACCTACTTAGTTCTATTGTTTATCATAAAATCAGGTGGTGTTCACTAGAAAAGCTTAGCCGTGCTAAAAATTATTGTTGTGAAATGCGTAACAGATAGTGGAAAATTTATGTCTGCCAGTCTGCCTACGTCACTGAGCATTGCAACAGGGTGTTCGGGCTGTATAACCCCTAATAGTTCTTGAATTTCAGATATTGCAACAAGTTTGTTTACAAGCCTATTATAGAAAAATTGCGGATGCTAGCAATGAACTCTGAAGATTCACGGACGGTAAACAACACGAGTTGGCTGCCAAGTTACCGAATATTGGCGTCATGACGTCAATTTATTTGAACTTGTCCACTGAACAACGGTTTCAGGGTATTCCTGTTCTTATTTTCGTTCGTTTTATGAATATTCGGATGTTTCTTACTACGATTTCTGACTTCAAGGGTTTTCGGTTTGAAATATTTGGCCCTAGTTTAGGACCGTGTTTTAACGTTGATCTTATCGAGCGAATACAATGTAGCTCATAGTAAGAAGCATCCGAATATTCATTAAACGATCGAAAAAACGAACGCGAATAACCCCCCAATAAACACTTGTCGTGATTTAGGAAAAAAATACACCTAAGTAGGTATTCAAAAATGGAATGTAGAATGTTATTTATTTATTTAATTATTCTTTATTCCATTTTTTAATTTGAATTTTGTTTAGGGTTGGGAAAAACTATTGCAGAAACGTATACGATAGCCCCACGAATTATTCAGACGAAATTGAATTTCCTTTGTCATAATCTTTTTGAAGGCGTAAGTAGGTGTTTTTGTATTTCAACCTAGAACGTTATATTTGTGATGACATTCAAAGTGATTAATACTCTATTTTAAGGAATCATCGTGTCGTGATGAAGTGTGGACATGTTACCGTTCTGATGTCGAATTCCGGAGCAAATAATTTTAAAACAGCTCGTCTCGACGTCGCCTGTGACGTTACCAATGTCACGAGTATTTTGGCGAATATTCCGCAACATTTTAAATAAAAGATATCAAAAAAGAACAACTAAAATAAATAAAATAGGTACTGACTCTGACTAAAATAGTTTTAATTCTCTTTAAATAATCTTGTAGGGCACGCAAAAATATAGACAAAACCAGTTTTTGGGAACATCTTACAGATACTTATTATAAATTTGACTGTAGGTATATCAGAACGTAGGTATAGATAAGATACTTATTTTTTCTCTTTAGTGGGAAGATTGTTCGAGGCCGCTCTGAAGCGATTGCTCATTAATTAAGGTCGGCTGTTTATAAACATTGTTGAAAATATTTTATACACAATACTTATCACATAATGTAGACTGGGTTGGATTGAATATACCTTTATTTTCTTTCTTTATGAAAAAAGTTTTCTTTTTTTTTCGATTTATAATTTGAAAATGCAGGTATTTTGTGATCTTTCTAGAAACTACTAACTAGATGCCCAAGTTATTTTGCAAAAGCTAAATAACTTAAAGTGAATGTGATGTGATCTAACTTGTCTTTATTAATAGTTATTCCATTGCTAATACACATTGTGTCAATAGATGCTACCTAAAGTACCATAACCAATGCATACTTTTCAGTTTTCATCCATTCCTCTTGTGAGAAGTTAAAAAATAAACCTAAAGTGATTTTTCTCTTATTTTAACGGTTCGTGCCTGACAAAATAATTAGTAATGTTTATTTATTTTCAATGTTATCTGCAGTATCAGTCATCAACCTCTCCCAGCACGTGGTCGTAGTATAGTATTTTGTTGGATTTGAAGCTGTAGCTCTGCACCAAGAAAACAAATTTTACTCATTCAAGCTCTAGAGAAAGACAGGTAACAAAAATCATTTAGCCGACGACCGAGAAGTATACATAGCACAGAGCTATCCGTAAAATAGAACGATAAGTTGTCCGAAGAGAAAGAGAAAGATTTATGGGTAAGCACATTGGTTAGAGCAGGCCAAACCGGTTAGGTCAGAGCGCCTGCGTCGATTTCGAGTAAGCGAGAGGCGAGTATGCTTAGTACGCTGTGTTAGAAGAGAGCGCTCGAAGGTTGCATGTTTTATCGTGGAAATTTCCACTGCAGACAATTGAAACTTGAACGTATGGGTTTAAAAGTGATGTAAAGAATTTATATCGATGAAAAAATTCGATAATCATTAATTTGCCACGATTTATGATTAAATACATTTTAAATACATATACATACACATATTAACTGTGTTATAAATAAGGTAGGTTGGTTCTTGATTCAGGCTTGAATATTTTGTTTTCTATTTATTATAAGTAGTAGAAAATATATAAGAAATATATATTTTAGTTAATCAGTCACGCCGTTCCCTCGCACAAACTCTGCTTACTTTGGAGATAGAAGATGCAGTGTGATATATCTAGCGTTGAGTACTCATTTATATTTATTTAGATTTCATAGATAACACTTCAATGAAGAACAATACTTTCAACGGATCTAGGCATTCGTAAAGTCTTCCCAGTGACCGTTTTTTCATACAAAATTATGTACTGCGCAGGCAAACGGTTAACTTCACGAATGCCTAGATCCGTTGGATCGTATCTACCTATTGTAAATTTAAGCAGCTATCAGGTAATTATAAAAAAAAATACTAAAATATAAGCAACACTGAAATTGCTTAATATTACTAAATCGCTTATTATCTAAAATATTTAACTCTAAATAATATTTAACTCGGTAATAAGCTTATTCTAAAAATTTACACTGTATTTTTTATTCTTATTTATTTAGGCCATAATTTGCATGAAGCCACACACCTAATAAGAGGTATAAGAGAAGTTTGGATTCTGCGAGGAAATACTTACCTAAGTGGCTCTATTGTTAATTTTCAAAGAAATTAAGAAATACTTACCTAGTATATATACTCATTGGTTTTTGAATACTTAAGTCTAGATTTAAAAGATTATGCACCTTACTCAATTAAAAGTTAGCAATGAAACCTTATTATAAAATTCGATAAAACAAAAATTTAATCAATAAAATAAATAACCATCGATATCGATGTTCCCGTGACCTCGAAGCAGCACAACACTAGCGGCGAAGCCCCCAACAGCCGCGTTCGGCCGCCTATATTGCCGTCTTGCAACGCGCTAGCTTGCATAATTACATCGGTCATACATGTACAGAATTGACTTAAAACAGAAACTTATCTACTATTTACATTCCGTTGTTATCAGTAATGAAAAATTACGACTCATTTACCTATTACAATGATTGAAGATTTTTCTAGAACCATATTTCTAGAAAAATTCAGGAATGTAGCAACAAACATGTTTTAAATCGGGTTTACCTGAATTGGCAAAAAATTTAATAGATATTTACTTATTATACGAGAAAGAATAAGGTAACGTAGATATTAAGTACTTATAACAAAAGTTTTTTTATAAGTAGGTACGTAAGTATTCAAAATTTTTACACGTGGCTAAATCTACGTGGCTGATGTAAGAATTACACATTTGCCACAATTTACTTAGCATTGAAAAATGACCTCAGCGAGAGGCAGCTTTGTAAATAATTTGTTGAAGGAGAGATTTAGCAAGTTCTTGTCGTATCACTAGTTCTTTTGAACCAATGTGGTGAAAGGATTATAAGTGCTCCTCAAATGACGACCTCTGTGGCGCAGTTGGCGAAGGTCCGCCTGCGACGCGAGAGGTTGCGGGTTCGATCCCCGCCGCGGGACAAATATTTGTATGACCTACAGATATTTGTCTCGGGTCTGGGTGTATATATGTATAATATGTATGTATTTACAAACAAAAAGTATATAAGTAGTATATCAGTTATCTGGTTCCCATAGTACAAGCTTTGCTTAGTTTATTTATTTATTTTTATTTAAATACTTTATTGCACAAAAAACCAAAATATTGCACAATTGGCGAACATAATGCCGAAGGCATTCTCTACCTGCTGACCAACGTGTTGTCGGAGAGGTACAAAAGGCGTGCAAAATAGGTAACAAACAACATAATAAACCTTAAATTTAACATAACAAAGTTTTTATAATATATTTAGATATATATAAATATATAATATATAATTGTAAATATAATAATACTTATAGTATAATCGAATTAAATATATAACTACAAAGAGTCTAGCAATAGTTTCCGAGTCTGCCTCTTGAAACCTTCTTTTGAGTCAATCATCCTGACATCATTAGGGAGATCGTTCCAAAGTCTCACCGCCTCTACAGAGAATGATTTATCACGGTAGGAAGAGGTGTGGGCTGGAATTTCGAGGATAAGATTAGTCGAAGATCTAAGCGGTCTATTGTGTGCATCAGCTAAGAAATTGAACCGATTTTTAAGGTATACGGGAGTAGAAGGGTCTTTGAGTATAGAAAAAAGAAGACACAGAACCCTCAAGGTTCTACGTTCACGAATAGGGAGCCACTTCAATTTAGCTCGGTATTCGCTGATGTGGTCATATTTGCGGAGACAAAATATGAAGCGTATACCAGCATTCATAAGGCGGTCAAGTTTATTGAGTAAATCCTGATTGAGATCTATAAAAGCTACATCTGCATAGTCAAATATTGGCATCAAAAGAGAGTTTACTAAATGTATTTTTGTGGAAACAGGTAGAAAATTTTTTAGGCGGATTATAGAATGAAGCGTAGCATAGAATTTGCGTGAAAGCTCCTTGATGTAGGGAGTCCAGCAAAGTTTAGAGTCAAGAATAAGACCAAGGTTTTTGACCGTGGGAGAGAAAGGAATTTTATGACCGTTGTATGAAAGTTGAGGAAGTGTATCAAATGATGCTATTTTCGCAAGTTGACGAGACCCACCGATAATGATGGCCTGACATTTATCAGGATTTACTGTAATACCAAACATGATGGACCAAGACAACAGACGAGCAAGGTCATTATTGAGAGCAGAGATAGCATTGTTTAAATCGTCGAAAGGAGCAGAGCAATACATTTGTAGATCGTCAGCATACATGTGATATTGACAAAGAAGATGAGGGCAGAGGAAATTAATAAATAAAGAAAACAAGAGTGGTGATAAAATTCCTCCTTGAGGGACACCTGCCTCAATATCGGCCCATTCTGAAAACTCATCACAGTGCCGAGTTTTTTGACGACGCCCTCTGAGGTAGGAACTGAACCAGTTTACCGCATCTGAAGATAAGCCAAGCCGCGAAAGGACGGTAATTAGGAGCTCGTGATCAACCGCATTAAAAGCATTGCTAAAATCAATTAAGACAAGAACTGTCAGTTGAGCATTTTCCATGTTTATGCGAATGTCTTCAGTTACATTTAAGAGAGCAGTGGTAGTACTATGCCCTTTCCTAAAGCCAGATTGAAAAGGGTTGAAGAGCATGTTGGCTGTTAGGAACTCGGTGAGCTGGGCAAGTGCTACGGTTTCGATGATTTTAGAGAAAAAGGGCAAAATTGAAATAGGTCGATAGTGTTTCAACAATGAAGGATTAGTTATTTTAGGTAAAGGGATAACATAAGCTTCACGCCATTGATCTGGAAAGTGACACTGAGAAAAGGAGTAGTTGATAATATGGGTTATTGTGGGGAGAATATGTGTCAGAATGGGAGAGATCATGATACGGCCTATATCATCACTGCCAACTGCTTTAGATTGAAGTGTTAAAAAAATTTTTTGAATCCTATCTTGACTTACTGGAGCGAAGCAAAAAACAGCATCTGGTGGCAAAACTTTTTCAATCTCAGATAATGCGGCAGATTTAGCCCAGGAGGCAATCTTTACGCTCGTAGAGAAATGAGTGTTGAGAGTATTCAAGTCAAAGCATAGACGAGACTCATGAGACTTGGGTTTACCTATGCCAAGTGATCTAAGGAATTTCCAGAGACCAGCTGGCGTGGCCAGTTGTATTTGCTCCGCAATATAGTGTTTCTTGGCATTTCTAACTAAAAGATTACACCTATTCCTGGATTTTTTATATATAGCCCAGTTTTCATCACACCTATGACGCTTGTATTTGCGAAAGTCGCGGTCACGCTTAGCCATGGCTTTACGAATTGCATCAGTTAGCCAGGGGGATGGAGGGCGTTTTAGCCTAACCGGATGAATGGGAGCATGACGGTTAAATAAAGAAATTATATTTGAGCTCAGAGAATCTACCATATCATTCACAGATGGCAAAGAATCGATATCGATCCATCCTATGATCGAAGCATCGTCAACGAGCTTACCAATGTCTAAACGCGAAAAATTACGTTGGTTGAGAATTATGGGCTTGGGTCTGGGAACTTTCATTTTATAAGACAGATAGATAAGATCATGGTGCGAAAAGGCTGGTGCCGGGAATTGTCCATAATTCTGGACAAGACTGCCATCAGAAACAATCATGAGATCTAGGACTGTGTCATTGTTGGCAGAGTGATGCGTGGGTTCAGAGTTTATAATATTGAGGTTTACAGATTCAATTATGCTAACTAAAGTCTTAGCTTTAGGGTGGGATTGAAGACAGGTGTTCAAGTCTCCCATTATAATAGTGTGAAGGAAATCAGATGCAAGAGTTTCTAATACTAATTCAAGTTTAAGGAGGTAGTTAGCAGAGTCTGTGATGTTTGGAGGACAATAAATTACTCCAAGGAGAAATTTGATACCTATGTCAACCTCAATAAACAAGTATTCCGGCGATGCGCTGTAAGCAGAAGGAGATTGACAGATTAATTTATAGGAAAAACAACTTTTAAGATAAATAGCAACACCACCGCATCCCTTGCCAACGCGATCGTTGCGTATGAGCACAAAACCTGGAATAGGGTAAAATGGTGACGGAAGAGAAGGTTTGAGGAATGTCTCGGAAACAAGAATCGCATGGATGTGTTCAGATCTAAAGGTTTCGAGCAGATCAGAAATATGACCTGGGATGCTTTGAGCGTTTATATGGCACACATTGAACGTTTTGGGGGATTTATTAAAAGTATTTATTAATGAATCACCCAACGACTCATAGTTTTCATCATCCTCGCTATTGATACTGACAAAAGAAGCATCAGAACCAGACTCGGCAGATAGAAAAGACTCATCATTATCACTAGCAGACATAAAAAAGTTTATAATACTATTCTAATACTAATAAAAAAAAAAAAAACTTAATAAAAAAATAAAATAAAAACAGGAATAGAAAATATATCACGTACCTACTTAGTGAAATAACAATACTAAAATATAAGTATATATAAATCGAATAAAATAATTTACTCACAAGATGTATGGCATAATGCAATAACTTGCCAGCAATATTCGTGAAGACAAGATAAATAAATGAAAAGTTTACCTATGCATAATAAGTACTCACTACTCACAGAAAACCTACGTACATTTGCAGAACGTGCCATTTCACTACAGTCAATAAATTACCTACTACATAGAATAAAAATCTAGCTTTTATAGTTAAAAACCTCGGATAAACTAGAATTTAAAGCTAAAAACTAAAAACATGATAAATACACTATTATCTAATAGGAACTTCGAACGTGAAACGGAACGTGAGATCATCTGGAAACAAACTTCAGACTACATCACAATCAAATTTGCTGTCAGTTTGAACGTGACATTGACAATCCTTGATAATGTTTCATTCACTCATTGTGCACACAAAACACATCAATGTTACATTGAAATTTGAAAGCAATTTGAACAACAATATAAAAAAAAAAAAAAAAAGAACACTAAGTGAAGCGACTGAACAAACTATTTGTTGTGACGCGCTCTGGTAGCCACGGGCTGGCTGCGTCTGGAATGCGCCACCGGCGCCGACGACGCCTTCAATGCAGCCGGGCTGGCTGGCTTCGGACTCGCCTTAGGATGAGCACGGGCAGGCACCCCGGAGCTACCGCTGTTCATGCTTTCCACAGGATATTTAGTTATCAGCGATTTCAGTTCTGAAGCTGTAGAAACCCTAGCGCGAGTGCTGTCTGGGGTTTTGATGAATACAGAGCCATTGGACGTCCAGCTGCTCGACGTTCCGAAGTGTTTCCTAGCAGCAAGGAACAGGTCATGCCTGTTCTTCGTCAGAAATTCACCGAGGACTATGGTGCTAGACTTCAATGCCTTTTTAGCATTCCAAATAGCATCTCTCACATGAATGTCAGTGAAACGGACAATCATCGGTCGTGATCTCTGCTCATTTTTAGTTCCCAGGCGGTGGCACAGATAGACAGAGGAGTCTTGAAAGGTGTTCATCTTCAATTTAGTTCTAATGATGTTAGAGATTGTTGTAGTACATATCTCATTTTCCTCCTCGGGCAGGCCATGGAATAAAAGTGCATTACGGCGTGATTGATTATCAATATCATCCACCTGAGTAGCAATTGTGTCAATTTGTGTACGTATTAGTTTGAACATGTCCATTACAAACTGCCTAAACTCAGTGAATTCCACGACCAATGAAGATTGCTCCACATTACTCCCAGTGCAAGGCAAGGGTTGAAGCAATTTCTCAAAGTGGGCCATCCTGGCTCCAAGGCTTGCTTCCAATTGCTTCTGAGTGTCAATTACTTCTTGCAAGGTAGGCATTTTGAAGACTTCCACACATATAACAAGTTGGTTGTAGGTTTTTATAGGTTATTATAGGTTATGGCCAGCAAGTTATTACAATGAAAAACTTATTGCATGTAGGTAAGTGACCCTTTGTATATCATTAACTGTTGGCCAGACAAGATGATTCCACTATAAAACACTTTTAAAACTTGTCTAAAACAAAAAATATAAATAAAATATTATAAGAGCAAACTATGGCAGTGTTATGTTAAGAGGCGCCATCTAGCGAAAACAAAATTTAGTTTGGGGCTAGATGATGCTGTGTGAAATGTCCAGCATTATTTTATTAAAAGAGGCTTCTTTTGTGCACTAGTAAGTTCGTATGAGTCAGTGGCCAACTCTAGTGACGGAGTTTTCAGGCCGCCTTAAGGGCTCCGTCATGGCTTAACGACTTAAATATAGCCGGGACCGACAATTTAACGTGACCTCCGAAGCACGGAAGCGCTCAGATGAAAATGCCACTGGCGGTCACCTATCCACTTACAGACCGTTTCGAACGTTGCTTAACTTTGACGATTTAGGGCTCGTACACAAAACTGCGATGCGATGCGATGTGATGTAGATGTACGAGGGAGCTCGCAGATTTTTGCGATGCGACGTCGCATCGCAGTTTTGTGTACGAGCCCTTATCAAGAACTAATAAGCAAGCACGAACGCGCGCTTCAAGTACACTTTTGTGCACTAGCAAGTTCCGAAGACATCAATTCCTAGCTGTTAATAAAAATAAATAAATAATAACTATGAACACTTAATAAGTAGCCCAATACCATTACTTACATTAGAAACAAAACCTAACTTTTATTTCGTCATAAAGTAAAAATCATCTCTGTGAGATGATATAATCACTATCATTGCAAAACTATTTTATAATCATGCTATAAAAATGGTAATACCAGTCAGATGATTACCATTTAATTTGCTTTATACCAACGCTATTTATAGGTAATATGAATAAGGAAAACTAGTAGCATGTGTTTGTGTTATGTACCTATGTGTTACCATAATTATGCAGTCAATAGACAAGATAGGTCAGGTACTTCCGTTGTTTGAAGTGTAAAGCGTTTACTAAACAAACTCTAGCGGCCTTATTAATTAGATTACCCTAATTCTAGCTTAATACGAGACTACTCTCAGACTTGTTACTTCTTTAGTAACGAAGGAGCAACTTGAATATTTTGATGTTATTAATAAACTGGTAGTAGTCTCGAATGAGTAATACATTTCTTACATCGGGATTAGTAGAAAAAGAGTGAATGAACGAATGATATTATCATTCAAAATATTGTATATCTCTGTCATTTATTATATGAATGACAGAGATAGACAATAATTTGTATTTGACAATCTGTTTTATTCAAAGAGGTTTTATTCTTCTAAAACTTTTTGGTGTTTATTGTTGACCAAAAAATTTTTAATCATAATAAAAATATTTTTCTTGCTAATCCGAATGGTTTTTCACCACAAAATCTATACCATGCAGTGTAACTTGGATTTTAAGTTCAGTTTTTCGAGATCGTCCAATAGATTCTTGTAAATTTTTGAAACTGGTATCCATCCTCATTCAATTCTTCCTCAAATCATCAACATAATCCATCAATCCTATTTGCACAACCTTTTTTTGTGACGTAAAAATGACAAAATTCATGATACGTCTGCCTACTCCATCTCTATACTAGGTGGCGCCTAGGAGTAACTCCTCCGAGAGTAGAGTCGAATTAGCTTAGTTCCTCCTTGGTCTTTATTTATTAATACTGAATTGACCTACTACAGCCTTATGCTTTGGATTAGCGCTAATACCACCCTAGTTCGTGTTTATTAATGACAGCCTAGGAAACTATTGCAAATTCGCACTACACTACCTTCTCATCTGAGATGAGGTCTTATTTACATAAAAAAAGACCGATCTGACCCACCGTACCACAAAATACGTGACCGAGTGGTACGGTGGGTAATAATCTTAAAAACAATACTACCAATTAATAGTGATATAATTGGCATATATGTATGTCAAATAAATTATTGTCAAATATAAAAATCCAAGAAACGCTCTTCCGTACTAACAATGTAACAATCTACGGACTGCTTTGCGACTGCACACTTCGCACCGTGACGTTTTGACATTTGTATTTTTTTTTTTTTATGGAAGAGGGGGCAAACGAGCATGTGGCACACCTGATGGTAAGTGATTACCACCGCCCACAGACAACTGCAGCATCAAGAAGCACTGCAGATGGGTTGCCGGCCTTTGAGGTAGGAATAGGCTCTTTTCTTGAAGGTGCCTAAGTCGTATCGGTCTGGAAATACCGCTGGCGACAGCTATTGCTATTGTATGTGTCCTGACGGTAAAATCGAACGCTTCTTTTCTTCTAGCCCCCATCCTCGATACCGTCTTAAAAGGAACTTCGCTCCAATATGTACCTAGCTACATCTTAGCACGTGGATATGATTACGTAATAACTGTAGAGTTGTCGTGAGCTAATATTTTCATCACGAGATTATGTATCGAAGTGGTATTATAGTACATTATGGTACTAGTGTGTAACATTGGTGATTACCGCCGAGGCGTTATTTGAGAGCCGAGTCGTTAGGCGAGGCTCTTAACAGAGCCGAGGCAGGTAATCATCAATACACACGTGTATCATACGACGTTTTTCAACACACTTGTGAATGAAATAACAATAAAAACTCATTTTCAACAGTGAAAATGAGTTGTGAAAAATGTTTCCTAATGCGGGAAAAATTAATCAGTTTTCCTATGCGCGCGCATTGCGATCGGCCACAGACTATATTTCCGCGCCGCGCATAGGGTTTGCGGCCTATTCTGCCACGTAAAAAATGGGGAATTTAAAGTTTTCGTTTACTACAGAGAAAACAAAAGTTATATTTGAGTGAAAGTTTTATTTATTTAACACGTACGAGTTAAAATTATCTATTTAAATAAGAAGTTGCATGAAATGAGCAAGCAATAGGAACATTCATTTATTTGTTCTATTGAACAAGATCTTTTTTCTGAATAAAAACTTTTTTAAGAACAAAGCAACTAAAACAATAAAATTAAAAAAAAAATCTATTACTCACTAGTGAGTTATACTTAGTAATGAAAAAGTCACAGTTTGATTATGGGTATCATTATGTGCCTAATTGCGGTGACCATAGAGCCACCTTATGAGCAAGTGTGTTGAAAAATACCTTATATGACTCCGAACTACTTATAGAAGTTTACTGTGGTAGCAGTCAGACAGACAGACAACAGAGACGTGTAGGTTAGGTACAGTCAGCGACAGAAGTACAAGACCTATTTGAGACTTTACATTTTCATCATGACATGTGGGAAAATTTGTAAGTATGTTTTTTGTACAAATAGCAATAGCTTTTACAAGGCAAAGCCTTTATAAACCAACATTTTCAACCGACTTCAAAAAAGGAGGAGGTTCTCAAGTCGTCTGTATGTTGTTTTTTTTTTTTTGTATCTTGTTACACGATTGTTCCGCCATTTGTTGACCGATTTGCAAAATTCTTTTTATGTTTGAAAGGGTATACTCCAGAGGTGGTCCCATATAAATTTTATTCCTGAAGGATTGATAGTTTCCCCGTAAAACTCTAAACACCTTCCCTCCATGTCACAAATAGAAATCGAATCGACAGCTTGACGCCCTGAGTCACACCGCGTTTCGAGTCAAACATTAAAGTCGGTTTTCTTTTTAGTATTAAAACGTAATTATATTTGTGAACCAACGGCCGTAACATCCAAATGTTCATGAACTTAATTTCGTCACTGACCGTACTTAATAGAAGTCAGTTAGCACCTTTTAAATCCTATTTACAGCTGTTCAATCATCGACTTTCTTTTAAAAATTACTTTTATCGAAGGATACGAAAACCACACGTTAATTTGTGAGTACAATTTAACCCTTCAGGACAAGAGGTAATTATTGTTTTAATACGAGCTCCAAGGTTGTGATGAATATGATTCATAATTCAAGATCATTCTAAGTTAAGAATGGCCTTGCTTTGTACTTTCTATCTTAATGTTCTTGCTGAATGTTTGTACCTAATGTGTGGATGTGACTCTACTTTCGAATGATTCGCTCTTTTTATGAATACTACCTAATTGCTATTAAGTGTGTAGGTGCACTTTCTTTATAAAATTTTAGGTATTTAATATATAACTATGCACCTCGCTGTAAGAGATTTCTTTCCACACAGGTGCCAAGTTGATTTCTGAGTGTGTTTTTTTTATAGGTAAATACCTGTATTAGATATTCACTTACTTTTTACACTATCTGTGCCCAAGACGCATCGTTGCTACAAAGCATTAAAGATCCTAGAAGATTTACTGAAAGCTTTTTTGAAATCATAAAACAGTTTATATCAGTTTAAATAAAAGTAAAGATACAATGCGTGAAATCGTAACCAAGACGACCTCTGTAGCGCGGTGGGCGAAGGCCCGCCTGCGACGCAAAAGGTTGCGGGTTCGATCCCCGCGGCGGGACCAATGTTTGTATGATCTACAAATATTTGTCTCGGGTCTGGGTGTTTCTATGTATAATATGTATGTATTTACAAACAAAAAGTATATAAGTAGTATATCAGTCATCTAGTACCCATAACACAAGCTCTGCTTACTTTGGGGCTAGATGATGCTGTGTGAAAAAGTCCAGCATTATTTTATTTAAGACACAGAATAAACACCAGTAGGTACCGAATTCAGGTCTCAAGACGTTCAGCAGAATAATCTGAGCGTGGAATGGTCACTGGGGTCACTGGCCCGATAGTTGCTTTCTATTTCGTGTGTGAGCTCACTGCCCGTTACCTAGGGCTTTCTGTTACTGACAAATTTATAATCATGGTTGCACGTAGGTAAACAAAAACCTCACCTTCTCAATAATTTTCAAGGTGAATCCAACCCCACCAATTTATGAACTGCGTCAAAGGGGAACAAAACAGAGGGACCCCTCACTCGTTTATTGAAAAGAACTTGCTCTAGAAACTTCCATCCATACAAAGAATGTCCTAAACAATTTTCGGTCTGGAATTCTGAACGAAAATTTAACTTTGAAATTCTTTAATAAGTCACATAATCAGAAGAGCGATCAGAATAGTTCGTATCATTTTAGGATAGGTTTATTTCTTTGAATGAGCACAAGTTTAAGAGGATACTACGTACCTAAGTATTATTCCAATACTAAGTAAAAGTTTCCCGATATTTCGGCGCAGTTGCATGAAAGGCAAAAGAAATAATGGAAAGTTCTGGAGAACTGGAAGGTCAAAGAAAGGGTACTCATTGCGCATGCAACTGCGCCGAAATATCGGGAAACTACTAAAACATTCAATCATGGTAATATCCCGTTAATAGTGTTGATAACCATGATAGTTTAAAAGTAAAAGGTTACGGGGTGAGATGATGAATAATAATCTTATACTTACGTAAAAGTAAACATTTAAGTATTTATTTCATACGAACAATCGATATCTTAGCACTCCTAAGATCCTGTATTTTGAAATGTTGCTTGTTTAAGCTATGAGGATAGTTTAGGTGCTGGGCAAGCCATTTCATTCAATCTTAAACAATATGTCAGGCACTTTAGCGTCCCCTTGAATCATCTAGCAAGATGTACCTACAGGCCTAAGTTTTTTTGTTCGTTTTCACCAAAGGCTAACCACATTGACTTGCATACGGATTCATTCCAATCATAAGGTGGTCGACACGCAGCCAGCACGTGGTAAGCAAGGTCGAACGACTTCGCCCCACTTAACTCACCTGCAGACCCGAAGCCAAACCAAATACAACCTTATCACTCATACAACAACACCCAAATTAAGTTGCGTGTTTCACTTTTTTTTATAACCGTATCCGAACAAGTTGCAATGGTAAGATGTGGTTATATAAATTGTCTGAGTTCTGTCTACAGTACCTATTTAGCTTTTTGTTTGAGCAATTTGCTTTTTTTAACCGTCAGTTTACAATGGAAAACTACCTTTTCTCTCTATTGGTCTCCTTAGGAAGTGATTAGGTGCGCTTGAATAAGACCTTGGTATCGACTTTTTTTAAGTGACTGCGTAGGTTTAATCAGACATGGTTCACCAAGACACATTGACAAATTCAACATGGGAGAAGATTATTATGACTGACGTTATGTAAGTATACCACTTTATCTAAAGATATAAGAAGCATTCCACGTATTTCAAAAAGTTATGTAGGTACCAAACCGTTTGAATCGATTCTGGACTAGACATTATGGGTAGCAAGCATTCCCTGTGGTATGGCAAAAACTATAGGTACAAACATATAGCGGCTATAGATTTGTACCTTGGCTATAGCCTTTATGATCACAATGCCTACGCCGCGAAACGGGTAAGTATAGCCAAATCTCACATGATAGAAAACGTGTAAGAATGAATACTTAAACTATAGTTAGGTTGGTAGGTACCTACTTACAAATATAGGACATAGTAAATGACTGACGTTGGTATTCATATTATCAGTGTGCCAAGATTTTTTTTTATTTGGCACCTGACATGAACTACACTACTACACGAAGTACTAATTTACATAAAAATATCAAACTTCTCTTTGTTCAAATATCAAGTTTGAACATAATAATAAATTGCATTCATGATAAAAATATTTATTATACCTAGGTACAAACAGTCTCTTACAGGCTTTTGAGCTGAACATGAATATTGATGCATTGAAAACAGAATGCTCGTCCCAAACAATCAATATCAAGACGTTCCTGCACCAAATAACTTGCAGCGTCATTTGCCGGTCAATATGACGTCTGGGAGTTTTATTGATCATACGATCATACGAGAAATGCCTAAAAATAGCGAAAACTGCACATTACCAAAAAGGCGCGCATGTTAGACCACTAAGTAGGTGCCTAAAGCTGAAATAACTTTGTTCACGCAAGAAACAATAATTAATTTATTTTAGATTGTGTATCTAAAATTAACTTTCACTTGTAATATGTTACACAGTGATATTTTAAAACGAATGAGTAAGTATGATATTTACAAAAAAACCGAATGTTTAGGACTTAAAAACAAAACAATGTAATAAAATGGAGTAAACTGCTCTTGATTGAACAGTCACCACAGAAAAATCATTTTATCAAGATCTATAAATAGCAATAACGACTGACATCTGAAATGGCAGACAATAAAACACCACCAGTATTTCAGGAGCTCTTCATAAAGTAGAGAGTCCTGGATCTAGAGCTTCTTTTAAAAAAAATAGGGATCTTTCTAAACTGGCCAACGGTGCTGATGTTTCAATGACGTCTTTTGTTGTTGTACGTTCAAGATTTCGCGGGAGTGATTTAGTTTTAGTTATTGTAGTCGCGCTCGAGGTGCTAATTCACCAGTAGGTATTATATATTTTTCAACACACTTGCTCATAAAGTGGCTCTATGGTCACCGCAATTAGGCACATAATGACACCCATAATCAAACTGTGACTTTTTCATTACTATAACTCACTAGTGAGTAATAGATTTTTTTTTAAATTTTATTGGTTGAGTTGCTTTGTTCTTAAAAAAGTTTTTATTCAAAAAAAAGATCGTGTTCAATAGAACAAATAAATTAATGTACCTATTGCTTGCTCATTTCATGCAACTTCTTATTTAAATAGATAATTTTAACTCGTACGTGTTTAATAAATAAAACTTTCACTCAAATATAAATTTTGTTTTCTCTGTAATAAAAGAAAACTTTAAATTCCCCATTTTGTACGTGGCAGAATAGGCGCAAACCTGTGCCCGGCGCGGAAATATAGTCTGTGGCGGATCGCAATGCGCGCGCATAGGAAAACTGATTAATTTTTCCCGCAATAGCGAAACATTTTTCACAACTCGTTTTCACTGTTTAAAATTAGTTTTTATTGTCATTTTATTCACAAGTGTGTTGAAAAACGTCGTATGATACACGTGTGTATTGATGATTACCTGCCTCGGTTATATTAAGACCCTCGCCGATGGCTCGGGTCTCAATTTGCCTCGGCGGTAATCACCAATATTACACACTAGTACCATAATGTACTAATGTACTAATTCAAGTAATTTGTAAAAATGCATAAGAATCAATACAAAGTACCTACAGTTCGACAAAGATTATAAAGCATGGCACGTCGTCCCACAACCTTTTAAAATACCTTCGACTAAAAATCCAGGGCTATTTATATTATCAAATTTATAATGCTATTTGACGGGCATTTTATACATTACAAAGTTTTATTAGTTTGTTTGTTTTAAATTAAAACAAAAGATGAATATTTTTATGCAAATCAATGAGAAGAGTTTGACTGAGTTTGCAGATCAATCTGAATCAAACAACAACATAAAATAGAGGCAAAGAACCTCGATTTTGGAAGGCAGTTAAAAATATGTTATGTTTTTAGCTGGTTTTCAGTTAAGAAATGATCTGGAGAACATTATCTTAATGACTCATAAATCAGGTCAACACTCTACAGCTCATCCATCATTCATGATGGATTTGCCTTCCGCCGTATTTAGGAAGTACACAGGTTTAAAGATAGGACCAGCATTAGCTAATTTTGTATCAGTGCCAAATTGCTGAAGTACATATAAACCACAAACAACCATTATACGTTGAACCCTGAAGAACCAAAGACAATGTTTCTGTTGCCGGAAATGAAAGCTCCTAAAACACTGGTCAGGTGGATATGCCCCTGAAATATGTGCAAAAACGTCACGAACATTTTTATTTCTACGCTGTAGGTGTTTTATACGTCAAAATTTTTGCGCGCATTTTAAATGCTTGATAAATTTGATAAACAGTAGGTAATGAACACTTCTCAGGCATGAGGAAGGAAAAATGTTCTTGGTTTCTTTGCCAAGTAGTTTACTCAAATTTATAACGATAAATATAGGTACCTACCTACAATTATATTTTTCGTAGGTCATCAATAATAACCGCTCATTTATAGTATTTTTCACGTAGCAACGTATCACTGACACAAAGAACTTTTACGTTTTACGCTGTACAATAATGATTTTTTTTTATTATGAAATTTAGTGATAAATACTAAACGATACAACTTCAAAAAAACAGGATTTTGTCTATTTCCTATTTAATAATTTCAGATATTTCAGATATTAACATAAAAGAGCCTTGTCACCGAACCGTTCCTATGTGAAAAGGACTATACCTTGACCTGTATTCCTATCGATTTCATCATGAACTAACCTGATACAATCACTAGATTCATTATTTAACATGACAAGATCGATACCTCACTTAATTGACCTTCCTAACTGTCAGAATAATACGAGTATTCTAACATGTTCTGCATAAGTCTAGTTATATCTACTTAGAAAAGTTGCTTTGTTGTACAGATCTTCCAACGGGTCTAGGCATTCGTGAAGTTAGCCGTTTGTCTGCGCAGGACACAATTTTGCATGAAAAAGCAGTTACTGCGTCCATGTAGTACATGGAGATTGGAGAACATTTTCTTTTATTCAATAGATTTGAAGGATATGTTTTTAGGCACGTTAACTTTTATTTGGTTTCGCTATCGATTTTAAAACTACCCCAATCGTTGTCTACGTGCGACCTCTCACGTTATCCCTGACCCACTTTCAGTCCATAGTCCTTGGTTCGTAAATATGTATAGAGGGTGTAAAAAGACGTCTACCGAAACCGAAAGGGGTAGTTACAGCATCCCAACACTAAATCCAAAAGTATTTTCCAAAAAAAAACATTATATCCGGAGAAAACAGCGTTTGAAGATCACTGTTTGCGTATGTACTAGGCGCGTTGTTTTACGTAGATTGCTGGATTTTGAGTTTTAATTGTTTTTTTTTTTCTTTTATTAATGAAATTATCAGGTAGGTATGGTCTTATTATGTTGTCCTAGTAGTAAATAACCGAAAATAACATAAAATGACGTAGCTAAGTCAAATTTTTTTTTGCGTTTTTTTTTTTTTCGCTAAATATGTTTAGAATCATGGTCTGATTACAACCCCTCAGTTTACGGTAGTAGTCTTTTTACACTCTGTACGTGCGCATAACATGTATGTAACTACGCTGTTCTGAGTGCTCTATATGAAAATAAAAACAGTAAAAATATAATGATAAAAAAACCTAAGTATTCATTTGAACGAAAGGAGCCTCTTAGTGTCGCTCTTATAATCCTTTCACCGCACTGGTTCGAAAAGTACTATAACACGACACGAAGTATTCAGTACCTAACAATACCGGTTTTTTTATTTAACTTCATTTACTTACATCTCTCTCCTTAAACTCTTCAATCAATTACGTTCCTCTTTTCGATCTACGTGCGTTCTGTCGTGAACTCGTAAATATATCCTGCCTTGACCTACATTAATTGTCCTTGAAGATCACTGCGTTTTACCCAAAAAGGCTTAAAAGGCCAAGACATCAGGAAGTCTTGATATACACGATAGTGTTATCAGATACGAGTTTGTTCACATAAAAATTGATTATGTTCTGCGTAGGTGATACCTTTTATTGGTATCAATGATAAAGGTTCAGTTATAAATTAGAAATTTCTAGAATTTGAAGACTCTTCTTTATAATGTAACCTTAGTCGTCCAAGCCTATTCCATCTCAAACAATGTCCCAGGCACTACAGTTTAGTCGTCCATGCTGATATGATAATGAATCTCTAATTTTCTTGTTTGAAAGAGTTTGCACTTGTCTTAGCTTTTTTATACTTACCTACCTAAAATATTTAAAGTACCTAAATTACAGACAAAGTAAATATTAAAAAATATCTTCTCACACATTTCTACCTGTTTTTGGTAGCTAATTTATCAATTCGTCTTGGATACGCATTGCTTCGCCATTCTTATCATTTATTGCTCATTAAAATTGCTGAAGAAATTATTACAATAAACCGATGATTAAAAGCGGATTTTATGTATGGGCAACTTAAGCTAGAGTTTTCTTCATTTTAAGTTTCATAAAAAAACTTTGAAACAAGAATAGTGGAGTCCTACCACCTATGTACCCACTTGGAAAAATCATGCATTCTACTAGACATTTAAATATAGTTTTGAGTGCCCTCCTGGGGATACTTACAGTCATGATTTCGGGAATGCAAGATCCTTTAAACAAGGCACGGTCAAATCTTTAGCAGAAAGCATAAAAATAACATACTTAGGTATCTTAATCCACGCCATAAACGTTACAACTTTTATTTATGACCTGCCCAATAAAAATATCTAGGGAGTCATATATTTTTAGATATCTACTGAAATTCGGTATTGAACAAATATTGACGCAAATATAGTTATTCTATCTAACGAAGGCGGGTTCGTCTTAATTGTGTGTGTATATATATGCACATAATATGCACGTTGTTTCTGTGTGAGTAAGCTCGCGATCGCTCTAAAGACGAATACTAAGCGCTCTGTATCGCTTACGCACACAGAAACAAATCTGCCAACCCGCCTTCGTGATATAGAACAATTGTATCAGATAACACCCATCTTCATTGTCCTAAATGATACGCGGTGCGGAAAAGAGGTACTTTTCCAGTGAGGTTTGCGCAGAGTTCAATGACATGCTGTGACGTCATTGTTGGCCTAGGACTGGGTAGGGCGGAGCTCAAGGCTTAGGGCTGTCATGTAAATATTGGGCTATTGATTTTTCAATGCGGATAACACAATTATACTAACCGAAATATTCTATCGATCGCGTGGAAATGTTTTTATAGATTCTATCTCTAATTGGGTTACTATGTAAAAATGAGAAGGACGCTTTTCTATTGATAGTCAATTACATGAAATACCTACCTAGTGCCACAAATTTAAGATAAGTAGGTGTAAACTATGGAGCTGTGCATTGATTTCAGTTAGTTTTGCGATGATAATGCTGGTTGGTTCATCAAGATAAAAAGGTCAAAACCAGTATTCTTAAACACAAAATATATTATGCAGATTTCAATGTAAAGGCGCAACTAAGTTGTTATTTCTTTGGATTTAAATGTATTAGAAAAGTAGGTATGCTCCTTTCTATGAAGCATAAAGCACACAAGAATAAACTGACGCACTGTATAAATATTCATGGAGTAGGTAATGTTAACGACATAATTTGATAAACTAGGTACAAAATTGGCACCAAATATAGAGGAACCTACTTTATAATCATACGATCTGAGAAAGCTTGATAAAATCGTGATCATATTTATTCAAAAATAACAAAACTTGTTAAAAACTGAAGATCAAATCATGAGAGAGAGCCTGAGAATACTGTCGTGAACGTGCATATACCTATGTAAAAAAACGAAAGCAATAACATACTTATAAAAAGTTTCAGTTGTATTTGTATTTATTCAAAAACATAACATCTATCCTTACAGGTATTTCACCTAATGCAATACAGTAGTCACAAATCACAAAGAAAATAATTACATAAAAATGATAATGAGTACTTAAAATAATTCCATATAAGTCAAATAAATAATAAAAACAAAATAATTCAATAGTCAAAAAGCAAAATAAATAATGAAATAGTCCGATACAAATGAATCCAAGCAACAATAATAAAAATAAATTAAATTGATCCTAATCATTATCTCACAACACAAAAAATAATAAATAATAATTTTACATTTCACCATAGCACAATTTAGATAATAACACCCTTGCGAACTCGCTCTGTGAACAGTGAAACACATCCAAATTGATTTATGTTGTCGATTGTACCGAAAACATTATCCACTGCCTCATTGTTACGTGACTAAGACCATGTTTACATGAGTTTCCATTTCTCAATGGAAAACTTTGTAATTACAGAATAGGCGTGTTTGACTTCTTGCGGTTCCCTGTCCCATGCATCAGATATGATTAATCTCACAATGTTTGTAACGTGTTCGTCTGTGATTCGTTATGAGCAAAAGAAGTGCCAATTTTAGAACCACTTTGGGACGTGGCGTTGTTATTATGATTTTGAGTAGCTAATCATTAAATTTCTCGGATATGGCGAAACATACCTGTATGGTGGTAAAAAAAGAAGGGGTTTTACAAAAAACAGGTTGATTCCATAGTCATGTGATAGTAGAACTTGAGCCAAATCAAAACGTATCACTATAAGTGTGCTAAAAAATAATTATCTAACTTACTTTTAACTTTTCTGGAGTTACACCTTTCACCTTACCAAATTTTATTGTTAACTGTTTCGTCGTTTGAGCCTGATCCTTACACAAACATACAAACATCCAAGCATCTAAACAAACTCACAAACTTTCAGCATTATTATGAGTGGGATTCCAGTAGGTATACCTACAATGACGTCTGCGGTTTGACATATAACACGTGCACATATTGGTTAAGCTTTCGAGTAGTTACAGAGGTATTCCCACTCCTTCTTGAGTTGTTTACCTAACTACCTATAAGTATTCGCATCTGCGTCATAATTACGCGAATATTTGGTACTCAATGGTGAATTTCCATCGATTTTCCAACACTGATTTTTATACCTGCATCGATTTGGTGGAAACAGTCAAAATTCAACATTATCACCCCACATGGTTCTAAGTTGTGATGCATGTAAAATACTGGAGGTAAGGTACCTACCTACTAGAATATTTTGAAACATAGTTTTTGCTGAAACATTTCAGGATGACGTTTCAAAATGTTTTAAAACAAATATTACATAATTATTATATAACGTGGGAACATCTAAAACACATAATCTCATTATAATGTTTTTGGATCTATAAATTTTACCATCATCATCATCATCTTCAAGAGCTCAGCTCATGTCGGTGCAATAATGCAACTTCCTCCACCTCTCCCTTTCCAATGCGGTCTCCTTTACTTCCTTATACGACATGCATGACAGCGATCTTCTCTTTTATTTGACTCATAAAAATTTTTAACATCCATTCTATTTTAAATAATCCATAATAACGTGTTTATTAAAACCTAGAAAGGTACCTGAAGGCTCTTTAATTTACGTTGGAAAATTCCCAACGCATCACTATCAATGATACCGTACTTACCTCGGTAAGCTTTAACTTTCATCTGACTTTGCCAACAAATCAATACCTACGTCTCTACGAGAAAAATAACAAGCTATTGAGAGCGAAAAATAGTATGGTAGATTATGATCTACGCTATGCCGCAAAAGTAGATGTGCTTTGATTGGCTATTGATATTTTCTAAATTACCTTATTAAAACCGAAAAAGCTTTTAATAAAATTAAGCTATTTTGTTTGTGTCAAATCCTGTGTGAGTGAAAATCACAAAACACTAAAGTTTATGATTAGGTATGTAGAGACTTACTCAGAGAATTGACCTTAGAAGTAAGTATACATCTATGGTCGTGTTTATGTCATGACACGGTGTTGTCTTGTAATGTAGGAACTTGATATTTATATTAACTAATCGATTTAGCCTAGACTAAACTGATTAGGTACAATGTGTATAATCGTAACACTTCCATTAACGAAACAATGAACAACATACACGGACCTACCCGTTTTCACCGAACTTGTAAAGTTATCGTAGAAATTCTAGTTTTTAACCGACTTCATCTATCTAAAATCTAGCATATAATATGGAGGTACCGGTACAATATGGTATGTCTTGTGAAAAAAAAAAACAAAAAACACCGAAATTCAAATACCTACTCGTACTACTAGGTATCTACTAAAAAAGTAATGAAGATATAAAAACATTTATTTGAAGATATAATAGCCTATAAGTACATCATTTCACTAAACCAGATTCCAATAGATTCCCTAAGATAAGATATCAGTAATCTTTGTAGGCCGTCTGCATTAGATAGTAATACATACTTATAATACGTATTTCATAATTCATGAAAATCATTGGAAATAAATTAAGTTTCTTTATTTGACTAGGAATATTGCGCCGTATTGTGTAAACAATAAGAAGCAAGTATAAAAAAAATACTTGCTTCGTATTATACCTATACGTTCAATAATTGTTAATGTTGAATAATGAAATGTAATGAAGTTTCACGTAAAAAATCCACATACGAACATAAATTACAATTAACAAACTAATCTTTATCACTTGTAATCTCTTAGGTTTTCCTACTAGGTACCCACGTCTTTACTTTATCGAATTCATTAGATTACCTATATCCGTAATCAGTTTGCTTTCATGACTGGTAAATACTTATTCTAGTAAATACTGAATTTCATTTAATTGATTATGATTAATCCACGTAATCTAATAGATAAATATATGATAAGTTGATAAATTGCCGAAGTAACTGACTGCCGTACCTTCCTACACACAAGGCAGATTCCAAACGATTTATATCTCGATCGAAGGGTTTATCAGTATCTTTATGTGGCATGTTTAGACAAGGTATTTTGTATGAAAACTTAATTTTTTTAATGCAGTTCTTAATTTTATCAAAATCGAGCTCGTAACTACTAACATTTTTCCATAACTAAGTATAGACGTTAAGATTTTCCCCTCAGAGGGCCCTCGACAAAACTCACCTGTATGTATAGAGTTCGCACCAAGACCATTTTCATGGCGCGGACTTTTGTTTAGTAAAAGAGATGACGTAGGTAGGTACCTATCGGATAACTAGAGTAGTATCTATTCGTATAATTGATAGCGGTCAGCTGAAGTTAATTCTGGTTTTACCATATAGGAATAAAGGGAAGTCTGCATGGAAGTCTACATGGAAATCAATTGCATACTTATTTGGTTATGTTGATACTTACATGAGTCTTTTACAAACAAGATTCCTTAAATGTTTTAGATCGTAGAAATAACTTTAAACAGATACTTACTTTATTTGCATAATTTGCACTCATATTTGGACATAACACAAACTGATAAAGATCATTGTTAGTTTCTATTCCTATAGGGTCGGGTGGGTGACAGTGAACCACCTAAATTATGAGCAAGGTTTGTGTCAACCCTGTGTGTTATATCAAAAATAAATTTCTAGTTTAAATTGATAGACTTATGTAAGTACATAATTGTAAAGCTCGTTTACCTATCGTGAAGAATTTTTTTTTATTCTATTCTAAAAAAAACAATATTAGCCCAATTTACACCAATGCAATGGTAGCACAAACAATTATGACATACTCGCGAAAACGGCAACTTTTTGACTTTCAGCAACATGTTAAATCAATTTCTATTAGTATTTTTCTCACGAATAAAAAAACAGGTCAGAGTAATAATATAGAACAATAAAAGAAACTTCAGTGAGAAAAGGTATGAACCAATCAATAAAAAAAGACGTGTGGCACTCGGAGAAAAAAAAAGACGTGTGGCACTCGGTGACTGCCGCGGTAAAGCTATTGCATATCATTTTTTATCAACTTATGCAATTATAATTAAAAAGTATCACCGCTGTGCCGGTCGGAGTGGGGGGTGTTAGGTTATTTTCGTTACGGAATTTCTGGATTCGGTCTCCACGCTCAAGGCCCACGATAGAAGCTATGCAATAGCTTAACAAGCACAAACGCAGAAATCCTTTTCTACTTTTCTTTAGCTAAAGCGTAAACTAAAAAAAGTAGACCATTGTTTAAATACCATGCTCGAGTGCGCAATTGAGGAACAATCTAGGTTTTTTTGTATTTAGGTACTTATAGTATTTCAAAAAATAATTTAGTGGAAAACTAAAGTTATAATATTCGTATGTATAAGTAGCTACATTAGGTTAGGTACCTACCACGTGAGCGAAGCCACGCAAGGCAAAACAGGAAGACTAACAGATTTACGACTATTTCAAGTTTCAAAAAACAGATCTTCAGGCATTTTAGATTCTTTGAATTATGTAACTAAGAGGTAGCCAAGTAGTTTTGCAAACGTAGATGGTAGAATTTGTCAAGTTTCGTAGTTAATGAAGTTATTACTCTTGCGGTGTTCTACGTGAATACCTAAACAAAATATCATGTGAGTACTTATTTTATTTTCCGTCACCTACTTCCGAACAAGGAAAAATTGTGTTGTTCAACATCACTTCTAACTCAATTATCATGTTTGTATAAATATAGAAAAAAAATATAGGAGTACCTAAGTGTAGATTTTTTCCAGTTTTTTTTAATAGCCTTTTAAACATTTTCTCGGTAAAAAACAACAAATCACAAATAGTTTTTATCGGCACCTAGGGTATATCCTTGTAAACTTAGGGCCACATCACGTGTCAAATAATTAGGTACATTATAGTGATCATGTTATTACTACGGTAACACCTGTGTACACGCCAGTTATTAAAATAATGGAGTTTCATATACTTAGTGGTTTATTAACATAGAACAAGTCTAGTCTCAATACTGTCACAACTGAGATACCTAATACTTTATAGGAGCGCAGGGAGATAATGATGATTTATCAACTAATTACATTGAGCTCTAAACGGTGAAGGAAACATCGTGAGGAAACCCGCAGCTTAGCCAGCTCCACACGTATTGACGTTGTCTTTCCTGTGGATAAGGTTGAGCTAAAGCTGAGCTGGTTTAGGTGCTGGGCATGCCTATTCCAACAATGTCAAACAATGTCCCAGGCACTACAGCGTCCCATTAAGTGTAGGCAAAGGTTGCCTCCTGATGTTGTATAAATAATCTAGTAAGTAAATGTAAAGAAAGCTGGAAACGTTTTTCCATTTGTATTGAATTGTCCGATGTATCAAGTTACGATCACGTGTGTCACAATCACAAAGGCATATAAATAGACCGATGGATGATTGGGCATCTGATCCAAGGTCTGCGGTCAGGGGTTCTCGTGCTTTGCCATGTGGATCTGTTGAACCGTGATGTTGATGTCACCTGATATGAACCTGACTTAGTTATCAGCGTGTATGTATTTATTAACACTTAAGTGGTCCCACTGTTTAGCAAAGAAGTTTCCAAGACTTGCAATCGCCAGCTTTGTCCCACCAGTCAGACCAGAAAGCATTGAGATCGTCGCATCAGCGTCGCCGCCCATTGTCAGATCGTCGTCACACTGCTAAACCTACTGCGTGACTACCTTAGATCATCTGTCAGAATGCAACTCACGTATTCTACCTACGTGTTTTACACCAATTGAAAAAAGAACATACAGAAGTAGCTAGTTTAAAAAAGTTACATTAAATGAAAAACTACTTTTCATTAGGAACCAAGAATCTATACTTACCAACAGAGATACAAATCAAAAAGTTCTGGCCAATTTCAAGACTACTGTTATTGTTGAGGTGTGCAAGGTAAATCGATTTCGCACCTAAAGACAAAATAATAAGTCATCAATTGGCATAACAACAGATCTTGGTAACAAGGCATTGAAAGAAACTGGACGGACATCCACCAAACTGGATATAACCGGTGCATGTTATGGTAACAAATCTACTTAGTACTTGGTACCAACATGTGCGCGGCAAGCTATGTAAACGATAAAGAGCAGACGCAAAGAGACAACAAATTACGAGAGTTATTGATTATTTATTAGGAGAGGAAGGAAGAATTGCGACTGAAATAGAATGAATTGCATTTTACTCGTGGGCGGAGAGAACTAAGTACTAAGTTGCTAACGGAAATTCAATTAAAGGATAAACATGGAAAAGGTCGCTTGAAACCTTTACAGATGCTGAAAGTAGAAAATGCATTACCTGAGAATGAATTAAGTGGGTCAACTTTAACACAAGAAAAAAATGCTTAAGGAAGATTAGAGCTCATACTCCGATTAATGAATTATCCAAATATAATGACGACCTCTGTGGCGCAGTGGGCGAAGGTCCGCCTGCGACGCAGAAGGTTGCGGGTTCGATCCCCGCCGCGTGACAAATGTTTATGACCTGCAGATATTTGTCTCGGGTCTGGGTGTTTCTATGTATAATATGTATGTATTTACAAACAAAAAGTATTTAAGTAGTTTATCAGCCATCTAGTACCCATAACACAAGCTCTGCTTACTTTGGGGCTAGATGATGCTGTGTGAAAAGTCCAGCATTATTTATTTATTATTTATTATAATAAGTTGGTAACATTAAGACTACTAAACAACACTACATAAGTTATTATAACTCAATGGTAGGTTGGCAGAAAATATAATGCATAAGTACCTACTACATGTGACTTGGAATCCTGAAATTTTGGCATCAAACAGCTGTATTCCAGAAATATATTGAGCCGAATTAAGCTCAATTCAAACGCAACCACATTATAATCATCATCGTTGACGCTGTTCCAAAGATGAAGCTAAGACAATTTGGGTAGAAAATATTGGCGCAGTCAAAATGCTTCGGTCTGCATACTGCTGTAGGGCAGATTGCCAAACAATCGACTGTTGATGAGTATGTATTACACCTAAATACACAATGTTTGTGTAAAGGTGATAAAAAGAACTCGTAGATCACTGTAAATTAATTGCTAAATAATAACGTCATCAAGTGATAATCATTAAGGACCACTTGAGATCGTGACAACAAATTAATTTAAACTGTTTACGTCATTGGGACATGCACCCGTCGCACACTATTCTTTGTATTGTGGATCGTAGTATTGTAGTCATATGGTAGTCATTTAACTAAGTATTTGATAACGTCATCAAAGAATATTGAGTGACTTGATCTAAGAGAATGTCTACCGTGTCGTTTTTTTTACAATTTTACGAATGGGGTTTCATGGTATAGACAAATGGATGTTTAAATAGTGGTGTGGGTTGGCTACTATCAGGAGCAGACGAGGCGTCAGTAGGTACACTAGTATTTATACTCGTAAAATCGATTGCTAGCTGGCTGTAGGCACACTAAAGTTAGCGTATGAAAATATCAGCAGCCAGACTTTTACTCCTAACAATAAAACGGACGATAAAACGTGCAATGTGATCAAAATGTTATAGAGGACATGAAAACTTTACGATAATTTCCTATGCAGCTTGGTATGGTCAGCTACCCTTGGGTAGGTGGTACTCTCACGTGGTAACTTATGGTAGCACTTCACATTTCTATTTGTATCTGCGTATTTGGCATACGTCTGGACAGTATATTTGACAAAGTATTTGTCTATTTGACAAATATGGCCAATACTAAATTATACGCGGTACCGTGCGCTTGCATGTGTGGTCGTATCGACTGTATTTGCATGTTTGGTTGTGTTGTGTTTGGCTGTATTGGCACGTCATATTTGCCAAATACAACAAACACCATGTAGTTTCAGTGACCAGATATTCCATTACTTTACGATTACGACCAGATATTATGTACTAACATAGTACCTACCTACTTTTAATCTACACTAATATTATTGAGCCGTGTTGGTCGAATGGGGTTGTGCCTCGACTTTCAATCCGAAGGTCGTGGGTTCGAATCCCGGACATGCATCAATGGATTTTTCGTTTCGAAAAAATTATATGCACGAGCTCATAACGGTGAAGGAAAACATCGAGACGAAACCCGCAGCTTAGTCAGCTCCACACGTATTGACGTCGTCTTTCCTGTTGTTCAGGCTGATTAAACTGAGAGGATGGTTTAGGTGCTGGGCAAGCCTATTCCATCTCAAACAATGTCCTAGGCACTACAGCGTCCCTTTAAGTGTAGGCATAGGTTGCCTCCTGACGCTGTATAAATCATCTACTCGAAATATAGATGTAAAGGCCTAAGTATAATATTATAAGGAAGAAAGATTTGTTTGTTTGTAATGAATAGGCTCAGAAACTACTGGACCGATTAGGGCAAAATTTTATCCCGAAAAAATGAATATTTCCCGAGGGCCCGCGTGTAACACCGCCACGGACAGCTAGTTCTTTATAATGGATATTAGGTATCAAAGTTGCCTGTGTTATAATAACATTGATGTTATGAATTTGATAACCTTTCGCAAAAAGAGCAAAAGGTCAATAGGTTAAGCTATTTTCATCACTGAAGCCTAGAAATATAAATCTTATATCAGACGAGGACAATTTTACTGACACACTAAACTGACAAGCTTGTAACCTTTCAAATATTGAATAAGTACGTAGGTCTGAGAACAGAATAAAACTAAATTTTCGCTTCTATTATTTCGAAGTAAAATTGTGGACATGTGCAAAATTTTATCATTTGATAATGTCTCGTGTCTGTCTATATCTAAAACGTCTTCAAAGGATTTTTAATGATGATGAGAACCTTGCTTTGAGGATATTGTCCACTCTCTAAACCAGTCTAGTAAATAAAAAGTTGCACATATTGTTAGCGTAATAAAATTACTTTTCATAATTTAATTAGGTTGTAAAGGACAGTGAAGCCTTAAAGGTAACCGTTAGGTATACCTACCTCTAGTTTTAAACAGACCATAGAGATTTTACGAAATACCTAATATTTAAAATATTTTCATTAACCATTATATTATTTTTAGGTATTTTCATTATAGGTATTTCAAATTATTTCACACCAAAAATTTCCATTTGCACTTTTATCAACGCATTCCATACACGTATTATTCGCGGAACATCGTGCATGATTATTTTATTGATTAAAATCAAGTAGGTTTCTTACTATCATATTTCTTGGTGTAGGTACAGGATCACCCTTCTTTTCACGAAAGTGTTAGGTTTTCAAAAAATATCTTTTCAACACACTTGCTCATAAAGTGGCTCTATGGTCACCGCAATTAGGCACATAATGACACCCATAATCAAACTGTGACTTTTTCATTACTATAACTCACTAGTGAGTAATATATATTTTTTTTTAATTTTATTGGTTGAGTTGCTTTGTTCTTTAAAAAGTTTTTATTCAGAAAAAAGATCGTGTTCAATAGAACTTATACTTAAATTAATGTTCCTATTGCTTGCTCATTTCATGCAACTTCTAATTTAAATAGATAATTTTAACTCGTACGTGTTTAATAAATAAAACTTTCACTCAAATATAACTTGTGTTTTCTCTATAATAAAAGAAAACTTTAAATTCCCCATTTAGTACGTGGCAGAATAGGCCGCAAACCCTATGCGCGGCGCGGAAATATAGTCTGTGGCCGATCGCAATGCGCGCGCATAGGAAAACTGATTAATTTTTCCCGCAATAGCGAAATATTTTTCACAACTCGTTTTCACTGTTGAAAATGAGTTTTTATTGTTATTTTATTCACAAGTGTGTTGAAAAACGTCGTATGATACACGTGTGTATTGATGATTACCGTCCTCGGTTCTGTTAAGAGCCTCGCCTAACGGCTCGGCTCTTAAAAACACCTCGGCGGTAATCACCAATGTTACACACTAGTACCATAATGTACTATAGTAAAGATCAAGGTGAAATAAGGGAACATTTTTTGGGACTAGTTTTATTTTCTGTGCTGTTAGTATAAAAAGCACTGAATAAAAAACTACAAATTGTTAGGTACTGTTACGGTTACTGTTAAAGATACATTGGTTTTAGGGCGATATAAAATTAAGTAGGTACTGATCGTTGCAAATAATCTAATGTGGTATCAGAGGGTATGATAAAAACCTATATTTTAATTTTATATTGCATCATAATTATTATGACTACTACGGATTAAAATCGATCATTGAATGCAGAATGCAGGACATAATGTATCTTAAGAAACCACGATGAAATTTAAAAAAATTTGTTGCTGTTTTTTAAATAGCTTCAACATCAATATCTACTGATTCCATAAAGAGTAACAACAAAATCACTTATCAATGTATACAATAACGGAACGCCATAACATACAATACATACATCAATGTTTTTAGAGTTCACACGAAGGGTGCCAACGAGATCCTATTATTAGTATTTCTTCTACAGTATATCTCATATTATTATGTACTCTTACTAGGGATCTGCTCTGTCTGTCCGACCATCTCCCATTCGTTTATCACAGGTTTTTTTTCAATTATAGGTAAAATAAAAATAAATAAATAAATAATGCTGGACATTTTCACACAGCATCATCTAGCCCCAAACTAAGCAAAGCTTGTACTATGGGAACCAGATAACTGTTATACTACTTATATACTTTTTATTTGTAAATACATACATATTATACATAGAAACACCCAGACCCGAGACAAATATCTGTAGGTCATACAAACTTTTGTCCCGCGGCGGGGATCGAACCCGCAACCTTCTGCGTACCTAAATACTTTTCATAAAGTGTGCTTTACTATGAGAAATAATTAAAATTAATAAATTACGGATTGTTTATTCTGTTCCGCGCAGTTATATGCTACTATGTACACTACGATCAATATCACACCATCAAGCTCTCAATTGCAAGTCGTTAGTCACTTGACTCCCAAGGCGTAGTGGCTGACCCGCTACTTTCGAACGTTCTCGATCCATGGAAACTTCCAGTGGTCCATCAATGATGTCAATAAGTAAAGTATTTAATTTAAATGACCCCGAAGGAAGGTAATACCAAACCGTAGCAACCGCAGACAATACTTATACTTACCTACTTAATTTTTTTACAATGTTCAATTTTCACCTCGTGCGTTTTCTATGTAAGTACCACAAGTTGATATGTTCCTAGTTCCTAGGTAGGTATAATAGGTATTTCAAACTAATCTATTTTACTTAACTTGATAAAATCAACATAACTATAAAAGCTCAATGCATCTGCATGCTAGACTCTCTCGGCTTAGTGGCCACCGTTCGAGAACATTCGGAGGCGCGGCTCGGCTGCGCTATTGATTGAACTGCGCACTCCCGTGACGTACAATATTACCTATAGGTAGTGTAGGTAGATATTAGTCCGCACGTCAGACCCAAGCGTAGGTGTGTTTGTGTGAAATAACTAATGGAACCACGAATTTTGCTGGCGCTTTCAATAGTCATACAACTCACAAAGCATTAATTATATCATAGTCAGATATTTTAGTGACAATGTCCACCAGGAAATACCTATTAGATTCTACTTTGTATTTCTTCTCCTTATTTTCTCCAGTAGGTACCCAAAGTCGCTGAATATCAAATATGCCTCGCAAGTAATAAAAAAAAAGGCTTCAATAGAATTCGTCGCCACGAAAATAAGTTTAAGTTAGGATTAGGTACAACTACTGCACGAGTACTTTTGTACTTATTATGGCAGAAATGAGAAGTTGTTTACAATCAACATGTGGTATATAATCTTGGCAAAATTGAAGAATCTTGCTGTTTTCGTGCCAAATGATATCATATTAATATGGAAATTGAATTTACTATTCTGGACACGAAATACGAAAGCTACCATTTGTGTTGAAATGGGGTGGCATGATACATAATGGCCTAAAAGACGAACAGTCTTTACGTTTCGTGTGTTAATGATGAGGGTTAATGAGATGAAATAAAAAATAGCGAATAAGCTTTTATATTTATTCCAAATGTCAGAACAGAGAAAATGGGTATTGTTTACATGCATTTATTAAATCTGAAGTCATGTGAAATACAAAGTGATACATACAAAACTATCAGTACAATATCAAGTATATTATGTTTATCCAGGATTTGAAACTAGCACTGGCAGTCAGAAAATGTAGGCAAATTAAGAATTACTCTCGACAAGAAAATCTCAGATATGCTTAATTTAGAATTTGTTTCACTATGATACATTATCACTAGTTTACACTTATTTCAGTTAGACTGATACATAAAATACTGTTCACAAGCTGGTCCGATCACTCAGTCCTTAAAATTACATAAAGTAAACAAATTTGTAACAAAATGTCTCGTTTTAGGGCCAACTCCCTTTATTATACTGGCTTAGTATTACTTATACTGGCTAAGTATTAGGACTGCGATACTGCTAAAACAAATAATCAGCAGTTCGCAATATGTCAAAAAAATACTAACTCCTAAAAGGTACAATTCAAATTATGCCTAAAAGGGTGTTAGGTTTAAATAAACTTCATTTCCTTGTAATAATAAGCTATGAATAGAAACTTTTGGTATACAATCATTCGTGTTTGTGGAGTAAATCACAACGTACTCGCAGGTACAGCCACCTTCCAAACTCGTCAAACAAAACAAAATTTAAATATTTAGAACGTCCACAAACATCGAAACTATAATTTTCTCAGCTAAAATAAATTACAGCACACTTACAACAACAAATCACAGATACCCTTCGAACTGCCTTAAACTAACCTAGACCGGGCGCCGCGAGACGCACGGTCAGCGCTTAAACTAAACACAGTCTTCGAATCCGATGGCCCTGCACGGCACAACCTAATACTGACCTACGATAATCATGCAAACAGAATGGAGACTAAACCAGCTAATGTCTCAGTCCAGATAGGCGGTTAGTTGCACACATCTACTCATCTGGGGGTTCACTATCGGGAGGATATCACAGATAGCGGCGGCGACGGCGGCGCTCACAGGTAGGGCATGCAAGCCCCGCAGCGTCCGGCGCGCTCGGGGGAGTCGGCGCGCGCCCTGCACAAAGCACCGGTTAGCTCAGGAGCGCCTCTCTTCCCGCCGCGACTCGGACCGTCCGAGCGCCTTCTTTAATTTTTCCACCAACCTGGTGTGGAACTTGTCTTCGCGCGGCGCTGGAGGCCGGGGGCTAGCCGAGCCCTTGCTGGGGGTGTCGACGCGGAGAGAGGCGCGCGACGGCGGCGCTCGGCAGTAGGAGAGGGAGCGCATCGCGGGCGCGCTGCGGTGCGGACTCAGCGTGCTGGCGCGCGACGAGAACGCCGGACCCTCCGACCGAGACTCGGACACCTTCCGCATGCGACCTCCCAGCCCGACCTTCTCCGTACCCTCCGAAGACTTCCGAGACCGCTGCGAGTTGTAGATGTCCCAATCGTTCTTCACTACTGGCATCATGAACGCCATCTCGTCGGCGGTAACGGTGGCTCCTTAACTTTTTCGTTTTTGCACCGATAACGTCAGGCGGCTGACGAAAATACGATCGCGGAAAGCGGCTTCCCGATCGACGGCTCGCGGTTCCGATAGGCTCTAGCTGATGATAAGATTTCACGTTATTGTGTGTTTTGTTGTTGGATATATTGTAAATATTGACTTTTCCGGGTGTAAACGGTCGTACAATGGGGGAAATGTCGGCTTTCACTTCAATGTCACGCACTGGACCGATTAAGATAGGATGTTCACCCTAGGACGAATTGCTGTAGAATGAGGTATTCGTGAAAACACACCCTGAATATAAGGAAAACAGTGGCGCCACTGTCGCGCGGCTGAAATTCGTAACTCTATTGGTCTGCTCTAGGGCGATTTAGCAGTGGATAATTAAGCGTAGTTTCATAGACGAGCGTCACGTTTTTAATCAATCTAAATCTTTACGCGCAACGTAATGATGACTAAAAGATAACATTTTGATTAGATGTGACAAAATGAGTCACGAATACACAAAGTAAAGTCATGTTTGCATTGCCTGATAGCGGAATTTCATCGTCAAGTATCAACAGTAATAGTTTTGCTACTCCCCACTAGATGGCAGTAGCATCTATCGATCTAAGCGCCACCTATCAGAGGTATCTCTCAACTTACCATTAAGAGCGACGTTGGGTACGCAACAAGCTTCATTTTCTATTAGATTTAGTCCACCATGTAGTAGGAGGGCATCCATTGATCCATTAGAATAAAAAAAGTTTTAATAGCTGAGTATTTTATTAGAGCAACACAAGTATACATTCAGACCATGATTAACAAAATGCAAACAGTTAAATCAACACATTTAAACTCTACCTACCCCTTCGGGAAAGAGGCGTGATATGTATCTAAACTAGAGATTAATTAGTACTATCTACAGGGTGTACGAAAATATCAATATCTATGTGATGACAACGGCAACTATGGTAAACTGACTTTGGTAATTTAAATTCAACAAATTCCAAATTTAAATTTAACTTATACATTTGACTGTAACCAACTCACTAATATGTATTAATCAAAAATTAACCACTATAATGAAAACAATGATATCACATGATTCTAGGTGGGATTAACAATACTATAATACGTACATAATGTTAACTAATGTTATGTTGTGCTATAAATATTAAATTAAACTAACAATTTAGGCAAATTTAAGAACTAGCTTTCAAAGTTAGATTCAGTAAGCGTTATTAAATTCCTATTCTATGAAATAAATGCACTATTATCACCACTTAACAATTAAAAGAGTGGCGTCGATTAGGTTGAATAACTTAAGTAGTAACGTAACTAATAGTGAACTAACACTGAAGGCCAAAATTTCTCACGAAAAAATACATCTAAAACTCGTGAGGTTCAACGAGACTAATTTTCGAGCGTAATATTTTTGCACCCTACTTTAACACTTTCTGTGTATTCAATAAAAGCATTAGGAAGACAGCTTATTATGGAATTTCATATTCATGTTGATATTAATATCTAAGTTCGTAATCAATCAGATTTAACCATAGACATTTTCATATGCCTAATTTGAATTTTTGTTTTATTTGCCATATTATGTCTTTTATCTCAATAATCTATATTGTATAGAAAATAACATGACTAGCCGCCGTTATGACGACCTCAGTGGCGCAGTGGGCGAAGGTCCGCCTGCGATACAGAAGGTTGCTGCTTCGATCCCCGCCGCGGGACAAATATTTGTATGACCTACAGATGTTTGTCTCAGATCTAGGTGTTTCTATGTATCATATGTATGTATTTACAAACAAAAAGTATATCAGTCATCTAGTACCCATAACACAAGCTCTGGTTACTTTGGGGCTTGATGATGCTGTGTGAAAAGTCCAGCATTATTAATTAATTTATCTTCCCTACATGATTCCTATTTCTATTACGTCCATGGCTAATTCATTCATGACTTCGATTGATAGGAACTTTCAAACACCTAACAAAAGTACACTAGTCCACTATGAATCACATTCATAGTATCAACTTTGTAATTATTCACTGCACACTAGTATTCTGTTCTTCCTTCGACCTATCAGGATCGTAATACCCATTCAAGTTGACCATAGTAAGTAGTTCAACTAGATGTCTTTGGTAGCCACATTCCATGAGTTTTGTGATCACTTTGTGTAAATATTTGGCGAGTTTTTCAAAGAGATGGAATAACTCCTGCAGTTGGACAAAGCTTGTGTGTGTGAAGGAACCATCCTGTTGTTTTTGCTGCCATTCTCTGTAAATGTGTTTAGATGAGTGAGTTTTTTGATCACACTAAAGGGGTATACAGACGGTGAAGATACTATAACATTTTATCTTAAGATAAAATATCGCTTGCCATACTATCACTATCACTAATAATTACTATGAGGCATCACACACGGTTAATATAATATATATTTTCATATATTCGTGTGATCGCTTCGCCATAGCGAGCGATGTTTTATCTTAAAATAAAAATGTTGTAGTATCTTCACCGTCTGTATCGCACTTAAGTCAGGTTTGAAAATAATACAATCTTATAGGCCCTTATTAATAAACATGGTGTAAAGTTACGCCGGGTGTAACTTAGGAGTAACCATACTATTGTTGGAGTTTAAACCTGGCGTAACTTTACACCACGTTTATTAATAAGGGCCATAAAGTTTAGTAACTTCATTTTAGGCAGGTCATTGAAAACTTAAAGAAACTATTTAGATGACTATACGATTTGATCGTGAGACATAATAGGTCATCATCATCATCCACAGCCCGATCTAGCCCACTGCTGGGCATAGGCCTCCCTTTGTTCGTGCCATCCAACACGATCCCGTGCTAATTCATCGTGCTTAATAGGTAAACTATCAATTATAATTTTAGTATGAAACCCAGTATGATGACACTACAAGGTGACCAAGAAACAATGAGATAAATTTCACAAGCATGCCATTAATTGAGTGCAAATGAAATAAATTAATTTACCTGTTACGTTCATGCATATCTTTGCTTTTCACTCTTCTTAAGTAGCAATCAGATCCAAAAGCGTATTTAATGTAACAAATGCGTTACAAAAAACTTTGGGGAAGAAACAAGCTATGCAAATGTATGCAATCAAATAAAAGAATTAAATGAAATGAATTTATTTGTCAGAAGAATGGTTACATAAAGATTTTAAATATAAAAAATTGGTTGTCTGTAAAGTGCTGAGTAAACCGTTACTGACGATAGTTGAACGTGACAACGTCTACGCATCGCTCACTCAAGTAGGAGAGAGACGGATGTCGAACGCTGCCGAACGCAAAGGCCGATTGTGCTTCTTTGTCGCTCGTTCCGCGCTCTCGCTTGCACTCGCCTTACATGGAACGCCTCAGAGCGAGGTAACGCCGCATGGAACGCCTCAGAGCGAGGTAACGCCGCATGACGTCATGTTTTTTCGTGCGTGCAGCCGGCTCTATCGAATTATAAGACGTTGTCACGTCAAAAGTAAGTGTCATGTCCACCGTATTAACACGGTATATAAATCTTTAGTAATTACATAAATGACTAAGCGAGATAGACTTAAAAAGTGTCTAATCTGTCTCGCTCTGATTCAAATCCGAGCAAAATGTGTTACTAGAAATCATACTGTGTAAGAAAATGTTAGACGTGTAAGAAAGCACAGTCTTGATGAAACTGTTACGGGGCTGTTACTAAAGTACCAATAAAACAAAAAATATGATTTACGATATGGGATGGCGTATAGTTGCTAAGCATAGATAATGACAGGACTATATTTTCTTCTTCTTCTTTTTAATAATGGACACTAACTATATTAACAGTATAATTCTGCCAATGTCAAGTTTTAAATATGTATTTATTTCATGTCAAGTCAAGTCAATTCATGTCAATTTGGTTTTGAAAAAAACATGGCGGCTTGTCATTTCAAAACTCCAACGAAAATCTTTCGTCAAATGAGAAATCTTCTTGAATACTCCCCCATTCCATTTGCCAAATTTCCTGTTACGTATCCAAGGCTTCATTAGTAAAATGCCACCGAAATTACATAATAAAACCTAGTAAAACACGAGAAAACCAAATAAAATAGCAGAGCCAACTAGCTCCTTCAGAAATGGCGAAAGAAGTCCGGACTATATTTTAAAAAATACTTCTAATTTGGCTGACGTTAGTATTAAAATTAGTTTCAAAAGAAGAAGAAACTTTTCAGTTTGTCATCTACACTCCCCCAAAAGTACACACAAAAATGCATCATAATAATACATACAAGACATCAAAAGCAACTTACCCAGCCTTCAAAACCCGGCTAAACTTCAACACCACGGTAAAGATATCGTTCAAAAGCTTCATAACAGGCGTTGATCTGTTATTTAGCAAGCATCTAAACAACACCTTCTTTATATAAACCACGTGGCATTCATACAAGTCATCCAATGTTCTAGCTTTCTTTAGATCATTCTCGAACTCAGTCCAAGAGGTTAGTATGCATGTTGTGACTATGTAGTTGTCTAAGGCACGTATCATGGAAGCCATTATGTGGCGATAGATCTGTATAGAGAGGTATTGTGGAGATCTGAGGAGCTTTCTCGAATGCTGTTTTGACAGTTTCACTGCTAGTTTCAAACTCTGTGGACAATGGTATTAAAACGGGATGAGATCACTTAGAAGTTTTTTTTCATATTCATACATTATCTATTAAGATTCCGAAGAAGAGATCTATTAGATTTAAGATGATAGCAAAAGTTAAAATAACCTTTATGCTATTCACTTAAAAAGGCATAAAGCATTTATGTCATTGTATAGATAAAGTTAACGAAATAAACGATTTTGATTTGATTTGATGCTATTAAATGCTGATTAATTACATTATGACTTGTAGATTAAGTATCAGTGTAGTTAAGTATTTTAGGTTAAGAAGTTTTTAATTTTATATTTTTCAGGCGCTATGACACGCTAGTGGCACGGATGTCACATTTATGTGATACGAAATCCTTACCTCAAAATCCTCCCCCAGCACCCAGAATATCCTTCTCATCTTAATCAGAAACTGGAACACCTTAGCGTATCGCAACAAGGCCTCCTGCGACAGTATTATGTTGAGCGGCCAACTCACGGTGTAAGTTAGTGAGAGGCAATGTAATACATCGGGAGACGAGTGCTGGAAACTGAGTGGCGTGTCTGATATCGTGAATGAGAGGTTTTCAGAGAATTTGTGGACATCTGAAATGAAAAAATCTCATGTGAATTATTATAATTTTTATGCTACTGCTCCACCTGCGTCCTAACGCGTTAATTAGTGCCATATTTGACATAAAATGTAATGCATCTAATGTCAAATATGGCACAAATTAACGCGCAGAAATTCGAGTGAATTATAAAAGAATTGATACAGTATTTTATTGCGTTTAAAATCCTATAATGTATTTCTATTTTCTACCTATATATGAGTTGTGTTCGCGAAAGTTTATGTAAAACTATCACAAAAAAAAATTTGAACTTTGAACACATAAATGGATGGCATTCGTGAAACACTTTTTTATACTAAATTCTCTACTGCACGTCTTCGGCTAAGTTCACGAATGTCTATTATTACTAATCTCAAACGAGTCGACAAGTATGATAGAACTTCACTTAAATTCGTTTTAATTTCTCTGGCTAATTTTATAGCACTTACGCGATATAGAAGACCCAAGCGCCTTATCCAAAATGTTATGTAGCGTCGAAAAATTCAGCAACTCTTGTGGATTTAATGTCTTTGTCAGTTTCGCGAACAAATTGTGGCAGATACTCCTTGAAAACTCTCCATCCATCAGAAAGAAGTAATCCTTCAAACTCCTCAAATGCTCATACATATCTAGATTCACTAGAAAGTAAGTTAGTATAGAGTTGTTGACCACTTCCAGTTGGTAAGTAAGAGGCAGCATAACAGATCTTTGTAAGCAAGCTGTCAGAGTGGCTATGTTATCGCAAGTCACTTTGTTCTCTTCTTCTAAGCTAAATTGCGCCGAAAAGATATTCGAATAAGGTCGCTTTTTCACCTCCTCCATTATCACCGCTGGATGGGTATAACAAGAGTTACACATATCTGAATCCATTTTCCTACTGAGATAATCACTGGAGAATCTTTTCATGTCTTTCAATCCGAACGGATCGAATTCTTCCAAAGAGTAGGAACCATCAAGGATATTGAAAAGCGAATACTTGCTTTTGTATTCCCTTATTTCGACAACATCAATACTTTTCGACGGTGAGTTTTCCGGACTCGATTCTGTATTGATATCACTGGCTTCTGAATCAGCTGTGACGTCATCGACGATGAAGTTGAAACCTTCTGAAGTGAGGTAGTTTTCGCATTTTTTCTCTGATCCTAAATCTTTGCTGCATTCGCTTCTTGGTGTAAAAATATCGCTGGTGATCGCACCTTCGTGGGGTATGTCGGCAGTAGTCGGTGTTTCTAGGTCCAGCTGCAACAAAATACGCAAATTATAGTGATATAAATATGGTCGGTATGTACGGAAGTTTGTTAGGCTGAGCGCAGACTTGGGTCACGCACGACGCACGATAATAAGACCTACAGACAATTTTAAGATTGCTGAACAAAAAATATGAAGACGCGCAAACTTTTACGTAGCAATAGTCTGTTTAAAACTATCGTGGCTCAAATCTCAGCCTTAATCTTTCATACTGAAATGACTGAACAGATTAGGATGAGATTTGTTATGAAGGTAGCTATAAATTTTTATCGCGAAAAATGAAGTATTCGCAAAAACCGCGGGTAAAACCATAGGACACAGCTAGTATAAATATTTTTTTTATTTAACCTACACTATCCCACAGCTGGGCAAAGGTCTCCCCCATATTTTTCCACGACTTTCGCTCACTTGTGGCCTC
Source organism: Epirrhoe tristata (assembly GCA_951394285.1). Taxonomy (NCBI): domain Eukaryota; kingdom Metazoa; phylum Arthropoda; class Insecta; order Lepidoptera; family Geometridae; genus Epirrhoe; species Epirrhoe tristata. The sequence goes on along the minus strand of OX596150.1, from coordinate 6,764,581 downwards.
CCACCAGTCCGTATTGAAGGCTTCTATGTCGTCACGCTAACGCTTGCGTGGCGTGATCTCTTCGGCCATCTGTAGGTACCCATTGGGTAACAATCGTAGTATAAATATAAAGAATGTGATTACGTGTCCCTGATTTACTGTAAATGTGTGTAAGAAAATAATTAAATATATTGTTTGAGTTAATACTTACCCCAGGAAACATATCACCCGGTGTAACCGACGCATTAGGTGTCGCCCCTAGATTATACGACGTCTCGCCATACGGTTTCAAATTAAGCGTCAATCCAGACCTCTTAGCTACATCTCGTTTGGGACTGCATTGAACACTTCTCGACTCATACTCCGCTGCCAAAACCTTCTTCTTATTACGCACCGCTTCTTCCTGAGCTACGTTCACAGGTTCCCTCTTTGAGATTGCTTCAGCTGGAAGATTATATTCAACGCCTAGTACTTTCATTTTGTTAACAACCGCTTCTTTCTGAGCGTCTGTGCGTGGTTCCCCTACAATCTTTGCTTTTGGTTCGAGATAGTATTCCGCGCCCAAAACTTTGATCTTATTTCGTTTGGCTTCTGCGAACGGCGTGCATAGATTGTTTTCCTCGTCAAACGAGTTTATGTTTATAATGGGCATGCCTTTTTCTTTATTGCTGTCTTCGAATTTGTGAGACATAACCTTCTGCTTGTTGAGATAAGCTTGGTGTTGTATTAGATGATACTGTTCATTATCATAAACAGATTCTAAATTAGATCCAATGACATCACTTGAGGTTTTAGTTACGTTTGAATTCTCTTCGGAAGGTATGATATTCCCTTGAGTATCGAGTTTCTTTTTGTTATCGCATTTTTCGTCTTGACTCTTAGAACCGAAGAAGCTTTTGGCGACGTTACAAATAGCGCTGAAAACGTCGCTTGAAGTTTGAGCTTTCTTCGTGTTTCTTTCTAGTTCTGTATCTTGTTTTTCTTCTACGTCTATCATAACAACAGATGTTGCCGAATCCGTCATGATATCAACTGCAGATTCTTTTTCGGTTGGAGTTTCATCCTTATCTGCTTCGTCTTTAGTCTGACTTTCGATTGACATGGCCATTTCTTCGCTTCTTTGATGCTCCAGTTCTAATTTTTCTCGTTTCAAGTTTCTTTCTTCCGTAGAAAGTAGTTGCATTCGACTCTGATCTAGTTGTAGTCGTTTTATCTTCCATTCTGTATGCATCTGTTTCTTCTCAACTTCCATATTTAGCTTTGAATAGTATTCCATTATTTTGTTCCTAAAACAATTTTTCAGAACATTAATTATTGTCCATTCTATTCCTAAGTTCATTTAATTTGTCATAACATTAAGTTTAGTTTAGGTAAGAGCGTATCAGAATCTTTATAAATTCAAGTTTAGTTTAAAAATATTGAAAATACTTTTTGTTGAAGTAGGCTAGAATTAGCATTAATATAAGCTCACTTCTTTTTTTCAACATAAGTAAACCAGACCTAAAACGCAAGCAAGCACCACTATGAAGTAATTTGATCCTTATTATCTAGCGAGCTTACTATCTAGTGTTCAATATCTTACCTCTCATCATCCCTCAGCTTAGAATCGATATCATCCGTGGCCTTATCGCCCGCTGCTTCGAGCTCATACCGCCTCTTCTCGCGTTGCTTCGTTTTGTGCTTCGCTGCTTTTGCTTCGGCCATCGCTGCTTCGAGCACGCGAAGCGAATGTTGCTTCTCTGCTACTATTAGCTGTGCTAGTCGTTTTCGTTCAGCTGGAAAACAAATAAATAGGGTAATCGCGGAATCGAAATATTTGGAAATTACTCAAATATTTAGAAGATGGAAATCGAAAACTACTATAAGATGTGCTAAATCTTAAAAAAAACTGTCAAATCTCACCAACAATCTTTTCCAAAGTCTCAGCCTGTTTGATCGTAGCCATCTCCGTGAACGCTTTCCTTTCCGCCTCCCTTTTCAATAGGATCTGATCGAATGTAACCAACTCTCCAGTCACGAATAAACATCGGGTTCTGTATACGTCGAGCAGCTGTTGCTGACGTTCTAGTTCTTCAAAACTGGCGCAGCAGTTTACCGAGGGATGGTCCGATGAGATCAGAAGGACTAGGGGATCCTGAAGTATAATTGTATAGTCGATTAGATACTAGATAGAAGTGGTAAGTCCAAATAAAGTATTTTGGAATAAGTAAGTGCCATTTTTACAAAAAATTGTGGCACTCCCGGGAGTGCCGAGAGAAGTGAAAACTTGAAAAAAATATTTGTATGCATTTTTATTCAACCGTTTAGTTATAAAATGAGCTTTTAGAAATGAGTACTTAAGAAATTTAAAAACCACATCAGTAACGTCAGGTTGCTTGACCTGATTCGCTTATCGTAACGGTAAAAATTACTTACATTAGGATTACACAGTTTCAGTAGTCTAAGCGACTTGCCACACAGCAGTATAAACTTGGCCAGAGATCTCATAAACTCCGGTATGGCCACACTCTGCGTTATATGGAAGCCTTTGTCCCAATATCGTTTGGATCTGCAGTTTACATACTGCGAGTCTTTTCGTATGAAGAATTCGTGGTATCTATCGTCCAATTCACCTTCGAATATGAACTTTTCGATGAATCTGGTGGACAAAAAATATGTTAAATTGATTTAAGCTGCGCCTGGCGTGACCTTTCTTATAGGGATGAAAAGAACAAACATTTATAATTCAAATTTTAGCAATTTTAAAGTGATGAATGAATCATACACCGATCAACTTTCGCATTTATCATCATAGAGAAAAAAAAGTATAGAGCATAAGAAAATTTCTAATAAAAAAACTTGCAACTTACTTGAAATATACTTTGCAGACGGACAAAAGTGAGGTAAACACGGTGAATGCAGTTTTCTTATGAGTTACCAACGATATCTCATTGAATAAATACGACATCAGCTCAGCCCCGTACGGTAGAGATGTTTTTATATCTACAAATATAACAAAACTACATACTTTCTCACCTAACACATGATGATGACCTCTGTGGCGCAGTGGGTGAAAGCCCGCTTGGGACGCAGAAGGTTGCGGGTACGATCCCCGCCGCGGGATAAATGTTTGCATGATCTGCAAATATTTATCTCGGGTCTGGGTGTTTCTATGTATAATATGTATGTATTTACAAACAAAAAGTATATAAGTAGTAATATCAGTTATCTGGTTCCCATAGTACACGCTTTGCTTAGTTCGGGGCTAGATGATGCTGTGTGAAAAATGTCCAGCATTATTTATAAACATAAATAAAGAACGACGTGACATACACACGCACACACACGCAAGCACGCACATACACACACACGCACAAAATATATACTTATATTATTATACATTTGTATACATACCAGTATTAACCATTTTATAAATAGACGCAACAGTCTCAATCTCGTACTTCAACGGCTCCATATGAAACAGTATTTGTAGCAGCGTCGGCATACTGTTTATAGCTTCGTTGTTGTAACACTCTTCATATATTTCTGTGGCTTTCAATCGAAACTCTAGAAGATAGCGTCTTATGACGTCCCGAGCTGCCTAAAACAATAAAGAACCGTCAAGTAGAAGTAACTACAATCATTTGAAGTCAAACAAGTCCGCGCCACAAAAGTACAGTAATTACAACGAATCTTTGTCTAAACGATTAGAGTAGGCGAGATATGCCTTTTTTTTTACATGTATATTAGATGATTTATACAGCGTCAGGAGGCAATCCATGCCTACACTTAACGGGACGCTGTAGTGCCTGGGACATTGTTTGAGATGGAATAGGCTTGCCCAGCACCTAAACCATCCTCTCAGCTTAATCAGCCTAGGCGAGCCTTAGCTTAGGCGAGATATAACGATGCAACAAACATGCGAGTGAGCGAGGCAGCTACACAACGCTGTCTTCATCTTATCTTTATCTTTATCGAAATCGAAATCGGTCTAGGCGCGGCTGTCTGCCAGCCTCTTAGATGGGTCATCAAAAATGTGTTCTGCGCAGCTACTTGCAGCCAACTTCAGTGGGACAAAAAATCGTTGTGGCTTGTGACTACTGAATGTAGTCATTTCGGAGTGGCGTTAGTATCTAAGAAGAATTTTTCGTTAGCTCTACTTAATTCCGTAGGACTCTCTCGACTCATATTGCCGTGCCACTGAAGGAATTCGCTGGATCTTAGCTGGCATTGATATAAAAAAATACGGTATTCTTCACGAACACGAACGAACTTCGCGAAGGAACAAGAATAGCCTAGATTAAAGACATTGCAAGTGGTCCCAGCAGTCCTACTAAATAAATGCATGATGTTTTTGACTTTGAGACTTACCTCATAGACAAGTCCATTGCTTTGAAAGTGATCTTCTAAAGCCTGGTTGAATGCGAAGTTATACAGCCTCTTATAATAAGTGCCGACCAGCAGCAAATTCGTGATATATCCTCGGATATGCTCCTGCGATATTCCTTCTAGAACCAGGTTCTCCTTCATGTAGAAGCAGTTTGATTCTTGGCTGTACGGAAATGAGTTTGTTTCTACGCCAACTGTAAAGGCCACCATGTAAATTATATGCGCATAAACACAAGCCCTAACCTAACAAAGAAATTATCATGAGGAAAGCCTAAAATTGTTACCGAAAAGTTTCGTGTTGCTGCAGTACCTAAGAATTTTGTTCCGTGAGCAGGATCTCACCAGACTCTGTAAGCACACTTCAAACCTCGAAACGCGAAATCCATAGAGATTAAATAAAGCCATGACCAATGACCAGTATTCATTGGCGGATCTGTCGCCGGATTTGTCTGGCGACAGGTCCATGACGACTGGTGGCTTGATGACTGTTTCATTGATTTGTCAAGCTCGCGGTTTGTGTAATGAATTTGGCACCTAACGCCTCAAACTCGTTCACTCAATAAAGATTATATTTTTATAGTGTTACCCGCACACTTTCGTTCAGAATGTGCTTACAGAGCTCTAAGATATACTATCAAAGTTAGTGTTTACTCACTAGTCAAATACATGATATGCCTGATAAACTGCTTCTCAGAAATGATGTTCAGATCTGACATGACATCTTCGTGGAGTCTCCGCCATAGTCTGACTTCGCGGGATGATGTCGCTATAAGCTGTCTTTCGTTTATTTGCGGGAGTTTTGCTGAAATCGACAGACGAAATATTTAAGAAACAATAAAAAAAAACCTGTACTTACAAATACATAAATAAATAAATGGAGTGTTAGTATACCATAAGAGTGTGATACACATCACACTCTTGTGGCAATAAACGTTATTTTACTAAGTTTGTGAGGTATTATAAAAACAGGTCTTTGATCATTGGTCTCGTCAATCAATCTTGGATATTTCTCTAATAAGGAGCCATGCTTCTGGACCCAACGGAAACACCCATGTTACTTGATAACACCCTCTAACAAAAAAGTAAAAAACTGGTTGATTGCTAATAAAATGTTTAATTAAATTGTAAAAAAAATTGACTGTTTTTTTAGCAAGTACAACATACCCACAATCTCCCAGATGTCATCAGGAATGTCCTTGTCAATTTGTGTGGCGAGCTCCCAAATATCAACCGAGTCAGCGCCTGTGTCTGCTCTGAACACTTCATGAACATCTTCCAATTGCTGCGTGCTTGCTAATGATATCTATGAAGGGGTTAAAATTTGGACCATCAACTTTTTTTGTATAAAAGTAATAAATAAAAAAATATTATGACTTAAAGCCCTTTAAAGTATCCTTTCAAATTGCCTTTAGATAGTAAGAGAGTAAGCCCTCTTACGCACTAGCGGTTCAATCGCGGGGCGGCTAGCCACATGGCGGGCCACTTTTCCAGTTTTATTAATCAACTGCTTGTGATTGTACGCACTTAAGTGCCACAAAACTGTACTAAAATTTTAGCCGCGCGGCTAGCCGCCGCCCCCGCATTTACAAGCCCAATTTTTGGTAGAAATTTCTTGTTAAGAGTTGCAAGCCCACGACTGTTTAAGGCACCTCATCATACATTATTTCTTATAAGTCCTTTTAAGTTGAAATAAAAAATATCCATTTACAAAATTACCTTAACATTTGGACTCTGGCACTGTGAGCCAGGTATCAGCAAATCTCTGGGCGCAGTCAGCCTTGGGTAGTTAAACATGGTGCTCTCATTGTATGGCGACAGATGTGATGAAGTTAACGAGGCCAGGGACATTGGACTAAGGAATGTCTTTAACTCCACATGACCCGGTATTTGGGAAAATTTATTGTCGGGAATAACTGGAAAGAAAATTTATTAGTAATTTGATAAATTATTAAATGAGTTCTACACAGGCATTTATAGGATTTTAAAATTCTACTGTTATATCTTCTTTTTTAAATTTTAAATAATATTTTTCAACTAATATTAGAAATGTGAAAGTTTGGGTGAACTGAAATGGCTAAACACATCTGGATGAAACTTGGAATATTTAAATTCATAGATCCTGGATAGTCTGGATTTGCATATGGGCTTTTTAGAATGTTTGTACCCTGAAACAAAGCTGCAGGTAGTTAAGTGATTTATAATTTTTATGGCTTACATGATTTTGAATCAAAACTCTCAACAGTATACTCAGAATAGGTTTGCGAGGTGTGTTGTTTCAGGTTCGCTTCATTTTTCAATGAATAAGGCAGTTCAAACACATGTGAGGGGAAGTATGGATAGGGCTGAGGAGACCCAAACACCTCTCTCGCAGGCTTAGGCAACATCTCATCTAATAATCCAAAGCTAAATGGTTTCTGAAACAAATTGGTAGACACAGGCGCTTATTACAAGAAAATGAGCAGAGTTTAGACCAAGTCTAACTAAAAAACTGTCCCTAGAAAAACGATCTTTAAATACTCGTACATAGAATGCTTTTTTGTGGTAACAGTTTTGTTTTGACATGTGTCAACATGGGGTTCAACCAAGGTTTTACGTTTTGAAACCATCACAAAGATTGATTGTTTTGAAACCATCAAACTGAAGATAGAAAGTACCTGAAACATTTCTGAAGATATATCCTCTTTGACACTATTACTGAGCGCAGTGAGAAATTGAAGTACATTGTAAACACTTTCTTTACATTCACCAAAATCTGTCTGTCGGATTGTGCTTATGATTTTCTTCAACTCCAGAGATTTTCTGAATTCGGCTGTGTTCTTAGCGTTTTGTTGAGATACAAAATAATAAGACAGCAAATCTGCAATTGGCTCTCCTGTACTGTCAGGCAGATTTTTGCCTGTCTTGTGTAAAATTAATTCGTAAGAAAGGGATCGCATTTTACTAGTAAGATGCTTCTGGGATACTCTATTGTGAACACAGTACTTTGCTGCTGTTTTAGCAGAAAGCTCAGTCAAGAGCTCGAACACCCCGGCTTCATTAGTGTTTGATTTTGTAGTAGATGCCATTTCTTCCTTTGAAAAACCACAGCACTTTTCTTTACAGTAATAAGTAGGCTAATTTATAATCATCATAATAGTTTTGCTTCTGTGTTATCTAGTTTTTCTTTCGTCTCATGAATTTACGAGACAAAGTTTGTTTGACTTCTGACTGTTGCTGTTGTCGCTCTCGCTGATTTGCTGACAACTTGTTGACATGACAAGAAAGAGAAAAAAAAGAGAAAGCCAAGCAGGACGTTGACACTTGACAACGACACAATGTAAAGTGCAGCCAAAGTCAAAGACAAATGAAAAAAAAAAGACGTAGTCGGCTTGGATGTTTGGATGTCAATGTCATTATCACGTCAACGTCAATAACATAACCCCATATTTTTTTGCTGTCTGCCTCCCGTGCTACAAATGCAACAATACAATTTAATTTGTTTGGTATCATTGCTATGATTCTAAATTAAACAAGATTTTGCAAAAAATTGTGCACCCAATACAAAAGACATTCATTCGTGAAAATGAATCAAGCAGAAGTTTCTAAATTAGTTTCAAAACTTCGCGTGAATGTTAGGCCGTTGCCCAGAAGGCTCCGAAATGAAAAAGGCTCTGAAGGCAGGTTGGAAAAATTGCGCAAAACTGTTACTGGTCTAATAAAATATGAAAGAATTGAACTGAACTATACCAGAGCTGATGAAGCACGGCAATATGCGGAAAGGGTGAGTTAGTTAAAAAATGAGTTTCACCCCAACTGTAGCTTGACTATTTAGTTCTAAGATGGATCACCTAAAAGAATGCTACTACAAAATCAAACACTAATGGTTTAACTTACTGGTAAATAAATATTTTGATCCCGGTCTCCCGCGACACAGGCTTGCCTAGTGCGGGGGCCATTAGTAACTGTCTGATGTACCAACATTTCCAAATGTTATAATAATGTGATGGTAAATAAACTATTTTGTATTTGTATTAATGCTAGGCCCCAAACCGTATTTGTTGCCCTGATTCTTCACGGTATTGGTCGCGAACGAACAGGAGTAAAATTAGTTTTAAGACTATTCTAAGTGATTCCAGCAGTCCTACTGAATCAATGCTTTTTACTTACTTACTGCTTTTTGACTTTGACTTTAAGTTTTCAGTTATTGTAGTAGGTACTTAATTCAATTCAATTCAAAAACGATTATTGCTTTATTTATTTATTTATTTTATTTATTTAGGCAACAACAACAGCATACATAATTCACATTATTATTAACATTTTATGAGTCTTTTTTATAGAATGTATGCCAATTATAGGCATGCACAACATTTGTAGTAAAAATATAGGAACTGATGACTAGCTAGAAGCTAATTTAAAATTAAAATTAAACTTAATTAAAGTCAAAACAAAAAATAAAATCAGTTGAAAAAAAACAAAAAAAAAAACAAATTGCTTCATGTTAGTACCTAATTGTAGCAAACTTCCAGAGTTATCACTTACATTTTGTCGTACCTTTTCAGCTTATTTCAGAAGCTATACGCCATGGTGACTGTCACAAACCCACAATGGACATAGCAGACTATTGGTTGCTGGAAAAGGAACTTGTTCACAAGCTCTTCAAAGTTCTTGTACCCCGATATGAAAACTCTAATCAGTCGTTCACGAAAATGTACAGAGCGCCCAAGCCTGCATACGCTCGGGTTTTAGAGAAATCTGTGTTGGAATTGAGGGGTAATCCTCTCCCAGATCTAGTGACAAACCAAGCCCGCAATAAGTATGCTATCCAAAATGTTCTACTTGATGCAGCAAAGCAAGATTACAAACAGTCAAAGGTGAAAGAAATGGCAATGAATATTGGTAAACATGAGATACAATCAGAAAACATTGAAGTTTCGAACCCCAATGAAACTGTAATTGAGGATGATAAGTCAGAGACCAAGCCTACCCAAAGTTGAGCAGATTGTTTTAATGTACCTATAGGTTCTTATGTGGTAGTAATTGTTGGTATAAGTGTTGTGTATCAATAAATAGAATTCAGTGCTAATTAAAAATAGTGGTTTCATTACAGAGACAATCAACCGCATCAGTTTGCATGCATAAAATGGCTCTTTTCTATGCCAAAAATAGCAATTGGTATTTTTTCAGAAGATACAAACTATTTTATTCAATAAGATGTAAATCTGACAAAATATTATACAAACTTTCACATTTATCATATGGAAGGTAGAAGCCTTACTAATATGTGGTGTAAAGTTATGACGGTATAAATAAACTGTAAATTGTAGGATTATTCCTATGTTAATATATATGCCTGTCATAACAACCACGGATTCAAAGAAATCTGTGTTTACAACACATATATTCGAAAGGCTGTAGGTAAGTATGTCTATAGGCGAAAAGTTTTAGTGAATTCAGAATTTCAGACATAATGTAGGTACATATCTATAATTGGAAAAAGTATTGATCTACTTCTACAACTTTTGAACATTTGAATAAATTCTTCAAATTCAATTCTTTGTTTAGCCAATAGGAAAAAAAAACTTTATTCAATTAAAGATAAATTAAAGAATTAGACTACGCTCTGTCAGGCAGATATTTTAGTCAAGTAGGCATTTTATACCTGCTAAAGTTTTATTAAAACCACGGATTTAAAGTATAGATTCAAACCCTTCTAGGACGGATTTGAAGCATAATATGCATACCTAATTACCTATTCATTCATTTCGCATTCACTCACTTAGCTACAAAAACATTTTCAAAAACCCTGAGTGTGCAGGAGCCACCTTGTTTTGTTGGTTGTTCTCTACGGTTGGTTGAAAGTAGTTCCTAGAGTTCTCAAACGATCAAGCATCTTCAAGCAACACTAACGTCATCCAAAAATATGAACCTACATAGTGTTATCGAAAACAAACTTTATGCGCCAGTTCTTAGAGTCTTGTTTTAACAGTTGATATTATGGCTTTTAAGATAAAAAGTATTTCGAGCTAAACAATAATGTTATCGGTTGTTTATCAGTCATTGTTGAGATATTTTTACAATTGAGAGGTAGCTAGATTAGTATAGTTTACTGCATAGCGAGAAGAAACATCCAATTTGACGTGTTTTAATAATTTCTTAGTAGGTATTTTATCATTAGAGCGTGAATTCAAGGTTATCATGTCTAAAATTGTTGTTATTGGATCTTGCAGTGTTGATTTTACAACGTAAGTACAATACTTTACCTGTCATGCAATCATGCATTTATATGTCAATGAAATCTTAGAACCTTAAGTTTTTTTTACTCAACCTCAAAATGTACCTATAATTTTATCTGTCCCCGATAATATTATAGGTAAGTTCAATGAAATGAATAGGTAAGTACTAGGCCTACCTACATGAGTAGATTTTTCAGTTATGCTCCAAGACTTCCAAAACCCGGAGAAACCCTGCATGGAACGAAGTTTAATACCAGCTACGGAGGAAAAGGAGCCAACCAATGTGTTGCTGCAGCGAAGTTAGGTGGAAATACCTATATGATTTGCAAAGTAAGTAGGACCAAAGACAATAAGGACGTACCTAGTTAGGTAGGTACAACAGCTAATTAATAGGGGCTATTAGGTTTGTAGATACTTAAACCTAATACAATACGTAAAACTAAAAACTAGGCAGGTAGGTAGGTACTAGGTACATACATATTATAAATGTCTATCTATCTATCTAAAATGTCTGTCTATATTTATAAATAGTAGGTATGTTTTATGGTCTGTCCTATCCAATACTATGTAGGTAGGTACTGTCCCGTACCTGTTGTACTTACCTACTAGACATCTAGGTACCTACCTACTAAACTTATTAGATAGGTATCATGGTCCCTACGAACCTAATAGCTATAACTTCCTAAAAACCTTGTCTGTGACGTTGAAACGCTAACTTCAACCATAACCTAACTTATTAATATAAATGTAATTTTAATTTAATAGGGAATACTTACTATAACTTAAATTCAAAATTGTGTCTTTAATATTATTGTAAAGAACTATAATTTGTATTGTCAAGGAAATAAAGGCATAAATAATATAATAATTAAATAATAGAAAAGTACTCTTTGCTTCATTTCCCGAGTGTTCCACGACATTCACGTACTTTTTTTTTTAGCTAGGAGATGATCAATGGGGAGAACAATACAAGAAACACTTAAACCAACTGGGAGTAGATACAACACATGCTAAGATTGTACCTAACGTAACATCAGGCATCGCTCAAATATCTGTAGCTGAAAATGGAGAAAACCAAATAGTGATCGTACCTGGAGCAAACGGGCATCTAGCCATCGAAGATGTTGAAGAATGTGCTGAACTGATACGAAATGCTGATGTCCTAATAGGACAGCTAGAGACTCCTTTTAAAACAACATTTGAAGCGTTTAAAATAGGACAGGGGGTAAGTTCACTCTACATAAAATACATATTCCCACATCTGAAAATGTAAAAAGTAGATAAGTATTTACTTATACTCGTAGATAAACCTACTTACTTACCTATCATTTTTTTTTTCAGATAAAATTGTTGAATGCTGCACCCGCAAAGGAAGACATACAACAAATTTTGCCATATTGCACAATTTTATGTGTGAACGAGTCAGAGGCATCTCTGCTCCTTGGTGAAGAAGTTTCAATTACGTGAATATGTTTTTTTACTGTTTTTTTTTTCTCTTTTTGGCAGGCAATTAATTTACTAAGCCTTAAAACTCTCACATTTTAGGAATGCGGCCTTCGCTCTTAAGAAGTTACTAAGCACTGGGTGTGAAACAGTCATCATCACGTTAGGATCTGAAGGAGCTGTGTATTTATCAAAGCATGACAACCAACCGATTCATGTGTTATGTGATAAAGTTAAACCAGTGGATACAACAGTATGTAAATTTATTACTTAAGCAGTACCTACCTAATGGTTATCTATGCTCGGAAACATAGATGCCGACCAATAGGTACCTACCTTAAATATTTTTTTACTATGTTACAGGGAGCTGGCGATGCCTTTGTTGGAGCACTAGCAACGTATTTAGTTAGAAATAAGGATAATCCTATGCATCAAATAGTTGGAGCTGCATGTAAAATAGCTTCCATATCGGTTACAAAAGAAGGCACTCAAACCAGTTATCCTTCAAATTATGAACCATTCAATGAAGAATATAAGTTCAAAAATATTTAGGTTAACAGAATATACTTACCTACCTATTTATTACTTACTTATAGATGCTTAGGTAATAGCAAGGACGATTTAGCCGTAGCTAACTCGTCCAAGATTTAGAGGCAGATAGGTAGGTAGGTACCTACTTCTCACAAAGAATAAAATACTGCATAACCGAATTCATGTAAACATTTTTATTAGGTACCATTAAATTGAATAATTATACAATATTTTACCTAAGCTTTAAGAGCTAGAGAAATAAAAAACCATATTATTATAGCTCGTCTCTGATTAAAAAATATAGATACCTACGTTACAAGCGCGTGGAAATTGAAGAATCTAAACAGTCTTATTGGCACAGTTTTTTGTGTCAAACAGAGCGACGTTTTTGTCAGTGACAGTCACGTGTTCCAAGCTCGAATTTTAAACTTTGATACTATGAACGTAACGTATGTATAGTTTAACTAATATCATTGGTAGGACTCTTTTCCTAATGTAATGCGGCTTGAACACGAGGGCAGCACCAATAAGGAAGCAGCAAACATCAAGCTACTTGATATAGTATGCTGTTTGCTGCTTCTTTCACTGTCCTGCCCTCGTGTACAAGCCGCATACCGCGGACATTTTCGCAAAGTTGTTCCGTCATATTGTGATGGATGGATTGGATTAGAATGTACTACCTCAACTCGTTTTCATGTTTTGATGCGGTGCTGCCAAATCAGCCTGATAATATTCGATTTTAGACATTGAAGATTTTACGTTTAAAACGTACAAAACAAAAAAACACAAACAAATGATACTTTAAACCAATCATTGGGTAGGTACCTACTTACTTATACCTACAATTACCTAATATTATTGTGCCTTTATACCCAAATATCAACCTATGAAGTAAAAATGATAGGTACCTAAGTACCTCTATTATTAATTTTATGTAGGTAATGTAAGTATCTAGCTCTTTGCCGTGTTACAAACAATGGTTACAAGATGGTCTGTTAAATATTTATAAATAAAGCCTGGTTTAAGAAAGTTTTTGTGAAATTAATAGTTTCTTTCTTTCGACAAATGAGTTGAATGAATATAACCTAAACAAAACTCAAACGAATAATTTAGAAAAGATCATAGAACCTTCATGGAACATTGACTTTATGCTTGCTCATTAATGAAATCTGGCGGTTTGATCGTTAGTAATTAACCTTAGCCTGAGGCCGACCATAGAGATATCTAAAGCTATGATCAGAAAAAAAAAGATGGATGCGAAAAAGCACAGATAATAAAACAAAGATGGCTAACGAAAAAAAAACAACCTTAAGAAATTGTAAGAAATCCTCTTGCTTGCACACCAGCAACCAGTGGTTGCTGGTGTGCAAGCACATTATGGAGACACTGGTGGTTGCCAACCACCAGTGTCTCCATAATGTGCATGTGTGCACCGCATCATGTTAAGCCCGCACTACGTGGCTTGGCGCGGACCCTAGTAAACTAACCTAACCCCTCAGTCTCATAGGGTCGATATCGACTTGATTATCTTCGTAATAATTTTCCATGAATACAAAAGTTTACGACTTCCAGTAATAATTGCTTAGTTGTACGCGCATCATCATTACGATTACGTTACATAGTCAGCTGAGTACAGTTAATTTTAGTTTGTTGATGCTATAGCTGAGGAACAGCAAATAGGGTACAAAATGGACCTGAGTGTGCAAGATGTTACTTTTCAGTGATCTGTGTCACTTGATAACTATAATAAAATACAGAAGCCTAGTATTATCACTACTCTAGATATTTATTATTACAAACACAACAGTGTACATTCATCATATATTTAATTTTATTTATAAGGCAAGTCTAAATCTAGGGAAAGAAGTATATCTAATTATTTTTTACCTAGTGTGTAGATAATTCAAATATGTACCTTTCTATTACCACATTTTGTGCAACCACCCATTGCACACTGCTTGTATTTTTTAAATTCAGTTTTGTTTGATGGCAACACTGAAAAACCCTGAGTTGAAATTCTATAGATGTAGATAGGCTTTGTTGTTTATAGTTGTTTTTTTTTCACCATTATTTTGATTTTATTATGCTACTACACACTAGTCATTCAACATGCTTCAAAATATTATGAATGAGTGGATTCTTTTGCCTCTGAGGCTTGCAATAGTTCATAATAATGTATTTTAATTTAAGAACTTATTTGTATCTATCTAAAAAGCAAGCACTAAACTAACTTAAAAGAAACCTTAACACAAAGTTGAAAGGAAGTTAATATTTTGGTGATAATATAATTACAATAAAATCTGTTACAAATAAATTACACTAATGCATTACATATAAATTGTCCAGCTCACTCTCCTCGACAATTTGCAATAGTACCTGCAAGTCTTCTAAACTGGAGATATGTTTGGGAGCGCCTAACAGTTCAACTGACTTTCCGAGCATCGAAATGCTGTATTTTAAATTCTTTGGACAAGTAACAGATTTAGAGCATGCACCATTAACAGACTTCTTGAAAATAATTTGTATTACATCGTCTTTGGACACAGAGTTTTGATTCTTCTTATTTGTGTTATCATTTTCATCGATTTCATTGGTTTGAGAGGGCGCAGAGCCACATTTTGTTTCAATAGGTGTGCATTTATCTGTCTCCTGAGTTTCTTTGGGTGCAGGCTCTTCAAGAATAGATGGACTTTCTGGGTTATCATCAATTCTACTTGCCCCTTCAGATTTGTTTGTATCAGATTGGGAGGTTGGCTGGACTGTCTCATTGCTCAATGCTAAATTAGTCTCTGAGCCATCAACTTCCATAGGAACTGCTCCAATAGATGGACTGGCATTGCCAAGAAGCATTGCTTCTACATCGCTGGATTCCAGATTTGCTGCACTAGCAGGGTCATTTGTTTTTGTTGTACCATCTTTAGTATTTTCATTCAGGATGTCTAGAATTGAGGGAAATTCATCATTTTTAATATCTTTTACATCACTACAAATTTTAGTCTTTTCGTTATACATTAGGTCTTCAAGCTCTGCTGCTATTCTGTCATAAATTTTGTCATCCTTTGGTTCACCATTTTTAGGGTAGTAATCAATGCACCAATCTTCAGCTGGTAGTATGCTTTTATTGATATCAGATACCAGATCTTGTAATGAAATTTTATTTCGAACATTAATATTTTCTTCAACAAGAGGCTGTTCAAAAACTACTCCGTAGTATTTAACTTTCGATTTGATCAATGGTTTGTTGCTATAATCCGAGTAGTCACCGTTATCTTTCTTCAGCCTATTGTTTTCCTTCAGCACATTGCTTGAGGGTGTTGTTGGGGCGTTTGGCTTTGATTTTTTTTGCCCCAGTAACTTCTGAGCTGGGTGTGCATTATATGCATTTCTATGAATCATTCCATTTTCTTTTGCTTTTAACCTGGAATTCGGTGAAACTACGTTGGTCTGCTTGGATTTAGACCTCGAACTACTCTCGTACTGGATTTTGACTTTGGTAAATTTGCCTAAAATCTTGGCAAAGTCCATGGGAGTCACAACAACTGTACACTCGCGACATTTTACTTCTTTATATTTCCGTTCCAAATTCTTCGACAATTTGAGACTCTTCATTCTACGGTTTTCGCGAGCTTTAGTAGGAATCATTGTGAGTTAGCTAAGAGCATTTTTTCATTGAGAAGATACAAGCATAGAGTAGCTGGACGTGGTCACATTTCCCGCGCAGATGGTGTAGCACTAACGGTTTATGTTAAGGTATCAGAATACTGTTGTAACTATGACGCAGGTTTTAGGAATGTTTATTTGCAAAGTTTATTGGTAAAGAAGTACACTATTTGATTAAAAATATGAAATCAGTTCCCACAAGCTCAACCAAACCAACGGAGTTGACAAATTCAACGCGAAAATGGCGTCTTCATAGTGTTGTGCAAATGAATTATAATGTCAAAAGAAATGTATCGAGCTGAGTGAATGTCAATGTCACTCAAATTTTCCAATTAATGTTTCAAAACTTACGTACAAGTACCTACAGTTCTTTGAAAATCTTATTTATTTATTGAAGCACAACATATTTTTTCACAGACAATGTTACAGATGGGTAGGTCCTCTACACCTTTATTATTAATAAAAACTTTTCTTCGGTAGGCAATTTATTAAAAAAAATCCTAGGTTTAAATAAAAAATTAAAAAGTAATCACCGGATTTTAAATGATTGTATAAAACTAGTGGTTCGATGAGAACAGTTAGTAGACCTTGCGAACCAAATTGAATTTCAAGTGCTTTGTATTTTATATTTTAATAGGCTTACCTACCTACCTTACCTCATCATCATTCCCTTGCCCTTATCCCACGCTAAGTGGGGTCGGCACAACATGTATTTTTCCTCCATTCACTCCTATCACTTGTCAAATCTGTATCCACTCCTTTCGCATTCATATCATCTCTCACACAATCCAACCACTTCTTTTTCGGCCTTCCTCTACTTGCATAATCTCCAGCCACACTCATATTCATCACTCTCTGGGTAACATGGTTTTCATCCCTCCTCATAACGTGTTCATACCAAGCCAGCCTAGCACTCCTTACCTTTTCAGAAATAGGCGCCACTTTCAAACTTCCCCTAATATACTCATTCCGTATCTTATCTAACCGTGTTACCCCACACATCCATCTTAACATTCGCATCTCGGTAGCATGTACTTTCCTTTCGTCCGTCTTCTTCATTGCCCAACACTCTGATCCATACATCACGACAGGTCTGATGATTGTCTTGTAAATCTTCCCCTTAAGTTTAAGGGGCATTCGGGGGTCGCATATTGTCCCTGAGACCTGTCGCCACTTCATCCATCCCGCATTCATTCTATTACAAACGTCACGGTCAATATTGCCGTCGCAATATCAGTATCGCCTTACCTACCTACCTACCTTACCTATGCTGAAGTAAACTTTTAAGCAAAATGGGGGGATAAGTTTTAGTGATTACCTACTCGCGTTCCTTTCGTCGGGGTCGAATCTGATGTCTACGGGTTCGTCTCATAAACGCGGACATTGCAGCAAATTATAGTCTGTTTTTTTAATTAAAAGCAGGTATTTTTACGAAAAAAAGTCCTAAATAATGCTAAAACCAACTTCCCGCAGCCATACCCCTTCCTCCGCCCCCTTTTGATTTTTTTATAACATCTTGTGCAGAATGAAGTCCATACTGTGCTCTTCCAATTTGTTCAAATCCGTCGATAAATAACGCTACAGCAAACATCCCCCTTTTACCCCTTAGTTTCGCCTGAATCAATAATCGCAAAAGTTTTATGATCTTTCAAGGAAGTTCCTTGAACCGATTTTGATACACAGGTTCCTTGAAGGAACCTGTGTATCAAAATCGGTTGAAAATTGCGATGTGGCGATTACTGACAGATGGACAAAAGTGTTTTTGGCCAGTCTCGAAATTGACACGCTTTGCTCGTTCGGTCAATTAGGATTGGTTCTTAATATAAAGCTAGGCGTCCATTGCAGACGGGCCGGGCCGGGCCGCATCGGCGAGCATTTTTGCGTACTGCGTATACTATACGAGGCGGGCCGGGCCGCATCGGCGGATTTTTACAGCCAGTCCTACGTAAGACAAGCTAGCAAGCGGTTGTATGTGATGATGGATGGTTCTGATGAAGTTATTTTTATTTATGTTGTTGGATGAGGAGCAAAAAAATAATAAACGTCACAAACATAGCAAGAAAATTTCAGTCCAAATCTTATTTCTCCTCAACGCATCGTGATATTTTCTATTGCTAGTACCTATCATAAAGCTCAGAATATTGTTGCATTAACGATATTAGTAGTTTTTCGTTCATTTTACGGTTTTTCCCTCAATAAATACGTCCGCTCGCAGCAACGATCTACAAAAAATGCGGCGCGCATTGCGTCCACTAGAGGCGGGGCGGGGCGGACCGGGCCGCATCGGCGGAAAAATACGCTCGCCGAGCGATCCGCCGACGGATTCCGATGCGGCCCGGCCCGCGGACCGTGGACCGCGCCCGTGGACGCAGTCTCATACAAAATGTATAGGAGGCGGATTTTTCCGATGCGATGCGTCCGCCTAGTGGACGCGATCCATAACTGGATAAGATTTACCTAGTTCTAATGAGTACTTACATTTTTAAGTGAAAACTTCTTTAGGCGCGTTGCGCAATTTTGATGGATATAAAATTTCAGATTCTCGCGGCGTCAGTCACGTGACCGTCGCCAGATTATTATAATGAAACTGGCTTCAGGCTTATTACTTAGCTTCAAATCAATTGTCAGTCATCCCAATGGCTAGGTATCGAAGTCTTGTGAATTGAAGAAAGAAAATAATGGTAATATTAACAAATTAGGCAATGGCCAATGAGATACACAATTATGGCGCCACAAGCCCGCTACGCGCTTTCCGGTGAACATTTTGACGTGAGAACGCTGTCAAAGCGGCAAAATGCAACGATAGCGCGATCAATGTACCAGTAGCGCCATCTAACGGAAATATTTTTACATTTTTAAAAGCACATTTTATAACTAAAGGGTGAATAAAAATACATAAAATTATGAAATTAAATAGCTTTTGTATTGTAAAGTTGTTCAAAGAGTACAGTTGTTCAAGTTTTCACTTCTGTGGGCACTCCCGGGAGTGCCAATGTTTTTTTTATTATTTATTTATTTACTAATATAGGTAAGTACCTACATATTTAGAATAATATTGTGCCTGAAAACCATGATAGGTTTGAGTAGGCACTCACATTCGCTTATATCCCACTTCCCACTAATATGTATAATAATCTCACTAATAATATAGATCGTTTCTAACGATCCTTAGATAGCTTGACTAATCCTGTTGTATTTTGTAAATATATGTAAATATGTAGTAGCTTAGTTTCTGTAAATAAATAATTAATTATCTCACTAATATAATAAAGTTTGTGAGTTTGTTTAGATGTTTGTATGTTTGTGTTTCAATCACTATCATAAAATAAAAAAATAAATGAAAAAAAAATCCCGCCTAAACCAGTGAACCGATTTGGATGAAACTTAGAATAGGCGTAGTTAGTGGAATATCATACAGGGTATTCAAAATGTTGGTAGGTACCACACGGGCGAAGCCGTGCGCAGTAGCTAGTAGGTACCTACATATTTTTACCAATTAACGAATTTTGAACACAGTAGGTACGCCTATTCAATATGACGTGTTGATTATGAGGCAAAATAGATTGTGAGTACCCTACATAAATAGAATAAAATTAAATGAAGCCTTACAAGAAACTTCATTATATGGGCGAAGTTTAGGTTATTCTGTAATATCTATGTATCTATTATAAATCGTTAGCTGAAATGGTATTTTTTAGCAGCAAAAATACAATAATTTATGACAGGAGTTAAAATGTTAACTATCTTAACCCATTATAGGCTCAAATTCATAGAGATATATATAGCCTCAAATTATGGGCTAGCGGTGCCATTATGTTATGGCATCGCTGACATGACAGTACCTTTACAATCTTTTGGTAAAATATCGACTTGCATTTAAAATCGAATACGTACAACACTATTTCACAGGTTCGCAAACGTCACGTCAGCGGTTGAATGAAACAAAATGGCTGCCGAAGTGCAGAGGCAAAAGCAAAATAGATGAATTTGTTTGGTATTGCATTTCTTTAAGCTCGAGGCAATTCATACGGTTCTGTTTCGATTTCGATCATTTTGATCACTAGTTATGCGAAAATAAAATTTTATGTTAGTCATACATACTATTTTGAAGTAGTATTTAGGTACCTAGGTATAGTTCTGAGTATTTCACCATGTCTTGGCCAGCGCCTAACCAAGCTCCGGCACCATGGAACCCTGCTGGAATGGTCATGCAAGACATAAATAGTGCATCCTACACTCCTGAACAATGGGCATTAATGCAGCAGCAAAACTGGCAGCAATGGTCACAGTGGCAGCAACAATACTCCCAGTGGCAAAATCAATATGGAGACAAGGTAAAACATGCACACAGCAATATTTACTTATGTACTCTCATTGATATTTTTTTTCTCTTATTTCGAGTTTTAACTACATGTGATCAGTAACAGACACAGACCATGTCTAAAACTTTTTTGGTAATTAAAAAATAAGAGGTGTATAGACGATTATCCTCAGCAACCTATTTTTATAGCTTGAAGCCAGCCTCATTATTTATAAGTCAGCTAGCATAGATATATTGTAACAAGTATTTATCTAATTTTAAAAAACTAAGACTCGGTGCTTCAGACTTGACCTTTAATTAAGCATGGATCCAATCACCACAAGACTGCGATGAATAGAGAAATTAAGGGGAGGCCTTTGCCCAGCAGTGGGACACTACATGCTAATTAATTATAATAGAAATATAATAAGTACATCAAATGTAAGAGTCGGTGCCTTAGATCTTACCTTTCACAAGTAAAATTTAATGGAATCATATTTTCAATTGCTTTGGTACTTACTACACAATTTTTTAACTCTTTCCTTCCATAACATTCTTCTCTGTAGCTTAAGTTATAGGTGCTGGAAGTTTTTCTTTGTGTAACAAAGAATAAATAAATACTTACCATTTATTTATATCCACAAACCATTTATAAACAAACATGTTCTATTGTTACAGTATGCTCAACAAATGCAACTGCAGAACTTTGGTGGCATTCCACCACCTCCACCATCAGGAGCTGCCCCTCCCCCTCCCCCTGACAAACCCCCGCCACCTCCCCCTCATGAAAACAATCAACCTCTTTTTAATACCAACCACAACAAACCTCCTCCTTCCCACAATCCACAGCAAAGAAACAATTCAAACTATAACACAAGCTCCGGAACAGGTAACAATCAATGGTCTTACAGCACAGATAAGCAACCGCCTGCAGTCAACTCTGAAGACCTGAAGAAACTTGTGGAGGAGGAGCGGCTTTTTGATATTCAATTTCAGAAATGGGAGGAGGAAATCGACAAATGGCGTCAGGAGAATGTGAACCATCCTGATAAACAAGCGTATAAGGACTACGAGGCGAAGTTCGAGGCTTGCCGCAAACAGCTACTGGAGCGTCGCCAGCAGATGAATATGAAGCGAGCCAGTCTCCTCAATAACCCTGCACAGGCCAACAGCACAGGTAATACATCAATTGCTCCACCACCACCTAAAACCTCTAATCAAAACAATTACAGCCAGAATTCGCAGGCACAAAACTCCCAAAACAACTCTTATCAAAGACAGTATGATTCATCTCAAACTGCTAACAAAAGACAACAAAATAACAACAAAAATGTAGAACCCCAAGACAGATATGAATCATATCATCCAGACGATGATAATAAATTTTCCTCTCATGGGAACAATGCAACCCAGAATAATAAGCCTGACAATTCTACATTTCTTCCGGCATCTTCATCTAGTAAAGGTATACCAGGCTTGGATTTAGTACCAGATTCACATGCCAATAAGAAACAAGATATTATTGACTTATCTGATGATAAGCCAGAGGGACAAGGAAAAGCTCCTGATTACTCTACAATTTCAATGGGAATCAATAGCATACTGGGTGATGAAAAAATAATGAATATCCTCTCCATGGTTAGAGGCTTAAAACCTAGTGAAAATGCAGAGGATAGTAGTAATGCCCCAAACATATTCAATAATAACCCTCCTGGGCCACCTAATAATCAGGGGCCTAATAGGAATCAGAACTTTAACCAACAACAAAGGCAGGGTGGTAATGTTCCACCACCACCCAATAGGCAGGGGCAGTTCTCACAGCACAATCAAGATAACAACTTGCAAAACCAAGGAGGAACTTATAACAGGAATATGATGCAACAAGACCAATACTTCAATCAAAATAATCAATATGGAGGGCCAAATATGAGCGGCGGTCCTACAGGGCCGCATGGGCCCGGTGGTTCGGGTGGGCCTCGCGGAAACGGCTCTAATGGTTCCTATGGACCAGGAATGCAGCAAGGAGGCCCAGGTATGAGGCCAAATGGACCTGGCATGCAACAAGGTGGGCCTGGTATGAGGACAAATGGACCTGGCATGCAACAAGGTGGGCCTGGTATGAGGCAAAGTGGACCTAATATGAGACAGAGTGGGCCTGGTATGCAGCAAGGTGGGCCTAACATGCAACAGAGTAGGCCTAACATTCAACAGGGTGGGCCTAACATGCAACAAGGCGGGCCTGGTATGCAACAAGGTAGACCAGGTATGCAACAAGGTGGTCCAGGTATGAGGCCAAGTGGACCTGGAATGCAACAAAGTGGACCTGGAATGAGACAGAGTGGATCAGATATGCAACAAGGTGGCCCTGGTATAAGACCAACTGGGCCTGGTATGCAACAAGGTGGGCCTGGTATGCAGCAAGCCCCAAATATGAGACAAGCTGGTCCCAGTATGCACCAAAGTGGTCCAAATATGCATCAAGGTCAACCAAACATGCAACAACCACCACCACTAATGGCAAATAGAGTATCAATGCCAATACCCAATGCCCCAGAAAGGTCACCTCTTCAGGATGTCTCCTCCCAGCAGAATGCTGACTTCTATGGCGCTCAAAGGCCCATGCCTGCACCACAGCAACCTAAACCAAAGTGGGTAGAAGATCCACTATTCACACCATCTATTGTTGTTGAATATGAACATAAATCTCTAAGATTGAAAGGTAACAAATTTTTTGCCTGCTGCCTCCACATTCCGGGACACCGATCCAATATTTCCAATATTAAAATTGGATGAGTGGCAGTTATTTAAATCAAATTGAAATGTCTTCATGGCTAAAATATACCACATTTTATTCATAGTTTCATTTTTGGAAATAAAATAGTTTCTCTTAATTTTGGCCTGTTTATCCAGATTTTCATTGGTTTTGGTTGTTGGCCCTAGGATGTGGAGATGTATTGTTTATTTACTTTACCAGTTCACTTGTAGCTAGCTATCGGTTTTCATAGAACATGTTGAAATATCTAGTTATATTAAAAATATAGAGTAATGAGAAAAACATGTTTTGTAACTTTGAAATAGTATGGGATGTATGAAGAAAAAATACAGCACTTGACAACAGTGAATTAGATCTTGGGACGCGCAGCTGTGGGATCTTTATTTATTATCAGATTAATTTTCAAGTAAATATTCTTTGATTTATATTGTTAGGTAAATTAATTAAAAGTAGTAAATGCTGGTTTTGCTAATTAAATACTAAGGTTCTACAGTATTAGTTACAGAATAACTAATGCTTGAATCATTTTCTTTGAAATTAGTAGTTTCAGTTAAAATTACAATTATAGAATCAATAATAACATCTGTTTTTTATTTTCAGCTCGGGATTTCATTGAACCAGTCCACACGTTTGACTACAATCACATATCGAAAGATGATGAATACAAAAAGAAAGATTTCGAATATGAAGCTGATGAATTATTTACTAGAAAACCTAGAAGGTCTGATAGAGATTTTGCTGAAGACAGATTCCGGGATCAGGGTAATAGGGATTTGTATCAAAGGGACTATGAAAGGAGAGGAATGAGGGATGATTTCAGAGACATGCCAAGAGATATCAGGGAAATAAGAGGAGAAGTGAGAGAGCCAAGGGATCAAAGAGACATACGGTTTGATGGTATGAGAGAATCTAGAGACATACCTAGGGATATTAGGGATGTTAGAGGTGAACCAAGAGATAGAGTTGAACCAAGAGATTTCCGAGATAGAGATCTGAAAGATTTTAGAGATGATAGAGTAAGAGAGGATTTGAGTTTAAGAGAACGGCCAAGAGAAGAATTCGAAAGACGTAAAGAAGATAGACATGACGACAGAAGACGCGATGATCGAGACCGGCACGGCAACAAGCGTGTTGTAGGTGATTATAGAGAACGCGATAGAGATAGAAGAGATGGGAGAAGAGATGATAGAGAAAACAGAAGAGATGACTCAGGAATCCGCAGCACTAGCCGAGACAAAGACTCGCGTAAAAGAGGAATGAGTCGCGAAAGTGACATCAGTGACCAATCGAAAAAGTCAAAGGATGCTATTGATGCGCCCCGAAATAAGCCTATTGTGATGATTGACGATTTGTTAGAACCACCTGGTAGAAGTATGAGGCCTGAGAAAATTGTTATCATTCTTAGAGGTTAGTCAAATTCTAGACACCATACTAATTTTCATAATTTGCAGTGTTTAATTTTATATATTGTCTTTAACACAGGTTTGCCTGGAAGCGGAAAGTCGTATTTAGCTAAACTTATTAGAGACAGAGAGGCTGAGCACGGTGGAACCGCGAGAATAATGTCTATTGATGACTATTTCATGCAAGAAGGAGAAATCGAGGAGACTGATCCTGCGACTGGCAAAACTGTAAGTAAAATAATGTTATGTTCGCCATTTTCTGTTGTCTGATTGTCTTATAAGATGCAGAGCGGAACTTACCTACTTAATTATATTTTATTTTGAATTTTAGTTCAAGAAACCAACCATGAAATACGAATATGATGAAGGACTAGAAGAAACATACCTAAACTCACTGAAAAGAGCCTTCAAGAGATCTATAACCGACGGATACTTCTCATTCTTGATTTACGATGCTGTCAACTGCAGCTTATCGAACTATGCTGATATATGGAACTTTGCCAGGCAGAATGGTTTCCAAGTAAGTTGAATCAAATTGATGATTACTTTTTTTATTGTTATCTCTTATCTTGTGCGCTTAAAAAACGTTTATAGCAAATAAAACATATTTAAAACCTTAGTTTTTTCAACACTAAAGTGTCGTTGAACCAAATATCGAATGTGAAGCATTTTAATAGTGGGAGAATTAATTTAGTCACTAAACTAAGAAGTCATCTCCCAAGATTTAAAAGTGAGTCGCTTCGCAATATCGTTTCCAGCTTTGTTTTCATACAAACTTATAATAGCCTATTAATTATCCAAAAATAAAGCCGAAAGTTTGTGAGTCTGTATGTTTGTATGTTTGTGTTTCAATCACGCCTAAATCAGTGAACCGATTTGCATGAAACTTGGAATAGGTGTAGATAGTGACCTGGACTATTCAAAATGTTGGTACTACGCGAGCGAAGCCGCACGCAGTAGCTAGTTGCCTATTAAAACCTTCCATCTTCATCTAGGTATACATTTGCACGATGGAAAACGACGTCCAATCGGCTTATAAACGTAACATCCACAACCGAAAGTTAGAAGACATCGAGGTGATGGCTACCCGTTTCTTCGCCACCCCAGCGCATCACATACAGTTAGATGCGACCACACTGTTACAAAGTGCAGCTATCACTGACGTGCAAATGGAGGATGTTAATGAGGTTATGGACGACGTACAAGGAGAAGAAGAGGTGAGATATCGCGACCCGTCGAAGAAATTAACCCGAAGTTACATGCTAAGAATGGAATTCGCACTGTGATATGTGAAATTGGTTCATACAGTCACATTTTCGTGCTAAAAATGAAATTCACGATGTGATATTGGTTCAAACAATCGAATTCCGGTAGTGTGGTCCTGACATGAAGAACTGTTTGCTTTCTACTCTGATGGGTTTGTTTAGATAAAAAGTTCAGATAATTCCTATGAATTAGTCTGGGTGACCTTAGTCTAGGCTGCTGCGAAATAGTGAGAAATTATACAACTCTTTTCAGATGCTTGCATGACGTTTGTCAGTTGATTTTCATGCACACAGTACTTGTGATATAATTATTGTTGGTTGGTGTTTTGAGTTTACGATACGCTTTGATAAAGTTGTCGCCTTTGAAACAACATGAAGCATCTAATCTATGAAGCGGCTAAGCGTAGTTTTAGGTTATAAGAATAGTAACAAGGTAAATAGTGTTTTCAACTAGTTTTATTTCTACTATCAGCTACAATTCAGCCTTCGATTTTTACAGCAGCAGCCTTTGAAATATCTTTTCTAAACACATTTGAAAAAAAAACAGCATTTATGTCCTCGTAAAAAGATTAGGTTAGGGCTAATGATATTTCTTCCAGCATTGTCACTCATACGTAAGGTCCTGATTCACCACAGGTTGAAAGCGTTTTTACTTCGAAGTGGGAGAAAATGGACGACGCTGGCAAACTAGGTGGGTTCCTGGTTATGAATACTTTATTATACCTAGATCTACTGTTTTTAATTCGTGTATAACGTGTGTGTATTTTAGGCGTAAAACTGCAATTTTTTTTGTGTCTTTTTTTTAATAATAAAAATCGACGGATACAACATTTAAACGTTCCAATTACTTTTTGCGTTCGACGTCCCTGTTTGTGACTATTTTTTCACAAGCTAGAATTCGTCGATTATTCGTTTATTTTTTCCAAATTTCAACTTAATTTAAGCAAACATAGACCACCATCATCGTTGACCTCATTCTTGCCTATGTAAGTTTCGAGGTTCATCATAAAAAAAAAACAGCGTATAAAAACCTGGAAGAACTCTACCCATGAAATATATTGTTTCTCCTGGCTAATAGAGATGGTGTATTGTTTCAGCTCGTCTCGATGGCACAAGCAAACCGCTTCGACCGTCGCAGCTCTCCATGGAAGAATACCTCCAACTAGACGACTGGACTCCGAACGTCGCGAAACCAGGAAAGAAAACTGTAAGCAGCCTTTTATTACTTCTACTTATTCACTTTTGTGTTACGTTCTTTATACAATTGCGTCATTTTGCATTATGCGTTCGCAAATAGTTCCATTTGGAAACAATTTAAAATGGAGACAAAGCATATTGCTCATTTTCGACTCAAAAACTTTTATTTACGTTTCAATTTGGCTATTTGCCACGGTATATTTGTCACAAAATTGTCGAGTTATGATGTTCTTTATTATGTGTATTACTAGGTATTCGTTTACCGTTTGCTTACCAAAACCGCAAGTTTTTATAAAAAATACTGTTATCACAAATAAAAACTGCTCAATAAAACGTCGATCAATTCGAAGCCCTTTTTGGCTAAATTTGCAGCTTTTTCTAAACCACTGGATACATGTTTTCGTTAGTGGTATGTTTTGCCACTATTCGAATAGCATTTTTATGAAACTTTATCACCACAATTAGTTGGGTAATCATCCTTATTATTTGGTAATTATTTGAGAATATTTGAGGTTTGTAATGAGGCTTATTTGGAGGTCGCCGCGAGATTTCATCGACTTATATTAACACAGGTACGCTGGGCGGACATAGAAGAGAGAAGACAGCAGGAGAAGATGAGAGCAATCGGCTTCGTGGTCGGTCAGACCGATTGGAATCGTATGACCGACCCTACCATGGGCTCTAGCGCCCTTACACAGACTAAATATATAGAGCGTAATAATAAAAGAAACTAAGCTAGGTCTATTACAGTGGCATACATTTACTTATAGTGTTGCCAACTGTTTGCATTTTAATGCTTCTATTGGTAAAGATAAAGTGAGATGGGAATACTATTGGTTTATAAATCTATTCATTATGATTTAGTGTATTTAGCATGTATATTTTAAATATACTTTATGGGGTTTATCAACCTCTTACAACTCAAACTAACTTCGATTTCCTTAATTTCATTTTATTGCAAATTAAATACTCTTATCTGAATCGATACATTTCAATGATTTTATTATTCCTCGTGGTGTCACTAGTTCTTTTGAACCAATGTGTATTCTAATATTAATTTCATTATGATTACTATAAGGTAGGTTGTAGAATTAAAACAATTCAAGCAGAACGCGAACTTATAACTTACATTAAATACATACATACCTACATAATTTTAGATGTTTATTGGTGTAAGAAAAGGTATTTAATTTTTAAAAGTGCCCTCAGTCTTAGATGTAACATTTCTTAATAAATTAAGTTAATAATTTAAGATTTATTTTATTTCCAAACTTAAAATCTTAACAAACATTTTTAAAAACTTCACTCTTCGTCCATTGCACTTGCAAACCCAGAGAATGTTTTATCTGCATGTTTGTAAACATATTCGAAATCGTTTCTCGGTCTGTGTTCTTCAGCATTTATCCGCATCATTTTATCGTCGGTTCCCTCTTGTCGTGAAGGGCCAACCTCTTGTATTTCTGATTTAATTTGATTCCTTTTGCTATCCGTTTGCGTAAAGTCCGTTCTATCGATTTTATTAGACTTTGGTAGGTCAACCTCCCCGTCTCGACCGGCTGACATGACCATGACTGGCGTAGTGGTCATTTCTGTCATGTGCTCTTTTATGCACTGTTGCAGAATATGCAAGAAGAATAAAAATGCTAGAAGTGTGAGCGCTGACATGGACGCGTTGGTTTTTAACCCACCGCTGCTGATATGGTGGTGGCTGAAATACCAGAACATGTGTTGGAATATATACTTATCTTAATTTATGATTATCATTGTTAAATGCGACTTGAAAATTAAGTTTCAAGAACTCAAAAGAAAGAACTACTTCAATGTTGCACTTAAATACAAGAGAAGTTTTTTTAAGTTTTACCACTTTTGCAAGAAAAGTATCCCTTTATAATTTTGGGTCTTGAGAGAAACCTGCGCTTGTCAACAAAAAAATATAATTTTCAAAACGACAATAGTCAATAGACATTAATAACGCTGAAAATATACCTACATGAAAAAAAAATATAATAAGAGGTACTTATCTTCTCTTTTTTGTAAACGGCTAAAAAGATAGGCCTTGTTCGTATGTGACTATTGCTTTTTTTTAAAAAAACTTACTGTTTCGGTGACGCTGTCGGAGCAGGCGCAGGAGGTTCGTATGCGTAATATACGTTCTGTTCTGGCACAGGAGCTCCATATTCCGAATACCTAATACAAGAATAATACGTTATTGGCAAGATTTGATCTGATGGTTTCGGCTGAACCTGATCATGACAAATGAAGACAGAACTATCTACTGTGTCCTTCTATCAAATATCTTCGTTATTATCTGTGCTAATCAAAATTTATTCTTTAATTTTTCAATACAATTTACAATCTACATTGTAGGTCACGATAAACATTGTTAAATTATTGTATCGTTTTAGGCATTTTGAAGCACAATTTTAATAGTACCTACATGCGGACGGAGTCACCTTTACTACAAATCGGATGAACTACTATTTTCCTCTACGACATGACTGTTTTATTTATCACCATAACAAACTTTACAACCAATATGGACACTTAACAAACCTGTCTGTGAGCTGTTTTGTTCCCATACCAACTTGGGAAAGTAGGTTTTCTAATGTCATCCTGGGTATGAACTGTCACACGTGTGGTACGCGAATGTCAAGGTTTGACTGACATGAAGATGAGATGCGCGGGCGCACATGGATGCGTCTTCTACGCTCTAGTTGGTTACAGCTGGTATGGGACATGATTATTACGGTATTTTCACACAATTTTCTACAATTCTTACCTACTTAGCTCTAGAAAATTTCCGCTAGGACAAGATTATTATGTTTAAACTGTGTATTAAGTATGTCATAAACAACTTGAGTAAAAAGTTTTTATTAACTGCAAAAAAAGGAAAGTTGTTTAATTTTATAAACTACAGCGGGTTCTATATTTTTAGTGGATTGGTGAAATGAAAAATAATCAGTTTTGTATTATTTTTTATTACTTTACAATCACAAACACACAAGGACGTCCTCAATCATGCACTCACACAAATATACATAAATACTAACTATCGGTGATACGAATCAAAACATTCATATCACACAGAATTTACTTTTTACATCAGTCGTTATATCGAGATATTGGCGGAACCATAAATTGTTACGTTACAAGAAACAATAAGCCAATCAAACAACTTTTAATTCACAATTATCGTCTACTGGACGGATTCGCTTTAATCTGGGCAGATTAATATTTCTTTGAATACTTAACGCCTTCGTATTAACTTCTAAAATAAGTTAATAATTTAAATAAATAAATAAGTTAATAATTTAAATAAATTACTAAAACACTAGGGTCGAGTCTATCGAAACTGATTATAAGTTAAAATTATGTCGGCACCAATTTTACAGTCAAGGCACGTGAACTTTCACTGTTACTGATTTCATACAAGCTGTAATATTAAAATTTGACTTTAAAATTATCGTGAACAAACATTTGGAAAATACTTAAAAAGATTTGGAATTTTTGAGCTTGCCAACGATGTTATTTTGGCGACTTCTAATTCTGGTTTAGACTTCATTGCACTCAAGATAGAGTTCGCGACAGTCGATGTCAGAGCGACCTCTGCGGCCAGCCTCGAAGTATTCCTCGAAGGTACCGCCGGATTGTCGCTCCAAGACGAAACTTGCTGCATAACTGTAAACAAAATCAAGAATTATTGCGGACTCCAATAGCTACCTACAAGAAAAAATTTAATAAGAACGCTAAATTTCGTGTGATATGTCTATTTGGTCTGAAAATCTGCAAGAATCTACTTGGGAATAGAGTCGTGCGTGAATCATGGTAGTTGTTGCTGTTTACTTACGTTCCGAGTTGACAGAATATGCTCTTGGGTCCAATATCGGCTGAGCACTCCCTGTTAGCTTCACAGACGTATTTCTGAAGGCATTTGTCATTGCTGGTGGCGAAAGATCGAGGGTACACCTTCAGCATTGCGATTCCGGCGAGCGCTGCGTCGCTCACTGAATCCTTGCGGCCCATGGACCGAGCTGATAGTGATCTATGCGAGAACGAAGTCTTCAGAGCGTCAAGAAGGTTGACCACGATGTTGATGAACTATGAAGAAAACCACATTTTAATCAAATGCTCATGATACGAGAGGTCACAATAGATAAAGAGCAGTCAGCTGATATATATGTGTGAAATATGAAAGGATTAAGGAAGGATGGGTGGCATACCTCTCCAGCCTGCTTTGCCATGGAGGCGACTTGGTCGGGGTCTTTTGCACCGAGCACCGTCGACAGTACCGCAGCCAATATACCCTGAAGCAAGCGAGAAGCGACACCGTCTCCGTAACCAAACTTTACTATTTACATTTATCGAAAAACCTCAAAGAAAATCATCACCATTTATTACTTATCTATATTTGAGGCCGATATTGATACGTTTCTTTGAGATTCTCCCGTCGGATGTGAAGGTTCTAATTATTTGTGAATGAAGGTCTATTTTCTACTCTAGGGATGAAATAATACCTGCTAAGTGAAGGTCAATAGTGCTTTTTACAACTGGAGTGACTAAACTTTCTAAATATCGAATATCTACAGTTACTATGTTAGTGGATCAGTATAGATATAAAATATGAAAAATCTTAATGCGATTATTTTGTACAATGTCAATAATATCAATACGGGTTTTAAGTGATTTGCTTTTGATATTGTTGAATCATTAAGCTTCGTACCTGCATTGGGGATCCGTTGTCTACTTTGTCGATGCCTTCGTTGGATGCTCCTCCTCCGAGGATGGCTGTAAGAATCTTCAGGCCCATGGAGATGAGGTTAGCCCATGGGGACGGAGCCACGGAATCGTTGTCGAGGTTGTCGCTTTTGTTAGGACCAGTGGCGGTACCAGGGTTGAAAATCATCTGCATAATTGCACCTGCAAAGTTAGGTCGTCGCACTTTACTTCCATAGATTTTTTGTTAAAATTAATTAAAAAACAAATAATCCTGGATAACATTCTTACCAAGCATGTTGGACCATGAAAATCCGCCATCAGAAATGGAGTTTGTTTGGATGTCGTCGAAATCGTCAAGGGCGACTTTCTTCAATGCATTGGGCTTTTCGGCGAATTTACGTTCCTCAGCAATCTGTCCTTGTGATGCAGGCAGAGAGTTACTGTAGTATTGTGGATGGTTTGTTCTTACGTTGCTCGTTACCTGAAAATATTTGAAAGCATTTTTCAAATATGTTACCAAATTCAAGAATTACTACTACTACCTCTTCGTACGTCTCTCTCTACTCTACCTACTCTATACGTACGTCTGATCAAATAAATAAATAAATCAAGCTGGACTACTCTGATAGGTAAGTGTTGTAAGAAGGTAGGTAAGTACCAAGAAAATTACCTGTGAGACAAGAGGCAGCTGCTGCGGGTACGCCAACGTGTGAAGGATCGCTGATGAGCTGATTAAGGCCAGCATCGCCCAGCCGGTTACTTTCTGATACATCCTGTAACAAACACTCGTAAGTAAATATCACAATCAAAGGTAAGATGAAGTAACTACTCAAAATACGCTAATAAAATAAACTTTCTTTAATTTAATTGTGCTCTCGCGCAATGGACGTGTCGTCGATTAGAAAGTGCTCTGATGAGTGATTCGCGCGAATTGATCGCTCGCCTCAAGAGTTGCTTAGAAAGTGGCCCCCTGAGCTGGCATCGGTTTTATTTTTAAGAGGATGCTGTTCAGACTAATTAGAGGATGTGCCATACACATCTACTAGTTTTAATTTTTACGTCTTTGACTGGGAAAATGTTGCATAATTGTGTATAATTAACGTTTTTAATGTTATTTTGGAAAATCCCAAGTGTTATTGAAATGTTTACGGAATTATTTATCCCTACTTGATTGTTCGTTTTTTTGAGTTGCACTACATGCGACACGCAGCATAACCTATCCGGTAAAGAAGTGTTACGCCTTCTCGGACAGATCCATATGCAGGTGACCCGGTCTCTTCGCTAACTGTAGTTTGGTTGTCACATACCTAGCTTAATAAGGTGCTAGTAATATAAATTGACGTAAATTCTGAACGGTCTTCGGTCACGAAACTACGCAGCCGGTCCACTTTCTTTGACCGATAAAACGCATATTTACACCTGTTTAAGACGCTTCCGGCGTGTCCAATTGTTGCGTCACGTTTTTGTCACGTTGTGACTTAAACATAGGTACTTAACTTGAGTGAGATTCTTAAAATTATATTGTGTTCTTCATAAATCGTCTTGAAGCTATTTGTATAAATGCGAAACACATTTTTTGATAAGTACCAAAAAATGTGTTTCGCATTTATACTTATTTTTGTGTTCAATAACTTGACTTGTCTACTTTGGACACCTAAAATATTATATTCAAGTGCACCTTTTAAAGTCTTAAGAGCATTTATTTAATAGCATGCTCAAGTACTCAGTTGTCGGACGTACCGGTTGCCGTTCATCGAGATTCTCACCGGAGAAATTTGTTGGCTGGCTCGTACACTTATGTTTTATGTATGCTTTGTTGTCGCCATTTGCTGGTTAACCGCACACATAGCTACTTTATGTAACTTTTCCGAAATCTCCACGCCAATGTACGGTCATGAAATATTCGTATGCGTGCTATTTGTGAAGATGCCGCAAATCGCTGTAGAGAAAGCGGGAAGTGGTGGCTACTTATGCGTAATAGTTGAACTAAAATATGCGACGCGTGTTTGTATTCTAATAATAGCTTTTTCAAGTTGGACAAAACAACGTTCTATGATGTAACACGAAGTATTGGCAGGACGGTTACAATAAGTACCTATAGACTATAGGTAGAGTTCCTTTCCTAATGATTTTCAGTACTACGTTTGCGATAATTCATCGACTTATTGCTATTGGCAATCTTCTAGGTATATGATTATGTTGAACTCTCACTATTATTTTATATTAACTATTTTATGTGTCTACTATAACTTTTTCTTTAAATTGACTTTCCTCTGCGAAAGCTTGTTAGTAAAATTAATATCTAAGTTGATAAAGCTAGCAGGGCCGTCAACCTCTTGACCCAGTGACCCTGCGCTTGCCGGTGCATCGCGGGAACCTCACTTTCGTTCGTTGCGGATCTACGCCCGTATGGCCTACTATTCTATGAATAGGCTGTCATTTCATACTTTACTAATATTATAGCTTTTCATTCAAGGGACAAAAGAAAGTATGCTACGCTTATTTTTCGGATTACTCTTTTATCTCAGCTTTCTTTTCGACATGACTAACTGTTGTAGCTATTTAATAGCATGAGATGAGCTCTTGTTTTGTTATATAGAAGATAAATATGGCTCATTAACTAAAGCTTCAACTATCTTGTTTCGTACGCTCTAAGTTGCTGAGATTGTGTAGAAAAATCTCCAGACCACGGCTCCAGACGTAACAAGCCCTAAACAAAACATATTGTGCCTACCTATATACCTTAACAATATTTTTCCTTAAAAGCACACAACTTGCACACGATCATAAAGAGACAATAATAAAGTAAACATTGCTGAATGAATGATAGATATTGTTTAGTAACGCAGAACGCGGCGCGGGCGCAGCAAACTTGGCGATGGGTGAAAGCAACCCGGGCCGGGCCGGTCGCGTGTAAGCCACTGCCATGCAAGGTTAACGTTTTTCTAATTTCGGAGCGAGTCGAGGACTCAGACCTGCTATTACGATGTGACCAGCTCTGTACTTTCATCGGAAAAATTAGAAGTAAAAATTTCACTTGATTTTCCTCTTGTGAATCGAGTGAGACGCATTATTGTTGCTCGTTCTATTGTGGTTCTACGCTCTCTGCAGATGATCTGTATTCATTTAACTTTTAACTTTTTCATCCACGCAAGGAATTTTAAGTTTTAACAGGAAAAATATTTGATTAGTCAAATCAAGTAGGTGGGTACTTAAGTATTTTATTCGATATTCTTGGACGGTAATCAAAGAGCATTAAAACCTCATATACTTAACTACAATTAATATTTATCTCGATAAACGAGTAGGTACAACTTTAACTTTATTACATAATCAATGCAGTTAACTTGTTTCGGTTATTTAACTGACGCTTGTTTTGTCCGAGCAATTATTTTATACTCCGTTTCTTGCATTTTTGGTTGTTTTTCGCCGGTGACCGGTCCGTGCAACGCTTTCTAACCAAGATGTGCGTGTTTCGTTCGCGGATACAAAGAATAAGCTCAATGAATCACCCCACGAGGACCAGGATCCGTTCCGATGCAATCGCCATTTCTGAACCACTTTCTCAAACGGATGTTGCAAATAAAATACTGCACGCACTTTACTTATAATCTTACGGTTTATTTGCAACATCTTATATTCTAACCATATAATCATAGTAACTAGGTACTCTTTTATTATATTATATATTAGGTTATTAGAATACTACATAAACAAAAAACAATTCGAAATTCGATTGACGTTGTCTTTCCTGATTAAGCTGAGAGGATGGTTTAGGTGCTGGGCAAGCCTATTCCATCTCAAACAATGTCCCAGGCACCACAGCGTCCCGTCAAGTGTAGGCATAGGTTGCCTCCTGACGCTACTTACCTAAAAATTATACAATTATATTGACCTATTGAATGAAATACTTAAGTTCTAGACCTCGACATGTAACGCATTACCTATGTGCCTACATCTCTTTCTAACCTCCACCTTTAATTAAGAAGACGTAGAGACTGATTACATATTCTGATAGGGATAGAAACGACGCGACCAAATGCACATTTAGCACAAGCCAGTACTTATATCTTATTTTTCTTGATTGTTACATTTAGAATCGAATAACCATTCATCTACTAACATGCGATGCTCTACAAACGCACGTCTACCGTTACATCTCTCGATGCGGATAAATCGAACGGTACCAACACTATTGATTACCTACCTACACCTTGTTTGATAGCCGGTTGCATTAATAGGCTATAAGGTGTTAGCAGTGTATCAAAGTCTTCCTGAATCATACTACACTAAGAACGGACCAGGCCCTTGATTCATAATACAGCGGAATGCATTCGGTTCGGAATCGACCGACAGCAACCAATCACAGTGCAGGAATTGATCCGAATTTGACGTTTCTTGCACTGTGATTGGTTGCTGTCGGTCGATTCCGAACGAAGTGCATTCCGCTGTATTATGAATCAAGGCCCAGACCTCTAAAAGGATAAATCCGATATTTCGGCTGAATGTTCGGGCGTTTCGTACAACGAGTTACATTGTATTCGGTCGATAAGATCAACCTATGAATCGGTCCGAACTTAACAACGTATTTCGACTCGAGAAATTGTAGTTTCCGTCGTATTTATGACGGCCCTGAATATTTAGATGTGTCATTGGAAGAGAGGGTTCATAACGATTTTGGTAACGACTAAAAGAGTAGAAGCACCTAGCGCTTTATTAAGACGATATCTAAATTATCCCATTTTTAATAAAAACCATCAAAAGCTCGTTTTAATCGATGTTGCGATTATACTGAGTCGGCCCCATTTCCTACTTTAAATTAGTCAACACTGGACAAAGTAAGTCAATCGAATGCATAGTTTTGTCTAATCAAACGTGGTGAATTTAAATTAGTTGAGTCTTCTCAATATTCGTTTGGTTCGTGCGATAAATTTAATCATGAATTTAATATTTTAAGAATACATAATGTCATGTAACCCACATGTTAGCAAAAGTAGTTCCACGGTAGTACTATATGCTCCTAATATAAATAATATAAGTAATAATCGTTGATAACATATCGTTTCTTTCTTTGTTAATGTAAAACTGTCATTATCAAATCACGAATCTACAAAAATCCATGCCACACGCTGTATGCTGTCTGTAAAATGTATTATCTATACAAAAGACTTCAACGCGCTCCTTACCAAATTGTGCATTTCATAGTGTTATAAAGTAAGTTTGTATGAGTCAGTGGCCAACTCTGGCGACGGAGTTTTTAGGCCGCCTCAAAGCCTCCGTCATGGCTTAAAGACTTAAATATCCGGGACCGACAATTTAACGTGCCCTCCGAAGCACGGAAGCGCTCAGATGAAAATGCCACTGGCGGTCACCCATCCACTTATAGACCGTTTCGAACGTTGCTTATTTCATTTATTTTATTACATAAGATACAATTGTACACTTGGAAAAGTCACACACTACAATTTATCACTTATATTAGGTATAATAAACTAGATAGATTTGTATCTATAATAATAAAACTATAATAAACTTAACTAGTTAAGTAATATTCATTCTAGTTCATAATAGTGTTATGAACAAAGTGCATTAAAAGTTTGCTGATACCATGTTTTTTTATATGAAAACAAGTTAACTTCACATTATAAAGAATATTTAATACATATCCAATGGATTTACATGGTAAGCTTAATAAAGTCTTTGGAGAAACACACTTTGCTTGCACGGGCAAGCAAAGTTTGTATCTATACAAAAGACATAAACGCGTGTGTCCCAATTAATCCCTACAAAGTATCAAGTATAAATAGGTAGGTACTTACATACTTACCTATAGTCACATTCCAAACCGTGCATAATGTAGAAAATCGTTTTGAAATTTCCATTAAGAATGCCCCTTGGTTATCACCTAAAAATTATCACTTTTAGGCGGGGCCCTAGACGATCAATTATATTGCGTAAATAAGCGAACTGTGCAATATTATTGACCGTTTAAGGTTTATATTGAAGGATGATTGAACGAAAGTTTGTGCGAGTTTAATTTTTATTGCACCATATTTTCTGAAAGAAATCGCTCACAGCGATAAGACCGCCCATTGTACTTAGCTTTAAATATTCTCCTGTATCTTTGTTTGTATGTAGTGTACAATAAAGTATTTTTCTATCTATTTTTTAATTGCCTTGTGTATTTTAGTATTGCGCTATATTTTTCAGTTTTTTTTAAGAACTGAACATGAAAACATTGTGCAATGTATATTTGGTGCAATACAATTGATCGTCTGGATTCAAAGCGCCTTTCAATCTTATTGTACAATAAAATGTATTGTACAACTTTATTGTAGGCTTAGGGCCCGCCTTACCCAGATACGATAATAGACACTCAATCAAAATGAAGTTCGGCACCTTTGTAACCCAAAATGAGTTCCCTTTCAAAGTCATCACTACTGAGAAGTAATAGCCGAGTGTATAAGTACCTATTCGTAAACAATTTCGGTTACCCAATGCCGCAGGTGAATGAGACTTCCTCTCGGCGCAACTTTCACTTTAAAGTTTTTTGGACATGAATGTTACGGCTCAAGCATCGAGATGATGACATTAATGGCCGTGGAGCCATTTGGAGACATTCTGGTGTTCAGTTTCGGTTTCCATTTCATGTTTTGTTTATTTTGGTTGATTTGAATAACATGGAATTTGGGCTACCATTTGACATAAAGTTCTGATTAAGTTATCTGAATCAATGTAAAGATTATTATTTTTTGTCGTAGCCATGCGTCTTTTTTTGTTTCATTTTCCAAACGTGGTATTTGTTACTTCATGGGAGAAATAATCTGAATGTAATGTTCTAAAAATGCATGCATTGAATTCATAAATGCTTACCGCACGTCCGATGCCCGTACCCAAGTGAACACAGATGCAGTTGCACCTATCAGAGGCTAATCTTTTATCCGTTATCATAACCGTTGCTATGAATTATTGACTCACTGCATCCGCTATCCTAATGGATAACACAACTGTTTCTGCATAAACATGCTCAAGATATCCCACTTTTGCATCATTGAAACACGTATGAAAAGTCCTACATATTGTTGCATTATTGCGGTTGTAATAATACGGCAAAATAAGGTACGTTAATAAGGGCCAGGTAAAAAGTACCCTAAACCGGCGAGCGTGTATGAAGAATGCAATGAGAATGAATGAGGCAAAAGTTGTGTATCAGGATCGTAGCAAGTGGAGATCCGTGGTCTCTGCCTACCCCTTCGGGAAAGAGGCGTGATTTTATGTATGTATGTAATATGGCAAATATGAATCAACCTAATCTTGCAAACAAACCATGAAGTTATATTTCCCAAGCCTCGAGCCGTCGCGTCGTGTTATGAGAAGACATTTCTGGACGTTTCTAGAACTCGAAAGACAGGATTGACTGGCATGCAGGTCTGTTTACTTGGGCAGTTGCCCATTCTGACTAGGACAGCTTTCCTTACCACTTTCAACGGAGCCTACGTCGCGAGACTTAATTACTTGTTGATTAAAGTGTTATGGCTAATTTATGTTTACGATTTGAAAATCTATCGTCTTAAGTTACATTAAACCCCTCTCTAATACCTATTAAACAAGCAGCTACTATTGTATAAAACAAATCTTAAAACATTAACCGACTAAGTTCTCATAATCCAAACCGATGAATGCAGAGTTCATGATGTGAGTTCATAGTAGCAACCGTCTTTATCCCACGTATCTCAGTAAATTGTGAGTAGTTTATGTGGAAATAGCTTTCTAATACGATGGAAAGATAGGGCCAACGTCCACTTGAAGCGCGTCATCTGTAACGTCCGTATTTTCAACGAGATTAATCAATACCTATACGATATTAATATGTGGTAAACTTTCTCCAATAATCTTAAATCATTGAACTTCGTCTATGCAGTGTTTCGCTCTATTTGTGATTTAGAACAATAAACGAAGCTACCGTTGAGAATGCTGAATTGATTTGCTAGACATTTTAAGGTTTTTTGCTTAGACAATGTTAGAAAAACGTGGGCAGAAATGGAATGAGCTCATATAGGCTCTTTGTAGTATTTTCAATGTGGGATTACTATTGTTATGTCAAAGACGTTATTCAATGTTTAGTTTTCTTTCAAACTGTATCGAATCCAGGGTTGAGGCGTAAGTAGATAATTTCACATTTTAGAAAGTGAAGGTCCATATTTACATGACCAAAGATGGACGGTGAAAATTATGCGTTGTGTGTTCAAGAGTTCATAATTGGTGTGAAATTCGTGACTAATCCGAAACATTGTTGTTTGGATAATTATTAGCAAAGACTTGCAATGTTTTCTATGAACATTTTCGAACATTTATGATACTTACCTACTTACTTATGTGATAGGTACCACAGACAATATAGTAGGTGATACTAAGATACCTACTCTAATTAGTACCTACTATTGTGTTTCAAATAAGATAATAGGTATTATTCATCGTATTAGGATTAAAAAAATATAAAAAATTGTAAAATACGAAAGTAATTTTTTTGTCATAAAAATCAAGCTTTTATGACTACTATGTGCATATCAACCAATTTTACCTGTAGATAACAAATCTTGGATACAAACAGTTTTTGTCATGAAATTTTAGAACACTTCTTTAAATAATGAACCAAAAAAGCTCACAAAAACTCCAATAAAACGTCCACAAAAACTTTTTGTATCACAAAATCACTTCAGCACCATTCGACGTGATCACAAACACCGTGGAGCACTTTCACAGCGGAGCTTCCGAAAGCGTAGTCCTTAAACCTTAGGGCGGCTTACCTTAATCTGTTTCCGGAACAATTAATTATCACTGAATCACTGAACACCTTATCTTCCACAAGGTAGCTAATTCGTCACCGGTGAAAGTGCGTGTTACTTGTGCGAGAGTTTGACTTGCAATGAGCGTCGCGCCTTGAACTTCACTATATATATATGATGACCCAGTTATTGTAGCTATGGATAACTGTGCTAGTCGGTCCATGTGTCCAACCTGTTCCTTATCCCGTTGGATGAGGGTCCCGAGACCTTGTCAAGGACATTGTTTACCTGTATCATATTTACGCCGGTACCGTTGGATTCCCATTCAAATCTTAAACTCGATCTTTTCTTGGGTATCTCATTCTTGTTTTTGATTTATTTTATTATGTAATGATCAAAATTCCTATATTAGGTTAGTTAGGTTACTCATCGTATTTTGAAAGTGGAACGACTGGTGACTAATTAAAGATTTTCTTGTTGCAGGTAATTCATAATATGGTGGTGAAAAACGATGGGTAAGGTTGCAGTCAATGGGTCAGATTAGCGCAGGATCGTGGTGGATGGCACAAGCTTAGGGAGGCCTATACCCAGCAGTGGGTGAAGTCAGGCTGTGGATGATGATGATGATGATGAAGGTTGCAGTCATGGTAAGTTATAGATTTTAGCAGAACATCTAAAGGCTTACCTTTTAAGGTAAGATTCGCAAACTATTTCAGAAAATAATATTGATTTTTATTAGTAGTTAGAATACCTAATCATTCAGAATCATCCAGATATAAATATAGCTATACTTCAATGGTTTTTCCCAGAAAAACTGATGTCTCGTGGAAAAGCCACTTAAGTCAATTTCCCGTAAGTTACTTCTCACGTGCCACTGGTAGCTTGGTTACTGTTTTAATCTTTAACAGTAGGTTAAAGGTACTAACACCACGTTTTGGTGCATTCATGTACCTACACCTTAAGTGAAGGCAGCCCTGAAGGTACCTACCTCCAGGGCTACCTTCACTTAAAGTTCATCTTAAAGGCGTCTGGAAGATATCGCTTTCATCGATCAGACCGCCCATTATGCTAATTCGAACGTGTTGTATTTATGTTGTTTTATTATTAATTGGTGTACGATATAGTGTTCATTCATTCATCTTTGGTAAGTACCTTCTACTTCATCGTAGCAAAAGGCTATCTCTGAACTCTGCCAACCCCTGAGAGGCGAAATTGTATGTTTGAGATAATCCGCATCTATATTATAAAATCCAACATATTTGTCTCTAAGTCAAAGTCAAAAAGCATTTATTCAGTAGTACCGCTGGGATCACTTTGATCACTTGTCTTATAATAATAAAACATAGGAGTCTCTACTTTATAAAGCTCAATACTAGTAAAATCTCTACCTCATCGGGACCATAATAATGAATCTGTTGGCGTTGACACCTTATCCAACCCTTTTGGCTTTGCCGTAGTTGCGTAAAAATCATGTTTACAATGCTTAGTAGTCCCACACAATATAATTTCAAAGTATTTGTTTGTATATTAATCTGAATTTCTCCCCTGCAGGTACTTTACTCTCGGTACAATGTGTTTGCAAAAGATTCAGTGGTGTTTTTAAAAAAAAAAAACAGTGCCTTTTCAATTCCATTTGATAATTTTATAGTGATTACAAATAAAGTAAAACCTGTTGATTAAGCCAGTAGAAATGACTTCAGTGATATTCTGTGAGCCGTGGGGTAAGTTAATTGGTCATTCAATAAAGTAATATTATCTTTTCTTATCTTGTTTCAATCCTATTAACTACCAGCTTTCCGAGTAGAAGTAACATGAGCCATTTTCTGAATCCTAAATGAAACAGTTCAGTTAGCTTCGTTATGCATCTAAGTGTATGTATCTAATGGCATCTTCCGTTAGACGAATCATTAAGTTTAATACTTATCCATAACATTTATCCATTAACCAGTGGCCGATCGTAATAAACCTCGAGCCAGAAGTACCTACTAAGTACAGTACAGTACACATAAAATTTTATAACAACTCCAAGTTCCGAAAATAATAAAACGAAAGTTGGACGATAAGGAAACAAAATTCACTTTCGCTGAGTTCCTTGTAAAGGGGTTACAGTAGAGGATTGCAGATCAGTGACCCGACTGACTCATTTGGTACATTTCACTTTCCAGTGGGGATTTCCGTTTGTTTTGAATCCTTTCAATGGTGAGGAATGGCTTTATATTTTACTGTGGTTGCGTAACAGTCGTAATAGTCTTGGGAAGAATCATTGACTGTCATGGAAAAATAATCGTGTGTAGAATGCCACCAGCGTATCTGTTCTGGTGGAAAACTTGGAATTAAGGCTGTCATTTAAATTT
Source organism: Epirrhoe tristata (assembly GCA_951394285.1). Lineage (NCBI taxonomy): Eukaryota > Metazoa > Arthropoda > Insecta > Lepidoptera > Geometridae > Epirrhoe > Epirrhoe tristata. Next base: position 6,721,591 of record OX596150.1, on the reverse strand, counting down.
ATCTTCAAACTGAAATAAAAGACGTAGCACAACTAAAGAAAACCTTTTAAAGGATTCAAAAAAGACACCCGGCACTGCACTAGCGACGTCGTCAACTGAACGATTGGGCTGGTGACACTACATGCTAGAACTAGCTACCAGGGGGGTTACTATGAACTTCCATTGCCTGGCAGTTTTCGAACTAAATGTCAATTTCGAATAACCCGGTTCACTAAAGAAACTTCGCAACTTATCATGTTCTCTCGCTTGCACACTAGTACAGTCACAATGTGTAAGCGAGAGAGCATGATAAACGCCGCAATTTCAGATTTGTTTCTTTATGTCAGAATTGACAAGCAGTTCAAAAACTGCCTGGCAATAAGAGTTCATGCTAAACCACCTGTTCTCCAAAAACCTTCTGATCAGTGTGAATATAGCTAATAAAAACACTAATGGGGTTCTCCTTGCGTCTTCATACCTGAACAAGAGATCTCAATGCTATCCGTTTACCACTGCACTGATAGAGCTACGGAAATTACCTATTCTAAAAATCAATTTGAAAGCATTGAAACGAAAAGAAGAATAACCTGATAGGCTGTTTCTCATGTCTGCAGCAACATTTATGAAGGTATGTAGGCTTTTGAAATCTAGGTAAACAATAAATCGCGCCTACAGTCAATCATATTCATTAGAGAAGGTCCGAAGTGGTGCGTCCGGTAATATTTGTCAATTTGCATGTCACCGTCCAGAGCGGTAACTGTAAACAGAATGAGAGTCACCTGTATACCTACTTCTCTTCTCCACTGAGCCACATATTTCGGTATTCAAGCGCCGTAGCCCGTCCGACAGGTTTGAGATTGTAATAATCACATGTTCGTGCTAGTGCATAGTCAGGTTGGTAAAAAAACATAATTGTTTTGGTACTTTGAAGAGGCACGTGAAAGTTTCTCCATGGGCTTTTGCGAAATAAACGAAACAAGAAAGAAGCTAATGTAACCCTGGTAGGGAATTCGAGAGCTGATAAAGATGACTTTTGCGAAGAACCGTCGTAAATTCAATATCAAAATAGAGATGTTGAGAAAAGGATCGGAAGAGGATAGGTTTTTTCTCAGGGAAGCGCGAAAGGGAGACACTTAGTTATTTTTTTAAAGCCTATTTCAATGGATGTCCTGTATCTGTCCACTTGCTCATAGCTATGCTAAAAGCTATGCAGGCAAGCTTTTCACAAGCATATTATAATCTCATTATTAAAAATGTAGGTTGAACAATTTAAACATGACAGTTTCTGCGGAACGCATGTCGTGATAACATCAGAATAGATCAACGATTATTGGGCGATAACCATAAACGGAACTAGTTGGAATTGGGACAAGCATCGCTGTGACCTCATAGCGGTTTCTGTAAGTATCTGCAACCACAAAGGGCGTTGAGGATTGACTCTATTCATTCCGGTATGGGGTCAGGTGCTGTCAACAAACGTGTTGCACTGAACTACAGACTGAATATTGGTGCAAATCAAAGATATTTGGGTTTAACTAGGTATTATATCATTCTTATTCAAAGGTAGCCCCAGCGATTTGGCTAGCCTTCTGACTCCTGGATTATATTGTCTGTGCTTCTAGGTATGATATGATAATTCACCTAAAATTGTATAGTTATCTACACCAACTCTTATGTAGAGACCATACATGATCCAATACGCATTTTGAAAGCCCTATTTGAAAGTGACATCAAAGTAAATTAAATTGAACCGAAACGCTTCCTTTCTCTTAAAATATATCGGCACGTGAAAGTGAAAATATAGCATATAATCAAGTAAACAAATAAGTATAATATTGTGCGTAAACAGCCATTTTGGGTCAGTGGGTCGACAGCGAAATGGCTTTCGTTCGTGAATGAGTAGGTAAAGAGATATCACGATGGTGACCTAGAAGGACATTGTATTCCGATGGCGAGTGAGGACGCGAATTCAATCATCTGTGTTTTATTTTGATTTTGGTATGGACAGTCACCAAAAAAGTTCATACTTAGGTACCTAGGTGGTGTTGCGTAAAAAGTTACATAAAGACAAACATGTGTTATTTACAGAACAAACTTCCTAAAAACTCTGTCACCAGATTTGGCCTCATACGAACATTCTATACTTAATTACATTGGGTATAAACGAAGTTCTGATTAGACGACAGCACAAATAAGCTGGTGCAATGTCACAGTCATAGAAAGTGAAGCCTGCTCCGAATGTGAAGCAGGACGGATCATTTTGTATAACAATAGGCCTACGAGCTACGATTACGGAGACCCATCTATGTCAGGGGCGCATCTAAGGTGATGATCTAAGGTTTCAAGTGCTTTGTATTTTCCAAGGCTTACCTACCTTACCTATGCCTATGTAAACTTGTAAGCAATGTAGAGGGATAAGTTTTAGTGATTCCTTACGTTCCTTTGGTCCTAGGGGGTCGAATCTGGTGTCTACGGGTTCGTCTCTTAAAGGCGGACAGGACTGCGTAGTCTAATTAGTATACGTAGGTATAAATTTTACGAAAAAACGTTTTATATAACGCTAAAACAAACATCCCGCCGCTATCCCCCCTTCCACCTCCCTCTTTTGGATTTTTTTTTCATAACATCTCTCGAAACTGAGACGCTCGGTCAATTAGGAGGTAGTATGAAGCAATTACGAGTTCCCTTGGTAAATGCGTGGGAATGTTGTCATTGTAAGTAGGTAGGTTAATAAATAATATTAAAAATAAAATAATTCCGGTACCTATTAGGTAGAGTAGTAGGTTTACATATAGCCAGCGCCTGGTTTTCTACCCCACTCAAGTCAGCCAATACATTGACATCGATGCCCCTGCTTAAGCATTTACTACTTAGTCCGGCCCTGCTAATAACACTAATAGCCACATGGAGACAAGGCGGCTTAGTTGAAACTTGGGACAAAAACTGCGCTATCTCCTTTCTTTCGTAATTTACTTTTCACTTTCATTTTCAATAAGTACCTACCTAATTGTGGTAAACTGTCTCATATACCTACCTACTTACGTTAGTTGTTTATTTCAATAACTTGGACTAAGTAGGAAATTATACGTTATGAACAAATCAACAGGTTTTTTTGTGGTAGGTTTCGTGGTTTTGACATTCAGATTTAAGTTCTGAAGATCCGCATTTATTTGATTTGGTGCCTTTGAAAGATTTTATTAGCGACAAGCTGATTCAACCAAGGATTGGTTGATATCTATGTAGAACGAGGTTCCAATGTGTTGTTCATCAATATCTTTCTGTTATCTATGGCAAATATTTTGCAAAAACCGTATCTAGTACTTATTTAAGGACAATGTTGGCGTCCTATCCAAGGTCCTACAAAGTGACCTTACTCAATGTCTTTTTTTTTATGATGAATGGGTGGGTGGGTTTTTTTTAATCCCAATTTATTAATTTATATCTACTGAGATTTCTTAATCTTATTGTATGATCATTATGCCTATTTTCTGCGAACACGCACAGATGTGTTCATTACCATGTTCCGGTTTGAAGGGCAAGAAAGCCGGAGAATACTTTCCAACTTACTCCTCGAACATGAAGCAGCCACGTGCTTGAGTCATGGCAGATCATTCACTTCTCTTGGTAGGAACATTACTTAGTATTATTTTCATTTTATCAAGGGATGTAGGTGATTGATAAGAATCATTACCTACGCCAATAAATCACTTGAAATGCTGTAAGTGCAAGCATGTGCTTTTTAGGCTTGCCTCTGACTACCTCCCTAGCATCGTCTTCTGGGTATCTAAGGTCTTGAGCATTGTAGGTGCCCAGGTGTGGGTGAAAGCGAAAATTGTTTATACATTTTTAGTTGTCTTGGGCACTTGAATCTATTCAGGTGTCCAAGTAACTTATAGATTTCGCGTTTATGGACATCCAATATCACACGAATAGTAAAAGTGTAGCTAAATCTACTTTTTCGTAGTTTCACAAGCATCAATCATGTTGAATAGCGTGTCTCCTATAGTTTAAAGTGAGATGGGAAATAATGACACGAAATTGCGCACTTCGATTGTATTAAATTGCAATAAGCACAGAATACAGTGAGAAAGCACTGACACTAGGAAAAAAAAGATACACCTACCTACCTATTCTATAAAAACATAACAAAGCGAACCTATTCAGGTACTACTACTATTCAGGTATACTATTCAGGTGTGGCGCAGTGGGCGAAGGTCCGCCTGCGACGCAGAAGGTTGCGGGTTCGATCCCCGCCGCGGGACTAATGTTTGTATGACATACAGATTTGTCTCGGGTCTGGGTGTTTCTATGTATAATATGTATGTATTTACAAACAAAAAGTATATAAGTAGTATATCAGTTATCTGGTTCCCATAGTACAAGCTTTGCTTAGTTTGGGGCTAGCTAGATGATGCTGTGTGAAAATGTCCAGCATTATATTTATTTATTTACTAAGTACTTACTAGTATTATCTGGGGTACTACTAAACCCCGTAGAGAAACCTATCATGTTATAAATTGAGATAAAACTGTGATGTGATTATCATTAGTTTACATTTTTTGTTGTAGGTACAACAAAAATTTAATTTAAGGATCCTACTACGGAACCTCGAAAAGATACACCAACAAATGATATCTTACTTGGTCAAGACCATTTGGATCACTTCGACACGTCTAAGTAAATGCTATTTTATTGCTGTATTCTAAATGTATCCTAAGGAATCAACAATGTACTGTTTGGGGCCTAGCTCTCTTTAGGTGATTCATTGAGTGACCTCTAAGAGGTGGAGGAAAACAAATCTTCAAGCTGCTTAGTTTAAAGGCAAAGTTGAGTCGAAGTCGATTGTCAAGTATTGAATTGGCTGTCTCTAGGAACTAATTTCACTCTCATTAAAATATACACATTACTTCAGTAGGTAAACAATTATTTATGTTCAAGCTAAGGTACACTAGCAGTCAGTTGATTTCAGATATTCATGCTAAAGTGCTTAATTATTTACTTTTCCAAGCAATTATTGTAATTCCTCATAATGAGCGCATCGTTTCTTGTTTTAAAATAAGTATTTAAATTTTTTGTGGTGTTCGTCTGTTCATAAACTTTCACTGCTTAACTCTTCAAAACACCTTAGTAATTAGGAATACCTGTTGCTTGAACCATCATTTAGCACATAGGTAATGATAATATCTAATATCTATACCTAGCGAATTCATCAGTTTATTTATATGTGGAGGGTGATTCCCCAAACAACTGCCTAAGTAATTGCACGTAATGGATATGAATAGTTATGATGGACCATATTAAATCGCTTTCTTACAATTTTATTGATAGTAGGTACCTACCTATAACTTATAAGTTCTAACAAATAGAATACCTACCTACTAAGGTAAAGCTTACGAATAGGTAGTTTGCAATGCAAATCATTACATGTAGGTAAATAGTTTTCCTCTTTGCTTTCTCCTCAGTAAAATGATGTCTCACATGATGATCGATCAATTGATAATTATACTTTAGTAATAGAATATAATCTCTTCAGAATATTTTTCTTAGGACTTAGGAGCTTGGATGAGAACAGCACAGGGCTGAGTAGAGTGGCGTTTGAGGGGGCTTATATCCAGCTATCATTTGCGCTGCCGATGATGATAATATGAGTAGGTACTCATATTAAGAAATACACCAAAATCCCTACCTAGACCTACCTAGAGTTCCTACTCTAGGAGGGAGATTTTCTATAGAATAAAAGTGTTTAAGTTTAAAAAGCTGATAAAATCGTTATGAATATGTGTTTAAAGAAAGACTGTTAGTAAACTTTCGTTGCCGACAGTTTTTTTGACGACCTCTGTGGCGCAGTGGGCGAAGGTCCGCCTGCGACGCAGAAGGTTTCGGGTTCGATCCCCGCGGCGGGACCGTTTGGGGGACGGGAATGTTTGTATGATCTACAAATATTTGTCTCGGGTCTGGGTGTTTTTATCTATTTTATATATGTATTTACAAACAAAAAGTATATAAGTAGTATATTAGTCATCTAGTACCTACCCATAACCCAAGCTCTGCTTACTTTGGGGCTAGATATGCTGTGTGGAAAGTCCAGCGTTATTTATTATTATTTAGGTACAGTATTTTTTAGGGTTTTTCATAAAATAACGTGCGTATTGCAACGATATTGGAGTTATTTCTATTGGGTATCTTTTCGGCTGTTATACTATTATATGTCCACCCGACTCATGTAAGTAGGTGAGTAGTTACCGAAATGTATTACGTAAGTCCATTCACTGGCCGGTCATCGATCTCTTTAGATATTATCTAATTGTTGCGTCACTTATGAAAGCACTTAATATTGATATTCGCGAATTTGTTTATTACACGTTTGAGTTTGAGTGTCCGTTCTTAGCTAATTATTGTTTGATTGCGAGCGTGTGAATTTTTGAGTGCTTGACGATTTAGGTGTTTAGTATAAATTAGTATTCTTTGATTTTCAAAATCACTAGGTAGGTATCTACTCTCTTTGTTTATGCCTTTCTTCGTTTTGAATTACCTCTAGGTACTTTTTTGATTTCGATATGAACACAATTTTAGATTTAGAGAGGTAGGTTACATTTCGCCCAATGGATCTAGGGATTCGTGAAGTTAGCCGTTTGTCTGCGCTATGACCGCTTTTTCAAAAATTGTGTTCTTAGGGTACGATGGGCGAAGTGTAGAACATAAATTCCTGTGCCTATAGTAGTAGATACCTACATTTATTATATTTTTTACTCGTACATACCAAGGAGTTTTTGTTTACTTCCAGATAAAACAGGAGTAAAAAATAACTTCATCTGGAACAAATCTTACATTCTATTAGAAGAGGCAGGATGACGAGAATCTCTTCTCGCTTGGTTCGATAAAATATGATATTTATTTAATCGTAATTGAATTTTTAAAAGCGCGGAAATCAAAAATGATAAAATAATAATAATAATAATAAAAACATATCTTGTAAATTGACGAATGCACAAATACTGCGAAGCCAATTTGATAAAAAAAAAACAAGAATGACTTACAAATCAGTGCCTCTATTAAAAAAGGGGTTAAGTCGAGTTAATCCCTTTTGTTTTTATTGCACCATTGGCATCTACGCAGTCAGTTACATAACATATCAAAAGGATATAACTCTAGCTGTATCCTAACCCGGTTTTTCCAATTACATCAAAGGCATAACTCGACTGCTTGAAGAGGACCAACTAGAGTTATCGACTAAATTTTGCAACTAAAAAAATTCCCAAATAAACCATCAAACATGGAGGCATAATTACCTACCAGAGTTGGCAACTGACTCATACGAACTGACCTTTTAGGTAACCAGCTACAATGGTTCCAAGTTTCAGTTGCGCTTACTACAGTGATGACTAGATAAAAAACTGTGTTTGTTTAAGGCACCCACTGTGCATAATAAACTGTGACGTAGATTTATTTAATACCAGCACAAGTAAGCTGAAACGCTTGCTTAGCGACAATTTCTTTGACGTTTAGATTAAGCACCCAATAGCAATATTCTTAGTGCGTATAGATGCTTTTTTGTATTTATTTTTAGGTTAAAATTCTTGTTTTGTACTTTTTAAACTTAATATTGGCCTTCCTATAGTATGTAGCCTCCTGCTGCATACTATTTATAAGTTATACACTAAAATGTTTATACCTAGCTGTTAGTTTTCACAAAACTTGTAAAATAAAATAAAATAAATAAAAGTAAATAAGAACAAAAATAATTTTGCACAAAGAAGCGCGTTGAAATCTTTTGCTCAAGTTTTCATACAAAAGACTTCCAACGAGTTCTCGAGCAATATCGTTTGAATGTAAACAAACTATTTACCAACCACCTATCATTATGACTCATTATAAATTTGTTTCAGATAACTTGCATGTTGTTCGATTAGATTAGGTCAACGACATCACTTTCTCTCGTTGATACCAAATGTTTGTTTTGAGGAACATCCATGTTGGATGTTCCTCATTCTCTAATGAGGAATAGTACCTTTGTACTAGAACCTAAAATCCTTAAAATCTTAAAATCCTTTCACCACACTGGTTCACAAGAACTGGTGACACGATAAGAAGAAGACTAGAACCTATTGTATATAAGTTTTATATTGTTTCGTCACTTTAATATTGTTGATCAAAGTTGCCTATATTAAAAGTAGGTAAGTAAGTAAGTACTTATAGTAGATAAAATGATTACTTAAGTTTTCGTGTCTCCAATATTCTTATGTCCTTACTAATAAACGTGGTATAAAGTTATTCCTCGGAATCATCATCATGTCAGCCATCTAGTGTCCACTGCTGAACATAGGCCTCCACCATCGATTTCCACAGCGATCGATCTTGTGCAGCCTGCACCCAACGGCTCCCAGCAACCTTTACCAGATCGTCTTTCCATCTAGTGGGGGGCCGTCCTCTACTGCGGTTTCCGGTGCGTGGCCTCCACTCGAGAACCTTCCTGCCCCAACGGCCGTCAGTTCTACGAGCTATGTGCCCCGCCCACTGCCACTTCAACTTGCCAATCCTGTGGGTTATGTCGGTGACTTTAGTGCGGATTCCTCGGAATAAAATAGGAATAACCATACATTTTGACAGTTTTCACTCAGGAATAACTTTATACCACGTTTATTAGTAAGGCTGTTAGAGAATCCTCCTATTAAAATTCTTGAAGAGTTTTCAGAGGAATTCTCAAACCCTCATTAACGTTTATAAGAAAAAAGAAAGGGTTCCTATCTAGTTGGGATACATTCAGAAGGGTACCTTATGACACTGCCGGTAAGTAGAGACGGAATCCAGTGCTTCCTAGTATAATACTTAAGTTTGTTTATTTATGTGGTGTGCCCTAGATCGAAGGGTGTGCCTTATGAAGTGACATGTGTGGTGATAAATATGCCAGTAATTTCCTGTTTGGCAATCCAAGAATGTAACATTGTTTGGGTCTGGCTTAGGTATGTAAGTTCAAATCTACTTTCGAACTTGATTTCAAAGAGGCCTCCTAACGACAGGCAGTCTGTTACTGTAGACGAAAATTATGTAAGTAATCTTTAGGTATATATTTTGATGATTGGTGACCTCAATCATTACAGCATCGATCATTATTATAAATTATTAATTTCCTGCGCTTAATACCTACTTCCCGTTTTGAATTAATATTTTGTTTCTCTACGGAAGTAAGTCTTCAAAAAAATTACGAATCAGTATCAAGAAAGGTACTTTACTTTATAAGAACCTTAATAAAACAGTTTAATTGTACAAAATAACAAACAGATGCATGAAACTAATTAATACTAAGCGAATAAAAATTAATATCTTGTCTGAAAATGTCCCATGAACGTGTTGCATCACTAGCGCCTTACAGCGTCTGTGTACGGAACTACTCATTAAGATTACAGTCTCTATGCCTTTTCTCACAGATGGCGTGTCTATCATTAATTTCTACAGCCGTCGGTAGATGGCGGTACATTATAGCAGCTCCACGTATCGATCCGCTTTCTTGATCGTCCTTACCAAACACAGCTTTCTGCATTTTATTCACAAATGGTGTTATTTTGCACACTAAAAGACGAATGCAGCTGGTTTCTTCTTCAGAACCTTGTTCTTTAATCATGTCTTCAATAGAGTCGGGTAGAGTTTCGTTTTTTGCAGCGGCAATTAGATCTTGCAACGTCCGTGAGTTTTTGTTCAGGATCCATGAGGTGGGGTCTTCAGAGCGGTGTGGTCTTGATGGCCGTTGAGGTCCGGTTAAAAAGGTTGAAATCTGAAAGGAGTTTTGTTGAACATAAGTAGCTGTACTACTACTCTACCTAAATAGGTATTTTATGAAAAAATAAATTAAAATGTTAAAAGTAGCCACCGTAACCTACCTATTTGGACGTGCCACTAACTACCTCTTTTTGAAATTTTTAACGGTCCAAACGCTCCTAACCCAAAAATACGGCTGAATGCTTTTAGAAAAGGGTTGAATTGTTTTAAGTAGGTACCTATTATAAGTACCTACCTACTTTACTAGCTTTCACACTGTGTAATATTTAACTTGTTCTTTGTAGCACTTCTGTACTACCCTCTTTGAACAAACATAAATAAATACTTTATACTATTATAGAATATTTAAAGTAAGTCAGATATCTACCGTGCCTGTGCATACCTTCGTGGTACCTATTGATATCTTTTAAAGAAATATATGGAAATACCTACCGATTTACGAGTAAGTATCTAAGTACCTACCTAAGTATCTATTAATTATGTGGTATATTAAAGCTAGGTAGGTACTTACCATCTGAGCAACGAAGACTAAAGCATTGACCGCAACAGCGCTGATCTGATTCGGCTGCAGTCCAAACAGCCTGACTAGCTGCTTCAATGGTGCCATTGGGCTGGGCACAGTGGGCACCTCATTCACTTCACTCTTGTCCGGCTCCTGGTCATAGTTCTCGTTGATCAGTTGGTGTCTGTTTGGTTTTGGGTTGTTCGCAGTTTGGAACGCTTTCACAACGAATTCGGCTACCTTCAGTGCGACTGATTCTGATCCTGAAATATTTGAAAGTATTTTTTTTTAATGAGTAGGTACCGTATACCTACAAAAAATGCGATACAAGGCTGGTTTTGAGACGGGACGATAGACGTTTGAGAGAGAGTGGTTGAAGATCGCCAGAAATGGGACCGTGAAACCATTTCGGAAAAGCTCTGTCTCTGCTAATCCAAGTCCTTCCTTTTAGGAAAAAGTGAAAGTAGGTACTTTCACCATCCTGTATCATCATTTGATTTTTGTGATCATTTGTGTCTAGTCGAAAGTACCTACCACGTTGACAAGAAAAACAATAAATACGAGGCAATTAGAAAATATTCAAACCTTACCAAGAATGTTTGTTGCAAACTTCATTCCACTACTCAACTTATCCATAAACCCCTCTTTATTTTCGATGGCTGAGCCCACTTGGAATCCTGATGATAGAATCAAAGCAAGAAGCACTGGTGTCGCCATCTTGAATATTGAGAGAAGACTAGCTCAAGATGTGTATGGTTCGTTTCTCTTCGTAATCATGATTACAAGCGCAACTCGCAGTAGAGCAGAAAATTTCCTACTGTTTGTTCTTTGAAAATGTATGGTGTTTCTTTTATTTGTAATTTCGTTGACTTTTAAAGAAAACTTCATCACCTTATCCCACCCTCGACTACTGGACTAGTAGATCGATATCACACTACCTTTAAAAAAAATGTAAAATCGACTTTCGTTGCTGGCTGACTGGGTACCTAGACCTACCTTATACCCGAATGAATGAAAATGAATTAAGTCGTCATCCTTATTTCGAGAAATAGGTTTCTCCTAGATCTACTTACTTACGTGATCTTCGGCCATACCGTCGCATAGTATTATAGCATTAGGAAAGTTCGTAGCAAGATACACGTTAGGTACTGTGTTTTTTTTGCAAAGTTGCGGTCGAATAAAAAAAACACGCTGTATATAAGGTACCTACTTCTTATTATAAAATGTGTCATAGAAAACAATACAAACGGAAACATAAGTAGATAGGGTAAGTATACTGAAGTAGCCGAATGGAAAGTTGTGAGTGATTTACACTTTTGTATGTACCTAGAGCTGTCGCTACCAAATTTTATTAGTATTCTATTTTTCAACTCTACTTGCCTAAACTTTGATGCCTATGTACGAAACCCATAACAAATATAAAGCTCAGATAACCTCCACGCACTGGTTATCGTGACCGCTAAACTATTGTCGCGCTTAGCAGACCAAAATAATCATCTATAACATACTTTCAGCTCACATTTCACTAAGAAACTGTCTCTCACCATGTACAAACACGTCCTCATTCTCTTCGTATATTTTAAAATATCCTCAAGCGATATCAACACCCAAGATATCCAATTCCTCAATGGATTGCCCTTGGAAAAGTTACTCAGACTGAAAAATTCGCTGCAAGACCTTGTTACGACAACTTATGAAAACGTGACAGTCACAGAACCAACCTACCTGCAAAGCTTTGGCGCTCAGGCCATGGCGATGAAAGCACCGCCAATCAAGCGGGGAGATTACGAGGAGAGCGGAGTTCATAAGAAGGATGGTCATAGTAAGATCAGCAATATATTTTCCATGTCAGTGACTACATTGGCGTTTTTGGCCTTCGGAGGCTATCTGCTCTGTCTTATTGTGCAAGCAGTGAAAGCAAAACAAAACAATGCGAACTACAATCCTCAACAGCCAACGACGTTCTTCGTCAGCGCGGGGATAAAGAAGAAACCGCAACCGCAGTTTTCTTCCTCGTATGGGAGGAGAAGGAGGGAACTTAGAGTCATGCGGAGCTTCAGACAAGTGGACCTACCTCCAGAACAGCTGTTTGATGTGTTGTTGCTGCTATGTGAGGGATATGCTAAGTGGAGTGAAAGAAATGAAGATTTGGGGTCATAAACGTGTTCAGACTAGAGTTTATTTTGGAATAAAAGTAACGAGTCATGTGGGTAGTGTTTCTTGCCTAGTCTCTTTTTAAACTTGCTAGAAAACTGTATTTGCGAAACATTTTTCTCAATAAATGTGTTACGTTTATCTAGAAAGTGTTTTTCAGCGAAGAGCTAAATAAAACCATTGTTTATGCTTCATTCTCGTGAATGACTCAATACAGGTGTTAAGCGCATTTTCAATATGAAACACCAAATAATATTATTATATTTTTCTTTAAAAGCTCGCCTAAACGCTGTTTACATTATCCGCAGGAAGCCAGATTGCCGGCCAATATCTGTAAACGTATTCAAACTGTCAAATAATTGCTGTAACACCCAATAATAGCTGCAACTTTGCTTTAAAGATCCTATTGTGCATTCATCTTGTAAGATAGAAAAAAGCACATTTCCTTATTTTGTTGGTATTAAAGTTCAAGTTTGCTTGTTTTATTTTTTATGGGTTTGTGAAGTGCTCAGTATGTTTGCGGAGTAATGAGGCTGCTGCGGTGTGTCTGTCATCGAGCATGCTCTACTGTTTACTCAGTTACAGAATTAGCGTGCACAGAGCCGTTCAAACGGTTTTGTTGTAAAAATAAATTAATTAGGTGTATTTATCGGCTATTGAACGGGTAATTTTTACGGTAGATATAGTTGGGTAATATTTATGGGGTCTATGAACGCGTGGTGGATTTAAACGTGCAGGTTATAGTAATTACAATAATTAGGTGACTAACCTAGGTACCTTAATATTAAATATGTAGAATTAAGTGATAGTTGACTCCAAATTTCAGCTTTCTAGCTTCAGCGGTTTCGGCTCGGCGATGATGAGTCAGTCAGCCAGATCAAGCTCTTTTATATTTATAGATTTGTGACGAAAATATTCAATTTTGAAAATATTAAAATGCCTTTGATGGAGCACAGCTTTGTAATTATTTACCTGTAAACGTTGTTGCAGCTTCTTTTTTAAGAGAAGTAACATTTTTTTTATTTCAGATTTCATAAATTCTTCAAGACTAATTCTACTGTGCTCCACGCAGTTACGTAAAACCTACTGGAAGTGATGAAACAGTGTAACTGATTTCAGTGGTTTTAAGATAAGAGTGAGCGACGCCACATGTCCCCAGCGACGTGTAAACATTAAGCTCACTTGTAGATTATTATCTGTAAACAAATGCTTCAAACTCGTTGGTAATTGCTAACATTGTTTAGGATGAAAAAATATGTGGTGCAGGTATAGAACACACAGGATGTAGGTAATAGGACCGACCATAGGTACAGTCAGCAACGAAAGTCGACTAACATTTGAAGTTTTACAATGCTGAATATTTCCGAATTCCGAAAAAAAACCATTATGACCAAAATCTTAAAAAATATTAGAAAATTATACTGATACTGATCGTTCTAAATCTTACACCCTCCACACCTTCGATCGAATTGGACATGGGTAATAATCTTATATCCGTGGTAAATATCATTGACATAATTATTTACATATATCTAGTGTACCAAACTTTAGCTCAATCGGACACCAGGAAGTAGGTAAAAAACACAAATAAAAATATTTAGTGAGCTCGCACGAGCAAGAAAAGTTGGTAAGGTATCCTTACCTACTGTTAAGTTTGGCACGAAATCACAGAATACAGAGAGAAGGTAAGTTTTTTACTTTTAAGCGATAAGACGCGTGTCGCAGGCGCCGCAGCAAGGGCTGCGCCACTGAAAACCAGCTCTCCAAACCAAACAGACTCTCGAGCTGTTGGAGCAAATGCTGAGGGGTTGCCGTATTTTCACCCACTTAAATACTGATAAGTAGATTTAAGTAGGTACCTACATGAAATTATGGAATGTAAATTAAATTAATGTTTGCTCTGCCAAGGCTTGTCAATTGCAGAAAATCAGATGTCTTAGATGAGGATGATGTATTTATTTTATTTATTTACATAGGTATTTGCTTTTTAGTTTTACCTATTTGCGAATCATTTTGAAATAACCACAATTAATTAAATCGTAGGAAATGTCTGGACGCGAGAGGCGCAAGATAGAGGAGACTGGCATAAAAGAAGGGAGGCCTATACCTAGCAGTGGGTGTTACCAGGCTGAGATGATGATGATGATGACTGAATTAAATCTTTCAGAAATTGTTTAATTGTAAACGTGAATGGTTTTTTTTACCTTCTTTCAACACTTCCAGTTAATTTTATATCTGAGTGAATACAAACAGAAACTCTTATAAAATAATGCATAGATATAAAATACCTAATAGTAGAAATTGTTGAAACGACAATCAAAAACAAAATGATTGAACATCTTATTGGATGCTTGAACATTTATCGTCCTAACTCGAATGTACAATGTTGGGGTCAAAGGTTTACGACTGAGGTCCCTCTTAACTAAATTGAATTCAACTCAAATCGCATCGTAAAATAAATCGTCAATCGATTTTATAATCGATTCATTCGAGATAATATGAGAGACACTTGTCCTGGGTGATTTGAGGCCTATCCGGAGTCTAGACGTAGGCACTAAAGTCGGCAATTTGAAACTAATGGCTATTGTAGATAGGTATTCACTAAACTGGAAGGAAAAATAGAAGTGGTGGTGTATGAAGACGTGAAATGTTGCCTAAACTCAAATGAAATTTTAGGTACTTAGGTACTTACCTACCTAAGTATTCTGTTTTACCGCGACTGAGTCCTGAAGTCGGTAAGCTTATATATGTTTTGATAACCTGTGCTTTGTTTGGTCATTCTACGCTTTCACAAATAGATTGGCGACCACTTTTTTATTATGACGTCCTCTGTAGCGCAGTGGGCGAAGGCCCGCCTGCGACGCAGAAGGTTGCGGGTTCTATTATTCTGATTATTACAAACAAAAAGTATATAAGTAGTTTATCAGTCATCTAGTACCCATAACACAAGCTCTGCTTACTTTGGGCTAGATGATGCCGTGTGAAAAGTCCAGCATTATTTATTTATTTATTAATAACAACTAGGGTACCTATTGAGATATATCGTCCTAGACTATATTCAAGCGGCCTAAAAATCTGTTTTCGGAGTTGGCTATCACAAACTTCTAATAAATCAATAAACCATGCAATAAGTATCTAGGTACATGGCTATTACGCCTAAGACTCGGGTTGGTTGTTCGTTCATCCAGTCGTGCCCAGATAATATTGACGAGGTATCATAACCACTAAGTTATACCTATCTGGCGTTTATGTAAATGTATTGCAGTTAGATGTATGGCCGCGCCTTAATCTGCCCAGGAAGTTAAAGGGAATTTAGTACTTTGCCATTTACGATTCTTATAGGCCTTTAAAGCCCTCGCAGACTAGGCTTTTGAACGTTACTTTGGTCGGGTTAGGTTGCAAATCTTATTTATAGTTATCGGCCCACAATTAATCGCGGTGTGTGCACTTGCTCAAGTTGATACTGATAGTAGAGCCTGACTAACTTATTCTGTAGTCTGCAAGAGCTCTTAGTTTACTTTTTTATAACACGGATTCATTATGCCCCGATTTCCTACGTCAGTCATCATCAGCCTGCCTTCACCGATTGCGCTCTTTTTAATCTTGCAATGATCCCTAGCCTGATGTAGTTAGTTTTTAGTCCTTAAACATTCCACTGTGCATAACCGAATCCATTCCAATCCACTCGTACTATACTCGTACTAATATTATAAATGTAAAAGTAACTCTGTCTGTCTGTTTGTTACGCTTTCACGCCCAATTTGGCATAGTTAAAGGTTGTATCGCAGGGAAGGACATAGGCTACCTTTTATCCCGAAAAAATTAAAAAATCTCGAGGAACACACACACCGCGGGAGCTAGTTCTCTATAAAAACGCATTTAGAGAATTAGAAAACGCATATAGAAAAACTGTGGAATTTCCCAAAACGCATGAAAAAGCTATTAAATTTCATTCTCTCACGTAGACACTAGCGCCACGTACAAAAGGTATTTCGTGGACAAAACACGTTGCATGATAAATATAGATAAATTTTGCTGTGTAGATAAACAAAGTGCGAATACCACTCTAACCCTTTAGTAAGGTCCCAGCATGAGGTCCATCTTGTATGTTACTAATCGACCTCAATACTCGCTAATTATTACTCAGCTTGCGAGCTTCAAGCACGCAACATGTGAGGAACATTTAATATATCACTATTCAAATGCAACTTACAAGTTACAATACCTACAATGAACGTCACAAAGACAAGTTTTTAAAACTGTTACATACAGTACATAGTTCGGATTCGGAAAAAATAAGGAATTTTCACGATTGCTAAGCAAAAATGTGGTAGGTAATTAAGAGAATACAAACAACATGATGATTGATTTCATGAAAAAAAAAAATCACGCAAGACAGATAACGCTTTTACTGCCTACCATTTTTAAGAGTTAAGTAAGGGGCACCACCTCTAGAATTCCCACCTGTATGTTGGCACCTTCGATCATATTATTGATCGAAGGTTGGCACTCAAAATAATTATAATTGAAGTCCAAGATGTTAGAAACAAAACGTTCCATAAGCTTCTGTGGCCGGCTGTAGGTATAACTTAGGGTGGTTGCACAGTCCAGCCAAGCCGAACGCGCCGAACTGTCAATTCATTAGAGAAAATGCTGAGAAAATGAGCTGCATTTTCTGACGTCATCAGCATTTTTGTATAGAAAAATGACTGCGGCGCTTACGCCGCGGATGAGTGTGCGATCAGAGGGGTTATTCGCGTTAATTTTTTCATTCGTTCGATGTATATTCGGATGCGTCTTACTACGAGCTACATAGTATTAAGTCGATAACATCAACGTTGAAACACGGTCCTAACCTAGGACCAAATATTCCAAACCGAAAAATTGGCCCTTGAAGTCGGAAATCGTAGTAAGAAACATCCGAATATTCATCAAACGAACGAAAATAAGAACGCGAATACCGCCCAGGTTTGCAGTACCAACAAGCCCAGTCAAACACGCGACCAACTAGATTTACGATTATGAACACTCATAACAAACTATCTACCATTCAAATGGCGTAGAGCTCACACATGTTCAGGGACTAGTTGCGAAAGTACTGCCTTGTTCCTTCTAGTTCCTTCATGCCCACTTAGGCACATTTAGTAACCATAAATATCTCAGGCAACAGAATACATCGCGTACTATGTTGACAAATCCCGCAATAAAATATAAGCATTTACAATAAAATTAATTATTATTTACACGGTGAGGTGGGCGCGTGAACTTATGACAGTGTTGTGTGGATAAGACGCTGCCTTTAACTGAAAGGCAATAGGAGAGGAAGAAAAACTTTAAAAAAAGCTTATTATTATCTACTCAGGCAGATTTTCTTTGAACATTTATTTTGTTCATCATGTTCATCTTATTTGCCTTTCGTGAAACCAGCGGATGTACTTTTTTTATTCAAATCGGCTGCGATATAAGATTTAGATAATCTACCATTTTTAAAGAAGGTGGGTGTAAGTGTGAACCTAAATCTGCTGGTTTAACTGAGACAATAAAACTTCAGTAAAAGTATCTATCTATCTATCTAATCAGCCACTGCTGAGTATAGGTAAAAGTATAACGTGTTAATATTGTTTAGATCTGGCAAAATCATGATAACAAGGCGCAGAAGCCATAAACCAAGAAGTGAGGTGAAGTAAGCCATGGTGGCATAATCGCATTAGCGACAAAATCTTTTAAATAAAAAGAATATTGTGTTGATCTTATATCTATGGTTTAGATGGTATGTCCATATAAATATAACATGATCCGCCATGCTGGAGGTCCGGGGACCCCGCGGCGCTTGCTTTATCGCACGCTGCGCGCGCCGGACACCTCGCGTCCCAACAACTTGGGTGTAAGCCCGCCATCACACCGATTTAACAAAATAATTATTGTGTAACCATCTTCTTGTCGTGTCACTAGTATTTTCAAACCATTTGGTGATTAAGAGATTACGAGTATAAAGCTACAAAATAAAAAAAATTAAGTGCTACGAAGGTGCTACGAGACTGCTACAATTGTTTGTTCGTTATTTTCGCTATTTCTAAGATGATGACTTACTAGCTGCGCTCCCGCGGTGTGACCCGCGGTCCCTCGGGATTTTTCATTTTTTCGGGATAAAAGGTAGCCTATGTCCTTCCCTGGGATACTACCTTTAACTATGCTAAATTTCAGTATAATCTGATCAGCTGTTTAGGCGTGAAAGCGTAACAAACAAACAGACAGACAGACAGAGTTACTTTCAGATTTATAATATAAGTATGGACAGTATGGATTCCTTTTGTAATAACTGTTTTGAAAATAACAAAACCTGCTTTAACTATCACAATTGTTGGCAATGCATAAGCAGCAATTTCCCTTTTCGTAATTTCGTATACTTAGTGATGATGAGTCTTAGTGAGGGTAGCCTATGGTTGAAGATCAAATCCAGTCCAACACCACACAACTGATTTAAAAACTGCCTCTGGTGTCACTGTGTCCACTGGACAACTAGGGCCTTAGGTAACTTGGGATACTCGACTCGATTCCAATCCAACTTTACTAAGTTCGTCTGACTCCTAGCACGCAGTTCACTGTGATACACTTTAGATTCAAAACGCAGTATTATATATATATTTATTTTATTTTACCTGCAAAGTTTTATAAGTACTAATACATAGATAGCATTTTATACAAAAAGATGATTAAAAATAATCCAATCTGTTTTCAATAAGGCCATTTTGACTTTAAACTTACAAGTACCTAAGATTCTTCGTCAAGTTTCCAGTCAAGAGGCCAGCCTAAACTCACGTTTGGCACCAGTAATTTTCCGCAGTTTGCAAATGATTATGTTCGATCCTTAGAAAACATTCAAACGATGTTGGATTGGAATCGTGTCGAGTTTTCGGAGTAAGTCACCAATCTCCCTGTAGGCCGCTCGGCTTTGTACACAAATCGCCTGCTTAGCGACTCAGGACAATCAACGCTCATTGGACATCGTAAAAGGCAATTAGACAGGTGAAGTGGCAATTATGCTGATGTGATTAAATTAATAAAAGAGATTAAAATTCTGTGGTAATAATCATAGAGCATCAGAAATTATGTTCATACTTAATTTCTTGTATATTCAAAATAAAGTTTTGATTGTAAAATGTTAACCAATTTTAAGATATTTTCATCTACGACGGATTTGCTGTATTGTATTGTTACGTTTTTTAGATCAATAGAACTAAAATATTAACCTATTGAATACCATAGTCTACAAAATATGGTAGAGCCCATTTTTATGGACAGCCGCTCATAACAGTCTTAAAAAAAGATTTGGCTAAGGTTTAAGCTAAGCCAGAGTTTCAGTAAAGGAAGTAAGTAACCCCGAGGGTGCAATAATTTGTCTGCGAAGCTCCGCCGTCTCCTCAGACTTATATTGTGATTTATTGGCCAATAACCTTGGTTGTCGTTCCTTTTTTGTATCGCGATTTACGCTTGAAAGTTGTGATCTGCTATCGAAAAATTTAAGTTGTAATGTCTGAGACACTTGGTAATTCATTTATCATTGTAGGTAACAGAAATTTGTTTATATTTTGAGTAGGTACTTACCTGGTCAATAAGGGTTTTAGTTTTTTATGTCGTAGAAAGGCAGACAAGATATGCAATGTAAATTAGGTAGCTTCTGTTATGTGAAAAATATATTTACTATTTTCCTTCAGTTATATCAATACCAGTATAGCAAAACTTTGTTTAAATAAATTTAAGTATCTTACTAAAAATTAAAGAATGCATTAAAAGCTTACAGGTTATTAGTTATTTATTGGCTGGTACGGACTTAAATAAAAATATTATAGTGCTTTGATATTTTAATAAAATACATAATTCATCAATAAAAATTATATTCTTTGTCCAAAATCAATAAATCAATGTTTTATTTAGTTCGTAAAATTATTGATGTCCCAATAACCAATCACAAAAGGCACTGAGATCAGCGTTATTTTATTCTCCAACCCACCCAAAGACAAGTCATAAAAAAAACTATTTCCTTTTCCACTTTAGTTAATTCAATACTCATTCCTATTTTCTAATAATAAATACTTTATTGATTAGAGTTAATGATTTCTTGCATATATCATTAAAAATTCATGTATATTGAGCTAATTCTTAATATTAACGAGCGATTAATATTGAATTTCATATCAGTTGATATTTTAGAACACGATTATGCAAATATTATTGGTTCTTAATAAACAGTTTATGGAGTTTATGGATACGCCCGGCGCTCGATCGCCCGCGGATTCTTCGATCGGCCGGAATCGGTGGCCTGAATCGAGACCGATCGATGCGGATATGCCAAAGAAAGTGAACCTAAATACCTGAAATTCAAATTGAACATTGATTTTTAATAACAGGACCCGATCTCATATAGAGGGTCTTGTAATCATGATATCAGTATCATGATTACAGAACAAAAATATGAAATCGGATGATTATTCTTATCGTGTCACCAGTTATTTTGAACCCGTGTGGTGAAAGGATTTTAAGTGCGCCTCAAAGAGGCTCCTTTCGTGCACTTGACACAATGTTTTCGATCTTTTTAGGTTCTACGACATGTCGGTTTCCTCACCGATGTTTTCCTTGAGACCTTCCTTCCTTTTTCGGCATAAAAGCTCACCAGTGCTCTCTTCGTAGTAAGTATTCTATTGCTTTTGTACTTTATCTTTGATTGGACAACATTTAAAAATTCGCGACTTTCGTACCTTGGCACTTTTTGTCTTAAGTCTCTTGGATCAGAAAAAGCTTAAAGTCATAACAGTAGACCGTCCACCGTTTCAGCTGTGATTCTATGATGTTACCGTATCGAGCGGTCCAGGATCGCGTCACGGGACGCAGCCGATCGATCCGGCTCTAATTACAATAAATACAACAACACATTAGAATCGATCACATCGGAAAGTTAAGTATTTGTGTTATTTATCGGAACTAATAAAATTGATATACGGTTATCGACAAGCTTTTTAGGGATTCGTGGTGTAATCCAGTTGCTAGGAATCAGAGTGTACAGAAGCCCTCTTTGTTATACGCTTTAGTCAACATGGTCTCTATTTTATCTCCAAGGTCCAGTACACAGTTTTCAATCTAGAGGCAGTTCAAGATCCTTTGAAGATGTCTGGGTAGTCAGAGGTATGTCACTGATAAATCAAGATGTCTGGATGTCACTGAGCAGCAACTAAATAAACTCGAGCGACTGCAGAACTTGGGAATACGGTTTGTTTTTGGCCTGCGTAAATACGACCATGTTTCCGAGTTTCGTAGTAAGCTGAAGTGGCTACCCATTCGTCTTCGCCGTAACTCCCACATTCTTTGTCTATTGTACAATATTTTATTTAATCCTTGCTCACCACATTACCTTAAAGAACGCTTTCATTTTCTTCATGAGTCGCATCCTCGCACTTTGCGCTCCTCTGAAACTCTTCAGCTTATAACGCCCACCCACTCCTCCTCCTACTATGGTAACCTTTTACTGTGCAGGCAGTCTGCCTGTGGAATGAGTTACCTGTTGCAATCCGACGTGCTAAATCAATTTCCTCCTTCAAAATCATGTTGAAGGAACACTACTTGTCCTCTTATCGTTGACTTCTCCTGTGTTGTTAGACAAAACTATACATATATTATTTATATATTTATTTATATATATTGTATGCATATAAGTATATAAATATATATTTATTAGTATGTAAGTTTAAGTAAGTTTATTATTAGTTGTAAGTATACAATTAAGTAGGTATATTATATTATTTCAAAACCAATTCTTTCTTTGGTCATGCCCCTTTATATTTTTCGATATGTCCATTTATCCATCCACAGGTTGTCTGGTAGAGATCGCTTTTTAGCGATAAGACCGCCGATTGTATATCATAGTTAAGTTTTTTGTATGTTTTTGTTTTACTTTTTATGTGGTGTGCAATAAAGTATTTTCTATCTATCTATCTATGTCCAAATATATATTTTGTACATGAGCACATTTTGAAGTAGTTCCATTACGGGTCACGTCGTATGTTTTTTTTAATTATATTATGGGCTCTACCATAATATAAGTAGCATAATAGGTTACTTATAATAGTTTACGAAAAATGGTAGAGTATCATGACATGAGGCATGGCATGAGGCTGATGTCATGAAACTATCACCTACCATGATTGATTTAATACATAATTGGATTTACTACGACAAACCGCATCCCTGTTTGTTAGGAGGTTTGCACAAAATAAATCCATACAGAACCCAATCGTCATACGCAGAGTCAGTATTACTGTTTTATTTATAATCGTTTCTCGAACAGATATAAGGCTGTTATAGGATCCGTGGCGGGTCTCACACGGCTGTATTATTTATTGCGTTTATTGGGCGCGAGCTGCGCCTGCGCCGATAAAGCATTTCCTGAGGGGACACAGGCGACCTCACAAGGCCCTTATTCTGAGAGACGAAAGATTTTTGATGAACCTATAAAATAAATCTTTGAACGGCTGAAAATCGGTGAGATTTTATAGAAGGGCTTGGTAAAAAATATCTTAAGCCGGCGAGCTTGGAGCCGGGTAATGTTTTTTCAGAAAACAACATTATAGCTGTGGATAGAGTTGTCTTTTTCATAAATATAATATTGCACAAAAAGAGGATTAGAAAATAAAAAGAGGTTTGGATTGACCTGTTTCTACATTCACAATCTATGCTACTTATTCGTAGGAACAGGACTACTCCTGAGAGGACTAAGGGGACTTCAAAACCAGGTGCTACTAGCACCTGGTTTTTAAGTCCTCCCATCCCAGGCGGTCCGACTGAATAAAATGCTCTTACACTCGCGCAGAAATTATAAGTAAAACATAGTAATATTTTTAATTATCTTATGATTGATGTCGTACATACACACCTTGACAAAACAGTCGACATCCAGCCAGCACTTCAGAATAGCACCCCACCTCGTTGAGCAGACTTATAGGGATAATTCACGTCGACAATACAGTTTATTAGCAGTTAGTTATGCTCTGTGATGATATCGTATATACAATTAAATATTAATATGTTTGACCGTGGGCGATTGGATTTATCTATCAGCTATTTTTTAACCTAGGACGTTGATAATAAGAACCAATGCCTAGCGGTGTTTAGAAAGAGGAAGAAAATTGTAATTTAAATCGATAATGCTTGTATTGTATTTAAGTTGAAATGTATTTAAGCTCATATTTTAAAGCTTCTCTTAAACATATTTACTTATACGAGTATAGTGTATTTTCGGTTCCTAAGCAAATATATTAAAAAAAACAAATGACTACAAATTCGAGAAAGCTCCAGTCGGGTCTAATAAGGCTTCGGAATCACAAGAATGCGTTCATAGGCCAACTCGTTACGAAGGCCCAATAACTCGGTGCTAAGCCCAGACACGATTTATACAAATCGCCGTTCATATTGGGTGTCTGTGTCGCAATAAATATTAAATATCGACGCCATTAATAATATCTCCTTACAGTTTACGAGAGCTCGCGAAGACATGTTTACGTACGGAGGCGGTGATCCATTCCAGTTTTTTCGTTTAGCCTTAACAGCGTTTAAACTGTAATGTATGGTTATAAGACTTTTGGTTTTGGACAAATTGTGGGGTGAGATGATGATCAGTAGAGTGAGAAATGTTTCAAAAATTAAACAATATACCTATACATGTACAATGTACATGTATATTTGGTGGATAACTTACAGAATTCAGGCCTTTACCCAGCATTAGCTTAGTAGGTATGGGTTAGTATTGAATAGAATAGAATAGAATAAAGTTTTATTTTCTCCACATATACACAGTTACAAAATAGGTACTTAAATCTACACAATTTTATGTGGGTGAAAATACGGCTACCCCTCAGCATTTGCTCGAACAACTCGAGAGTGCTGGAGCGCTGGTTTTCAGTGGCGCCTTACCCGTTGTGGCGCAGCACTTGCTGCGTCACGCGTATTGCGGTATTACTAACTACTGGCGTCCAACGCGCTATTATTATTACTAAACTTAGTACTTAATAATAATAGCGAGTTGGATGCCAGCTGCTTTTATTTAGAAGTTTAAGTTCAAATCTCCAATTAGTAGATACTTACTATCATACACCTAGGCCCTTATTAATAAACGTGGTGTAAAGTTACGCCAGGCTTAAACTCCAAAAATTGTATGGTTACTCCTAAGTTACACCCGGCGTAACTTTACACCACGTTTATTAATAATGGCCTAAGGTATTACGTGGTATTACTAACAGTTAATGAAAACCTATTAAAATCTGCGAAAACTTCATCATAAGTAGGTAAAAAATTTGCTGATTCTGATTAAGAGGAGAAACACAAAACTCTCTTGTTCAGCTCTATTTGGCTTATTACGTCATTAGAAACATTTTATGAGACGTTTTTATGGGTGGGTGGGTCATAAAAGTCCAATAGACAAAATGAGGAAGCTAAATACATAAAGGACAGTCTTTACTTTTTTTAAAAACTTAAACCATTATATCATCGCATACTCCACACACAAAATTAGATTTTATTAACACGTTGCTGATGTGAGCATATAGTATGACAAATATTAGGAAACCATAACATTTTATTATTATTTAATTCTTCACAAAAGTGGAGGCTAACGGCGTAGGCATGCATATTCAAAAGTGAGATATCACATTTCAAGCAATAATCATAAAAATATTCTTTTTCGTATTTATTGTTATTTGTTATTTTAAATGGCGAAATTTTATTAGGCTTTTATAGGAATGTATGAGAAACATGTCATGGATAGGTGTCGAGGTGTCGACCTTCTTGGTGGAATAGTGGAATTCAGAGACAGCTGAGCTTAACTCGCTGAAAAACAGTTCAAAACTAAGTTTTCCTCACAGAATTCCATAGTAACGTTTTCCTCTATAACTCTGCGGTAGAATAGAGTAGAATTTTACGGTAGTACCTAAATAGCGGATTTTCTCATATTTTTTTGTAGTCCTGATATTTTATTGATTTCACAGCTATTTCTAACCAGGCAATGTGGTGAAAGAAGGATTTCAAGTCTTAACGTATGGAATACTGACTTCTGCAAAATAAAGGTGACCAACCTTTATTTTGCAGAAGTCAGTATTCAGGCGGTTGCCTCCGTATTTCACCTTAAAAGTTAAAGACGTAGGTAGGTGTTTAGTGTAGATTATGTATGATAGATGGTTAGGTTGCTACAATAAGCCTAATTAAAAAAAAACAATCAAGTTGAATGTAGCAATCTATGATCTTTAGGAGGATGTTTCTTTTCAAATCCCTTTTGAAGTCTATCAAAAATATACACAATGGAATTAGGATATCAATACACGCGGTCGTCGCTCTCACTATAAAGGATGCTCTGTTTGTTGACTCACTTATTTCGATACGAATGCCCTAATTGTATGTTCCAGGGCTGGTTTAAGGGATGCTTTACCCTGGGTAAAACTGGTGATATAACTGGTGGTCTTATGATCGTTACGTCGTGAATTAGAATCCGGCCGTGCACCAATGAGTTTTTCTGACTAAAAATGTAAGTACCTACTTACCTACCTAAGTAAGTCGTCATCTAGTCGTCTAGTGTGATGGACAAGTTTGTGTTATTTAATGATTCTTCAAAAGTTCAAACATGGTCTAAAATGAAATCTGAACGAAATCACCTTGCTTACCGTAAAGCTCATTAAAGGATTATTTTTTCTTTGCCCAATTCCTTACCCCGTCCCGTCCGCGTAATTCGGTGTCTGTGGACGTTAAACACCGATTTTACTCTCACAAAAACAACGAACAGACTTAATAAATCTCCACAATTCCGTATGCGAATCGTATAAGGAAGTAGTTTGGAACACCTGCTTTACGAGAAAGTTAGCAAGTGTCGTTTTGAGTACTTATCAGAAAAGTTTGTGTAGCAATAAAAACGACTGATTTGAATATACTTATACCTATTCATAGCACAAAAGTATCACTTAAAATATGAGTGTACAAAGTAAAATTTGTAAGTAGTAGAGCTAGACGCTCTAAGAAACCGATATGTAAAAGTTAAAGAAGTAACGCATTTCTATTGCAAAAATATTTGAAACAAAGCTTTTGTAAGTGTAAGTAAAGAGTTTGCAGTTTCCTCACAATCATGTATTAAGTACCTAATAAAAAAAAAAACTATAATCCAGCTTTCAACTAATCTACTTAGGTTCCTTTCCTACCCAATTACACCAATTAGTTTCACTCAGCACACAAATTATCGTGTTAATCATGAAATATTGCGCTGCAGTGTGTAAATAAACCATATTTATGATTTATCTTTGGCAAGGCTCGCATGTGGGCCGTTGATACATAGCTGTGGATCTTTGTTCGTGATACCTACGGACAGGGCCGGAAGAAGTGAGGTCGCACTTATGGCAGGCATAAAAAACATCGTGTCGTGAGATAAGAAAATATCTTCCAGAAAATACCGATTTTTTAATTGCATGTAAAAACCGTTCGGCAAATCAGCAATTTCTTATATAATTTATTTGGTATTTACCTACCTATCCAATGCAAAAATAATTAACACAACTGAATATCTAGTAGTACTGAAATTATCTAGTTTTTTCCAAATCAAAGGATGCAACAAAATTTTTTGCTTCTAAAGTTGCATCATGGATTTTTTGCTAGTATAGTATAAGTATAAATAAAAAAATCAATATCTCCATTTTGAATTAGGATAAATTATTTAAAAATTAGACAAATAAAATCAATCCGATAGTTGTGTGTGATTTTTGATTTTGTATCGAATAGTTATTTTTATACATATATTTTTTTATTTTTTTGATTTTGTATATAGTTTTTTTTATACGCGTCTCTTTCCCTCAATGCATCCCTGTGTTGGTATTCGCAACAAAATGGTTATACCTTGCACTAATAGGAATCTTATTGGATGTTAGATTTGATTTGTTGCACTCATCCGCGTGAGATAAATTCTTATTAGACGGTAAAGGTTCTTCTTATAATGCGATATTGTTGGCTGGGATTAATCATTGATTCGATGATGATGATTGACTCGCTACATTACATAGGTAATTTCAGTTATCAAGTACCTACTTATGTATTTTCAACGGGGATGAACCTGCCTTTGACATACCACTCTTAACGAGCTCTTGAGTGGAGACCGCGACTTGGTAAACGTAGTGTATGACGCCCTCCGGCCAGGTGGAGTGACGATCTGCGAAAGGCTGCTGGCAGAAGCTGGATGCGTCGAGCTGAGGACAAGGTGCAATAGCGCTCATTAGGGGAGGCATATGTCCAGCAGTGGACTGCTATAGGCTGAGGATGATGAATGAATGAATGAATGAATGAAAATACTTTTAGCTCTTGCTCCGTTGAGTTTGAGAAAGCAAGATTCAAGAATGGTATGCCAGAATGGTATCGTGTAAATGGCGTTTTAGTCTTGGAATCCTCGCTGTCTCATAGGATTGAAAGTCGAGGTACCTCCCCATTCAGCCATGAGTCAACACTGCTCTAATGAAAAGTGCAGCAAATGCCGCAATTTTGGGTCTTGCTTAAGCTACCCCTAAAACTCTAATGAATAAACATAGGTAGGTAGGTAGATACACTTATGCAATGATTTAGTCCAGCAACAATGATCGTTCGATCGCGTAAACAGCAGCTCGGGTAATGATCGGATCTATATCTGTTGCCGAGGATGTACCCCAGGTGTTTCTGACAACTCAAATAAACTTGCTGTAATCGATTTTACAGTTTTAGACCAACAGTTGGGTTCTTGGGCTTGCTCACGGGCTACTTAAAATGAGCGATTTTAACAAGATAGCAACTTGTTAATTAAGTACTTAGTTTTATCTGAACACTGAGTATTTACCTATTATCTACTAAGTATTTAAATGATTCTTTAGAATTTGTTTGTGAAAAGAAGAATAAAGCTGTCTGAGTTTTGGGCGCGCTTAAATCCCTCGTTATCTCAGGATTCTGTCATAACTAGAATCCTTACCTTACCTTGAACACCCTTGCTTTCGCTCTCACGTTAACTTTAGAATCCTTCTATGCATTCGGGATACCTACAATATGGCGCCCCTGAGATAACTGACACAATGTAAAGTATGTCAAGAGAAGGTTGTCCGCAGAACGTTTTAGTACCTCCTACTCTGTAGGCATCTCCTACTGATGTCAATGTCAGTACGTAGACTCTACTAAGTAGAGCAATTAATTGCTTAAAATTGCCCGTGCACAACCATCAGTTGTTCTCATATCAAATCGGTATTATGTTTGTTTAAGTGGCTATAATCGAATGTAGAGAGATTCAGCGGCTTTATTCTCGGGTCTGGTTTGTAGCAACCCACATGCCGGCTACTTAGGCTTCAGGGTATTTACATTATAAATACTTCCTTACGAAATATCTGTTGAAAGATCGACCAATTATTTAGGCTGAACATACCTAAAGTACTACTGGTACAACATTATTGGATTAGGTGAATATTTACTCAAGTTTAGAAAACTCTGCGAATGAAGACAACCTCTGATCTGTAGTGAATAGGCGAGTTTGTTTAAAAGCTCTCCCATAAACTCGACGAATGACGTAAGCTACTCGGCTATAAACTAACATCCGAAGCAAACTCATATAAAACACATAAAAGAGCCACTTTATTGTAAACAAGTGCACTTGCTTGTAACATCAACATCAGTCAATACTCCATAACGAAGAAACGCCCAATAATAAAACAGCCAATCGCAACGCTTGAATAAACAGAACACGCCTACAAAGCGCGGGCGCAGATAGCGGTCACGAAGAGATGTCAGTTTTTCAGACGCTTTCACGCGGGGTGGTTGTGGCGATGTCGTTTAGTGAAGTGAATACGAGCAAGTTGAAGTTCAGTGTGGATAGTATATTGGGGAAGAATGATGAGAGCGTTGTGGAGGAGACAAAGCAGGAGCCTCCATGCGCAGGGTGCGTGGCTGCGCTTTACCGCTGCTGCAGGGACGAACCCATGCTGCAGTTGCGGCTACCTCTCTCCTACTCACACTTGCATCCAGCACTGAGGCCTACTACTGGTAGGTCAGGATACAGAGCTAAAATGGCGATGAACAATATATTTGAATCAGATGAAAATTTTCTACTATGATACCTATTGTGTACCTATTGTGAAACAGAAAAATGCATTGCTAATCCCCATATGAGTAAACTCTATGTACTGTCTTTTTTATTTAGTTTGTAAAATATAGTTTGAAAAACATATGTAGGTAGGTAGGTAGGTAAGTAATCAAATAATTGAATCTCCTTTTTTGTATCAAGTTATCCCCATATTTTAGTTTTAATATTTGGAGCATTGTTGGTTTGGAATCAAACAATAATGAACTTGCTCAAAAACAGCGTTAGTCAATCTTAGGTACCTATCGAGTTTTTTACAGCATCAACTAGAAATGACACAACTGTTAATTTTGTTTTCAAGAAAAGTCTACGTACCTACAAGCCCTGCAAGTACTACAAGTCCACAAATGCTAGGTAAATCAATGGCCTCACGCATAAAAATCTCTAAAGTAACATCTTCAAATAAACATCTTTTTTTACATTGATGAAGAAGAATTCTGTCATTTTATTATGGAACATTGGGATTTGGGACATAAAAGCGTATAATACATTTTTTATAGAGAAATCCATTTATCCTTAGAAAAGATATCTGTAGCTTAGCTTATTTACATACTGAAACCGGAAAAATAACCAGTTTGCAAAAATATATATGTGGTCGCCGAGTCGCTGCTAATTATAACATTTAATTTAGTATTTAAGTAGCTTATTTAGGAACCAAAAATTAAGAAGTTAACTTAAGTAGGTACCAATTTAATTAAACATGGCTTTTATGATGTTTTAAAATGTTATTATTGACGAGGTGAGATGTCGATTAAAAACCAACGATAAGTTTTGCTGGGGCCACATTATCGGAGGAAATAATGGAATGTTTGGACGCGAGAGGAGCAATATAGAGGAGGCTGGCATAAAAGGGAGGCCTATTATCTAACCTAGCAGTGAGTGATACCTGGCTGAGATGATGATGATGATGAAATTATCGGTTTACGGCGACCAATCTCAAGAGACGTATTACCGATAGTAGGTAAATACCTAATGTAACCTAGTGTAGGGTGGTGTTAGATTGACGATAAAAGAAATTATACCTACTGGCGCACAAATAAATAGGTACCTACCTACTACCTAGTTAAGGTAGTGGAACATTGGAAATAAATCAGTGACTTTTGTCCCGCGCTCTAAGAAGGTAGTAGGTAGGGACTTAATCCCGAGCGCACCAAACGTTTCAAAAGTTTCATGGATTCTCATATTGAAAACATCTATAGGCACTAGGTAAATGTAGGTACCTACCTACATTTTTACACCTATCATTATCCCACAGCTGGTTAAACTTTTCCCCTTTATTTTCAACCCACTGAGCTCTAATGCCGTGGTTTACCAGTCTGACTCGATCGAATGCATCTAGATCGTCTCGCCACCTTTTCCTGGGTCTGCCGTCGTCTTTGACTGCCTTCGGGCATCCACTGATTAGGTATTTTCTTTGCAGTAAGAACTTTTTTTGAAAACAAAACCTCTTCTTGTTCCAGTATATCGACTGCCCCTCCCATCATCATCACCTCCTCACTCCGCGCCCCGCTGTGACGTCACGTCGAGTGGCAAGCGCAAGAGATCGTGGTCTAGAGCCGTGTTCAGTAACTTGCAGAGGAAGGGCCTCGAGCGCCGCTTTCAGATACAGAAGTATATTACTAAACCAGATAGAAGACAGTTGGCTGCGACACTCGGACTCACTGATGCTCAAGTAAGTTACGTACATACATACCTACAGTTATATTTCTAACAAAAAAAACAAAAGCCTAATAAGTACCTACTATACCTGAAAAAGTTTTCAACTTTCAGTTTATAATTTTCCAGTCAACATTTCATTGTACTGTCTGTGTTACCATCTAAAACTAAAGAATGAATCAGTTAGTTGACTTTCGCTATACTAAGTATGTTGGTTGAAGTTATGTGAAGTAAAAAAATACTTTTAAACTAGGAAGGTACTTACATTTTTTTTATTTTTTAGGTAAAAGTCTGGTTCCAAAACCGGCGTATGAAATGGCGACACACGAAGGAAGGCCGCGGCCTGTCAGCGCCGGGCCTGCCGCGGGATCCTGAATCCAACGAGGACAATGAAGAGGTGGATGTCGACACCTTGAGTGATTAGACGGAGGCAATAAGTGCCAATAAGGACATAGAGTAGGCATCGATAGAGAAGTCTTGGTCAAAGAATTATTACTACCCTGCGATTACTACGCAAGATAGGAAGAAACTGACGTGGTGGTGTTAGCACGATAGGCGATGATACGAAACTATAGTGAACTTATATCTCACAAAATGTAAAGTTGGTACCTAATGCGGCCTCGTAATACGTTTTGAATTGAATAGAAATAAACTTGACAAATCTTCATTTTGACCTTATCTTTGATCATTATTTATTTTCTTGGAAAACAGACTCCTGACGCGATTGACGCTTAGGCTTCCTCTTGCAATTACGTTAGTTCTCAGAGGCACTTCCAGGATGTGACAAAAATAATGCTAAGAAATAGATTTTGCAGGTTTTTAAGATTAGTTATAGACCGTAGTAGTATCGTAGTACTTTCATAGAATAAGACCTGACAAATTAGAAAATTATGTTTGTTGAAAGTGACCATAAAACTAGTGTAAATAGGTTTAAAAGTATTTATATTTTTGTACATAACATAAGAGGCAGATGAATTAAAACACAGAACTGAACTTTAGTTTTTATTATAATAACCTAGCTGCTACTAAAAGGTACATGAAATGTAAATATGTAGATATACATTGAAGTTAGAAATGTAGTTTAATTTACCATAGGCAGTTTAAGATATATCCATGAACTTTTATGATATGGCGTTTGTTTTACAAATGGATGGAAAAAAACATTTTCTAAATCATTGCTCTGCACTACATTTGAACTAGACATTTGAACGTGGTGAATTTACAGATAAGTAATACAAACTTTATAACAATCCTTTGTGATAACGACATCAATTGGACAATATTTTTTATCTATATTATAGTAATTCATCAATAGACTGAATAATTTTCATCATCTCTCGGCCCAACTGTCTTTTAATCATACATAATTGATCAATAAACTGAATTCTTTCATCATCTAGCTCGTCTTTTTAAATTAGTAATCAACAAGTTTAACTTTACTTCTGTCATTATCTTCGTTTTCATCGTAATGATCTTTTTGCCAGTTGGGGCCTACACCAGGAGGTAAAGGTCGGTACCCTCTATAAGCCCCTCTATTACCATAAGGCCGTCTTCTAGAGTCCCATCGGTTATCATAAGGCCCCATGTTTGGATCAAAGTGGTTATCATAACGTCTGAAATTATCGTACTCCGGTCTATCTTCTTGATATCTCGGTCTTCTTGAATCAGGAGCTTCCAATCTGTAAGGTTCTCTTTGAGTCTCCCATACAGGGATACGTTTTGATGGACTGCTCGAACGATTATCCTTCTTTGGGTAGTAAGGATTAAATTCCTCGTCGGGGTTACGTTTTCTAAAGGGGGGTGGTGGGGTGTTTAGTGGGGGAAGTGGGGGTAGAGGCGGGTCGCTAGATTTGTATGGCGCAGCATTTTTTTCCCAAACGGGCGGTCTTTTCTCGTGCGGCGAGCGGCTTTTTGAGCGGCTCGGTTTCTTGTCGCCTGCCGAGTCACTGTAACAATGTCATAAAATTAGACACTACTTTTTTATAGCCTGGAAATAAAAAAAAACTTAGGCCTTTATATCTATATTAGATGATTTATAGAGCGTCAGGAGGCAACCTATGCCTACACTTAACGGGACGCTGTAGTGCCTGGGACATTGTTTGAGATGGAATAGGCTTGCCCAGCACCTAAACCATCCTCTCAGCTTAATCAGGCTGGCCCACAGGAAAGACGACGTCAATACGTGTAGTGTGTACGTGTGTAGAGCCGTTTTTTTTTTTCAATCCGAAGGTCCGAATCCCGGCCGTGCATCACTGGATTTTTCGTTTCGAAAAATTTATATGCACTTTAACACGAGCTCATAACGGTGAAGGAAAACATCGTGAGGAAACCCGCAGCTTAGTCAGCCTAGAAATATGCAAATATAATAGTAGAATCTATTCTTATGTGGTCATATCGTATATATCAATATTCATTTGGCAGGCTAAATTATGCCCAATACAGAGATTTGAAATATATTTACATTGAAGAGGACCGACTGCGACTTCTATCAGACTCTTCGTCGCTGGACCGTCTGTACCGATGACGCATTTCACGCTGCCTGAAACAATATCATACATTATAAAAAATACCAGCTGCGCTCCCGCGGTCCCTCGGGATTTTTTAATTTTTTCGGGATAAAAAGTAGCCTATGTCCATCCCTGGGATACAACCTTTAACTATGCCAAATTTCAGCTTAATCTGTTCAGCGGTTTGGGCGTGAAAGCGTAACAAACAGACAGACAGACAGATTTACTTTCACATTTATAATATTAGTATAGTATTACCTAAAAATCTTGCTTTCGCTTCGCGCAAATATCTCGCATTTATAGGTACAATTCGCGTTTAACTATCATATTTCTCTAGTAAACAATACAAATTTAAAAACAAATGTTTCCGAGTCCGTTTCACGAAATAAGTTCGCTAGTATTCAATTTTTTTTTAACAAGTACAACCGCGCTAGTTAAAATACATTCAACGGATCTTGGCATTCGTGAAGTTAGTTTATCTTTCTCATACCAAAATGGAAGACAATTCTTGGGAAGCTTTTTTCCAGAAAAGGAGGGTTGTCAATACAACCCTTTTTTTTGGAAGTCGGTTAAAAATGGCTCTTGGTTTCGCATAATCAATCAGTATAAAGACAGTGCAATACAGACTTGCGTCGCAGTTTGATAGCCAACTCTCTCATCTCTTCGTCGCGTCTTGCTTGCCGCCGCGACTCTCTTTCCTCGCGCTCAGCTTCCGCGCGTTTATCTGCGCGCACTGAAATAAAACTTTCAATAAATATGGGCATAATGGAATAAAATCTGCTTTCCATTACGTAAGGTGATAGAGAAGAGGACGTAACCCAACTTGTGGGTGTTATCGACTAAAATTGATCACGTAATGAGTGAAAAACTAGTGTAAACTATTCCCATGAGATGTCTTGAGTATGTACCTAACCTATACTTAATTGCCTTCTGACTCTCTATAAATTGTCTATCTAGGCAAATGTGAAGCTTTTTGTTCTTAGTACTTTATTTTTTTTCTTATCTTTATTTCAAAACTTGTGAACAACTTCAGAATCTCCAACAAACTGTTTAAGATATCATAGATCTTGAGTCCTTAAAAGATGTGAAATAAAATACATATTTGTGGGTACTATTGGATGATAGAAATGTATGATAGTAAGATTTTTACTGTGAAAAACTCACGTTGCCTCGACAACTGGGCTTGCATTTTCTTCTTCAATTTTTCCTTGAGCGATAGCGTTTCACGCGACGGACCCTGTAAGCAAGTTTAGTCGAGTTACATTTCTGCTTAAGTATTAGCTCAATTGTTGTAAAAATTGTTGAAAGATAGGAATGATAAATATTGATATTTATATATGAATAAGGACTTATGTAATAACAACAGGTACTAAGATTGTGTATTTTTTGATAAGTTAAAATAAATACGTAAATTATTCATTATTGAATATGATGAATGTAAGGTAAAAATAAATGAATGGTTTATATTTAGATTTTATACATAATTTATGTTTTAAGATACTCGCAGATCTGCTCCTTCGTTTAGAAAGAAAAGTACAAATACTTCATTGAATGGTTCAATAGAGACATAAATGCTACATACATGTAATAAAAAATGTGCAAAGGGTAAAATATTACATACATTCTACAGGTATAATAAAGTCAAAAGATATGAAACATTCAAATACAATACAGATAAAAAAATATGATTGTAAGTGGATATGAGAGATGATGT
This sequence comes from Epirrhoe tristata, assembly GCA_951394285.1. Taxonomy (NCBI): domain Eukaryota; kingdom Metazoa; phylum Arthropoda; class Insecta; order Lepidoptera; family Geometridae; genus Epirrhoe; species Epirrhoe tristata. The sequence continues at coordinate 6,686,141 of OX596150.1, read as the reverse complement.
TAATAAAAGCCGCAAGGAAGAAAAATAACGCAGACAGACGGTGTGAGCTGCGTCGTCGTAGACTAAACAGTTTCGTTTGTTTTAAGGCAGACTGTCTATGTGAGGAAAGTCTGTCTTAAAACTGTCGTGACTCAAGTCTGCACTGAGCCTAATATCTATTGGGTGGAATTAGTATCATGTATGTACTTACAACCATTTAAAACCATGTGTAATACAAATTCAAGGATGTAATCGAGGTTCGAGCTAACGGTAAGTGAACTAAGGGATATGAAAAGTGAACAAAATGAATACTTAGCACAGACAATGCAAAATTACAGTTTCCGTAGCGAAATAAACATTATTTCTCATTCAAAACTACATCCGACCTAAACGAGCGACACGACAATATCATAAGGGCGTTATTACATTAGCGATTTGCGAGCGAATATGTATCAGAATATTTAGGAATCGATGGATGCGTTTGTTTGCCAAAAGGGCTTTGATTATAGAATGGAGAAAAATACGAAGTTGACACTTCACAAAGTCATATCCGAATTATTTAAAACTTGACCAATCACAAAGCTCGAGCGGAGATATCGAGATATTGGTTTATCCAATCGAGCTTTCTGATTGGTCAATTTAAGTGCGCGTGATCACGTGACGTCAATATACCGCGTACAAACGTATTTGACAATAATATGTTCGTAAATCGCCAATGCTAAGGCCTTAGATAACATAATCTGATCACTCGTCAGGCGGTTAGATCGTAAAGTGCTAAATGAAAGCGAATACAAGTAAATAAAATGATTCTTACTGACTTTGGAGCTGGATCCAGAGGATCGTAACTGATTCTGGTTTGCATTTGATTTATTGCCAACTGGTAATCTGAAAAATATTTGAAATAATGTTACGCTCACAAATTGTACTATTGTCAATAGTCATTCAATGTCATTTAATGTCAATAGTCTATTATTATTAGAGAATAATCATCATTCTTATATTATTAGAGTATTTGTTACTTCTTCTCACTGATAAGGATGAACATAATTGGATGACATCTGTATTGAAGAGAGCTCATACTGTGGATGTGAAACCAGTGTTCCCGTGTTAAAAGCGATACATATTAACGACTGTATCCCCAAGGCGCGGTAGCCATTCTCATAAATCAATATGCCTCCAAGACTCTTAGAATATCTAATCCCCTTTTTCTACTTGTTGCACTAGACAACATTTCAAAACTTCTATTGATGAAAACAAACCTGCCACTTAGTTATTATTCAACAGTTCACAATAAAAACCTCTTCTAGTTTTGTTGAACCAGTGCCGGTGTGGTAAAAGGATACTTACTTATTTTTCACCACCTCTGAGTCGCTGGAGCCCGAGTCTAGAGAAAGCTCACTGGAAGACCTGTCTTCTTTCCTTCGCCCATAGTACCGCGGCACGCCCGGCTTCGAAGCTTTATCACTGCCGCTGTACCAAGGAATTTATTACAATCATACTATTACCATTTCATTAATATAACTACTAAATAATGTTAAAATTTTGAATGGATGGGTGGATGTTTGTTGACCATACAGACATCTTGGTATGGACACGTTATGAGGGATGAAAACCATGTTACCCAAAGAGTTATGAATATGAGTGTGGCTGGGTATGCAAGAAGAGGAAGGCCGAAGAAGAAGTGGTTGGATTGTGTGAGAGAGGATATGAATGTAAAAGGAGTGGATGCACAATTGACGAGTGATAGGATTGAGTTGAAGAAGAAGACATGTTGTGCCGACCCCACTTAGCGTGGGATAAGGTCAGGGAGATGATGACAGACAAAATTAACAATATGCTTTTTCTGTGGTTTAAAAGCCTTGAGTTGTTTATGTCGTGTGCAGATCGTTGAATTGGGCTTAACATGATATGCCCAGGCATATCGTTCAACGCCGCCATTTCACGATCTGCCCATCTTCACAAGTAGAGGTGTAACTAATATATTCGTAATAGGTATACGTATTAGTACACGGGACGCATTTCATAATAGTTAATACGAATGTTATCATATTATGTTATTTAATAATAGTCAAATAATAGCGAGCTAATGCGACGTTGCATGCATTTATATCATTCAGATTCAGTTAAACATATTATCCAATAACGGTTGGATATTTTGTATTACAAAATCAGAAACTCGCTATTATTTGACTATTACCCAGTTATAGGTATGATACTATGTTAATGATAAAGCGTTATATTCAATAATATGATTACGAAAATTTGGTCCATTAGGACCAAACTAAGAATATTAATATACTAGCTGACCCGCGCAACTTCGTCTGCGCATTATTAGGATTCAAGTGCTCCTGCACCTAAAGTTTATTTACACTGTGTTTGAAGTGAATCAGACCAAGGAATCAAATTTTCCATACTAACTTTAACACCCTGTAAAACATCCATATGGGTTGATTTTTTTTTATTAGATAAGCCTATATTCAAGTACTTAAAGCATCTACGTGCCAAATTTCATCACAATGTCACAAGTCGTCACGGAGCAACAAAACAAACATTCACTAACACAGACTTTATTTTCGAATCTTACGACTTTGAAACTGCCTTGCACCACCCATAGAAGTTGTTTTGAAAAAATAAAAAACTGTTAATATTCTCTTTGATAAAAATACGGTCTTTATTTAATAAACTTTAATAAATAATCTTCGATCAATTAATAATTTTAGTGGGATAGGATTTTTTTAGGAATAAGATCAGAGAAATAAGTATAAGCTAAAGCACAGGCTAAAGTAAACTTGACAAAACGCAACGATAGCGCGATCTAGAAACGGTCAAAATTAGCAGCGCCATCTAGTTGTGTAAATAATTTTAATATTAAAAATTGAAACTTAGGATGTATTGATGAGTAGATTTATAAATGATTACCTACATGCTCATCATTAATTTTAAAATCATTAAGTAGGTAGGTACTTCAAATTTTAATTTCCATAACGCTAAATGATCTGCATTCTTGACCTCGCAACGCTACCTGGTGGTGAAAATTAAAAACATAACCAACGCCAAGAAAAAATATATTTTATTTTCTAGCTGGTTGGTACCCGCGACTTCGTCAGTAAAATAACATAAGTAGGTAGGGTACTTGAAAACCTATAAAAATTATCGAAAAGTCTAAGCAAAAATCTCCAATAGCTTTCAAAACTCAAAATGATCGTATCTCGACCTCCGCTATAGTAGAAACGCCACCTAGGAGAAAAAAGTAAAAAGCAGTTTTGACCTGGGGTGTTACAGATGGCGTTCTAACCAAAGCCAAGGAAAAAGTATTTTAATATCAAAAAAATCTTAATTTCAGATGTATTGATGAGTGGAAATATACATGTTACATATTTATCATTAATTTAAAAATCATTTACCATGCAAAATGAGAAAAAAAACAAAAAATCTGCAATGCAAGAACATAGCAAAAAGTGGCGGTCACCCATCATCTTTATGACCTCGCCCAGGGTCGCTGAACTTTTTTCCCCATACAAACTTGCAACCCTTATTTTCACGCCCCCTTATAAATATTTAAAGAAAAAAGTAGCCTATGTTCGTCCCAGGGGTATAATCTTTATCCATGCCAAATTTCAGCTTAATCTGTTCAGCGGTTTGGACGTGAAAGCGTAACAAACAGACAGACAGACAGACAGACAGACAGAGTTACTTTCAGATTTATAATATTAGTATGGATTAGAAGCAGCAACTTGTGAATAGAGGTGTTATATTAATAACACCTCTATTCACAAGTTGCTGCTTTGTTCGCACACTGGCGTCACTGAAGACAAGCGTTATACTCGTAGTAGCTTATTTTATTTACATAAACTTATATAACAATATGCTGAGTGGCGGCCAATATTGTTGCCATTTATATTATAAGTACCTACGCAAATATTACTAGTCTTTATATTAAGCTTTTGGTAACTACATTCTATGTATTTTTTTTTTGTTGTGGCACAAAATAAACTATTTTATCTAGTGTTTTGGGCACGCTTCCGACTGACAGTGGCCTGGATCAGTTAAGCTATATATAAATCGTTTCTAACGATCCTTAGATACCTTGACTAATACTGTTGTATTTTTTAAATATATGTAAATGTAGCTTAGTTTCTGTAAATAAACGAAAGTACACTTTTTATCTTTATCTTATCTTATCTCACACCCGCCATATCGTTCCGTTTGACGATTTGGCTAGCGATACCTGGGCATATAATGATATGCTGGGCAGATCGTACATATCAAGACTTTTATTGATGAAATTATTCAATTACTAGCTGGTACCCGCGACTTCGTCAGCGAAATAACATACCTACTTATTAGCAACGCTATCTATTGCATTTAACTGGAACTACCAACTCCCCATACAAACTTTCAACCCTTATTTCACGCTAGATTATCAGCATTAGCATAAGAACCTTCTCCTGACAATAACAAACACAACAAAAACATTTTTAATGAAATCGGTCCAGCCGTTCACGCGTGATGCCGTGACCAAGGGAAATAGGGATTCATTTTTATATATAGAGATAATTACTCAATGTAATCGATTTTTAATCGGTTAATAATTTTTACATAAACTGGCATTATCTCCATAAATATTGAATGAATAATAAATTAAACAAGCTTACCTGCCATAAGACATTGACCTGGACTTTTTACGCTTTGAGTAACTGTGAACATGTTGAATACAGAATTAGTTTCCCGAAAGCAACACTCCAACCATATCTTCGTGAGATTTAATGTATTATAAAATACAAACTTCGGACTGCGAGAGCGTCTACTGCTGTAGTTCCGTGACCTTGACCTCGACCTCGACCTTCGGTAAGAACTTGACCTCGAATGTGACCCTGAGGATTTCGATCTCGAGGTGGACCGCGATCTAGATCGGGACTTCGACCGCGATCTCGACCGTGATCTGGATCGGGATTTGCGCGATCTGGATCGAGATTTGCGCGATCTGGATCGAGATTTGCGCGGCCTCGAAGGGGTGGATGACCGTGATTTTGACAGTGATCTTGACCTTGAGTTCGGACCACGAGGCCCAATCGGACAAGGGTAGCTTTCTTCGGAGATCGGGGACCTGAAATAAACAAACATATTACATCCTTTTTGGCGTAAAACCAGCACAGACTTCCTCCTTTTGTGTTATTGTTAGTTTTGACTTTATTTAATAGGTAAGTAGGTAATAGTAGGTATCTAATAACATTCTGGTTTCTTTTTTTTAACGTTTGTATGGACCTACTTACTTACCTAAGTAGGTACATACATTTGAAGTTTTCAAAATCAGAATATTTCCGAAATCCGTAACATCATGACCAAAATTTTGACAAATAGTTGATGATTAACTCTTAGTCCATAATAATTTCCCAAACAATGTTTATTTTTTCTTAGCAATCGAAAAGAAATGGTGATTAAAAAAAACAAACTGTTAATCAACTTTTAATGCTGACTGTACCAACTTGGTTGGTTTTTTTTATGTATTATTTTCTGTCCTATGTTGTCTTTATGTTTTGTGTACTGTGTGTGGTCAAATAAATATTCTATCTATCTATATATCTATCAAATTTATTTGGCTTCAAATGTGCTTGTTGATTAATATAGAAAATTAACAGTCTATTTGCAATTGTCTGAATGTAATGCACATTACCTCTGTCTATGTTTCCGCGCCACTTCAGAATAGAGCTCCGTTCTTTTCAAATTCTGTTTCAATTTCTCGGAATAGAGCGCTTTTGTTGTAGCTGAAAACCAAAGATACATTTCAACAACTATTTATTACAATAAAGCAACTATCCATATACACAAGACTCGGCCATTACCATATTGCTGTGTCAGCCAGCAACCGGTAGACTTCGTCATTTTATAAAGGTGAGAGAGTGAGTTTGTCTATGTCTAGCCCCAGTATAGGTATAAAAAATCCCCGAATAAGAAGTTTGCTTCGTGGTGGCTTTGGTAGATTTTAGGTAGCAAAGGTGCATCATACAGAATCCCAAATTCGTTAAAGTACCTATAGTACAATACGCACAATCGTTCTTTAGCTCTCTGAAGTAGCTGCGCAGAACCCATTTTTGATGACGCCTAAAGTCGTGCTATCTCGCTTACTCTACTATGGTAGAGTAAGCGAAGAAGTTCTTCTAATCTAAAATTCTAATAGACGATTGCGCAGGCATACCTGCGTAATCGTCTATTGCACCTTTTTTTTTTTTTTTTTTTGTATTCTCATCGTGCAATCAGTCGTGCCGACTATAAGCAGATGTGGTGAGTGCTTCTTTGCGTTGAGGGCGCTACTCCCAGCGGAGCCAGCCCTTTCTTTTTATCCGCGCATGGTCCTTCTGACTGTCCTAGTCGAAGAGATCTCGCCTCTTTTTCAGTCGACGTATGCTTTCAGGGACAGTGAGTTGTCCCGCGAGCTGGTTTGGGTGCTTTTCAAGTCTCAACTTGTATTTTTGGCCATAGTTTACAATCTCTTCCTTGATTGTTGGCATGCCAAGGTGTTCATGGATCTCATCTGTTCTGATAAACCATGGGGTGCACGAAATTTGCTTAAGGATGTAGTTCTGCACCCTTTGCACTTTCATTATGTTTGAGGCACTAGCAGAGCCCCATAGCTGTATGCCATAAGTCCAGATAGGTTTCAGGATAGTTTTGTAGATAAGTAGCTTGTTGTCTATGGTGAGTTTGGAGTTTCGTCCCAGCAGCCAGTAAAGACCCTTGTATTTTAGGTTTATTTGTTCCCTCTTTGCTTGAACATGTTTTTCCCAGGTGAGTCTACGATCTAGGTGCATACCCAGATACTTTACTGAGTTTTGGTGTGGTAGCTGAGTACCGTTTAGGGTGACAGGAGCACAGTCTTCCTTTCGGAGTGTGAATGTTACGTGGACCGATTTGGACACACTGGCAGCAATTCTCCATTTGGCTAGCCATTCCTCCATTTTGTTTAAGCTGTTTTGTAGAGTTTGGGAGGCCAAAGTTGGACATTTGTTCGAGGCAAGCAGGGCTGTGTCGTCAGCGAAAGTTGCCACGGTGACTTCCGAGCTTTGCGGCAGATCTTGTGTGTATAGTGTATACAGGACTGGTCCCAGGACTGACCCCTGAGGCACCCCTGCGCATATGTCATGAAAACATGACGTGCTTTCGTTTTCTTTAACTTGGAATATCCTATTGGACAGGTAAGATTGTAGGATTCCAAAAAATGTGTGTGGTAGAAGGCTTTTTATTTTGAATAGAAGACCCTTGTGCCAGACGCGATCAAAGGCTTGTTGAATATCGATGAAGGCTGATGAGCAATATTCTTTTTTTTCCATTGATTTCCTAATTTTCCTGCACACTCTATGGACTTGTTCTATGGTGGCGTGTTCTTTTCGAAAGCCAAACTGGTGTTCAGGGATAATGGATTTTTCTTTGATTATGCCTAGCATTCTGTGTAGTAAAGTCTTCTCAAGCAGTTTAGACATTATTGGCAGAAGGCTAATAGGCCTGTATGAAGTAACGTCGTGGACAGGTTTACCAGGTTTATGGATCATTATAACCTGTGATACTTTCCATAGGTCTGGGAAATATCCAACTCTTATAATGGCGTTGAATAGCATGGTGAGGTACACCAAGACCTTTCGAGGTGACTCTTCGAGGACTTTTTTGTCAATGAGGTCATAGCCTGGTGCTTTATTGTTCTCCATGGACTTAATATTGTTGTGAATTTCCCTTGGTGTTATCAGTTTTAAGGGTAAGTCAAGTTGGAGGTCCTGGTTGAGAGTTAGGTCGATGTCCGATTCATCTGCACCGGGACTAGGGTCGTTTGGTTTGAATACTTGGCTGAGATGGTTGGCAAAAGCCTCAGCTTTTTCCTGTTCAGTTCTAATCCACTGTGCGCCGTGTATTCGCAGGGGTGGTTTTTGGTGTGAGGGTCGATCAAGGTTCTTGCATGCCTTCCATAACGAGTAGTTAGTTGCTTTTGTGGCCGTTAGTTCTTCCAAGTAGGTATTTAAGGCGGTATCATTAGCCTCCGATATGAGTGCTTTTAGTTCTCGAATAGCCTTGTTTAGTGCAGTTTTATCACACGAGTTTCTGCTGTTATGCCATACCCTGCGCAATCTTCTTTTTTCTAGTATTTGTTGCCTTATGGTGTCAGAGTATGTCTTAGTCTGAGGGAGGCAGTTGGTGAGTTCGGGCGTTGAAGCCCAGCAGCTCTCTTGCAGCACTGAGGTTATTAACCGTGTGGCTTGGTCTATGTCTGTTTCTGTTTTAAGAGATATGTTTAGTTCTAATCTCTTTTGGACCAGTTCTCGAAATGCGTTCCAATCTGTGCGTTTGTTGTATAGTTTTAGCTTGCTCTCTATGTTCAAAGCAGTAGTGCCGAGGGTCAGTATTACTGGAACATGGTTTGTGTTAGAGTCCAGACAAGTGCGAACTTGGTAAGGAAGTCTGGTTAGCCCTTTCATGATGAAGAAGTCGATTACATCTGGAAGTCGGTTAGGGTCAGTTGGCCAGTTGGTTGGGTCCGTTGTCGAAATTGTAATGAGCGTGTTCCTTTCAATGCTCTTCTTCAGCTCCCTTCCTCTTGTGTTAGTTAGTCTAGAGGCCCAGTGGACATGTTTCGCATTCCAGTCGCCTCCGGCTATGAAGCGCAATCCTAGTGAGTTGAAGTATTCTTCATATTGTTCCTCTTTTATGGTGTGCTTTGGAGGGCAGTATACAGCGGAAACATTGAATGTTCCATTTCGATCTGCGACTGCAACAGTTGCTGCTTGTATGTGCTGTTTCTTGAACTGCGGTTGTTCATGGTGCTTAATACTTGATCTTACAATTATGGCCGCTCCCGCATGGGCAGTTCCGTCTGGGTGGTTCGTAGCATAAATATTATAATTACGTATTTTAATACTATTGTTTTCAGTTAGATGAGATTCAGACACTAATAATATGTCTATGTTGTGCGTATGTAGTAAGACTTCTACCTCTCCCAGGTTAGGGGATAGACCGTCTGGGTTCCAAGTGGCTATCTTGAGGGAAGCCATTATGACATCTTGGTCACCAGGGTCGTTATGAGGTTGATTAAGGTACTCATTTGTTGTAATATTAGATCAAACTTTTCAGCTTGTTTGATTAGCATCTCTTCTATTTTTGAATTTGTTGTGGGGTTCTCCGCATTACCGTTGTTTTGATGTGTTCGCAGTACATCAGCATAATTTGGTTTGTTGGTGTCCGGATTTGGTCTTCCAGTATTCCTGGGTACGTGATGTGGTCGTGATGTTGGTTGGGTGTTTGTGTTAGGAACTGGGTTGACATTTTGCAGCGCTTCTTGTGAGTTGTTGTTATGTGTTTGTTTGGGTTTTTGAGGTATTGGCTGGTTTGGGTTATGTTTAGTATTTTCCCTGGTGGTAAGGTGAGACTGTCTATTAGATTTTCTTGATAGTATTTCTCTATATACTTCACATCCTTTGAAGTTGGCTGGATGGGCACCTAAGCACAAAGCGCATTTTGCTGGGGTACTTCGATCTGCCTTGGGGCAATCTGCTGTTCTGTGTGACTGGGCACATTTCACGCAGCGGTAGGGTCTCATACAATAGTTCTTAGAGTGCCCATATTGTTGACATCTTTGACATTGTATGACGGTGTTTCTCTTCCGCGGTTCCTCTATGGTGACTGCTTGATGATTGATGAACTTGATGTTCTTTATAGCTTTATTATTGGGGCTTTGTTGTACTGTCGCAAAGAATGTAGACGTGGGTTTCTTTTCAGGTCCATACTTAGCGTTGATTATTTCCCCAATCACTTTGTTCCCAGTTTCTTCCAATGCTTCTCTTATTTCCGCAATAGATGTCGAGTGGTGAAGATTTTTGATCACAACTCTGCATGGTCTTTTATCTTTTCTGTTGAATGTGTGTCCAATTAATCCTTTTTGTCTGATAGCATCTATTATATTTTTATAGACTTCCACATTGGTGCAATTGATGCGCAGCTGATTTTTGTTGATGATCTTGTAGGTAAAGTCGGTTTTGTTTGCTACCCCTTCAAGGAGCTCGGTGAGCTTGGTGAGATCTTCAATACCATATAGAATTATGGGTGGTGGTTTTGACACCTTTTGCGGAACTTCTCTGTCATTTTCGTCTTCCTGGTCAACAGGTAGAGTGCTGAATTGGTTGCTAACCAGTATTCTATCTGGGGATGGTGAGGAGACTTTTTTTCTTTTGGCGTTTCTTAGTGTCGGAGCTCTCTGCCACTCGGGCGGGTTGGGTTTTTCACTGTCTGTGTCTACAGACATTGCGTTGGAGTTTTGGGTGCTATTCCAGTTAGGGGGCTGGATATTATTGTCTGGCAAGGAGCTGCTCAGGGACAGACTTCTCGGTCTAGCCAGAAATAGGCCTGGGTGAAAAGCTTGCTGGACTAGCTTTTTGTTACTCTCCTTAAGACCAGTAACATTCGCTGGTAAGGGGGCCTGGGTGCCCACCCTCTTACAGATTTCTTCAGTTGGTGTTTCTTTGTTTAGCAAGACTTTGTCCCCCCCAGAATACGTGGGACAGCCCGAGCAATGCTCGGGGAGGGATTCTCCGGTTTCACCGGTACCCTCCTGGGGTAGTTTCTTTTTAAGTGTTGCTTCCATGGTTTTTTTTTTTTGTTATTTTTTGTCAGGGTTTTCTTCCCTTAGTCAGCTTGTTCGGTTATGGCGCCGAAGACTCGCCTTCGTTCTTCATACTTGGCTACTGTGGTCTCGAGGAGATAAAGAACGGAGCTCGCAGTGGACCACAGCATTGCCCAGGGAGGACGACCCACAAGGTGGAGGCGTGGGTCCATCAATGTACCGCGGCGGCAGTAAAGAGATGACGTGGACGTGTATGAAGAACTTTTCGGTGCGCGCCTGGTAGCCCAGCTCCGTACCTGAGCGTGCGCTTCGGTATCCTTAGCATTTTATAGAGGCAAGTTCCCTGACATGAAACATGCCCCACTAAGACCAACACCGAACCCCCCCCAATCTATTGTCTATTGCACCTAACTTCAGAAAGTTAAAGATCCGTTGCTTAGTATAACTGAATTGTATATTTATTTTTCTTGGGAAACTCTAAACATGTTTCCAAAGCATGCGGACACTGCCGATGGTTCCTTCATCTTGTCTGAAATGGCTTATTGGATTTGGATAAAATTTGATACGAACATGGGCTTTGAATCTCGAAAAATTTAGCTATGCCTGAGGGATGGCAGGTTATTTTGACGACCTCTGTAGCGCAGTGGGCGAAAGCCCGGCTGCGATGCAGAAGGTTGCGGGTTCGATCCCCGCCGCCGGACAAGTGTTTGTATGATCTACAAGTATTTGTTTCCGGTCTGGGTGTTTCTATGTATAATATGTATGTATTTACGAACAAAAAAGTATATAAGTAGTATATCAGTCATCTAGTAGTACCCATAACACAAGCTCTGTTTACTTTGGGGTTAGATGAAGCTGTGTGAAAAGTCCAGCGTTATTTATATTCTACGGAGCGTAGGATTTAATGTTTTTACTCACGTGGCTTGACCTCCTCATCTTCGCCTCCGAAGGAAGTAATAAACTCGATCTGTTCAGCAGCCTCGGGCGAAGGCGAGCGGCTCGGCGAACGGCTCGGAGACTTCTCGGGGCCGAGCGATGGCGCGGCGTAACTAGGCGGGCTCACTATACGGGTAGCCAGCTTTTTATCCCTGAAAAGAATGAATACACCGCTATTTTGTAACTTATTATTTATTATTATTTCAGCCATTTATGTCCCACTGCTGGGCAAAGGCCTCCCCCCACTTCCTCCAGATATCACGGTCCCCAGCAACATCCCTCCAGTCCATTAGAAACTGGTCAAGCTTGTTTTTGTAGCTACCAAACAACAACATGAATAAGGGAAGAGAAGTGTTCATGTTCATCATGTTCTCTTGCTTGCACACTACTGCGGTCACTAATGTGCAAGCGAGAGAGCATGATAAGCGCCGCCATTTCAGATTAGTTTCTTTATGCCAAAATTGCCATGCAGTTCAAAAAAAAGTACGTGAGTGTCGTGAAACACTCGGTTGGAACGAAGTTTCAACTTTGACATTTGTCAAATAAATTAGAAAATCCCTTCAACATTCTATTGAGGTTTTTCCAGAGAAATAGAATAATACTACTCATAAAACAAACCTATGAGCACGCCTCTCTCTTCTACTCTTCCTCCCAGAGTACATAGCTTTTTCCTTCTCCTCAATCAGCAGCTGTTTCTGGTGCTCTGCATCATCAGCGTCTCCCGTGAGGAACGAGAACAGATCGCAGCCGGCCATGCCGAAAGACGGGCCGACTGCGTTTAACTCGTGCGCCTGTGCTCAGAATACTTTGGTTACAGATGCTATTATTATTTATATGCTATCCAATCAGTTTTCAAAGTAAAAATTAAGGGAAAAGGCATAGAACTTTCAATGCCACATATTTTATATAAGTACTGTACTGGAGAAAGGGGCCGAACGAAAGAATCGCGGCGACATTATCGTCGTGCCACGTATTTCTATGTAGTAAGAGCACTTGGTGACCTGTATTACAGGTTTTCATAAACCTATCTCAGGCACCAGTCTCGTACAAACAGTTCAAACAATTCGCTCTTACATTTATATTGTACTAACTACATTTTATGTGAACCATTGTGTGAGACAAATAAACATTATTATTCTATACTCTCTTAAAACGCGTCTGCGACGATGTTATCGCGGCGAAGCAACAAAAGAAATACGTAGACTTAAGAGCCTTAAAGCTATAGGAAGGAAGCCAAGGTAGGCTTGTATAATTTAATGGTAGTAAATAAACCTAGCAGGCATTAAGTTAAAGTTTAATTGGAACCTACTGCAAATTGACAAACAGAATTATGACTATTCCTAATCTGTTTTTTTCATAGTGCAGTATTTCTCATAGATTGCCCACTGGCAATTTATGAGAAATGCTGCAGGAGGACTGCAGGAGGACTGCAGGAGGCATTCAGGAGGATAAATTATTATCCGTACTCCTGGAAAGCTTACCTGTGATGGTTCCATCTTATTAACATCAATGCTCAAGTCAACATCAAGTATCTCTAGATCCGAATCATCATCCGAATCTTTATCCTTTTGTTCCATTTTCTTAGAATCCATGCCTGTAATTGAAACTGAATGCCATAAGAATGATCAAGATTATTGATACTTGTCCCTGGGCAAAACGGCCTGATTTTTGTTTAGAATAGCTGAATCTACCGTTAGATGAAGAGGGTTGGGCTCCAGGATCGTTATAATTGTATCCTATGGCCACACCGGTTCCTCTTTTTTCATTCAGTCTTTCCCGCTGAACTTCTTTCTCTTCTAGAGTAACACCAAACTGCTCTTCTATGGCCAACTGCTGCAGGAATTTGTCTTCACCTAAAACAACAACCATATCCTTATAGTTAGGTTCTTAGCTCTATGCTCTATTCACAAGCTTACAGCTCTGGTGCTTGACAAGTGCTATAGTAAGGCCTGATGCTAGATATACCATCCAAAATGACTTACGGCATAATCAAGGCAATAAAGATGAACACCTAAAAGTGCGGTAGGCCCCAAACCGTGTTTGTTGCCCTGATTCTTCATGGTATTATTTAATGCAGTATAATTAGTTTTAAGACTATTCTAAGTGATCTCAGCAGTCCTACTAAATAAATGCTTTTTGACTTTGAACAAAAATTAGTAGCAACTAATTTTAGTCGCAAGAAATTGTTGTAGGTACAATTTTGTTTAGTGATTATTTTTGTTTAGAACATCAACCAAAGACATTGTAAATTATATATTACACTTACCCATCCCGAGGAAGGCATTTTGAGCAAGTATACGGTATCTTTCATAGTTGCAATGCCTTTCTTCTGTGCTGAGTTCTTCAGGTGGTATTTCTGGAATCTTGACATCAGGGATGTAGTCTAGATGGGCTCGGACATCAAACCTGTCTATCATGTTACTGGGATCTCCTTGCCACTGCATCCTATAAGCAACATGAATGTTTGTATTGGTTCCTGAGTGTAAAATCTATGCAGGTACCAAAGGCTTAAGCTGTAAGTATATCATACAATGACTCTGTTATAGATTTAGTAATCATAGAAGTTTCAAATAATATGCCTTCAATTCTGTGACGTGTTCGCGAACTTACATAATGGCCGGCCCTTCTCCTGCAGCTGCCACAGAGGGATCCAAATGAATCTTGCATTGACGACCATGGATTTGCAGGAATTGAGTTGGATCAGCTTTCTGGAGTGTTACAAAATTAAAAGTATTATTATAACTTTTGGTAAACCTACTTAAAAGTAATAGTATCAAAGAGTATTTAAACTTACGATTTTTTCATAAAAATCCTTTCGGCGCTCCGCCCTTCGGCGATAATCAACAATCATGCCGCGAATCATCTTTTCCTGTTTCCTTGCTTCGTGCCACATTTTTAAAATTGAGAATCATTAAATTTAACACCAATTTAGCACAAAGCGGAAGCACGTTTTTACTTTGGTAAATAACTCCTAATCCCTAGCCCTATATTCAATCAACATTTCAACAACACACACAATCACACAACACGATCTCCATCCATTTTTCTTTTCTGAATCTGAAATGAATGAAATCAAAAATGACAGCGAAGCGATAGTGATGTGCTATTTAGTCGATTATAAGATTTGAAAAGTAAGAATGATAATCGAGATTAATATTAATCGTTACCTAATTAGTTGATAAACGATACATACCTATTCAACGTTAATCAACGAATGAATTATAATAAAAATATTCCTTTCACCCCATAGAGAAACATACTAATAATACCACCCTTAACACAAAACTTACATAAAGACTTACTTTATTATGTACCTACTACTTAACTGTACCAAATGTTTAGTATAAACTTTATACTAAACATTTGGCTTAATCTCCCTCCAACGCCTCCAAGGAGATTAACAAATCAATGATTAGATTGAAATGTTGTAATCTTTAATTGTGAAAAATCTACAAAGGAGACTGTTCAAAAGCGGTCTATGAGCCAATAGCGATACTGTAATGGTATTTGTGTAGGGATGCCTCATTTGTGCAAAGGGGCATCCAAATCTGACCCTTTAGTTTTGAGATATACAGGGTGGATTTTTAATCATTATAGTTACAGGAAAACGTTTTTAGGAGACCATGCATAACTTTTTGAGGTATTCTGAACTGCACTAACTCATTTTGGAAAAAGTGTACAGTCAACGAAAAAAGTGCTGACCATAAGCGGTCTTTGAACCAATAGCGATACTGTAATAGTATTTTTGTAGAAATACCTCAACTACATCCATATGCAAAGGGGTATTAAAATCTGACCCTACAGTTTTGAGATATACAGGTTGGAATTTCGAGACTATCTCATAGGTCAGGTACCTTAACCGTTCTAGTTACAGGAAAACGTTCCTAGGAAACCATCCATAACTTTTTGAGATATTCAAAACTGCATTCACACATTTTGGAAAAAATGTACAGTCAGCGAAAAAAGTGCTGACCATAAGCGGAATTTGAACCAATAGCAATACTGTAATAGTATTTCTGTATAGATACTTCAACTTCATCCATATGCAAAGGGGCATCAAAATCTGACCCGGCAGTTTTGAGATATACAGGGTGGAATTTCGAGACTAGCTCATAGGTCAGGTACCTTAACCGTTCTAGTTACAGGAAAACATTTGTAGGAGGTTATTTATAACTTCTTGAGATATTCAAAACTGCATTTACACATTTTGGAAAAACAGTACAGTCAGCGAAACAAATGCTAAAATCCCAAAAAACATTTTCAAAGATTTAGGACGTGGTTTTTGAACCAATTTTGATGCCCCTTGGCATATGGATAAAGTTAAGGTATTTCAACAGAAATACCATTATAGTATCGCTATTGGTTCAAAGACCGCTTTTGGTCAGCACTTTTTTCGCTGACTGTACACTTTTTCCTAAATGAGTTAGTGCAGTTTAGAATACCTCAAAAAGTTATGCATGGTCTTCTAAAAACGGTTTCCTGTAACTATAATGATTAAAAATCCAGCCTGTATATCTCAACTCTGCAGGGTCAGATTTTGATGCCCCTTTGCACAAATATGAAGATGAGGCATCCCTACACAAATACCATTACAGTATTGCTATTGGTTCAAATACCGCTTTTGGTCAGCACTTTTTTCGCTGACTGTACACTTTTTCCTAAATGAGTTAGTGCAGTTTAGAATACCTCAAAAAGTTATGCATGGTCTTCTAAAAACGGTTTCCTATAACTATAATGATTAAAAATCCAGCCTGTATATCTCAACTCTGCAGGGTCAGATTTTGATGCCCCTTTGCACAAATATGTAGATGAGGCATCCCTACACAAATACCATTACAGTATCGCTATTGGTTCAAAGACTGCTTTTGGTCAGCACTTTTTTCGCTGACTGTACACTTTTTCCAAAATAAGTTAGTGCAGTTTAGAATAATTTAAAAAGTTATGCATGGTCTCCTAAAAACGTTTTCCTGTAACTATAATGATTAAAAATCCACCTGTATATCTCAACTCTGCAGGGTCAGATTTTGATGCCCCTTTGCACAAATATGTAGATAAGGCATCCCTACACAAATACCATTACAGTATCGCTATTGGTTCAAAAACCACGTTCTAAATCTTTGAAACATTTTTTTGGGATTTTAGCATTTGTTTCGCTGACTGTACTGTTTTTCCAAAATGTGTAAATGCAGTTTTGAATATCTCAAAAAGTTATAAATAACCTCCTACAAATGTTTTCCTGTAACTAGAACGGTTAAGGTACCTGACCTATGAGCTAGTCTCGAAATTCCACCCTGTATATCTCAAAACTGCCGGGTCAGATTTTGATGCCTCTTTGCATATGGATGAAGTTGAAGTATCTATACAGAAATACTATTACAGTATTGTTATTGGTTCAAATTCCGCTTATGGTCAGCACTTTTTTCGCTGACTGTACATTTTTTCCAAAATGTGTGAATGCAGTTTTGAATATCTCAAAAAGTTATGGATGGTTTCCGACGAACGTTTTCCTGTAACTAGAACGGTTAAAGTACCTGACCTATGAGATAGTCTCGAAATTCCAACCTGTATATCTCAAAACTGTAGGGTCAGATTTTAATACCCCTTTGCATATGGATGTAGTTGAGGTATTTCTACAAAAATACTATTACAGTATCGCTATTGGTTCAAAGACCGCTTATGGTCAGCACTTTTTTCGCTGACTGTACACTTTTTCCAAAATGAGTTAGTGCAGTTTAGAATAATTTAAAAAGTTATGCATGGTCTCCTAAAAACGTTTTCCTGTAACTATAATGATTAAAAATCCACCCTGTACTTATATCTCAACTCTGCAGGGTCAGATTTTGATGCCCCTTTGCACAAATATGTTGATGAGGCATCCCTACACAAATACCATTACAGTATCGCTATTGGTTCATAGACCACGTCCCATACAACTTTGAACAGTCTTGTTTATTTACAAATTTGACAAAGGTAAGTGGTTTGGGTAGAACAAGGGGGGAATCTTTTAGGGTGGGACCAACGATCTCCGACCTTTCGATCGAAGGGTGGAACTGTTGATTTGGTGCCCTTTATAAATACACTGAAGTAATTTTTTGAAAACCTTTATTTTAGTTGACTGTGTACAAATGTATATCCATGTAATCTTCAAGATCAAAAAATATTTCGTTTTCTTGCCGACAAGGCTTAGATATACTTAACCAGTCTATTAGTTCCTCAAATAGACCTATTCCATCTAATGTATCAGCTATGCTTCGGTTACATATAACATAACTTCCTTTTTTAATATGTTGCTTAAAGAAATGCCACATTTTTCTATGTGTTTCTACGTCAACGAAAAAGTCTAAAACATTGATAACAATAATATTAGAATTAGCAACAATATCACTTCTTTCCATAACATCTGACTGTATAACTTTGATTCTCTCCTGATCCAGAGAAAATTGGTTTAAAATTATTTCTTGAACTTCACAGCATTCTTTGTTCATTTCAATTCCAATTATTTTTCCAATATTTGAAAAATAATATGCCTGAAAACAAAAATAATGAATTAGGTAGGTACCATTTATTTTATGTAGGCAACTATTTATAACATTAAAACTAACACAATAGAAAAGAAAATGCATATTAAGTAAGTATTGGAATCATATACCTAAGTCAGTTCAATTCAAATAAGCTTCTTCTATCTATTTGCAAGTCTCTGCCAATACATATAAGTTCGTATGAGTAGGTAAGTGACCAACTCTGTTGATGGAGTTTTTAGGCCGCCTTAGGACCTCGCAATTTATAATTGCTGTCAATTTACTTACACCATAAAGAACTGCACCTATCCTAGAACCAACATCCAATAGCTGTTTGTCTTCTAGGTCTTCTGGGAGCAACACTTTAAAAATGTACTGTAACATTCCTCTTGACATCGAGTGAGTAATAAAGGTCAGTTCCTGAAAAATATTTTTAATGTTTTAGTTTAGTCAACCGACACAAGTAGTAAGTAGGAAGATGGGTACCTGCCTACTTACATATTTTCTGGAAAATTGGTTTCTTAATTAAACTTTACCTGAATATTTCTTGAATTACATCCAACACAATACCAGCGATGCAGTTTTCCCTTTTTTACCAGTTTTTCTACTTCATAATCATCATAGAGAAACTCATCAATATGACAAGTATTGACTTTGGTACATTGGGCTTGATCACCAACTGTAGGTGGTATTATGGTTTCCGAAGGCATCTCTGCCTCAAAAGGCACAATTTTTTTAATGGTGTTTCCTATTTTTACCAATTTTTTTTCGGTGTTCATGAGTGTAATTTTGTCACTCAGATCTGTAAAAAACTTGCTTACTATGATAATATTCATCGAGAAGTAATGGCAAAGGCGAGCTTAACCGAAGAGTTATCTTACAGCAAACCCATATGGGAGAGAGAGAGAGATGGGGTTGTAACAGTGGGTGCTTGTGCAATTAGGTATACTTAATGAAAAAAGATTTAAGTCCCTAACCTACTTACTGTAATGATATTCAAATAACTAAATATTAAGTAAATTATAATACATTAAAATAAAAAATACTAAATACTTATACTAACAAACAATTAATATTATATTACATACATATACTTAAATAACATAAAAAACATAACTATAAAGAATCGTAATACTCTTTGACTTAACGCTTGGAAATGAATAGTGAGGGACCTAAGCCTATCCTAGCCATAATTAAAAATGTGTTTTTCTTTTTCAATAAATATTATTCTATTCTATTCTGTCGCCGCGCCGGCTCGTCAGGGTATGCCTTGATTTAGGATGACAAAAAGAGTTAGGAACAGTATGCACAACCAATCTTTAGCTCTCTAAAGTAGCTGCATAGAACCCATTTTTGATGACGCCTGAAAGACTAAGACAGCGTTATAGCTGCCTCGCTCACTCGCTTAGCTTGTTGCATCATCCTGTCTCGCCTACTCACGCAAACCTGCGCAATCGTTTAGTACACCTATCTTCAGAGAGCTAAAGATCGGTTGTGCGTACTGTACCTACCCACTCCTGAAATATAGGTACATATAACATTTATCATAACTGTACCTTTATATCTGTCTATGTACGATACACAATGTACATAATACATTTTTATTTTGAAACTGGGAGTTCTCATTCGTTTATTAACGCTTGACAAACATTTAGATAAATAGGTAAGTATAATAAAACGCTATACTGTCAACAAACAGTCGTTTTTAAACACTCACCTTTCTTATATGATTTACTGCTTATCCATTGTTCTATAGAATCTAGCTCAGCATCATCAAGACTTGAAAAAAGCTCTAATATTTTAAATTTCACGTTTTCATACCCATCGTCAGACATTGTTTCGACAATAATGTGTAACTAAACTTAACCACAGAACGCTATTATTCCTAGCGCTAAACTTAACTATCTAATAAGTAAGGGGTAACCTAAAAGTAAAAAGCAAAGCAAAGCAAGGAAACTAACTATATCTTAGGTAGGTACCTGTAAATTGAGCATTAAAAACTCAGAGTGTCAAGTATGTCAGTGACACAAGTGACAGTGACACTGATATCAATAGTGAAGTTGACTTTCGACTAAAAATCGAAAAAATCTAATTCTTTCGATGTTCGATGGGAAGTGATGTATTTATCTATCTTATTTAGCTACACTGTCAAAGTCATAACATAACATAATGGTTTCTTCGGTTTCTTGGTTTGGCTTCAGTCAGATGGAATTTCCGTATTGTTTATCCGTTTTGAACATCGTAGTTTCCTCACACTTCTTACCATATATAAAAGGTACCATGCTAAATCTATGCTTCTTACCTTACCTCAGCTCACCTCACGCACGGCTCACACCATAGATTTAGCATGGTACCTTTTTGGTACATATATATGGCTCACACGGCTCATACCACAGATTAGGTAGAGATGAATCTCACACCGCTACTTTCGTGCGTGTGAGTGAATGGAAAGAAGTGTGGATTACTGTACTGTACTGAAGGTGGATTGGATGGACCAGAGTAATAAATAAATATTGTTCTGTGGAGTGGATTTCTGAAAACAAAAATTGTTTGTCTACTTTAATTCGCACTTTTGTTTGCTTCGGCTACGGCTGGGAGGTTCTTTCACGTTCCCTAATTTATTATTTTTATTTACAAATACATTGCTTTGCGAATTTTCTGTGGCGTAATCTTCGATCAAAGAGCGTAATAAATCAAAATAATAGCAATGTTTTTGTTGTGGATATTTTAATAAAAAACGTTATATTGCAGATTATTAAATCAATACAATGGACGGCGTTATTTCAAATAAGAAAACTATTGGAATTTGGATATCCGATAAAAAGAGTCAGAAACTCAACTGGAGGGCAATGGTAAATGCCTGTTCTACTCATGGATACAATGTTATCAAAGTAAGTAAATAAAAATAAATAAAAACTATAGCTGTACATTCCGAGCACATAATATTATGTAGCCTCATAATTCTTATTGATCTTCTGCGTGTTGTACATGTAAGTAAATCCATAATTCCATACTTCCATATCCATACTAATAATAGAAATGTGAAAGTAAATCTGTCTGTCTGTTGTTTGTTTCCTTTTCACGCCCGAACAACTGAACAGATTAGGCTGAAAATTGGCACATATGGATAAAGTTTGTATCCCAGGGTAGGATATAGGTAGGCTACTTTTTATCCCGAAAAAATTCCGAAGGACCGCGGGTCACATTGCGGGAGCGCAACTAGTACAGTTCGCCCAACGGATTAGGCATTCGTGAAGTTAGCCGTTTGTCTGCGCAGTGAACGCTTTTTCATACAAAATTGTGTTCTGCGCAGACTAACGGCTAACTTCACGAATGCCTAGATCCGTTGGGCGAACTGTAAATATTATTAGAAATAGAATCATTAGAGTGAGTGTTGATATGATGGCTGATAGATGAGAATGGAAGACTACAATGTTGTGACGACCCCACATAATGTGAGACATGGTCAGGAAGATGATGACTAAAACTAACATTTTTTCAGCTGGACCCAGATCGGCCCTTAGAAGAGCAGGGTCATATAGATGTTCTACTACATAAACTCACTGATATAATTGCTGCAGCTGATCAAGGGGACCCTAAGGTACTTATGTTCTAATTTACAATTGTGGGTTCTGTTAATACCATCCACGACATCACAGGGTGCAGTTAATACCATCTATCAACCTACATCAAATTGGCTTAGGTGTTTTATTTTATGATCTTATGTAACAGAAACAACAATAAACTGTTTTCTGTGTAATAGTTTTTAATGGCCTCATACATCTACGAGAGATGGTTTAAGCAGCGTTAGTTTTGGAGGTCCGGCACTACGTAGATGGCTAGTAAGGCCGATACGGGAGCAACAGCTACGACCGCAAAGTGTAATAGAAAATAGTTAATTGCCCGTAAAAATAAATTATAGGGCTTTGTTTCCACTCTGCAACCAAATAATGTTTTGTTCCAGGCAGCGTCCATTATCAACCAAGTCGAGCAATACTTGTCCAACCATCCTAATATAACTGTGATTGACCCATTAGACAAAGTAAGGATACTCCTCAATAGGTGAGTTGTTATTTTTACTCAAGAATACCTTGCAGTTTTCCACCTCGGAATTATTTCCTGAAATCTGACTAAAGATTTTCAGAGGTTCGCAAACTATAGATCTAAGAGAATTCCTACTGCCCTTGAGGTTGTAGTGATGCTGCTGTTTGTTGATACATACAACTATGTGACAAATGGGAAGAAAGACACTTATTGGGGAAAAAAAAGTAAGTAAGTTCGTATGAGTCAGTGGCCAACTCTGGTGACGGAGTTTTCAGGCTGCCTTAAAACCTTTGTCATGGCTTAACAACTTAAATAGCCGGGACCGACAATTTAACGTGCCTCTAAGCACGGAAGCGCCCAGGTGAAAAAGCCGCTGACAGTCACCCATCCACTTATGGACTGTTTAGAATGTTGCTTAACTTCAACAATCTATCAAGAACGACTAAGCAAGCATGACCATGCGCTCGTGGTAAGTCCCAGTCAGATTATCAAAATTTGACTTACCCTTGATATTATATGTGTGGGTCTGTCATGGTCAGGTAAAAGGTTAGATTGATGATTCAATAAGCATGACAGGGAAAACTGTGAGTCAAATAAAATTACTCATTGTTTACTTGAAACATCTTGTTACGGTTACACCTTCTAAGGGACTTAATTGTTTCCTTATCATAGTTTTCAAATTGATGTTCAACAAAACAACTTATCTTACTTTTTACTAATGTTACTGCAATGACATTTAAAATCACTGGAAGAACTGAAAGAAGAATAAAAAAGAGGTTAGTCCAAACAAACGACTGGAACAAAAATTTTGTAATTTTTTTTAAATGCAAGTAAACTTTCACTGTAGGCGAATGCCTAAGTGAATACTTAGGCACAAAAATGTCAATGAAATACTTTTTTATGTCTTGATTTCAGATACCATTACTACACAATACTGCAAGTAGAGCCATCATTCCAAAAGATTGGAATATTCACACCATCCTTCGCTGAATTCACTACATCCAATATAGAGAATAATATGGAAATTTTGAGACAAAGAGGTGTGACATTCCCTGTTATCTGCAAGCCAACGATAGCTCATGGATCTAAGTCTGCCCACGAGATGATTGTGGTATTCAATGAGAAAGGTTTAGGCGTTTGCAAACCGCCGTGCGTGGTCCAGAGTTTTGTGAACCATAATGCAGTATTACATAAAGTATTTTTAATAGGTGATCGGTAAGTTTCTTCATAATTAACTTTTTACTAAGTAGTTAGTAGTAGGTAGGTACTCTCTGCAAAAATGCGGTCTAACAAGCTACGGTTGAGGTTTATTTTAATGTCATGAAACAACAAGGTTGATTTTCCCTTTCAATACTATTATGACAGGAAAAGTAAACCCTATCAATACATAATTTTCACAGAAACTTTTGTCAAAACTGGTCGACTACTTTCTTTGCTGACTGTACCTACTATTAGACTTCCCGACGTAGTTTTGTAAAAAAATTCCGGTGCATAAGTTCATAATCATGCAATACAACACAACAGCATGCCAACAGCTTGACCAATTACCAATTTTGTTGCTTTTGTAGGGGTTTATTTTAAAGCATAGAATTTTCATCATGTTTTCAAAACAAAGAAATAAATGATGAAAAAAATAGGAAATGGTTTAGAAAGTATGCTGGGATACCAAAAGTTAACTGCGGGTTTACCATCGAATAAAGTTTAAAGTAAGCTTAAAGTTGAGACGCATGAGATTCGATTCCCGTGGCGAGACTTTTTGTAACAAGGCTCTTTGTTAATTTCTGAAATATAAGCGACGCGTGATCCGAGGGCTGGCACATTTTTGGCTCAAAGGATCAGCATTGCCATCCAGCGTGGTAATGCCGCCAGTGTTTTGGGCACGCTTCCGACTGACAGTGACCTGGATCAGTTGAGCTATCTATAGATCGTTTCTAACGATCCTTAGATAGCTTGACTAATCCTGTTGTATTTTGTAAATATATGTAAATATGTAGTAGCTTAGTTTCTGAAATATTAAAAAAAGAAATAGACAAAATCCTTTATTATTGAAGTTGTATCTTTTAGTATTATCACTAGATTTCATTTATTGTCTCTCAGTAAAGTATGTGTACCACGAACTAAGATTATCTAGCATTTTTAATGTCCTCTCTCTTGGGTACTTATCTATGTATGACGATGTCTAGGTACTTTAAGATCGTGGTTTTTTAAAATGATTGTCGATTTATCTAGGTACTTTCAAAGCAGTCAAACGTGACAAAGTGGTTTTTATCACGATCGTAATGACTTATTTTCCTGTTTCCGTGTTTTTCTAATATCCAAGGCTGAATGGCTATTAAATCTAACGATAAAACCTTTGCCTTGATTTTACAAGGCTAGTGCGAATCTAGTATTTCGTTTTATTTCGTTACTAAATTATCCGTCCGCTGGCTTTCGATCCGAAGGTCGTGGATTCTAATTCCGGCTGTGAATTAATTAATTGACTTCGTTTCGGATGCAATATATGTAAGAATTCTAAATGACTAAAGAAATTATGAGGAAGAAAACTAGTTAAATTGGTATGTATACGTATTCTATCTAATAGGCGGCGCGGCGATGGGCTTGCAACCTGTCTCGTATCGAATGTTAACATCTGCAAATTTGTAGATATTTATTTTGGAATGAAGTATTTTTCGGAAGGTATCGAAGAAAAACAGGCTGGAGCTGGAAGAAAAATTTCGTTCGATTTTACCGTCACGACCGTCACGTCACGAAATAGTCACGGTGCGAAGTGCGCAGCCGCGAACAGTCCATAGATTGTTACATTGTTAATTTGGAAAAGCGAGGATTTTAATATTTGACAAGAATTTATTTGACAAATGTCAAGGTTGAAACCAAATAGTAGTTTTGGTTAAAACTTCGTTCCGACCGAGTGTTCCACGACACTTACGCACTTTTTTTTATTATTAGACGTGCTTATGACCTCCTTGACAACTTCGACGGGACTTCATTTCCTAAGACCTGAGAAAATACCGTGTCTTGCGAATACAGCCTGCCTGAGACTGCATAGTGTATCTATCTTCCGTAAGTTGATTTATTTGTTTACAATTATTAAAATTTTCCAGGTATCATATTTGTGAACGGCCAAGTCTGAAGAATTTTTATGCGTCAGAAGATCTCGAGCCAATATTCTACAGCACAGGCGAAGTGTGTAAGGCAGACAGCCAATCCACATTATCGATCTTAGACCCTCACGATACGGCCGATAATACCTTGACGCTGAACGAAAACAAAGTGAGGCATATCGCTAAGTTTCTAAGGAGAAAAATTGGGTTACTGCTAGCTGGCTTCGACATTGTTATTGATAATACGACTGGTCATCATGCGGTTATAGATATCAATGTTTATCCGGGTTATGATAATTTCCCGAACTTCTTCGATCATTTATTAGACTGTATTAGTGAAACTGTTACTAGGAATTATAGCAATGGGGGCAATGGATATCATGAGGATATAATGGGGTACCATAAGATGAATGGTTTTGTTAATGTTGGACTGGATCCTGTGAGATATGGTGTTACTGGTATGAATATTAACTGATTATTTTTAAGACGCAATCTGATCCGAAAGGTGTACTTACGATCGAATTTCTATGTTTTCGGGTTTTTAACCTTACTTTCTGGAAATGAAAAAAAATATACTGAGGTTTTTATTGCGTACCTACTGTAATAACACTTATTTTTGTATAGTTAACGCTTTGTTAGTTGACTGCGTAATATCTTAAGAATCAAGCCAAATCTTATTGAATGAGCACTTGTTATTTAGAACAAGAGTTGTCGAAAACATAAAATTGATCTACTATGGAGTAAGAAGAAAGTAAATAAAAAGGTGTACTTTCAGGTTTATGATATTTTCACATTGTTTTCAATGAAGTGTTTAGAAATTATATATGTATAGACAAGGAAATTGATAGCGGCGGTAACACATTTCGCCTCTATTACAGTGGTCGTCTATCAATTCTGGTCGAATGTATTATATCCAGCAGTGGGCTATATTTTGAACTGCCAATAATGATGATGATGATCAATATATTTCTTTAAAGTAATTCTTATCGCAATAGTTTTAGACAGAAAAAAAGGCAATACTTGCAAAGGCTTTAGAAATTTCCTTAAATTTCTGTCGCTACATTTTTCAATCTGAAACTTAATGCTTTCAAGTACATATAAATTTTATAAATAATGCTGGACATTTCACACAGCATCATCAAGCCCCAAACTAAGCAAAGCTTGTACTATGGGAACCAGCGATAACTAATATATATTTTGTTTGTGAATACATACATATTATACATAGAAACACCCAGACCCAAGATAAATATCTGCAGAACATACAAACATTTATCCCGCGGCGGGAATCGAACCCGCAACCTTATGCGTCCCAAAAGTGGGCTTTCACCCACTGCGCTACAGAGGTCGTCTTGCGTGCAACATGACCAGAATGGTCATGCTTGTAATCATTAAGTTTACTAATTAAAAATATAATTGTAGATAATACGTCATACCTAATTTTAGCTATTACTTTATCATAAGTGCGACGATGTATTATTTGTGTTTACAAATGCCACTTTAATAACGATGTTTGTGGCAGCTAAGATAACATTGTAAGTGGAATTATTTAATATTACTCAATTTAATCTACTTACACTTGTTGCTCTTTATAGCTGTTTTACCTAACGCTTATTTTTATAGTCAATAGAAAGAGACAGAACTAACGGTGTGTTTACACGATGCAATTTTTCGACCAATCTCTAAGCCCCGCCCATTGAGCATATCAACGATAGTCGCGCTATGATAAATCGCATACGACTCATCGTATGACGTCGTATTGACGGCAATTTTTCACGTATACGCTCACGTATACGTGAAAAATTACCGTGCGATACGATATCGTATAGGTTGAAATCGCAACGTGTAAATGCACCATAACTAATGGTTCATTATATTAGTATTATTTTTATCCATTGTATATTATGAAGGAATTTTATTACTATGGAATTGATAAATAAGTTGTAACTGTATTTTGCGAACATCTCAATAGGAAACGTTTAATAAGCACATCGGATCTTTAGCTCTCTGAAGTTAGGTGCAACAGACGATTGCGCAGGTTTGGTAGAGTAAGCGAGATAGCACGATTTTAGGCGTCATCAAAAATGGGTTCTGCGCAGCCACTTCAGAGAGCTAAAGAACCATTGTGCGTATTGTACCTAGTTTGTGTGAATTTGTGGCTTAATCAGCAGAAGTCAACGCACTGGATGGATTTGAATAAATTTTATAAAAAATATGTATTATTTAAAAAGGTAATAATAGGCAGTAATTCATAAGAAATAGTTTATAAGTTATAAGATATGAAAGTACTGTACACATCTTTATGTAAGTATAATATTCTGGCGTGTTTATAATTCTTCTCCTATACGATTTGACCGATTAGTTACCTAAGCCTAAGCTATATTATACAGGGTGTAAAAAGACTACTACCGAAAACTGAGGGTTGCAATCAGACCATGATTCTAAACATATTTAGCGAAAAAAAAAAAACGCAAAATTTTTTTTTACTTAGCTGCGTCATTTTATGTTATTTCCGGTTATTTACTACTACTATTTAGTACACCATAATGAGACCATACCTACCTGATAATTTCATTAATAAAGAAAAAAAATCAGTTAAAACTCAAAATCCAGCAATCTACGTAAAACAACGCGCCCAGTACATACGCAAACAGTAATCTTCAAACGCTGTTTTCTCCGGATATAATTTTTTTTGGAAAATCCTTTTGGATTTAGTTGTGTGTTGGGATGCTGTACCTACCCCTTTCGGCTTCGGTAGACGTCTTTTTACACCCTGTTTATGGACAACGTCCTATCAGATCCGCAAGTAGTAAAGGGGAATGGGTATCATAGATCCGTATGATACTGCCCAGTCTCCTTTTGAAAATACTCGTGTATAATACAAGATTGTTCTAGGAATAAGAATGATGTAATTCCATCGAGATGTCCTCGGATTGAATGATGACGTTTTAAAGTGCATTTGCATGCAAAGTGCATGTTTTCGATTGCTAAGTTCCAAGTCAAGTCGTGGTAGTAAAAATTGTAGTGTTGTTACGCATACCAAGCAATCTGTATTCTGTTTCAAATCAATCTTATTACAAAATTGAGACAACCATCTAGAGTTCGCGTTAGAAACGTATTATTTGATACCGGTATTAAATGGACCCGGGTCCAACTACATCCAAGTTTCATGTGTTTCAAATGTATTATTATTTTATTTATGTGGAAGTGCTAAATAAATGCCTTGCCACCTGTGTGACGCCATTGATAAAATCGCGATCGAAAACGTTGTTCCATAAAGCTTGCTGGCTATAAAATAACCGTAGAATTTCAGTTGACTGAGTTAGCTGTAGGCTTTTAAATCGAATTATTTGAATGAATGGATTACTTACTCTTTTTCATAGAAGTGTATTGATCACTACAAATTATAATTATTATTATTCAGCCGTTCTCGTCCCACTACAGGGTAAAGGCTTCTAAAAAATATAAATTGCCTTATAAAAATAGTTGAGCAAACACCTGTACAGTACGCACAACCAATCTTTATCTCTCTGAAGTAGCTGCGCTGAACCTATTTAAGATGACGCCTAAATGACGAAGACAGCGTTGTATAGCTGCATAGCTCACTCGCTTAGTTGCATCGTGCTATCTCGCCTACTTGCGCAAACCTGCGCAATCGTTTAGTGCACCTAACTTCAGAGAGATAAAGATAGGTTGTGCGTACTGTACTTATGTAATATGTAAACACCTGTTCCAGTACAATACGCACTTCTACAGTCCTGTACATTACAGTACAATTTTTAGCTATCGTATGTACATTGTACAACTTGAATCATTCCATACCTGTATATTGATCCACTCAAGTGTGTTGTATTCTTGATTGAGACTGATTTATAAGTCGTTGTATATAATTTAGTTGTACGAATATATACGTATTTTATCGTTATTTGTGTATTACTTATTTGACTGAGAATCGGTAGCTACGTGTAATTTATGATGATTTTTTAAGCTACGCTTGAATTTTTTAATCTGCTGTATAAATATCAAGACAGGCGGGTATCCATCTATTTATTATTATTTAAATCTCTCTGTCTGTCTGTCTGTCTATCTGTCTGTCTGTCTGTTTGTTACGCTTTCACGCCCAAACCGCTGAACAGATTATGCTGAAATTTGGCATAGTTAAAGGTTGTATGCCAGGGAAGGACATAGGCTACTTTTTATCCCGAAAAAAATTAAAAAATCCCGAGGGACCGCGGTTGACACCGCGGGAGCGCAGCTGGTTTCTTATACATTCTGAGGCGACTACACCTACTTACATAAAAATATTTGTAAAAGAGACTATTTGCTACAAGAGCTACGTTTGCAACGATAAATAATAACCAGTGGACAATAACCAGAATAAAAGATTGATTTCAGCCATTGGCAGTACGCCTAACACCGTACATTTTTAAAACCACTACGGTCATAGCAGAGAATTTTTTATGAGATCTTCGTACAAAGCATTCTTACCGGCAACCCACAAAGATATATTATACTTCTACCTACTGACAATCAACAGTCTACAAGGAGTGTGCGTTACCCTAGCTGGAAAGTGTCTCCTAGAGAGATTTGAGAATGAGGAAAAATTAGTGCCTAGTGAGCTATAAATGTGCGCCAAATGAAAAATTTGTGCATATTGTAGTTTTGGAAATAAACGGAAAAAACGTTTCCAGCTAGGGTAACGTTGTTCCAGCTGGAAAATTCTAAACCAATGGTCGGAGAGAGATGAATTGTATATCGGCAGATAGCTTATATTTGTGGAAAAAATGGAGAATGTACCAACATCCCATTTCTACGTAGCGCTTTATGCCTCACACAAAAGATATCAACGCGTGCTACCGTTTTTTGCGCTATTCAAGTAAACTAATTTTATTTCATGTTACCTATTCTAATTCTCACCTTTTACAGAAATAAATTAGGGGTACATAGGTAGGTACTTAGTTTGTTTTATGTTTTATTTAGTTTAAAATACTTAAGTTCGTATGAGTTAGTGGCCCACCTCTGTGACTGAGTTTTTAGGCTGCTGAGAGGCCTATTAGTTGGTTCAGTTCAGGATATTACAAGAAACTTTTTGTATCTACTACCCTACTATTTTATACAATGAAAGTATGTATAAGTATCTAAGTAGGTGAAAATGGATGTTTCATAATGGAATAGTGTTAGGTGGTTGAATGTATTTAAACCCACTGGTGAAACACAATGGTCACACAAATCACAACGCACATAAAATCTCGTATCAATTCAAACTTTTAAAACGATATGAAATATAACAAAACTATCTCTCTATAATAATATCTCATTGGAAAAAACTAAATCCACAGATGAAATGACAGTTACTAACAACTAGCCTTTGTTACAATCCCACGTGAATTCGAATAACGGTCATGTTAGGTGGTAATTGTAAATTCGACACAGTTTGCTGCATAAATCACACCCAGTTGCGTCGGAAGGTAAATCTGTTCGATTTATTATGCACTAGCACTAGCCGGCGGCTTAGCACGAGCAATCGATTAGCTTACGAATTAGCTTACGCACAATCGTTCTTTAGCTCTCTGAAGTAGCTGTGCAGAACCCATTTTTGATGACGCCTAAAATCGTGCTATCTCACTTACTCTACCAAGCCTGCGCAATCGACTATTGCACCTAACTTCTGAGAGCTAAAGATTCGTTGTGCTTACTATACCTACACCGGAATGTAAATGGGTAAACAGCATGTTACCTACTAACCGTTACGCTGTAATTTTTACCTTACGATTGTGGTTAAGGTACCTACCTAAGGTAACCTAAGTATTTACTAGGATTTTTGAATAAGTACCTTATTATGTAGGTAATTCACACGCGATGAATTCACGTGCGATTGAATTTCTTACTAACTAGGAATCATTGCAAAAGTTAAGAAAATACTATTATAAGTAAGAGCCAACCTATGATTGCAAATTATATACCTCCAAGAAATGTCTTTTTATAGCGTAAGTTCGCTTTCATATTAACAGTGCAAGATTACAAATCTTTATGCACTTTACACATTAAAACGCATTTATAAAGTCGAGATTCAGATTACAAATAAATAATGGGAACGCAGGCTACAAATGGATCAATTCGTTGAATGAACAAGTCGTTTATCGAAGCTTTACGCTTATACTCAAGAGAAAACCATCAAATCATCATCATTTCTGTGCCAATAGGTACCTTCACAGGACATAGAGAACCTAGGATACGCACAATCGTTCTTAAGCTCTCTGAAGTAGCTGCGCAGAACACATTTTTGATGACGCCTAAAATCGTGCTAGCTATATCGCTTACTCTACCAAACCTGCGCAATCGTCTATTGCACCTAACTTCAGAGAGCTAAAGATTCGTTGTGCTTGCTTAGTATACCTACCTCTCGTTTTATACTCTACCATCACAGACAACTCAACCTCTGCCATAGACGTAAGTTAGGTACAATATGTTACGTAGCTTTATTCAATTGTGCAACTCGTTAGCCATTTTGCGAGTAAAAGGCGTGGTTTATTCCCAACTTTATAAATGAAACCCATTTGGAATCTAGGTTCAGTTGTTTTATAATAGTTATGATGGATTATTAGATTACCCACGTGATTGTATAAGCTTATTTCCTCGTTAAGCTAACTGTTTTTGTTATTATCTTGTGGTAGGTAGGTACAGTAACTTTATCTCTCTGCATTTAGTTTAGTAAAGGTTATCATTTGGTTCTAGTCTCAGTATTCCTTCTTTCCTGCCGTTTTTTCTTGCATGGAGAAGATGATGACCAAGCTGCCTTACATAAAGACCCTCTCAGACCAAGACGTCTGAGACAAAGTACGTACAGTACGCACAACCAATCTTTTGCTCTCTGAAGTAGCTGCGCTGAACCCATTTTTTATGACGCCTAAAAGACGAAGACAGCGTTGTATAGCTGCCTCGCTCACTCGCTTAATTTGTTGCATCGTGCTATCTCGCTTACTCTACATACGCAATGTACTACAGTCATGCGCAAACCTGCGCAATCGTTTAGTGCACCTAACTTCAGAGAGCTAAAGATTGGTTGTGCTTTACCTACCTATTTAATCTTTCAGTCAGTTAAATATTGGTCCATGGTAAAAGTTATTAATTCAAATATTGATGAGACATTAGTAACGACTACCTAGGTACTTACAATAACTTTAACAAAATGAATGGTTAACCATTTTGAAATTCCTTTACTTGAGTGTATGGGCAGTTGTTCTGCTCACATAAAGGGCATGTAGAATGTAGCTCTACATCCGCAGTATGCATCCGTGCCGCTAGCGCATTGAAAACACAGGAAGTGATTCTAGAACGCAAATCCAATTTTATTGTAGGGCTGCGTAACTATAGCAAACACGACATACCTTAGCTTAAGTACTTACATATGACAGGGGACTTGGTGTAGTCAGCTTCAAACGAATGTCTTTTTTATTAGGACACAATAACTGATTCGATCAGTTATTGTGTCCTAATAATCCTCCGGCCAGGTGGAGTGACGATC
The DNA here is from genome assembly GCA_951394285.1 of Epirrhoe tristata. Classification (NCBI taxonomy): domain Eukaryota; kingdom Metazoa; phylum Arthropoda; class Insecta; order Lepidoptera; family Geometridae; genus Epirrhoe; species Epirrhoe tristata. The sequence goes on along the minus strand of OX596150.1, from coordinate 6,653,438 downwards.
TGCGAAAGGCTGCCGGCAGAAGCTGGATGCGTCGAGCTGAGGACAGGGCGCAATGGCACGCATTAGGGGAGGCCTATGTCCAGCAGTGGACTGCCATAGGCTGATGATGATGATGATGATGAACTGATTCGATAGGACGCTAATTTCGAACACATAAAAACATATATTTTCAATTTTGTCCCCCTAAACACCTTACAGAATATTCATAAAAAAAACTAAATAAAGTTTTCTATTTGTATTTAGGTACCTATAGGTAACTAACAAGCAAGAAGCTATTTTTAAAGCTGATTGTATGTAGATTGTAGGTGCCTACACTAAATACAGAATAGGATTATCTTAGTAGGGCGCCCACAACGATTTTAGGCTATCTCAAAGATAGTAGGAACCAATTTGGGTTGGCTAACTGATAATGTCAAAGGGTAGACCGTGTGAAGCAAAATGATTTACTAAAAATTACTATCAAACAAAAATACTACTAAGTATTCTGGAGTGTAGGTAGGTCGGTAAGTTAGGTACTTAGAGAATACTTATACCACCTAGTACTTTCAATCAATCTTTAGCTCTCTGAAGTAGCTGCGCAAAACCCATTTATGATGACACCTAAAAGACGAAGACAGCGTTAGTATAGCTGCCTCGCTCACTCGCTTTGCTTGTTGCATCGTCCTATCTCGCCTACTCACGCAATCGTTTAGTGCACCTATCTTCAGAGAGCTAAAGATCAGTTGTGCGTACTGTACTTATATATTTTAAATAGATCGAGACAACAGAGTAGGTAGTTGGACCACTTTCTTTGTTTAGCCAAAATAGAAGATTTTTCAGGTGGGTCAAACTTATAAATAATAAGCTCCCGAAAGCTTTTGATTTATACTTATCCTTGATCATTTAAATATGACAACCAGTGGCGTAGCTACCGGAGGGCTATGCGGTGCTGTGCACCGAGGCCCCCAAGCTCAAGGGGCCCTCGGACTCTTGAGTCAGAGCCCAAGAGTCCGGAAGGCTTTGGTCTTAGGAAACTATAGGTATAATGATTATTTTGAAAATGAAAACAACTGCATTTTTAGATTAAAAAAAAAAACTACAGTCAGCCCAAAAAATGACGAATCAAATCGTAAGTTTTTACAATAATTCAAAGTACGTTTACATTTTGCCATACCTTGCATAATTTGACATGATAAAATCTAAACAGTTCAGTTAGGGCCCCAGTTTATTTTGCACCGGGGCCCTTGGCTACCTAGCTACGCCACTGATGACAACCCTATAAGCATCTCACAGCACAGGGGCGATAATATAATGGTATCCATCAACAGCTAACGGTGGCCGGTGGCCGGCATAAATAAAGGTCGTTAGCGAAAAATTCAAACGAAACCGTGTAATTGCAGCGTTGTTTTGAAATTGGAATTGCGATTCAGTCAGCTGTCGGCATATGCGAGAGGCACGCGCGTCGCGGGCGCAACTGCCTCGCACTATCTGCGTTTTCGCGCGCATTCGGTAATTCGAATTTGGAAAATAGGAAGTTCGTTTTTTAAATTTTTATTTTTGTGACAGTTATGAAGTGCTTTGTACATGTACACACTGGCCAGTGCTTTAAAGTTTATGTGCGACTAGTATCTCATTGTTTTGATTACGAATTTGTTGTATTTGGTTAATGTGTGAAACTCCCGAGTGTGTTTAATTAATTAACAAATGGATAAAGTTTGTGATCGTGAGCTACGTATTTGGATTGGATGATAACCACGACAAAAGGTGAGTTAAAAAGTCCACTCATTAATATTGACCTTGGTGTAGAGATACCTATGTATAGGTACCTCGTACGCAGTAAATCTTTAGGTCTAAATTAGACTACTACGAAGTTTTAAATAAGTACCTATCCTATTTACTACTGTATATAATAAAAACGTTATAGGTAGTTAGTTAGTAAAGATTCATGGTTGTAGTTACCTACCTACATCCTCTGTTAGATGGTTTTTGCGGAAGGCTGGATGGATATAGAGTGGTTTATAGGTGTTTACCTAATGTGCTCTGATTTTTATAAAATTTTTGTTAATAGTTGCATATATTTTTTTCTAAACTGTATACCTAGACTTAGTTAGGTACTTACAGTTTGTCTGCGCAGTGAACGCTTTTTATACAAAATTGTGTTCTGCGCACACAAACGGCTAACTTCACGAATGCCTAGATCCGTTGGGCGAACTGTACCTACTTGGGTAAGTACCTATATTTTTGATTTTTATGTAGGTAGGCAGGTAAGTATTCTGAAGTTTTTATTAGCTGATACCTAGGTATTTATGAAGTTCTATGTAATGTCAACATATAGGTAGGTATAGGTAACATTAAGAAAATAATTTATTTCAAAACATAGGGTACACATTCTTTGCACTATTTTTACAAGTAGATAAGACAGTTTTATTTTTATTTTATTTTATTTTACAAGTTTTGGGAAAACTTACAGCTAGGTATGAACATTTTAGTGTAACTTATAAATAGTATTCTATATATAGTTATAGTAATAAATAGTTTCATTGGTACTTACAAACATTAGCTGACACTCGATGGATCACATAAAAGTGCGGTAGGCCCCAAACCGTGGTTCTGGCCCTGATTATTCACGGTAGATATTTGGACGCGAAAGAACAGGAGTAGAAAGTGATCCCAGCGGTCCTACTGACTAAATGACTAAACATTGGTACGTAACCTAAGTAGGTAACCCGCGGTTTAGTCAGCTCCACACGTATTGACGTTGTCTTTCCTGTGGACCAGGCTGATTAAGCTGAGAGGATGGCGTAGGTGCTGGGCAAGCCTATTCTATCTCAAACAATGTCCCAGGCACTACAGCGTCCCGTTAAGTGTAGGCATGGATTGCCGCCTGATGCTGTATAAATCATCTAATATAGATGTAAAGGCCTAAGTTTTTGAAGTGAAAACTTCTTTAGGCGCGTTAGCGACATAGAGGAAATAGTTTTGAATTGAGTATTAAACTTTAGATTCGACTGGGAAAGTCACGTGACCTAAGATGCTTTAATGTCAAAACGCTAAGACGCTTTAATGTCAAAACGGTAAGACGCTTTACTGTCAAAACGGTAAGACGCTTTACTGTCAAGACCATAGATTTAGCATGGTACCTTTTTATGGTCAAGACGCTAAGACGCTTTAATGTCAAGTAGCGATGTGTATATCCGGAGTGATTAGTTCAATTGGACTACTTCTTTTGCGTATAGTTCATCTATCTCTAGTTCAATTTAAATCCAATCATATCTTCTTATCCGTAGCTCAGAGCGAGATTGATAGAAAGAAGCAGACACAGACAAGAGACAAGATAGGTGATATGTGATATATTCCAATCTTATCAATCCGTCTTCTTATCCGTCGTTCAGAGCGAGATTGATAGAAAGAAGCAGACACAGACAAGAGACAAGATGATATTATTCCAATCTTATCAATCTTATAGTTCAGTAGTTCAGTCTGAGCGAGAACGATAGAAGTATTCTTATCAATCTAGTTCCGTAGTTCAGCGAGCGAGTCGAACGAATTAGGGATGATCGATATTAGAAAAAATCGATGTTAACATCGAACTGTCCATTATATTTATGAAATGTGTTCATTGTTGTAGAAATAACAAAAGTTAAAGAAAAAAAATTATGTATGTTTTAATTAATGTATTTTTTGGGCACACTCTGTAAAATGAGAGATGTGACACTAGGGTCGGCCTAGATGCTGATGGCCTTAGGGGCCTCGGTCAGCTTTACTGGACTTTGGTGTGTGCTGAAGGCTACGGCCGAAAGACTGAACTACTGAACTAAAAGATAGATATACTTCCCAGCGGTGAAAAGATATGTATATATCTTTTCAATTAGGAGATATGTTTTGCACATGGCTAATGTCAAGACGCTGTCACGTGAACTAAGACCACACATATCAACTAGCACATCATAACAAAAATGTTCGTTCGACTTTAAAAACGGCCGCGTGTTTTCGTCAGCGCGATCTAGAAAACGACCTATTTTAGTCGCGCCATCTAGTTATAAATTTCAGAACTACTTTCAGTAACTGTTCTACACTGCATAAAGTTTAGGAATAGAGCTTTTGTTTACATTTAGATTAGATATAATAATTTAATAAATAATTACATTAGAATAAGCTAAATTAATTGAAGAAACTATAAAAAGGTCCCAGATCGAGCATTTTTATGTATTCTAGAATATTGTCAGTGCTGTGCATAGAGAAAAGTACCTACTATCTAATTGTGTTACATTACATACAAACTTACCGAGTGATGTGTGATTATTTCGGATTTTTTAGTACAGTGCATTGGTACATGACTCACACACAGCTGATTTTTCACTTTTTGATTAAAACTTATCCTATGACAAATATGTATGATAATTTTTCCTAGCAGCATTTTTTCAGAAGTAAGTATTTTTACTTGTGGCTTGAAGAAAACCAGAGAGGAGCCGGAACATTCCCAAAGCTATTTCTATCCAACTAGATATGTAGGTACAAAACCTTCCTAATCCAAAAATCCGTTTGATCTAGCTTTTGTCTTACTTTCAGTTTGCCCAACGGATCTAGGCATTCGTGAAGTTAGCAGATTGTCTGCGCAGTGACCACTTTTTCATACAAAATAGTGTTCTGCGCAGACAAATGGCTAACTTTACAAATGCCTAGATCCGTTGGGCGAACTGTACTCTTGAGTTGCATGAAGCTACTAATAACTATCAGTGATGGTGTTCATAGGGGTTGCGCAGACACTTTTCAAATCATTGATTTGTCAAATTGTATATGTTGCGTTTACTATAAATTTAACTTTTAAATTATTACAATTGTTCAACAATAACACTTTATTTTATCTAAAACCTCTGCCTCTGTAGGTACATCTATACTAGATGATTTATACAGAATCAGGAGATTCAGGAGCGAACCTATGCCTACACCCAAGACGATGCTGTAGTGCCTGGGACATTGTATTTATTTACCTAGCTGCTGTAGTATTAATTTAGCTGCTGTACCTACTTTAGTAGTACAAGAATAGATACTGTAGTAGCGCTACCTGTTAGGTACAGTCGCCTGCAATGAGATGTATACGTACAGACATTCTACAATTTTTGAATCACACTCACTCAATGAAAGTATCACACTATTTATATGCAATAACTTCAGAATACTATTGTTGCTACTAAGTACATAGTTAAAATTAAATGTATGTTAGTACAATCACTTTTTAGTTTTGATACAAACCAAATATCTATTTTTGTAAGTTTGTACTTGTTATTTCAGGCAAATGTACACTGTGAAGGCACAAGCCTCAGCTTTTCAAGTACCAAAAAAAGTAAGTTCATATGAGTCTGTACGCAACTCAGGTGTTAATTTCTAGGCAGCGGTGTAAAGCCTCTGTCATTTCTTGTTGTCTGTCTGACAACCGCTGTCTTCATCTTTGTGGGTCATCATAAATGGGTTCTGCGCAGTAACTTTGGAGGGATAAAATTCATTGTGCGTAATATACGTAATTGTTCAAGTTTTCACTTCTGTCGGCACTCCCGGAGTGCCACAATTTTTTTTTTAATATGAATTAAATGGAGATGATATAGGTCGTAGAGCACTAGAAAACAATAAAACGTGAGAACTGAAATCCAAGCGATATGTAAAGTGGATTGTTAAACAGAAATGTTAACTAGTTTAGATTGGAAGGTACCTACTTTATGATGGCACTATTCTGTTTTTTTATTTTTATTTCATAGAGCAATAAAACATTTAACGATCGTCACTTCCTCTGGAAATTAGAAGAAAATCAAATGTTCTGGTGTTGAATTAATTTACTAAAAAAGCCGTTAGAACAACTCCACAAAAGACATTAGGTATATATATAAAACTGAATAAAATGATAGATACACAATACAGGAAACCAGAACTTTATAAACAAATATAAAAAAACTAGATGCGCTCCCGCGGTGTGACCCGCGGTCTCTCGGGATTTTTTCATTTTTTCGGGATAAAAAGTACCTACCCTATGTCCTTCCCTGGGATACAACCTTTAACTATGCCAAATTTCAGCTTAATCTGTTCAGCGGTTTGGGCGTGAAAGCGTAACAAACAGACAGACAGATAGACAGAGTTACTTACACATTTATAATATTAGTATGGATAACATACCATTATGTTACCTAGTAGGTAGGTACTTAGATAGGTATATTTAGATAAGTATAACATACGAAGTGCGTGATTTGGTATGTTAACTTACCTGAGTACCTACGTAGGTACCTAATAAAAAGAGTCGAAATAAATAGAATTGGTTCAGGATTCAGACAATCCTTACTAGGTAACTTGGACGCTGACGCAGAGCTAGAGCTAAAGAAAATATTCGGATCGGAACCAAAATAAATCTTAATGATTTTTATTACCTACAGTCGTAGATATAGTTTACCTACAATAGTTCTTTATTAAAATTTGAAAAACTGGAAATAAATTGGAATTCTTCCAGCAACACAAATCGATTGCAGATTCACGCGACGACGCGCCGCAATAAAATTGAGATCGTGATTACAAAATTCGATAAATTATTCAATGCAAATATGTCCAAGAAATGCTGCTTCGAAGTTCTACTTAGATACTTACTACTTTACTAATATACCTGCCTACAACTCTCTTTGTTACCTATGGAAGAGGTGGACGGACCGAAAAATACCCTATCATCATTTGACGACCTCTGTAGCGCAGTGGGCGAAGGCCCGCCTGCGACGCAAAAGATTGCGGGTTCGATCGATGTTTGTATGATCTACAAATATTTGTCTCGGGTCTGGGTGTTTCTATGTATAATATGTATTTAAAAACAAAAAGTATATAGGTAGTATATCAGTCATCTAGTACCCATAACACAAGCTCTGCTTACTTTGGGGCTAGATGATGCTGTGTGTAAAGTCCAGCATTATTTAATTATCATTGTTGATTACCCTAGGTAGTAGAAGCTCTATTTATTCGGGACTTAATCGCGTAGGTATAACTTATGTACAATCAGCAACGAAAGTCGATTAACTGTTGGACTTTTTAAAATGGCTTTTGTTTTAGATAACCAAGAAAAAATCTACTTTTCTTGGGAAATTATTATGAGCCAAGACTTTATCTTCAAATATTAGTAAAAATATTGGTCATAATGTTACGGATTTCGGAAAAATTCAGATTTGTGAAACATAAAATGGTAATCGACCTTCGTTGCTGACTGTACTTATTTACCTTGACGTATCGATAGCATTACAGCCACCGTGGAGTCACCAGAAGACTCAGGAAAAATACCTAGAAGCTACACTTACGCTAGAATATTATTGTTTTGTTACGAAAATAACGTTACATTGCAAAGTAATTAGAAAATATCGTGTCGTGAGAACGGTGAACCAGCGGGGGTTTGTGCCGTACTACTTATGTACCTAATATTATGTATTTTCTAACGTTTTCCCATAATTATCATGCACGTTCGTGGTTTAGGAGGAACATGGGTTATAATATGTTAGCGTATCGACATGTTTATTGTATGTTAGATATAAGAGTTTACTTATTTCGATATTTTCTTTGGTAATGGACAGATTCAGTGAAATGGATGGTAGTGAAGAGAGGCCAATGCTCAGCAGTCAGCAGTAGGATGAAAAATGCTGCAGATGATGATGATGATAAATGGACAGACTCGTAATTTTTTTTTATTTTAATTAACCTATTTCGTCCCACTACTGGACAAAGGTCTCCCCCAAATGCCTCCAATCATTTCTCTCCTTCGAGGTCTCCCACCATTCTCTTTCGAAGACTTGTCATAAGTATAAAAAAAACAGTGGCACTCCCGGGAGTGCCGAACTTGAACTACTACTCTTCATAACTAACTTCACAATTTAGGCATTCGTGAAGTTAGCCGTTTGTCTGCGCAGAACACAATTTTGTATGAAAAAGCGGATACTGTGCAGACAACGGCTAACTTCACAAATGCCTAGATCCGTTGGAAGAACTGTTCGTAGGCATTAAAAAAGTGAATAAGTAAATTGAATGAGTTGCTATTTCACTAAGCTTCAATTACTTTTTCAATCTGCGATTTTACTAACGTTAAGTAATTACTCGAGATTGTTCAAATCAATTCAAAGCTTTAGTTCGTTACTCAGCAATCTAACATAATTGGCTTGAACAAACACTTCCATTCCTAAATGACCACTAACTATAAAGAAATGGCCAATTTATTTATCGCATAAAGTACAATCTAACATTATGTTTCATTTCATGCAGTTATATTGTGTAGCCTAGGGCTTCAAATTAGGTACACAGAGAAACTATGCAAATATCCGATTGTTCCTAGAGACTCCTCAGTGTTATCAATGCCTGAAATTCTTTGATGTCTGATGGCTTTATTCATTAGACTAGTATGAGTTCTTACGCAGTTGTTATTGCTTTCATAAATTCAATTAAAATAAAAACTGAACAATTGGTAGGTAGCTATGGTGCAAGATTATTTCCGCTTCTTCCTCGTGCTCCTATTAAATTCTCCTACTGGTACTAAAACTGAACATAAAAACCACGGGGATCTGGCACTCGCCGGCCGCTACCGCGGCACGCTTCGCTCGGCTCGTGCGTGGTTATTCACTATACACCTAACCACTCGTCGCTTCGCTCCTCGCAACCTATGCTATGGGTCTGTTAGTTACCGTTTTTATGATCAGTAGGAGCATCAGGACATGGGTGTCCCGGTGCTCCTACCAGTAGGAGAATTTAGTAGGAGCACGAGGAAGAAGCTATTATTTCTAATCATTTTGTGACAAACTATATACCTACCTAACCATAACTAGATGGATGCTGAAAACATTATAATATATCAAAGGTTTTGGTAATTAACTAAACCCTAGTTTAGAAGGGACGCGTGTTAGTTAGGTTCTGATTTGTGGAATAATCAAATATGAATTCGAGATTGTGTCACGTAAAGTTTTCATTGATCTGTGGCGAAAGGCCATCTGTGTCACTTACATGGATAAATAATGTTTTGTTTCCGTGCTTAGAATTTTATTGCGGTGTAGGTAGATCGCATGACAGAAACGATGAATTGACTATGCATTGAATGAAAAATTATCATAATGCATGGAACGGCAAGGTACGGAAAAAATACTCGAATATGCTCAGTACAATTTTATTTCTTTGCTATGATAAATGTAACAAGTCCATAAACACGATACTTCGAAGTTGTCGTAATCTACCAAGAGATTTCGTATCAAGCTAAGATCTATTTGAACTTTTACGTATAGGTAGGTTATTACTGTATGATAGCGTTGCAAGGTCAGTAGGTATAGGTAGGTTAGGTACTTACCTGAGCAATCTGTCTCTACCACGGAATTGTATATAGTTATAGACTATAATAGAATTTTGTGGTCTCTACTTGTACCTACAGTTCACCCAACGGATCTAGGCTTTCGTGAAGTTAGCCGTTTGTCTGCGCAGTGAACGCTTTTTCATACAAAATTGTATTCTGCGCAGACAAACGTCTAACTTCACGAATGCCTAGATCCGTTGGGCGAACTGTACGGCTACAATCAACATAGGACCTGAAGACTAACGACAACATAAAGTTCGATGTGTGATAGTTTTCGCACTCGGTTTTGCACGCTAAGGTACCTATAACAGTAACAGTTATACTTAATAATTATATAATATAATATATTTATTTACAAAAAAGTTCCTTCACCGTTTAAGAGTACTGAAATTGTGTGTGGGTAAGCTTTGACTTGGTAAGACTTCTTCACAGCTAGAACTTCAGTGTTCTACCAAGAATTTCTCGCACTTTGTAGAGGCACCTTTAAGGTTGACTAGCGTTTGTGGTTTTGAGCACAAGACAAATATTTACGCTGTTCACACACGAAGTATTGTTTGTTAAAAATAATATGCGTAGTCACTGAGAAATTCCTATGAGCGAAGCAAAAAAATTTGCATAAATCTTTGTACCAAAAAAACTTAGGCCTTTACATCTATATTAGATGATTTATACAGCGTCAGGCAATCTATGTCTGTACTGTTGTATTGTACCATAACAATGATATTATTATGGATATTTATGGCGAGCGTAAAGTCTTTCACGTGGGTGGTGTTTTTGTACACTAAAATTTTTGTATTAAGTTTTGAAAGGTTAATAAAACTGAAAACGGTTGTTATGAATAAACCGACAGTACCTATAAGTAATACTTATGTATACAATATAGGTATTTACTTACCTTCATTTCCTTTTAGCGGATTCGAAAAAATAAAACTGTTTTTAAATTCTTATAGATCAGCAACTATTCAGTCAAAATACTCAATAGTTTCATGAAGAAGTATGTACCTACTTTTAAATGAAGTACCTACATCGATTTAGCTGCCTTTAGGTACTTACTAAGGCTATTTAATTTGAAATTGGCCACGATTGATAGTTTATACTCAGTATTTTCCCTCTATACTACTTGAACAAGCCACAGGGTACATAATAGTTAGTACGTGGCAAACCAGACTTGCACCTGTTAAGGAATAATGCATCGTCTAATGAGTTGAACGGGCATTACACGCTAGCGATGGTTAATATGGTTATGCAACTCGTTTAAACTGTTTCAAGGTAGAGAAACAATTTATGACTATGATACTGACCTAAGGCTCGTAAAGATTGACTTTTATCACAAACCGGACACTTGATAAAACTTCTTATAGACGCTACGGTATAAAATCTTAACATACAAAAAAATATTGACAAAATTATATTCAATAATATACAGAACATGTTTAGATTAGAAATATAATTAGAGTTCCACAAAGAACAAAATCTTATAAAGTTGTCAACAAATTCCAATAGTACCTACCACGTGAGCTAGCATTAAATATAATGTGTAAGACCTAGGCAATACATTTTTTCTAGCAAGCGGCATAATTTGTATTTTTGGAATCTTAGGGTTAATATAACCACCTATTAACTCAACTTAACTAAATAAATAATAATAAATAACGCTGGACTTCTCACACAGCATCATCTAGCCCCAAAGTAAGCACAGCTTGTGATAACACAAGCTGTGAGTACCCATAAGGGTACTAGAATGACTGATAAACTACTTATATACTTTTTGTTTGTAAATACATACATATTATACAAAGAAACACTCAGACCTGGGACAAATATCAGTAGGTCATACAAACATTTGTCCCGCGGCGGGGATCGAACCCGCAACCTTCTGCGTCGCAGGCGGACCTTCGCCCACTGCGCCACAGAGGTCGTCTAATTTGTCTGAATTCATAAAAATATTAATATCTATGTGGTATTGTATGTATGTATTGGTAATATCCGATTCGATGCAGTCGGCTGCACGAGCCGGCGTCCCCATAAAATACCATACTTGTACCTACTATTTTGCGATTCCCCCTAACTGCAACTTCACGGTTGATCGATTCCGGATTCAGCCACTCTTTATTCACCCTGTTTTTTAAAATTCACGCGAATACCATGTAGCAAAGAGCAGATAAAAGTAGAGGTTGCATTACTTGCATTTCAATTTAGGATGAACACTAATTTCGTTTTGAAGCCTACAATCCTTTCACCACAAAGAACTAGTGACAGGACACAGAATTAGGTTCTTAGGTAGGTAGTACCAAATTTTCAAGTGGCAATATTTGCGAAACATTTTTGATTTTTTTCTCGCGGCTTTCCCAAGCCAACTATAATAACTCAAAATTAAACCGACTATAAACTAAAACTAAACTATAATAACTCAAAATTAAACCGACTATAAACTAAAACTAAACTATAATAACTCAAATACTCAGATTGAAGAAGATAACCAATATGGAAGTTCTGCGTAGAGTCAACGAAGAGAGATCGCTATTGCAAGTTGTCGAGAACAGAAGGGGAAAGATGCTCGGCCATCTTATACGACATGACAGTTTCATTAAGAACATTATAGAAGGGAAAGTGGAAGGAAGAAGAGGAAGGGGAAGACCGAGGATAAGCTACATGAGCCAAGTGAAGAAGAAGGTAGCTGTCATGTCGTATAAAGAGGTCAAGGAAGCAGCCCTGGAAAGAGATACATGGAGAGGGATTCATCAGTTGTACCGACAAGGAGTAAATCCTTAAATAAGAAGAAGAAGACTCAGATTGACTCAGGCACAGTATAAACTTGATACCTTTGTGCTGAGTAAATAACCCAGAGCAAATTCGCGTTAGCGTGCTGTGTGACCGGCTTACAATGATTAATTCTCAATCAGTGGCTTTAGGTCTGCCAACGTTGTACCAATAGACCGGCAACAGCTTATGCAGATTACAGCTTGTTAGCTGGCAAAAAGTGGTAAAAAGTACGATGTACTTCATGAAACCAGTCACAAATACTTACGCTAAATAGTGTTTTTCAACCTAACTTTCCTGTGGTCCTGAGCAAACATACTCGTATTATGGCAAATTGGCAAGAAAAATGTATCTGAGGCCTTGTTAAATTGACAGATAAAAGGAGTTTATTTTATTAATCTAAACGTTTTAAAATAAAAAGCTCATAAAAGCTTATTGTAAAATTAATTATAGTGTATCGTAGCTGGTATAGTGTATAGTTGTACTGTATAAAATGAACCAGTTAACACCACTACAGCCTGCATTAATTCTGTTGGGAACAGCTTTTCACGGTAGCTTAACAAATATTAATTTATGTAAAGGTAACACTCCAACTGTCGTTAGCCTTTTGGCAATAAAATATTTAAATCCCATATCAAATTACAAAATGCCATTTAAAAGGCATTTGAGACTGTTCCGTTTGATTCAGAAATAATTCAATAATTCGATGTTGTAATTATTTGTTTGTAAATTCAATGTTACCTACTAGGATAATTGACTTTGTATTAGAATAGGTATTTTATGATTATTGTTATTTACAATGATTTCGGCTTTCCATAATTTATTAGTACTAATCTACTGTGATTTTATCTTTATAGTAGGAACTACTTGATGTTGGTTGTAAACAATTTGGTAGAGAACATTCTGAAATACTTAAATAAAAAGTACGTGTGTGACGTGGAACACTCGCTTGGATCGAAGTTTGTAGGTGCATTTGACATTTTGACATTTTGTGCACCTTGTGCACCACTTTTTGCAATCTGCGCATCTTTTTTTAGCGCAGTAGTGCGCACTATTTTGCACAATTTGTGAAGTTAGCAAAATGATTAAAAAAAAATATTAATAAATTCTCCTAATAAAAAAATATTAATAAAGTTGTGTCTTTGCAGTTGTCCTTTTATTCCCTGGAGACAGCGAAATGTCGTGACGGTAAAATCGATCGCTTTTTTTCTAGAATCCTTCCTCGATCCCGTCCGAGAAGGAACTTCGTTCCAATTATGATATTAAACGATTTTGCTTATTTCCTGGCTAAAATATTTGTAAAAACCTCTTTACGATCAAATCACAAAGTATTTTTTGGCAACCCTCAAAAATTACTAAAAACAAAAATGAATTGAAAACACAGGTGCACACAATTTGTTCCATACACTGACCACGTCATCACTCTACAAAAACAGACAAAACGTTCACAGCCTCATATAAAACCATAATAAAAATAAAACACAATACCGCGGCGTCTCTCGATACGTAACAATAAAAGCACTAGAAAGCCCTTGTTTTGCCACCGCGAGAGCACTCACCTTTTACCCAGTCACCTACCTTCAGTAGTACCACAAATGTGTGCGGCTCGACAATCTTTGCTTTTGAAACCACGGAAACTGCATTGCGCTCGAAATAATATACAAACCGCATTGAGCTAATATACAAACCGCACGTGCTTTCGTCGAATATCAAAGAATGGTAGGATTGGAATGGCTGACATTTGGTTACATTTTTGGTTTTCATACATAGCACGAAGTCTGACGATGCGCACAATATTTGTCTCACTACAGTTCTCACATTTCACGCAATCTCTGTTAGGCTCTCTGCACAACTAGCGACCGGAACGTGTTCCTCTGAGACAAATGGGTTAAGAATAATAAATGAAACGCGAGAAAATTGTGCGAGCGCCTGAGATTCAGGAGTACTTACGTCCTATCTAGAGACCGGCACAAATCTATTCGTAAAAATAAATCATTGGATATCTTAGCACCTAAATAAATAACCTAGGGAATTGCATTTACAGGAATTTTATCAACACATGCTATCTTTCTCTGCTTCTGTATAATTCATCTTCTTGCGCTGAAATATCAAGGTGACCAAGTATTCAATAATCTGTCTCAAATTGAGACAGATTATTGAAGATTATTCATGGAAATTGAATCGCCATGATTTTCAAGAGACTCAAGAACTGAAGCATCCACATAAAGTAAATACAATAAGCGTCTCTATCGCTGCTTTTCTCTACGTGTGTACAGCCTAGAGTGGAACTTCCTATCTTCTGATGGCTCAAGTTCAAAAGTGAAAATTTACATAGTAGGTACGTATACCTAGCTATAATTTCTGCCTACGCTAGTGTTGTCTCGTTTGAGTGGGATAGTGGAGTAGGGTTTCCACATTATGTGAAAGTATTATTTGTTCATAAGAAAATATAACTTTCTATCGTCTAGAAGAATAATGCGTCGCTAAGTTAAATACTTGGTTGAATGGTTTATGAATAAGATTTTTACTGTTTTACAAGCACGCAGAAAACCTGTTAAGGAAAATATTTTTTTTATATTTTTTTTATTTAACCTATACTGTCCCACTGCTGGGCAAAGGTCTCCCCCAATTCCTTCCAACCATCTCTCTCCTTTGATAGGTTCCACCACCCACTATCAAAGGAGTCGAGGTCGTCTCTCCAGCGCTTCCTTGGCCGTCCGCGGCGTCGTCTCCCTTCAGGTTGCCAGGTTGTTAAAATGTTGGCCCATCTCATATAAACATTGAAATAAAATATTAGGCCATTAGGCGGCCTAAAATCTACGTCATTAGAGCCACGAACTCATACGAGCTTACTGATTATAACATGGTCGTGACTGTATACCTGACGTATGATAGAAATATTAACTGGTTTTATACATGTTCGCGGAAGATCGATGAATTAGCCATTTCATGATATGCCTAGGCATATCGCTTAGCGACGCAATTTCACGATCTGCCTTTACACTCGCCATATCGTTCCTTTGACGATTTGGCTAGGCGATACTTGGGCATATCATGATATGCCTATTAAGTATATTCTTATTTTTCTCTTTTTAGTGTGTAGAAGTCTGTTTGTGTTCTGTGAAGTCGGTTCAATTTTTTTTTTCAAAAATTTTTATTTCACTAACATAACATAACTTAACCAACAAATTTCGATCTAAGTAAGTGTTGCTTAACGTTAAGCATTGAACGTTATGGCGGGTTTAAGTTAGGCAGATCGTGAAATGGCGTCATTGAACGATATGCCTAGGCATATCATGAAATGGCTAATTCATCGATCTGCCTTCGACATACATACCTATGCCAATATTTTGCAAGTTTTGTTTTCACGTAAGAAACTGCAAGACTCATCGTCGCTTATTAGAATATAATTTCTCGCGATTCGCGATCTTAAGAGGTTTAGTGCGCATAAAATGTATAATGAACTTATTAAAAATATGTTACGTTAACCGTCGGACAGCAATTAGTGGATAACAATCAACACGACATGCAACGAGACAACATCACCTCACACGCAACTCTACCGTGAAATTACTATTTTTGTACTTTTAGCATTCGTCAATAATAATGATTACACCATCATCATCAACCGTCAATACATACTGCTGAAAAATAAGTACTTATCAGTATTTTTAGATTTTTCATAGTAACGGAAAGCTCTGCGCGGATTCACATAATCGAAAGCTGTAGCTGGTTGAAACGAATTCACTCACGCGTCACGTAATCTCAAATCGAGAAATTTTCGACAACGCAATGCTATCAAGTTGTAGAGCACTTTTTATCAGGCCTATCTTGTGTAAATAACCTACTTGTACAGTTTGTGAAAAAGCTGATATTTATTAGAAACGCTTCGGAAACATAGTTATTGTGTAGGTAAATAAAAAAGAAATAAGTAAATCTATACGTAAAATAAACCTAGGTTGATAATATTTTTTTTATGTTTATCTAAGACTATTTTTTTCGTCAAAATTAATATAAGGTTTAAGAGATTTGAATTAACATCTACCTTCTATTTGTAGTAGGCGTACGCATAAATATAATACGAAATTCTAGATCAACTCACATATTTTCGCAATAAACACAATCCACATCCACTGAATATGAATCTACACACGCTCGAAGTTTCTCTTCATTTTGCCCTTAGGAAGTGAAAGTGGTTCCGATAACATCGCTCCTCATTAGCGTGCGCACGATCTAATGAGCTTCGCGACACCTCGCTGCCATTGTCTGATCTCTGACACGATTTGAATAGATGACCCGTATCGATCCGGTGATGGTTGGATGCAGTCAATAGAGGCGTTTTTAACTTCGAACTGTAGGTTGTGAACTGATCTAGGAACCTTCCTCAATGAATAATTTGAAATTTTGCTACAAAAAATCGATTATGTGTTTCATAATCGATTTTTTGTAAAAAAGGAAATAAATTCGTGATGGCCACTAAGGTTGTACGAGTAGTGGATTTTAAAATTGGAACGAGTATTTTTTTCTTTTCTAACCAGTATGTAGGCGTGTCATCATCGGTCTAGTGAGCAAAGAGTATAACTGATAAATTCAAACGAAAAGGAATAAAATATTTGGTATGCATAATGATTTTTTTTTTCATTTTTCTTTTCCATCGCTGTCTCGTTATTCAATTGAATACCGTTGCTTTTATTAATTATTTTAATAACTGTAACTCGAGTAGTTTAGAGGTCGTTGCTCTGTGTACCTAGCTATTATTGTTATGTGCAACTAATTTTATTTTATGTTTGCATTGTTTCATAAATTGCACTGCAATTTATTGTTAATTGGTTTATGATGATTACAAAGTAAGTTTTGAGGGACGTTTGCCCAGTGTAACAAAAAAAGCTCATAAAATGAAATTGCATAGATACCTAGTGCAGATAATTTTTATAACCTTCACTTTTCAATAACACCGTGCATTTAATTATGTTATTTATACATAAATATAAAGAGCTTGTGAATGCAATGATGCAATTTTCTTGATTTACCTCTTTTCAATGCCTCTATTAGGTACCTACTTCCTCAGACGATGACAGAAATTCATGAATGATTTTAATGAGAAAAAAAGACAGTCGTTCCACTCATGTAATTATTCTTTGTCATTCCTCATCTTCCTAATACTTTTCTTTCTACCTACTTATCCTTCTATGATGTTCTTTATAATGCCTATCATTCTTCGTCTTCTTAATTTTAATGCGTGCGTAAGATGTGTTTGTGACATCATTGTTACCAGAAACACAGTGTACACACTTTATGGCTTATGTACCGACTTCCAAATTAGGTCAGTGCATTGTTGACAAACGCTTGCGATACAGTTGTAACTCATTAAAGTTAAAAAAAACAGGCCATTTTATGGTACCTACAGATTATATTTTTTTATGTTAACCGCACACTTATGGGTCACTAAATATTTTAAAATGCATCCCAAAAATCACTCCCATGCAGGACTTGAACCCATGACCTTCAGCAATCCGTGCTGATGCTCTCAGCATCTATATTATTATATTATACATAAGCATTCGGATAAAACCTATGCCTTAAAAGAGATATATGGCCTGGGCCATAAAAATAATCTATGTCTGTCTCCATTAAATCCTACTAAACCAGCCTCCAACAAATTTTCTCAACTGAATATGACAAACGTAAATCTTGCAATTCGAGCTTCATACATGTCGCATTCCTTGCAACATCTGTAAACAATCGTTGGTCTGGCTCCGTGCGTGGGCGCAACTAATGAATCATGGCAGTGCTTAACTGTTCCTTGCTTTTGTTAAATGAACCATGAATTTAACTACTTAAAGCTACCTAGTTCTTTAAAAATTAAAAACTCGGCTTTTCAAAGTCTGGAAAGTTTCGTTCTAAAACAGCGTTCGGAAAAATTAGGAAAAATAGGGTTGGTACTCAACGTATACGATAAAGTACTTACTGACTTAGGCACTTTTCGTTTCGCGACTATCGCGTTCAGTGTTGCCATGTGTTTCTCAGCTGTTTATCTACAGATAAGTTAAACTATATGCTGTATATTATAAAAACGTAAAACCTTGGTTGAACCCCGTGTTGACACATGTCAAAACAAAACTGTTACCACAAAAAAGCGTTCTATGTACGAGCATTTAAAGATCGTTTTTCTAGGGACAGTATTTTAGTTAGACTTGGTCTAAACTCGGCATTTTCTTGTAATAAAACCCTATGTAACTATTACTTCCTAGTAATACGAAAATTTAAGATATGACTTTCAATCACGCTAGTCGACCGATTTTGGATGAGACGGAGGTGTAAGTTAATAGCATTTCAGATATTTCTGTTTAAAATATTGCAACGCGAGCAAAGCCGTGGACAAGCTGGGCTATTTATTACCTATAGTTTAGGTTATGGCTCGTAAATTAAGTTTATAAGGAAGCCGACGGTTATGGATACACGTTATCTGTTTGACCGATTTTGGTGCAATGAAATGAGGGCAGCAAGTCTCGGAATTACTTAGTGAATGTGAACTAGGAACACTTGATTCTGTGGTTCTGAATCATAGTTCAAATATCGAAGGCGTATAAAGCTTGCGCGTATGTTCTCTTATTACTATTTTCAGATTCAAAGTGATCCCAGCGCTCTTACTGAATAAGTGCTTTTTGATTTTTTAAACTTACTTTGGGTCCAAATTATGCTGTGTGAATTGTTCAGCAATTATATCAAGTCACTCACTGCTAGAGGAGGCTTCTTTTCGCTTTTTCTAAACTGGTATTTTTTATTTAGAGACTCTGATACAGACTTTGGTAGCAACTTTTTCAGATATCAGACATCATGGCGTATTATTTCGCGTTTTATTTCTTGATTACGCTATCAAAGTGATCCCCACGACTACGAGTACATAAACAGTGATCTGTATCAGGCTTATGTAAATCCTTCCATCCTCGTATAAAATACAAATTGAATTCAAAATACTCTGTGATTTCAACTAATATAATTCAATCAATTCTATCATACACAATCATGTTATGGCATGCAAGGAGCTGAAACCAAGTGACTTAGGTTCCTGACATTTCATAGCTTTATGTAAATTGTTAAATGGCAAACAAGAGTTATGTGTGCGCACGAATTTGTGCTGTTCTGAGCCTGGACTTGGGTGTCGGAATAAATTACAATAAATATTTGAGTTGGCAATGAAACTTGAACCATGCGACAGCTAGAGTCTGTAGCATATGAAACAGTAAATATATAAATAGGGCCAAGGGCGTCAATCTAGAAGCGGTCTATGGTTCCTTTCCAGAGCCATATTCTATAGGTTGATTGACGAGACCGATGATCAGAGAGCTCTGCTTACCTTGGACAGAAGATAAGTATTGCGAAGATAATAGAATAGGAGAAATTCACTTTCGTAGAGAAAATCATTGGAATGTCCACAAAACATTTGGGCTCGAAACAATGCGGCCTTAATGTATTCATTTCTACATAATTGAATTTATTAACATGTTTAGCATATTGATTTTCACTTAAGAAAAATACAGCCTAGACTAAAAAAATACATGATAATATTGATAAACACAAATGTTTAAGCCTAAATATTGCTAAGAATGCATGGAATAATGACACAATTATAGCCATCTGTACAAATTACGCATTTGCGCAATTTTGATATGTTATGCTCAGGCTGCGAACATCTATAGAAATGATTGTAAGTACCTACCTACTTATTATTTCTATTTTTAGTCACGAAATAAACCCTTCTAAGGAAATTGAGACTATTCATACCCTAAGACCTACGAATGTAAGTATTTGATTACAAGGGCGGTGGGTTACGGATTATATGAGTCAGAAGGCTTCCACGGCTTCTCTTTAATGACTGTGAGTTTGAAGGGTGATTTAAATACCTAGGCATGAGCCACTTCAATTATCGAAAGAAAGTTGGCTACATCACCATGTCATGCTGAGTCAACGTAAACATACAGACAACATTGTCGTGTCCTCAGTTCTTTCGAACAAGTGCGTTGAAAGGATTATAAGTGCGCTTTCTTCTTTTTAAAAGAAGCTCTTTTCGTGCACTGGACACATCTGTCTTAGATTTTTTTGGTTCTACAACATGCCGGTTTCTTTACGATATTTTTCATCACCGTTTGAGAGTACGTTGATACATTTTTCGACGTAAAACCCATTGGTGAACGACTGGATTTGAACCCACAGATCGCAAGTCGATTTGCGATTCTAATTTACCACTCATAAGTGCGTTAATGATGATGTATCATGTACCTACCTATAATAGTAAAAGTAAGTAAGAAATCACCTTAAATGTCCACTGACTACTATTCTGATATGTTTACCCCTATTTACTCTTTTATTAGGATACTTTTATGATGTAAAACAATACATTACGTTGAATTGATAACCTTGTTTTTTTGTGGTCAGTTAAAAATGGATTGCGATGCGCTTTTGCGATACCCTAAGTGCGCATAATACTAAAATCAGAGTTTGTTCTACAGAAAACCTGTGTAAATAAGATTATTTTATTGCAATGTATGCGATATCTACAAAGTAATGGGCCAATAAAGTTACCTTTATATAGCTTTTAAGAGTAAAAGAGCTTGTAAAATCATAAAAACGGTGGATTAATTTTAAAAGAATTCGTTTTGGTCAATAATTTTGTTGTGTACCACGTTTTTAAAGTTTTGATTCGAGCTATAACTTTTATTGGTCATCTATTAGATATACCTACAGTTAACGAGCGTCGGAATGGCACACTGTAGTAAAATTAGGTCTGTCTCTTCCAAAGTGTACCTATAAAGAAGCTCAAATAATACCAACATCCAAATACTTACGTTTATTTACGAACATAACTGATCTTGTACAAAACCCGCAGCTTAGTCAGCTCCAACCATATTGACTATGTCTTGCTGACTTTGATCAAAGCAAGCCTGTTCCATCTCAAACAATGTCAGGCATTATAGCGTCCTGTTGCTGTATAATTCTACAAGGTCTAGGGTCGGTTCACATCTGACGGAAGATGCGTCGCGTATTATTGGTCGCGTAACGCCAGAACAGACAATTATATGAGAAAACCTTCAACCTTTCACTTGACCAATGATACGCGATTATGATAACGAAGACAGCTGAATACGCTCGACGCATCTTCCGTCAAATGTGAATCGACCCTATTGTATTCCTTCTGCGGAAAAAGCCAGACCCGGAATTTTTGGGTTAGTTTTCGGAATTTCTGGACGTGATTTTTTTGGCTCTAATTATAGGATGTTAGCAGGGGATTGTATACACGCATTAGTTTTGAGGTGACATGAAAACATCAAATACTGTATTATATTACATTATGGGAGGGATCATTTCACTAATACATTTAAATGGTTAATTATAAAGTACTTAGTCACATTCACAAATTGAAAATCATTGGTCGTAAATGTTTGTCACTACATTATCCTCACTGCTAATCTTGAATGGGTTTTTGATTATTTCCAAGGGTTTAGTGTCGATTTACACTAACTATATTAGTGCTCTTCCTTATCTGTATTTTTACAGCTTTGTATAAGTATATGAGGAAACAACCGAGAGAAACCTATGTCCTGCAGTACGATAACAGAAAATTCAAAGTTATTGCAACCCTCAGCGGAAAAAAAGCTAGACTGAAAAACTAACAATTTACAAATTGTTCACATCAAAAAATATTTAATAAATATACATATTTATTAAACAAAAACATATTTATAAAACGTTTTTTGATGTTGAATGAATCCTTTGTGTTGCCGCCGATGAGAGCAGTTTAAAACTTTCATTGGTAACGCAAAATATATCTACATCTATCGCAGTTATAAATGATTGAAACTAAATAACTAAAAGCCTTTGAACGATCACGAGCGGTGCAAAGGCAATTTGTCATATTGACCCACAAGCTATTTTGAGCTTTATTGCAACGGTTTACGAGAGAAAAGTTCTGAGGATTATCGGTATTGAAAAGATATCTACGTGAGAACACGCACAATCAATTTCGCGGCACGCGCCTATCTAACTATCTATATAAAATGCGTTGACTGACTTCAATTTATAGCTAAAACCGTTAGCAACTTAAAATGAAGCTCTGTTTTAATTTAATGTAGGGTAGCCTAAGAAACACATTCCTAAAAATACACCCATAAGTTTTATGATAAATATGCACTTTGCCTTTCCAAACACCATCACAACGGACCTACAGAAGCAATTTCACGCGATCGGAGGCACGGGCTAGCCTTCTTAATAAAACGGAAGAACGAACGGTCATTGAGAACGGCACGTAGTGTTCTCTCAAATACGAGATCTACTCAGATCAGATCAATCCTGTTAGAAACCACGCGACTTCTTATTCAATAAATTTTCCTGCGACTTTGCTTACGAGGTACCTGCATTTTTTGCGTGAAATAAATGAATAATCCATCTAATCAGCCCACATTCACCCACCCACTGATGTGTGGTAGGCCTCTACATTTTCACACTACCTTTTCAGGTCCTGTGCCAGTTGAACCAATTGTCTTCCACCGTCCCCACAATACCTTCTTTGGCTGGTGGTCTGCCTGGTGTCTTGTGGCCACCACTCGGCCACATCCTCTGTCTAATAAATGCATTAAGCAACATAAAGTAAGATAATCCCCGATCTCCATTATTTATGACTGTCACGTATGATTGCTAGCTTTTGCAAAACGTAAACATGAGCCAAATAAGGAATTAGCGTACATCTGGTCAATTTCCTCGCTAGTCGATTTAACTAACTCGCCAGTTTACTCATGAGACAGTTTCTAAATTTCTTAATTTACTTATTTGTCAGTTTCAATAAGTTGTCAATTTCCCTATTTAGTTGGTTCTATCTTCAAAGAATTTTAAATGATTTGAGAGAGATAATATACTACCGCACTTGGGAGTACAGTCGTGATCCAGTTTTGTTTCATTTTGATCGCAATATGCACTTTTCCAATAATATTTATGCAATAATAGTATTTGCAATATGGCACATATTGAGTGAAATTGAGGCCATATTGAGATGTAGGTAGAGGGGTATCCGCGACTTATATTTTCTATGATCGTCTATCGCGTCTATAGTACAGACTCTATACAAACCGACCTACTATATCCAAATTGGCAGAGCTTCCGTATGGGTTTTAAATGGGAAATTATTTGAGAAATTGGAACAAACAAAAGGTTTTTTAAGGGTAACTACGTTAGGCGAGTGTTGGCTATGTGCTGTAGGTAGTTTTCCTTGCTGATAGACCCGATTTGGTCGGGTACGGTATCGTATGGTCTGTAGAGCCTAAGCCGATGCACATTGGCTGATATCAATGCATATAAGGTTAATGGCCTTTGATATGAACCCGTGAAGACTCAGAAATGAAAATGTGTTTTAAATTAGCTGCTGGCTTCCAGCATGATGATAGAATTGGTAAATAGGAGTAGGGGGTAAGGTGTTTATGCTTATGAAGAACTTGCAGATGTCAGGCCTATAGTTATACAGGATGCTACCGCTACCAAAAAACTGGAACTGCATTCAGATTCAGTGAAATATTTATGCCTGCATCACACAGAATCGTTTTGCGATTTAGTGCAATTCATTTGAAATTAACGTCCTTATAATTTTTTTACTGTCTTCGGTTGGAATCAATCAGAAAGTGATCTATGAATATAAAAGTGAGTATTTTTGGGCGTTTTCCATACATCCTGTATAAGAAATGAGTATAAGTTTCTTGTATAAGAAATGAGTATAAGTTTCTAATATATTATGTGTAACACACATTACCAGGTTTATAGAATAGAATAAAGTTTATGCAGCTGTAGTATAAAGGGGACGCAGCTGCTGTTGTGAATTATATCGTTGTCAACGAAAATCCGCGTTACATTTGCGTATGAATGCAGAAAATTTGTATAAAATAAGTGGTGCTATAGTTGATAAATTGCATTTATGTTCCGAGCCCACTTAGTGGAATAAGTAAGAAGAAGAAAAGTTTTAAAATCACTTAAGGTTGACAAATGATCTAGTACTCGTATAATAGCTTCTATAGCTCTGAAAGCTGGAAACGTTTGCCGCATGCCCAAAGAACATGGCTAAAGCCACCACTGAATGGAATCCGATGGTGCGGCGACGTGGAAGGCCCAAAGCGCGATAGCGGGATGAGCTAGACTCCTCAAAAAGATTGGATTTATTATGACCCAGAACCGGAAGGTTGTATCAGGCTTTCAAATAAATGTTTATAGGAACTAGTGCGGAGCAAGTCCAAAAATAGTTCTATCTATTAGTACTGTTATTATCTGTGTTTATGGTTATCTAAAGTTTGCGTTAATAAGTTTCCATTACCCTAAGCACCAAGTAACATTCACTAAATAACCACTTTTCCATATCAAAGTTGCGTTAATACACCGGACTGGATCAGCGTTATCGTGCACTAAAAATTAATTTTAATACCCATTTTGACGTTGATTCTTGGTTTTAAGTTACCTACCGCAGATTAAATAAGTAATTTGGTAGATGGATAAGTAAATGGTTATTTTAAGTGGTACCTAGTCGTTATCTTAAGTAGGTAAGTATATATTGGATTAAAGTTCTGAATGAATAAATTATGCCACCAACGTTTTATTATTTTATGCCTTAAGCTTACTTTTCATTGTTACGAATTTTTACATTATTGGAACAAAGTTCCTTTTCGGACAGTATCGGATGGGGGCTGGACGAAAAAAATTGTTCTATTTTTGCGTCACGACACATGTATATGTCAAATCGTCACAGTTCAAAATGCGCACACAGTCCATAGATTCTTACATTACATTGTTAATACGGAAGAGCGTTTCTAGGATACCTAATTGACAGTATATCAAGTTGAAATTCCCAGTAAAGAAAAGTAGTCATTCATAGTAGTATTCATTCATGGTTCCCATAGTACAAGCTTTGCTTAGTTTGGGGCTAGATGATGCTGTGTGAAAATGTCCAGCATTATTTATTTATTTATTTTTATTTATATTTTTTGGATAATATCTATTTTTTTTTTAACACTCATGATTGGGTCAAGCAGGCGGCAGGACTATGTATTCCTTGTCGTCGAGGGTATCAGACACTACGAGCAACAAATATCTGCAGATTAAGCTAACATTTGTCCCATCGCTAAAATCGAACTCGCAAGTCTTGCATCTCAGCCAAGCATTCACGCTTCCGAGGTCGTGAATACTCTACATGCCTTTTATTCGTCCTCATACAATTATAAAGCTCATACCTACAGTTCCATTCAGTAACAAACCTCGAGAGCATTTACAAATAGAAATGTTGATCGTACATTCACATCATTCACAAAAGAGCTGTTAGAAATCAGCTTTTCAGAGGTCAACGACTCGCCGTTCAGGATACGGGCAGAAACAAAACGTCTGCTGTGACAAAGCCGTATCTGCGTATCGCAAACACAATACTTAAACAGGGCCGGATCAGGCAGGGGACAATAAATAGGCCTTAAATTTTTTATAGATTTTTTTAGGCGTACTTACCATAACCATGACCATCCTATCTCTACGGTAGAATAAAGTAAAAATCAGGCTGATAGCTTAAGACCTATTTTACATTGGATACTATAGTGTCCGGGGCATTGTTTAAGATGGAATATGGCTGGCCCTGCCAAGCACCCAAACCGTATTCTCAGTTAAATATCTTATTAATAAAAGCGACACTACGAAATAATATCTTCTGTTTCAGAATTTAATTTCAACTTTTAGTTCCTTTGAACTTTCTAACCTCCCATAATCAAGAACCTAACCTACTCCGTACTTGAGCTTAAAATCATGAGCCTTTATATGAAAGACGTTTCATTCATTCAGTTCGCCCCAATGATCCATTTACCTAAATCCACACCCGTAAGTGCACTATTATTTTTCTGGCGCGAGCGGAACTCGGTAACTGCAAATTGTCTAGGTGCAGTCAATGGACAGGCTTTGTGGCCAACTTGTAATTGAGAGCTCAGTTACGAGCACAAAGAAAGGTCTGTTGAATGCTCTCCTAATTAAAACAGCCGGTATAGCTCGAAATGGAATGAAAACGATAAATTATGACCATTACTTTCTAGTAATGTTGGTTACACGGCTAAAAGATCCTCATTTAAACAGTTATTTGATCACACTTCTACCGTCGTATGCATTGCAAAAAGTTACACATTTTTGTTCATGTTAGAGAAATACACAATTGCTATTAACTTCGCTACCACACAGATTACGACAGAAATTTTCTCACTTTCATCACTTTGGATCACTTTGAATCGTCTTAAAACTAGGTGATTTTACCCCTGTTCCTTCGCGACCAATACCGTGAAGAACCAGGCTAACAGACACGGTTTGGGGCCTAGCTTTCTTAGTCAGTATACTTATGACAAATGTGTACCAAAATCTGTTAATTATTTTACTCCAAAAACTACGAAGCTGGTTGACTTGTATCCTCGTTATAACATCACCAATTACCAAACTTCAATATTCGACACTCGAACAGTGCGCTTCAATAATTTCCGAAGCTTGTTATGTTGCAAACCACTACTGGAAACCCGATCGGAGAGGTTCAATGGAAACGATACGCGGCCTCTACCTATCGTTTTCAGTTATTTCAACAGTTTTTTTGCTCGTTGACATTTTTTGCTCAACTTTCTGAATTCAAGGTCCGTAAATACATTGAAGGAAATATTTTTTGTGCTTTTATTGGGATATCAGCAGATTGCCCTGGCTTCTCCCATGTAATATAAGTAGCTTAGTACTTATATCAATCTAAAAATGTTTTAAAATAGTTGCAAGTGGTCTGCTATGATTATCGGCCTGCTTTAAAATGCCGATAAAAAAGCTATTGGTAGGTAGGGTACCAAATATTTAAAAACTTCAATAATGCCTTTATTCTTAGTTTAACCATTAACCACTTCAGTTTCTGAATACGATGTCAACCAAATATTCTCTTTATGTAAAAACAAAACGATTCCGCTTGACAAATTGACTAATTATAGCACTAAAACAGCCATTTGATACGAAAGATCTCCTATTGTTCTCTGAATGGCGTCCGCGTGAATTCTTGACACTTTTCTCTGAGGTCTCAATGCACATTGAGCGGCTGTATCGAAGCGGAAAAAGCTAATTGATAGTACACAGAATGCATGCTTAAACAAATAGGCGCCTAGTTAGCTCCTTTTTCATGAAGAAACGTGCCTCTGATTGTTTTATTGTATTGGTCGCGAAGGAACAGGAGTAAAATCACCTAGTTTTAAGACGTTTCAAAGTGATCCCAGCGGTCCTACTGAATAAATGCTTTTTGACTTTTGACTTTTTAGTTAAGCGAAGTCTTGCGTGAAATATTGAGGTTTGTTATGTTTGAAACGATAGGCTTTGGACTTGAGGAGGGGAAATTTCACTTTGCAATTCTAGTGCTTCAGCTATTACGAGTTATAAGTCGTATTGAAAGTATATTGTAGGTACATACATATTCATTCGTCTATCTATTTTTAGGCATCATCTCAAAATCTACAAGCGTTTCAGATTATTTATACATGTTTAAAGGATTTGCTGCTTTTGTTTACAAAAAAAACTCGCTGAATATAAAAACAGTCACAGTTGCGGGTTATCTAAAGTTTGTTTAGCGGACGTCCGCTAAGTGCGCATGGTTTTAGTAAATGGCGATGTCAGATGAGTAATGGGTCCTGTCATGACGTCACTCATTTGCAGCCGGTCAGCCAACGTGTCAGATGGATCGCCTGAAAGCTCTTGCTGGCTGGGTTTAGAATTTTTATGCCACCTATGTGGAGTATCACTAGAGCTAGCGTTCAATTCAGATTCATCTTTGTTAAACTAAAATTAATAAGGTAAGAAAAAATTTATAGATACATGAAAAATGTTTGATTTATGATAGGTACTGCGGTTTTACTGACTAGGGATGATGCGAGAGCATAGTTTGAATGAGAGTCCGTACGCGATTATTTGTACAGTATAAAAAAAAAATGTTTTTGTTGACTACAATCCTCGGTGACTTTGTGATAGTTAAATAAAAAAAATCTGACCATGCCATTATAAATATTCATTTACGGATAAATATTTTCATTTTCATCCCAATCATTTTCTGCATCTGCTGCAACTGTCCCTAATTTTTTGGATAGTTACAAAATACAAGATTTTATCGCGTTAAATCCTGTATAGATATACACATAAATATGGATTGTGATCGCAAAAACTTAAGAAAGAGTGTCAAATTAAGAATGAGATTTTGTTGAATTAGTTTCATAACTCAAAAAACTATAAACAATATAAAGCAAACTATAAAGCAAACAGTTTTGACATTTTAGGCTCTATTATTTAATTCTATTGTTTCTCTGAATGATATCCCCAAACTATTCACTATAGCAATCTAATATCAACGAAATCGTGCGAACCTATTGTGAAGATTTCTTAATTAATTTAAAGTGTTGTAACCTTAACTATAGGCATATATAACTTTCTCTAAATCTGTGGATGTGAGAGAGATAGAAAATAACTATTGTTGTTGTTGAGTAACTTTAAAGTAGAGTAACGTTCGTGAATTTACATTGTTGTTTTCGTTTCGTTCGTTTGAAAGATGTGTAGATCAGAGATACCCTAGTCATGTTGTTTTTTTTAATTCGTAACATAAAATGAAGAGTTTTGAGCATATAGCATTTAAAAATCTCCCAAAAATCGTTGACATACTCCTGCGGCCTTACTCATAAACGTGGTATAAAGTTATTCCTGAGTGTAAACTGTCAAAATGTATGGTTATTCCTATTTTATTCCGAGGAATAACTTTATACCACGTTTATTAGTAAGGCCCCTGGGTTTCAAATCCATAATCTTTGGATGAAATTCCAAATGTTTGCTGCACGTCCCTTTACGTATATAATTTAAAGATTGACTTTAATCATACATAAGGAAATAAGATTTGTTAAAATAGCGTAATAAGGAGGTTTATACCTATCGTCACCGTGCCGATATTACATTATTAGCTTTATATTATTTCTCATTAAAATGTATAATATGTTCAGCTTATAAAATCGACCGCATAACTAAGCTGATCTTCTTGCGAGCTAATTAAATTTTTCCCCAAGGGAAATTACGCGTAGAAACAAATTTTCATATCCCGGTACTTGAGTATTTTAATATTAATTGTGATAAGATATGATTTTGTATATAGTTTAAAATAGTAAATTTTAGTCTGGTCGAAGCAACGCGTGATCCGAAAGCTGGCACATTTTTGGCTCAAAGGATCAGCATTGCCATCCGGTGTGGTAATGCCGCCGGTGTTTTGGGCACGCTTCCGACTGACAGTGACCTGGATCAGTTGAGCTATCTATAGATCGTTTCTAACGATCCTTACATAGCTTGACTAATCCTGTTATATTTTGTAAATTTTTAAAAAATACCGACTTCTAAGTTGGACTCAGGTCAAAAATTAGGT
The DNA here is from genome assembly GCA_951394285.1 of Epirrhoe tristata. Taxonomy (NCBI): domain Eukaryota; kingdom Metazoa; phylum Arthropoda; class Insecta; order Lepidoptera; family Geometridae; genus Epirrhoe; species Epirrhoe tristata. The sequence goes on along the minus strand of OX596150.1, from coordinate 6,623,895 downwards.
TAGAGGTTTTTGGAGTTTTACGGGACAAGTATCTATTCTTCAGGAATAAAAAAATTATGGGACTACCTCGAAAGTATACCCTTTTAAGCATTAAAATAATTTTGAGAATCGGTCTACAATTGTCGGCGATACGTTGAACATACGTACATAAAAAAAACATAAGTTAGCCTCTACACCATCAACCAAAATTATTATATTACCATCAAATCAAACTACTAAGGTGCAGCAAATTATATTGCTGTATTGAAGGTCCATGTTGTAGGTAGTGTATGACGAGAAGTTATAGAATATCTAAGTAACATTACTAAATAGATGTTGAGCACTAGTATGAAACACTTGCTATATTTAAAAAACTTAAGCCTTTACATCTTTACTAAGTAGGATTTACAAAGCGTCAGGAGGCAACCTATGCCTACACTAAACGGGGATATTGTAGTGCCTGGGGCATTGTTTAAGATAGAATAGGTTTTCGCAGGCTATTAATTTTTTGTAATATGTTTTTATGAATAGATTGAAATTGAATTGAATTTATCCTTTTAGCTAAATCAGCCTTATCCATAGGAAAGACATCGTCTATAAGTGTGAAGCTGCGATATTTAGTGTGGCTCTTGATGTAATGAGCATACCCCTGTTACTTACTTTTACTTATTTCATCTCTCGTACTGCATAATAAGATTTCTCAAGATGTTTAAAATAAGACTGGATAGGAATTTACTATAAAAGTATGGTGCTTACTCTACTTAAAACTTTGTCTGAGCTTTTTTCTTAACATCGGTGAAGGATGCCTGCAGATTTTGGCAGACTTATTGCTATCCTTGATCAGAAAAATATTTAAAAGTTTTAATTTCAGCAGGAGTTTTGTCACTTGTTGCAATACCAAAAATCATCAAAATCGGCAGTGTAAAAAAATCACGAACATGTGCGGTTTTAAAATTAGATAAAGATCGAACAAAAAGTTGAAGATCGTTGAAGATTATTGTTCTAATCTTCTCCGTCACAAAAGTTGACCACTGACTCATAAGACGAAGCTACATTAATTACCTACTTACTTACTTCAACTTTTTGTATACCGTTTCCAGTATCACAAACTGGTGCTATCCTAAACTAAGTTTTGTATTTAGAACGCTCTGACAGTTTGGCAAATGCCGTCGACACTCAGGAGTTGCTCCGTGACACAAGTTGTTAATTACCTGCATTGAACGTGCCGACATTTAGTTCAAAGGTAAACATGCATAAATGCATCATACTGTTTATAACTGAAATATTGATACATGCAAAATAATGAACAAATACCTTTACATAGATAATCTTTGAAATATCGGCTTACTCAGATTTGAGCTTCCAAATTTTGCCCGCATTATTTTTTGTTTTCTTCTATTTGCTATAGAGTACTAAATAGATTTATATTGATGAATCTATCCATTTTAATATACTTAGATTGAACCATTATTCAAATAAATCTACGATATTATATTCGCTAGTAAGTCCTTACCGCAAACGCACGACTAACGGCCTCTCATGCGCTTGCGCAGTGTTGACAGGTTTACTATCGCGGACGCATCTATGAGCGAGATGAGCTTAGATCGAGATGCAAATTATTACTCAATATTATGTAAATGGAATAAGGCTCGTATCTATGATAAATGAACCTATGAATGAAATTATGCACATGCGTGCAAAGGATACATTTATAAAATTTAAGTTCTAGTTCTATTTTGTTGCAAACACCGTTTTTAAGAGAGAGCATTATAAGTTTTGGTTTTTATTTTTCACCAGAGATGGCCTCTTTGAGGCGCTCTTAAAATGGATTTCACCACACTGGTTCGACAGATTTTTTATGCTAATGGCTTACCTACCATTAGTTAAAAATTTGAATCTTATTTCATGACGATTAATACGAGTAGAATCTTGCAGAAAAAGAATTCAAACAATGTATAAATGTGCTTTGGTTCTTATTTTTCAACAGCATGATGTAGTAAGTAGGTCCTTATAAGATCCTCTTAGTGCTCTATGATATCTACTTATTCTATGTCAGCAGCTTACATGAACAGCTATAATTTACAGATATTCATACGACCACAACCTCTGCCTTAGATTTTACGATCTTCGTGCGTGACTACACAGATTACCTAAGAACCACTAAGGGAAGAGGAAATTTGCTGGCCATTCAAACGCAATCAAAATGCAATCGAAGCAATGTTGACAGAACAAATATTTCGCAAGCCTTGCTGTATTTCTGTTCGTCATTGCATCTGAGTTTTTGAAGTATATTTCCTTCCATTATTTGATTTTGAATGTAGATATCATTTCAAAGAATCATGAAGTATTTTTGGATAAAGATCACCGTGCTTATTTTGGTATGATGGTTTCGTCAGGCAACCAGGTGTTAATCACCAATAAAAAGACTGTTTTTTTTTGCAATTTGCAGGCGGAACGTCACAGTCAGAGGTTGTGAATTTATCAAGGTTGGCGATCATAATGGCGAATCGCAGAAGTTGTCAGAAACTACGAGAGACCAACTTGGCACTTGCAATTTTTCAAGTACTTATTCCATATGAATGCAAGCAATTCAGTAGTTCTTACGAACCAGTGTGTTGAAGGAATAAGTGTGCCTCAAAAAGGAGAAGATTATAATTTAGTAGCTGAAATTGATGAGGCGGCAACATACTATCAGGCTCGATCGATGAATTGAGCGTTCCTGCGCAAGAGATTGACAGGTATTGATCGTGATAACGAGCCAATGGGCTTTCCCCTCACGCCTACCAATCAGAGGGCTTTATATGTTTGACATAATGATTTAGCGTTTGTTTTAAGTGAAACATCTTTGAATAATCAGACAGGTACAACAAGGTTGGTTCAAGGTTAAACTCTCTTAAAATTAATATTATATAAGACTATTGTTTCCGCATTTATAGATTACATTTTAAAATGAAAATTACTACGATAGACCACGGTTTAGTTATAATACCGTACTCACATGAGAATTCACTTTACAAACTACGAGTAAGTACTTAGATACATAGTTGTGTTTAACCACCTAGTTAGCTGCATCTTAAGCCACGGCGCGATTATAATTTATAAAACGGCTATGATTGTACGCTCCTACTGACTACTGAGCATTTTATGGCAATTTTACCCGCAATTTATTGTTTTTCCGCCAAGTGAGCGAGACACATTGCTCCGACCACACATTTACTAATAACGTGGTCGATATGAAACTACCGTGATAAGTTTACAAAAATTAGCATTTTCTATTGTCATAATATACCTACTAACTATACTAATATTTTATGACAAAAGAAACTGCGAAACCGATATTAGTTTCCAAATAAAATGCGGTTTTTACATTTACAGTTTGAGTAACGTCAGCTTTCACTTAGATTACAAGCTAAAAGCTCTTACAGTTGACACTATTGCTACAAACAAAAACAAAGTTTCTTATTCGTATGGTGCGGACGATCGTAATAAGAAAGAGTTTCACTTCTATCACTTACGATTATTGCATTCCAAGCGTGGTTAATCCTAGCCGTGGACTGTATCATTACAATGCATTAGTGTTTGGCCGCAGCTCGTTTGCGGGAACTTCGATATTTCTCTAATGGCTACGATTCTGCTGATAAACAGTAAAATTATTGACGATATTGGAATGTCTACCAAGCTAATTATCTTTCTTATTTAATTTCTAATCTATGTTTCAACTTATTCGACAATAGTATTTCGCTAAGTATTGCTATTTCAATTTGATAATTTTTCATGGTAGCATTATACTTTGAATCTCTCACACTAAAATAATATAATCCTAAAAGCTTCCTCCACTGAAAGTACCTTTCAATGAATATTGCGTTGTTCCCAATACACTGATTTCTTGTAGCTATAGGTAGTGAAGTGCGATTTGTCGATGATAGATTGAGAGTGTAGACTGAAGCAGGCTGAGCTAGGCTGAGATGACGATCAGGTACTACCTATATAGCAAATTGTTTCAAAACCTTGAAGTTTTTTATGGTAAGGCGTTGCGTGACGTGACTAGTAGAAGGTTTCCTTCGGTCATATTTCCCAATTTCCTTGATGTCCCTGTAATTTTGTACAAATTGCTTGTGCCCGCCCTTGTCCGATTTAGCCAGAAGTGCTGCCCTTTTCAGCTCCTTTTAAGCGTGAGCCCAAAAAAGCGTATTTTATTTAGTTAAGAGTCGCGTAATTTACGCTGCATTTGGTGTTTTACAAAAGTTCCGATTTTATTGCGACGCTAAATGCGTTTCATGTTTCCGTTGAACGTAATGCGACTCATTTTAAGCGATCCACAACGTAAAATGTTTTGTCCTCGCCCTTATGCTTGGAGCATAAACAATATATGTTCTTGTTATATCCACTTTATCAGCTACTTGTACGTCTTTGCGACTCTGAGCAAGCTATCCATGCTGTAGAGCAGAAGCGTCACAGTTACTGAACTTAATAATGGGACTACTTGTATGACTATTGTTTAAATATACTATACTCGTATACCAGATCAGGGCTATCATGTATGTACGTACTTATTAATGGTCATATCTCTACGTTCAACAGGCAGCGATGGGTTTGCAAAGTTGCAACCTGTCAAGTATAAAATGCTAACTTCTGTAAAATGTGGGCATGTACCAAATGTATATTTTATACGAGGAAATGACTATCTCCTTAGACATAGTCAAAGAATCTTGCGCAGACTTAATGTGAGGGAATGTCGTCTGTGCCTCAGAGTCTTTGAGGGACGGAAGACACGGAAGACTGTATCTCCGAGTCGGTCGTCGTTTTGCTGGTCCAAGTAACATGAACCTGTCGTATACGCTTCAAATAGAGTATTCGATCTATGAATAGATAGTTACAAACTGGTCTCAAAACGCCGATTGCTATCGTGACGTTTTGTCTTCCGCATATCATCTATTAAAATGTTTACACGTGGCAAAATGACGCAAGGCGGATTCTTTGCGACCGGTTTCCACAATGGTTTGTGGGAGAGTGAAGTTCGGGTAGCGCCACCAGGCTTGCTTGACCTTCGTCGACGTCGTATGAGCTCGTAAAATCCGTCTTTCCGTTTGACTGTTTATCTTAGTAATTGTTCTGTTTATCCTCATTCTCATAAACATTATAGGTCTTTCCCATGAAATATTTTCCTAAAGTGGGAGTTAGTGTATGAATTTTATTATTTGTTTAAGCGTCTAGGTATTTTTTATCTTTTTAACACGCTTTTATACATATACATACATATTATATTGTAACATACTTTTAGTTTTATATAAATTGTTACTTCTTTTAGACCATCTGTAAATAATGACCAAAGACCTTTGACCTTTTTAGTAGTAAAAATGCTTCCACGTTTTATTTCTGTTTAATGATGATTTACTTTACAAACAGACTTGTGTGCTACACTAGTCTCTCCTTTAACAATTTAGCGCACCCGTGTATCTTAAGCTCCACCACAGTCTAGAGGCCCCATTTAAGTGGTTATGGTGTGTGTAACGATCTTGTTTTCAAGGCGACATCTCGAATACAATAAAATTAATAATGCGAGTTATTGTGCTCCATTCAAGTATTTCATACAATCATGGCATTGAAGGCTCGAGATTGAGTGCCGAGATGTGGTTGACGTTGCGGAAGGAATTATCATTTTAAAAGGGAATTATGTGGTGGAAAATTGGTAATTATAGGAACAAAGCTTCATGCTGATTTCATCATTTCGCAATCTGTATTTTGGCATGAAACTGGGCAGTGACGAATATCTAGAAAATAGGTTACTAGGCAGTTTTTAAAGATGGTTCTTAATGGGCGAGTCAAATTCCATCATGGAATAATGCATAATGCCAAATCGGGGCTGGCTGCTAAGTTATCAAACGCTGCATTTATATGTCAATGGAAGCATTAAACTCACCCGAATTCCCGTATTTTTTCAGCAAAGATTTTCAGATAACGTTGATCCAAAGTTATTACGCTTTGTTCGTTTTTTTTCTCACATTATTTGTTAGTCATGCAGAGTGCCTTGACCTCAGTTTTTGCCTTCATTTGTCGATGATAGCCTTGGGCAAGTCTTTGGCTATTTCCTCAATTAGCGATATGGTGTACTTGTAGCAAATTAGGTACATCCTAAGTTTAGTTGGCTCCGAATTGGGCATAATAAACTTATGTAAACCGAAAAACAAGACAAACAAGTTTCCCATTGACGCCTCAAAAAGCTATTTTCTAGTTATTCGTCACTTTGCCAAGTTTCAACTACGAAAAAACCCCCGCCACTTCTAGAAAAATTAGACACAAGGAAGTTAGTCAGATCCCATCATCAACTAGAAAAGAGCTGATGATCTTCAAACGGCTAAACAAGTTTTCGTGAAACATGGCTAAGAACACTCGGGATAAAAGTATCTATGACACAACAAAACAAAACAAAAACCGGTTCACCCCTTTGAAAGCTACGATACTACAGACAGATACACAGATACACAGACAGACACGTTAAACTTTTAACACCCCTCTTTAAAAACGCCTCCGACTATCCCCTTAGACAAGACATTTCAAATCTTGAACTTTCTAAAAACGCTTGAGGCAATGTCTACCAAGCCTTGGAGATACAGTGATCCTATCACATCTTTCGTATCAGTGAATCAAATGGAGGTCACAGTTTAAAAAAAATATGGTTGCAAAAGCACACCTGTATGCAAATATTTATTTTATCACATAATAAAGACTAAGTTAACGTTTTACTTGAGGCCACTTTGGAATCATGATATAAAAATTTACGAACCCAAAATAAACGATAATGCCTCACAAAATTAAGTGTTGCACGTAAATTGATGGGTATCAGTTTTTGTAAGTTTTTTATACGTGTATTATTTCAGTACAATGTGTAAATTATTTTAGCATAGTTTGTGTTCTAGCTATCATACGAGTAGTTACCGCGAATATAATAAAGTCATCGCGATCAACTGTTTTTATTCTAGCAATGTCTTAAATTTTCGTAGCCGTAAGGGGACTGTCAGAGACAATCATGTCCATGTCTTTTATTGTATTTGGTACATGCCCTCATTTTGCAGAAGTTCCATATGGGGAAAATTTCAAACCCATCGCCGTATACTTACTCGCAATAGTGGAATTAATATTGATGTAGCTAAATGATCCAAGTTGGTAGGTACAAAAACAGCGAACACGTTTAACCGACCGGCCTAATTACGCCAAATTACTACGATTATTCAAACACTATGATAATGTCTTTATTCAGCATTGAAAAACTAAGATGTTCTTTGTCTAAGAATTCGTATCTAGCACGACGTAATAGGTGCTTACAATGGAGAGTGGTTGTCGTAATTGTTGGCTGAATGTCACATAATTATTTGCCGAGACTCAAAGGCATATGAACTTAGAATATTTGCCGCGAAATGTAACCTACTCAGAAAGGATTGCAGAGGGTGGCAGGGCAACTTCATATGGCAATAGTTTAACAGGTATCTCACAAAGCTTTTAAAAATCTAAAACATTCTACATTTGACTGTACTTGCAAAGATACTTCGATTTTACATATACCTAAGCTATTTAACTTTTTACTTAAAATCGATAGTGTTTTCTTCCCACGGGGCGCGTCGGGCCAAAGACGGATTGACAGAAAGATTGGCCGTAAGCACTTGCTGGGCACGCGAACTGATGTTTCCACCAATTACATGTGGCAGGCACGAAGTACCCCTCCAGTGCGATTGGGGGTTAAGGTTGCGATCGTGAGCAATGAGGAAAAAAAAACAAGGAATTCAAAATGTCTCGACTTTCAAGCCTCGTTTTGTACCATTACAAAACATAAGATTTCTCTTTGTAGTTCAACCGATATTTTTCTCACATCTCGTATTCGAAATATCATAGGATAGTTTTCTTTGTAATGTTGTAAAATTTTTATGTTATTTTTTGAATTTGTGAAGGATAGATCTGTAGTAGACTCGTTAGTAATTAATACAAAAATATTGTGCCAATACCACTATATTAAAAGCATGCCTGAACATATTTTTAATATATAATTAGTGTTTAGTATTTGTGGCGCATATCAAAATTATCTAAGATATTAGTAATTATTTATCTCATAAGTAGCAACAAGACGTAAAAAAATAAGGAGGGTATTATAGAAATCATTGTACTCAAGATTGAATATGACATTAATCCTCAAAGGCTCACTAGGGTGGTCCGATCACTAAATACTAAGATCACTAAAAAGAAAAGCTGTAATCCGATGCCTGTCACAGTGAATCAATCACTTTATCAATATGGTGGTGAGGAATCAATATCTACATTATGGACATATTCATGTAAAGAAATGTGTACAATCATACTGTTAGGTACAGTAGATTGCAAATGCGTACTGCGCTTTACTCGTCTATATACCTACCTATACGAGTATAAAGCGCCTCTGGATAAAATCAAACTACGAGTTCATTGGGATAAACTTTTGAGCTTTTTTCTTCAGACTATCATGCTTTCTCGCTCTATCATTACTAAATTGTCACAGCCCACAGAGATAATCTTTGTCACATACATAGTTCATTTTCAACCGACTTCAAAAAAGGAGGTTGTCAAGTCGTCTGTATGTTTTTTTTTTGTATCTTGTTACGCGATTATTCCTCCATTTGTGGACCGATTTTCAAAATATATTTTTTTGTTCGAAAGTGTATAAGTACTCCTGAGGTAGTCCCATATAAATTTTATTTCTGAGGGATTAATAGTTTCCTCGTAAAACTCAATAATCCTCATATTCACTTGACGCCACTGCCTGAGCCATGCCGCGCCATTATAGTCGGTTTTTTTATTTATCGTATCAGAACACTTTTGACCAACTTAGACCAAATCGAAATATCATAGCATAGGTAAGTCAAGTAAGTTATCAGCATCTGTTCATAAAACAATAGAGGCAAATTCCCCGGCACACCTACAGTTTCAGTCACCCAGAAACAACGGTACATCCGAAATGTTAGTAAGACGCTTTCGAGACCCACCCTAAGCGCACCAGTTTATTTCATTGTATGCAAATTGATACGCCCGCTACCTTATGCCTGGTTTAGATCGGCCCAATGGATTTCATTCACTTCAATACTTGCTATCGCTTTCTTCTTAGCCTTATTCATGATAAGCTTCACTTTTTGAGCAAAAGTTTGGAAAATCTACGTTTTCTTTTAGTATTCTAGTGTCTCATGAGAATATTAGACACCGTTTACACAATGCCATTCTGGCATACTCTTGCCTCTTACTTTATCAAATTCAACGAAGCAAGAGCCAGAATGGTATCGTGTAAACAGCGTCTTAGCTTAGTCACAGAATACAGGCTTATTTGTTGCATAGAAGTATGGGATTTTCTTTATCTTCCAAATATAATTTTCTAAACGCTTTAATGAAGCAATGCTGTACCGTGTAAGGCGACCACTATTACTGGACCGCTCTCAAAGAAACAACATTAACCTAGTAAGATTCAGGAAGTGGTCGCAAGCGGAAGACGCGTAGATGGTCGACATTGTATAAGGGCTCGGCGACTGCGACATCTCCACATTCCAAAGTAGAGCTGTACCTACAAGTATTTTAATATAGGTTCTCTGTAACCTACACTTTTCAATGTCACGTACCTAAGCAAGAAATATCACGTACATGCGTTTTCTTTGCCGTGTGAAAGAGGACATGAAAAAATGATAAATTATCCAGGCACATCTTTCTTCTAATCATCATTAGAGAAAATGTTAGAAACGCATGTTTTAAAAGAACGCATATTTGATTGGAAAGTTTTTGTAAAAACATTGTGATTTCACCATAAAAATATTAAAATTGGAAAAAAGCTGTAAATGCAGAAGCACGGTCGAATGGTTTGAATTCAGCCGCTGGACCAATGCAAATCACTGGAGCCCGTATTTCAGACCTGCGACGCGAACGCCCAAATTACGCGGCCAACTATCGAACCTCCCCATAAGCATTCGAGAAACCACCGACCACCAATTTGTCCCTTCCGTGTCAGTGATTTTGTCATTCCCCTGGGCGTTTCACTAATAAAGAGTCTGCAACAGCGAATTTCTAGGCTTCAAGCGATGAGAATTTACGTGAACTAGGTATATTTTCTTCCTGTTATAATGTGTAGGTATAGGAACTTAACCTTTCTCGCAGTGGGACTAAAGTTTCATGTTTTGCTAACATTTGGCCTCCGAGTCAGACCTTCATTTATCAAACGAAGTCACAGAACAAATACGAGTATAAGTATAAGCATGCTCGTATTATACAAAGCACTTTATCCGTTCAGGCACTTTGATACTCTATTGCTTATTATTCGCATCATTGTACCCATTCGCGCTGCGTCACTGCCGCCGTGGCAAAAGACAAATTGGCCGTCAGCCTTTGACTTCTTTGAAATGTATGAGATGTTCACTTTATCATGCTAATAACTTGACAATGCATACTACTTCATGCTGTTATAAGTTGTAGGCACATTTTTCAACATCGTATGTACCTACGCGTTGCACGCATATGGTAGGTATATGAATAGCATTTATGAAATACGACGTGTACCAGTGCGTGTGAAATGTGCGAGCTTTCAAATGATTTCATACGACGAATTTTTTATGCACGTGTTGCTGACAAATGTGCCTCTACTTTACTTTGCTTCTAAGTGGCACTGCTCGACCTCGCCTGGATAAGCAAAGGACATGCGATAGTTTACCCGTCAAAGTAATCCTCGTATTTACGTAGAACATTGAATCAATTTTTAAGTTTTGGAAGCGCATAAATAACCGATCTATCTTTTCTATTTGGATCTGAGTCATAACAGATGAAAGTTTTGATAGCAAAAACTTCATCGCCTCAATTGTATTATCAGAGGAACTATCTCCACGCGTTGCTAATCGCAACATCCTGTCACTCCCACACCTCGGTGTACAGGGTATAAAAGATTAATAGAAATTCGAGACTAACCTGATTTCCACCACCTATCGAAACGAAAAAGCGCCACGAATCTCCCAAATGTACAGTAGACATTAATCATGCTAACACCGCTTATTATTTTCCAAAACGAAAAAACTGGTACATGAACTCGGAACTTTTAGATTGAAAGCTAACACGGCTTTTTTTCCAACCATAGCTTTATGTAGGTACATACTGTCCATATTAGGTACATAAAGCTAAATGTAAATAGTGATACGTTCCTATTAAAAACTAAGATATACTTAAACTTACTAAGACATACTTAAATGTTTGAGTAACGTCAATTTTTAAGTCTTCGTGACAAAATACATATTTGAGAGGTGAGGATACTTGACATTGGCAGAATTATACTGTTAATACAGTTTACAGTTAGCTGCCATTAATAAAAAGAAGAAGAGGAAGAAGGAATAAAGGGAGGAAGAAGGAATAAAGAGAAGAAGAAGAAGAAGTCGGGGAGTGAAGTGAAACCAGAAGTAACCAAGAAGTGAAGTGAGAGAGAAGAAGAAGAAGACTGAGCTAAGATGTTACTGATTGGGCGGTATAGTCGCTCAGCGACAAAGCCCTTTTCCTTTTTTCTTTTTTTTTGTAAATAAAAAAAAAAGTCTTCGCTTCGACACCCAGTACATATTTGAGATCACAATACGCGACTGTCACTGTCTTCAATGTTGAAATCTTAATAACATATTTCCGCCACTCCCACTCGTGGAAAGGTAGAGTGACAGTGAGGGATCTCAGCCACGATCCAATATGTCTGAATAGTAAAAGAAGTCAGAAGTTATCTTATTTGTTCTGGATGTTAGAGTAAACATTTATATGCTAAAAAACAAATACTATGGCTGCACTTCGCGATGTACAGGCGCGGATCCACTATAGTGGGCACTATGGTCAAAGGGCATGCCCACAACCCTAATTGACCGAGCGAGTAAGCGAAGCGTTTCCGTTTCGAGATTGGCTAAAAAATGCCTTTGTCCGTCTGTCTATTCTCGCCTATATGTCGCATTTTTCAACCGATTTGACCAAAATTGAGTTTCAGTTTGAGATTTGTTTAAGTAGTGTAGTTAGGATGTGTTGTATTAGTAATCTTTTAGTTTAATATGGTCCAAAGATGCAAGAGAGGAATACTACCCGCCCGATCGATGGTCGGATGATATTATCAATGCTGGAAAAGCGTGGGAGAGAACTACAGGACCGGACGTGGCGTTATAGACAGGAGGCATTATTCCCAGCTGTGGGCGCAACCGGTCTGATTAGATTAAGAGTAGAAAACGAAAGGGCTTACTTTTGGTGTTTACTTTGCTTTTAATCGCATGAAATGTTTTGGTAAAGCGCTTAGTTAACGTAAACAGAACTAAGCTAATAGCCACATGAGACAAACTAAGCTTGTATGTAAAAACCAAAGTTTGTGCAAACAGAATCTGTTTCCGTTTGCATAAAGTTTTGTTTGCAGAAAGCTGTTGTGCAAGCTTCAGTTCGCGTCGTGTTGTCTGTCCCTACACGGTTAGCAAAAATCGAAAATACGACGAAACGCTTTGAAAAAGGTGGCTTCTTTCGGCTTGTCTTGGCGAGGGCACTACTCAGTCTACTAGTCAGCATCAAAAGTTGATTAACAGTTTGTTTTTCTAAAGCGCCATTTCTTTTCGATTGCTAAGAAAAAATAAACTGCGCTTGGGAAATTATTATGGACAGATTTTACGGATTTCGAAAATATTCTGATTTTGGAAACTTCAAATGTTAATCAACTTTTGATGCCGACTGTACATTCAGTTAAGACAATTAATACGCATTAATACCTACACAATTTTTGTTAAAAATTTAGATTTGGCGACTTTTGCAAGGTACACTTGACTGTTTTTTTTTTCAGAGATTTATATCATAAGGGTTCAAAATTCCTGACTCCAGACAGTAGGATAGACTCAGTAGCGCTTTACCATGTAAATCGAGACAATTGGTAACGCACACAAACGGTGGATAACCATTTAAGTGACCACCTAGCATGCTTATGAGTCGTGTTTCATGTTATTGGAACGTGTTCCGTGCCTCCTCAATGAATTACAGTTTCACAGCTGACGTTACATACTTTAATTTTCCTAGATGTGCTGTAATGGAACGATTAATTTTACACACGAATAATAAAATTTGTTATTTTGAAAGAGATCAGAGATGCTAAGAAATGTTGGCATGACAATCCTGATGCATTCGAGAGTGAGTGAGTGGATCTTGAAGGAGAGATAATGTTTGTGGGAATATGGCGGACCTTGGCCCAGGAGTGGGAAAAAATAGGTTTATTATTAATTTTTTTGAAAACCTTACACCCACCGATTTAAATAAATAATAAATGAATAATGCTGGACATTTCACACAGCATCATCTAGCTCCAAACTAAGCATAGCTTGTACTATGGGAACCAGATAACTGATATACTACTTATATACTTTTTTGTTTGTAAATACAAACATATTATGCATAAAAACACCCAGACCCGAGATAAATATTTGCAAAACATACAAACATTTATCCCGCGGCGGGGATCGAACCCACAACCTTCTGCGTCCCAAGCGAGCTTTCACCCACTGCGCCACAGAGGTCGTCGAAAATATATGGGTATTACGTAGATATAGGTAACTTATTTCATATATTTTCAAGTCGCGAAATGTGTAACTGAAAACCGTATTTTAAATAAGATCGTAGATTTCACTGATTCTTAGAAACCCATTTAATCACGACAAGGATCGAACTTGGTTCTCAGCAATCGCTTGCGCGAGCTTGTCTTTTAACCAGTACCTATCTATTCAAACTATTATTCCTATGTACTGAAACAGCTCAGCCACGAGTTTTCTAAGAACGCAAAGCTTTAGAAGAAAGTAGATCAACAGTAGCGGCTTGCTTCCTATCATTACAGATCAAGATCGGGCCATGAACGTAACCGGTTATCGGTCGCCAATGTATCATAATAGCTGCCTAGATCAAGCTTACATCGAAGAGTTTACTTAGGATTTAGCACAAGTTTCTTGTCGACAAGAAACTTGCCAAAAGAAAGCTTTTGCCTTGCCTGAAGAAATATACAAAGAAAACTTTCATTTAAACCTAAGAAGAGCCTAAAAAAAGGTTGTCTCTATAAGCTGTCTTTTGAGATTAAACTTACTGCTGCTTATTATAAAAACGTAAAACCTTAGTTGAACCCCATGTTGACACATTGACACAAAAAAGCGTTCTATTTACGAGTATTTAAAGATTGTTTTTCTAGGGACAGTTTTTTAGTTAGATTTGGTCTAAGCTCGGGTCATTTTCTTGTAATAAATATTTAAAATCCTTGTTTTTGTTTCAGATTAATTTCTGGGATAACACATGTCCGACGATAATGATACCGGTATGTACATTTACGTTTACCTACATAATTATATTAGTTGTGTATAAAAAGAAAAATACTATTTAGACTAGGTTTCAAAGGGTATTTCAGTCGGAAATTCCGATCAACGACGTGCACGTTGCTAGGTAAGTGTAGCCTTCTCTCAAAATCCTTACAAGAACAAAACAAAGTAAGTTTATACAGCATGGCTTACAATCCCCGTATGTCTAAAACAAAACGTAAAAGAAATAGTATAAGCCTTAACAATAACGCAAACATCTGCCTATCCCTGCCAACGGCAGCTGACGCACTTATTACTGGGGACGTTAAACTTACCCCAGAGTATCTTGAAGCTGGATGAAGTATATACATTGAACGCAAATAAATATGAAAGAATCTTTATTAAAATGACTCAACGACAACTGAGCTGGAAGGTGGGGCTTATTAACTACTAACCAAGCTGCGAGCATGGAACTCAAACAGGTCGAGTTGTGTTGAAAATGACCATGATGTTTTCCTTCACCAGCCATCCTTAGCATTTTGTGATTAGATTAGATTTTAAAAGGAGTCTTCCTTAGAGAGCCTTAAACGACGTGTTATAGAGGTATATAAAATATTTGCATCAAACATAGTAGATTACAGTTCTCCTTGTTATGATATCTTTATAAATCTAGACCTTCTTACTGCTTCGTAACAAAGTCTATTTTGAAATATCTTATTGTATAATGAGTAAATAAAGTGGAAATTCAATACAGGATCAGTATTACTATCTGACAGTTGTCTGAAAGCCTAGATCCAAAGTGGTAGTCAGAAACTGTCAGAAACCAGTAAAGTCGGTTTTGCTGAATCCCGTCAGAGTGGCGCTAGTATATTCGTGTGAAGGTAAATTGCCATAAATAAGGTTTTTTGTTAGTGCTACAAAATCCCACGAGATTTGTAAAATGCACTCTACAGCCTACAGTTACAGATAAGGAAAAATGAACTTGTATGTGAGTCTGAGCTTTCGGGGTCGTTTTCGAGGAGTTTAAAAGTAGAAAAATATAAAAGTAGTTTCTGTAGATTTTAAGCACCTTTATTCATAGTAGACCATGGAAGCATGCTAATGATTGCATAATTGAAAGTTTACTTAATAAAATAATAAAACGTTGATAAAAACTGCTCCTTTTACGTTCATTGTTGCCATAAAATACGTAATTACAAGTCAGGGTTACAATACAATACATGTAATCTCCCCTTCACTCTAGTTCACATGCGTAGCCTCTGAATTAAAAAAAAACAAAGGTTAAGCTCATTGAAAGGGCAGCGGATATGAAGGGTTCTTTCATGAAACAATGTTTACCTGCCTGTTTATTTATTTATACCGTTTTACCGTGCTCCGTTTTAGGAAATGTAACACGTAAACAGGCTTACGACTGTGTATATTCTCTAATATTTTCAGGCAAAAACGCCGGGACCAGTTATTTGAACTGTTAGTTCTTTATTCTGGGGTTAGATAATTATATTCCAGCGTAATGGTTCTTATTAGGTTATTTTACGGTGGTTCAGTAATTAGTGGTAGTCTAGAAGTATTTAATTTTTTATTTCGACAAGAACTCTAATTTGAATTGGTTCCTTCTATTCCGATTCTGGCTATAAAGTAGTAATGATAGAAGCCTTTACAGGCGGTTTTAATGCTTCGTCATCAACTAAGTGCTTCCGCGCTCCGAAAGGCACGTTAAATTACCTATCGGTCCCGGCTATAACGTCTAGGTAATGATTGAAACCTTTAGGTGGTTTTAGAGCTTCGTCACTAAAGTATACCACCAGCTCATACGATCTTATTTTCAGATGATAGTGCGAGTGTGGTGCGAGAGCGGCGCGGGTTGGGCAGCGACGCACGTGCCGGTGACTCCGCAGACCACCTGCCGCGATGTGCTGGAGTGCTGCCGAGAGCCTGGAGCCGAGCCCTGTCTACTGCTCTGCGTTCACCCTCAGCATGGAGGTACCTGAAAAATAAATGTTTAAATGGGTTTGCGGACAGATCCAGTCGGTGCGGTCACAAAGTGGATGGGTGGCATTTTCAACTCGCGCTTCCGTGGTTCGGAGGGCACTTTAAACTACCGATTTAGATGTAGTTTTTATTGTTTGAAATGTGATATTATGTGAAACATGAGAGCCGGTTCAGCTGTTTTAACATTTTCAGCACTTCTAGATGTGGCTATGGTTATTAGTAGAACTTATTTTATGGCCGTTTTGAAATTTACTATAATGAGGACATAAGTTTAATACGACCCTGTTGTTTTTAAGAAGAGAGTTAATAGGCACCTTCTGGGTAGGCTCGCTCCATCGTAAACCTCATTCTTGCCTGTGTAAGTTTCGAGGTCAAGAGCCGACCCATTCATCGTAAAAAAAAACTTAACGTAAATAAAAATTTACTTTCAAATCTCGTTTCAAAATCGTTCATAGACTTATGTCCCTGACTGTCCAAGTGTCCACTGAAGGCCCAATTTAGTGAGGTACTCCGAAATTAAACGTCCCCAGGGGCATGACAGAAGGACATTATCATTTATCCTCGTTTTTGTCATGAACTTCCCTATTCCCAGGCAATCGAGCAATACTAGCATTATGTCTATTACATCATTATGGCGAACCACTGTCTTACCGTTAGGTCGTCACTATGTCACAGTGTATCAAATGAATGATAGGTAGCGGTCTCGGGATAAAGTCAAAAGGCATCTTGGTTCGACGTTGCAAAAACAGGAGACATCTAGAGGATGTCCTTAGACTACACGGTACGACTTTTTTATCAACATACCGTGTTTGGTTTTGCTATTTGTCGTAGAGTATAATTTTGTCTGTTTAGATATAAGTACACAAAATAAAACGTTTTTTTTACATATATCATTAAAAGAACATCTTTGTAAATGATTGCATGTTCTGTAAAATTCTCGCACATCATGCATTTCGTGATACTGTTAGTGTGTTTTTTGAAATAAAATAACAAATGCATATTGTTTTAAATTGTTATGTAGCGATTATCATGATTTAGATATAAACCGGCTTCAAATAGTCTAAAAAAAATAAGTCTACTTATATTTTACCTGTAAATTATCGTATCGGATACTTAGTAAGCGCTCCAAGAGCAGTAATTGCATCCTGATCGAGCCTTCATCGTGGGAAAGATATGCCCGAAATGTCATAATCACTTAGTGGGACGAAGTATAAATATAATAAAATACTTACTCGCATCATTTCAGTTAGTACTTACTGTGGTACTTATCTACCTAGATTTTAAGTCTACGTAGGTACAGTCAGCGTCACCTTCTGGTAACCCCCTTGCTGTACAAACCACCCTAGTTAGGGGGGATACCAATTGGTGATGCTGGCTGTACATAGTTACAGTCAGCAACTAAAGTCGATTATCTGTTTACTTTACTTGAAGCGCTCGTGGTTGTGCTTGCTTAGCCGTTCTTGATAGATCGTCGATGTTAAGCAACGTTCAAAACGGTCTGTAAGTGGATGGGTGACCGCCAGTGGCATTTACATATGAGCGCTTCTGTGCTTCGGAGAGTACGTTAAATTGTCGGTCCCGGCTATTTAAGTCGTTAAGCCATGATGGAGGCCTTAAGGCGGCCTAAAAACTCCGTCACCAGAGTTAACCACTGACTCATACGAACTTACTTACTTATCTGTTTACTTATTGAAAAAGCCATTTGTTTTCGATTTCTAAGAAAATATAAACTTTACCTGCGAAATAATTACTCGTATATACTGAAAAGTGACACCTTCACTAATCTATAAAAAATAGTTAGTATAGCCATTAATGTACCTATGTTACGAATCTGGAAATATTCAGATTTGAGAAACATCCAATGTTAATCGTCTTTCGTTGCTGACTGCACATACCCACCTTATTTATTTTAAAACTACGAGTGGGTGCAACAAGTAATTCGGTTTAGTAGCTATTCAAAGTACCTAACCATCTTTGTTCACTATTATATTTTGGGTTAAATAGAACTTACCTACTAACTATAAACATTATAATACCAATTAGATGCTGGATTTGAGGAATAAATTAAGACCAACAGGCAAGAGCCTGATAGTAAATTGGCCATACGTCTATAACACGCAGTGAACATTGCTCTTGCGTTTTGAGTAGGAGTTACCTACATCATGGTTAGTGCAGAATTGCGCAATGAAATACATAAGTACTTATTTGCTAAATGCTGAGGGGTAGCCGTATTTTCACCCACATAAAATTATATAGATTTAAGTACTTATTGTAACTGAACGAACAAGAGTCGAAAAAAGTAACGAATAAGAGTCGCCCTATCAAGGTATGCTTTAGCGATAATAAAGTTCCTAAGATTTTACTACGAAATAGAACGAAGTTGCCAGAAAATATACAAATATATGACGATAAAACTCCAACACAAACGCAGTACTTGAAGTCCGTCAAAGAAGAGCTTAAAAAGCGTATAGAAGATGGAGAGAAGGATCTCACAATAAAATATATAAAAGGGACACCAAAAATTGTTACAAATGTACCTAAGCAAAAAAACTAACTACGAGAGACAACACAGAGAAAACAAATTCCCAGCATCACCTTGTTCATAACTACGCAGACATACCACTACAATCTTCGTCACTTCGTTTTTTCTACGCTAACCTACGCAGCATCTGCAAAACAGGCAAATTTGATGAAGTAAAATGTATACTTAAGTCGATACCTAAAACTACACAAATTCTAATTTTCACAGAAACATGGATAAAGTCTGAAAGCGAAGCTAAAACGTATCAAATACCAAACTATAACCATATATACAACTTTAGGCCAACGAATAAAGACATGAAGAAGACGTCAGGCAAAAGAGAAAAGAAGAAAGGTGGCGGTGTCTCTATCTACGTCCACAGCAGCATCAAGTATGATATCACAGAAGAATTATTCAAAGACGGGAATCATTACTTATGGCTGAAGATAGACAAATTATCATTACATATTGGAGCAATATATAAACCAGGAGAAAGCAACCTACAAGATTTTTTGCAAATATATTCAACACAGCTAGAAGAAAGAAAGAGGTCAATAATTTTTGGTGATTTTAATATAGATTTACTAAGTAATGATCCTGAAACTAAACAATACATGAACGAAATAAAAGGAAGTGGTTATCAAATAATTAATAAAGTAGATAGTAGATACAGTACGCGTGTAACCAGCACTACTAATACTCTGATCGATCATGTGTGTTCAAATTTATACAATCACTCATTTGGCATGTCTGTGATAGAATCATCATTATCCGATCACAAACACATATACCTTGAAATTAGTAAATTGGCACCTAAAATAAATAATAAAATAACATACAAGGCTATAAATTACGAAAATCTTTACAACAGCATACTTAATGCAAATTATACAAACGAAGATAATAACTATGACAATTTGGAAAGATTCTTATTACACCATATACAAAAAAATAAAATAGAAAAAATTAAAATACAAAATGCACCCCAAAGTGATTGGATCAATAAAAACATTATAGACTCGATTAATCTTCGCAACAATCTGTGGCATCAAACTAAAATAAATCCTAAAGACGAGAAAATACAAAATAGCTTCATCGAAGAACGAAACAAAGTTCATCACCTAATACAAAATGATAAAAAAAACTATTACTTATCTTTGTTCCGTGATAGCTCCAACAGCCCCAAAAAGATGTGGGAAACCATAAACAGCCTAGCAGTAAATAAAGTCAAAGATAATATCACGTTACCCAAACTAAAGACAGACAAGGGTCTTATCACTGAAGGTCATGAAGTCTGCAACATATTTAATGAATTCTTTTCAACAATTGGTTCTGCTCTAGCAAATAATATATCTAGCGTCTACCACAAGAATAACAATAACATCCTTATGTACGATCAAAATTATACGCATGATACGACGTTAAATGGCTTTTATCCATGTGACAGTGATGAAATATCTAAAATAATAGACCAACTAGATAGCAATACTAGTTCTGGTCTAGATGGTATTAGCACTAAAGCTTTAAAATGCATCAAAGGTCTAATTTTAGAAAAACTCACTCAATGTGTGAATGTATGCCTATCTCATGGAATATTTCCAGATTCACTTAAAATTGCTAAGGTGAGCCCGATCTATAAGTCAGGAAATAGGACGGATCCTGGGAATTATAGACCAGTATCAGTTTTACCCGTAATCTCAAAAATTTTTGAAAGAATCTTATACAACCGCCTTAATGCATACCTAACAGAAAAAGAATTTCTTATCGAACAACAATATGGGTTCCGTCCAAAATCCAGTACATTGGCTGCGGCAATTGACTTAGTAACACTAATTAAAAATCATATTGATCAGAAAGATGTCGCTTTAGGAATTTTCATTGATTTAAAGAAGGCTTTTGATACCGTGAGTCATCAAAAGCTACTTCAAAAGCTTTACAATATAGGCGTTCGAGATAAAGCTCTAGATATGTTCAAATCGTACTTGACTAACAGACGGCAAGTGGTCAAGATTGATAATTTCACCAGCTGTGTCAAAAGTGTGACCTATGGCATTCCACAAGGGTCAATTATTGGGCCTTTGATGTTCCTAATTTACATTAACAACATAAATTCTATAGGATTAACCGGTCACCTAACTCTCTATGCGGACGACACGTGTCTCTTTTACTTCGACAAAAGTATGAAGGATTTGATAGATGACGCTCAACAGGATCTGGACATACTGAACGAATGGCTTAAATATAATTTACTCACTATAAACACATCAAAGACATCATATATGATTTTTTGTGCAAAAAATAAAGAAATACCTGAGTTCCCGCCGCTGACTATAAATAATGACATTATTAAACAATCACATCTAGAAAAATACTTAGGATTATGGATAGATGACAAATTGACTTGGACCTCACACATAGATCACGCTAAAACAAAATTAGTGTCATTATTGGGAGCTTTACGCAAAGTCTCAAAATGCATCCCGAGGAAGGTACGCAACGTTATTTATAATTCACTTGTAAAATCGCATCTGGAATACCTAATTGAGATATGGGGCACGGCTGCTGATACAAATAAAAAGTCCTTGCAAAGAACACAAAATAAAATAATTAAAGTCCTGTTCCATTATCATTACCTTATGCCGACAAAACAGTTGTACAAAAAAGCAAAAGTCTTTAACTTAGACCAACTTTATTTTTATAATACATGCAAACTTATTAAAAACATAACTTCAAAATCAATACAATCAAACATAAAGTTACAACTACGAGAGAATAAATACGGTTTGCGAAATAAAATAAAGCTACATTTGCATAAAGCGCGGACCAATTACGGCAAAAAATCTATTCTGTCAGAAGGTGCACAATTATTTAATAGTCTACCGCACAATATAAAAGATTGTGACAACATAAACGATTACAAAAATAAGCTCAGAGTGTATGTCTCTCAAATGGGTTAGCTACATATTAGATTAAATTAGCTTAAGTACCTAGTATTACTACCTATCTAACTATCCTAGTTTTAGTTTTAGTACCTACTTCTTCCAAATAGAATTAAGAAATACCTACCTACTTATGCTTATAAATACTATATAAGTATGTAGGTAGGTACTTACTCACCTACCATTGTGTTGGGCCTAGAGGCTATAAATAATAAATATAAACATAAGCTTCTTAGTTAAGTAAGTAGGTATATAGTTACCTACCTAAACTAAGTTAAGTATCATATTTTTGTATCTCATTTTAAGTGAACATTTTGTAGTTCTTATGAGAAATAAAAAATTCTTTAACCTCAACTGTTGTACTCGTATAAGATGTGGAGAAAATAAAACTTTATTATTCTTATTCTTATTCTATTTCTTGTTTTTTTTTATAATTAAACTTTTCTTTCAGTTCACGTGCTGCGAGACCCCGAGCTGCCCCTGGAGGTGGCCTCGGCTCTCGGGCCCGATGTGCAGTTCGTCCTCAAGTACATTGATATTGGTAAGTTGTTTTCCCATAAGTTAAACAATTGCTTCTTTTACATTTTTTCAAACCCCTATTATATTATTCCTGGACAGTTTCGGCCTTGTCAACTAACAGTTGCTTTAACTTGATCGCACATTTGGCCACGCCGTACTCGCCGCAGTAATTTTTCTATACAAAAAATGCTGATGAAGTCAGAAAATGCGGCTGGCTTCTGACGTCTCAGCATTTCTTCTATTGAATTGACAGTTCGGCGCAGATAGGCCTGCGACCACCCTTTACGGAAGAGATTCGTTCTAATATGACTGATGTACCTAATCTTAGCTGTAAACGACCTAAAAGAACACACCTATAAGATTAAATCTGCTGTTGAGCAACTCTTCGTTAAGCAAATTCATATTATTTTCCACGGGGTATCACGGAATTGCCTTTGGTCATTTTATTAGTACGTTGGTGTATTTCAGAGAGCTAAGTGCCACTTCCAACTACTCTGTTAACTAACAGATCAAAACAAATACTGATTTTAAAAGAATGACAAAAATTTCAAACTAAAGTTAGTATACTTCTAAACATTTCATTAGTAATTCATGCGGTCAGACTCAAGTGAAACAAAACTTCGTTTGTAAACGACATTTCGTACATTCGCATTGGTTATTCGTACTATTTCTGTGCTGATTGATGGACGATAGAGATAAATGGGCTGGAGCACTCCTCCTATTGGTCGGTCCCCTCAAACGGATTATTAGTTTCTTTCAACACCAATTTGTTACGACAGGCCGCCTATCCACTGAGTTGGCTATAAAATGCTGTACTGGTTTTTGTACTAAAGGTTCTTGGGGTACTTTAATGATGTTTTTATTTACTGTTGCTACCCTCATAGCTTAGTTGGTAACAACACCTTAAATAGCTCTGCCTTCGGCGTAAGCCTTTGGGATGAAGTATCAAGGTAGGTTAGTAAAAAGGGCCGTAGATATTTGCTTGTAGGCCACATTATAAAAATTCTTTAAAAAGATACAAAATTTAGGAAGTAGAACTGATTTTACTATCATAGCATCGCGTAGAACCTATGGCGTAGTATCGCTTTGCTCCAAGTGCTAAGCAAGCTCAAAGCTGGAGGGACAATAGAGCCTAATGACAAATATTTATTCAAGAGACAACAGCGCCTTATTAGAAAAGGCAAGCCAATTTTGTGTCGAAGCGTGGAAATGAATTTAAACCTCTCTTGGTTCTCTTGTTGAATCCTAATAGGTATCGGTAGGTATATTTTCTAGTGTCGCCTTTTAAAAAGTGATACTCGTAAAGTTTTGAACTTAATTTTTACTTGATTTATGTATAGTAACAGTTCTATTAAAGATCCTTGAAGATAGGTCTACTCGTAGAATTCAGGTATCTAAAAACATTTATTTATCAAATTAGCTTCCGAAGTTGATCTAGATAAAATCTGAACGCATGTACTCATCAAAGTTCGTTTCTTATAAAATACTACGTCTACGTTATCATTAAGGCCAAAACCACAGATATATAAATAGTTTCTACGTAACCACTATCAAGAAAGTGTGCACACAGTAAAAAAACTCACGCACACATGGTCATAATTCACCTGTTGTAGCTATCGTTGTATAAAGAGGCTTGCGCGCACGCAGGTTGTATGTTCTCCCACTATACTGCCGCTTTTTCGCTGTCTCTGTCAGCACGGTTCAGGTAGAGAGAGATGGGAGAAAAATGGCGTCGGTAAAGCAGTCTGCTGACTGTTGCGCCAACCGGACTGGCTCAACGGTCTTCCTAGCCTATAGCGGACCTAACTTAGTTATAACTTACCTCTGTCGCGCGGCGTTTGTTTTAGCGTTTCCGAGTCTATTTTTCAAAAATGCTGTGCTTATACGTCATATTTTGAATTACGGAAACGTGTGTGCAAGTTTTGAGGAGTGAGAGATCAGTTTTGAGTGCCGTGTACGGGTGGCATGGTGGTTACAGCCTTCGGCCGAGTGAATGCCTAAATCACGCCGCACCTCAGTGCTATGTAGGTTCGTTAAAAGTGGCAGTGCAAAGTTTGAATTTATAGTGAAATTCAAAGGTTTTATGCCTTCATCATCAGTGTTTCAGTGAATCGTGGCCCTATTATTCGGATTGGGAAACAGACTGGCGTAACACAGGGTATGTACATAGACCGAAATAACTTTCTACTATACAAAAACACATTTTTAATAACGGTACATACTAGTATGTTGGTATCGAAAACTTCTGCGGTGTTCGGTGGAGTTTTTTAACCCGTTTGTAACAGAACGGTATAAAGCTCATAACTAGAAGAAGAAGGGGCCTCTTTAAGCTATTAAACAATATTAATATTAATATATTTTCATTCTATCTCAGAATAACAACGTATAATAACGCAAGTATCTAAGAGGAATACTATAAAAACTATGTGACGTCTTATTTTGAGGGCAAGCCGAGGCATTTCTTCAAGGTCAGAAGGTATCTACCTAATTGATTAGATCCTCCTATTTAAGTACGCGCGTACTATATTTCGAGGTACAAAATAAATCTGAAGGCCTTTTTTAGAAAAACTACTTGTATTTGAAAAGTTCAAGAGCAATAGGTTAGTGTGGTATGGGCATGTAATGCGGAGGGATGAAAGTTACGTAACTAAAAGGGTGATGGAAATGAATGTGGATGGATATAAGAGTAGAGGTAGACCAAAGAAAAGATGGATGGATTGTGTGAAAGAAGATATGGGTAAGAAAGGAGTGGATACGGAGATGACGAGTGATAGGGGAGAGTGGAAGAAGAGAACATGTTGTGCCGACCTCGCATAAGCAGGTAAGGATATATATTTTTTACAAACATTCCGGCAAATCTCCTAAGGTTCCCTCTTAAGGAAGTTAAGAGGCCATAAGAACGTATTTGGACCTTCCCAGTATTGTTTAGGAACGTTTTCTACAGCCATGTAACATGAATTCTTGTAACTAAATTGCATTACGTTGAAACTATATCTTCACACTTTTATTCGAACGTTGCAAACAATATTTATATTCCTTTAATGTTGTAAGCAATATATTTATCTATATGCAATTTTAATACACAATATAATGTATTACAAAAAAAAAGTACGTGAGTGTCGTGGAACCTCCGTGGAACACTCGTTGACATTTGGTATTTGTCAAATAAATTATTGTCAACTATTAAAATCCTCGAAATGCTATTCCGTACTAACAATGGACCTATGGACTGTTTCACGTCTGAGCACTTCGCACTGTGACGTTTTGACCTATTTATGTGTCGTGACGGTGAAATCGAACGCTTTTTTTTCTAGCCTCCATTCTCGATACCGTCTGAAAAGGAACTTCGTTCCAATATAATACATAACAGCTAGTAGTTATTTACAACTACAGTGACTCTTATCTACGAGTCTCTACGAGGAACATTCTTGCCATACAAAAGACTTAAACGCGTTACTGCACTGAACTCTTATGAATCCCAAAATTAAATCTTTGCAGAAACACAGGAATACAGAAAAAATATTGGTTTCAGTATTTTATCGAATCATTCTTTATCCTGAAATAGCAATGATAATATTTTTAATAATTGCGGATCTTTGAAAATAAGCTTCTTTTTTGTCTCAGCGTGTTAACGCAGATATTTATTAGGCTCAATGGGGTTTGATTTAAAACTAAATAAAATTATAGACATCCTAAATATTTCTAGTGAAACCTAACGGTAAAGTTCAAAGGCCGCTAAAATCCCTCCAAAACGGCCTCCTCACGGCCTCTAAAAGCTTAGTTTATTTCCTTCAATTCTGAATTCTTCTCATTCTTCATAAGCTCCTAAAAACGTAATTTTTATGAGCTTTTATAATTTAAATAGACCTTATGTCTACGCAATAAAGTTTAAAATAATTTCAACTTGAGAGTCTTCGTGACAAAAAAATCTATACAACACGGCACATTCCATAGATTAATTTAATTAAAAGCCAGGTAACGCCAGGCGATCCCGCTATGTTGCCGTCACCACAGAATAATGTGTAGTAATAACACATCTTCGGAGTCCTTGGTGATGTAAAATTGAAAGTGTATTTACGTTCCTTTATTGCTTCTCATTACCCATAGTCTATGGGTCAGCTCACACAAGAATAGAGAAATAGGAAAAAAACCTTATCTTCTTCACAATAAGGTTCACAGTACAAGGACAGTCTGAACATGGTGACGACGTTGAGAAACGCAGCACGAAACCGCTGACTACTTAGGTTAAGCGTCGTTCAGCGCAGTCACGAAGTGGATGAATGACCGCTAGTGGTAATAACAAGTGAGCGCTTCCGTGCTTTCAGAGGGTACGTCAAAAAGTGTCGGTGCCGGCTATAAAACCGTAAAGCCATTACGGAGATTCTAAAATATCCTTCACTAGTGTTGGCCACAAAAAATAATGTTTTTTTGTTAACTTATTGTACTTTACTGCTGTACAAATATCACCCTTCCCTGTCTTTGGCGATCTTTACTCGCATTATTTTTCATTGACTGTAATAAACACCAATCTTTGAAAATGGTACTAAATTCATGAAAGAAAATACTATAACTTATTAATTTCTACTCGTACCCTTTGGTATACAATTTTTTGGTAAGAGATGGAAGCTCAGTCGAAATTGCTTGGTGTGTCTGTTTCGCATAGAATTAGTAGTCTTGGATAGGAAGTCTCTTATCTGTCATAATACGGTCGCCAGTCGGTCGAGTAAAGAGGTCGGGTTAGCCCAGCGTACGTCACAGTTCACAGCAAAGAATCTTGAGAAAGCAGGCAAGCCAGAAACCGGTTCTGAATCGCAAACGAACGCATCGGCTGATTTTGTATAGTGAACGTTTGAGCCTTATCTAACTAAAGGCTCTCTATAATCTAGATTTAAGACGTGTAAAAGTAATTATAGACACCTGTAAAACTCTTACTTTTGATGTACACGAAGGACAAGCATTCTCCAGAGTGCAAAGGGTGTAAACAAACATACGCTCAAATCTCTAGGGATTAATTTAAAAGACTGATGAAGCTGTGTTTTCTGTTAAAATTGTTGAGAATCAAACAAAAAGTTGTAATAATTATTAGTACCTACTTTAATGAAAGCAAAAAATCTAAAAATTAAAAAAAAAACATCTATCGTGTTTGGATAGTCTCTTCTGCGGGTTCACATAGCATCCTTTAGCATTTTTCAAACAAAAATTAGCATATTGAAGCGACCACAAAAGCTTTCTCAATCTGATGGGCCTAAGCAATCATTCAGTGCAAATTATCGCGGAAGGCATCGGTTTCTTCACGGTCAATTTAAGGCGGCTAAGCTCCACTGATACGTGCTTTATAATTAGCTTGTTCTAGTATGCTAGAACAGGTAAAACAGCTAGGTCACTCTTTGGTACATTTATTTTTGTCATTAATATACAACACGCGCACGTCCAAATTTTGCAAAAGTTAGTATTAGCATTCCATACCTGATGTACCTT
Source organism: Epirrhoe tristata (assembly GCA_951394285.1). Classification (NCBI taxonomy): domain Eukaryota; kingdom Metazoa; phylum Arthropoda; class Insecta; order Lepidoptera; family Geometridae; genus Epirrhoe; species Epirrhoe tristata. The sequence goes on along the minus strand of OX596150.1, from coordinate 6,596,155 downwards.
GATGTACCTGTTGTACATCTATTCGAATACTAACTGCTCCTCTTACGTGGTTTCAGATCGACAAACGTTTACATAAATAGAAATAGATAAAACGGATAATCGATATAATCGATATCGAGATAAATATCAACTTTCGCTATCCTGAATATTCCTTATTTTCTTGTTTTACTTACAAGTCTTATCAAGGAAGACGTAGTCGTCAAATATTTATGACATATGAAGCGCTCCTGGTTTAACTTTGCTAAGTCGTATAGCTAGATAGAGCGGCGTTCTGTGTGCTAAATGTATTGGTGATCGCCAGTGGCAATATAACTGAGAGCTTTCAGGCTTCGCAGTAAGAAGGTGGAATGAGCGCAATGTTTTTCCAACACTGTGCTGCTGTGCTTAAAAAATCTCCCACACAGTCCTCTCACGTGCCATTGTGGATTGTTTAAGATATCTGACGCTAACATTTAATTGTTGTGCCCTCATTGTCATAGCTATCAGATCCCACGACAATGGCTGGTATGCACAGCTAATAGACACAGGACTAGTTGAAATGCCCAAAGGTTGTCATTTTAGGGCGCGATTTCTCGGAACAAAAAAGATTATCTTGGTGCTATTGTTTAGCACTCAGTTCAACAGACGGTTTGGAATGGACACTTGAAACATAAATGCTTTTGAACAAAGAGGCTTTTCAAAGCTTCGAAAATATAAAAAGCTAAGGCGAAAAAGCTCGTAAAGTATTCTTCGTTCTGAGAAATATCATGATTGATGAAGGAATGATTGTTTTGACGTAAAATTTACCTATCTACATGGTATTAGTTCCATATAAAATTATGCATTATTTGTGAGGCTACAATGCCAGGATTCTGGAAAGATCATTTTCTCTCTCTATCTGCTAAAGAATTAGACGATTGCACTTGTCTGTAACACAACGTCACCCATGCATTATCGGGCTATGGCCAGCTTTTCGGGGTTACCATGGACGAAAATCGTCCATTGTGTTACTTTTGATTTAAAGCGCCAAAATTAACACCCAGCCTCTTTGAAACAACTTTTTACGAAATGATAAATTTTCACAGTATTAGCAATCCATTGGAGATTTACAATTTTTTTTTTGCGATCAAACTTTTTTATTAGTATACAATTTGTTGTAAGCTGTGAACTGAATTCTACTCAGCTATTTGTGTACAGTCAGTAACGAAAGACGATTAACATTTTATGTTTCACAAATCTGAATATTTCCGAAATCCGTTACATCATGACCAACATTTTTACTAATATTTGAAGATAAAGTCTTAGTTCATAATAATTTCCCAAGAAAAGTTTATTTTTTCTTGGTTATCGAAAACAAAAGCCATTTTAAAAAGTCCAATTGTTAATCGATTTTCTTTGCTGATTGTACCTAGACCGTATTAGGCAATTATTATTTGCGGTCTGTGTTTCAAAGGGTTTGATTTTTAAAAGATAATAGAAAAAGACGACAATATTTGCATATTATATGCATTCCTAGTTTAGATATCATCGCCATCAATTCGTTGCTGTTTGTTTGTTGTAACCGAAAATGTAAGTATTTAATAAATACATAATTGAATTAGCGACCACCAACTTTACTTGTACTTTCGCTTGAATAATTCTTTCAAAACTTTAAACTACAGTCTTTCTGACCAGAAGAATGTCCCAAGCAACATTGTGTTCAGTTATTAATGGTCAATTTCTTTGGAGGCTACACATAAGAACTAGGAAATAAGAAAAAAATATTGTTAAACTGCCGTCTGATCGCTCTAAACCTGTTCAAAGTAGACCGAGCGGTCCCATAAAATTAATAAGGTCATACAGATTAGCCATAAACGTACGTAACAAAACTTATTATGTAAAGTAAGTAAGATTATAATAATAATAAATAAATAATAAATAATGCTGGACTATTCACACACCGCATCATCTAGTCCCAAAGTAAAGTATAGCACAACCAGATTAATAAAGCGCTTCGGGCAGTTTCGTATTTTTCTCTATTTCCGAATACATCCGATCGACTTCAAGGTAGTAATTATATCCCTTTACCTATCCTAGTATAGTATTTTTTTTTAGATAATTATCACCTTGAAGTTTTTGATGTTTGTATTCGGAAATAGAGAGAATAGTTGTACTGTATAAGGAATTTTTGGGTCCCTAGGGTTACACCAACACTTGAAGCGACGTGACACAATATGTTTTGCTATCTTAGCAGAAAGTTTTATTTTAAACTTGATCAAACAAACTTGTTTTGAATATGCACCCTTACCCTGAGATCAATGACCTGCAAACCTTATAAGAACGGTACAAAACAGGGACAGTTGCAGTGTATGCATAAAAGCTTTAAAAAAACCATAAAAATGTTAATTGGTTCTATATTGACATGGCGCAACTTGTCAGTCAAGAGACCTTTACATGACTCTCGAGGAGGCGCGTGCCTGTAACACACCTGCATTTTTTCATATCCAGCTGTAAGGTATACGTGTAGTACGTGGTACATTGTTAGAATAGTTATACTAAGCTGTGATGAAATGGTTAAAATGTCTTAGAAACGGGTGTGTTGATTTTTTGTAGATATCTCATTAAGTTCTATTAATAGGGTTCTAACTGCAAAAATGGCATCGTGGACCAGGTGGCAATATTCTAGATAATTCTAACTAGATCTATTAATTCATCATTACTAAAGGAAAAAAAATAATAATAACTCAAATGATCAATTGCTGAACATTCACTAATTGACTAAAACTTTGGCACGCATTTCCTTTCATGTTCAAAGTTACATTCGTGTCATAGACCTAAAAAAAAACTGGTTCATAATTTAGTTGCGCCATTAAACGTTGCTAGGCAACCCCACAAAACAACCTAAAATGGAACGAAACAGTTCAAATGACCCCACACAAATCTCACAGCAATTGAAAGTAAACTACCCACATTTGTTTGCACCTGCAGATCATTTGGCATTTTGGTCGCGTGTGAGCTCCGTGTTACGTGACCCAGGGGCCGTGAAGTGCCCGAAAATGTCTATTTATAAGCTTTGACGTTGACAATAGTGCTGGCTTCTCAACAATACCATAGATCGCGATAGCAAATCAAGAATGTTTTTAAACCAAAATCACATCAGTGTTTTAAATTGACCTATATTCCTCATCTTTATTGACATATAACAACGCAACGGACCATGTGATGTTTTGTTTTCATTGCCTTATTATCATACAAATATGAATATGATGCATTGAATTAAGGCATCGTACGTATCAAATTTACACCTATCATGTGCAAATAACTATGTTTACTTACATCAGTAAAAATATTTTAAGCTTATTAAAAGTATCCACCAAAAAAAAATATTTTTGTATTTGTATTTATTAAAAACATTATTATTACACTACTCTATTATTATTACAATAGAGTAGTCACCATAATATAATCCTATCTATTCTATATTACATACAATGCTATTCTAAATCACAAGCAAAATAATTCCATACAAGTCAAAAAATCTTATCCTTTAACCCACCTTAAGTATAAGCTAAGTAGATGAGAAGTATCTCGAATTTCCTTCTCACGTGGACGTTTGAAAGTACTGCAAACACATGTTAATGCAATCTCGCGATAAGAATATTGGTCACGCAGTTGTGACTCATAAGTTTTGATTAGATTTTGTACTGGCCTGTACCAGCTATCGAAATGATGAGCTGTATGTAAGACTACCGGATTAAAAATAAGATTTTTACATCATAATAAAGTACTTTTTTTTAAAAACTTTGTATTGTTTTTTTTTCTTGAGTATTATGAAAAAAATGTCTACAACTTAATGTCAATTTTTATGCTTCTGTTTGCACGTTTTCATGAAATGAAATATAACTGATGAATACGTCAAACTGCTTGAGTATCGAAGGAATAACACAGGTTATATCGCTAAAGAAATTGCAAAATTTTCATGGAAAAGCAAATCCATTGAGTTGAGCAAGCGAAATTCCAACAAAAACGATTTTATGCAATTACGCCTAAGTTGTCGGGGAGTTATTACTAAACCGAGATCGCGGTCACGCCGCCCCGTAAGGCTCTCTGCAGACGATCTCATTTCTAACATCGGACACGATAATGTCGTTAGTATTTGACAAATTGTCTTACTATCGCTGGGTGATCTATGGTATACTCGTATTCAGCACCTGTTTACGTAGTTACCTCCATGGGCTTATAAACTGCAATTTGTGTTCCCTATTGAATCGGTAGGTATGCTTTTTGTATTTCTTGAAATGTCAAGGAAACGAAATCATTCAGGTATTTAAATAAATCACTAACATTTTGACGATTTCACTATTTTTTTGACTTGTTTTCGTCAAGCCAGGGCACACAATTTGCCCTACTTTTATAAACTGACCGTCCGTAACCCACTTTATTGTTGGTTTGGTAAAGTGAGGCTGGTCTACACATACGATCACTTAAAATTAAAGGCTCGTAAGTTTCGATATATGAGTATTATGCTTACCTACACACTGGTTTTGTTCCGGCATACAATGTACACTCAGCCTTACATTCAGGAATCGTTCCAGTCACGAGTTCTTCGCCTTATTCCGTCTCGGTTAGTCTTTTTGCCCTTTTCCAAAAGGTTATTTTTACGAATTCGGATATGATGTTCTGGGAGTCTCACAACAACTGACCCAAACTTACAATCAACTGCAATGTGCAGAACATATCAATTTTAAGGAATAGGTACTACAAAGTACCTATTTACAAAGTTTCAGGTTTAGGTACTTTATGATAATAATTATTTTATTGAATGTGATACCAAAGACCTAATTATGAATGATATTAAAGCTGAAAACTACCCTTGTTTAATTCAACTGTGATCATTACCAAAGTACTATGTACAGGAAATATGTTGTTTTATAATTGCTTTGCTAATTTCGAATGCAATGGTGAGCATAAAACTATATAATTACGTTTTTATACTAAAAAGAAAACCGACTTCAATGTTTGACTCGAAACGCGGTGTGACTCAGGGCGTCAAGCTGTCGATTCGATTTCTATTTGTGACATGGCTAGGAGGGAAGGTGTTTAGAGTTTTACGGGGAAACTATCAATCCCTCAGGAATAAAATTTATATGGGACCACCTCTGGAGTATACCCTTTCAAACATGAAAAGAATTTTGCAAATCGGTCAACAAATGGCGGAGCAATCGCGTAACAAGATAAAAAAAAAAAAAAAAAAAAAAAAAAAACCATACAGACGAATTGAGAACCTCCTCCTTTTTTGAAGTCGGTTGAAAAGCTATCTTAGGCATTTTCCCGTTAGAAACGCATTTTCTAGATTTTCTACAGTAAATCAAAAAAGCAACACTGAAAGCCATTACGTTGATTACTATCTAGTATCATACCGAGGCTTATGCAAATACATCAAAGTTCATAAACGTTGCAACGGAAAAACTATTATCTATTATGAAAGCCAGCATACCATCACGTCTTACTGGCATAGCCTTAATAAAGGTTGAGCTATGTTGCATGGTACCGATGCGCTTTTTGTGATTGTCATACTGAAGAATCCATGTGTTTCAATTCAAGTGCGCATATACTTTTTTTTGTATTTTGTACTTTTTTCTGTTGACCATGAGCTTGTCACGCTTGCTATGCTTTCTAAGCAAATATGTTTTTGGACGCAAACGCTAAAAGAGTAAACCGCAGTAGATTCAAAATAAATAGGTTTAATTTTTCTTGCAGAAAACTTGACAAAAATATTCGCTCCCCGACCCTTAGTGGACCCGGGCGCGACTTCGTGAGCGTATTGTTTCGTAATACAACTTTAGAGATAGAACTACCTATAGTTCTGTGAATCCAACCCATGAAAACACTGAATTCATTTTTTGATTTGCTGTCTTTGATAAATATAAATAAGTACACATCTAAAGGTAGTTTTGAAATATAATAAATACGTGTTTCGCTATTTATTAAAAAAACTTATTTATGCCTCACAACCCCACCACACAAATAGTATTTTAATTTATGTAATAAAAATTGTTCAAAGCATAGTAGAACGTTATTGGTTGTCATGGCAACCTTAGAGAAGTGCTCTTTGTGTCAAACAGAGTACTGCTAAAGTTTTTATGCAATATTCCCGTTGTCCTTTTACATATTGTTTGGTTTCAGGATCGTTTTCGGGATAAAAAGTAGCCTATTAACTATTCTGGAGTTATACCTTTCACCTTACCTTTCATTGTAAACTGTTTCGTCGTTTGAGCCTGATCCTTAAACAAACATACAAACATCCAAATATCTAAACAAACTCAAACTTTCAGCTTTATTATACGAGTGGGATATCAGTATATGGTGTTTTGAATTTCCAAGGTGTATACAACTTGTGTGTTGGTCTGAACGTGGGTGAGTGGATGAACCCTAAAGTCGTTAGAACGTACTAGGCCTACTATTAATAGCCTGTGTAGAAACCAGACGTAGGCATTTGAATATATTAGCTAAGCCTTCTTAGGAGACCGGTTGATTATATTTTTATTGTCAATGTCGTTGATTCATTCATGGTTTATTTTATTATAATTGCATAATTATAATTATGATCAAATTGATCAGTCTTTTAAGTCTTGCGGAAAGTACCGGCTTCAGTTTCTAAGGGTTAGTAATGATATTAGTATAAAATTACAAAGATTAGTGTAGGTTTTAAATAATCTTTTAAAACTACTTGGACAAACTATTTCCAAAATTTTTTTTGTCCAAAATAACCAAATATTTATACGCGTAAAAATATAATATTCACACGTTTTAAATAGCCAAGTACTCTGTAATAGTTGTGATTTCAAACAACTTCGCAATAAAGATCCATATGATAACTATTACGTTAAAGATTTCCCAGAGTAAGCTTTCACCTTTGCAAGGAGTGAAAGTTGCGATAAATCTTGTAGTAGAACTCATCATCGCTAACCAAAGCAAATGTGTTAACTGGTATTAAAATACGGGAAATAGTTTTGAACTTTGCACCTCCATAAATAGGAATCGGATTTGCTTGGCAGGTACCAAGCAAATCCGATCTTGATCCAAGTTTGATATACAACTAGTTTGTTTCTAAAGGAATTTGTTTTTTTCGTTTCACATATTGCGTTCTCAAGGCAATGTGTGAAACGAATACTATTGATTTATAACAAATTGTCGATGATTTGTGGTTTCTGTGAAGAGTTGAAAGGATCTTTGTGTTGAGATTTCGTTTGGCGTGAAACGGTGGCCAGCTTGTGACGGCCGTTAAAATGAAAATGCTCATTAGGTTCCGAGGCTAGCTGTAAATACCAATAGATGCAAAGATGTGTTGCGATGGTCAACTTTATCGCAGTTTTTAAGTTGCTGGATGTAGGTTTCCTAAAACGTTGATATACACAACAAATAGTATGCATCATGCATACTCAAAATCCAGTAGGACAAGGCTATACAATCCTAGATTCCCACTTACTACCTAACACGCATATTTTGTCTCGTTTACGGCCTGCCATATTTTTCGAGATATGCTTCTCACATCAAGGTATAAAATGTAAAAATTATTATATTCACTAGGCTTTGTTCAAAATTCATAGAATCGCTGAATTGCTGACTGTTCGTGCTCTATTTTATAGCTGTCTACGCAGACTTTTCACCTGTTCAATCTATAAAGTGATATAATCAGCCGAAAAGAGGTTATTTACGAGTAAGGGTTAGTACATACTGGCTGCAAATTTTAAGTACATGTTTGACGCGTGAACTTTCAGTTTACCATTACAGCTTTTTGAACAATTTTTATTACATATCTTTTTTACGGTTAGATATGAAACAGCACTGAAAACCTCAAATTTCTTTATCTCTACCATGTATTCCCACCCTTATAAACTTCTCTTCCACGTCGAAGTTTTATTTAAGCTAAAACCAATGAACATTGTTGTTTCGTAATACCCAACAGCCAATTTAAACTTTGTATAGATATTTATTGAAGGAAATCATGAATTGGTTCGCTATTGCCATCGGGGAGCGATTTTCTCAAAAAAAAAAAATTCAACTCAAACTTTCAAAATAGAAACAACATCACGACAATTTATACACAAGTCGTTAGAAGCTTTAGGTAGTTATTCAAGACCATTCAAGAAGCTATTGCAGCAGACATTATGTTAAGCAACGACGGATTCTACAAGTAGGTACCTATATTGCTTAGTCGTATCCATGGAAACTATCTATGGATACGCGATAGTGACTGTCAAATTATTATCAAATTACTATAATGTGGGTGATAGCTGTGGGGGTTTGAACTGAGCACTTTTATGATAGAATAAACTAGTGCTAGGATATGTAAATTTTGTAGATTTAAAGAATTGCTTTATTAACAAATAATGCTGGACTTTTAACACAGCATCTTCTAGCCTCAAAGTAAGTAGAGCTTGTGGTAATGATAAGTTAAACTTTAAAATGTAAGATAACGTTTTGATTACATTACTCGTATACCTTTGCGTAGGTTTATCGTAACTACTTGAAGATAACCTAATGAAGTCCTTAGGTTACTGAGTGGGTGGGTACTACAACATAAAATTATAATAACAACAACTTTAAAATAAAAAAAAAAACAATGAATTATCTAGAATTAAAAACTCAATGAGTTAATTATTAATAGTACTCGTAATATTTTTGTTCAATTAGGATTGTTGGGAGCTGTTGCTAACTAATGTTATTTTAATAATTATCATAATTATGTCGTAAAAGTTCATTGCATTCTAGAAGCGCTCGTGGTCGTGCTTGCTTAGTCATTCTTGGTAGATCGTCGAAGTTAAGCAACGTTCGAAACGGTCTGTAAGTGGATGGGTGACCGCCAGTGGCATTTTCATCTGAGCGCTTCCGTGCTTCGGAGGGCACGTTAAATTGTCGGTCCCGGCTATTTAAGTAATTAAGCCATGACGGAGGCCTTAAGGCGGCCTAAAAACTCCGTCACCAGAGTTGGCCACTGGCTCATACGAACGTAACTTATTGCTCTATTGTTTTAAAATAGTTGTCAATGAAAACCTAACAATTTAAATTTTTGTTTGAATTATTATGCGTTCAAAAATAAACAAGCACTAGCTTACGCTACAGAAATATAGTCATTGAATTTAAAAACATAATAGGAATGTATATGTAACGAAATAGTAGGTACGGGAATACCATTGTTCCTGTCCCGGAACTCCGCTTTGGTATCGGGAGGATGACGTCATATTAATATCCGTTTTACCATCACCCGGTTTCCATTTTCCGAATCGATGCAGCTCGAGCGACGAAATGTCATTAAATACGAGTTGTGTATGAGCTAGGATGGTGACACTAATATAGTGGAGTTTAGGTATTTTTAGAAATTGTTACTATGTCGGTACTTTGAGTAGCTACTTTACTAATATCAAGTTTTTTTATGCCGCATTATAACTATTATTTTATAAAATTCTAGTCATAAAACTTTGAGTGTATGATAGCTTAACTGGGTAGGTCATTTTGTTACCTATGCTATTATTTAGGTAATTTTGATTTGGGCAGATTGTCGCAATTTTTTTACTTTGTCTTAAAAAATGTGTGTCTAGAAGTAGAATTATGAGACAAAGGAGTGGCTCCAACTTTTTATCTGAGACTGCAAGTGACATCCTTAGCTTCAAAATGCAGAACGCTGGCATAAGTGTCAGTAAACTTTATAAAGAATGGAATAAAAACCCCTCATTAGGGAGTGTCGGGTAGTTCAAACTTGATGCCAACTTTTGCATCACAATTATGCAAAACTTAAGTAATCAATTTAAAAATGCTCATCAGTGATTAAAATGACTATGGACTTATACGAGTAGTTCAAAATATACCTACCTACACCTAGAATTTGTTTTTGGTAAGTTTTTTACATTTAAAGCATCCAATAACCTAAGTAAATTAATACAAGCACCTACAAATACTAAATTACAAGCACCTACTTTCTCATTCATAAAGGAAAAATGACGACGAAAATAGCAAGCCAAGATTGTTTTTGTATTTCATTAAATCTTAATTTATTTTGTAAGTTGAATCAATTTTGAGCGCTGCGTCAGGATATTTTCATTAGGTACACAGAACCTAATGAAAATAACCTGGCGTTCAGACAACCTTTTATGTACCTTTTGATACAAAATAAGTTTAAATTACAGTCTAAAATTGGTTTTGATTTAAGGCATTATTTGGGCAATTGCCTTTGATTTTCTAGGAAAATACTACATACAAAACTCTTCCTAATCTTTGTCATACAAACTCATCGTATTCGATATTAGAAAAGTAATTGGTTTCTTCACGTTTTCCTTTACCGATTAAAGCTCGTGCATATAAATTACTGAAACGAAATCGACTATCAAATAGCATCAATAAATAGGCGGCTCTTCTTAAGAAAACAAGCATAGGGCGTGATCTAAATGTCAGCCTCTAGATACTTGATGTAAGAGAGTGCAATATGCAAATGGGACCTTTGTTTCAGCGCTGACACTTCCGGCCTTTCTGTCTTCATTACGTGGGCATTGTGGGAACATTTGCTACTAGATAAAATGGATTGGCCACAGCTGTATCTATTGTTCTAGGTTATTTATGTATTTTGGACGAGTGGGATAGGTAGTGTCTTTTCATTCGAAGTGGGATCATCTTGGAGGGTGTTTCAAAGAGCATATTATGTATAAAATGAAAATGTAATAATTTTTTTTAAGAGTCGACTGACAGCAACTAATCACAGTGCAAGAAACGTCAAATTCGGATCAATTCCTGCACTGTGATTGGTTGCTGTCGGTCGATTCCGAACCGAATGCATTCCGCTGTATTGTGAATCAAGGGCCTAAGCAGCGTCACATCATTTCGATAGCTAGAGTAGGTACTCGAGAATTTTTGGAGTAAGTAGCAATGTATTTAATTTATTTTTTTAGGCTATCAAAATATATAACTTTTCTGCACGTGTGATTTTGTATTGCCTTTTTTCTTTGTGAATGAAGTTCTGTTTTTTTATTTGTATTTTCAATTACCAATTTCAGTTAAATAGTCCGAAACGTTTGTGTAAAATCTTTACAGGTCTCCACGAAACAGGCTGCGTCTAGTGTGGCCGCTGTATTGTTTCGTTCTTAAATAAATATTTTTTCTATCCATAAAACTAGAAAATACGAAACTTTTTTTTATAAAACTTTGAATAAGAAATTGAATCAATGTTGATAAAATGTGAAATCCCTATAGCGAGCCGTATTGAAACATATCGGATTTCAATTCACATGCTAAATAAGGACGATTGGTTTGGATACGAATATGTATTCATTAAACTAAAAAGCAAAATATTTATGAAAATAACCATATCGCTGTAGTGTTTGTTGTCCTTGTTCTTCAAGGTATTGGTCGTAAAGGAACGAGGAATGTCACCTGGGGCCTTACTATGAGCTTTAAATACGATCCAGTTTAGGTCCTAAACTGAACTGCTTCGCTAATTCGTACCACGACGTATGATAAGCCGCTGACGAAAACTAATCACTTTGCGTATCAGAATAGGAACCTAAACTGGATAGCACCCAAACTGAATTCTTTACTAAGAAGTCATGGTACGGTTCCTGGTCTCATTGAGTATTTTATCTTCCGTGGCATTCTACAGGCAATTAAGAAGTTTTCATCGCATCTAATTAGCAAATCTATTAGACCCATCGCAGCACACAATTCACTCCGAGATTCATTACCATAGAATACACAATAGCTGCTATCTAAGTGAGACTAAACCTAACAAATAAGCGGAACATACTGTTCCTAATTACTACAGCAACGCAGCTCAGTTAATATAGCTGTCTCACTCATATCCTTATGTTGTTACCGTTTATCATGAGGATGGAGCTTTCATACTTTTTAACCGTGAAATGTTATGGCTGTGATTTATAGTTCTTTCTGAATGCTCACAAATTGTGCAACGCTGCTTAGTCCTACCGTCAGTATATTTTTAAGACAATCTTGTTGACGTTAAAGTATTATTTATAATATGCATACTTACCTAATATTTTTAACTAAAATATAAAGTGAAAACCTTTTGTGATAAGATAATAGTAAGCATGAGATCGTATTGAATCGTGTAACTAAGAAATCTCCCAATCTTTTATCCATTTTTTTTTTTACATTTAGGTACAACTCTTGATCTTATCAAAAAATCTTCTCTATAATTTTGTAAAAAGACCTCAAAAACTCCCCAAGCTTCTTAAAAAAGTATCTCAATAACCCCTAAGGTGAGGGGTGGAGCTGTGTCTTCATAGGTTGGAGCACGGGGACTCGGCACGGCTTAAGTTGTCACCCTGACGTGACATCTGAAGCCGTGTCACGCGGTGTCACGACTAGTGGACCTGGGAATCAGAGCCGGATCGTGTAGGAAGTGAGGGCATGGAATATTAATGTATATAAAGTTGACGAATGCACAAGGACAATGCGCCTAGCAGATGACATTGAATTGGTGTTCTTGCACAGCTCATTGACTCTATAGAACTAAAGATAAATCTTCGTCGTTTTCCCGGACACTTATGCATTCCTACTCGTTATTCGTATTTCATTACTTATCTTTATTTATTAGACTTTAGCTTTATTTTTTTAGTACGTGTAAAGTTCTTATGAATCAGTGGCCAACTCTAGTGACGGAGTTTTTAGGCCGCCTTAAGGCCTTCGTCATGGCTTAATGACTTAAATAGCCGGGACCGACATTTTACGTGCCCTCCGAAGCACAGAAGCGCTCAGATAAAATGCCACTGGCGGTCACCCATCCACTTACAGACCGTTTCAAACGTTGCTTAACTTCGACGATCTATCAAGAACGACTAAGCAAGCACGACCACGAGGACTTTCGTGTGTTACGTGTAATAGTTCAGTTCAGTGCAGTTCAGTTCAAATAACTTGTTGTTTGGTCAATTTAGTATCAAAGCAATAATACTCGTACATTAACTATAATACTCACTCTTACCTTACCTGTGTAAGTTTGAGGTCAAGAGCCGACCCATTCATCATAAAAAAAAAAAAAAAAAAAAACATACTCGTAGAAGACATAACTACTAAATCGAGTTAAAACATTCGGTGCAAGCCGCCAAGCGCAGTCGAGAATGCAATAGGCAATGAATTCATGAATTCAGTGACGTACTGTACATACAGAATAATAATGTGATTCATAGTTTGTTTTATGTGACTATTCTTGTTGGCTGTTTGTTTTGAATAGAAAGTAGACGAGTGGCATTAGAGTAATTGCTTTTGTAATTCGTTTTTGTTGGTCGTTGAACTTACTTACTTTGCATTAAAGATGTTACAAACTTTTCATCGATTGTTCTGTATTTGTTTGGAAGTCAAATGTTTTTTCTTAAACACTTTGCTGCTTATTATAAAAACGTAAAACCTTGGTTGAACCCCATGTTGACACATGTCAAAACAAAACTGTTACCACAAAAAAGCGTTCTATGTACGAGTATTTAAAGATCATTTTTCTAGGGACAATTTTTTTAGTTAGACTTGGTCTAAACTCGGCTCATCTTGTATTAAGCCCCAATGACATCATCTTTTTGGCTCTTTCCAGTCTTTAAATTGACCTTCTCAAAAAAAAGGTAAGTAGCAGGTACAACCTGCTACTTACCTTTTTTCTAGACGCCTTCTTTCTCAAGTCTTTTACACCGTCTATTTTTATAGCTATAAATTATGCGTAAGCTTTGATGTCACCTTACTACATACTTCCTTACGGATTCCACGCTGCAAAATTTCAACTACGGCCTCGCCTTTACAGATTTTAATTACAAAGTCAATTGAAAAGCTTTTGCAGGCTTCAATACATTCCGTGGATGAATAATTATGATTTATGAACTTGCCAATAATTAACTAATGAGATATTATTATTCCGAATGATGCACAGCGCGGTACCGCAGCCGAAAACCTGAATATTTGTTACAAAGCTTATCGATTTCGGGATTCGGGTTTAGTTGCATCGCTGAGCATTACCAATTAGGTATTTTTATGGTTGTTATTTTGCACGCAAATAACCATTATTACCCATTTATTATCCAAACATCGCCATCCCATATTCGGACAGGCATGTCGTGGAACCTAAAATGCCTAAAAGCATGTGAACTTGAAGTTCACGAAAGGAAACCCTCTTTGAGGCGTACAAATCCGTACATCACACTGGTTTGAAAGAACAAGGGACACGGCAAGAAGACAACCATCCTACTGCAGAGTCCTCTATAAGTATTTCTTCCACTTTTCAGGATACAGGAATAGACCATGTTATGACTCCAGTCCAGCTCATCCGACTATTTCATGCGTGTACATCCACAACACTGCATCATATTTTTTGGGTTCATTTATGCAGCTTGTGTTACTGACGGCGACCTTGACTTTAATTATTTTATTTACAATTTTTTTTTATTATTTATTTATTTATATGCTAAGCTAAATGTGAATATCTTGTTCGAAGAAGTTCAACCTAGCGAGTCACATCAGGGGCTCACGCTAGAAAATAAACAACTTTATTGTAAATAAAAACATTACCTTTATTCTAGTACTGTGTGCTCAAAGCGATAGGATCATTCAGAATTTATAATATTAATGCTTCGAATCAAAGCGCTTTCAAAATGTTAATGTTTCCTTTAAATGGAGAATAAAATAGGCTCATAATTTTAATGGCTCTATTCCTAGAACTTTGTAATTATTTACCTATTTCATTAGCTATTTAAGTGCTCCCACTGAAATTACTAATTCTAAAAGTGACTATGAACCGTTAGGTTAATTAAGATAAGACGCTGGAAATCTATGGAGTTTGTACCAGTGGCTGTCATAACTGAAATAAAGTACATAAAACACGCTGAAGTAGTCATGAATAGGAATCCAGTGTAACAAAGCTAACGAGGTAACTAGACAAGATACATTGTTGGAGGTCTGCACACGCATCATCGTATACCTAGCTACGTTAATTGAATATCGGATTGCGTATGCGTACACTGTGTCATTGTGTGCCACCCGGTCACTCCTGTTTGTTCAGGGTTGGTAGAATCAGTGTCTTAGAAGGTCAAAAGTTATATGGAGTTACTGACAAACCTGTTATTCAAGAGTATAAATCTCTAGTTCTATACAAAGCAGTGGAAATGAATGAGTTCCCGACGTGTATACTCTTAGTTAGCATTTCCTCAAATGAAATATACAAATTGGTCGCGCCAACAAAGTTGTTAGGTCTCGAGAGGTTTCGAGAACCAATCCTTCGATATGGACGAACAGAATTAAATGTAAAACGGCAGTACAAAATAGAGGCGGGGAGATGAGAAAAGATAGGACATACAGCGCTTACCAGGGGCAGCCAGGTGATCCAATCTTCTTCTAAATTGCACAGCACATCCAAACACTACGCGGGTCGCGCGACCATTCGAATTTGAGTTCTTACTACACTGAGTAGTCAAAACAGAGGAGTTTTGGCGATGCGGTAATATATTGAAGTAGATACACGACAGAGATTCTCTGTTCGCGATGCGGAGATAGCGGGTGATTCAATGCGGGTGCGGTTCGAAGCGAGAGACACTTCTTATGCGTGTGTATCGTCGCGGTACTTGGTTCGAACAGGAGTTGTATGACATTCTTCCATCTCATTCTTCGTTCTTGAATATCGTTCTTGCATGAAGCTATAGCGCTGTATATAGGTATGGGATTGTGGAAAAGGTGCGGGAAATTCAAACTGCCTTAAGTTGAAAAGAAGCGAATGTACTTAATCAATGTTGGCGTTACCATTTCCACCCGCCCTTAATGGATCACCATTAAAAGAAGCGATACTAAGACGAAAGAGAGAAAAACTATGACTCTAGGAGCGCTCATTGCGCGCGGGTTAAATAAAGAATTCCGTAGAGTCACGGAAAAGCTGTATTTTTAATACTTAAATTTACAAACTAAAGCGATGCGGTATTACTATATCTAACTTAAATTAAAGCGAAATGCGATTAAATTATTGTCTAGGAATAGGACACAAACGAACGACCGGGCGAAGGTAAGTTCCCTTGGCGGTTCTAACTGTACAAACGCGCACGATGCCGTCCTTAGAAGGGTGGACGTTCTCTACAATGGCTAGTGGCCAGGATAGAGGTGGTGAGTTATCATTCATCACAACTACGATAGTTCCCGGTGTGATAGGAAGAGATTGAGTGTTCCACTTCTGTCTAACCTGTAGGCCGTGCAGATATTCCATCCTCCATCGATTCCAAAACGACTGGACCAGTTTGTCCAGTAGAGAGTGCCTATGAAGCAAACTGACAGGGTCAGATTTGACTTCAGGCGCGGGTAGCGAAAATAATGGCGCAGTATGCAAAAAATGGCTAGGCGTAAGAGCCGTGGGCTCTGCGGGATCTGAGCTCAACACTGTCAGCGGGCGCGAATTTAAGAGACACTCTATTTGAGCGAGGACAGTATTGAGTTCTTCGTATGATAATAATTGCTGCCCGATGACTCGGAACAGGTGCATCTTTACCACCTTCACGACACTTTCCCAAGCGCCTCCAAAGTGTGGAGAGTTGGGACAAATGAATTTCCAAGTAATTCGACTCTCAGCATACTCCTCTTCAAGCTTCGGGCGATACTCAGTATTGAGAAACTTGTATAAGTCTCGGAGATAAGAGTTAGCCCCTTTAAAACATGTACCATTGTCTGAGTACATGATCTGAATCGGTCCTCGACGGGCAAGGAACCTCTTCAGCGCGGCGAGAAAACTGGGGGTACTGAGGTCTGTGGCGACTTCGATATGCACGGCACGAGTCGTAAGACATGTGAAAATGCACAGATATGCTTTTTCGCTGTGGACACCACGACGGCGCACAGGAACGTACGGCAAAGGACCAGCATAGTCACAGCCTACGTGCGCGAAGGCGACCTGACGCGTGCGACAGTCGGGTAAATCGCTCATCAGCGGGTATGTTGGACGCGGTTTTAAACGAAAACACGTATTACACATGTGGACGCGCTGTCTCACAATGCGACGGGCGGACAAGATCCAGAACTTTTGTCGCAGAAGTGACATCAATAGTTCTGGTCCGGCGTGTAAGTACTTAACGTGATAGAAATCGATGATCAAGTTCACGACGTGATCATTGCGCGGTAGAATAACTGGATGCTTTTGAGCATAATCCAGCGCGGAGTTAACGAGTCGACCTCCTACGAGGATCAGACCTTTATCGATAAAAGGTCTCAAGCGGTTGAGAACAGGCGAGCAAGGTTTATTATTCTTGATGTTAGAATAATCCTCTGCAAAGTGTTGACCTTGCAGGGCGCGCAGAATTTTATTTTCTGCGAAATTCAATTCGTCGCCGGACACTGCTGCCGTGTCGCGGCGTGGCAATATTTTAGCGAATTTATAAATGTAAACGATTATGCGAAGAAGTTTACTCCATGAGGAGATGCGGGTAGCTAACTCATATAAAGCGCATTGCTTTACAGCAGAGCACACAGCATGTGTGAGAAGCTTTTGCTCCGGCATGTCCGGAATGCATTGGTTATCGAGAGGCTTAAGAGGCCACTCAGACGGATCCAATGTAGCCCACTGAGGCCCGTGGAGCCACAGAGGGTGCGTAGTTAATTTTTGAGGCGTAATGCCACGTGAAAGAACGTCAGCGGGGTTTTCAGTACCCGCGACGTGGTAGAAGTTGTCAGCAGGCAAGTTTTCCGTGATCTGAACAACGCGGTTAGCTACGAACGTTTGCCACCGATGTGGCGAACTTTTAATCCAGTATAACGCGACTTTAGAGTCGGTGAAAGCGTATATCTTGATTGGGAGATGACGCGAGTAGTTATTTAGAACTGTGCGCAACAGTTTTGACATTAGAAGCGCGCCGCACAGCTCGAGGCGTGCTATAGACATCGGTTTGGTAGGAGCTACCTTGGATTTGGCGCAGACAAGCTGAACGGTGTTACCTGAGACCGTACTCACATGAGCGTACACTACGGCACCGTAGGCGCGCTCACTTGCATCTGAGAAGGACATGAGAGTGAGTGTGCTGTTACTAAAAACGCCTACATGACGCGGAATGCGCATGCTATTGAGAGCCGGTAGCTCAGCACAATACTGCTTCCACATTTTAACGATGTGTAGCGGCGGGGTGTCATCCCAATCAAGATTAAGATGCCAAAGCTGCTGTATAAGTAGCTTGGCATACACGACTGCGGGGGCAACGAAGCCCATTATATCCCACAGTCGGGCGACTGTAGAAAGGATGGAGCGCTTAGTGCACTTTTCATCAGCGGGAGCGATAATTTTGAAGTAAAAAACATCATCATTAATGCACCAATGCAGGCCTAATATTTTATGATGCATGGTTTTATCGAATTCAACTTCCGTGGGAAGTTTGTGCGAAGCGGGGAGATTATCTAAGACAGTGCTACTATTACTATTCCATTTTACCAGATCCCACTGCGCTCCTTTAAATAAATCAATCAATTGTTGCGACGTAGAGATCGCTTCTTGTTCGCTGGGAACCGAGAAGGCGATATCGTCCATAAAGAGCGATGTAGACGCGACGTTGCTGGCGAGAGGATAGCGCGCGCCGTCATCTTCGACCAGCTGTCTCACCGTGCGCAATGCATGGTATGGACTCGACTTTAAGCCGAAACAAACGCGATTGAATCTATACAATTGGAGTGGGTCTTGTGGTTTGAAACGATAAAGAAAACATTGATAGCGACGATCGGCCTCGCGCATGATAATCTGTAAGAACTGTTGACGACAGTCTGCGGTAAGTGCGATTGCGTGTAAGCGGAAATTTAACAATATAGTGAATAAATCGCCTTGCAAGTTCGGACCTGAGTGAAGAATATCATTTAGCGATTGCCTGCCACCAGACGTAGGCGCGCTGGCGTCTAGGACTACGCGCAGCTTAGTCGACGTCTTGTCTTCGCGTACTACCCCGTGATGCGGTATAACGTAGATGGGAGTTGGGTCGCGGGGATCGTACGATGCGGGGGAAATATAGTCTTTTTCCAGATAATCCTTTATTACGTTGTCGTATGCTGATCTAAGTGTAGGTGAAGCATCTAGCTTTCTTTCCAAGCATACGAAACGCTTGCGGGCGTTGTCAAACGAATTCCCTAGGGAAAAAACATCCTCGTTGAATGGCAAAGCTACTGTGTACCTACCACTAACGGGATCGCGGGTAGTCGTGGACTTATAGAACGATTCACACTCAACATCCGAGGGGTGTTGAATGGGCGGTGCGGAGGGAAGCTCTTCAAGCTCCCAAAAACGCCTGACTAAAGAGTCAATAGCGACAGGCTCTTGAGCGAGGCAACATGTCAAGGCCTGGGCGGTTTGATGTGTTGGCAACGTAGGCACGGAGCCCATAACGACGTAACCAAACACGGTACGCAAAGCGTGGGGCGCCGACGTGTCGCGGTGGCGGACCTCGTCGGGGAGTATTAAATGCGGGAAAAGAGAAGCGCCTATTAAGGCGTCAATCTTATTAGGTACTCCGAATGATTCATCGGCTAGCGGTAAATCATTCAGATGTGATAGGCCGCAGGTGTTTATCACGGCGGTTGGTAAGAGGTCAGTGACCTGGTCAACAACAAGCGGAGCAATATCAAAGTTAATGTTGTTGTCGAAGCGCGAATGTAACTTAATATTAATTGGGCTAGAATTTACTACCTTCTCAGCCCCACCGAAACCCTTTACGACGGTGCGTTCCATGTGCTGAGGCTGAATGCCTAAACGTTCGCAGCACTCTTTAGTGATGAAGTCACTTTGTGATGCGGAATCTAGAAGCGCACGAATAATATGCGGTTTCCCATTACGATCGTAAGCAACGACTTGAGCGGTCGATAACAAAACAGTCGTGGACTGATTGTTACGCGCAAGTGCATTACTAAAACACTGATATTGCTGGGAACCAACAGATGCACACAATGTAACATCTGAGCGCGACGTAGATGCACCTTGGTTCGGGGCGGTGAGCGCGGGCGCGCTGGCGGCGGGGGCCGCCGCGGAGGCGAGCTCGACCGGCTGACTAGCGGGAGCAGCTTGCACGGGGTACCCGGCGCTGGCGGCGCATGGCTCATTGTTGAAGTGTAACAATGTGTGGTGATTTAACTTGCACACGCGGCAATTAGATTTAGATGAGCAATTGGCAACTCGATGCTTTAAACTGAGGCAGTTAATACACGCATTGTTATCCTTCACAGACTTATAACGCTGTTGTGGAGTCATTTTATTAAATTCAGCGCATTTGAATAAATGCTGATGCACAATATTAGCGCATAAGCACTTGGGTGCGGATTCAACCGTTGTACTCAAATAAGTTTGATACTTCGGCGGCGGAGCGGTATTTGAACGCCTATGGGCGTTGGCTGGACGCTTGGTACTAGCCAAGGAAGAACTCGGCTCAGTACGTTCTAAAACTTTTGCTCGATTTGAAATAAATTCGACTAAGTTATCAAAGGTAGGTATTTTTGTGGAGTATTTTATTTCGAATGCGCGGACAGTTTCTGAGTCTAATTTCTGTGTGGCTATATGAATCAGGATTAAATCGGTAAGGTTATCCATTTTAAGGTTTTTCAAAGCAGCGACTGCACTACTAAACTTCTCAGTAAATAAATCAAAGTTTATTGCCGAAGCGCATTGAAGAGGCTTGAATTCAAACATTTGATTTAAGTACGTAGACACTAACATACGCTTATCATCGTACTTATCTATGAGCGTTTGTAACAAGAGTTTATAGTTCTCTGGGCATGGAGATATCCCAGCGCAGACAGACAGTGCCTTGCCGGTTAGCTTGCCTAACAGATAGTACAACCTATCAGAATCAGTGAGGGATGGATTATCATGAACCGTCGATTTAAAACTGGCATAGAAAAGTGGCCAGGAGCGAATGTCACCAGAAAACTGTACTAATTCGATCGGTGCGAGTTTAGGTTTAGACTTGTGTAGAACACTGTCACTAGGCAGTGACGGTGAGCACTGTGACTGCACTCGCTTTATCCTACTATACAAACTCTCAAAAGCCATGAGACTTTTATAGTCAGGTTTAGCTGTCGAGTTACATATTAACAAGCGGTTATTGTATTCGTCTAGAACCTGTTGATATTTATCGCGTAATGAATCTATTTGCGAGGACTCGTCAAGAAAACTTTCCCGTAGATCGGTGTTCGAAGAAAGGTCATAAATCTTTTGAACAATTTCGAAGATAGCTTCGCGTTTAGCTTGCAACGTAAGTAACTGCGTGTCTTCGGCATCGTCATAATCGGAACACGAATCACCAGTTTTCTTGGCTTGTTTAGGCATTGTAAAGCATTAAAGTCCAATGAAATAACAAGATGAAATACCACAATAACAAACCAAAGTAATACGACCGATTTACGTAGGTTGTTAATTTGCAAAGACAATACGTGAAGAATGACCTCTTTAATTTGTTCGGATAATTGAGCTGGAATGAAATGAAGTATGCAAATGATGAATGAGAATGAAAGGCTGATTGTTTGACTTAATTTTAGCAATAATTGTCAAGATTGTCAAACAAACGAGTGAATGATTAATTTTGATTGAATTGATTGAAAGATTTGAACGAATGTGAGAACTTGAATGAATGTGAGAAATAGATTCGTAATTTTGTAGAACAAATATGGCGAACTTTTGTCTTTTACAAATTGCTACAACGGGATGGTAATTTTTATTGAGGGTAGAATTTTTTTACTTTTTATGAAAAGATAACTCGAATTTATTCAATACGAACGATAATTAGGTATGAATTAAACGATTAGAATGTTTATCTAGATGAGTAAACACTTAATTAGGATGATAAAACAATGCAATGTTGTTCTATGCGGTAAAGTTTAATGGCGTAAATACCTATTACAACGAATATTTTCTCCTATTAGGGCCTAGAATCAGAATCCTAATAAGGGCGGTTGGAAGGATCAAAGGATCCGGCTCGAAGGACCACAAATGGTCGCGCCAACAAAGTTGTTAGGTCTCGAGAGGTTTCGAGAACTAATCCTTCGATATGGACGAACAGAATTAAATGTAAAACGGCATTACAAAATAGAGGCGGGGAGATGAGAAAAGATAGGACATACAGCGCTTACCAGGGGCAGCCAGGTGATCCAATCTTCTTCTAAATTGCACAGCACATCCAAACACTACGCGGGTCGCGCGACCATTCGAATTTGAGTTCTTACTACACTGAGTAGTCAAAACAGAGGAGTTTTGGCGATGCGGTAATATATTGAAGTAGATACACGACAGAGATTCTCTGTTCGCGATGCGGAGATAGCGGGTGATTCAATGCGGGTGCGGTTCGAAGCGAGAGACACTTCTTATGCGTGTGTATCGTCGCGGTACTTGGTTCGAACAGGAGTTGTATGACATTCTTCCATCTCATTCTTCGTTCTTGAATATCGTTCTTGCATGAAGCTGTAGTAGTACTAGGTATGTCTTCCTACTAACTAGAGATTGTAGTCGGAGGTTTGGAGAGAAACAACTGCTTTGACTGCAGAACTATGAATGTTTATTTTTACCAAAAGCACTATATTTATAGGAACCTAAATCTAGAATAACCAATGGGAAACGTTCAGGGCACAAAACGTTTCGCCCAATCAGAGCGCGCCTTGAGCAGGAGGTGAGAGGCGCGGGGGGTGTCACCGAGGTAATAAATATTAGGTGCGCCGCTGCTCAATTCAGTCGGCGGCTGCAGTGCAGAGTGGAGAGACGGCACATGGATGACCGATGACTGATGATGATGGTGTCAGCTACATGGCTCCTTCCCTAGCGAAAGCGTACCGGAAGCTTGACCACGCGTCCACTCCGAGTTGTCTTCAGAATCGATGCAGATGGTGGTGCTTGGCATGGTGTTGTGCTTGTGTCTTGAATCGCCGGAGGAAGAGATGATGTGGCTGTAGCTGACAGTGAATCCTGGCTGCTCGCTGGTGGTTCTGATGGATGATGAGGTGCTGGTGAATGACTCGATGATGTAGGAAAATGTAAATAGACGTCGTAGCTACTTTCGGGCGATGGTTCGGGTAGGTAGGAATCGTAGCTACGTTCGTCGACTGTGTACGCAGGCTTGAGACGGTCAATAGATACAACTGCCGATCTTCGCTCGGGTAGTTGTATCTTGAATGTCTTGCTGTTCCTTTCTAATACTCTGTAGGGTCCTTCGTAGGTAGGTTGGAGAGGTTTCTTCACGGCGTCGTGGCGAATGAAAACTTGTTCGCAGGTTTGTAAATCTTTATGTACGAAGATGGGGCGTTTGTTTCCGTGCGATGTTGTAGGCTGACTCGGACGAACGGCGTTGATTGATGAGCGTAGTCGGCTAACATAATCAGAGTCCATGTCCTGATGCTCAGCTGATGATGGAGTAGTGAAAAAATCACACGGTAGGCGTAGGTTGCATCCGTAGGTAAGTTCGGCTGCGCTAACGCCAGTGTCAGAGCGTGAGGCAGCACGTAAACCCATGAGCACTGTAGGTAGCTCGTCAATCCACGTAGTATGTACTGACAAACGAGCTTTAAGTGCGGTCTTGAGTGAGCGGTGCCATCTTTCTACGATTCCGTTTGCTTGTGGGTGATAAGCTGTGGTGCGCGTCTTCTCAGTCCCAACAGTGTGAAGTAGCTTGGCGAATAGGCGGCTCTCGAAGTTGCGGCCTTGGTCGGTGGTTATGAACTTTGGTGAGCCAAAGCGAGTAATCCAATGTTCATAGACTATTTTCGCTATGGTCTCAGCTGATGTATCGTCTGTAGGTATTGCTTCGGGCCATCTCGTCGCTCGGTCGAGCATGGTGACGAGATATCGGTGTCCTTGTGGTGAAGTAGGTAGCGGTCCGACGACGTCGATGTGTACGTGTTCGAAGCGGTCAGCTGGTGCAAAAGTAGATAGGCTGCTTGTTGTATGTCGCTGGACTTTGCACCGCTGACATTGTAGGCATTGTTTCGCCCATGTTCCTGCATCGCTGTTCATCGATGGCCAGAAGTACTTCTGACTGACCAACTTGCGGGTTGTTCTGACTCCCGGATGGCTGATCGAGTGAAGTGAGTCGAATGCGGCGCGTCGATGTTCAGCTGGTAGGTAGGGGCGGGCTACGTTCGTTGACATTTCGCAGTAGATAGGTTTTTGTGAGCCGGGGATGGAAACTTGACGGAGATCTAAATTTTCTTGGCTTGAGAGGCGTTCGATGATATTTCTGTCTTTTTCTTGCGCTTCGGCGATCTTGTCATAATCTATTGATGTCGGGCAAGTGATTGTTGCGATAGGTATGCGACTGAGTGCGTCGGCGACTACGTTATCGCTCCCGCTAACGTGTCGTATGTCGGTGGTAAACTCGCTGATGAAGATGAGCTGTCTTGTGCGACGTGGTGTTTCTGTAGCTGATGGTGGTTTTTGAAGTACGAACGTTAGCGGCTTGTGATCGGTGTACACGATGAGATTCCGTCCTTCGAATGTTTTGCGAAAATGCTTGATCGCCATGTAGATAGCTAGTAGCTCTCGATCGAATGTACTGTAGTTACGTTGCGCGTCGGAGAATTTCTTAGAAAAATAGCCAAGTGGTTGCCATTTTTCGTCGATGTATTGTTGTAGTACGGCGCCAGCTGATTGGTCGGATGCGTCGCTGAAGATAGCTATCGGCGCTTCATGTGATGGGTGCGCGAGTAAAGTTGCATTTTGAATCGCTAGTTTGCTCGCTTCGAAAGATTTGGTGGCCTCGTCGTTCCATTCTATTTGAGAACGGTCTTTTTTCTTCGCGTTGTGTAGGTAAGCGTGAAGTGGGCCTTGAATTTCAGCTGCTTTTGGTATGTGCTCGCGGTAGAAGTTAACCATGCCCAGAAAACGACGGAGCTCTTCAATTGTTTTGGGCTTAGCGTAGCTACATATTGCGGCGACTTTTTCTGTAGGCGGCTTGATTCCTTCTTTGTTGACTGTGAAACCGAGAAACTTGACTTCTTGCTGGCCGAAGATACATTTTGAAGGGTTTATGGTAATGCCATTATCTTCTAATCGTCGTAGTACAGCGCGTAGGTGAGTTTTATGTGTTTCTTCGTCGGTACTGGCGATGAGTAAATCGTCGATGAAGGCGTAGACAAAGTCGAGTCCGCGTAAAACTTCGTGGATGAAGCGCTGGAATGTCTGGCCGGCATTTTTGAGGCCTGGACACATACGCTGGAACTCATACAATCCCATTGGAGTAATTATAGCAGTCTTCTCGATGTCTTCTTCTCGAACTTTCAGCTGTTGGTAGGCTCGGTTTAGATCGATAGTGCTGAAGATGGACTTGTTTGAAAGTTGGTAGGTAAAATCCTTGATTCGAGGTATCGGGTAACGGTCGGGTGTAGTTACGGCGTTCAGTCTTCTATAGTCACCGCAGACACGTAGATCACCATTTTTCTTAGGTACGATGTGAAGAGGCGACGACCAAGGGCTTTTGCTTGGGCGGCATAGACCTTGATCAATCATGTTTTGAAATTCTTTTTTTACTTGTTCGTAGCGATGAGGTGGGACGGGGCGTGCCTTGCAGTGTAGCGGTGGTCCTGTAGTCTCGATGTAATGTTCAACATTATGCAGTGTAGTTAGATTCATTGCAGTTAGTCTTGTAGTTCCGGGAAAATCCGCTAGGATGTCGTGGTAGGATTGTTGAACGTCGATGCTGCGTATTGTAGGTATGTTCGTGGCTTGTACTGATGAATTCGTTGACAGTCTTGTTATGGAGTCCGTGAGTCTTCTGTTTTTGAGGTCGACGATGAGCTGATGATGATTGAGAAAATCAGCACCGATGATTGGTTTACTGACTTTCGCAACGATGAATGTCCATTTGAATGGTCGTCGTAGGTGTAGATCTAGTTCTAGTGTTTTCTCTCCGTATGTAGGGATGACTGTGTTGTTGGCGGCGTAGAGTTGAAAGTTCAGTGGCTTGGGTGTTTGTCCTTTGGCAGGAGGTAACACGGAGATGTTTGCGCCGGTGTCTATCAGGAATTGGAGATTTGTTTTTCTGTCGGTGACGAATAGGCGGTATGAAACTTCAGATACGCTGGATTCCGCCTCATTCAGCGTATTTTTTAGTTTTCCGAGGTTTTCTTGTTATATGAGCACGGCGTGGTACAACGGAATGCTGCGGACCCAAATCTTCGGTGGTAGTAGCAATGAGGCGATGGCGATGGGCTTCGCTGACGTTGGCTTGACAGGTTGCGACTTGGAGAGCGATTATCGCGGAAAAATGGACGCCGGTATTGAGCTTGATGATGGGGATTTTGTTTGAGGGCGGCGACTTCGACTGATAATTTGCGGATTTCTTCAATGAGGTACTTCGTGTCGGCGTGTGATGACGAGGCTTCAACGGCTGAGACTTGTGGTGAGCTTGAGGTTTCTATCATTCTATCGGCTAATAAAGCGAGGTCTTCCAGTGATGTCTTGGTGGAGAAAGAGTCGCTGACTGTCAGGACAGATTGGATGTGTGGAGGCAGGTGGTTGGTCCACATTAATTGAAGCGTCGAATCTGGTACTTTGTCGCGAGCTAGACTTCTCATTTTGCGAAGCAGCTGAGTAGGCTTTTGGTCGCCGAGTTGAACTTCGGTCAGGAGTTTTTGTAACTGGCGGTTGTCAGATTCTTTGTAAACTGAAATTAATCTGTTCTTGAGCACGGTGTATTGATCAGATGTTGGCGGGTGAAGAAGCAAGTCGGCTATCTGTTCAATATCTTGTTTCTCAAGTTTGGCGATAACCATTTGCGCCAACTGGACCTCTCCTTTGTGTAGCTCGCTTGTTGCAGCCTCAAAGCTGAAAAACCATAGTCGGGGCTTGTCCCTCCAGAAAGACGGGATTCGCATTGATAGTGCAATCCCGGCTATTTCTTGTGGAATGGTGGCGGCGGCGGCGATGGCGGATTCTTCCGTTGCTGTTGGAGGATTCATTCTTCTGTTCTCTTCGCGGTGATGATGATAAAATCTTCAGGAAGGCTGTGCTTTTCCCGGGGTCACCAATGTAGTAGTACTAGGTATGTCTTCCTACTAACTAGAGATTGTAGTCGGAGGTTTGGAGAGAAACAACTGCTTTGACTGCAGAACTATGAATGTTTATTTTTACCAAAAGCACTATATTTATAGGAACCTAAATCTAGAATAACCAATGGGAAACGTTCAGGGCACAAAACGTTTCGCCCAATCAGAGCGCGCCTTGAGCAGGAGGTGAGAGGCGCGGGGGGTGTCACCGAGGTAATAAATATTAGGTGCGCCGCTGCTCAATTCAGTCGGCGGCTGCAGTGCAGAGTGGAGAGACGGCACATGGATGACCGATGACTGATGATGATGGTGTCAGCTACAAAGCTATAGCGCTGTATATAGGTATGGGATTGTGGAAATGGTGCGGGAAATTCAAACTGCCTTAAGTTGAAAAGAAGCGAATGTACTTAATCAATGTTGGCGTTACCACAAATACTTACTTAATCTACGAAGATTTTTAAATTCAGATCTACCTTAAGCCAACGAGCCTCATTCACTCTCATATTATTTTCAATTTTTGAGTGCTAAAAAAATAAACTCTACAAAAATTGAGTGAAGTTAGACCGTCTGCCTTCCTCTATTATTGTTTTTCTTTAGGCTATAGCTTATTACTTTTCAAACAGTAACTATTTCAAAAAAACTTAGGCCTTTACATCTATATTAGATGATTTATACAGTGTCAGGAGGCAATCCATGCCTACACCAAACGGGACGCTGTAGTGCCTGGGACATTGTTTGAGATGGAATAGGCTTGCCCAGCACCTAAACCATCCTCTCAGCTTGATCGGCTTGGCCCACAGGAAAGACAACGTCAATACGTGTGGAGCTGACTAAGCTGCGGGTTTCCTCACGATGTATTCCTTCACCGTTAAGAGCTCGTGAAATTTTACGAAACGAAAAATCCATTGATGCATGGCCGGGATTCGAACCCACGACCTTCATATTGAAAGTCGAGACACAACCCCATTCGTCCAACACGGCTCATAACTATTTTATGTACGAGTAGGTATATAAAACATGAATTAAATAGCCCAATAACGTGTTGTATAATCCAATATCGATTTAGCATTACGCATTAAGTTGCGTGCCTCTAAACTAATGTGTTTCGAATAGTGTCCTCGATCAAATACGTCATTTACCTATCACAAAACTAAAAGTAATTACATATTTTTCTGTACATTGATATAACTGATATTCATCGTGAATTAAAAACGGAACAAACACATCAATATATATTATTATATATTAATATCAAACACAGAAATAAAGAGATGCAATCATCTAAACCCTTTCAGTAATTTTTGCGTAATAAATAAGCATACATCCACACAGTTTTGCATTTATAATACTAGTATCTATGGCGAAGTAATAGGGAGAAGACAGCACTCAAGTCGCGAGGGCCCTTGCCACCAGCCGCACCCACTACCATTGTTCTATACTCACGTGTTATCCTAAGCAATGTTTTGCTTTACGCAATACTGGAGTATAGGTATAGCAGGCCGATTCATACTTCATTCGATTGCATTCAATTCGATTCGAAAAGTGCCATGCCTTCAAGTTCTATGGTTTTTTCACAGCGTCAGATTAGAACTGTTTGTCACCAAGCAAGATATCTTCTAGGTCCACTTACGACCTCTGTAGCGCAGTGGGCGATAGCTCGCCTGCGACGCAGGTTGCGGGTTCGATCCCCGCCTTGTGTATTTACAAACAAAATACATAGTATATCAGTCGTGTAATACCTATAACACAAGCTCTGCTTACTTTGGGGCTAAATGATGCCGTGTGAAAAGTGTAGCATATTTATGATTATGAAAAAAATTGTGACTAAGTTAAATAAATCAAAATCTAGACATCTTATAGGACTTATAAATTTACGAGTTATAATTGCACTCATGTTTATCAGTTATAGACTTCACAGCAAAACTTTAATTGGCCCACGGATGCCACTTCTCGAGATACCAAAGCAGGTCCTTTGCAAACTGGTTCTGTCTAATATTAAGTCTCTGCAGCCGATAGCTTAATCAGTTTATATACAAATCTACAGGATGCTTATCTGATTGAAACTTACACAGCAAGCAGCTAATTAGTAGTTTGCTTTGCAAAGTAGCTGAGAGTAGAGTGGTTACAATAATCGCTTTATTTCGTCCGACAAGTAGTAGATTTAATCATATAAACAAGACTAAAAGAAAAGTCGAACTCAAGCCGTATTAGGTTGCCCTGATTCTGAAAAACAGGAATAGAATTATGATATATTCCGATGCTTTTTGGGGTGGGAGAGTCCTGGCTTTTGCAATCCATACTATATTTGTAAGCTTAAATATCTATACGGTACCTACGTAACTATGAAGTTAAATATTTGTAGATGAAACTTGTGTTTATCTATAGTACTCGTAGTACAAACTGTGGTTTAGGTCCAAGGGCCTCGTGTAAACATGTTTTCTCAATAACCAGGGCCCGGTTTCAAAACTAACAAGCTTACAATTTTACGTTTACATACAAAATCGCTAAATATTGATAAGAATATTATGTAACAGGTTTCATCTCAAACGGGCAATAGAGGTAATAAATAAAGTTGTTTATAACATTGAGTGGGGAATCCTTGATTGGATACGACTTCCACAGTAAGTACGGATACCGATTCGAGTAAAAACGAATGTAGGTATCGGTTAGGTACTCATGTTTTTTACTCACAACTCAGACGAATCACGGCATAAAAGATCTGGAGTGTTCAAGTAAATTTTAAAAGTAAGTCCAGTTCGCACAACCGATCTTTAGCTCTCTGAAGTAGCTGCGCAGAACCCAATTTTGATATTTAGATATACATCCCTATGTACAAGTGAACACTATTCTTTGGTTTGTTCTAAAGTATTATTCACAGTTATTTATTGATATTGAACGAAGATAACGAATTAAGAAACTGGGTATCACCATGTTCTTTCAATTAGGATAACCTACCGAAATTTTTACTAAAAATGTATACAGTAAAATTATACTGTATGAGGTCATGGTGAGGAAAGGCACATCAGGAAGGTTATATCACCAACGACTGCAATACAATCGTTTAAACTATAGCACACTCCATCAATCAGTACAGACAGCTAATCGTGACAGTATTTAGATCTATTTATTTATTTCCCGTCAGCGTTGTTTCTCTTTATCTTAGCATTTTGACACCTAACGTAACTGCATAAGGTTCAAGGATTTGTCGAAACTTTGCGGTTGACTGCTCCAATCGTGACTAGACGATTTAGTTTGTATAGGAAAGTTATTACGGACATGTTTATTTGAATACGTGGGTGCTTGCATAACGCGGTTGCCATTACAAACTATACATACCGACCTGTCAACGATTTGTTGTATGTATAATGAATCAGAGTGCAATAAACTTAGGTGATTCATACAACCAGTAGGCGGGGTAGTCATTAGATTTGGCGAGAAATGCATGGAAATTATTTTAGTTTGAGTATCTTCTCTTATCACCTGCCATTGCCGTTGAATACTATCTTAAAATTATCTGAATACATTCTAAATTAGCGGACCAAATACAAGTGTTATTTGGGTGCATCTTGGCTGAACTTATTTTTACGTTAGAGAACTCTTTTTCTACAACTCAATCACAACTGTAGTTGCTATTATCATCATACCTCATCTAGCCAAGTTCTTGTAAGAATACCACTACAATATCTAATTACACAATTCATTTAAGTTTTAGAGTTTTTGTGCATATTATGAATAGCACACTGAGCCTATTGTTTGAGTACATTCCTTCATTTCGTATCATAACAAAACCTTTAAAATGTTAAAGAGAATATTCAACTTCTAAAATTCAAATTAGAGTATGCACCAAATAGCTTGAGCTCTTAAAACATTGTTGCCAAAGCTCTCTATCAAGAAAGTTTCAAGTAAAATAGGTTAACTATATGCATAGAAGGATTCTGTGGTGAAGTATGCAAAACATTGCACCAGCCAAAATGCAGACAAAGCATTTTAGAGCTCGTAAAGCTCTCTTGAGTTAAGGGGACTCTTTACTTCACGACAACTTGTGTTTATAACTTTTTTTAAATTAAATAGGCCGGCATTTGACCTCACTCTGATGTTATGCAATAGTGAGGTCAACTATGCGACGACAAAGTCTTTGAACGTATTTGAGAAACAACAGATGATTTTAAATTGTCTGTTTATCTTTACTATGATCGAAATTCAACCTAATGTTATGACATAGTATACGCCTAGGTATTAATAAAACATACCTCAAACAAAGCTCTTGATCTCTGCAGATATTTTTGCAATGAATAAACAACTTTAAAAAGTCAGTACTGCATTAATTTGTACAAATTAGTTACAAGGTGTGGTCACGATAGCTCTGTTGAAAAAGATTTTCTTTATACTTTTTTTAAAACCAGATGAAATAGTGTAACCTTAAAAAACTTGGCTCCGTGATTTGAAACAACGTTGGAAGTGCTTAAACTAATTTCTGAGAAAATATGGAAAAATGGTGAAAATTAGTACTCACTTTCTTTACGAATTCGGATCTGTGCGCTTTTTGTGAAATTATTTTGCTGATACAGATATGCTTACGATATTTATATAGATATATCTACATGATTAGTATATTCAAATGCAATAGTATTCTATTCAATGGCCTACATAACTACAGAATTATAAATGAGATGGTACGAATTTTAATTGAAACTTTTTATGTCTCATGCCAGGCATCTACTGCCAGTCCTTAGCGTCAAATATACCAAAATAAATAAGCAATTAGGGATAAACTATCTTATGAAAAGTACAAAAATAATTAATCAAAAAATCTCGTAGCGTCAATTTCCGAAAAGTCAATACTTACGTTCTTTAGTAGGCAATTATACCATTGCTGGTGATTTATTAGCTTGATTAAATACAAAAATAAAATAATATTATAACGCGAGTTTTGTTCTCCAGTTCCAGAGTCAACGAATATCAATAAGCTACGTCTAGGCCTCTGGCATAAAAACCAGAATTTAAAGCCTTTTATAACAAGACAATCATCCGCTTTCATAAATTCCTGTCGACATCGATACAACAAAAGCAAGGCATTCGAAGGTAAAAACCTTCGGAATAAGGGGATCCACTACGTGCCTGCGGCCAAAGAATTCATAACTTAAAGAGGTTTCATTTCAATTTCTCGTGTGTGTAGCTAGCCTAGTTAGGTATTCTAGATAGTCAATATTATGCAATATTTAGCGTAGTCATAAAATGGATGAGTGACTAATGGGTACCAAAGCACAAGTGTTCAAGTGTAGGGAACAATAAATTTATCCTGGCTCTATAAAAACGTAAAACCACGATGCAGTCAGCTTAAAACTTTGTCACTTATTTTAAATATAAAAATGTATCCTTAATTTTTTTTAAACAATCTCTGAAATCAATTATTTGAAATGAAGAAAAACTACAGTCTTAGTCATTAATAATCCATTTTTATTTATTGAATCTTATAATCGCATAAATAAAGCTTATTTTTTATTGAAAACCAGTTGATAGTGACACGGGCTTTTCTTGGATTTCCTTTTAAGGATAGTCCGGTCTAGCTCACATGATTGCATATAATGCATCGATTTCCTTCACACGATCATACACTTCACTGCTGATCGCTTAACATCTGCGGATCTACGAGGTCAAAGCTCCAATGTGAACTTAATACGTAAATGTGAAGACACCCATATTGTAGATACTGATCTGTAAATACACCATTAGTTCCAAAACATAAATAAGTAATAATTTTGATAAAAAAATAACTGATAAAAAAAGTAAGTACTTAAGTTCTTATGAGGCAGTGGCCAACTCTGGTGACGGTATTAGATAAAATAATGGTTATCATGTATCAAATAATATGGATGTAATATAAAACGAACTTATGGAATAATATAGCTTTTTTAACTTACTCCTAAAAAATTTTAGCAGCGCATTGCTATTCGCGGTCTTTGCAGGATTCTTTAATAATATGCTAATAAAATAACTGTCAAAAGAACGCGGGAACGCTCCGAGCACTGCATTCTCCTGAAATAGTTTATTGCAGTACTGCAGAGCAATAATCGTGTGTAAAACGTTCTGCAAAATTCAGGGGAAAGTTTAATATTGCAGTATATTCAGGATTTTGTCCATTGTTAATAAGCTTATTAATTTTCCGCTTGTATAACTACGTTGTTGAGTAGTTGTTTACTGCATATATAGCGTGGCAAAATAATGAGTTACATACACTGAACAAAATTACTTCTGCATTGCAATAAATAAATATATCGTCAGTTTATTTTCATTCTGGATGTACGTGTTTAAAGATAAATGATTTATTTTATATGTTTGGGGTTCACTTAAATTTATCTGTGCTATCGAAAAAACTTGCGGCCATTTGTAGCGGTTACCTTGCACTGAAAATAAAATTATCTGTGAAACATTATTTTTTCTCAGCTTGTCGATTTACAAAATTTTAAATCAAAGTTTTTCTATAACGAAACTTCTCTCAATTCAACCAAAGGTCTTTTAAAGATGTCATTTGTATCGAAACTTTAGAATAACAAGAGGAAAGAATCAAAAGTTCCTAACGATCTGTTTGTCTGAATCAAAGGAACAATTTTATTGCATCAGCTGAATCCCTGGAGGGGTGACTGTGAACCGCGGAAACCAATCGACGACGCAGCCTTTGGTAACGAGTTGATTACTGGAAATCATCCTATTTTATCATAAAATCGACAATCTTATGCATGTGTGAAGAATGGTATATGAATGATGAGGCAAGAAGGTGTGACAGGATTTTAGGAAATGGAAACGCAAGGCGTGATTTTAAGCATGTACACTGTACAAAATACTTCAACGATTGGTAACCTCGTGCATGTCCTGAGCAAGGGAAATACAACATTTTGTCTAATAATATGTTGCACGTGTTATGTTAGTTTCGTACTAAAGATTAATTTTAAAATATTAAAAAAAAAAAAGACGTACTGCTATTTATTAGGAAGGTTGGATATTTTAGCAATAGGTATACAGATCTTTAATTCTTTATTGTTTTTGATAAAACAAATCAGGTCGCTTGTATTACCTACGTATCAGGCCAGTGACATGAAAATCGCTTCTTTGCATCGCCGTGAGCCTTCTCTAGAGGGTTTTGTGGTCATTACGAAACAGGAAACCAATCTATTGATTGACTGTTACAGTTGAGCTTCTTTTTTGTAAACATCAAACCTTATTACGGAAAATAGCTAGTTTATACAATATTAGCAGGGTATAATATAGAACAAGACAGGAATCAACTGCTAAAGACCAGGCTCAAGTAACTATAGGCTTCAGTGCGATTATGCTAACCACTAATGTTACTCGTATACGTCTAGCTAGCAATTCCCGTATATTTGATCGTCGACAGATACCTAACATCGCCTGGGGACCAATGATTCAGTGCTAAAGGACCATCACGGAATTGGTATGAAATAAAACCTTATAGAAACGCGTGTAAATTTAAAAAAAACTCCAACTCATCTCAATGACCAGATTTTATCTTTTGAATCATTATCATATTATATTTTTAACAAAACATTTATAAAAAAACTTTTTTTTATAATTATCTTTGAATGAATTTATAAACTTTACAGCTTAGATAAAAGGAAAGGAAACACTTTTTCATTTACACACAAACGAAATTACAATGCATCTCAAAGGGCATGATCATGCATTTCTTGCGAACGCCTCAGGATAGTCATAAACTAAATATATAAATAGAATAATTCGGTGACTGTTTGAATTTGACGCAACCACGTCTCAAAAATTTTATGTGCAAAGTTTTGTTAGGATAAACTACTTTTGAGTTACGACTAGTCTAGAATCGCGCCACGAAATAATTCCTGCAGAAATAAATAGAACAAACGAAAAACCTTGTTTTGTGGCTATCCATTTTCGTTTGTTCTATTTATTCTATAGTCTTAAGACGTAAAAAGCTCAAAAAAAAAAACCAGTTTGATCACTTAAAAGCTATATAAAAGAAACCAAACAAAGTCGCAGGCTTTCATCTAGTACCTACTCATAATAAGTTATATTTTTTGCTGCGGATCTGATAGCCGCTTCACCTCCTGATTTAAACCAAGGCTTGTCTAGTAGATATATTCTGTGGCTTATAGAGGGTGTTGAGCAAAAACTCTCCCGAGTCGGAACGCCGTTTAATCGCCAACTCCATATTTATGAAGCCAGCTCTACTACATTCTTAGTTCCAGGGGACTGCTCCGATCTACGGCTGAGATTCCTAATTAAATTTTATGTTTTACCCACGACGAGACAGAGGACGCCAACGACCTTATTATCTAATTCTACTACCTATACTAAGAAGGAATAGATTGAAATTTATCTCAATAAAAACAATATTTATAAAAATAAATATGTATTTAATTCGTCTTTCTAGCGTATTTTGAGATTGTAAATATAGTAGTTAAGTAGAAAAATATCTATCTAATATATAAAATTCTCGTGTCACAGTTTTCGTTGCCATACTCCTCCGAAACGGCTTGACCGATTTTGATGAAATTTTTTGTGCTTATCCGGTATCTATGAGAACCGGCCAACATCTATTTTTCATCCCCCTAAATGTTAGGGGTAGTCCACCCCTAAATTTTATTTTTTATTTTTTAGACAAAATTTTTAATTTCTATTTTTTTATGATACAACATACAAAAATACATACAATCCTCAATTTTCACCCTTCTACGATCAACCCTTATTTTTTAATAGCGATATAATGGAAAAACAACGTTTGCCGCGGGTCAGCTAGTAAGTTTATAATAATAAGTACCTCATCTAGATTATCGCATTAGATTTAAAAATATCTGTAATGATAATTTAAAGTGAATAAATAACTGAGTAACTGAGATGACAACCGTGGAACCTGTGGGCGAAAGCTACATTACAAATTAATGAGATTATCACTTCTAGTAATATAATTCACGCGTAGAACAAGCATTTTACACTGGCATAAATGATATTCCAGTCCATCTACATCCAGTCGAAATTTTGTCAATGGCGTGTTTGAAATACAAACATCCAAACATACTTTAAGATTTGAAACATTAGGATGATCCATTCAAATGATTTCTTTAACGTCTAATCACCATGAACTCTGCCAGTTCATCTCTTGTCTAAACCAGTTGCCATAATTATAAAAAAATCCAGTCCAACTAGTGATCACGCAAAAACAGAGCGGTTTGTTACTTGACATGAGCATGTTCGTTTATAATGGTGGTAAATAAGACATAGATAATTATAGACGGCATCGGCTACTTTATACTGATGGGAACTGATGAGTTCTGCTTATCAGGAGTCAGAAGTAATGAGTAAAGAAGCCCCGAGACGTATTGTAGAGTCTGACTGTGGCAACATTGTCACATTTTTTTGTTGTAAATAAGGAGTGGTAGAAGAGAAGTAAACGTAAAACGTAAACGTAAACAGGTTCACGACTGTATCCCCAAGGTGCGGTATACATTCTCTCAGATCTTTTTATGTTACTTATTCCAGATCCTTTGAAGATGTCTAAGGGGGGTAGTCAGAGGCATGTCCAAATGCATATTTGATACATGCCCACATCTTGCAGAAGTTAGTATTCCATACGTGACAGGTTGCAAGCCCATCGCCGCCTATAAGAACAGTAACTGGTTTCGTCACGATGTTTTCCTTTACCGTTTAGAGCAAGTGTTAAGGCGCATATAAATTTTACGAAACGCAAAATCCATTGATGCACGACCGGGACTCGAACCCACGACCTTCCTTCTCCACGACTTCAAATTATATTCTTATTTTTCTCTTTTTAGTGTGTAGAAGGTTCTTCTGTTTGTGTTCTGTGAAGTCGGTTCAATTTTTTTTTTCAAAAATTTTTATTTTTCACTTTTTAGTGTAAGTAAATAAATACTGTGTAAATAAAAGTGTATGTGTAAATAATATAGTAAGCTACGAGTACATTAAGACTTTGCTTATCGTAGCTTAAGTAGGAAAGGATAAGAGAAGTCATGGGCAGACCTACTAAAGGACACACCGGAGTTCAGCAAGGGGGAAAACTATCAATCCATAAGGAAAAGAAAATATTTTGAACTACCTCGGGTGTAATACCCTTTCAAACTATTAAATGTTTGACTCAGATTGTGATTCAGGGTGTGTTGTGTAGTGAGAATGAGGTTTTTTTAATGTTACGGGAAAACTGTCAATCCCTCAGGAAAAAAAATATATGGCGCCACCTTGAGAGTATACCTCTTTCTAACAAAGAAAATTTTGGAAATCGGTCCACAACTGACTGAAATATCGGTGAACATACATAAAAAAAAAAAAAAAAACATACATACAGCCGAACATATAACCACCTCCTTTTTTTGAAGTCGGTTAAAAACCAGGCACCGCACTAGATCATAATTATCTCTATTTTCTTCGAAAAATGAAGAGTAGACAGCACTGTGGTTTTCACAAACTTACGTAGTCCCTTATGAAACCCCAAAACAATTATAACAACATTAATTTATATTATAACTTTATAGGAACTATTTGAGTTTCGCAAAGACCGTACATTTAAGGTAGATGAATAAGGTTTGTGTTAAGCTGCGTTTACACTTGGTCCTATATAAACTAAAACGAAGTTATCATTCATTTAGGTGAAACACTAATATCTGACCCACGACCATCATCCATAAAAAAAAACCGCGTATTTTCACAGACTGTAATTTTTGTACACCCACAATATGCGCTTCTTGTTTATAATAATACATTCGAGAATTGGATAGGGGTATTCACTCTATACTTAGTATTATTAGATATTCTCTACCAATATCCAGCAAACAACTTCATTCGCTTAAATTTCGGAAATTTCTCAACTAGTTTTGCTCTGCCGCATTAACGCATGATACCACTTCGTATTGGTATGGCCTTGTTTGCAACAAAGTTTGACAGGTGCATCGTACTGCATAGAAAGTGACGTCGATTGTGCATTGCAGAGAGTGTAGGTATGTTAGAAATGTGTGTGATATCTACTGCCTTATCAGAGCTGTTGTTTGAGAAAAAAATATGTATACCTATTTCATTTCAATTTAATGGTACCTACCTAATTCAATGTTTGCACGAAGTGATCGAGTGTAGGCGCGTCTTTATGTAACCCATGTCTACAAAGACATGATTTGTGTTCTCATACTACCATCTTACTTGCTCGTCTGAATTTTGAAAATAATTATAAAATACAGACATGAAAGGATGTGGAAAATTTTTACTTCTAAACTTTAAAATTTTAAATAGGTATTGCTTCTTTTCGATATCGCAAGGCTTTTTGAGGCATGTTATATGAATTAAATATAAACTGAGAAAAAGAATTACCACGGTGGGCCCTGGTATAGACAATACTTATTATGATTGTGTGCAGCACAATTCTTTGTAAGTACCTACATCATCTTCCATTAACGGAACAGTACGGTCCATCAAACACTTGCACCAAGGTACTAGTGTACTCCGCTAAGCCTAATCGACCTTCTGCTTAAACCTGACCATCAGTGGTAAGCCGATGTGTGGAGGATACAACGAGCCCTAAATAT
This sequence comes from Epirrhoe tristata, assembly GCA_951394285.1. Taxonomy (NCBI): domain Eukaryota; kingdom Metazoa; phylum Arthropoda; class Insecta; order Lepidoptera; family Geometridae; genus Epirrhoe; species Epirrhoe tristata. Next base: position 6,557,621 of record OX596150.1, on the reverse strand, counting down.
TGAAGCTAGCTTTGTCTTACTTGAAACTTTACGGGTTTATTTAGATTCACTTTGTATCATGTTTAAGTAAAAACACACACTAAACAAGGATTAATTATTTGTCCTTGTCACTAACACAAACAACATTGCTTTAGTTTACTTCTAGAAATGGAATAGAAATAATTTATATTAAAATTATAAGCATATAAAAAATGAGTCTCTGTATCCTGGAGAGGCGGTAGCAGCTGTGGTCCAGGAAACAGGTATTCTGCCAGGTGACAGTAGATATTAAATAAAATAAAATAAATAAATAATGCTGGACATTTTCACACAGCATCATCTAGCCCCAAACTAAGCAAAGCTTGTACTATGGGAACCAGATAACTGATATATTACTTATACTCATTTTTGTTTGTAAATACATACACATACATATTTATACATAGAAACACCCAGACCCGAGATAAATATTTGCAGATCATACAAACATTTATCCCGCGGCGGGGATCTAACCCCCAACCTTGTGCGTCCCAAGCGGGTTTTCACCCACTGCGCCACAGAGGTCGTCACAGTGGTATTGTTTTCTTCTTTAAAGTCCAATATCGAGGAAGTCTAGTCTAGGGCGATCACGCTACAGGTAAGAGCCCCTGTCATCACCAAACCACATATCATGTTTTAATATACGGTTCCAAACTAACCGAGCTATTTTAATTAAAACTTAAGTCACTTGTTTCGAAATTAGCAAGGAACGGCACACAATGTTACTTATACAAAGTGGTCGGAGTACTTGAGAACTTAATTAAAACACCCTTCAGAGATACTGGCCACTCGGAGAAGGCTTGTCATACACAGAAGATAAGAACTGATAAGCTTTTTGAAATTCTGCAGAGCTCTAAAAAAGAGCCCACGAAATCAATCAAACTTTTCAAATGATCCAAGACTCTCTGAAATCTAAGAGGGATGTGACGTGGCTAATAATGACATGTATATTAGGTATGTATGTATGTAGGTAGGTTAGCCGTGTTGGTCGAATGGAATTGTGCCTCGACTTTAAATCCGAAGGTCGTGGGTTCGAATCCCGGCCGTGCATCACTGGATTTTTCGTTTCGAAAAATTTATATGCGCTTAACGGTGAAAGAAAACATCGTGAAGAAACCCGCAGTTTAGTCAGCTCCACACGTATTGACGTCGACTTTCCTGTGGGCTCGGCTGCTTAAGCTGAGAGGATGGATCTAGGTGCTGGGCAAGCCTATTCCTTCTCAAACAATGTCCCAGGCACTACAGCGTCCCGTTAAGTGTAGGCATAGGTTGCCTCCTGTCGCTCTATAAATCATCTAATATAAAGGCCTAAGTTTTTTTTATTAGGCTAATAAATTAATATAAAATGTATGCCAGCTTTCATAGTAAAATAAAAATGCTTTTTGCTACCAATGGTATTTTCTAGCGGCAATAAGACCATTTCATTGTCTATTCATAACTCAGATTATAAATATATTATTTTGTGAATGCCGTGTTTTGCTGAGCCTATGTTTTTTGTGATCTGATTATTATTCAAGTCCCGTTTTGTTTCCATTATTAAGTTCTGCTACTTCTGCGAGACCTAGTTATACTAGTCTCGTCTGTGAGCTATGCTATCTATTTATTATAACGTTGCTGACAAATTTTCTGAATCACCTTTACGTAGCCTAAACTTACTTACGTATGAAAGCTTAATTTCCAAGTTCTAAGATCGTAATGAAACGAAACATACCACCAATGACCATAGAGCGGTAGACATCACAATTTTCTTAGGAGATGAGTCAAATTCAAAGGATTTTCATTTCCATAGGAGTAGTTTAAGGGATGTCTAGATTCATATTAAGAGCACAAAATAACGGAAAACAATGTTTATTCTTTACTAGTTGTCCGTCACGGTGTTACCCGCGGTCCCTCGGGAAAACTCAGGGATAATGTAGGATTCTAAATGAAATACTTTTTCAAATCAGTCCAGTATTTTCAGATCCTATTCAATTCAAAGAAACAAATATTTCCTCTTTATAATATTAGCGAAGATTGTATGTGCGTACTTATCAATTTAATATTTTGGTTTCTTAGCTTTTTCATAAATTGTTCTCAACTTAGACTAATGATTTAGGTTTTTTTTTATGTGCCAAGATGTCAAAATGCTACAGGAATATCTCTTTGAAATAAGCTCATCTTAGCGAGACCGTTTCGCCCTGCGTACTCTACCTACACTCGTAATTTCACACTCTGATTATCGCAGAGAATTTTTCACCGACGTTTTACCTACGTCTTTAACATAAGAGACGTTCACTACGAACCATTTAAAAATCTTTATTTTAGTATACTTTTATTTAAAAGCTCGAGGGTCATAATAAAGTTCTGCTTTTGGTCATTAACAGCTTTGAATGATCTAAAGTAAGTAATAAAGAAGAGTAGAAACGAACATACTTTGTTTTAATCCTCTGGTAGTTCAATAAATGTATAGCACCAATTATTCGTAGTATTCAACTCACTCTAGTTTCCTTGTCTTCAAAACTTCGTATTGATAGGCACAATCTACTTGCCGTGTCTCTAGTTATGGAAGTAGATAGGTAGCAAAGTGGTAGAAAGATTATTGGTACCCCTCAAAGAGGCTCCTTTCATGCGAAAAACTTCACATTTTACAAACATTTTGTTCCTTTAGTTTTTTCTTTGATCTCATTGTTTTTATTATGCTAATTTTAATACTTGTTTTTATTTTGATTTTGATAATAATATCTAATGTAAGAAATGCCTACCATTTTTAGTTTAGTTGAGTCCATATCATAGTGCATGCTGTGGCATCCTATAACTGGGGAAACACTAGATATAAGTAGCTTAGTTAAGAAATTTATACTATTTTTGTGATTTTTCTGTTGGATGTCCAAAATAAATAAAATAAAATAAAATAAAAATAAAGTTCCTTCTTATTCGGCTTTCCTCTATTCACACGGTCAACGAACTTCACTAGAAAAATAAAACATACATATAAAAAGCTTAACCCTTCCCCACTCCGATTACAAGACCAATGATGCGTACATTTGCTTTTAATTAACACCTCAAATGCCACTCTCCCACAGTCACTAGTGGTTGTACAATCTGTGCGTAATGGGAACACTTGCACCGGTACACGGCACCGGTACTTAGACACCGGTACTCGCTGTCAACTATTATGTAGGCCCTTTAATTACGAGGTTGGCTACCGGTACTGCCGGTACTCTAGTTAGAAGTGCTCGAATAAATCCTCATCATCATCATGTCAGCCATCTAGTGTCCACTGCTGAACATAGGCCTCCCCCATCGATTTCCACAGCGATCGATCTTGTGCAACCTACGGCTCCCAGCAACCTTTACCAGATCGTCTTTCCATCTAGTGGGGGGCGTCCTCTACTGCGGTTTCCGGTGCGTTGCCTCCACTCGAGAACTTTTGTACCCCAACGGCCGTCAGTTCTACGAGCTATGTGCCCCGCCCACTCAGTGGCGTAGCTAGGTAGCCAAGGGCCCTGGTGCAAAATACACCGGGGCCCTAACTGAACGGTTTAGGTTTTATAAAGTCAAAATATGCAGGATGTGGCAAAATGTAACTATTTCAAAAATCTAATAATTCAGTTGTTTTTATTTTTAAAATAATCATACCTATAATTTCCTAAAAAACTTTTCGGGCTCTCGGGACTCAGAGTCACTATCTACGCCTATTCCAAGTTTCATCCAAATCGGTTCACTGGTTTAGGCGTGATTGAACACAAACATACAAACATCCAAACAAACTCACTTTTCAGCTTTATTATATTAGTGGGATGTGAAAGATATGCATACATGTTTGGATGTTTGTTACTTAATTACTCTCAAACCACTCACAATTGATCTGGATGAAACTTCGATCAGAGATAGATTTTAGTCTGAGGTATACATAGGTTCATCATAGGTTACTCCTCATTCCGTGAAGGTATTTCCGAGGGACCGCGGGTAATACCGCGGAGCGCAGCTTGTATTTTTATAATCTGTCTTGGATTCTTGAATATTCAACTACGGGGATGAAATATTAAATAAATAAATAAATAATTCTGGACATTTCACACAGCATTATCTAGCCCCAAACTAAGCAAAGCTTATACTACGGGAACCAGATAACTGATATACTACATAATAAATACTTTTTGTTTGAGATAAATATTTGCAAATCATACAAACATTTATCCCGTGGCGGGGATCGAACCCGCAGCCTTCTGCGTCCCAAGCGGGCTTTCACCCACTGCGCGACAGAGGTCGTCATATTGCTATTGAACGTCATATTACTATCGAACTCACAACATATTACGTCATAATAAAACTAGCACATATACAAAAAACCTTTCTACAAGTTTTACTGTATCTTGTACAAGTGAGACTTTAAAAATCTATCAAATACATAACAAACTAAAACGGAAAAACATTAAACCTGAAATAACTAGATCAAATTAATATACATTACATTATATAAGATATCAAGCAATCTTTGGGTAATAAAATCTCTGTTCAAAAACATTAAGTTTATCTGATTCTAGTATAATGTAAGTGTAGACGTGAAACGTTGAGATGTACCGATTTCTTCTGACAGTGAGAGAATTGATGATGACGCTTCATACAATTATAGCATTACAGAATGGGCCACGTCCGAAACAATGGCATAACTTACACAACGTCTCGTCACGGTCACAGTAGCTCTTTTTAATTGACGGGGAAAGTCGAAAGCGGGACATGAACACGCTGCATGACTTATTTAAATTTGGGTAGTTTTGTTTTCTGAAATCAATAGCAACTAAGTAAGTAAATTCATTCTAGGTTGACACGCATATTATTTGACATAGGAGGTGTCTGATCGAAAAATAGAAATGAATTTTGCAATGAACTTATACCTACGTTTATTTTGGTTTGAAGCAGTTTAATGAATAATTTAAGTTACCAACATAGCTTGTAATAATAATAACAATAATTATAAAAGCAGTGTCGTAAATTTCTCGAAAAACTCCATTTAGTTTTAATTTTTCGAAGTATGGTTCGATATTTGAATTATAAAATAAACACGATTTACAATGACATCAAAAGCAATAACTTGCATTGCTAAACCAGGGCAATAACTTTAAAGAAATGGTTACATTTCCGCCGGTGACATAATGTCCCACCACAGACGGATTTACGATTTACTTTCTGCGGTTCTTACAAAACTGTGACAGCTGGTAACATAAAAACTATCGTGATTCCAAACTCTACCGCGCAAGCATAGATGTCATAATCGCTTGAAGGTATTACCGTGACCGTTAAAATGATATAATTTGCGTGGTCGAATGAAACTAGGCGGTTCCAGTTCATAGTAACTGTGTGCTAATCTGTGGCTCTGTGGTTAGACACCGTGAAACTGTGCGAGTATGAAAGCTTGTGGTATAAAAGCTTTGCGTAACTTTTACCTATGATTATGGGCTCATGCAGTTGGTTGCACTTTACTGCTTACAAACGAAAGTGGTAAATAATTATTCTATTGTGCCGACTCATGTGGATCTGAAGAGCCGTTTTTGTAGTGCTTTCGAGTTTTATACTTGCACCATTTCTGATGTTTTCGCATGCACCAATGGGTTTTTCGTTTCAAAATGTGTAATGCATTTTAGCATGAGTTGTTTTAAGTTTCCATTTTTTTTTTGCAAAATAAATATAGGCTTTAACTAGATTTACATGAGAGGGAGAATACGGTGTAAGTATTGCAAATAAGTCAAGCTAAAATATAACCACGCGACTCGTTATGCTTCGAAAAAGTCAGAACTTGGTCGGAAAATAAACTTTTAATAAGCTAGTGGTCGCTTCGTTGGAATTTAAATTTTGAACCTTAGTTCAAACCTTAGTTCATTTTATAAAAAGCCCATGAACTTATTCATGGGCTTTTTATAAAATATCCTGAAAATGTTATATGGAGCAATAGACATTATTCAATCTGAGAAAAACAAAGTTGATTAAATATCACACATTAAAAAAAATAAAATAGTTCTAATGGCCAAATTTATCACAATTTTAATCGGAAAATACGTATCTGTAAATCACATTTAATTTAATATTTTGGTAATTGGTTAAAAAAATATCATTTGGCTAATTAAAATAAGATTTACTGCAGTTATCGTTTTGAATTTATGAGCATCACGGAAATAAAATTAATAAGTCGCTCACTGTATAAGGTGTACTATGACCACTGCGACATTTTATAGCCCGTTTTGTAGGTCTTATTTCTATAATACCGATACCTAAAACCACCCTTGCCTCTTGTACTCTTAATACATTAGTAGCTTCTTAAAGTTCACTGTATTAAGGTTAACTTAAATTAAGAAAAAACATAATTATCAATGTTTTTTTAAAAGAGAAATCATTGGCATTTAAATTGAAACAATCGTCTTAACACGACAACAAAGACTTGCAGACCTAAAAGGAAATGTTCGTTTAGTGACTTTAATAGTCATTACTAACTTCACACTTAAGAATTTAAAGTGCATCCCTAATTGCACTTGCATAAGTGATCGTTACTATTTCAATTTTCGCATGGGTGTAATTTATAGGATGCATTTTAAAATCTTTAAGGAACAGTTTTTGTGAGCAGTTTTCATACACCCAGTTACTGAAGCGCTAGTTATTTTAGTTGACAAAAGGGCTGATTGGGTCTGTGTATGACGCAATCACAGCGGCCTGGCGCGCTGAATCGGAATAAATTTAGTAGCGCGAGAGCTATTGTTGATTTAATTACGTCAAACTTTGGAAACTGTAACGGCTTTAACGTTGGTTCACTTCAAACTGACTTGGTTTGATGTCTATCAAATGACTCTCAAATGATCTCTATGAAATGGACAGCGTTACACCAATACCATGATGAATGGCTCATCTAAGTACAATTATTTGAACATAAGTAGGTACTTCGCGCTATTCCGTACAAAACTTCAAGAGATATTGATTTTCCAAGAGTCAGTTAAATATTGATAGGTACAGTATTGAGAAGTAAAATATTCTATTGACTTCGCTAGAGTATAGTGCTCAAAATATAGTCACATTATCATTATCAATTAAAAAGTATGATGTAGGGAAACCGCTGTCAACTCCTAGTCTACTCGTCGTTTCCTACATTAACTTTAATATCCGTCACTAAACCAATTTTCACGAATGAATAAATGAATAGGGTTTAATAATTATCCATTCAGCGAGGAAGCAATTTAGTTTGCAGTTCTACCTCGTTAATAATGTAAATGTTATTCATTACACACATCATATACATTATAACCTAATAAAATATACATTGGGAACGGCATAGCGGGTTCAAAAGCTAAAGTTAATGAATTAATTGAAAAGTTAACCAGTTATTAAAAAACAATGAGAAAACAATAATTAGGTATACCGTTGCAAAAATAGTTTTGGCTAAAGGGGGTTTCACCTGTTATTTTTGATCCGATGATCGTGGGTTTCGAACCCCGACTGTTTTCCGCTACGCAAAAAATCGCCAGAGCAGGGGCCGTATTCCCGTTCTTATTTTCGTTCGTTTAGTGAATATTCGGATGTTTTACTACGATTTCTGACTTCAAGGTTTTTTCGGTTCGGAATATTTGGTCCTAGGTTAGGACCGTGATTTAACGTTGATCTGAACGACTGAATACAATGTAGCTCGTAGTAAGAAGCATCCGAATATTCATCAAACGAACGAAAAAACGAACGCGAATAACCCCCAGAGATGAGTTTTATTACTCACTCGTTCGGAAATTCGAATTGATTCATTAGTACACAGTTTTCGACATTTCAAACGTGGCACGGGAAATTATAGAGACAACTTACAACTGCACGAGGTAATTAGGACAGCCTGTATTTTATGAAATACTAGCGACCCGCCCCGGCTTCGCACGGGTGCAATGCTGATACTAAATTAAATACACTACAGAAAAACTATGAACGTTGTATACAAAAACATAGCGGCCCGCTCCGACTTTGCACGGGCATAAATAAGCTCAAAAAAATAGGTTAATTTACGACATCACGTTAGAAACCTCTAAAATTAGCAATGTTGCCTTAGTATATGATGCATGTTTTATACATATAAACCTTCCTCTTGAATCACTCTATCTATTGGAAAAAACCGCATCAAAATCCGTTGCGTAGTTTTAAAGATTTAAGCGCACATAGGGATAAAGGGACAGAAAAGGCGACTTTGTTTTATACTATGTAGTGATGATGATAGTGATGAGTCAGATTTTAAACGATAAATTGTGGAAAACTTTTGCACAAAACTCGGAATATTTTCCATGTATCGTAGCCACTGTTTTCAGTTCCATGCACTTTACGATAGCTATAGTGAACTTAACCAATTACGATGTCATGAAAATTATTATTAGCCTCACGATGGAAATAAAATACATTGAAACAACGCTGCTTTTTTTAATATTTATCCAATTTCCATTCTCACTTGTGAATAATTGAACATCGTGGTACTTACGAATAATCCATTGTGGTGGGCTTTTAACAGCTGATTGGTCCGGAGCCCGTGTTTAATTTTAATATTGAATGAATTTCAGGCTACGAGTGCACTGAGCGCTCTGTAAGCACGCGGCTTTCGGATTTCATGGTTCGAATTTAAAATTATACGAACTTTGTTTCCTTTTTATAAAATATGTGTAATGAAAAGAATACAAAATTCATTGATCGACAGACACTATATGAAACAAAATTTACCTTCCCTTCTTAATAAAATACGGAAAAATTTGGAATCAGCGTTTGCATTCCAGCGTCTGTATTTCCGCTGAGCTACGACCCTGTTGTTTTTAAGAAGAGAGTTAATAGGCACCTTCTGGGTAAGCTCGCTCCATCGTAGACCTCACTCTTGCCTGTGTAAGTTTCGAGGTCAAGAGCCGACCCATTCATCATTAAAAAATAAAAATTGTGGCACTCCGGGAGTGCCGACAGAAGTGAAACTTGAACAATTACGTACATTACGCACAATGAATTTTATCCCTCCAAAGTTACTGCGCAGAACCCATTTATGATGACCCACAAAGATGAAGACAGCGGTTGTCAGACAGACAACAAGAAATGACAGAGGCTTTACACCGCGGCCTAGAAATTAACACCTGAGTTGCGTACAGACTCATATGAACTTACTTTTTTTGGTACTTGAAAAGCTGAGGCTTGTGCCTTCACAGTGTACATTTGCCTGAAATAACAAGTACAAACTTACAAAAATAGATATTTGGTTTGTATCAAAACTCAAAAGTGATTGTACTAACATACATTTAATTTTAACTATGTACTTAGTAGCAACAATAGTATTCTGAAGTTATTGCATATAAATATTCATTGAGTGAGTGTGATTCAAAAATTGTAGAATGTCTGTACGTATACATCTCATTGCAGGCGACTGTACCTGACAGGTAGCGCTACTACAGTATCTATTCTTGTACTACTAAAGTAGGTACAGCAGATAAATTAATACTACAGCAGCTAGGTAAATAAATACAATGTCCCAGGCACTACAGCATCCCCTTGAGTGTAGGCATAGGTTCGCTCCTGAATCTCCTGATTCTGTATAAATCATCTAGTATAGATGTACCTACAGAGGCAGAGGTTTTAGATAAAATAAAGTGTTATTGTTGAACAATTGTAATAATTTAAAAGTTAAATTTATAGTAAACGCAACATATACAATTTGACAAATAAATGATTTGAAAAGTGTCTGCGCAACCCCTATGAACACCATCACTGATAGTTATTAGTAGCTTCATGCGACTCAAGAGTACAGTTCGCCCAACGGATCTAGGCATTTGTAAAGTTAGCCATTTGTCTGCGCAGAACACAATTTTGTATGAAAAAGTGGTCACTGCGCAGACAATCTGCTAACTTCACGAATGCCTAGATTCGTTGGGCGAACTGAAGGTAAGACAAAAGCTAGATCAAACGGATTTTTGGATTAGGAAGGTTTTGTACCCACATATCTAGTTGGATAGAAATAGCTTTGGGAATGTTCCGGCTCCTCTCTGGTTTTCTTCAAGCCACAAGTAAAAATACTTACTTCTGAAAAAATGCTGCTAGGAAAAATTATCATACATATTTGTCATAGGATAAGTTTTAATCAAAAAGTGAGAAATCAGCTGTGTGTGAGTCATGTACCAATGCACTGTACTAAAAAATCCGAAATAATCACACATCACTCGGTAAGTTTGTATGTAATGTAACACAATTAGATAGTAGGTACTTTTCTCTATGCACAGCACTGACAATATTCCAGAATACATAAAAATGCTCGATCTGGGACCTTTTTATAGTTTCTCCAATTAATTTAGCTTATTCTAATGTAATTATTTATTAAATTATTATACCTATCTAATCTAAATGTAAACAAAAGCTTTATTCCTAAACTTTATGCAGTGTAGAACAGTTACTGGAAGTAGTTCTGAAATTTATAACTAGATGGCGCGACTAAAATTGGTCGTTTTCTAGATCGCGCTTCTTGACCATAAAAAGGTACCATGCTAAATCTATGGTCTTGACAGTAAAGCGTCTTACCGTTTTGACAGTAAAGCGTCTTACCGTTTTGACATTAAAGCGTCTTAGCGTTTTGACATTAAAGCATCTTAGGTCAAGTGACAGCGTCTTAGTTGAATCCAAAGATTTTTATCCATTTCAAAACTAATTCCTCTATGTCGCTAACGCGCCTAAAGAAGTTTTCACTTCAAAAAACCCCTAATTTTACATACTGGTTATCTAATATTATGTAAAAAGTAGTGGTGGCAAGTATTATTCGATTTAGTGTAGATGACGGTCTAATACCATATTATTATTATGTTTATTTATTAGTGTTTTTTGTTTCAGAGACGGGGAGCACAGATAAGAGCAATGGTATGAAGGAACCGGGATCCCCTGAGGAATTGGTACGTTACTTTATACCATACTAGTGGACCCGGGCGCGGGTTCGTCTACGCATTGTTTCGTCATACAAACTTTAGAGATAGAACTACCTTACGCGAGGACAAACATTCGCACACACATACTTTTGAATCTTACGACTTTGAAACTGCCTTGCACCACCCCTAGGAGTTGTTTTGAAAAAATACGTATATTTATACCGAGTTTGGAGTGGAATCGGAGCAAGGTTTTCTTTTTTCATATAAACTTTAACACCCTGTAAACACCCTAAGGGGTTGATTTTCGAAAAAATTATACGCTTATATGTTATTTCCGAACTTAAACTATCTACATTCCAAATTTCATCACAATCGGTTAAGTCGTCACTGAGATACGCGCGGATAAACATTCGCACACACACACAGACTTTCGCATTTATAATATTATAGTATAATAGATGTAGGATAGTAGGAAGTAGAATAGGATAGGATTTACTTTTGAATTTCATTTCACATCCTACATCTTCAAAGAATTTCCACAGATGAGCTTTATGGACGTAGCTTCGGGACACTTAATGTACTCGTATGAAGCCTAATTCACATTTAAATGCATACTACACATCACATTTGTGAAAATAATATGAGCTTAAGATCCAACAGGCTGAATCGTTTCACAAATGACGCAAAGGGTCCTAACACGCAAATCGGATTGATCTTCCGCAAGAGAGAGTGTAATGTATCCCAAATCGCTCTTTATGTGTTCCATTTCAGAATATGTCGGTACAAATTGGTTTAGAATTTCTGCGTAGATTTCATTTTCTACCGGTTAAAGGTTTAGGAGTATGTAGATTTGCGTGGGGTGTTTTAATGCCGTATTGGAAATGTACTCTCGACTTTTAATCGAAAGGTTTTATGTTCGGATCCCGTTCATCAAATATAATTACAAAATGTGGTGATGTGTTTAAAAGTGGCCAGTTAGGCCATACTAGGATTTTGAGTGACTTTATCTGAGAAAATGAAAATACTGTGATTCTGTTTCGTTTATGTTTGTTTCGTTTCTGTGGTAACAAACCAAATACAAACAGCTCTTTACCATTAAACATTCCGCCAATCATTTCCCATTTCGATCGTGATTTCCCGCCATCAGCCCGTGTCGACTGTTATGATATGAATTGCTTTTATCCATTCATTCATGTGTTGACTGACTTTATGTAATTTTGTTTTATGGATGAAAGGATTGTTGTACTTGTAATAAATATTAATATTTTTATAAGGTTTGTAAGTTTGGGTGTAGAAAGTTATTTCTGATACAGAATCGATTTTAAAAATGATTTTTAGATGAGAAACTAATAAAATAATAATAAATAATATGATCACTAGCTATTAGGCACATTACGCTTTTAACTTCTTTAGTCTATTTTATGCAAACTGGACTACCAATTGACTTGCGAAAAAGCGGAAGGAGTTAATCTGAATAAAAGACAATTTCGAGATGTTTCAAATACATTGTGTCCAGTTTCCATAAAATGTCTGATATATTGAGTAGTCGGAATCCCTGACAATCCAAATCCAATCGTAGCGTCGCGTGCCTTCCACGCTAAAACGATACCATTCTGGCATACCAATCTTGCCTCTTGCTTTCCTAAACTTAACGGAGCAAGAGCTAATATTCTGTGGCAAGAGGCAATAATGGTATCGTGTAAGTGGCGTATTACAGAGCTTCGGCTTCAAAGCTCAATTGCCTCTTCCACACTGGCACTATTTTCTGTTCACAACACTGTTTTTCTGTTTGTGAAAAATTCGCAAACTCTTATCTGCATATTCACAGTGGAAAATTCTTGCTTTGCGAGTTTGTGAGTAATCAATCTGGATCGACCTGATTTGAAATGATGAACTGATGAAACTGGCTTTGTTGTTATTGATTGTCGAATTATAATGTGTGGTCAATAGATGACCAATAAGGAAAGGAGAATTCGTTGATAAAAAATTATCGCGCCCGACTCACCCTATCACACCCATCTGTCACACTGGTGTTGGGTGTTTGTTGAGATATATTCAATTTAAAACCTATTTTTTTTCAAATAAGTTCTTAATTTATTATTTCTTTATTTTCCGTAATGTTAAACATTTAAATTCTTTTGTGAAAAATTTAGTTCCAATTTGCTGATCGTGTTCATTCTATGTTAGGTAGGTACTCGTAAATAAAATACATAAAACTTTTAAATCGCTAAAACGTGCGATAAATTAATGTAGGTATGCGGACAGACAGATTGAAAGCGTGATGCTGATGACAGATTTAAAAATATTACTTCCTAAAAACACTGAACTTCGTGTTCAAAACGTTTAGAGCTAAAAAAAACGAGTAATTTTTTTTAATGTGTAATGTACGACGATGAAATGAAATCATACATTTATTTCATGAATATTTTTTTATGTATTTTAAAGCTTTATAGTGATATAAATGAAAGTGAACTCGCGTTGATTTTATTTTCAACATTTTAATACCCATTTGATTAAAATGTTTCGGTAATGTTTTTCATTTGAGCAAAAGTTGTGATTGTTTTTGATGCGAGTAACTCGTAATGTTTGAAAATGGTTGTATATTTTGTTGTTTGAAAACGGTTGTCTATTTTGATGGGAACTTGCAGCGCGGTCATGAATCAAAGCGTAGGTCTATTTAAGGGAAACAACTAAACTATTTTAGTTGCATTAACATTTTTGTAAGAGAAATTTAGCAAGGTAACTTAAATACAATATGATTTTGTGAAGCTTGTGTGTTTGTTTCAAAGTCGTTCAAGTTTTTAATGTATAGAAATAAATAAAGTCGGTTTTCAAATAATCATATAGTAGCCGTGTTGGCCGAATGGGGTTGTACTTCGACTTTCAATCCGAAGGTTGTGGGTTCGAATCCCGGCCGTACATCAATGGATTTTGCGTTTCGTAAAATTTATATATGCTTTAACACGTGCTATAAACGGTGAAGGAAAACATCGTGAGGAAACCAGTTAGTGTTCTTATAGGCGGCGATGGGCTTGCAACCTGTCACGTATGGAATACTAACTTCTGCAAGATGTGGGCATGTATCAAATATGTGTTTGGACATGCCTCTGACTACCCCCCTTAGACATCTTCAAAAGGATCTGGAAAAAGTAAGATCTGAGAGAATGTCTACCGCACCTTGAGGAATACAGTCGTGAACCTTTTTACGTTTACGTTTTAATTCAGTTGTATGCGAGTAAATCCACTAGCGAAAGCTATGTAATGGTACGTAGAAAACACATAGGTACTCTTATTACGTCAAAAAAGTTTGTTATAAATTCAAATCATATTATGTAAAATAAATAACCAAATGAACTTAGCTTCGTCAACTAAACTAGATTCAAAACTCGTGTCGAAGTAATCCCGAAAACCAGGTCACTTGACCTCGGGTCAAACACCGACGCAGTTGACAAACTTGAGCGCGATAATTTTGGGGCATTTCACACACACGACCACTGCGCGAGATTACCGGAGATATACCATATCCGACGATTTTTTTTCAATAAACGATTCACAACACTACCGCTAAGTTTGATTCGCATTGTGTGTTCTACGTTTTCCTTCGCGACTTCTCTCGAATAGTAGAACGTTTTAAAAAGCTCATAACGCTTCATCCAAATTGGTCAACTAATTATGGCGTGATTGAAACTCAAGCATTAAAAAAAACTCAAACTTTCAGATTTATAAAATTAGTAGGAATCTCCACTGAGACGCTTAGTGTGTAAGCACACTGTTTATCTCGCATGGTAGTACGTATCACGGGTAGCACACAATGAGGCTTCGTTCGGTCTTGCCTCTGCAAATATACGCCAAAATGTAAAGATTTACATGTTTTGATGGTTCGTGTAAACTTCGTTGCCCTTAGTTATTCAAATTATTTTAGACTAGCTGTTGCCGGGTGGTTTGTCAATTTATTCAGGTTGTCAATCGGGAGGTTTTAACTGTTTTTTTGGATAAAAAGTATCTACCTACTTCTACTTCTCTGTATACCTGTATATATATGATGATTGGATGAATAGTTGAGGCGTGAGAGTTTAAAGCGGCTGTTACACAAGGAGAGTTTCTCGCATGCGAACGGCGAGCGTCGATTTCTTCTATATAGGCGACCATATTTTTGCCTGGAAGAAATCTCCGCTCGCGTGCGAGATACTTTCCTTGTGTAACAGCCGCTTAACAAACAATGTCGCATTCACATTACTTTATAGTTATAGTAACATAGAGTGGATGATATTAAGAACGCTTATATTTATGTTTCAAGATGTTTGTACAAGGGGGTAGTCGTATATAGACGTATCTCTATACGTCTATATACTTACATATTTCTTTTGCTATTTTTGTTGTTATTTTATTCATGTGTCACTTAAGCTGATTGCATATTTGTCCGTGCCGTACGCGCCGCAGTCATTTTTCAATAAAAAAATACCAATGACGTCAGAAAATGTGGCTGGCTTTACACGTTGAGACGTGTAAAAAAAAACGTTTCTCCTATTGAATTGACAGTTCGGCGCGGATAAGTCTGCGACTACATTTAGATAGATGAACGAACGCTTTATATAAACTTCATAATGTAAAGTAACTAGCAGACACAGTTGTAAAAATATTAAAAAAACTCTTTGCTAATGTCAATACTGACCAATCTACCTTGATCTAACTGAGCCAACCCGTTCGCGGCCTCAGTGTAGGCTCGCATAAACATCGTAACGGTCTCCCCGACCCCGATCTCTGTCACTCGAGACATGAACACGGATGATGTTACTCTGATAGTTGACAATTCATGTCGAGTGCTTTTGTTTGACTATTTGGCTAATGTTTAGGTTGGACACACGTTGAACATGACTGTTCTATAGCGCGAATGGTCCCTTTGAGCAGAATTATGTTTGATGAAGTGTATAACGAGGACCAGTTACCAATTAATGGGCTACGCAGAACGGGACGGCATGACACGGCATTTTAAATTTTTACCAATGGACATTCAAACATAATAGACATTTTAATTTAAATTTTTACGTTTTGGTGCATGACGGGTGTTTCTTTCTATTTTTAATTTTTGTTATAAAAAAAAATATTCATCTAATCTTACCGTGATAGCTTATTTTTGCTAAAGCTTTATGAAAAAGTTCAACTATTCTAAGCACACTAGCGAGGCATGGCTTACCCGTTGATTGGTTTTTCGAAACTATATCATATAATACTCTCACGTAGCATACATACCGAGAGCTTTGAAATTTAGTCGGATTGTGGCACAAACGAACGTTCATCTTTTTGTGAAAAACGGATCAAATCTGTGGCTACATTTACTGTAAAACCAATAACACAGGCGCAGATTTCTAACAATATCAGTGGGCTTTGCCTTGGTCGGGCTAAAAAAATAACATAGATCGACGATTTGACATATATACATGTGTCGTGACGGTAAAATGGAACAATTTTTTTTTCCAGTCTCAGTCTTTTATTTCTTCGATACCGTCCGAAAAGGAACTTCGTTCTTAAATATCTTTTAAATTGATAAAACATTCATTCTACTTAGTTAAAACCGCATAGTTTTTGTGAAATTCATGTGGTTTTAGTTCGTGGCTTCTGATTCGAACCTGTTTTCTATTTTATTGTGGTCTATTACCTATTCTATTAAATCTGGATTAAAAAGTGCAACGTCAAAATACATTAGCTACTATGTTTGTAAATGCTGTTGTTGAACAGAAGGGGAGAAAAATGATCTGCCATCTTATACGACATGACAGTTTCATTAAGAACATTATAGAAGGGAAAGTGGAAGGAAGAAGAGGAAGAGGAAGACCGAAAATAAGTAACGTGAGCCACGTGAAGAAGTGTAGCTATCATGTCGTATAAAGAGGTCAAGGAAGCAGCCCTGGAAAGAGATACATGGAGAGAGATTCATCAGTTGTGCCGACAAGGAGTAAATCCTTAAATAATAAGAAGACTATGTTTGTTACTACAGTCCAGTATGTTTGGTACTGATTTTGGTTCTTCACTTGCAATTTCATCACATAACCAAATTGCCTTAATTGCCTCAATGGATTTTTAGTGTTTGAAAATGTTGAAAGTAAGAAAGTACATAAAACGGAGAAGAACATTACGAGAAAACCAGTTAGTACTATTATCGCAGCGACTACCTGCTACGTATGGTAAGTAAGTATGCTAAATTGGTAACTTCTGCAATACTTAAAAAAAAATAAGCTACTACATATTTACATTTATTTACAAATACAACAGGATTAGTCAAGCTATCTAAAGATCGTTAGAAACGATATATAGATAGCTCAACTGATCCAGGTCACTGTCAGTCGGAAGCGTACCCAAAACACTGGCGGCATTACCACCCTGGATGGCAATGCTGATTCTTTAAGCCAAAAATGTGTTTTAAAAAATAATACATAGTCTCGATATACCGAAAAAAAGTATCGTACCTACTTATTTGTTACAATGTAAACGTTTTTCGAATTTAAAATAGCGATAACTAGCATAAACATCATTTTTGG
The DNA here is from genome assembly GCA_951394285.1 of Epirrhoe tristata. NCBI lineage: Eukaryota > Metazoa > Arthropoda > Insecta > Lepidoptera > Geometridae > Epirrhoe > Epirrhoe tristata. Next base: position 6,540,196 of record OX596150.1, on the reverse strand, counting down.
TACGTGACGTTTAATTTAGCACTTGAGATTGTAATATCATATCCGACATAATTTCAGTAGATGAGAGCTCCCGGCTGTAATTTCGTCTAATGAAATCCTATTTCATGCGAACAGTTTGTATCATCCTATAAATATTTACGGTTAGTCACCGTTTACACGATGCCATTCTGGCTTACCATTATTGCTTCTTGCCACTGAATATTAGTTCTTGCTTAGTTGAGTTTGAGAAAGCAAGAGGCATGAATGGTATGCCAGAATGAGTACTGCGAGCTGTGTTGATCAAGTGAGATATCTCCTACTTCTTGTTTTGTCACTAGTTCTTTCGAACCAGTGTGGTGAAAGTATTTTTAAGTGAAATAAGATCCTTTCATATATCGTAATATTTTCTCGACTTTCGATATGAAGGTTCGAACTACAGCCAAAGTTCAACAATATTTTAACATAATTAATTAAAAAAATATTTTTTTTTAGTATTGAAAAACTTTATGATTTTTACTTCGTACCTACTATATGAAGCACTCACTGAAGAAATCACTTTTTTAGGTTATTATTTTTGCTTCTAAGCAAAGAGTAAATTTTATTTGTTAGGTATAGAACATTTTTAGAACTCGACTATAAACGAACCTTATGTAAGTTTGCCAAGTTTCAACATCCGCCGAGATAGCTTAAGTTGTGTTTAATCCAAAATCTTCTTATTATCATGATAGTACTTTCACACAATTCATTTTAAAACATTCTGGATGCAAATAAAGCTATAAAAAGCCGAATAAATAATACGTAAAAACATACGCAGAGTTTTAATAAAAGTTACTTGAATAGCTGAATATACCCATAAGTGCGGTAGAGCTCCACAATCAAATCTCCGGTACTCGCGGGAGTAGTCAGTTAAACTACTTTTTTACCAAAAGTTTGGCAATTGGCCAGAGAATAGATCTTTCTTAAGTTGAACAAGTTCTTATAACTGATGAAAGTAATAAAAGTAGTTTGTCACAAAATATTACAACTATTTAAATCCGGTTTCCATAATAAGCGTAATAGAGTAATAGTGTATTATTTTGATTACTACATGTTCTCATCAGGTAACTAATTTCCTTCAAGGTTAGTTTGTATAATTCAAATAGTTATAATGGAAATTTCTACACAATAAACGCACAAATAAATATAAATATAACGCACGTACAGGTACTCTTTATATTTAACTAAAAAGGTTTATACCTACTACACTTAATATTGTTTCAGGGCTCTCTTAGGCCTTTTACGTCTATATTAGAATATGATTTATACTTTGTCTGGAGGCAATCCATGCCTACACTGAACGGGACGCTGCTGTAGGGCCTGGGACATTGTTTGAGATGGAATAGGCTTGCCCAGCACCTAAACCATCCCCAGCTTAATCAGCCTGGCCCACAGGAAAGACAACGTCAATACGTGTGGAGCTGACTAAGCTGCGGGTTGTTTCCTCCTCATCCTCACGATGTTTCCTTCACCATTAAGAGCTCGTGTTAAGGTGCATATACATTTTTCGAAACGAAAAATCCATTGATGCCGGTATTCGAACCCACGACCTTCGGATTAAAAGTCGAGGCACCACCCATTCGACCAACACGGATCATTCAGCGGTACTAAATGTTTATCGATAGGCCCGATAGCGAATCGCTACTTAACTTTAATCGCCCCTAACCCGAAACACGGGACTTCCTTATTGTATTGCTCGATTTCGCCTTTTCGGATTAAAAGGCCGATCAATTGCCCTCACTCTCAGTCTTAATGCGCCACACGTGTAAGCTTACCGCCATACCACAGTACCTACTACAAATCTGATACCGCACGAGGTATAAGTTACAATTTTCTTTGATCCTCTTAAATTTCAACATAGGGAGTTTCAGATGAACGAGAAAACAGTTGTATTGTTTTAAAGTTTTGTATTAAAAATGCTCTGATTATCAGCTTGTCTTCATTGCTAAAGTTTTTTAACTAAAATGTGTTATAAAAGTTTTCAAAGCAATCATTACTGCTGTTTTTTTTTGTGGACCTTTTTAAGATACACTCGGAAGTTTGTTGAATGCGTACTGCGTAGGTTAAAGTTGATAAGCTTAAATTAAACAATCATAAATGATAAACAAGGAAGATGGATTTTGTTAGCAAAAGCTTACTCACGCTAAATGGTAATTATAGTTTTTCGCAAAATTGCTTATCCCAAACCCAAGGGTAAGGAATCAAATTACTGAATCCTCTGCCCCGAATTATACTAATACGCCGTAATTTATTCACCAAAAACTCTTGTTATGTTAATTAGAAAATGTCTAGATTGCGTGCGAGTTTCAATAAAGCTGCCCCAATCGAGTCGGGTCAGTCTCCAGACGGTAGCTGATAGAAATTAGGTTGGCTCTTGGCTTGCCAAATACTTAAATATCCCGTCTGAGCACGCAACACAACACCGCACGCACTTCTCTACTTTCACACGATATTTTTAATTTTTACTTTTTTAACGAACTTCAAATTCATTGTTGTTTTTAACGGGACGAGATCGCGTAATGGTTTTAGATAATAATTGAACTTTCGTGTGAGTTTAAAAAGGAACTTCAAATTGTTCAGCCTTTTCTGTAATTTACGCAAACAATGATCAACAAATATAACACTTGAATCATGCGAATCAATAAACCTTTCCACTTGTTTTCGAACATCCATCATGTTGAAACGGGACCTTTTATACTCATAAAAAGTGACGTCACATTGTGTACATATTTATGAAGCGGCCAAGTGATCTGCTATTGATGGTGTCCCCCATTCATCAGTCAGTGAAGTGTCGGCTCCGGGCATATAAAAACTTGTCCATAATAAGATTTTTGCGAAGGAACATCATTATGGAAAAATGTGTCAGTATTGGCAAAAATTTCGTCCTATAATAAGATTAATCGTCTATCGAAAGTAGTTAGTAGTTTTATGAAACAAAGAAATATTTTGTCTCCGCTATCATCGGGTTCATGACCTCTACATGTTTCTGTCTCCACTAATTTAGATTGCGAGTATTCTGCGGGCTCTCTGCCAAATAACGAGCAGATAAACGTAATACTCATTTTTGTTAAATAACGTTATTATCTAACAACTATGGGATAGCATTGTTTTGGTTCAATTTTTGTTTCACGAAACAAGAAATAGACTGATTCTGTTACAAAGTTCACATAAATTACGATTGAACTGTATTAAAAACGTTCACTGACTCTGAAAGCTGCTTCAAAGAGAGCGAAACTTTTAACGGGTTCAGAAAATTCTAAAATAAAAAATAAACAGGCCAGATAATTTTATTATACTGTTGATAAAATCTTCACTCACTTTGAACTGGTGCGAATTAAATTAGGTTAGCAGGTTACTTATTCTTTATCGTTGTCGGTCTTCATTATTGAAGTTTCATCTTGAAGTTTGTGCTATTATTGGCAAAGCCACAATGCTTTTTTTTCATACAGATTACATTACATCTCAGCTTGTATGTTGCGCTGGCGTATGTGGGCAAAGCTTAACCTCACTGTAAAAACAATGTTATTTCCCACAAGATATATCTCATGAATCCGATGTAAGCTTGTGTATGTCCTCGAAACATATATGGGGACGCGGCAAGCGGGATTTTGTTAGCACCACAAACATTGAACGCCCAGAAAGAAGACAAAGCCTTTGTATAAACCGCATTGTGAAAAATAACCATTTTAAAAAACAACAATAAAGCGGCTGTTACTCAAGGAGAGTTTCTCGCACGCGAACGGCGATTTCTTCTAGGCGACCATATTATTGCCTAGAAGAAATCGCCGTCCGCGTGCGAGAAACTCTCCTTGTGTAATGGGCCCTTTAATGTTATTTTATTAATTATCCAATTAGGTTTAGCAGATAATTTAACTCCAGTTTTTTATAAGCAAGCTTTTTAATGTCATATCACATTGTAGTTGTAGTTTTTCACCGTGTTTTGGGACTTTTTTATAAACCAAAAGATATTTTAGTAAACATCCATGATTATAAAAAAGCTTATTCTGTACAAATGTACCATTTTGTTTGTATAAAATAAAGTGCAATGTGTTTCTGGCAGAGCGCCGGGATGCTGCCGCCGGTAACGACCGACGCCGGACGATGCAAGGTCGTGGTTACTAGCTAATAAAATGTATTTCATATAGTTAAATGTCGGTTTACTCGTCTGCGGTTTATAAACAATAACAATACGAATGTTACCGCAAACTTCGTTCAATAATCGTGATAATTGTGTTTAATCGATGTCACTTGAGTTTACGTAGATTTTCTCACGGTCTTCATTAATAAAGAGATAAATATTATGTGATAACGTTAAATTTAATTAACTGTTTAACTTCGGTTAACGAGTTTTTTTATCTTTTAATATTTTAATAATTTTTATCACGGAAAAATATTCCTGAAAGACCGCCGTTAGCACCGTGAAGCGCAGAACAATGCGACACTTGTTTTCTTCTATAATAACCACATCTATCGATAATGTCAAAAGAAGTATTCGAGAAAAACTATTTAGAAAAATAAAATGAGTCACGGCGGATGTCACTGAAAAAAAAGGGGAAAATATACGCAATGTTATTAAACCCACTTCATTCAAATTTAGAACGGTCCAGTCTCGATCCAACCGTGCGCGAGCGCGCCGCGACATCGCAAATTATCGGTAATGTTTTGATATGGAAATCTTTGGACATTATATCGCGTTCTCATAACAACTTTACTTTGCATAGTGACAAAAAGTGCGTTGTGTGGCGAATGAAATGTTTTAGAACGTTAATAGTACTAGGTGGATATAATTCGTATAATATGTTAAAATGCGATATACTAATCTAATACTTATTAAGTTTTATGTAGGTACTTCTTGTTATCAGAATCATATTTAGCAACAAAATTTTCAGCATGATAAAAAAACATGTAGTTCTGCCCAAATTAATAGTTATTCTAACACCGCATAGGAGCAAAGTCGCTTGTTTTCAATAAACATACAATTTCCATTTCAAATGTTTACAAACATTTTTCACTGGTTTATTCCACGATATTCGGACGCTCTGATTGAATTGTGACTGAATAAAATGCAGTCAAACATTTTACGGAGCACTCACCGGAAAAAAAATCTTCAATATATTTCGGAATGATATTCTACGCGTGTGTTGTGCATGGCAAATATTGAATTGTCTAGATTTACATTGATGCATCTATTCTTCGACAAAAAAAGGTATAAATTTCATGAAAAATATACACGATTGATCTATACTTACATTGAAAAAAAATTATATCAACGATGATGATTGCATAACTTTTAGGTGTATTTGTTCCATTATTCATCAAGCTAAACTTGTATGCTCTAGAGTTCGATGACATCGCACCACGTTAGGTTTTGTTGTATGACATTTAGTTTTAGGACCGTCGTCTGGTGAACCGTCTGATTTATTTCAGACACAGCACAGTAGGCATTCGGTGAAAGCTCGCCATCTCAGCCAAGACACGAGAAATTAGAACCGCCCATTCTTCCGCGTTTGCTAAGCTCAGCGTATTTTCTTAGTTCTTCTAGCGTATCTTCTAGTTTCCCTTTTTATATCAATTTCAACGAAAATATTATCTTGTTGTCAAGGAAAAATATATTTCATTTCAAAGAAATCTTATTTATTATTTTCAGTCATAAAATCACAAAGAATAGTTAACAAGGACAGAGCTTAGGTATTTCAAACATTAAGTAGCTTATTAATTTTGTAAATAAAATAATTGCGTAGATAAATGGGAGTGGAGGGTAGCTAAATTCGGCTAATTGGAGGCATGAGCTAACCCCTCGAGCAACCCTTATCACTCGCGACTCAACACCTGTCGGTGGCTAAGGGTCGATGGGAATTTGATATTTGCGTTTTAAAACATGTCAAAACATTTCCATGTCATGAGCACGTACCGCGCAAGTTTCAACAGCTATCTGTCTCATACCGCTAACTTTTTTGGCTTCGTGAACAACGTACCGAGCTTAAACCCGTCAACTAATACGTAGGTACATTTTACTGATTACAACCTGTATTATGAAAGCATCATAAATATTCTGAGTGACTGCAAACGTAAATTATTGTCCATAAAATTAATTGGCGTATCATGCACAATAAAACATCCATTTATCTGGACGTACACAGATTGCTGATTGAAATCTGATAGTCAATACGCCCACTCACTACGGAATGCATTCCATCATTCAGCTTTTAATGTCGCTGCCGAATCCGTGCCGTATACATATTCAAGCCCACTAAATTATAAACAAACTCATTGAAACAGTGCAAATACGTTCGGAGAACAATGGAGTGCGGACGACTCACCAGCGGTCTAAGGTGGTTAGCCATAACACATGTAAACACGCCTCTCACTGCTCAAAACGAGACCGAAGACATCCAAGTGCACGATAATTACACGGTGACTTTTCCGGACAGCGAATCCGAAACTGTCGATGCTAAAAACGTAAACAGTGAGTTTGAACTTTCTAATCGGTACTTCGAAAACCCTCTATTCATTCCGGCCAGCGAAGTTTTAAATGATGACAGGGTCAGCGAAGAACTAATGAAGAGTGAGAGAAAAAACTTTGAGGATTATAAGTTTTGTGAGGCAGTTAACGACTTTGATATCGAGTTGGAGGCGGGCGAGGCGGTGCCGATAGTGTACCTGTCGTCGAGTCGCGCCGCCAAATTGCAGCGAGCTCTTCGTCTTGGTGGATACAAAAAGGTAAGCCTTATATAATATCCATCTGTCCCTTAGGAAAACGCTTTTGATTTTTCCTTTGTGTCTCGCCAAGCCAAAGTTCACGGCAGCTAATTAACATTTTCTTGCCAACAATGCGTTTGCTCTCCGGAAACTTTTTGTCTGTTTCGACAAAATGAGAATTGAAATGTCATGGTTTATATCGTTGTGTTGTGAAAATGCTTTTTAATTAGGAAACGTTGTCGCGTAGCACCGTGGCGTCTAGTTTACTCTGTTAATTCTAGTGTTACCGGTGCATGCAAATTAAACTATAACTACCGTAATTGTTAAGTAGTAGTTCTGTCATAAATTGTGTTTTAAATTATTCGATTCGGTAGAAACTAAATAAAAAAAAATACTTAGTTTGTTTATAAACATTTGTATAAGTATAGTATAGTTTTATATATATAGTTTTCTGTATCGACTCTGTTATAATTTATTACGTTACACTCAGACTAGTTTTAAAATAACGAGTCAAAAAAAAAAACATTTATTCAGTAGAACCGCTGGGATCACTTTGGGAACACATTGTTAATTTAAGAAATCTTTAGAAGAGCTTCATAAACCGCATGTGTTGTTGTTCGCATTTTGCATGATTTTTTTAAGTTGGAATATAACGTTATAAAACTCTATCCCATATCAAATCTGTGAACGTTATTTGTTTTAACATTGGTACAGATTGCTCATTCTTGCCATGTCAATATGCAATTAGAATTTATCACATTATTATTCATAATATAGCACAATATTGTACCTACAAATACCCGTTACACATTCACTGATGTTTGTAAGGTCATTTTGAAACTTTTCCTACTAAATTATAGAAAGTAAGAAAAACTCCATAACACGTCAACTGATGTCTCATTAATCCTTCGCTAAAAGTTTGGTTCATTACTGCATAATGCTTCCACACGACAACTCCCAGAAGTTGGAGCGTCATACACGAAGTACGACGTATATTGATTCTCAAGCGCGCTCGAAACTTTGCAAGAATTTTGTCTTTAATCACTTTAGAAAGTTTGCTTGCATTTTCTATCTTTGAGATATTGCAGTACACTTAAAATATTCAGCGTTTGAAAACAGTTTTTAACTGTTTAGTCAGCTGACTACAGCTCGTATTTTAACTGTTTGTACTCGTGTAACTGTTTCTTGTCTAGACATTAGGTGTGTTTGTCTTATTTTTTTAGTGTTGAGATATGCTCTAACCTTTGAAAGAAAACGTAACGAGGAGATCAGTTAAATGTAAAAGACAGTGATGAGCTAGCAATCTGTCACGTGTTTCATCGCCAAAATGTGGAAAACTGCCAAATGTGTAATTTAAATAGTTCCTTTGCTTATAAGACCCTTTACACTTATTATAATATAAATCCTTCAGCTGATTGGTTTGTAGCCTCAAAACCATCACCAGAGGTACACAGAACTTACCATAACCTAACTAACGATCTTAAAACTGCCAGTTCTATGAAACAACCTGAAAATGTTTCTCAAACATCCTACAAAACAATTTCACAGAGTCCAATTAGGCTACGACCACGTGGTCTTTGTTGCGAGAGTGGCACGTTGTTATGACAAAAATGCACTATTGTTCCTCACCTGCATTGTGACTAGACAGCTTGAAATTGAAAATAAGATGCTTGTCCGTTCGTTGTCTTGGTCCCTTTGTGTTATACTCTACTGTAATTTGTGAGCACGGGCTAAATGTGTGAAAAGTCATTGTGTTATTACTGGCGCTTGCCTATACTTCACCTGAGCCTATAGACAGTCGATTGTCGAAATCGAAGGTAGAAAAGTCCAATTGTATGGAAGTAATCATTCGATGTTGTCGATATATTGATGGAAACGAACTGTAAGTACATTTTATATTAATAATCTATTCGTTGATAATAGATCACGTGACATATATAAGGCACAAGTCAACCCCATACATTTAATAATTATGAGAAATTAATGATCTTTTATTAAAATTTCTAATAAAATAATGTTAGCATTAACATTCAACTTTTGTTGAAATATTCTGTTGGGTTGAAATACATTTATAGATAAAACATTCAGAAACCCCTGTTTATTCTGATTTTACTTTCAACAAAGAGGTTGTACGATAAAAAATCTCATATTTTATGTAAATTCCATGAATTCGGAACAAACCATAACAATACTTTTCCCACAGATCGTTTCGCAGGTTTCACGATGAAAAATCAAAGCTTTCAATAATACCATTTCTTATTCAATAATCCTCGAGTAAGAAAGCAGATCTTATTGAGCGCACCCTCTTACTGCGAAATTAAAATAACCGCAAGGAAAATGCCGAGAGAATTCGATTGTCTGCTATCGGCGACTAAAACATCGTCCGCACTAGCGCACAAGTCGGTAAATTCTATCGCGTCTTGTGTATTTTAAAAGGTACAAATGTTCAATAGTCCAACAGAGGTTACACTAGATTACATGCAATGTACCCAACAAAAACATGCTTTTGAATAGCATTTTAATGGCTGAAAAAATAATGGTTATAAATTTTGAATTTCGAAGACAACGTTCTAAAAAATCTAATCTAAACGTTTATTGCTTGCTCTTTATTGCTGCAACTTCAATCTGACATGTCGAAGAGGATGTACGAAGTTTTTTGAATCAAACATGAACGGGTCTTTATGTCCTCGACCGCAGCCAAAGATTGTCAAGAAATTAGTTGGGACTTGGAAATAGCTTTCCTACAACAACTAGACTGCGAAGCTAAGAGTTGCACTTTGATGGATAATTTAATTTGTTTTCCTAAAGGATTGTTATTATTTTTTTACTTTAGATGATGAGGATGTACCTATGCAATGGGAATAAATAATTTATTGTACCTAAAAATAAAAATTTTATATTGTTAAAAAACAAAAGCCACATAACATTTTATTTTTAGAGGTTAAAAAAATATTTGAATGCGTAGGTACTCTTTATTCCAATCTCTTTTAAATAGTTACAGGAAAAAAAAGAACGTTATAAAGGTTAAAATTCATTTCAAATGTAGAATTCCAAATTCAAATCTCTATTTCTGTCCAGTAAGCCACCAATTCGTAGTTAGCAGATGTTTGACGGAGGTATGGACAGAATGTTTTCTGTGAACCTGTGCCAAGTGTCCAAGCCGATTACGTCGGAATATTGACGACCCTCAAATTCAGTGCGACAGTTCAGATTTGGCCTGTATTCTGGGAAGTCGTTCCTACAATTGTGTCAATGTCCTATATTATCTTTTCTGTTTTTAGAAAAGTTCTTAATGGCCGCTATTTCGCCGTAATTCTTGTACTCTCTCTCTCTCTCATATCAAAACATTTAGATATTTTTGACACTAATCCTAAAGCTAAGAAGGTATTTATTTCTTAGTACATTTTGCACGAAAGGAGCTTCTTTGAGGTGCACTTAAAATCCAATCACCACACAGGTTCGAAAGAACTGGTGACACGATGAAGAAGAATAAGTACATTATTTTCCTAAAAATATATTTAAGTAGCTTTTTTTTTCAGTGTCATTGCATTTTAACACAGGTCATTATTTATTTACGAATACGCCAAACATCTACTGCGGCTATTAAAAAGATATATGTGCAATAAAATGACAGAAATAAAAAGTTGAGGTACATAATTCGTACACTTACGAAATACTTCAAAAAGAAACTCTTTAATACTTTGACGGCCCTATTATCGTTACACAAGGAAAATTGATACAAACTTCCTGTCTGATGGGCTATCCAGACGCCCGTATAAACATGCAAATGTGTTACTTCTACTGACTGTTTTATTTCAAAGCAGTAAAGTTCATTTTTCAGTTTCAGAAAAGCTTTCAAAATGTTGTATTTGTAACGTATTTCTTGGCATCGATGTCACTTCGACGTTTCGCTGTCATGTAGAGAAACCCCATTTCTGCCTCTCGAGGTTCAGTTAGAAATTGAATTGGAATTCATCATTTGGTCATAACTTTAGTGGCACCTCAAATGCTTCTCGGATATTTATATTTCAAAGAGTCTTGAATAAATAATGGTTACCTATGTACTGCTGTTTGATGCTGTGAATATTATGACAGTTCTGGCTAACTATTAGGAACTTCTTCACTTTTTATTTGGCAGTTACAGACGCGTAAGTTTTTTCGTTTGACGCGTATTGCGTCTTTCGTGTGTAGACAGGGACTATTTTGGTTAGAATTTATGAAATATTGTACCAGCCAGCAGCCTTATTATCTAACTTGAAATCCATTCCCAGTTGTCATCCCAATAGAGCTCAACCAATCACATAAGAGGAAAACGTCTATTATAGTCCAGAATGGGTTTTAAATGTCAAAATGAAGCCCATGTCCATTGCCAGTCCAATTACACAATAAGGCCCCTGGTCCTATGATATAGTATAATTAGTTTTCCAAACCAGAACTTCATATTTTCTGCAAACCATCAATAATTTGACTTTATGATGCAAATCCTATGATTCAAGCATCCAAATACCGTCTTTTAGTCTAAATCCCAGCTCTTTAATCGCAACATTCGTCTACGTTCTAAATTAAAGTCTTTGATGTGCAAGAGCGGGAAAGGGTGTGAATGGGGATTAAAATGTAGTGCGGCTCTTTTCGTAGAGCTGAAGGAAAACCGCTGTACTATAGAAATATCAATTTTGTTGACAAAACTAGATGCGTCATTTACTTAATTTTTACGCAGTTCTTTGGAGGTGACATCTGTGATCTGATATAGGAAATTGAGAAGTCACTTACCAGATCTGTGTATTGAGCGATACACCTAAAATCTTATTCGTAAAATTACGTCAGAGTAAGCTGTCTCAAGTTCTAAATTAAAGTAGACCAATGAACTGCGATATTTTAACTTTAAGAGCTTGCTTGGAGCACATTTTAGGTCGAGTTAATAATGCAACGTTGGTAAACATTAAGGTCTTTCTGGAGTTAGCTTCGAGATTATTTACATGAAAACTCTCACTTTTAGTTGGTTCATTATTTTAATTATAAGAATAATGATTTCTATTTCTAAGTTTAAAACTTCCACAAAATCGTACATAAGTTACTTTAGATGTGAACAAAAAAATGGTTGTCTATAAAGTCGGTTTACTGACAATAGTTGAACGTGACAACGCAAAGGCCGATTGTGCTTCTTTGTCGCTCGTTCCGCGCTCTCGCTTGCACTTGCGCAAGCCTTACATGGAACGCCCCAGAGCGAGGTAACGCCTCATAACGTCATGTTTTTCGTGCGTGCAGCCGGCTCTATCGAATTATAAGACGTAGTCACGTCAAAAACAAAAAACAAAAATTATAAGTAGTTTTGTATTATAGTCTGAACGAGGTATTACACAGTGTCATTTTATACCCGTGCCTTTGGGTGTGATAAAAAATAATGCGATCGAAAACAAGAGGAAGGGAGTCTTGATTGGATCGGGGCGAAGTATATTCGTAGTATTATTAGATATTCTCGTATAACTAGACCAAATAGGGAGAGACTGAGACTAGTCGCAAATATATTGCGATCAACATATTGCCACAGAAATAGATTCGTCTGTCTTCCGCTTTCCTATTAGATACACTTCGTAAGGATCAGTCAAGCTGTGCAGAATGCCCGCTATGCTATAAGTCATTGTCAGAGTCACATCATTATGGTAATTTCAGATGATTTTGTGCTTTACATTTTCTGATCAAGGTACAAATAAACAAAGTTGCTTACCTACATAATTTTATAAAATTATATAAAGCCATACTTTCATAGTTTTCACCGATCTGTAACCTATAATGTATGGCTATGGAAGAGCGGGATCTTCTAAAACAAATATTTTTTTACTTAAAAGAAGGTTTTATAAGATTAAAAGATATTTTATATCGTAAAATTGTTACAGAAATAAACGATTTTCATTTTCATTTTTTCATTTTGCTTTGGAATTTCGGTGGAGTTTCAGTCGGTGGGTCAGTCTAATATGTTTAGATCTTCGAAGAAGAATACAAATAAACAGAGCCCTACGAGACAAATTGTTTAATTCCTATTCAAATATTGTTTCAGAACTGATACTCATAATTACTTTAGTTATGTTTTAATTCCATCCATTATTGCTCAAACAACAATTACCGCTGAACAAACTTTGGCAACTTTGAAGCAAACGTTAACTATAAACGATTAATTTAACTTTGCTGGAACTAAACATCTAACAATAACGCTAGGTTATTGTCGTATTGTTTGAAGAATGTAAGGAGAGTCAATGAGGCGAAAGATGTATTTCAGGAGGGATGCAAGCGGGATCTGTGTTCTCTGCCTGCCTCTACGGGAACGAGGCGTGATTTCATGCAGATTTTATGCTATGTACGTTGACAAACGAATAACATAAAACAATATAAGCTATCAACGTAGACCTTCACACTTTACTAGATGATTTATACATCGTCATTATTTGAGATGGAACAGACAACCAGCTTGCCCAGCACCTAACACATCCTCTCTCTAATCGGCCTTGTCCACATTAAAGACAATTTGTGTGCATCAATTATAAATAAAAATAATAATGATTTATACTGTTCTTTCAGAAGATACTTGTGTAAACCAGTCCATCATGATAATAAATTAATATAAAACCATCGTCAGCGCTTTCTGAAGATCGGTCGAGCGAGATAGCAGCAGCCAAACATTTTATCAATGAAAAACTTATTATTTTTCTTGGGAAGTCGAAGCGAGTTGATTAATAAAGTGGCCTGAAGCTTCGAACGTCCGATCTTAAGAGCTCCTGATATCAGAGCTTCGCAAATTGCAGCTTCAATTGATTTCTACAAGACTTTCTCTTGAGTAGTTTTATTTCAACCACTTTTTATCGAATGTCTCTATGTTGTAAGTTCCGCAACTCATAGTTGCAGGTCAAATATAAGTTGCAATTGAATGTAGGTAGGTACCATTTTAAGATTCCTCGATTATTATACTTATAGTTGCATAAGACATTTTCTGTGTTCTAGTTATAGAGTTCGAAAAGAAATAATCTGTTTACTTGATATTGATACCGGTAGGTCATCCATACGAATTTGTACGTACGTTTATTTTTCATTCGTTTTATAGTACCTATCTCTAAGTATCGAACATTAATTTGTTTCAGTGGTAGCTATAGTTAAAATCGAGAGAATTGATTGAATTAATTTACCTACGTCGTTCACTTATACTGTGAAGTTATTTCGTGTATACGACCAATTAAGCGATCGTATCTCTGGGCTGCTATCTCTCTTCGTAATACTTTGAGCTTCTCACGGAATGGGATAATACCTCTTAAACATGTTGAGAATTTGTGTAACAAATGACTAAATGTGTTACAAGCACTATAATACTTGTTAAATGTACATAGGAACTGTAAGCTTATCATATTTTGCGCATATCTCGGACTTATCAGAGATATGAGCAAAATATGATAAGCACTGTTCTGATTTTCAAAGGCATATCTGGAATACATTCATATAAGATCTGAGAGACTGTCTACTGCGCCTCGTGGATATAGTTGTGATTCTGTATGTTTTGACGACCTCTGTGGCGCAGTGGATGAAAGCCCGCTTGAGACGCAGAAGGTTGCGGGTTTGATTCCCGCCGCGGATAAATGTTTGTATGATCTGCAAATATTTTATTAAGGTAACCAAAATAAAATTTAGCAAGTCAATAACCCTGGTCGTGGGTGCCTTGGGCATTGTGAATACTTGAAGGAACAATTTAGACGGAATGTAGGTACACTAATTGTTTGAAATTGTTTGTGTAATTATTTTACAACTTTGGACACATTATTCCACAGCATTATTCACATAAACATATTGTTAAGCTTGGGTGAATTATGATTACCTATCATTTTATGAATTAGGTAAAAACCCCGTTGTTGCCTTCTATCAAACTTTAAGATTTCCATCGATTAGATACTTAAAAATACTGACAAAGTCAACTCAAATTTTCTCACGAAACAACTGCGTTACTCGACGACCTTTAATTTTTTTAAAAAAGAAACATTTAATAAGTTATTATTTTCTATATTCGATTTAGTGATATATTTTTTATAATTCGATATATCGATAGAATCTATTCACTTGCATAAATTAAACTAAAACTATACTTAGTATATATTGTACTTTTATAGCTTCCCTTCAAACGAGATAACGACGAAAACTAAGTAACCCACTCGTTATCGAGGAACTATAACTGGACAATAACTTTCAACTTACTCTTATCTTCATAATTGTTATCTCTACTTAAGCTAACTTATATTTCTACTTGTTCTTTGTTACTTGAGCTTCAAATTTCATAGAGCTTATCCACTTGAGATAAGAAGGATATCTCCAATAATCAGAAGTGTGACCGATTCTTGTCACGAAGTTTCTAGTTCACCCGTCTCCGTCATGGTTTAGCGATTTTTTACCCATAGACACTGTCAAATCCATGTGAAAATCTGTGACACTTCAATACCTAAAAAATCTATTATATTTCAATACCCAAACTATAATCGTACGAATATCTATACTTATAGGTTGTACAAACATTTGTCGCGAGACAAAAACTGACACCTCATGCGTCATCCCAGCACCCCCCATATGAGTTTTTACTTATTCATTCATTTTATTTACCCAGATAAACTCTTTGAAGCGTATAAGAACAAAACGGTTTTCACGCCCTCCTAATCACTCCCGCCATTGTGAATGAATAAATGAATGAACCTTTGCACGACTAATGTCCAATTATGAAAAATGACAAAGGTCTAATATTCATTCATAATAATGCCCAATCATAATAATGTCCATTCACAATAATATCCATCCATAAATATGTCCAATCATAATAATGTCCAATTTAGACCACTCTCAGAATTAACAGAAACCTTTGTTATTCTAACAGACCAGCCAACACTTTTAGTTGGCTTAATATGGTGATGCAGGGGAACGAAATGATTAAGCACAACCAATCTTTAAATTTTTTAAGATAACTTGGGGTCTAGTTAGACGCAAGGGCAAAAATTATCACGCGCTCTGCCAAGGAAAGTTGGAACAGATTTTCTTGTTCCATAGCTATAATATAAAGCTTTCCTTAATTTGTTCTACGAGTATAAGGCGATCAGTCAGTCCCAAAATACGGAAATGGCACATTCAGAAGAACACAATATACTTATATTTCCGCAGTAGCACCTTAAACAATTAGAACACTAATGGCAGGCAACATCAATCTAATCTCCTTGTTTCCTTTTTTGCCCAATTATCTTTTTTCTCTGACGTCACGGGCAACGAGCCGTCCAAGAACAAACTAATTATTATCCACTCATTCACAAGTCGTTGATTTTTACAACTTCAGAATGGCCTTGTTGAACCATCTCGGTTTATAAGGAGATTAGCATAAAGAATTCAGGGGAAAGTTGTCTCTTAGGTTGTTGTTTTTATAGAAGACGGAAATTGGGTTGGAAGGTTATTATTATTTGATTGCTTTGAAATACTTTGAACGAATTTCGTGAGGGTCAGAAAATTCAGAAATTCTATTGTTAGTTGATTGAAATAGTTTACTCCTTGCAAGCCTGAGGGAAATGTGTGGTTGGAAATTAATAAAATATTAAATTATCCGAAAATTTATTCTGCGCATACGAAATCTTACTATCTTACCATTAAGAACCTAGTAGACAGATTTGAATAATACTTGGAAATAACTGTAAATTATTACCTTTAACTTTTCTCTGATCATCGCTATACGAGTATGTATACTTAACGAAACCTCATCAATTTATGAACAACAGGAAAAATCTAACACCAGCCTAACGATATTAAGTTGTACCTTGTGACTTGTTTCTAACAAGAATTTTCTTTTGTTTCAGGTGAGTAAATTTTTCCTAAGCCTGTTTCCATTAAAGTAGTAAGTGAGCTTATTTAAATAGTAAAATTACTAGAGATAATTATAATTGGAACTCAAAGATACCTTGTCTTGTTTCATAAAACACGACTTGATCTCACAACCGCCGCAAGGTTCCAAGCTAAGGACGAATTTGCTAAACACAACAGAAATGCAGTTTGCATCTTTCAAAACCGAGGTCTCTCCGAAGAAACAAAGCTGCTATTGTACCTATTATTATTTATAAGCACACTACTCAACTCTTGAATTCAGTTACCTACTTCAGTTAACAAGGTTCCAAAGTGGCTGAGATGCACAACGCTACTTGCACCTTATTCATGAACACTTTTAAAGCAATGTAAACTGTAACGGATAGGAATAGAAATAAATATAGACAAAAGAAAACAATGCCCTCCTGCCAATTTTGTTCAAAAAGCTTTCTAAATGCAACGTTTAAATAGCTAAACAGCGACAAATTTAAAAAAAAAAATACTTACTTGAATTTTATAACAAATGCGAATACTTGTCTAGAATCTTTGCATTGTATGGAAGATCAATGGGAGAATGAAGTGTGTATCCAAACTTACCAGAATGTGCTAATTTTAGTATGTAATGTATTAAATGAAGCGTCGCCTCCGCCTTCGCGCACGCTTTCTGAGTTTTAATTGAAATAAAGGACGAAGTCTGCTAAAGTTCTGCGACGCGTTTGAAGTCTGCCCATACATCTTACCTCATAAGCAAACTCAATTATAGTCTCTCAGTCTGCTTGAAACTGGAGTTTCGAGTTTAAGCTTATTGTTAATTATCATGTGATACTTACGAAGTTTGGGAACAGTTTTAATCCTTGTTGCATGTATGGAAATAATGAAGATTCGCCAGTTATTTCAATATTTTCGGTTTTAAATCGACTACAGTTTAACGCCTAGAAAGAAAATCTTTTTCCTAATAAATTGGATCCCGAACACACAGTAAAACTACCGTAAAATAGATCTAAAAACCACAATTCACTACCGAACAGGAGGTAGTAATAATTTTGTAGGTAAATTCTAGGTTCAGTTACCTTGGTATACGGCCAGCAAAATAAACAAGTTTCAGGTCAGCAGTTAGCTTCAATTTACAAATCGATGTGCGCTGACACAGTCAACATAGCCCTTCATAGTCTAAGCTTTGCCCAGGATTAGTGAGGATTCCGTAAATTTCGCCGTTCATTACAAGGCGCGAGGGCGTGACCTAATTGGTAAATTGATGCGACAATGTTTCATTGTAGGGCTGTTGCTATCCGGCTTTTATTTCGGCTAAAATGTAAGACATAAACATCAATATCTATCTATCTAATCAGCCCACATGAGCCCCTGAGTATATTATGTCTCCTCATTTTCACACACATCATCAGACCAGTGGTCTGTCTGGTGTTCCGTGACGCTCATGGCCACCACTCGGTAACTGCTTTTGTCTATTCACCGTCATATTTTTCGTAAATATTTTGATAATAAAACTAAGAGCAATAAAACGTCTTAGAATGCAAGGCATAAATGGAAAACAATAGGTACTCAGAACGCAAAATTATTTGCATCTTATTCCTTCATTGTTATTACTCTTTATATTTCAAAATATACGAAGTATTCGAAATAGCAGCTTCAATTGTTCGTTGTGATTTTAGATAATTACCTTTTCCGGCCAATTCAACTCCCAGCCCAATAAAAAGCTCCAGCTGATTTCACTAAAACGGCCGTTTGATTATTTGCCAGATTAAACACAACATTGCCATTTCTCGAAATAGAAACAACAGTAAGATTTTCCAAGAAGACTGAAGAGTCACTTTATAAGAGCTGGGTCGTTGTCAAGACGTATGAAAGAGTATAAGTGTGCTTGGAAAACTGAAGTGGAAGCATACGCTATAACCCGACTTAAGCTTTTTTACACTGAAGAAAATAGGTCGATTCTTAAGTATCAACACTTCGCCGTCAAAAGTTTGAAGTTAAGAAACTGCTTAAATTACATTTTAAACATTACTAAGTGAACTGTTTGCTTATAGAAACGTAACTACTAACTATTTATATGACATAAGAGTCAGTTGAACCATCATCATTGATGTTTTGTAAATCAAAATCCATTTTTGAGGAATATTCAATATTGAAAATCTTTTGAAAAAAGTTGGTTAATACGTTTTAAAAAACTAATAATCTGTATTTTGCAAGTAAAATCCTAATTGTTTTTGGAACGAAGTTCCTTTTCGGATGGTATCGAAAAAAAAAGACTGAGGCTGGAAAAAAATTTTTGTCCCATTTTACCGTCGCGACACATGTCAAATCGTCACAGTGCGAAATCCGCAGCCACGACACAGTCCATAGATTGTAACATTGTTAGTACGGAAGAGCGTTTCTCGGAAGAGGATACCTAATTGACAATTTTATTAATTTATTAAATTTCCAGTATAGAAAAGTACTCTTTCTGAGATCTACGATTCTGAGAATGAGTATTTATTGTCCCTAACCTTGTTGTACCTAATGTTTTACAGCAAGTACATAACACCTTTGTTGACGAAAAATCTATCGAGCCACAACGTGAAGCCAAAATAATATATTTTTACTAATTTATTTGTGGCCCGAAGTTTTGGGACACAACGACAATGAAAATAAATCAAAATAGGCCACAACGTAAACGAGCCACAAAATTCGGGCCACAGCGTAAACAACCCTTTGCTTCGTTCCAACCGAGTTTTCCACGACACTCACGAACTTTTTTTTACTAAATACATAATGTATTTTACTCCCCAACATAATTTCAACAAATCATAAGCTAAGCAAAAGCCAGCATTGCTTTAAAAATGTACAGCAAAGGTTACGAGACGAGACCGAAGAGATCATTTTTACGGCTTCCATTCTGCACTCACATTATTTCCTCTGGGAGAATCCCAGGACTTGAAATTAATAAGAAATCCTTCATGTCTAGCAAATGAATGCTTTTAGGTTTGTTAAATCTCAAGGAAAAAATTATGAGATACGGATCAGTCAATAGGTATTTATTCAGTAGCAATAAGATCACATAATTCTTGTCTTGTTCTTATGAGCTTTGTGGTTTGGGTTGTTTTTTTTGGTGACAAATCTCTGATACTCTCTTTCATGAAAAATAAAGGTACTTATCAAAACCTATATCAGATATAATCACTTAGATCCTACTTATATCATCAACGAGTAGTCTATAATCTATCACTAAACAAAAAGCTAAATAAAACATGTTTTAATTCAATCTGAATTATTTATGTTTGGTATCTTGTCAGAACCTAACTGTTTCTAACCTATCCCACTCTTTATCCAGAAATGTTTTTAGCTACGATGCTTTCTTGAAGCATTCTCAGGAAAATGACAACGCGACAACTGCATATAATTATTTTTGATAGACTCATTCGTAATATGAATAAAATTGGCTAGTGAGATAGTTTCTAGATTTTTGAGTTTTCACCCAAAGAAGTTCTTACTTCGCTGATGAGAAACATGTTGAGGAACCAGTTAATATAAATAAACGACGATTCTGAAATTAATGTATCTGAACGTATCGTCCATAATTTAGGCATGAATATTCAGTCAGTAATGCAGCTAAAAATACAGTTTCTCAGGAAACGCGGCTTAAGAGCATCGAGCATCAGTTGTGAGCGCGCGTGAAACCATAAGATTTTCTCAGAATCAGGATCTTCCATTACTGCGAGTCTGCGGCAGCGTTCGCAGCAGCCTCATACATATTCTTCATTCTAATCATAATCATGTTTATGCTAATATTGTACTTGTTCCGCAACAATACGGCTCCAATTGTAGAGCAGATTTCGTTTAGACAAGTAACATTTCTTCGTCAAGTTTATTTCTAAAACTCACGTTTGCATCCATCAAAATTGCATGACACGAATTATTTTCGAATTTCAAAGCCATTTCACTGTCTTACTACAGTACAAATGTAACATCAAAGATAACATCTTACGTATATATTTTATTCAACAAAAACATCAGAGCTTCTAATAAAATTCAGGGCAATTGTGGCACAAGTCTGCAAAAATATTACAATGCCTACAACAGAAAGCTCTCCCACAGTCAGCGACTTTTCATATCCTCGTTCATACTATAACGGTACTCTTTGAAATATCTACTTTTAACCAACATAAGCTGAACCGCGCTTTCAAAGACCGTTTCAAGCAATTATTAATGTACCAAACATTATTGTGTACTGAACATACAACATCTTGAACGAATTGTTGCTTGGAAAATAGAATTTTGAAATAGAGTTTATAATTTATTAGAATATGCGCTTAGCTTCACTAGTCGACGCAAAGTAACTGATTTTTTCACTCAGTGCCGAGAAAATATTCAAAATCTATGATTTATTTTACATTCATAAAATAGCGTAGGTAGAATACAAAAAAAACAAATAGTTTTAAATTTTTTCGTATGATCCGATTCCTCAGGAGCATAGGTATTTTGCACACCTTAGCATAAAGCCGTGTAAGTGTACCGTAGATTGCCTAATGTAAATGGCCTAAGTTTTTTTGTAAAGTAACTAATGCTGCAAGAAAAATCTTCCTCCGAAAAACAACAAAAATATATCTGCTAGAAATAATTATTTAAAACTGGTGTTAAAATTTATTTCATCACGCCATCGTCATAAAGCTCTTGCTCTACGGTAAAAAGGTCATTCATTATGACAACAATAAGTCTTGCCATTTGCTTTGCTCTGGTATTTTAATTTACAATTTCTTCCAGCTATGAATTACACCTTGGTATTTAATTTTAAAACACGATGTTCATACAGAGCTACATTCCACGACGCAATTTACAATGTCCATGAAAAGTCTTTGCATTTGTTTGCGTTTGCATACTTGAAACTAATGGCAACATTTTGCTGAACAAACTCTACGTACCAAAGTACCTACACTTTAAAAAAGAACAACAAAGCACTTATTTTATCCAATTAGCAACACTAAAGCAAAAACTGAACTTTCAGTAGAAGCAAAGTAAAGCAATGAAATAAATATATATTTTATTTTTGAAACAGTTAGAACGTCTATTATTTACAGTGAAACAGACAGAGGGGAAAACTCGTTAGTGTTGCCATAAACAGTTTAATTGCAGGTATGCTAGACTGTAATTCTAAACTATAGCAATGGGATTAATTTATTTTAGTTACAGCCCATGTTTCTTGAAAAGAGGCCCTGGGTAGTTGTACGGACCTCGTTTCATGACCTCAATAGTTTCATAGAATACTGTCCTCTGTGAGCCAGCTGTTATTCATGAATTAACGGGCTTCCTATAGCTCAAAATGGTTTATTCCCAACGACCCAACTAACTTCCCACTAGTGGGGTAGTTGGGAAATGGCGGCTAATTCTCTTACCATATCTTTTGATTGACATTCACATTAACACACAAGAGTTACAACACTTATAATCATTTCACCACACTGGTTCGAAAGAACTGGTGACACGATAACAAGAAGAGTTACAGCAGTTAGATAAACTAAGCGTTAGATCAATATGTGCATCTTTTCGATTTTGTGCAAATGCGTAAAATCATTACAGTAACTTAAATGTCATTTACACGATACTATTCTGGCACACAATTCTCCCCTTTGTTTTTTTGTCAAGCTCAATGGAGCACGAGCTAATGTCTTGTGGCAAGAGGCAGAATGGTATGCTAGCATGTTTAATTGACCCTTAGTAAAACTATTTTACTTAGTAATGGTTAACTTATATTTGGGCAGCGAAATTACTAATTGTTGTGAGTTTACACACGAAAATCTTTTTGAACACACGTATTGTGTAGACGTTTTTCGAGAGCTTGCATGTTTATATTTTTGCGCATTCTTGAATAGGAATAAATAGAACGAAATTCTTGAATTAAGCCCCAATACATCTTCTGATACGGAGCTTAAAGTAATCTTGAGCTAAGTGTGATATATTATCCCGAATACAAACTCTTACGCATCTAAGGCGGGCTTTCTCTTAAATCCCAGTAAAGAAAGTACAACGCAGCTATTGAGATAAAACTAGTTGCTAAGAAACAATGTCCGTATAATTACGTTTCTTTCCAGTCTAAAAACGTGATGTTTTCATTAATAATTTAATATCTTTCCTAAACTAAAATCAAATTAAATGTGGAACTTGGTATGTAGTTCCTAGTAGTTCGATGATTGTATTCGGATTCCCTTTCGGATAAAAATATGGGACAACCTCGCAAACAGAAACTTATAAACTTTGGATACAGAAAAAGACACTTATACAACGTGACGTAAATGGTACCGCATTATTGGGAAGTCTTTCTTACTAAAGTGATGAGAAAATGCGAAGACAAAGAAGGGAAGAAATGTAATTGTAAACATTTCATTATTTATAGACTCACTGATAGTGTATTCTTGTACAGAAATTACCTGTTTCGTCTTTATGCCATCTACGTTAAGTTAATTTGATAGTAATTCAGATACATATGCAAATAAGCCTCTACATTTCAGTCTCACACATTACTGGCACCTTTTAATGTGTTTCTTGTGAAGCATTAAGCCGATAACCACCAAAATGGCGGTCTAATGACAGTTTAATAGTGGTTCCAAGCACTAATTCCGATAAACAGGTTTACAGAGTGTCGTTTATTTCTATAGGCCTCAGGCTATCCAGAACGTAGAAGCGAACGTATACTCTATTCATAGTCTTGTCAGTCAGTCCTAAGACTTTTAATTTTTTTATTTAAGCCTTTCACTTATAGTTTGTTCTCCGTATTTCGCCCAATAAGCTCTTATTATTTTGCGAAAGAATCAGCCATACTGCTATCAAAGGTTTAAGCGAAATCGTTTGAAGCCCTAATTAATAAGAGCAGGGTTGTAAAATATTAAATCAAAATAATTATGACCTTTGACAAAATGTAACGAAGAGCCGATCCGATCGGATAAAGGTCAGATAAACATGCTTTGAGCGAGACTGTGTCAGCTTTATTTACTGCTACGGTGGCATCCAAAGGTGTTTGTTTTGATGATAGGTTTCATGAATACTAAATGAATTTACCCTTGTAATTAAGAGTGTGCTTATTGTGAGAAAAAAACGCTTAAAAACAATTTTTAAAATGTAAAAGAAGTGATAAATATCAAAATTTTTTATTCAAATCAACTTGGATTATATATTCCTGTGTAAGGGGGGTAATCTTTCTCCTAGTTACGTAATTTTTTTATTTTTTTTATTTATTTAAGTAAGGGTTTTGTCGCTTAGCGACCACATCACATATAATGAAACAAAATTATAAATTAATAACAACTTAAATATGTAAACATTACTCTAATAATTTAACTAAAAACAAAACTTTTCCCAATAAGGTTCCGAAAAAATTGAATTTATAAAGCCAATTTGTAACAAACTATTAAGATTAAAACACGTAGATCTAATTGCTGAATTTCGAACGCATTCTAGCAAAATGTGCTGAATATCCTCTAAAACACCACAGTCAACACAATTTGGCAAAGTTACTTGTTTGAAGGGATATGTCCAGAAAGTAATCTTAGAATAGATTTTAAATGATTTGTTTAGACATGGTGGTATCAATCCAAGGGTGTTTTATTGTGATTCGACAAGTCAACGGATTACTAACGCTTGCTGCGAGTCCACTTATAGTGCGCCCGTGGCAAGCGTTAGTGGTCTATTGACGGATGGACAGGTGGTATTCCCCCAAAGTGGTCACGTCGGGGTCACCACTTTGAGGGTAAATGGTATTCCCCCAATCTATGGCAAAGAGGGAGGACTCGCCTCGCTAAGGTTTGCCCAACTGGCACACTTACCTTAGGGCCTTTCGGCCAACAGTAACAGTCGGATAGTTCTATATAGGCTATATGTGGCCAGAAACTTTGCATGCGCGATTCAGACATTCTATACTTTTTGCGGGTTTCCCGCGCCATCTAGTGGTACAGCTCCGAAGTACGTCGCTGTAATTGACATCTCTTGAAGTTCAGCTTGTAGTTCAGGCGATGGTAGATAGAGGTCGCCACACATGCCTTTTTACACGCTAGCGTACTTACAGCGGTTTTATGCGCCAATCGATCACCCCTTTTTGCAATATGCAACTTGTCTGTGAATAAAACATCATAGTTATCACCCTATAAAGTCAGTCGACGGTCTTGGATTATAAAAACGTCATCGTTTATGCCTTCGTCGTTAATCCCTCGCCTATTGTTATTTCATATTTAAAACGAAAAGATTATGTCCAATCCGCTTTATGATTTAATCTTGTCTGGAATGAGAATAGGGTTGGTTTTATTGCGTCACAAAAATGAAATATTATTTGTAGATTTTGACGGGGATGTGTTAATACTTTGAACATTTCAATGATCTTTTTCTGTAGAAATTCAACCTTAGTAAAACAACTACAAGGAATTTAATCTTAATAAAAATGAATTCAAAAACTTTCTTAAACATTTTATGGTTTACTTCCAAATACCTAAACTTAGGCCTTTATATCTATATTAGATGATTTATACAGTCAGGAGGCAACCTATGCCTACACTCAAAGGAACGCTGTAGTGCCTGGGACATTGTTTGAGATGAAATAGGATTGCCCAGCACCTAAACTATCCTCTCAGCTAAATACCTAAAGCCTCTAAAAATCAACACAGTCATATTTTTTCCAAGACATTAAATAACATAATGCAGTTGACATAAAGCATATTTTAATAAAGCAAGAATAGTATTTTTTTTTGTAATCTATTACATTTTATAAGCTAACATTTATTAAAGATGAAACCAGTTTGCATATTATCAAGCAAGTAATTTATCTGAGGTATAAGTAAACGTTTGCTCTTCGCAAATTATTTTACCCACGATACTCAAGCTCATTTTGAGCCCATCCAGAACTCATTTATCAAAGGAAAGAATGTTTTTAAAATGCAATCAGGGAAACTGGCAGTTTTGCGCTTCTCAATGATTCATCCATCACTGACCTTCACTGATCGCCTCGGTGCATTCCAAGAAAAGTGTTTTATGAACTTCTTCCTTTCGTCTTGTTCTTTCGAATTAGTGTGGTGAAAGTATTTAAGTACTGGTTATCGTTATGCTCTTCTACTAGGTAGGTAGGTACTTTTTTTTTATTTAACCTATACTGTCCCACTGCTGGGCAAAGGTCTCCCCCAATTCTTTCCAACCATCTCTCTCCTTTGATAGGTTCCACTACCCACTATCAAAGGAGTCGAGGTCGTCTCTCCAGCGCTTCCTTGGCCTTCCGCGACGTCGTCTCCCTTCAGGTTGCCAGGTTGTTAAAATGTTAGCCCATTTTTTGCTGTGCATCCGGCTCACGTGTCCTGCCCAGTCCCACTTCAACTTGGCTGTTTTGCGTCCTACGTCGGCAATACCAGTCGTAGAACGCAGCGTGGTATTCCGGACTCGGTCAATCCGCTTAAAGCCGAGAATTAATAGGTAGGTACTAATGTATTTTATTATTAGTAGATGTAATGTTAATACGAGTATCAATAGCTTGAATTAATATTATCTTATGTAAATCTTAATCCATATTATAATGGGGTTTGTGAAAACAATCACTTCGAAACTGAATATATTACTATATACTATACATATATATTACTTAAGTTGATAAAGTAAAATATATTTTTTTATTCAAATTGTCTCGTTCCACTGCTGGGTAAAGGTGAACTCAAACTCTTACAAGTAAAATAATAGACAAGTATTCAGCTTTCCTGAGGTTGTATTTAAACCATTACAGATACGGAGCTTGTACGGAGCACGAATTTTAAAAGAAAAAATAAAGGCTCCGCTACATAAACAATATCAAAAGTCTGGACAGACCAATGGGTAATTGTGTGAAATGAGCCGTGACTGTATAAACTGTCTTTGTTTTATTATTCGGGAGTGAAATCACTTCAACGGAGGGAACGATAAAAGGCGGCCTCATCGACGTATACTGGCAGTTTAATACTCATTATGTTTTGTATTACCTACAGTAAAAGTTTTAAAACAATTTAAATTCTTACGTAATTTTAGGCCATGGTGGAAGTTTATAAATATAAAAACTAAATTTTGCCCTTAGAACTTTGACGCCAGATGAAGTTCACTGTCGTTTTTTTTTTTGATAAAAATTTCACAAAAAGATAGCAGAGCGTGGTTTCGATCCACGGACCTCTGGGTTATGGGCCCAGCACGCTTCCACTGCGCCACTCTGCTCTATATTATATAGCTGAAAATAAAGGATTTAAGGCTAATTCCACACGATCAATCTCAAAAAGCTAATTCTATAGCCCCGTTTTTTTTAAATTACTAAACCTATAACCCAAATATTGTGTACTAATTTAAAAACGGTGTAGTATTTTTTTAAATTACCATGTAGCAAGCAATAAAACAGCTAAGCAAGCTTTCACGGCTTAAATCGTTTGACTGCAAAGCACACGTCACACGTCGAAACGAGGAAGTATAAATTAAGGGCGTGAAATTCCACAGCTCAGACAATCCATACAAAAGTTTGTAAGACGGTTTGACTGTGTTAAGATTCCGACACCGATTTACGTAGAAAACAGGTTGTTTGTATGATAAAATGCACATTGATAAATACAAATAGTCAGATTCTAAATTTGAATATTTTGAAAACTGTTTGAAGATTGCACTTTCACAGCGTTATCTAGCACACACACAGAACTAGATATAGTTCTGTGAGCACACAGCAAATGTGTGTGTACTCGGACTTATTACGAGTATAGAATATTATACAAGAGGTAGGTACGCGAGATATGTAAGTTATTGAACGGGCAAACTAAAAAAAATCACACCAAAACTTCGTTCGCTTTACCTCTAAAGAAGTCCTGCAAAATTTAACAAAACTTACGTCATTCTTAGAAAAGACTCTTTTATGGCTGCTAGTATCGGCCTCAACCTGCTCAATCCAGCCCGACATCAATCAGATTTTTGTCTGAACATAGCCGTAGATGCACCCTGCTGGGATATGGACATTACGATGGTGGAGGCCGATCACTTGCCTTTTTATTTTTTACACATTATCTATTGTGGTTTTTAGATGTTTCGAAAGTCAGCAAAGTGCACAAATACTTAAACCAGCCGTTATAAATAAATAAATAAATAAATAATGCTGAACTTTTCACACAGCATCATCTAGCCCCAAAGTAAGCTGAGCTTGTGTTATGGGTACTAGATAACTGATAAACTACTTTATATACTTTTTTGTTTGTAAATACATAATTATTATACATAGAAACACCCAGACCCGAAACAAATATCTGTAGGTCATACAAACATTTGTCCCGCGGCGAGGATCGAACCCGCAACCTTCTGCGTCGCAGGCAGACCTTCGCCCACTGCGCCACAGAGGTCATTATAGGTAGTAACCTCATAGGTACATACACTTCATTCAACGGATTTAGGCTTTCGTGAAGTTAGCCGTTTGTCTGCGTAGAACACAATTTTGTATGAAAAGCGGTCACTGGGCAGGCAACCGCTAACTTTACGAATACCTAGATCCGTTGACAATAGGGACAATATTAGAATGTGAGAAACATCACGCCTTTTTCATTAAGGGCAGAAAAGGTTCCCAGTTGCTTTGATTCTAACATTTTCTTTTGCCTGTTGTATTCTCATTATTCACACAAAAATAACTCTAATCAATCGATCTAACTAGGGGCTAGTGACCAAATAGACAAGTTGTGCAACGTGTCTTTACAAATTGATTATTTATGGTGTTAATAAAATTTCATCATTGTACTCACGATCGCACTTTGCAGACTCTATTTTGTTGCTTTGACCTACATTTTCTATTGCACATTACCAAACTTATAATCATTAACTTAATGCTATTCATTAGTTACCTATTATTTGAACTCTCCCAAGTGTAAGTGTACTTCAAAGTGATCCCAGCGGTCCTACTGAATAAATTTTAATGCTTTTTGACTTTGACTTTACCATTTATTCACTTAAACGGATATTAGATAGATTGATAGATAAACACTTTATTGTTCACTAAAGAAACACATAACAGGAACACAAAATAACAAGTAGGTACAATGGGCGGCTTTATTGCTAAAAGCGATCTCTTTTCCAGACAACCTTTGGATAGACTAGAAAAGATAAAACAGAAAAACGGCGGTGTAGAGCTTAAGTAAACATAGAAAAAAGAAAAACAATAGTAGAAATCGTGAATAATAACATTAGCAAAAATGTGGTCATATCAAGACAAATAGGTATCTAAATATACGTATTACTAACCTGATCTTTAGTGCATGGGCTTAGAAAATGTCTACCGTGCTAAAGGGATAAATTCTGTTAGGTTTTCGAAAACGTAACAGAATCTCACTTCATATTCTGAAAAGGTAGGTAACAGTTTTCTGGATGCGTTCCTATTTCAGATAAGGATTTCATTTACTGAAGTTGTCAGTATCATTTTGTTCTGCTCTTATTTCGAGCAACAAAATAGTATTATGTAAATACAACAATTCACCCTCCTACTTATCTAGCAAGGTCAGCGCAGAACTAATGTATTCCCAAGTAAGTAGACCTTATGTTAATGCATATCGGTCTCAAGTATCGCTTCTGCAAAGCGACAGACGTAATATTACAGACGTGATCTTGCACAATCCTCAGTAAAACTTCACGGCAGTGCATTATTTTCAAGCTCTAGACTAGGTATATAAACAAAGTTAACCTCATACTCATCATTTGACGACCTCTGTGGCGCAGTGGGCGAAGGTCCGCTTGCGACGCAGAAGGTTGCGGGTTCGATCCCCACCGCGGGACAAATATTTGTATGACCTACAGATATTTGTTCCGGGTCTGGGTGTTTCTATGTATAATATGTATGTATTTACAAACAAAAAGTATATAAGTAGTTTATCAGTCACCTAGTACCCATAACACAAGCTCTGCTTACTTTGGGGCTAGATGATGCTGTGTGAAAAGTCCAGCGTTATTTATTTATTTATTTATTTAGGTTAGAATAAAAAAAATCGATGCACCCGCGCTTTTTCTCGCGGTCTCCTAGGAATAATCAACCGTATCAGCCAGAAGGAGTAACAAACATTGATCCATATTTTTGCATTATAATCTTCTTTTCGTGTCACTATGCATCCTTTCACCACACGGGTACATAAGGACATGTACCCGTGTGGTAAAGGATTATACATGCGCCTCTAAGAGGCTTAATAGTAAGATTATAAAAGCGGTTTTAATAAAGCGGGCCGTGGTCTTTGGGAATGCGTTGCTTTAGCAGCTCAACTTCCGCACTCTCGGTATATCTATGAAAACACTTTACGGGACTCCGTGTCCCCGAATATTTGTAGTGGGTTCGACGATTACTATTTGAATCCTTTTAGCGCTAGGGATGGGACTGGCTAGTAAATGTAGGTGGTATTTATTTAAACTACTATTGAAGTAGGTATTATATAATAGGTGACACTATGGATGAGGTATAAATTGTGAGATTTGAACGTCTCTATTACTTCAGGAGCATTTACACGATGCAATCTTTGTCAAGTTTTGCTGAGCGAGCGTCATGAGCGTTACACGTAAAAAACTACAGTACGATACTAAATCGTATCGGTTTAAATTCTTCCGTGTCAATGCTACTTACCAAACTACATTTGGGCTGAAATAAGCGTAATTCAACAGAAATGTCGACTAAAAATTCATGTGACTTTTCTCTTATGCGACTTTACCCAGAAAATAAAACCTCCTTGTCAAAGTGATCGTATTTTTCCCATCCCCAAAACACTACAGATAGCATTAACCAAAAGTCCTTTTTAAGTGGTCGGGAGACGTCTACTCTCCATAAAATTCTTGATAAGGAATGTATGTCAAGGACCCGAACGATTGCTAGCATTCCAAACTCAATAGAATCTACGAATAGGTTCTATCTATTGAATACGAAAGATCGGGCGTGTGTTTGTTTTCCAATCAAACTGGCTGTAGCAGTGAACTGCTTTTGAAATGAATTGACCTGGATGTGACGAAGATAATGTTGATTTGTGCTAAACACGCGACGGTGCGGGACAGATTTATCTATTCTATACTAGTTTGAGAGTTATTTGTTTTCTGATGTAATTTAATTTCACGAATTTGCTAAAAGTAAGTAAAAACTTACTTACGAATTTTCTGCAATTTCGTGAGCAACAGGGTCGGCTTACACTGAGACGAAGCGCATGCAATGCAAAATAAAACTTATCTACTACACAAAAGGGTGCACACTCGCAGCTTTCTCTACCGCAAGATAAAGGTACAAAAACTGATGCCCCATTAGCTCTACAAGTATGCCTCGTAAAATTTACAGAAAATGTTTGTATACTTAAGTACTCAAGAATGTTACAATTTTCGATTCCAATTACAACATTAATAAAGATGCTGTTGATCAAAAACACGTTCTTTCATATAAATAGCGTTATTTGTATTTTTTTTTTAACTATTCATGTCAAAGCTCTTCAAAGAAAATATACACAACTAACATAAATTGCGAGATCATTATTTTGTTTGTGTTATCCAATATTCTATTTCAAAAGTTAGGTCAATCTTGCCACATTTGTTCTCGTGAAAGGAGCTTGTAAAAAACACAGTGGGTCTTGTGGGCGGAACTGCAAAGATCAAGACTGAGGTTGAGTTTTTTTCAAAAAAAGATGTAGGATCTATGGGTGTAGACCCGAAATCAGTGGTCCAACATAAACTTTAAGTTGCTATAAAATAAATATATTGCAGTAAACTTAGGAATTTTCTCATATAGAGCTTGAATAACCGACGATTGGAACTCCAAGCTGGTGCATATCGTCCTGAGACCATTTTGGTTCAGAATTGAGTCAATTATTACATATTATTAAATTTTTTATTATTTTGGATGACTTAAGCGACAAGACAAAAACATTATAAGTAGTACCCATTTATTCTCTAAGTTAATGAGTAAAATAAATGATTATTATTATGACTAGGTTAGCTGAAAAGTAACTCAACGCAAAAATCAGCAATAAATAAAATAAAAGTATTATTGTAAGTATCCGAGCTCGAAGATTTTGTAAAGAAAGAACTTTACAAAATCCCTTACAAACACGTGATTGTAAGCGTATTGTATACGACAAAAGAGTACAGCCTGAGTACTCAATGTTTGTCATCAATTATCGGTTCAGGGGCTTAAATCGCGCGTAATACTGATATTTGCAGGCCATTAGAACACACGATCTTCTCTCGCTCTTGCTGTTTTCACACCGACGAATTATCCCTTGAGTATGTAAACACGGATAATTCACAGTTTAAAGTTGAGAGTTTCATTATCCGATAAATTACTTCTGTTTTTTGCGTCATGACATTGTAATTTCCCAAATACGTATTATTAATGTTGCTACCTACTATAATATTTTTTAAAGTAAATAAGTAACATAGATACGCACATAGGTACAGTCAGCGTCACGAACTGGTAACTTACCAATTGGTGATGCTGTACATAAGTTTCATGAATATTACATTACTACGTTAAGCATAAAGCACGAGCACGAAAAAGAATTTGGACCAAATTAAAACTATGCAGTTTCAATGGTTTCAGTTGGGAGTAAATATTGAAACATTTGAACAAATCAGACTGGAAAAGGATCCGCTCGTCCGCTTTACAATGCTGTTTAATTTTAGTGACAATCAAGTTGCATTGTGAGTCCTTTTTTTGGAAACGTGGCAGTATTATTTAATTTACGAAAAAGTGGTATAAAACAAGGCTATACTTATGTATTTACCTTAATAACTTTGAATAGTCATCATAATTAGTCATTGTTTCTTCTCAAGTCTATCTTGCTTTCAAAATAGACTTATTTAAGGCGCCGCTCAGGCACCAGCCAAGCTTTAACCCTCAACTTACAGATTAAATTTTTCACAGAGATAATGGGAAGAACTTTTCTAAAACTGTATTTTTCAAGTCTTTTAGGCAAGAATAAACTGTGTAGGCGAGTTAATAAACATTCATTGAGCGGCCGTAGCGGTCTGCAACTTTTGGCAAACAATACTTGTTTTGATAACTTTGTAGTACTCGTAACTTTGTTGCATTATTAAGTAGACCGTGGTGTTAGCCGACTTTTACAACACGAAGTTTAGTTTTTACTTCACTTTTTCATTAAAACTGAATCTTCCTTACGCTTGAGAACAACGACATTTAGTAATAGAAATGCATTACCTAATAACATTTTTTACCTAAATGCTCTTTGCGTCCTATGAAGAATTATATGGCTGCACTAGTCACAAAATGCGAATACTCGAAGTAAAAACGAAAGGTCTATATGACCTTTATGTAAAACATGAACACTACGAATGTTTTTTTAATAGCTTGCCTAGGCTCGATAACGTAGCCTCGATCACGTAGGTCAAGGCAACAAATGGTTTTTCACGGTATTGGTCGCGAAGGAACAGGAGTAAAATCACCTATTTTTAATACGTTTCAAAGTGATCCCAGAGTTCCTACTGAATAAGTGCTTTTTGACTTTGACTTTGACTTTGAAATACCAGGCTCGATTTTATTAAGCCTTTTCCATCAAACTCTTGAAAGTATGAAAAATGGAAACTAATTTTCGCTTGTGTTTTGCTTTCGGACGTGTGAGAAGTGAGAAGTCATTTCCTCTCACTTACTTTTTTTTTAGACTGACTTTGCTACAAAGTAAGTTTTGCATTCCATTTCAACATAAACAGTTGATATTATGTTAAACTTCTCTGAACTTACATCATGCCAATGTCATGTAGTACAGATATTGCAGCGAATTAATGCAGAATTCCTGGCAATGCGCCACGCTATGCACCCAGACCGACATGGATAGCATACTTGCAGTTATACTACAAACGTCTATTCCATGCCATAGTTCATCAATTTACTTCAATATTTGAATGACATTTTAGGCATTCAACAGCTATTGTTGTTGTCATTGTTGTTTAAAATAATAATAAACAGGATAACCGACATTTTATCTCTTTTATCTTTAGGCCTTCAAGATTGTTTTGAAGATGTATAAGCGGGTGGTCAAATGAAAGCCCAAATACAAATGGCACTTACAATTCGTCAAGTAGAGCTTGTTAAAGTTTGGAAGTTAAAATATTAGAGCCTCTTTGAGGCGCACTTAAAAGTTAAAGGTCAAAGGATTGACCACATTGGTTTGAAAGATCTAATGACACGACAAGAAAAAGAAGTCAAGTTAATACTCAATTCGTGAAACCATCGCTGCCTATTATATATTTCGTGATGTTTTCATAAACTGTGAAGAGTTCTCGTTTTGTTAACATTTATTATCTTACATTAAAGGCTATTCCACAAACTAGTTGAATTTAGCTACTCACTAGTTACTAGAGTAAGCTACTCACTAGAGTAAGGTGTATCGTACAATCGCCTTTTATCCGGCATAACGCGAGACAACGTGCCTTAATGAGGGTTGTGCCGCAGATAATATGATATTTACTACGTACCCTGGGGCGGCCCATTTCTTAATCTTATATCCTTAAACTGACGTTCCCTTCTCTTTTCACTTTCGGTTAAACAATGCAATTTTTTTTCTATCTCTATCTATCTGTCTATCATATGATGTTTTTAGAAAGGACTGCAAAATTACTTAGCTAAATTCATAGCATGTTTTTCAGCTATTTTAAAACTGGAAGATACTGGAATTATCGTCGGTCTATTTTAGGCATTTTACAGTCTGTAAGTCTATTAAATATTCATAATAATGGCTTCTCGTTTTTTGTTTCAGGTAATTAACATATCTTTTGCGAAGGATTCGTTTTCAGTACGACCTACCTGAAAACCTTTGATGGTGGCTGATTGATGCAAGTATACGTGTAGTGCAAATATGAGAAACATACTTAATTGGAATAAATAAACCTAATCATAGTAACTCTGAGGTCACCTGTGACCGCACTTGTCACTCGACGCAATTCTGAGCCAGTCCACCTTCATAATAACACACTTTATGCAATGATAAAGCCCTTATCTGAAAGCGCCCTTTTCTCAATAACATTCTTGAGCGAAAGATACAATGTTTTTGAAATATAGACCGTTTGGTAAGAGATTATGGTCGGAATTCGAATCGGCGATCGTGGTTAGCGTTGTGGTATCTGATTTACGTGCAGGTGTGCTCTTGTCTGCTACTCTTCCATTCAGAGCTTCTACAAAGTGGGGCACCTTTAGATTGACGGTCTCTTAAGCATTTGCTCGTTTTGATGTCACCGATTCTGTTTGGTTCCGCATTTTATTTTAGTTACCTATGTACTATAAATATATATATATATATAATAATAATAATAATATATAATATTATGCATTTTACTTTTCATACGCGTGCTAAAGACTAGATAACAACGATAATAACGTGTTTACGATACTCACTACGCTTATGTTGTCATAACAAAGTTGAATTAAAGACAAGAAATCCTCGACTATCGCGAAAAATTTCAAACAAATTCCAAGTTTTACCGTTCTGTATTATTCAAACAAATCAAAACTTCCTTTCGTTTCTCGTATCTTAACGATTCAGCGCTATACACCGATTTAGTTCAGTATTCAGTGAAGTTGGAAGACTACAACAGCCGAACGCGAGCGTCCTAGAAGAATTTATATTGAAAATCGACGCACCAAGCAGCATTTTCAAAAGGTATCCCCTAAGGAAACGATCGCGGTACCATCGCTAGTTATTGTTTCAAACCCGCAGTATGAGATTCAAATAAGCTTTATTCAGTCCGCTTCCGAGCAACTGAGTGTTGGTTGCAGTGAATGCCGAAGTTAACCCTGTTCCGTAAATATTTGATTCACGGAATATTCGACTGAAACGTCTCGAGTTCCAGCCCGCATTCTGTCAGCCGCAAAAGATTCCTTTTATATTACTTTCTCCTTATGCTAAGACGGAAGGGAAATAAGACTAGGATAGTGTGAGGATGATCGATGACGGTTGCAAGCGTTCCATTACTTTTGTTGAACGAGATAAGGATAATAATCGCAAGGACTAGAGAATAATAGATAAATGAGTGGCGGGTTCTTACAGGTAGAGCATTCCACCGGTCCCCTTGATCGTACGTAAACAAAGGCTTAAAACTGAGACAAGTAATTAGGGAACGTGCAACACTTTCGAGCATTCTTTCTCGGGCATTTTTTGTTCGTTTGTAATATGTGCATTTTTAGAATGAGGTGTCGAGGGTTGGGGTAGGGGGTGTTCGGTAAGGTAGCTTTTATTCCGTCTGCCGGCTGTGTCCGTCTGCGTCAGTTCAGTAGCTCGCCGCCCTTCACGAGGGGTGGTTGTCGCCCCCGCGATGCCGCATACCGGCCTTTTCGATATTCTCGAGTATACTAAGTGAAGTTTAGTTAATTTAGTTCACACAGTGCGAAGGATAATGCGTGAGTCGAATACTGGCTGGAAATAACGTTTTACAACTACATTTGTGTTTTTGATTAACTAAACTTGAATGAAGTTTTCAGTATTACGAACTAGAAAGATATTCTTTTCAATTTGTCTTTTTTAAGGGTTCTTATAAAATAATTTTATAATATAAATATTTTAAGACTTTGGTGTTATAATTTTAATCTAAGCAAAAGCACAGACAATATATACAAGAGTTTAAATCAATAATCACAAATCAAAACCATATACAGAAACTAAGCTACTACATATTTACATATATTTACAAAATACAACAGGATTAGTCAAGCCATCTAAGGATCGTTAGAAATTAAATAAAATAATCATTTATTTAATTTTAATTTAATTCTAAATACACTATGATAAACTAGTCTTATCTTGATTTAGATTAGAACAAGTTTTTTGTCAGTATGCTGGCGGCGATAGGCTTGGTATTCATCTTGACTCCACATGTACCCACTTGAAAAATGTGTGGGCTGACTGTCTTCTTAATTTAAGAGTGCTGCTCTATGACTTATTGAAATTTCTCATGAGTTATAAACTCAGAGGCAATATACCCATTGATAGTCAAGGTTACTTTTCTAAAAATAGGTTTTATATAAAACGTGTTTACATTTCAGATTTTAATATTGAGTTATACCACAGAATACAGAGAGGTTGTACATAATAAATTGAAAGTTTTATTATTATTAACCTTATTCTAGCATAAATTATGGATATAATAAATTCAAATTTAAATCCGTATACCTAAATTCAACTAAAATTAAGTTCGTTTATCAAATACGACATTTTAAAACTAACGAAGACAATCGCTGCACTTACAATAATATTAAAAAGAGATAAAGTATTGTTTGGATGTCGGCAATTTCCGAAACTGCTTATCCAAATGCAAAATTATTTCACAATTGTATTTTATAGGCTTAAACCTGCAGTTATAATTATACAAAAATATACCTAAACATAATCTATGGTTTCTAATATTATGGTTCAAATATTAAATATGGACCACAGCCGATTTTGGCGCGATGCGGTTGCCTTTGGGTCTGAAAAAGGCCCAACCTCCCCTTCTTTGTATAATTTATTAGGGGCTTAATCTCTTTATTGGCTCAAGCATTTTACAGGAGATTTATATTATTTTGATAAATAATACTATCGCTTTTTTATTTTTTTCCTACAAGATACATTCATTATTCATCCAAGCTTTTTATTAAAAATCTTTATTTCTATCTAAACTATTTACTTTTACATTGAATCGGCTGAGACAAAGTTTCAAAAACGGAAACGACAACCCTCAACAATAGAAAGAACCTACTCAATTTTTTCAACTGGTCATTCCACAAGGTCGAGAAATGCCTTCAAT
Organism: Epirrhoe tristata; assembly: GCA_951394285.1. NCBI lineage: Eukaryota > Metazoa > Arthropoda > Insecta > Lepidoptera > Geometridae > Epirrhoe > Epirrhoe tristata. The sequence goes on along the minus strand of OX596150.1, from coordinate 6,502,873 downwards.
CTGTGTATAGAATCTGTTGCGTCTTGAAAACCGCAGAACTTAACACCAGAGACCGCTAGGTCAGAGCATCTGTTACACATTCCTGTGGCCGGTGTATGTATAACTTACGACTTTTGTGCTAGTGCAAAACCAATACAATAGATTTTTTGTATATTTTTTTGTATACTTTTGTCGATATTTGCTTCGGCCACACGACCCATCGTTGCATAGTCAGTATGAAACTTTAGCGAAGGTATTATTTGATCAATGAAAAAATTGGAACGCACGGTTATGGAGCGTACCTACTTAAGTTTTAGTTCATAAAGCTTTTTGTTTGTGCTAATGGAGGTATTGTTTCTTCTGCACGAGGTACAAGGATCAAGAATTGTGAAGAACAAAAAAGCACAACATTATGATGAGGTTAAAAAAAATTTACTCATCAGTTGATTGAGAAACATTTCGTAAGCTGAACTTTTTAAACGTTCGTCGTTATTACACATTCTCCTTTGTTGGTTAAAATGTATTTATAATTTAATTATTTTTTATATATAATTTAATTATATTATATCTGCGTTGTCGTATATGAAACCTAGATCAATGTACATTCCTAACGTTATTGGTAAGCAAAGTTTATTGATGTCCTCCATCTTACAAGACATGACTCTGATTGCAATTTATTACCACAATATCTTCAACTAGTTTCAATTCCTTCAGTTTTCTTAAAAGCTGCTACCGTTTTTTCACTGCCGTAACAAAGTCAACGTTTTCTAATTTACTTTTAGGTTAGCGGGTAGATTGAGTGATTACTGGCCCTTTATATTTCAAACTATTAAGAATGCTATGATTATATAATGCATGCTAAAAAAATTACTGATAACAAAATTAAATACAACACAATCAGCGTTTTTAACGCCTTTTTCACTCGAGTACAAGGGTTCGGCCAAACCTGCGCGACCAAAGCGACTGGGAAGCGGGAGCGTCTGCCGCGTGGCTTACGCTGCCTATACTTTGTCTATGGCGCTTTGCACACCTACGCGACCACAACGCGAGAATATTTTCATACATATTCGTTTCGCGTTGCAGACGCTCCCGCGTCGCTGACGCGCAGGTTTGGCCGCACCTTTAAGAAACGTGCTTTGTATTTTTCTATGACAGCCTTTTCATGACGGTAACTACTTCTTAGAGAATTAAAGCTTGGAGATAACTGTAGTTAATTACTCGGGTATTAAGCAAAGACTGCCGCAGTTATCAACTGATCTGAAACACGTTTGAGTCCGCTACAAAGTAGAGTAATTTTGAAAATGAGTGTTAAGTAAAATGTACGTCTTCTTCTTTTTTTACATAAAGAAAGCTCCTAAGAGCTCCAGTGACTGAATTGATAATTTAAAAAATAACGGGATTTTGTATCGATAAGCATTTACGACGATATTTAAAAGTTACTAGAGTTGGCTTCTAACTCATGCGAACTTACTTTTTATATGTTTTCAGCAAAACAAATAGCTATAAAAGTAATTAATACAAAGTACAGTAAAACCTTTTTACCACCTTCATGATAGTCTCAAGTTTAATGAGGTTTAGTTTTCCTCATTATTTTCTTAGATAGGTAACCCAACTTGAACTAGATATTTTTTCAACATTAAAAATGTACTTCACTTCACTTCTTGGTTTCTTTTCATCGTGAAAAAAGAATTTATGAGATGAATATAATTAAAGGATTATTTTTAATTTTTAAAAATAAATAAAAATCATTACTAACCAATTCATTATTTTCAGGCTAAAATTGTAAGAAGGATCAGTTAGTTATTAGTCTTAAATTAATATTCCAAAACGTGAAAAAAAACTGCACATGATGCGAGCAAACGAAGCAAATGGCAATATTTCGTACTACACTTCGCACAAGCTTTCACAGGTTCTTCACCACCCTAAATCAATCACCATACAATTAAGTTTGATCTATCCGCACTGATTTTGAACTTGACACAGAAGCTAATATAGCGGGATAGCGGGAATATTAATAACTCTACATATATAATGGACACTCCCCGCCCTCGAGTTTAAGATTGCGTTCTTCTGTGTGGCGTTTTTATGGAGTTTTCTCGAGTGTCCGGGGTACAGTGATCCTCAGGCTATGGAATTTAAGAGATGCCGCTCGCATCTTCAATCCAATGCTATTCGTTTGAGTCACTCGTTATCTTGCCTGTGAAACATTTTACTTTGATGCGAATAAAAGACAACATACCCTTTCCCGCTTTGTACTTGACTTCATACACTTTGAAAGTGTTTTTTGTTTGAAACGTTTGGAAGCGATTTCTTATAGAAACTAGATTCATTTTAAAAGTATGTGTAGGTCAGTACGAGAAGGTAACAAATAAAAAATAAACTAACTACCCATGTGCTGTAGATATTTAAGGCAAATCTTCAAGCATTTCAAATATTATTTTAATACGTCTCGGTGTAAGCTAAACATTTGTTTTTTAAATAAATAAATAAATATTTGGTGAATAAAGTGCTGTTTATACTGAAGATCTTGATTTTGATAAGCTTTGAGCAAATCCCGTGAAATAAATTGAAACACAAAACAACTCACTTCAGGCACACGATTACTTTTTAATTTGTAAAGGTGAACTGAAGTATCCGTAATTATAATTTGTGTAGGCCGCGGCAATTTAATTATACTAAAAGCTGCTTTCCAGTCAAGGAAATAATTATTTCACCTAAAGAGTTAACCGTTTCATTATTTTATTGTTTTATACTATTAATGCTTAGAAGCACCGGGCGCCGCGAAAATCCAAGTAGGATGGTGAATTAGTGCTTTTCTTATGAGAGACGACAGTGGTAAGCTATGCATTTTTTAATCTACCGATGTTCCATACGAATCTGAAACATACTTTTAAACAATTCTTTATGCATCATCTATCTTTGGATTCTTGCAAGCGGTGTACTTACTCTGGTATATTCCAAAATAAATAACCTCTTCACTAGATAAATACCTCCTATAACCTATAACCTTTTACGAACATGAAACTGAGCCATAGTTGACACGTGGGCAGTATATGCAGAATAAGGTATCATAGCTCGTAATAATAAGGGTGCACACGTCAGTTTTATTGATATGTGGGTTCGGGTCGACGGGTCTATCCTTATGGTTTTGGTAATAACAGACGAAATTTGATATGGAAAGTGTTTTTAAACTGATAACGACTACTATTTTTGTATAATGCTCTCTATGTATGAACATACTTCAACATAGGTACTGGTTTTTTTTTTAATGAGATATACATTACTGGAGGACGGACAACTCTTGGTTACCAATGAGTATCGTAGTATTGTCATGTAGTTTCAGAATATTTCAGCTCCTCTTAAACGTAAAAACATTCGTTTGAATTATTAGTTTTTGGTTTTGATGATATGACACACATGACTGATATGATCTACGTACTCTAAGTAGTAGCAGTATTCTGTGGATATGATGAATCATAAACTTTTTTATAATGTCAATGTGGATAATGCACTGTGTAGGTAACTACCTATACAAATTGTAAATAGGATATGGCAAATATTGCAGTATTCCAATCTCCTCTATTTGCCAGATCGCGATAAAAGTGAGTGCGTACTCAAAGCACTCTCTGAGATTTACCTTCATAGAATTGGAAATGTAGTTATTTTGCTAATATTCTATTAAGCGAATACAAACAGGGCATCTGGAAAAATCTATGAGTAGTATTTGCCTGAACTATCTCCATGGTGCTTTTCACGATAGGAGCATCTAAGCGCACTCAAAATCCTTTCACCACACTGGTTCAATAAAACCGATGACAAGAAGAACATCCTTGTAAAAAAGAAAGCAATTAAATGTTTATTCATCATCTTCCTGCCCTTTTCCCACATTATGTGGGGTGGGCACAATATGTGTTCTTCTTCCATTCTCCTCTATCAGCCGTCATCTGAACACTCACTCCTTTCTTACCCTTTACACAATCCATTCATCTTTTCTTTGGCCTACCTCTACTCGTAAATCCATCAACATTCATACCAAGTACTCTCCTAATTACATGACCTTCTTCTCTTCTCATTACATGCCCAATAAAATGTTTTGTATATTTGTAAAATTAAAAGCTCTTCGAAACCCGATAAAATTAAGCACCTATCTTAAAATTTCTCGATAAGGTTCAGGTCAGTAGGTTTACGCCTAAAAAAGTTAAAATTATCCATTGAACTGCTCTTAAAACAAAAAGCCCACGCAAATTCAATAGCAATAGCAATTATTGGTTGATAATAACGGCTTTTAGAAACTCCGATATGGGTTTTATTAATTTGGTGGAATTTTGAAATGGTTTCCGGCGATGGGCGATACGGTTTGTTGAACTTACGGCCGCAGATTATAAATACTGTAGAGGATTCCAGACTATTTATTGCCACAGTATTGCAATCGCCAGTTGCTTAATTTATTAGAATGCCTTTAGAAAAAACAGACAAAAATCACATACATTATCTTGATTCTTTACCTGAGTGTTGGGAATCAGTAGAAGCATGGTACCTAACTCACACAACATACAGACCTGAAACAAATACCTATCTGCAGATGATGCAAACATTACTGTCACTTAGCGAGAATTGGATTCACGACCACATGCGCCTAAGCGTCTTCGTTTTATAAAAAAGTAAAAGTCAATTGTACCTCTCATTTCATAAATTCGAATTGTTTCGTGACCTTCATGTCCTTGGGTAGTTTTATACCCAAGGACATGGAGGTCACGTAGTAGTGGATCAAGACCGACGTGATCTGGATACTAGTGGAGGTTTTTCTTCGCTAAATGAAAGGCCTAAGACGAAGCACTCAGTGTCTGTACGCATTCTTTCATTTTAGGAGAAAGGTCTTAATGATCCCACTCATACAATAAAGCTGAAAATTTGTGAGTTTGTTTAGATGTTTGTATGTTTGTGTAAGGATCAGGCTCAAACGACGAAACAGTTTAAAATGAAATTTGGTAAGGTGAAAGGTATAATTCCAGAATAGCATATAAGCTTTTTATCCCGAAAAACGTTCCTGAAAACCAAAAAAATATGTAAAAGGACAACGGGAATATTGCATAAAAACTTTAGCAGTACTCTGTTTGACACAAAGAGCACTGCTCTAAAGTTGCCACGACAACCAATAACTTTTGACTTTTCAAAATGCGATGTCATTTCGTTCTACTATGCTTTGAACAATTTTTATTACCTATTTGTGGGGTTGTGATGCCTAAATAAGTTTTTTTTTTATAAATAGCGAAACACGTATTTATAATTTTTTCAAACAACCCAAACCCTTAGATGGGTACTTATTTATAATTATCAAAGACAGCAAATCCAAAAATGAATTCAATGTTTTCGTGGGTTGGATTGGAACAAAGATAGTTCTGTCTCTAAAGTTTGTATGACGAAACAATGCGCAGACGAAGTCGCGCCCGTGTCCACTAGTAAAAAATTAAACTGTAGTCAACACAGTTTCAGAGAAGGATAAGCTAATACTGCAGACCAAATAAAAAAAATAACACATAATTCGTCACTTTACATGGAAAGTATAGCTTTGTATGCATCAATAAATGATTTACCTTATCATATCTTAGCTTTGTCTGAGAAGGACATAAGTACAACCGTTCACTTTTTCACTTTATTTTATTTACTTAGATAAGATCACTTCCTTCTCAGAAGGGTAGTCAGTAGCACGGATGCATTTGTATGATGATGACTTTATTCTGCACTCTTAATGGGTTGCGTCAGGCAGAAATAATTATGTTTGCGACGAATTTGGTCATGTGCACGTCTCAAACATTTCGGGTCAAAATATACGATGAGTTCATATTACTTTTGCGTCAAGTTTTTCTGTTTCTTGTATTCAATTCAATTCAATTCAATTCATTTATTTATTGCGTATTATGGGTAAATAACAGATGGTTAGTGATACAGACGTAGTTCGACCATAATCAGCGTCACGCGCATGCAATATTAGAAATAGAATTAAGCACCAACATAAACAAAAAAATCAATAAATTATGAACATTGGGTATGTCAGGAAATTAAGTAACTACTTATCTACTAAAATAAAATTATGTTACAATTCTTTATCAATTAAATATTCATTTGTGGTGTAGTATGCCTTTTCAATTAATAGTTTTTTCAGTTTCGTTTTAAATAAATTAAGGCTAGGTGCATCTAATATAGATTGAGGCAGGTGATTATACAAGCGAGGTGCCATACAAACTACACTCTCGTTAAGCAAAGTGGTTGTGTTACGAGGATAGCATATTTTGTTTTGGTGTCTCCTACTGTTTCGTTTTATAAAAAGGTCCATATTATTTCTTACAAATAACGCAAATTCATAGATGTACAGAGAGGGCAATGTAAGTATCTTTAGTTCAGTAAAGTAAGGCTTACAGCTGTCTAGTTTATGAAGTCTCATTATGGCTCTAATGCACTTCTTTTGGCCAATGAATGCCTTATTTCTAAAGGTGGAGTTACCCCAAAATATAATCCCGTATCTCAGAACTGATTCTGCGTAGCCGTGGTAAGCACAAGTAACGGTAGACACATTCGCAGTCTTACGGAGCATGTATAGTGCATATGAGAACTGATTGAGTTTTTTGCTTAAATTATTTACATGAGCTTTCCAATTTAATTTATAATCTAATGTTAGTCCAAGAAATTTTGTAATGTCAACATGATTAATATTATGTCCAAGGTAATTAATGTTAATGTCAAGTTTATTAGATAAATTATTATTAGAAAATTTCATAAGGTTAGTTTTGTCAAGGTTAACATTAAGATGATTCAGTCTTAGCCATTCAATTATTTTAGCTAGTGTGGAGTTGACAGTTTTTCCTAAACTAGATTCACTTGTGTCAGCGAACATCACAGTGCTATCATCTGCGAATAACACCATTCGGTTGGAGGTACATTTAGGAAGGTCATTTATATATGCAATGAAGAGAAGTGGTCCCAATACACTGCCCTGAGGAACTCCATACCTAGTTTCACGAAGTTTTGATTGATAAATAACTTCTTTTTTTGACTTGGGACAGATTCGTATTATTTCAGTTGCTTGCTTTCTATTAGACAGATACGACTCTATGAGATCCAAAATTCTGTGACTAACCCATATTTTAAAAGCAAAGTTATTGCATTACCACGCTGACTGAACTTGTATGATCTCGAAGTTAATGCCGATTTTACGAAATTATCGAATATCTTCCATCTGAATTGTTCCTTAATTCGATTAGAGGTTTAAGCTTGCCGAAACTGATTTACGGCAGTTTAAAATTAAGCCCGTTTTCTATTAGATTATTGCGGATTAATGGATCGTGAGAGGCTACGAGATGAATTATTAAGACGTCGAAAGATGTTGACAACCATCGATGAAAAGATTCAATCGTTTCCGATTACTGTACTTACATTTTTCAAAATATGGTTAGTCTTGCCTATTTTTTTTTATAATTCTATATTCATACTCCAGATAGTTTAATAAAAACAAAAAACTGTTTAGCTAACCCAGGTTAGAGAATTTACAGAGATCTATTCTCTTTCATAAGTTTTCTTCACCAAGTTGATTATGTAAGTAAATACTGGTTAGAGATACATTGAACTTATCAAAGGATGTCTTACGATGTTCTTATTTGCATGTTTGTGCGACAAATTAACCAATTACCGAGTTGAGAGGAGACGTAATTTAACTGATAGAAGTCAAGATGAACCATTAACTTTGCAAGTGTAGGCATACAGCGATAAAAGTGGTTTGATAAATGAAGCTTTTAAAGTAGCTAAGCTAGGTTGTGTTTCAACTACGAACATGTAAAGTCTGCAATAAAATGACTACATGAGAAGCGGAGAATAAGTGTGGACGTTGTATACTAAACTTATTCTCTTTTGAAGCTTTTTAAATCGAAGTACCTAATCAACTAATTAATCTGCTCACGAATTGATTAACAATACGACTTTTCAGATTAATTCAGTGAACCGACAACATAACTCAAAGTCGATAGAATTTCAAATTGTACGGAACCAAATTTAGAAAGCAATTTCATGATTTCGTCACTAGAATTTATAAGCGTTGAAACTTTTTTAATAATGCGTAATTCGACTAACAATATTTGAGTTTTCATTACTTCTCTCCTATTCATATTCAACCATTCGAATTAATTTGGGTACCTATGATATTAGTACTTACCTACCGTAACAAAAATTAAAAAATCTATTCCACACATGCATACTTTACCTACATAAAAGAAAGCACGAATTTCCTTGACACTACACTGACACACATCATTCGTCTCAAATAAAAATAATAATTTATGATAAAATATTAAAACAAGTAAATACCTAAAGTACTCGCAATACTCATGTTTTAATACTTTCAACATCACTTATCATCGTCTCTAACTCATCTACGTTAAACCGTGTCGAAAATTAATAAATTACACGTCTCCTTTGTAAAGGTGCCACTCCATATACGAGGGCGAGATGATAGAGTTGCCATGAGGCAATTTTAAGTCAAACACATAAAAGTCGAAGTCGATTCTTTCTGGAAACATTTATTATATCATTATTTGAATAATTTTATAGTTCTGATTAGGACAGATGGGAATAAAGATTTTCTTTTTTCCCGTTGGGCATGACTATCGTGGATGTTATCCTAGGATTCAAATGATCTTGAACTCCAAAAAAATTCTGAGAGAATGTTGTGTGCACTGGAGATACAATAGTCCGTTGTGTGTCCGTGTCACAACGATCAAATTAAAAAAAACTGACAAACTTGAACTGAAACTTGACAAACTTGCTGGTCTTTTCCGCACAGCATGTGGTCCTAAGGTAAACAGATGTTTTGGCACCCACATGTATAATATATTTTCTTGTTTCTAAATTTTTTGACCGGAAAGGTGCTAAAGCCGGACTAAAGTGACAACCCTACATTCATAATTAAATCCCACTCTAATTGAACAGACATCGATGTACGATTCTATCACAAAGTCCATATTTCAGGAATATTCGAGCAGACTTCACAGCCAGACGGTTGTCCCTAAGCCTAATTTATTATTTCAGAATATAATGGGAAGCAATGAGCCTATAACAGATGCCAGGAGTAATGACTAGTTATGTTTTGGCTCTCAGCCAATCGCGAATTTTACATAGACAAAATAATTAGAACTCTTGCGCGTAGATAACGCAAGTATTCAGATCTCTTGTTATTTTTTTTTAAGTCAGTTACTTTGTTATATAAAAACTTCTAAACATAAACTTTCTCTAGAACTCAGTGTGAACAGAACTCTAGTGTCTAGATAAATCTACTAACCAGAAAAATATGATGTTTTAAATATCTTAAAGTGTAAAGTAAGTAACCAAACTACATTTTAATTGTGTAAAAGAATGAAGCCAGCTTTATATTATTTTACTTTCATCAAATCAGAACATCTGGAACGAGTTCCTAAGAAAAATAACATTTAAAAGCATTGCTCAAGTAAAACAGACGCAACTTTGCGGTTTTTATGTTTGAATAAAAGCAGGAAGGCTTGGATTAACTTCTGCGCCGCTTCGCCGGCACCTTACCTGGCATTATGAAATGCGTTATGCGCACTGATTTCTTTACGCCCCCGACGAAATAAGAATCCAGCTCGTTCACAGCTTATTAGACAGTTTCTTCTTCAGTATACATAAGTAATTTATGAAATTAGATTTGCGGAGCCCTCATCTCGCCCTAATATGAGTTGCTAGTTATATATTGCTGACGTTTTGTTGCGGATGAAAATGTAAATTTCCCATAACGCCAGAGACAGTTTGTAAACTGAATATTTTACAAGTTTTTACGTGAACGCTGTTTCCGCAATAACTTTCAATTAACCGGCGCGGCACGGACCTAACTTTTTCGTGATTGATGTCACAGTAAAAAAAGCGTTCTGCAAAGTTACAAGCAATTTCACTAAGCATTGTGTGGAAAATTCTTCTTAATTTTCCGCTAGAGCGTCGGCTTGAATAATAACGCAGCTTTAATGGGCTTTTCCTGGTCTTTTATTTTGAAGTGAAGTGTTTCAGAATGAATCAACAGCTCTGCGATTGAAATGTTTTGCAAAGAGTGTTTCAACTTTAAATTGAAACGTACGCAAGTTTCACAAAGGAACTTGAATGGTCACATTGAAAATATTATTGAATTATGAAAGCGAGGTCATAAAAAATACCAGTTTCCTTTTCACGGTTGTGTTATTTAATAAACGTTTGGGAAAAATATAGAAGGATGAAAATGTTCCTTTCAACAGAATATAGTTATTGGAAAGTAAAACTAAGCTGGAAATTGAGGTGATGTGAGGAGGGGTAGGGGGCAGGCTTCCGTCTCTACTTCCGATAGAACAGGGCTCTAACGCTCTCAACATTCTTGTGAGGCCCTGATCCGTATCTCATCAAAACGTGCGCCGAACATGCTATATGCTATTACGTGATGATAACAAACGATGATAAAGTTAAAGGGTATTTTGTTGTTTTTTGTCTACATTTTCATTATTAAAGAAACACTCTCTGAGTTTTAACAAACTTAGCAAGCTTTCACATCAACTTGCTTAAATTGCATTATTTTTATGGTAATTTCTAAATGTAGATGGATTAGGTATTAAAACAATTTGAGTGTAGCATCTGTTCGATCACAGAGAATACTGGATAAAAGAAAAATTAAATATTTTCAAGTTTTATCTCAAATCAGATTCAGAGTATCGAAGGAAAATCGGTAAAAGTTTTAATTAAAAATGTCTAACAAATTATTTTGTGACTGGAAATCTAATTTAATTACGAGTAGAAAGTTTAAAAATTTCAGAGAAAGTATGTTAACAATGAAGTTTCGGTGTTGCTATTAAAAATCAAAATAATAAAAGATTTATTTTATAGTTATTTCTCTTTTTGTTTTTCAATCTTTTCTATGAATCAGCTATTCTATTTAATGGGTTATTCGATTTCCTCAGTTGAAATAATTGTTTTTGAGACAAAAGAGGACTGGCAACTAACTGGATGATAATTATGGAATGTCAACTGGGAGATTGCCGTCGGATAATATTTCCCCCTCGTAATTACTTTTCTGAGTACTGATATTCATCGTTATAACAACGCTTAGGTTGCAAAAAACATAATTTTATTGAAAAATGAATAAAAAATACTAGCCTAAATAATTTGGAACAGTTAGCCATTTTGAAAAATAGGAACTTTGATGTGGTACTAAAACTCGAGTTCCATTATACACTACGAGTATTGCACTTCATATGCAGCATAATATAAATTCTACGACTCACTATGCACATAATTTACTCTGCATTTATCCGGTATCGTAAAAATATAAGCGTGAAAAGATGAAAGAGAAATCTTTTAGCTTCACAAATAAACACTTATTCAAATGTGTTCTTTGTTCAGAAAAAAAATCTTAACATTGTGTGAAAAGCCAATCACACTCAAATTCTGCTTTTGAGTGAAAATACCGTTAACTTTTTCAGTAAAAGACAGGCTCATACTTTGCTTAGTAAATACCTTCTAGTTAGTACATATATTAATGTTTTAGGTATGAACCATAAGCAATAATGTAATTATGAACATTAAGAAAAGTAGTTCTCGCGTGGAGTTGTCCGCCTCCAGCATGAGCACTCAGCGTGTTAAATTTCATTTCGTTTTCAAATAGTATTGAATTTGAAATGATGCTACGTCTTGTGGCAAAGGTTTACGTTTGACGTCATTACAATATGACGAGAATATTTTACGAATTTTATGAAGCAAATAATATATGTACTCTGTTGTAAATTTTATCTCTATTCTTTGGAACTTTTTCTTTACAAAAAGGATTCGGGAGTTGGACAATTGTTTGTGGGTAGCTTTCGGCTAACGCCGCTCTGCGAAGTTGGTCTACATTAGAATACCCTATTACTTTTACGTTGTGTTTTTTGGAATGGCAAAAATGAGATTTTACTTAACTTTAGGTACCTACATTTTTAGGTAAAAAAATAATAATGTAAGTTCCTCTGAGCTTTTTACCGAATCTGATAATGGCGTTGGAAGCCTTCGAGGGAGAAATTTACTATTGCTTGTACTTAAATATACAAGGGGCCTTAATAGTTGAACTAAAAGATTAGGTATCTAGTCTACATCCGTGTTGCACAAACTAAAGGAAAGACGCATCTGGTGAGATTGCGGGAGATAAACGATATTTTGCGGCACTTAGCCCCGTCGCGGAAGCAGTGCCTCATAATTCGAGCCATTAGACACACTGTAATATTGGCGACAACTCCGTACGATGCTACATTACCGCGTACGACATTTTAAGTACACTCACGTCGTTTACTAAGTGCAAATAGCCCGCAAACTCCAGCGTAAAACTGAAAACTTAACTATTTTATCTAACGGAATTTTCAACCAGTATTTTCAATTTTCAGCTTAGAATCAATAACACCAAATGAGTGATAAATTAGTGATAGTTTGATGACTCTTTGAAAATGTTAGCTTGTGTGTGTCAGCCCACGGAGACCGCATTACTATTTAAAGGAGGACCACCCGTTGCTATGGGACCGCTGGGCGCAAACAGACTGCGCCACACTACCGATAGTATGAAGGCCATCCAGCTGGCTCCGAACCCCGCTCGACAGCTGAGTGATGACGCGAAGGACAGCTCGGCCTCGCTAACCTCCTCGCCGTCGCTCGTTGAATCCACCAGCCTCCTCAATCTCCGGAAGATCGAACGGAAAGCAAAGTCCACCAAAATTCTAGTTAACCCCGCCTGCTCTGACGTCGGCACGAGCGACGATAGCAATCGATCTAACGTCAACTCCAAGTGGAATGGAAAGAAAAAACGCCTAAAGGCGGAGAGCGCTCACAAAAAATCCGATAAAATTGATAAAAATGATCCAATTAGCAGAAACGAGGCTAAGAAAGATAAGAAGTCGGTTTCTTGTTTTAAAATGAAAAGTTCGGAGCCTAAGCGATCGGACGAGGATGGCCGGCCAGGGAAAGAGAACTGTAAGAATGAGAACGCAAGTAACTTGCGCTCCTCGGAAAAACCAGACGTAATAGATCATTCCAGAAAGATCAGCAGGGAAATTTTTGTTGATGAAGGTACTATGACGGATGAAACATCGTTTAGCACTGACCAATTGGATAAGGGAAAGACTGATAGTGTTCTAGCAATTAAGGAAAATGAGGTAAGCAAAACCTGTGCTACATCACTCTTTCTATTTCAATTTAGTTAGCAATACTGATTGTTGTGTTTTTATTCTACGTATTCTACGTAGTTGCACACGCTTGTGTGGACAAACTATAATAAATTAGCATGCACGATTACTGTTACTGCTGTGCAATTCAATTTTAAAATAAGCTATGATTAAGGGCGATGCCAATGGACCACCTGGATTCTGTCCCAAATAAAATCGTTAATCTCTCTTTCGTGCTCTCTTGTTAATAGATATAATATAGATACACATTTTTATCATAGTCCAACAAACTCACTTTTTAAAGTAACTCTTGTAAATGCGTAAACGTAGTGTTTTTAGAAGTGCCATGTTATTTGCCACAGCTTTGACAATCAGTAGCAATCGATCGTCTCGGCTCAATCTGTATGCTAATGAGGAGTCTGGAGCACTCAACTGCATTACGAACCTCTCAGAAACTGATGGCATTAGGTTTGTTCCATTCCTTGATGAAGCTCTGATGGCAATCTGCTTTCGAATCTGATAATCTGGGACTTTAAGTGAACTTTTCAAACCTTTTGTTACTCTGTTTATATTCTTTTCTAAGAATAAGATTAGGTACAGTAAATGTTGTGAGTATTGTAACTGATATTCTCAAAAATATCTCCAAATTAACCTTTTTACATAACCTTAGTATAAATTCTATAATTTTGAAAGATTAACGTGTTTTTTTTGTTTTGTAATTGCAAAAGTCACTTAGAATTTTAGAAAGTCATATATATAATAATCGATAAATCGATAACCAGACGCAGTTCTTACGTTTCTTTAGGAATACTTACATGTCTAAAAAGAGCTCTCAAAGTAACTGGTTCTGAACTTACAAATCTCTCTTGAACTCAAACATTGGAACGATTGGAAGTTTCCCTAAACTGAAAGTTCTCTTAAGGCCAATTATTGCAAACTTAAAGCAACTTTGTTCGACTTGGCACTGGGTTCTATTCGTAGAATGACCCATGATAAAGTTAGAATGGTCAGTAGGCCGTCTGAAGTTAGTTTAATCTGTTAGCGCGGATTATCGCACTTAAGTCATCAACTATAAATTATATGAAGTTTAAAATTAGTTGAAATTACTAATAATTACAAGATTAGATGTAGATAGTTTAAATGTGACTTTCGTCGAAAGAGAATAAAATGTCTCTTATCATCCAAGAGACCAAAAAAAATTGTGTATAATTGTATAAAAACTTTTCTGCTCCCCAAGTATAATCATCAATTTAAATATTGATAAATGTGGTTGTAAGTTCCTACCTAAATAATTATATTACATCAAAAAATATTCAATACATTATTACCTTGGAGCATTTAACCAATATTACCAATGATGCGTGAAATGTTTGAAATAACAGCAAATATGTTCAAGTAATTCCTATTACGAGTAGGTATTTGAAATGCCATCTCTCATTCAACCAGTAATTTCCGGCTATAATAACCTCCGCACTGAGAAATGGCACCGCGTACGTACTTTTATTGTTGCTATACATTTGTCCAGGGTCTTTCTTATTCGTATTTATTATCGAATCTTAAGACACAAAAATATCATTCGAAATCATAAACCGTCATTCATAATTTATCTTCTGATCCATCAAATCAGAACTTAAGTTACATATAAGCAAGATTACATTATATTAATGTAAGTTATTTGTTTTTATTCAATCCGCCCTAGCTCTACAAAATATTATTGAAGTTTGGATTAAATTATTAAATTTAATGAAATAGTATTCTGATGAAGGTACTGACCAATATAGTCAATAAAATATTTGCTAGACTTTTAACTCCAATAGTAAATATTTGACGTGCCCGCTGAAATCCAATAACTGTACTGGATGAGAACCCTCTGGGCGTAGGGTAAAAGTGAGTAAAAGGGGTTGAAGTGGCCTAAAGCAATATTTTCTTCAGAAACGAGATGATATTAGGAAATCCTTTTCAGTGTTTCGTAATTCCTCAAAAACTAACTTTTTTGACAAAATATTCGATTATTCTTTTAAATTACAGGTTAAATTATAAAACATACAAGACGTTTAAAAAAATTTCATGTTAAAAATAACTAATAACATGAATAATAATAAAATAACATGAAAAAAATTTCGGACTTCAAATTTCAAAGTGATTGCCTATTTTAATAACAAAATGCTGAATTTTAGTTAGATTATAAATCCTTGCAATATTTTATACACCATATCTGTCTCTCGATCGATAAATAAGTTAAATAAAATAAATAAATAAATAATGCTGGACTTTTCACACAGCATCATCTAGCCCCAAAGTAAGCAGAGCTTGTGTTATGGGTACTAGATGACTGATAAACTACTTATATACTTTTTGTTTGTAAATACATACATATTATGCATAGAAACACCCAGAACCGGGACAAATATCTGTAGGTCATACAAACATTTGTCCCGCGGCGGGGATCGAACCCGCAACCTTCTGCGTCGCAGGCGGACCTTCGCCTACTGCGCCACAGGGGTCGTCAAATTTTTTTTAGTAAATGTTGTATGTATAGTATAGAAAAATTATATAAAATTATTTCTATTTAGATAGTCATAAGTCCATCAAATTTTAAGCTATTCCGTTTGAACCTCACTGTTCATTAACACATTTTTACGAGCACCATTTTTATTCAAAGGGTATTTTTGTTACAGGTAAGCTTTCACGATTATCCTGAGTGTGGCAATGCTGGAAAGGTATTTATTTAAATAAGTAAACAATAGAAGATAATTGTATTTATTTTTTAGTTACTGGCAATTAACAAATGAGAAACTATCCTCAGTTAAACCTTGTTTATCTTAGGAGGCATAAAAACACGGACAACTCAACCTAAAAAAAACATACATACAGCCGAACATATAACCTCCTCCTTTTTTGAAGTCGGTTAAAAACGACGGGTGACGTTTTTGTTATGAGAATAAACAAAATGATCATGTTTAATTTTTCCTGAGAACCGCTTTAAATGTTTCCCTAATTATTATCACTAAAGTCGAGTTTCTGTTATTTCAAGAAAAACATTTTCAAGTCCTAGCAAACAATTTTGTTTCAAGACAAACACCACAAAGCGAAGGACTACTATCACCCCAATAAAGTTAAATAAACTGTCCTTATTCAAAATGAAGCTACAATTCATTTCACGCCGAAAGATTTAAGATAAAAGTAGATCTTATTATTGGATATTTCAAATTTTATACGAGAATACGAGTTCCAAACGAAATTATAATCTGGAACGGAAAGGGTTCTTAATCGGGCTTAAATTACATTTTATTCAATTCTGAAAAACTCAAACCTTTTAAGAGAAATCAAATGATTTTATATTGTGAAAAACTGAGCAATAGAAACCCATTGAAAAATCAACTCTTCCTAAAAAATATTGGGTAGGTACTTGAAAACTTTTTGAAATTGGAACTCGTTTATTTACGTAACTTTAACACAAATTTTCAAACAGAAGCATCGATTTCGAGCTCATTTGATTAAAACATTAACATTGGTCATTGTCAAATTACACATGAATGTACTCACTTTGAAATGTATTTTATGATAGGTATATTCTAATTATACAATACCATTACATTTTCCTATACTAATTTTAAATGACTTTCCCATAGAAAATGAATATACAAGCTGATAAAAGTTCTCTAGGTGAGATAACGAAGTTACTGCATAGCGCCCGCAAACCGAGTTTACACTGAAATAGCCACTAAACTGTTTGCACAGCGGACAACAACGTGCCAATAGATTATCAAACATGAATTGCAGTTTGTATAAACACCTAAATATAGGTATATCACTAACAAGCTTGATTTAACATAATTGTTTCTGCGCTTAATTTCTACGTTACAAAAACCTAGACTAAGTATTTCCACATCAACTTTTTAATACTTCGCGAAACCCTTTCGTTGTAACAAAAGCACTTATGTTTATCGCCACGTTCACCACGGTTCTTAACCATCCACAAAACAGGACTATGAAACTTTGAATACTTAGACCTAAAAAGCTAAGCTGAATTCAGAAATGTTTATTTTTATAACGGACTCTGCTCATTTGAACAGACTTGAAACGCGAAGTCAACGCTTTCACAGTTTTGAAAAGGAAACACTTTCTGTGGCGCTGGGAATGTTTGTGGGTCGTGGCCTCTACTGGGTCAATGGTTGCGCAGAAAGGTACTATTCTATTCCATTTCTAATGCCGTTGTGGCGAAATAATTGATAAAAGCGCTAAACTTAGACAATGATAGCGCTTTAAATATGAGTATACGAGATAAAAAGCTCAAAATGCAACTCCAAATGAATTTACAAACTTTATGTTAAAATATTGTATTAAAAAAAACGAAAACCCTTGTCAACTCACAAAATCATTTCTAAATCATTTTTTAACCATTTAAACTATGAAATAAGCTCATTTTACCAGCTAATGGAACGTACGAAGTCTATGAATTTTCAATTAAAACTTTTATTTGCTTTACAAGAGTTCAAAACTTCCTCCTTTCCTTTTTCAGTAAAAACAGTTACCACTGACTTCTAATATTGAAAGGTTTCTTATTCTCGTATAATTTTGATAATTATGCTCTGTTAACGAGTTTACAAAATAAATTATTTGACACTTGATATCTTGCCGTCTTACGAGTATATGATAAAACAGAAATAGCTGAGGTCAAATGGAAAATATATCAAGAGGTGTGTTTCAAAGGACTCCTAAAATCTCGCGTCCCCTGGGAGATTAGTGACGTCAGTCGGATCAGTGGTCTGATGTCACGGAATAATTAATTGAGGTTTAATATCAGATGCTATTAGGAAACGTAGGCCACGCTAGTCTAATTATGCATAATGAATGTGGACCTAGAAACATGATCTACATATCCTAGCATTCGAAGGCGTGGTTTAGGCGAAAAACACGATATCTCAAAAGTAATCAAATATTATCGTTTCCAAATTTTTATTATAATTTTCCAGATTGCATTAATATTCTATACTTTCTATGAAAATTTGTTTAAACCTATAAAAAATATAATTTCAATTAATTATCCTGAAATTTTACATACGAGTATAACCTGGAGCAACGCTTATACATTTTGACATGTACATCGACCAATTTGTACGCGGAACGCGAGAACGCGTAGCCTGGAACGCTTAGTCCGTACAAGGCTTTTCAAAGTAATCTTCATTAAAAAGGAAACATTTCCAATCAAAGCCTTATTCACTTCAGTAAAAAGAAAAACTCGGAACGGAACAGCGTACAATTAAGCCGAGATAAGTGTAAATCCCAAGTCTAATAATATTTTTATTGCATTAAGCTCGAGAGTGCAACAACTGAGTGGAAACTTTAAACCCTAGCGCTCCATAATCGTGTTTGTTAACTAATTTCTAGTGGACATTCTATATCCAGGGTACGAAACCGGTTTCAAATTAACCGGTTAAGAACCGATAAAAGATTTATCCAAATATTTGGTTCCGAAAGCATTGAAAGCCTTTAAGCGGTTACAAGACTGCTTCGGTGCAACGACTTCAAAGGATATGTAAATAGATTCTGCAGATGTATCGGTTGTTTTTCAAAATAATATTTACTAATTTATAGTATAAAAAAACCGATCAAGTGCGAGTAGGACTCGCGCACGAAGGGTTCCGTACCATTATTTATAAAAACGGCAACAAAAATACATCATCTGTGAAAATTTTAACTCAAAGTCAAAGTCAAAAGTCAAAGTCAAAGTCAAAAAGCATTTATTCAGTAGGACCGCTGGGATCACTTTGAAACGTCTTAAAACTAGGTGATTCTACTCCTGTTCCTTCGCGACCAATACCGTGAAGAATCAGGGCAACAAACACGGTTTGGGGCCTAGCTTTTAACTGTCTAACTATCACAGTTCATGAGCCTGGTGACAGACGAATAGACAGACAGACAGATAGCGAAGTCTAAGTAATAGGGTTCCCGTTTTACTCTCTGGGTACGGAACCCTAAAAAGGAAACAGAACCTTGACTGTGTTCCCAGACACATACCCAATATACCCATGCGAAACCAGGATGGGCCGTTAGTATGTCTATAATTACAGAAGAAACATGGAGGGCGACATCATAAAATTCAACTACCAATTAAAACATACCAGCGAAAGGCAAATTTTGTCGCGTTCTTAATTTAAAAATTGTCGTTTGGAATGTACATAAAAAAATTTGAGGCATTCACGATAACGGTTGATGTTATGGAAATAAACGAGGTTTAATTAAAATTTTAATGGATTCACGGTCCACTATCGGAGCACAGCAACACGTAAGCAGATACTAACCAGACTGATCCGATGAATATTTAATGAATATTACAATTTTATCGGTCTATTAAAATGTAGTACACATGTTTTTATGACTTCAGTTATTTGTATGTTCTAGATAATTTGTACTATCAAATTTTAGTGTTCTAAAGGTTGTCGAAACTAAAATAATAACAATAATAATGCTTTACATTTTCACACAGCATCATCTAGCCCCAAAATAAGCAAAGCTTGTACTATGGGAACCAGATAACTGATATACTACTTATATACTTTTCGTTTGTAAATACATACATATTATACATAGAAACACCCAGACCCGAGACAAATACCTGTAGGTCATACAAACATTTGTCCCGCGGCGGGGATTGAACCCGCAACCTTCTGCGTCGCCCGCTGCGCCACAGAGGTCGTCAAATTTTCATTTAGCTTGGAACTTTCAAACAGACGCGGGAATACCGCTAGCTAAACTACCCTACACTAATTGTACCTATTAATCTGACTATATTATACACTTTATTATTGCTCTTAAAGAAAAAGGTAATATAATTATTAAATTATTTATAAAATTAACTTTTCATTTTTTATTCATTAATTTAAATATTATCAAACACCACAGAAATATTTGATTCAACCACGCAAAATTAATTTATGTTTGACAATCTCCCGGTGACGACGGGCTCAAATTCTTAACGTGCCTGAAAATAACGAACACAAGATTATTAATCTACTCTACTACCCTCCTTTATTCATCTTCATTTTAATTAATTGGCGCAGTAAATTTAAATTCTGGAGATTCCTGTTGCAATTTGTTGTTAATCTGTTACAAATGTTTTTGTTATTTTACAAACAAACAATATAACATTTAAATTCAGGTAGATAATTATCAGGTATACAAGGTTCAAGTTCAGTAGATAATTGAATATTCAGGTTTTTGCGATTCCATTGTTGATGCCTAAATTGGGTAGTCATTTAAACATTGAGTTGCAGTTGGCTAAAAGGCACACACAAATTGAAACTTATCAATTATTGATTGAAAGAAAAATCAATTAACTATATAACACTCTGTAATGTGATAATGGAACAGGAAAGATAGGCAGTTTTTCAAGTTTCAATTTTATTATTGTTGATAAAAAAAAACTGTTTTGTTATAAAATCTTTTTATTAATTGTGAAAATATTATGTTTTATGAATTTGTTATGTAAATAGGCAACACTGCAAGAATTCATGCTGCTAAGTTACTTTTGTTGTTACTTAGTTGCTAGTTTCTGAATTCTCGGCTGTCAACTTCGTATCCCGTCCCTCGGGACTAACCGGTTTCAGAACTTTTATACGTGTCGTACATAATATTAGCCTCTCTTTTCTCTGTGGGTCAGTGTTGGTCATTCAAGAGACACTTATGAAACGAACGTTTTTGCCTTTTTCTGAATGTTTTACACATATGTATGTAAAAATTAAAGATACTAAATAATATACACTAGATGATACACTAAATGTAAAGACGATTTGATGTAGGTTGCTGGGAGCCGTTGGGTGCAGGCTGTACAAGATCGATAGCTGTGGAAATCGATGGGGGAGGCCTATGTTCAGCAGTGGACGTCTATAGGCTGAAATGATGATTATGTAAAATTTACGAGTAGGTACTCGTATTGTTAAAGTTATAATGCTCTCGGCCTATGGAGTGGGTTTGAATCCTGTCTGTGAATCAATCATTTACGTTTCTAAAAATATAAATGCACAATGCACATTACCACGCTTTGAATGTTGAAGGAAAACATTGTCACTCATTAATTTACATAATATTTTTCTATAACACTAAGCATTCTATTATGCATTTACGACGAATCATACAGCTGTTTACAATCGATATCGTTCGCAGTAACTTATTATAGTGTATTCACACATATACCTTTGTTTGTAGCCGGTAGATGTAGCCAAGCCTTTATTAGCTATTCAACAAAGCACATGGGTTCAACTGTTAGCGCACTTTGTCAATAAATTCAGCTCTGTGTTCACCTGTGACTTTTATATGTGTAGTTTGCGAGCTACGTATATAGGGAGTAATAACAGAATTTAGAACTAGAATTTATTTGTAAAACCGTTCTTGTTAGCACTCCCTAGTTTTGTTATATAAAGTCTCAATCTAAGAAATTAAATGAGGTTCAGCACTGAGTGAAGTGTATGATACGCACAATCATTCTTTAGCTCTCTGAAGTAGCTTGGACAGATTGTAGGTTTTGGATATGTCAGAGCTATATATTTATTGAATGGGTAAACTTAGAACTCCACGTTTTCAGTACACGAATACAACATCAGGAAACATTATTTATCTCCACAAAACGCGCAATATGACGTAGCGCCTGAAGAAATTGTTTAGATAGATTAGCGTGTAACACTTAGGTATGCCACTATAATTTTATCGACCTCCATGGGAAGATGACAAAACGCTTGGAGCTGATTAAGCTGCGGGTTAACTCATGTTTTCCAATAAAATAACTAAGTCATTTTAAAGTAATGACTAAGTAATTTACAAAAGTTTCTCAATTTATTCTTCGTTCTGGTCTTTAGTAAATTGGAACAGAATTTGGCTTCAAACTTCGGTAACTCAGAACAAATGTTATTTATTCTAGCTTAAGGATAACGTCATAACGCGGGGAAATGAAAATGAATAGCCGAACGTTTGCAAAAGGATCAATATGAGATAAGTGAGCAGATACTGAAATCGGTCCATTACTTGCACTATTGAGGATAAATGGCAATTTATTTACATTTGCTTCTTTAAAATACGCTTACTATCTAGATGAAGCACTCGTGGTGTAGCTTGCTTAGTCGTTCTTAGATCGTCGGAGTTCAGCAAAGTTTGAAACGGTCAGTAAGTGGATGGGTGACGTCTATTGAAACATTAAATTGTCGGTCCCAGCGATTAAGTTGTTAAGCCATGACAAAAGCCTTAAGGCAGCTTTAAAATTCCGTAACCAGAGTTGGCCAATGGCTCATACGAACTTACTACTGGAAAATTTACCTCACTTTACGATTGTCCCCAAAATGAGGCCATAAATTCGTTTTCACTTGCGGCCGTATTTAGGTTTTCTTGATTGTAGCCAACGAAAAGATTTTACAAGTCTGTGTTTTAGACTAGATATTTTGGTATCATATAGGCTTTACAGATGTCCACTGAATATCGCTGGAAGCCCTAGTATACTGACTTGACATTAATCTTACTAATATTATATATCTAAAAGTTTTTGAGTACCTATGTATGTCTGTATTTCAATCCGTCATAACCAGGCAGTATACCCAATTGGAATAGACGTAGATCATAACCAGAATTAGCCTACTTACAGGATATTCAAAGCTGCGGGTGGAAGCTAGCATACTCGTATTTCAAGGCCAACAGTTTGAAAAGTACCTACAGTCAGCGACATCAGTTTTTGAATTAAAAAAAAAAGAGATTTCAAAGCTTCATTTTCATCATGATTTGTTGTAAAGTTGTGTATTTGTTCACAAATAGTAAATGGTGCAAGGCAAAGCATAAAATCAGTGTGAAGTTTAGCTACAACCCTACGAACTTCAAAGATATGTTAGATTCCAAAACATCAAATGTTCATGAATATCTGTCGCTGACCATACTAACCTTGATATGGGAGGAATGCTATATCATGATACAAGAGCTAAGAGGGTTCACATTCTTCAAGAATTGCGGTCACTTAGTGGTCTGTCTCGTGAAAAGCGGGGTAAGTGCAGAAAAGTGTCGGGATGCACTCCCCAGTTATAAGCATTCTTGGAATAAAGCTTTAAATGACAGTTTTTATTGAACACCACTTGGCTTTCTCGTTTGCTAGACTACTTTTAAAAGTAACAAAACTACACTTAACGTAGTAAGAGGAAATTCTATTTCGCTATTCGAACTTATATTTCTAACTCTAACAGTTTCGTCCAATTACTTCCGAGCTGTAATTCAGTCTTATACTTACTTAGTTGTTCATACACCAATATAAGTGATGTTATATTTATTTATTAAAACAAACGTTTAACTCCTTTCTTTACAGTGATCACCAGAGTTTGATCATTCTTGATGTGGAATAAAGTAAGTAAGTTCGTATGAGTCAGTGGCCAACTCTGGTGACGGAGTTTTTAAGTTTTTGATGTGGAATGAAAAGGACATACTCTTTCATCATAAAAAGCGAATTATGATATCAAGATCCAAGTCAAGTAGTCAAGTACATACTACAAACCTTTTTTGAACAAAGAAACCCTGATACCTGTAAAGAATAGGTATTTTTATCTCGGCAGCTTGATTCTTCTCCGGCACTTGACGTATTTTTCACATGTTACCAAAGGTTGAAGACAAAGGCAAAGTAATAACGTTGTGGAAGAATGGGAGCGCGGAACAAAACCGGGTGAAGTGGCGAGCGTATTGTATACCAGCCACGGGCACGTACGCTCCGGTTTGTAATTATTCTATAAATGTTTCATTTTTATTACAGCTTAGTTTTTCTTTTTGCCATAATATTTTCTAATAACTACTGATCAATATTTTCTAGAAACAATTTCTAAGCGAATGAGAGATTTGTTGTAATGAGTCAACGTTATCAGCCATTGCTGAAAATAATTTTTTTTTTTTTTTTTTTTTTTTTTTTTTTTAAGATATAAGATATATTTATTATTAATTACTTACAAAGAGATTACTAAGATAAAAATAGTTAGTTTTTTTTGTTTTTGATTTGTTGTATTGAATTGACGTTGAGTCATCGAAGTGTTAGAAAAAAGTAAAACGTGGTGTAAATATTGGCCACTGCGTTGCAGTACGATCAGTGACAAAATATTATTAATAATTTTTGAACAAAAAAAACATTTTCTTATTTATTTGTAACATGAGCATTTATTTACATATTTTTATTATCTTCCTAGATTAAAGTTTAAATAAAAACGTTTGCGTGTATTAGATGTAACTTCAGAATATGTAAAGATTAGGCTTAAAGAAATATCATAAATAGCTGTTGACAACGAAAATGAGTACCAATTAACGTATGTAAAATTTAGACCTATTTGCTTTACCTACTCTTGACTGGTTTTACCGTTCTAACGGCTGTTTGACTGTTTGTCCCAATACGTTAACTTACGTTTATCATAAACTACAGCACTTTTACTATCAGATGTTTAAAAAAATGTTTGTCATGGGTGATTAAGAAAAAAAAAAAGAATCAAGAGATGTTTTTGTCCAGTCTTGATAAACCTAAACTTTATATTACGAGAATACAAAAATCTGAGCATGCAACAGTTTTGGTGATTATGATTATTAGTTATGTCTGTACTTGAACTATAAAAGAATGTTGAATTATTTATTCTCATTTGATAAATGAGGGGATTTCGGTAAAGGTCTTCAATAGAATGTTTCGTCTGTTTATCATCGTTTTTCTTTTGATCATTCAATTTTCGTTTATACCATTTTTGACTACTGAGATCCCTTTTATGTTTTATTGCGTCATATCTAAAATGATAAATCCTTATGAGCACTCAATAAAATATTTCATGATATTTGTATGCTTTAATAACAAACATACCGACGGCGAGGAAGCTTTTTTGTCGCAATGGATTAGAGTAATTTTATTTGAGAATGTCTTGAAACGCTATTTACAATATTTGATAAGTGGTGATCGATATTGACGAATCGATATTATATAAAAGCTTTTCTCGCATAAAATACAGTCAAAACTGGTGCAAAACTCCTTAAAATTTTGACGTGCGAATTCGATTCAAAGTTTTTAAATTATGAATCGTTCCGATTAAGTTTGCGAAATAAGTATTGGTCTTTACAGCTCTTTTAGAACTTTCTCTAGACTGAAACCTTTATTAAAACTAGTACCTGCATTGTTACTGCGTATAAAAAAATGGGATTACTTAGGTATTCAATTCTAAAGAAACAGAAAGAAGATGATTTGATAAACAATAAATCGTGAATTAGTTGACACAAAGAAGCTCTACTAAAAGATAATAAATATTATTTAAGTATAAGTATATCATCATTCATCATTATTATGTATAACATCTGGTTCCCATAGTACAAGCTTTGCTTAGTTTGGGGCTAGATGATGCTGTGTGAGATGTCCAGCATTATTTATTATTATTATTATGACATAAAAAATAAGCAATTTAGCATCTGGACGAAAATGCTAATGCATCATTTACACATTAGCTTAATAGGTTCATTCCTACTTTGTTATTAAAAGCGGTTAATTTATAGAGTTTCAAAACAAATTGTGTTTGTGTTTCATTCGCGGTCCCATATTGTTTTTGCAAATAAAAATAAATTAGTATGGATGCTACAGGTGCGCGGCGCGGTAAATCATCCTGGGTCCCATTAAACTAAGCCGATTCAGTAACACTTGCCTCTGTTATGAATAATTGGTATTTTGTTATTTTGATGACCTAGTTCCGGAATTACTTATTAATAGTAGGACGCATGGAAGGAAAGAACTTAGGCTCGCTTAGTTAATTAATTCATAGTGGGTTGGTGTAAAAAAAAAAGATTTCCAAAGGGGAAAATCGGGGAACTTCCCCTAAAATTCCCAAAATCCCCCTTGACTCTTTATTTTTGTTTCTCTCACAAATAGGTACACAAGTTGTTATATGTAGAGTAAGTAAGTAAATGCTTAGTTTTCTAAAACCTGTATTGTAAGAGAACTAATGCCTGTGGTAGGTTATAAAATCCTCGGCAAATCCTCTATACTATATCGACTATATGTATTAGTTGTAAATTGAAGTAATTGAGTCTTATGCATATTTTTTGACTGCCTGTTTTTTTTCTTGTAAACGATATCGTTTAAGCCATCACAGATATTTCTTACGGGTGAACCAATGTTTTAATCTTTTGGCTAGATGGCCAGAAATTGAGCTTCGAATTTATAAACAGAAAACATCTCAGAAGAGAACAAGAGGCTTGAAATAGCATCTCCAAAATACCTACGAAGAAGCATTTTAAGCTCTGAAATCTTGCTATGAGATCTTGAAACTGAACCTAAACATCCTAGACCTATTTTCAATAGAAGTACTTCTAGCATGCAAAAGACGCATGATTAGGGTAGGTAAAATAATAAAAGCTTTTATACACGATATCGTTTGGCCTCCGGTGGTTAGGGTTGACTCACAGCGAGGGGTTCATTATAAAATATTTGCCCTATATTACTATTTTTCTTATGTAGGTAATCTTTAGAATGTTTTATGAATTAATTTGACTTTTATTACTTAAACTTGCTAAGGAAAACATCTATACTTTCCTTTAAATAGTCAGATCTGACAACCCTGTAAATGTCCAGGTTACGACTGCTGTAAATGCAGCCTTGGCCGACTTTATAGGCTTTAGACATAGTTATTTGCTACTTTATTTCATTATTCCACTGAAATATCCATGAGCTTTTCAAACTTCATCATCTACCTGCCCTTATTCTTTTATGTGGGTGCGGTCACAAAAGATTATCCTCTTCCACTCTGTTATCAGCCGTTATCCCAATACTCCATCATAATAGTGTATAAATAGTAGTGACTAGCTTTTTTGAGAGAATACTATTTTGTTTTCTATATCCTAACTCTATATCATGAATTGTATGTATAGGCATCACCTGTCTGGTCAAAGCAATCGTGAATAAATTATTGTGACACTATCCCCAGTGTTCCACGTTAACTAAATCTATCAATTAGGGAAACGACCAAAGGCAGGGTTGCAACTGTGGATGAAACGGTGTTAGATATTCACAAGTCACATCCTCAGGGACAATCGTTCTACTTCTATGATGTTATGTTGTTTAGTCGAAGTGATGAATTGGCTTAGTGATAAATATCCGAAATCATTCTTGGCAGAAATGGATAATAATGTACGCAGTATATTGCAATTTCGGACAAAGGAAAGTAAAGGTTTTATTGAATAAAAGCCTATTTTTATGTGATATTCATTAATAATTTATGCTCCGATGTTTTATATATAACCTATGAATATTAACTACTTTTATTTTAATATTTTATTATTTATAAGCTATTAAAATTTGGAGCGTGCTATAAAACTCTCATCCGAAGGTACTGGTCTTACAAGATGTCCTGTATGGTGGTCCTAGCATTTTCAAAGCTCTGACATATACTTCTACAAACGATGTATAAATTGGCCGACCCCTTAGTTTCGGACCTGCCTATACAGCTGACAATCGCATAAATCAAGTTAACAGTGTCACGCTGTATGATGGATGACCGCGCTGATGTGTAGCCCCACCTGACCGAAACTATAGCAATGGTGACAATCACTCTGCAATGAACTATGACAGATTGCGTCTATTTCTGGTGTAGTCATTTCATTTTATCTATCTTCATCTGTGTGCAAAAATAAATAGCCCAATATTTCATTACTGTATTTCAAGTTTCAAAGTATATCCTTATTTTTATTGTTTTTTGATAAGTTGTTATGCAAGTAAGTCTCTAAACTTGAAGTTTACTAAACGACGAATCAGTGTCGGTGCCAACGGAACCCTCGTATCCAGAGTAATTAAAGCTATTCAGTAGGTTGCTAGTATTCAGTAGAAGCGATGTGGAAGCCGTCGATTGGACGATGAATAAACCATGCATGCGCCCGCTTTTACTTACTAGAAAAACTGTGGCGCAAGGAAATTTCAATGGCGGTTTTATTATGTCTGCAAAAAGATCGCGAGAATTTAAGTAGTAACACTAATAATGATCTACAAATAGGAAAATAGACACTAGCACTCATAGTTATAGTATCGAGAACACCTAGACTCGGAAATTAAGGATTAAAGCTGTAAGGTTTTACGAAAATCGATTCCTACTTTCAAGTTTCGAACAAGCTTGACTGAGTAATTCACGATATCCTTCGTTGAGCAAATCAGAATCGTCAAATCGAACCCTCTGGGCGTCGTAAAGCCAGAACTTGCACCCGATAAATCCCAAGAAACTACCGTATGAATAAATTAGCAGCTGCCTATTACACCCAGCTGGTCGTCTATCACTTGATCCAATCTGCGCGAATGGATCACAATGTAGGTGCGGAGCTCATTGGACTCATGAATTTATTTGTAAGTCGCAACCTCACTAAAGGAAAACTGTAAATCTACGAGGTAGGTGGGTGTACAAATCTTATGAGAAGGATGGGAACTTCGTAAACTTTTTTGTTTTGTAGAGATTGCTAAAGTTTGTATCTGATCCGATCCGTGTCGGATCTAATCATGTTTTATTTTGTAAAAGTTTTGAATGAAACTTTGTATTAATTTCAACGAATTCCCACATAACATGAGTAATTGCTCTCTTCATTCACAGTAAATGACCAAAAAACGGAGCACGTTTGCTCAAAACTGACGTAAAGCCACAAGGGTCATTCTCAACTGAATTAGACTGCAAAGCAGCAGTTTTGCTCTAAGCCAGTAATTAATTTGCGAGAACCTTCAGAGTAATGCCTTTGACGCCAACAACACCACATCCTTCAGAATATAGCAAGCACACTCAATAAAGCAACTCGTACACAAACTAAAACTATTCTGTAGCAATTACACCTTTCCTATAACATGTTCTTGTACGAATAGCAACTTTATTATTTTATGACTTTCACAATTTTTTAAAAATTAAAAATTGAAGTAGTGGTCTTGTTAAATTTCAAATACGTTACCAAGTATATTCTTTTAAAAAGTCTGAAATACTCACGAACAACTCACTCACGGTTGTCTGAAGTTTTGAGCTCTTACTTTATTTAAATGACTCGAGAGGAAAGAAACTAGATGAGCCGAAAGCGAAGTACAATGAATGTTTATTTCCTTTTCACTCTAATCAACAAAAATAGATGGCCAAAGCTCTGCAGACATTCAACAGAGGTTTGACCTGGGTCCAGACCTATCATGATTCCTACTAATACACCTAGTTTAAGTGAATCTTTTGTACCTGTTTTTGGCAAAATAAACTTTATTGAAGCTCCAAAAAGTCTAGTGTATTATAAATACGAGAAATAGGGTAAAAAAATGCCGTCACAAAATATACGGCTTTCGTTCTTTTTCTTTGAACTTCAGGTGATGCTGACTATGCGAATAATCTTAAGATAAACTTGATGTGTATTCATTCGTGACATATTTTTTACGCACGATAAAATAACTAGCGAGTGGGTACAGCGATGTCGACATATTTGTTTCCGCATTCATAGGAGTGATCATCTTCCTTTATGTATCGCATGGATTATCATCATGAATAGACTTAGTCTTATCGATAACATCGTCGAGTCAATGCGATTCGTCTCCTGTGAGTTAATATAGAGTCGGGAGAAAAATAGCTGGATCTTTTTATAGACTGTGGTAATGCGAAGCTGTTTTAAAACCCTTATTTCTATGGAACACTGATATAAGTGAAAATATTATTTTGATGGTAAAGTCAAATCTCTTCTGATGAAAAGATACAAAATGACAAATAAGAAGGAATAAATCGTAAGTAGAAACAAAAAAGGCATTAACTTCTCAGAAGACGTGAAACCCGAGAGAGAAAAAGCCCATTCAATAAATTGAAATTGATAGTCGCAGAGCCAGTAAAAGATACGTAGTGAAAATGTGGAACAAAATTACAAACCCATTCATTTTAAGAAAACATTCTAGTTAAACAAAACCAAACAACGGTCCAAGATAACACCAGAAAGCTCACGCTCGCTTACCTCGAGAAGGGTGTATAATACGACTCCTTGGCACCTTGCCCACTCTGGCCTATGCGGAATCCCTGAAAATTGACCGTGATTTCAAAGGCACAGCTTTCGAACCCAAATTGAAATATCACTACCAATTTTTTACACTGTACGTAAAGTGAAAGATCTTGTGAATTCACTGAACTCTACGATTTATTTCCATCTCAATCCTTGTCAAAGGTTTTCGATGTTGGAGGA
The DNA here is from genome assembly GCA_951394285.1 of Epirrhoe tristata. Lineage (NCBI taxonomy): Eukaryota > Metazoa > Arthropoda > Insecta > Lepidoptera > Geometridae > Epirrhoe > Epirrhoe tristata. The sequence goes on along the minus strand of OX596150.1, from coordinate 6,472,499 downwards.
AAATGTCATGAATTTTGTGCGTTTTTCAGAGTGCCATGCTCCTATTTCACGGTTTCAGATGCATTTATCGTATAGGTTTTTGATAAATATCAAGCGCAATTTTTTTATGAAGAATGGGTCGGCTCTTGACCTCGAGACTTACACAGGCAAGAATGAGTTGAGGAGCGAGCCTACCCAGAAGGTGCCTATTAACTCTCTTCTTAAAAACATCAGGATCGTAGCTCAGTGGAAATACAGACGCTGCTCCTCCAAGTAATTCCAACCGTCTATTACTCGTACCTTTGTACCTAATACATACTCCTGATATTTATTTATCTAAAAAAATTATAATATAACTTACAGAACAACCAATCACACAATATTATTACCTTTTTGTTTATTTTTCTGCCACTACAAAAGTAAGAATATTGTAATATTTTGAACTAGCTTTCGGAATAAACGGTTTAGTTAAGCTAACCGCTGCATTATTCATGGTATTCTCGTACAAGTATTTTGTATTCGCACTTTTACAATTGGGTCGACATGACATAGAAATTCACTTACTTTTATGTGATGTGTATTGCCCTAAGCTATTTGGCATAGAGAAACTGGAATGAAATTAAATGAAACTGTGTATTATTGTACGCTAGGGTTATTTTACGGGCCTTGTTTTGGTTAGTTACCAAGGCAGTAAAGGTTAGGAAACATGTAGTTAGGTGAACTCGAATTACCATAGTTGAGCCGAATATAATGAAAGCTTAGTGTAGCGAAGTTGATGAGTTTAACACGTGAAATAATTGTAAACTATGATGATAAACGTGGGCCTAAAATCATTAATATCTATGAAGATACACCTTGATGCCTTTATCCGTTAAAGTGTTTTTCGTAAATAGCTATCAATAAAACTGTGTCGTTCTCTGTTTTTTTCAACATCAATTGTAACATTACTATCTCTTTCTTAATGAGTGATATAATTATTTATGATTGCAACGTTTCCACGCAGTATCTCAAAGTTTTCGATAGATGCATACATAGATATAGTATGCATCTATCCATTTTTAGTACAAAATGTATGGGAAAAGTTTTTGACGATTTCAGACTTTTCTAGTACTCAAACCTTAAATGGCCCCATAGAGTCTTTTAATCCCTACATGAAACTGAATCTTTTAATTTTAGCATTTTTGTCGCTGACTGTAATTTTTTTTCAAAATCTGTAAATGCAGTTCAAAATATCTCCAAAAGTTAAAGAAGGTCTCTTAAGATCGTTTTCCTGTAGCTACAACGGTTAAGGTACCTGCCCTCCGTGGCCCATCTCAAAAATCCACCTATATTTTCGAGCAAAAGAGAATGTAAATAAAATGAGTGTATAATGTATATCTATATCTATATAAGCCCTTTTATCCTGAACAAGAATGGGGTTCTTTGAGTTTCTTATAAAATGTCTCTTTGTTCAGTGTGCCTCCTGGCAAAGGCCTCCTCCAAATATTTCCACTGCTCTCTATCTCTGGCGACTCTCCTCCAGTTTGGACCAGCTGTAATGATTCAGGTGTCCTAAGAGATAGAGTGTTCAATGCACAGAACTATAGTTCTGTGGTTCAATGTCACAATGTATAACTTATTTTGTATTGGAGGGTTTTGGTATTTTTCTCTCGCGGTGACCAGCCAGTATAATGTATATATTTAAAAGTAATGTTAGTAATAACTTTAATTTTCGTTGTTACGTTACGGCGTCGAGTCCGCAGGGAGATTTTTAATCCATGTTTTGTGCGACCTACACTCATGATAATATGTACCTATCCATGAGGTAACGATGTATTCCCAGAAACTTACGAGTATTTTACAAAACATTGTGTAATCTGTTTATGAGATAATATGAGGAAATAAGTTGTTTAGGAATAAGCTTCATACGTTTCAAAGTGAATTTTATCAAGAATACTAATTTCATGAATTTATTATCTGTACGTAGTTATGATGTGAAGCAATGTATAAAATTATATTTATCAACTAACAGAATTAACAAACTGTCTGAATGAACGTCAACTTTTCCGTAGAAAATAAAGTCCATTTATCATTCCTCCAGCTTATCTCTGCCTATTCAGTGGTAAAGACTCACTTTTTACAAAGCTATTTTATTTCAGTGTACCAGTCAAGTATTGTCTGATTAATGAATGCGCCTCCAATGTTTGCCATGCAGTTGCAGACCCTTCATCCACAACAATTTACAATTTCAATGAGTGGACGTGTCACAGTCTTTTATGTTAGTAGCTATGCTATATTTAGCAATGATAATTTCTCATCATGATCATTATATTCACCCCGATGTAAACATATTTGTTGTCAGAGATTACATAGCCTATGGCAAACTTTGGGCAATTTAGTTTGTCGGTAAATCTAATAACTTCAATATATTTTATAAAGCACTTTCGCTGATGATGTTATTATGAAACCTATGAACCAAACACGCCCAGCTATTCTCCAAGCCCTATGCTTGAGGTCAGGGTCGTTATGTTCTTTCACCGTCTGACAGAAACAATTTATCTTGAAGCGAATACATCACGAGGGAGGCTACATGGCTATCAACAAGTGTCAAGATGCGTAGAGATGGGTTTAACTTGCCACAGCGCATAATTCGGGATCGGGGCAAAGGATAGGTTTTTGAAGAGACGGGTTACCTACACACAAAATACCTGATATTCATAGAGCAAAACGTATCAGATTGATCATTTTAACCTTTTAGAAAAAAATAAAAACCGACTTCAATGTTACAAAATAATAGAAAGATTGTCTTTTTAACACCCTGAAAAAAAACACAACTCATTTACACGTTGCAAACATCAAAAGACTATCTGAAACGTGCCTAGGATGTCGTAATCCTGTTTCGTTTCCATTTCTTAGCTTTAACGCGAGTGCTCATAACCGGATATAACCTCACCTGCAGTATCCATTAAAAACACAATGAAAAATAACACACAGGTCGCGCAATCCTTATTAATTCCACAGAAAATATTATAGTAGGTACCTACTGGCTGCGCAATACTGCCATTTCAACTGAGCGCTTTTGAAAGCACGATAAATTGTAGGTTCTGACGATTGTCATTAAGCCATGACCTTAAATACGTGCTACACTTTTAAAAAAGAAATGCGCAACCCTCCTTATAAAATTTGCGGTTTATAAGACGGCGTCCCTTTGAGTGTCAGTGGATCCTGTTGTTAGACTGCAACAACAACACCAAATTATTTTTAATTTTATCGTCTGTAGAACTATATTTTTGTCTATGGTAGAAACAAACACAAACTGTCAAGAGTAGAATGTAATAGAAGAATAGAATTATTGAATCCATGTAGAAACCCTTGCAACTGTACGTAACATAAATTAAAATAAACTCAGTGAACTCGCCCTACCTACGTGTTTATATTCATCATCAAACCAGCACCCCAAAATACAGTCCACCAACAAACAGATCCCAGCCTTTGCGAGAAAGGTATAAGGTATCAATAGTTATCGGCAGTCGCATTACGGTCGGTCTGTCACATGGGCGGGTCGGACTCTTTATTACTAGTTATTGATATTGATTACACTCTGTATTAGGATATTTGTGATACACTTTTATTTATCGGAGAGGTGCCGTGTTTTCCTAGTGGCTTATCTTGTTCGATTGGAAGGTCGTTGAACTAAAGTAAAGAATTTTGGGTTCTGGAAAAGTATGTGCAACGGTAAAGAGATATTATGAAGTAAATCTAGGTAATAATGCTGAAAGAAGTTATGGGTGCAAGAAATAAGTCCCTCTAAGGCGCACTTATTCTTTTGTTACATTTCTGGTTTTTTTTTGTCATACTATCGAGAAAACAAGTAGGATACCATAATAAACATTTAATTCTAATTAGAACCTACTTATTTTGAAATCAGATAGGTTTTAAAATCCCTAAAATTGAAATTAACGAACAAGTTAACCGGAGATCGTAAATTAAATGTACAGTACGCGTAAATTACGCGGTAGTTAAATTAGAATAACGAAACTAGAATACTTATTCTTGAGCTTAATACTCATTGTAATTGATTTTAAAGAGACAAATAAAATTTACCCTTTTGATTCATGATTTTATTAAAATTACCATTTAATAAATCGTCAGGATGTCCTAAATAGGGGAGGCCTATGTCCAGCAGTGGACTGCCATAGGCTGATGATGTTAATGATAATGATGATGTCCAAAATGCTGTACCCATGTAGTACCTTTCAGATTTAATCTATTATCAGATTTAAGCTATTGGTTCTCTGAAAATCTCAACGATATAGCTTGCCGGTCATCGAAGTGGAAAAAGACGATTGTAGCTTTATGTCCGGCTACACTTATACGGAGCTACATACAAATGAAAACGACTGCCAGAGAACTTTAATTTGTACGAGTATATGAAACACATTTCGTGCCTGATTACGAGTATATAACGAAGATTAAAAATTTATTTTTTATGAGCTTATCACGAATTTCGAATGCGATGTTACTGATTCTGTGGCTGAGCGGTTCAAGGCACTCCGGCTCTAAAGCCGGTAAAGACGATCAGACGATCCCACTTAGGTGGGTCGTCGCGGGTTCGAATTCCGTTGGGAAAAAACTAATTTATATCTATAAATCTATAAAGCAAGGTTGTATAAATAAATAAAAAAGAACCGTAATCTTTGAAGGTACTCTGGACTAAACACAGGCTTCTTTTATCCCGAAAAAAGTGTATTTTAGAGAATTCGCTTGTTGAATTGTTGAATAAAATTCGAAGCTATATGCCAGTCACATCTTCCTAGATAACTCTATACAGAAGTTAAGTTTCATTGTGTTTTGGAAGCCTGCCATAGTAATCTCCGATACCCGGCCATAATTCTGCAGAACTCGGTTTAGGGTCAGCACACCCATTCTAGCTAATATTTATGACTGTAGGTACTTATATTTACGAGTACGTAGCCACTACTTATATCTACAATTTTCTTGAATACGACATCTATTAGTAAAGCTAGGATGCTATCTGAATTGCCACCCAATCGTATTATAATCGCTTCCTATTCTATTCTCTAATCGAATCTGTCGTTGTCATGTGTACCTATCCCAGAAACGTTTGTTTGAGCTTCACTATATACACACCCATATTACTTCATACACGATCTGTACAAGTGATTACTATCCTACAATAGTGGACATGTCTAGCCCAGACTAAGCGAAGCTTGTAGGTAAGCAAGTATGGGAACCATATAGGGAGGTACATTATAGAAGAATAAAAATCAATTAAAATATAGAAATTGGTAATCAACAGGTTTCTTCAATCTAGAGATGTCCGGCATGTCGTAGAACCTACAAAGTTCGAAAACATATGTCAAGTGCGCGAAAAGAAAAAAACTAGTGACACGATATGAAGAAGACTCTAGAGATGAGCAGGGTATAAATATGGGGCAATGGCATTTTATCATAGTATAATATTGTTCTTTGTTGCCTGAAATAAATGGTTATTTATTAATTTATTTATATTGTTAGCCAGATGCAACGGCGGGTAATAAAGTAAATAATGAATGTTCTCCTAAAACTACGATTCTCCTCTTATATTTCGTTTTATCATCGGCGAACAAACTAATGTTCATATTTTCAAGCGGAAAGCAATTTTTTTGCAGCTCTGTCCGCCCAATGACCTTCGCCTCATAAATAATACCCCAATCGAACCACACAAATAAAACAAACATTAAAATAGCCTGCAACAAAAATAAAATGCCCAGAGAAGGATTGTTCTTTGCCAGTAAATAAGTTTAGTTGATACCACATTTTGTGATATTTTGTTTCTTACTAAATCAAACCAACCAGTCTAATGATTTCAATTCGTTTAGCACGCAGCGCCGAGCTTGGAACGATTTCAAAATACAGTAAAAATACAATATCGCAGTTGAGTTAGAGCCGGGTTCTATGAAATATGAAGACAATTTCACACAATTGTGGCCCACTTAATACGCTAAAGGCGGGATGAAACTACTGACCTAATGCTATCTCCTAAAAACACTCTAACCTCTAAGCCAGATCACTGGATCGTGTCGAGCTATACATTCGGTTATTCACTGTTCAAAAAACAATTCATTTGCAATCTTATGTACACAATTCACGATACTATGGAATGATAACTTCTGTATAATGTAGAAATGTGCCAAATATTTGGAAATTAATCTGACTATTTCCTTAGATATCTTCAAGGGAAACTCCCTAATGGATCTGAGACAATATCTTCCTTGTCACTTTGTGTATTAACCGACTTAATAGAAAAGGAGGTTCTGTGTTCGGCTGTATTATGTTTTAAAGTACGTTTATCGATTTCTACGTGTAATTGTAAACTAATTAAAAAAAAATAGGGCACCCGCCGTAATTTTTTTTATGTAATAATAAAACGCTAAACATAAAAACCTCATCCTCCTTCGTTATTTTCTACGTAGTCCAACATGAAGTCGGTTTTCCTTATTATTATTTTATCTGTGTGTATCTGGAACTACGAGTACAAGTACCAACCAATGATTACAAAACAATCACGAGTCTGCAAAGTAAATAACATACCTTATTGCTAATTAGAAATACTCCAAAATATAATTTTCATAATGGCTATGTAGGAATTACGTTAGGTACTTCTAGGCTTTGAATATTAGTTGCTTATTATTAGAATCCTCATAAGCCCACAGTATTATATGATTCTAATCAAATTAGACTAATTCAATAGTGGAATGTAGTTTCAATATTTGTCATAGCGTGTTTATATTGACTCAAGAAAGCAGTCACCAGTGGCATCGGATTACTCAAATTAATTTTTATTTTTATTTAGCCGTTGTCCTCTTACTGCATAGCAAAGGTCTTCCTTCCCATGTCGTAACAGGTCAATTTCAGTTCTTAGATGATATTCCATCTCATCACACCATTCATCCTAGGGTTTCCGCGCAAATGCATCAGTTGATAGCGTAATTACGGATTGCAATTCAAAGGATAGGTATAATATAAGCAAGATTATAACTTCACCAACCCAAACGAACTTTAATGTAAAGGAAAACAACGTGAGGAAACCTGAATGTATTAGAACCTTAAAAGTCCGAAAACGTGTTGTCAAGCGCACGAAAAGAGCCTCCATAAAGCGCACTTATAATGCTTTCACCACCCTGGTTCGAAAGAACTAGTGGTATGACAGGAAGATAGAAGTAGTATTTTATCGTTTTCTCCAAAGTATCACCCGCTCCAAGGTATCACCCAAGGTATATTCTCTGCGTAATCAAAGTCGGTTTGGGATGATCTGAAATTGAAGCAGCGATTATGATCGATGCCTGTCGCATCAATCAAGTAAAATTGGAATATTGACGTGATGTTGTCACTAAGATGATGAAGGTTTTCACGGTAAAAATTTACAAGACAATCTAGGCCATACTAGTTTTATCACCATGCCATACAAAACATAGGCTTACTTATGTTATTTTTTTTAATTTGGGTGACGCAGTGACCTCTCCTTCGATCATGGTGATTAGGCCTTTACATCTATATTAGATGATTTATACAGCGTCAGGAGGCAATCCATGCCTACACTTAACGGGACGCTGTAGTGCCTGGGACATTGTTTAAGATGAAATAGGCTTGCCCAGCACCTAAACCATTCTCTCAGCTTAATCAATCTGGCCCACAGGAAAGACGACGTCGATGCGTGTGGAGCTGACTAAGTTGCGGGTTTCCTTACGATGTTTTCCTTCACCACTAAGAGCTCGTGTTATGAAAAATCCATTGATGCACGGCCGGGATTCGAACCCACGACCTTCAGGTTAAAAGTCGAGGCACAACCCCATTCGACCAACACGGCTCATTATGGTGATTACTATATAGCATATTCTCTACTGAATTTGGGGCTAGATAATGCATCGTAAAAATTCGCAGTGCTTAGCTTAGATAAGCAGGAAACCATTCTTTGGGCACGAGAAAGCAATACTTTACCTCAGAGAAAACATTATTTATGTTTCAATTTTGTATAATTGTTGGTATTTCCGGAATCTGTAGGCGTAGACGTAACAACTTTGTAAGAATGAAGCTAAGAGCCTAAGAGAGCTGAAACGGAGGCTATTTATTTACAATTTACGAAATTAAAAAGATCATGGCGGTAAATCTAATAAACGCTAATCTTTATAATGCCAACTTGATGACGCAAAAACAAAGAAAATCTCTTTTTCGTAACTTTGTGTCCACTTTATTTTTGTTACAAATTAGATTTTTTCGGCTGAAACGTCTGGTTTTTAACTATATCTACACAAGCTTTTATACTATACCAAAAGCTCAAAAGCTAAAGCATTGATATTACAATGACTCTACCTGTAATTCACAGAAAACTACTTAGTTTTTCCAGGAACAAAATTGGCCAATTTGGCCATGTTATCTGCCACATTTTATTATAGTTGGCTGATGCAACCTAAGACGTATGGAATTCCAACATATGCATCTATTGACATTTCAAATATGTATTTGACCTTGCCTCTGGCTACCCCTTACACATTTGAAAGTATCTTGAAATCTCTAAAAGAACTCAAAATTAAACCGTGCCTAGGAGACAGTTGTGATTTCTAATATCCTATTAGAAATGTTCATTCACTTACGTTCTAACTGAACTTTTTCAATTTTTCCCGGCATAGGAGGTACTCAATTGAAAGTTTTCCCGTAACTTGGATAAGTTGAGACATATGGCTAGAATAAATTGTAACTAGAATTGTCATGGGCGGACGTGATTCACGATTTCTTTGTTCCGCTGCGTTTTTAGTGAATGCAATTTATTAAAAACCTTTTAGAAAAGGTGGACTTGAATTTTCTTGAAATGCATTTCATTGAGATGGTTGTGAATTAGCTGTAGTTTCGTACTTCGGAAATTGTAGGGCACGCTGCGAGAAGGAGACCTAGACCGAGACAGAGATATAGGTACGAACCGCGATTATACGAACTCGACAAAGCACTCGACTGGAGAACCTTTCCCAAGATCGCGACGTCTGGTAACGGAGAAGTCCTTTGCCCTGGCACTACAGGGCAAAGGACAAGGTACAAGAGCCTCGAGACCTCATACTTACTTAGAACCCAAAGTGGGTACTGATGGCCTTTAACACACAATAGAATATCGGTCTTGTCTTGCGTCGTTTCCAAACAGTCCGGTCAAGACAATGATTACTTTTAAACCGAATTCGATGCTCTGGGCCCTTATATTATGGCCTCCTCCTTATTTTTTCTTGTTCTATTGTCAACAGTTGGGGGAAGGAGTGGAGCTCACGTTGGGTGAGCTTCGCGCGATGGCGCTGCGGCAACAGCAGCAGATAGACAACCAACACCAGCTGCTATGTGCCAAGGAGCAGCGGCTGCGGTACTTGAAGCAGCAGGAGGCTAGGCAGCACCAGGTATTTTTTATATATCAAGTAAATCTATTCTTCTTTTTATGAAACACATCGTTAGGCTGCAATGCCCAAGCAACCCATGATCACTTTGATAAAATTACTTAAAAACAAATGAACCGGCAAACGAACGAGCTGTCTGTCTCTAGAGGATGGACCCTTCCAATTACCTACATGGTAGGAAGGACGTGACCAGAATGAACCATACCCTACCTGAGAAATGAGATGAACTTAAAACGCCAACACCTCTGAGGTAACACCTATATTCTGTAACAAAGACAAAAACCAAAACTTATTGAACGTATCAAGTAGATGTTAATGAAACATCCTGTACCTTACCTATTTCTCACAACAGCAGTGCATGCTTTTTTATAACATTAATAGGAGAATTACTCACGGGAAATGCAGAAGTTTATTTTATTCTTTATTGTTGTTTGAATTTATTATTTCTGCAACATTCAAAAAATCATAATTTTTTTACGCAACAAATATAGGGTCGGAAATTCGGTTCTATTGAGAACGGCCTAAAAAATTTTCTTATTTCACGGCTTTGACAAAAAGTCGTGGATCAAAGAGCATTTTAATACCTCTCCCTTATGTTTTCATTCCATTTTAAGAGCCGTTAAGAAAACTGTTTTAAAAAGATTCCTTGAATCTCTGAATTATTCAGACCGCAAATGTCTAAGATGGAATGAGTTTTAAAATAAAGAAGTTAAAGAGATTTTTTAATTTTCCTGTTAATTTTTAAATGTTTTTTTAGTTTGATTGATAAATTTCAGTAGTTCTTGCAACGTTCTAAACGGTCAGTAAGTGGATGGGTGTCCGCCAGTGGCATTTTCATCTGAGCGCTTCCGTGCTTCGGAGGGCACGTTAAATTGTCAGTCCCGGCTACTGAGTCGTTAAGGCATGACGGAGGCCTTGGTGGCTTAAAAACTCCGTCACCAGAGTTGGCCACTGACTCATACTTCTTATTATTAGGTCTTACTTTCATTTAATTTCAAACAAAGATTGAAGTCATACTACTTCAATTTCTCTTAGTTTCAATTTATAAGGCCTATACCGATTCTCATGAGCCGTGTTGGCCAAATGGGGTGTACCTCGACTTTCAATCCGAAGGTTATGGGTTTGGATCCCAGCCATGCATAAATGGATTTTGCGTTTCGTAAAATTTATATTTGCTTTAACAGTGAAGGAAAACATCGTGAGGAAACCAGTTAGTGTTCTTATAGGCGGCGAAGGGCTTGCAACCTGTCATGTGTGGAATACCAACTTCAGCAAGATGTGGGCATGTATCAAATATGTGTTTGGACATGCCTTTGACTACCCACCTTAGACATCTTCAAAGGATCTGGAATAAGTAACATTTAAGGATCTGAGAGTTGTCTACCGCACCTTGGGGATACAGCCGTGAACCAGTTTACGTTTCTGTTTACCTATTCTCAGTTTTGTCTTATCTCAAGTGCGTCCCACATAAGACATAAGCACCTTACAAAAAAAAGGGATAAAAGTAAATAAGATTACCTTTTCATAAACTCACTCTAACAGTGATAAATGGTTTCATAACAAGTCAACCAGCCTATTTTCCAGTATTTATTTTGCGAAAGGAGTTTATTTCTTTTAGCCGAGCGATAAATATCGCATTAAGGTTACTTGGGGCTTTGAAGATTTATTTGATTTTATAGACCGGACAAAGGAAACTGACTAAAAAATTAAGGGCAACAGCCATGGGACGTTTTGAATAAAAAGTTACTGACTAGGAAATCTCCTTTATTATGAACTAATTGTGGATTCTGTGATGTGATTTTGGTAGCAACATTTCCCATGATAAGCGTAGGTACTTATTTTTTAACATGCGCATCGTCTATTTTTAGGAATTCAAAGCAAAAGGGTTACAATGGAACCCAATTACTAAGCCCCATTGTCTGTATGTCTGTCTTTCCGCTCATCCATCCGTCTGTCTGCCACAGAGTAGCATATTTTGTACACATCAGCACAAAAATTATCGATAAACTCGCATTTGTGGGTATTTTTTGTTGATCTAGATATATCAGCTTTCGTTCCGATCGCCTAAATATTTCGCAAAACCTTCCTTACGCCCTACTTTGCTTTTCATCTGTTTCTAATTTTTTTTCAAGAATTCTTGAGACATTTTTTACGTAACGGATTTTGTTTGGTAACTTTTATAATAACAGTAAATAAGGGATGATGCTAAATTGTTTGTTAGGGTCATGGGGCACTTATCTTTCGATTAGATTATTCAAATTATTTTTATCTAATTATTCAATTTGCAATTCCTGTCAGGAAAAACTTATATTTTATACTTATTAGTCTAAATTATGTAAAAAGATAAAGAAAACTCAAACTAAGATTTAGTTTGAGTTTTCTTTATCTTTTTACATACTCTTTCGCTTCCTGCTCAATACAACCCCACCTAGTGTAAACTCAAACAAAGCTATTTGATATTCCATTCAAACTACCCACAAACGCAAAGTCAATTACTGTGTGAAAACAATCCACATAATGGTATCATAAATTATTATTATTGTAACGCAGAACCAATTCTATACCTACAGAGCCGTTGGAAACATTTTTGGGTGCTATATTTTGTAATTAGATACAATTGTCATAAAATTATATTAATTTTTTTTAAATTATAGTCATGGTAAGTAGGCAAGTCACTGAATACCCTTTGAAGATATCTAAGCGGCTAACCAACGCAAAAATACGACGGCATTTTTTTCGAGAAAAACTACTTTCGTCTTATTCTATAGAAATAATCTACAACAAAAAAAGTACGTGGTACGAACGAACACTCGGTTGGAACGAAGTTTCAACTTCGAAAGGGAATAACGCACTAAGCGTTCATTCCACTCAGTTTTTTTCATATAAATAAAACCATTTCTTTGTCTTTTCGTTAGTCAACCTTTATTTTTACCTTACTAGACCTTACCTTTTGTATGACACCCTTTGGGAGCAAATAAAATTAAAAACTAATTTCATTTCCACTCTCTACTCAGTTGAAATGAAATCAGTTTTAAAAGTGGATTATTACGAAGTTACTTAGTATTTATGACACGAAATATTCATTTTGTTTTGTTCTAGTGAAAGCTACGTGCTATTTAAATGGAATTTTGTTCGTTCATTGGTGTTCGTAGGTTCGTAGTGTCACTTGACAGGTGGAAATGGAGTGAAATGATTTTCTGGGTAAGGAGCGTTTGGACCACAATCTTAATTTGACTAGTTAGTTGTATGACCAGATCGCTATAAGACCAAATCTCTATGGCCCTTATTCATAAACGTGGTATAAAGTTATGCCAGGTTAACACCACGTTTATTAATAAGGGCCTATATGACTACATCGCATTTGGACTAGATTGTAGTATTTTAATTAGGATTGATAGTAAGGCGCTGATTTTGATCCTTCTTTCTTTTCTTTCCGCGAAGATAAACATCCCCATATATTTTTGGATTGACCTGAATCTTCATCACATACAGTAGGTACTTGATTTAGCCGCAGGCCACTAATTAGATTCGGCGAACACACATTGGGCCATATTTGCAAAGCCTGTCTAGTCAGCTGTGACTTGTTTGAGGGATTAGCCTGCCCGATTCCCTGCACATTTATGATTGGTGCTATTTTAGATGTTTATGTTGGAAAACCAATCTATAAAAGTCAATCAGACAAACATAGAAGATGGAGAAAAATATTAGCTTAATTTGATCATCCCAATCAACTGATAAATAAATAAAGTCTACCATAAACTGAATTCACGTTTTTCCCACCAGGTGGCGGTAGAAGGCGAACGTCTACGAAGGCTACGAGAGCGCGTAGAAGCGCAAGAGTTGAAGCTACGCCGATTAAAAGCGCTACGAGGCCAGCTCGATCGGAACAAGCAAGCGAATATTGCTCTGAGTGAGTAGAAAATAAAGTATATTTTCGTATAAAGCATTGGTGAGAAATTGCTACGAGTTTATGAATAAAGCTCTAAAAGTGGTAAAAATAAAAATCCATTTTATTTGACATCTTAAAATACAACGATTAATAGTTATAGCCCGCATATTTTAAACATTTAATGCTGCTATATTTTTTTTTGTTGACTCTCAAAGTACTAACCTCTATTGTGTATCATTTTTACTTACATTTTGTGGACTCTTATTGTCTGAATAAATAAGTTGAATTATTATAAGCTAATTCTACGCTGAGTTTAACCTAAGTTACAAAAATTTGCCAGAAAAAATTTAATAGTTGATAAGAAAAACAGGCGTGGTTATAATGAGAAAAAATATGTACCTATCCTTTTAAAATTGATTTGATACTCAGAAATGTTTTTTCCCATAGGACGTTTTTCCAAAAGTGAATTGGAGTAATAAGTTAAAAATTCAAAGGTAATTCAAGACAATGGCGATTAAACACACCTGGGTGCCATGGACCAAACGATTAACGTCTCAGTACAGTCAGCGACATCATTCCCTTGATATTTTTTTATTTTGAGGCCTGATTTGATAAGATAATAAAAATTGCGGGTTCGATTCCCGCGGTTTTATAAATGTTTATATTATGATTATGATGATATTTATTTCGAGTCTGGGTGTTTCAATGTATAATACTTGTATTCAAAAAAAGTATACACGTAGCATATCAGTCAGTGGTTGTCATAACACAATTCTTATTCTTGTCATTGTCTTCACTGGTTCTTTTCAACCAGTGTGGTGAAAGGATAAGTGCGCCTTTCAAATGCTCCTTTCGTGCTCAAGCTCCTTTGGGACAAGATACAAAGCGCTTTTTCCGCTGACTGCACCTGCAGAATATGAGAGGAAGTTAATTAAAACGGATGCTGATGATGTTTTTATATTCAGCTTTGAATGTACCCATGGCGTAGGTAAAAGTAAAGGGCAATCTGCTATAGGTTTGCAAAGTTTATGTTTGACTGTATGTATGTTCACCGATAATTCCAGTACATTGAGGACCGATTAAGGGGTTTTTGGGTGAGGACCGATTTAAAAACACATTTTTTTCATACATTTTTCCCTGTGGTCTGAGCCTGCCCCTACTAGAAAGTGTGACTTAATGTACAATATATGTAATTAACGTTTCAATAATGACTGACCGCAATGCAGCCTCAGCAATTCGATTAAATTTCAGCTAACGATGAGAGCTATCAATTGATTCTCGAACTATCTAGACGTTTCTAGAACACTCGATAGTTGGTTTAAGGCTGTGGATACACTATAAGCCAGTGCTTGAACTCGAACCAATCAATGTTCTAAAGCACGGGTAACAAGGTTCGGGTTTAGTTTCTGGGTAACGATGGTCTACTTGATATTCATATTGATATTGTGCACTGGCCATATTCTGTTATACATTAATAGGATTTGTTTACTTTATCCAATAACTTGTTCTTTGCAAGTTTTACTGGTATCATGATACATAAATAATGGCTGGTGTTCTATCTAGTAAAAACACGTAAACAGGTCACGACTGTATCCCCAAGGCGCGGTAGACACTCTTTCAGATCTTTTTATGTATTCCATAAATTATTTGAAGATGACTAAGGGGGTAGTCAGAGGCCAAACACATATTTGATACATGTCCACATCTTGCAGAAGTTAGTATTCCATTACGTGACAGGTTGCAAGCCCGTCGCCTATCTAATCTGTAACTTGTTTGCGTCGTTTCTTCTTGCGTATTTATTTCGACGACCTCACTGGCGTGACGGGCTATTGCTTGAAAAGCCGTATACACGATACAATTCTGGTATACCATTCTTGCTTCTAGCTTTCTTAAACTCAAAGGATCATGAGCTAATATTCAGTGGCAAGAGCTAAGAATGTTATGCCAGGATGGTATCGTATAAACAGCAACTAAGACGCAAGAGGTATGTTTGATTCTGGCTGGACATTTGCATGATTTGCAGATAACTCGTATTTGTCAAAACACAAATAAATAACTTTACGCAGAGATATAATCTTACTCAATGATATTATTTTGAGAGCGGTACTTCTCACTTTAACTGAGTTCTTTAAAACCTTACTCAGATATGGAAAGCCTTGTATTCAACATTAAAATAAAAACTCTCATCACTTTAGTGTCTTTACTGCAAAAACGTTGAATCATGTCATAAAATTCCCTCGAATAAGCTACAACCTCGTAGAATTTGCAGATTCATCGTGAGGTTTCATAGCCTGTTGATTCAGGCACATATCTTCCAATAAATTTGGAGTCTATACCCGTATATCGCGACAAAGGTATTGGCATATCCGTTAGAAGGCTTTAACGCCCAGATTCCTATACATTTGATTTTGTTGCTTCATTGAATTACGGACTCATAAAAACCATGAAAAGCGACGCTTTAGAGTTTTTCTGGTCACTGTTATACACAAAAGGAGCCTCTTAGAGGCGCACTATAATACTTTCACCACACTGGTTCCAAAGAACTAGTGACACGATGTGAAGAAGAACTGTTATTAACGAAAAATCTTCATGTTATGTACGTATGTCTCTTTATTATGAAAAGGGGTAAATATCAAGAGGTGCGACAAATATATATTTAAAAAAATGAGGTACTTACCCATATTTTTCTCTCACTCTAGATATGTAACATGATAATAGATCTGTTTTGTCACCAATGTGAAACTGATTGCGACATTTACAAAGAGTTAGAGTAGGTACTTGTTTATTTTCATTTAATCTGAACATCTGAAATGTAGGTAAGTAGAGCAAAAGGTCGGGTAATTAAGTTCGTCATAAATCCATTATCACCGCCAATTGAAATGGCAAAGCGATTACGATTGAATCCGACCGCGAGACCAATGTCAGAGGCTGTCTGACCGAGAATAGAATAGAATGCTCTTGGGCTGATAATATGACCCGCAGAGTAACAAGATCATATTTTAGTTTAAAAACTTTAACAGAAAATACCCGAAATAATGCCAATGTTTTAGACTCGTAGTGATATGTGTAATTAATTCGAAAAATCATCATATTCATTCTATCGAATAATTATGTTCACTCTTTGCGATCGCGTTGCAGATAGAGTAGTTGGAGTAGAATCACCTAGTTTTAAGACGTTTCAAAGTGATCCCAGCGGTCCTACTGAATAAATGTTTTTTGACTTTGACTTTGATACTACTTTTTGTCAAGCTGTGTGTTTGATGAAGACGATCTCAGTGATTTCTAGGCCGGTTTGAAAGTCTATCAACTGACTGCGGACCCAAGTCGGTCGATGCAGGGAAAGTATGTGCAGGTGGGGCTATCGCGACCCCTACCAGACCCATTGTAACTGCGGGGTCCCTATCCAAACGATATCCCACCTTATCGTTTGCCCTTTGTGCCCTACCACCTGCACAAGGAAGGACCTTATTGACGTCACGGACGCTGGAGTGATGGTGGCGGGGTTCTACTCAACACACATCTAAATATCGATGTAGGTACCACTGACACGAAAGAAGAAGTGATTTCTAAGCGGTGGGAAAATCCTATAATAGAATAAATAAAAGAAAATAATAAAATAGAAAGAAACATGAACCACTTTACCTACAATGGGTTCAACATGCCCGAAAGTACGCCAAAAAGGATTTTTAACTCATTCGACGGCCGCTAGGGTCGGTCGTTATTACTCTGCGGTGTGACCCATTTACACCGCAACGAGTGTGCGTCGCCTTATTTGGCAGATGTTTTCTGGAAGAAATCGTTTACACCGGCTGGGCCACCACTGTGAAGAAGTTCAGAGCCCAATTACTTTGATAGCAAATGAAGCCAGCATACGAGTAAAAGCTCATGTTCCCGCATTTATTTTATTTTATGTATGAATTCAGTGCATCATGCAGGCATAGGACTGGAAAAAATAGCAAAAGCTAAGGCAAGCCTATACCCAACAGTGGGTGAAGTAGCGCTGCAGATGATGATGATGATGATGAGGAATTAGGAAAACGAAATAAGGGAGGGGAAAAAATCCTCTAGATGATTGATACAGTGTAAGGTAACCTATGCAAGCCTCTAGACTAGGATACGGCGAGAGGAGGCAACCTATAACTACTTAACGTGATGCTGGAGTGCTTGGGGCATTGTTGATTTAGAGTAGGCTTGCCACCTCTCAACCATCCTCTCAGTCTAATCGGCCAAACACAGGAATGAATACTCAATACATATGCAGCGGACTTAGCTAGTATAGTTTTTTTTTTTTTTTTTTTCAAATCATTTTTTGCGTTTCGCTCAGTGTAATGGGGAAACTTTGAATAGCTTAATGTTAGTATGCAAATAAATATAAATCGAAGGATAAATATGCACACACGTATCTAAATGAAGGTATGTATAGCCTTGGAGAATGCCAGCATGGCATACACAAGGTCGAAGCTTAATAATTCCGATTTGCATAATATCATCGTATCAACTCTTGTACCTAATTACTGTGTTCACAGATTATTGTGTATGTGTATTAATGCTTATTAGGTAGGATTAATATCTGAACACATAACAAATTATTATCTAAAGAGACGTGATCTTAAAGTGTTGAAATTTCTTACTTTTTTACATGAAGGGTGAAATTGACTCAGTATCTCTTACTATTTTACATGAAGGGTGAAATTGACTCAGTATCATTATTCAGTTTCATAATTAATCTATTACTTAAATATTTCTTACAAACTTCATCTATTTGCTAGTATTGACTAGTACCATGATACTCTTGAATATATCAATGTACGTTTCTAAAATATGAAAAAAAAAAACTTATGAAAAAAGTTCAAAATAATTTTTTACGAAAACATGCCTTTGTAAATAAGTCATCTCGGCGACATTTTCAGGGAAAATTGAAAGAACACACGCGCCGTACAACCTCGTAAATTCAGGAAGAATGCAGGCCACGTCTCCACGTCTCGATCTTATTTATGTGGACGGGACTTCAGCCATTACGTCACCAACGAAATTAAAGGATCTGAAGGAAATTCTAATTTTGGCATAAGGTGCTATTTTCTTTGTATACGTTTGAATACGTCTATCAAGATTACAACTACTCAGTTGTAATCTTGGTAGACGTATTAAAAAAAAAATTACTAGTACACATTATTTTACTTTCCATGACTCTATTTATCTGCTCAATTCGCATCATCTCTGATCGTAGATGTACAAGACAAGCATTGGGATGATGAATATGATGATGAAGTAATCATAATGTATCAGTAAATATCTTCAAGGTAAATATAATTACAAAATTTACGTGTAGGGCACGCATGTGCCATATTGTGTTTAGTCGTGTCTCTGATTCCATCTCCATAGTATTTTTTCTCCAAGTATTCGATTTCTTTCGTCTTATTTCGTTTTCATATTAACATCCGATTACGTTATCTAATAAGGTAGTCCACACATTTTATTGTCACAATATTTCACAAGCTCATTGAATCACACGGTCCGCCCACGATTTGCGTCGTCGCCATAATAATTGATATTAAGATCCCATCCGAGATAAATACAGTAGGAGCTGCGAATTTCCACAGGCAAGCTCCAAGTTCCAATATTCTTCCATCTCCGCGTGGTCTCCGCCTTTTGACTTGATATAGATAGATTTTAGCGGAAATTGAGTTATGGAGTGTGACCTTTCGGTATTTCATTTTGCCAAAATTGACCGTAAACTTTTGTCAACATTGATAGAGTTTTGTAGCAACATAAAAAGTTTTATTGAATGCGACATCATAATGAGAATTTCGTAGTCTGATATCATTAGGGTTCAAAAAAGCGTATTGATTGTCGCCGCAGTAATTACTTAGTTATCAAAATTAATGGTATGCTTTCGTGTCATTACCTTTTGGTAATGATAAGTTCTTGTTCCATTACATTTTATAGCTCTAATATAATGTCTAAAGGGAAAACTCGGCCTTTTCGTAACTTGTATGTTTTTTTTTGGCGTTTTTATAGCGTCAGGTGGAATAAATTAATAAATTTAGCATGCTTAACTTTGGAAGTGCTATTGACTCTACTAGACATATTGCTGCTTATTACAAAAACGTTAAACCTTAGTTGAACCCCAGTTGACACATGTCAAAACAAAACTGTTACCTACTACAAAAAAGCGTTCTATGTACGAGTATTTAAAGATCGTGTTTCTAGGGACAGTTTTTTAGTTAGTCTTAGTCTAAACTCGGTTCATTTTCTTGTAATAAGACGGATTGAAATTATCTTCAATGACTTGACCATTCTTATCTGCCGTGATTTGGAAATAGGTACAGTTATGATCCTGTTTTTTTTTAATTTTCCGAAACGCAGAATGTGAGCATTCACATTCTGCAACTCTTCTTGGAAATCGAATGTTCTTTTGAATTAAAGTTCTCTTCACTAGACCCGCGGCATGAAGCTTACCGAAGACAAAAACGTTGCCCTAATTTGTATAAAAAATATTTTTATTTACGTAAGTAGGTCCAATTATCGTAAAAAGCGGAGAGGGAGAAACGCTATTCTGAACGATCGTTGTGCTCGGATAAAGCCTATATCAGTTCTGATTGTTCGATTCGAGAGGTTTATTCCGCGTGGGAATCCGATTTTATCTCACATTCAAACAAATATCCAATTACTTAGAAAGCTTTCAGTGTTCAAACAAAAATTACCTACTTGTACTTGAGTAATACACAGAGTAATAAGCTGTTCAATTAGGTTTCACGAAATAAAGCTTCTGTAGTGAAACCCACGTAGTAGTTTATTTTCTTTTCTATCATTAACTTTGTAGTGAAGGAAGCAGAATATTAGGACTTACAAATAATCCGAACGTGAATCTAGAATATTCGATCGACAAAAGTACCTATAGCATCGTTGGTGGGGTTCTATTGATTTTCCAAGTTAACATGATGTCACCACTGTCTGCTTCGGTACCATTCTAGCATGGTACGAGCTAAGGAAAACTAAAGTACATGTTATAAATAAACAATTTTATGAACCAGTTTCGTATGCTTAAAAGTTCTTAAGGGATTTTGAACACGCGAACTTAAAAGAAACATTTTCTTGTTATGAATAATTTCGGGTTTGGCATAAATATCGTAGCTTTATCCGCATTGTGATGAGATTTTTACTCTTAATACGATTTGTTTTAGAATATGAGTCGTGTTTTTTGCTTTGAGATGTGTATCTTAGGAAAGCCAAAAAAACTCTATGCTCTCTCTCTCTCTAACTCTACTAGTTTTTTTTATATATTAATGAATAAGTAAATAAATCGTAATTATACAAAGTCAAAGTCAAAAGTCAAAAATTATTTATTCAGTAGGACCGCTAACATCACTTTGAAATACCTAATTTATGGGACTTTGTTATTATATCTAGGTGTAAATCCTTCAATTTTGTATTGAAAAATCTACAAGTTCTCATATTTTTGTGCTAAATAATACACAATTTATACACAAATATTAGCCCTACAGAAACGTAATACATCACGACAAGGTCAACTGAAATAATTATTGAGGCGCTCCATCACCCCGCCCAGTTGAGTTTACGACTGGCGAGCTTCATACATCAATTTCTTATTACATTTCATAGACTAATTAGGGTTATCACTTCGACAAGCATGCTATAGGCGATTATTTTTTGAGACCCATTTCATTACCATTCTTTTGCCCGGCAGTGAGATAGAAGATACTCTTATAAATGAGGATGATAGACACACAATGTCGTGAGCTGTAGAGGGACGAAACCTTTGCCCAACAGTGGGTGAAGTCGCTTTGATCGTGGATTAAAGCTTTGATGTCCAGGACCAACCTTACGAAATGTTTCTATTCTGAAGTTCTGTAACTAGTCTAGAAATAAATAAATAAATACCTACATATAACTGAGATTTTTCGGGCAAGTGGTAAAAACAAATAACCTACGTAGTAGTAAATTATACTAGCGACTATACACTGAAGACAAATCGTTTATCACTTTTTTGCTATCAAAACACCAACAAACCCAAACTATACACAGCAAAATTTTGTTTAATGGGGTGAAACATGAAACTTTTGAAGCGATTAGCTGTCCAACTACACTGAGAACTGGGCGGCCAGTGTTTTACAGTAATGCAACTTTATACGTTGCAGGGAATAAACTGTTATGCTTGTCTCTAACTTCGCTTGGGGGTAGTTTAAAGCTTTGAAACGAATGATAGGCTGTACGCACCACTTATATTTTACATAAACCATTCCATTTGACAAAATGCAAGTCCATTGTCGCTTATCAGAAATTTAGAATACTGATTCCTTCAAAATGTTTTGCTTTTTTAATATTTTAAAACGATAGAATATTAATTGTTTTCCGTTTCAAGAACTCGCTCGTTCATTCGTGTTGTGCTACTAGTTATTATAAAATGTAACACAAAGCTAATGTGAGGCCACAAAAACGTGACACGCTACGATGTTTTAGGACTTTTACAAATGGTATTTACATTATGAATTATAATTTAATGGAATTTTGTAGGAGTACTTAGTTGTTTTTTACAAAAGTTTTCTATTAGTTCGTAAGAGTCAGTGGCCAACTCTGGTGACGGAATTTTAAGGTTGCCTTTGTAAGGTTACAAAGTTAGAAATCACAATAACAAATAGAATCAGGGTAGGAAGCTAAATTATATCAGTTGGAAATTAAGTCTAGTTTACTTAGCAAGCATTTATATTAAGATTTTTTCAAGATTAAAACTCCTGCCTCAACTTTTTGTAAACTGATAGTTTCAAAAAAATATAAGTCGATTAATAGTGCCTTAGCAACAAGGGTCGAATACTTCAGAAATGTCGGGATAGGTTCTTAGTAAATCAATTTGGCCGAGTCAGATAGCGATACATCTCTGGAGGAGTATTCCATTATACGATACCTTGGGAGTTACCCTCTTTGTTTTCAATCACCTTTCGCCTCACTTTACATTAAACTTCAATGTGAAATAAATCTTATTGCAACGGTGTAGAATTCAGTATCACCTAACGATGGCATTTGCATTAACGTTCATTACGATAGTCATCACAGTGAAAGTGATTATTGTAGCTGTAGGTCTGTCTGAATCAAATATCCATACTAATATTATAAATGTGAAAGTAACTCTGTCTGTCTGTCTGTCTGTCTGTCTATCTGTCTGTCTGTCTGTCTGTCTATTTGTTACGCTAAGAGGCATTTGTTATGAATCAAAAAATTTTTTCGAAAATATGTTTTTGCACATAGAAATGTACGCACTTAAAATCATATAGATACTTACAGCCGACTTTATTGTCTTCAGTAATTGAAAGGTCGGGGCTCTTCCCTTGAAGCCTTTAAATGTGACCCATCTGTGCCCTCGGAATAGCATTTTTGCCCACTAAAGCGTCACAATTTTGCAATTTTATACCCTATTGTGTCGCAATACGGATTATTTGGATTTAATAGAGTTCCAAACCATTTTGATATGAGTTGAATCTGTCGCAGTTTAAATTAATTTTATCAAGAATCATGATTCATAAAGACACGTTATGTCATATTTCAGAACTACTAGGTAAAAAAACTTTCGAATCTTTCTATGTATTGACTAATGGAAAAAGCATCATCCAGATGTTTTTTGGTGTTCGGTAATGGCTCCTACTACTTCCCTCATCCGAATCTCAAATATGTAAAGATTTGAGTGGAGTTCGACCATCATCTTTGCAAATACATCATTTTATTATTAATTTCCTGTCTGATCTGGGTTCAAGAACAGTCTAGATATTTTTTGTCAACACTAATCATTAAAAGAAAGAAGAAAAGAGGCGTGATTTTATGTATGTATGTATGTAATCATAAAAAATGTACCTTTAAGAATTAAGCTTAGATAGTTAATACTCATGTACCTATCTTAAAAGGTTCTAAATATTTATGCTTAATTCAATACTGAAACTGTAAATGAATGTGTATAAATATTAAAACCATTTTAGCCCAAAATTCTATAGCTCCGGTTTTCCTCCAAAATGTAGGTAAATAGGTGGGTATAATGAGCGAGGAAAATTCAGCTTCACGCAACATTTCGTCACGTGAAACGGAACGAAAAGTATCTAAATTGCCACATTTTAGGGTATTATCCATCTTTTGAATGTTTCCTTCTCTAAAATATGTGCTAAAATATTCAACATCTTCATTCATTATCATTAAGCCGTGTCACTCTCCAACAGAAATTTTGTAAGATTACTGACTGGGTTTACATTTTTCCTTGTTAGACAGTTGTTATTTTTTTGTTTTTATGTTATGTAGATATTATCTTCTGATACGAAGATAATAGAATAGATAGATCATAGAAATCAAACTATCTTAATTACTACCTCATTTTTATCGATCCCAAAAACCTGCTGCCTTATTTTCTAACTTGAAATCCATTCCCAGTTGTCATCCTAATAAAGCTCAACCAATCACATAATGCGAAAATGACAGTTGAAGTCCAGAATGGGTTTTAAATGTCAAAATAAAGTCCATGCCCTAGCCAGTTGAATTACACAATATGACCTCTGGTCCAAGAATAGCTGCATTCGTGGAACTTCAACAGTAAAAACTTTTCGTCGTAACTTTTCCGTCCATTTTCTATAGAAGTAGTAGTTCGAGATTACAACAAGACTAGGAAAAAAACCACTAAACCAGCCCCTGAATATTGAATTAATTGAAATATGCGTTTTAATAATGACATTTTTAAATTGATGAAAGCTTCTTAGCTCATGCTTTCAGTTTTATTCGTAGTAACAAGCTTCTGACTTGATGGGACAGACGTTGTACAGTCAGCATCAAAAGTTGATTAACAGTTTTTTTTTTACAGCGCCATATCTCTTCGATTGCTAAAAAGAAATAAACTTTGCTTGGGACATTATTATGCACTGAGAGTTAATTATCAACTATTTGTCAAAATTTTGGTCATGGTGATTTGGAAATATTCTGAAACTTCAAATGGTAATCATTTTTTGATGCTGACTGTACCTAGTTGCAATAACTATGCACATTGTGCACATACTTACTTCAGAGCCATCTCGCATCAGGCTACTTCGTACAATCTAAAATTATTTTTATACGAGGTACGAAAACTCTGAAACGGAAACAGTATTTGCAAGTGTAAGTGCAACTACGAGTATGTAATGTTGATAGAACACGCTGCATAATTTAGTTGGTTACATTTTGTTGCCGCATCGAAAAACCTGTGTACAAATAATATGTTCACTGCGAATAAGTAAACAATGATTGGAAATCAACCGATGAATAGGTATTACGTCTATCTAAATACCTCTATTTTTAACTAAATCCGTGGTCTAAATCTTCACAGAGTATCAGAGTATTTAATAATCGACCTCCATTATATTTTAACCCGACTACGACAAAACTAAAAGGAATGATTATGATTTTAGCAGTCTTCGAGTATGCATGTACGAATATGTTTGTATTTAATGATGAGAATGTTCCATCGTATCGTCTAAACTATACTAACTGGGTTTAGACTAATGATCTATTATTATTATCCATTTATTTTTGGGATGTTTTGTAAAGTCAGGCAACTACCTAACACTATCTTTTTCGTCCACAGCTAGTGACCTAGAGTCAATACGAGCGCTGTTCAATGAGAAGGAGAAGGAGCTGTCTGTGGCCGTGGCCAAGGTGGAAGAGTTGACGAGGCAGCTGGAGGAGTTGAGGCGGGGGAGGGTGCAGCCTGCGCCGCCTTCCGCACATGAGCTGGATAAGCTAAGGAGAGAGTTGATGGTCAGTATGTTTTATAAGTTCAATGGGGTGGGAGTGTGCTATATGAATGGAATGGCGACAGAAACGGGGCTGGATTTGCGTGTAAGAGATCAATGGCCAGCAGACTTCTATGAGCAGATGAATATGTGACCATAATTTTTATTCCAATTTGTGAACGTATAGTTTGTACTGTAATCAGTCAATTTAAAAAGCCCTGGTATCTTTCTATTAATAATTCGTTCCTTCAATGCGTTGGAGATATTTTGAGGCTTTTTTCATCGAAAGATCGTAATTTTATAAAGCACTCGACAATAATAGGGTGTAAATACTTGGTACTTCCAAAAGGGTAGGAGGTTTCGTTCATAAATCGCTTAGGAAGCCATTGTTTTTGAGAATAATTGGATACTCCCACCTTTCAGTAACTCCGACGGAAATTACCAACAAATCACTAACTCAACAATAACAGATAGTCACTTTATAAAACTCCATAATTACTTCCTTTTGAGGGAAAGTTCGCTGTATTTTATCTTAATTAAGATAATAACAGCGATTCGAGGTAATTGGGTACACTTGATGGAGTGTAAATAGGCGCTTAAGTAATTCTGAAGGGCACTTTGAATTGAGCAGCTGATTCGTGGATTACTGCGATGAATACAATCCGTAGCTTTTTATGACAATTGAGTTATCAAATTAACTCAAGGTGAGAACAGCGTTATTGTCAACTTATCTCGTCCCACTGCTGGGCACAAGTCTCCCCCATATTCTTCCAGCGGACTCTATCCTCCTCTACGTTCGACAAGTCTTCTTGAAGAAAATCTCTAACTCTTGCATGTCATAATACTTCTAGTACTTCGTAAGCTAAAAAACTTTTATTTATCTTGTCATATAATGAAAGCAATAAAATTGTTTGACAATGTGATTCAAACGCTTTAAGGGTTCAAATCAATGATTTTAAATTAACTAGGTTCAATTCTGGGTGGCATCGGGGTTTTAAATGTCGAGCATTACATGCTCCAGCCTACGAACGCGAGTGATGGTTACCACGATCAAACAGCCGCGAAAATGGCTTTCAACAAAATTGGAACCACTAAAGTCAATGCAATAGCGATAAACACGATTGATGCCACACGTGCCTCTTTTTTAGAGATTTGTCAAAGGGATGCCAATGCAACCCATCATGCTTAACCATAAAGATTTGATTGAGCCCCAAAAGTGTTTTTTGCGGTGGTACAGAACCCTTTGTGTGAGAGTCCGACTCGCTCTTAGCCAGTTTTATAATTCTGAAATTCGAGCTGGATGAAGTTCATCACAAGACAAATTAACAGTATTTTAATAGGAACATGTACTACAATGAACTCTTATTTGCGTAGCACGCTTCGAGCCAAGTAGGTTGCGGGCAATCGGTCGTGCCGACTTGGACTTGATAGCTGGGACTGTAAATAAATACATCTCCATTTAATAGGAATTGCGCTACGAAAAGTCAGTAGAGATGGGAAAAAGGACACAATAAAGAAAAAAGGAGGTGCTACGACGTAGCCGGCGTAGCACTTCTGTGTAAATTAAAAATCTCAGTTTTCTTTTTTATGCAACCCGAAAAAGTTGAAAAGGTAGTTTTTGAATAAATAAAAAAATCTTAGGAGGACATAGACACGAGAATTTACAAATAAGTATGTTATTTACCTGTCTTTTGCTCGAAACGTAGCAAGTCCCTTGTCCATGTGTATTTTGATAAGAAAAACTTAAATATAACGAAGTAGTTCTTTCATCATTGCATTATTGCATCATTGATTTGCCCTAGCGACAAAAAGAGTGTATTAAAAAAATATAAGTGTGTATATTATCTAGTGTTAAAACTCTCTGAGGTGCACACCTCAAAACAAAAAAATATTGCATCGAACACAAAGATCAAACAAGAAATACCGTCAATATCAATCTACAAACTCGATAGAACAATACAATACCATTGCCTCAAATAAGAAACTGAATTGAATTCGGTGAACTAGAATAACGAATAGAGCATAGGCTACGTAACGAGTAAGTTCAATATTCTAGGATATTTTTTTTTCATACATGTTATTGTGTTGACGACCTCTGTGGCGCAGTGGGCGAAGGTCCGCCTGCGATGCAGAAGGTTGCGGGTTCGATCCCCGCCGCGGGACAAATGTTTGTATGACCTACAGATATTTGTCTCGGGTCTGGGTGTTTTTATGTATAATATGTATGTATTTACAAACAAAAAAGTATATAAGTAGTTTATCAGTCATCTAGTACCCATACCACAAGCTCAAGCTTACTTTGGGGCTAGATGATGCTGTGTGAAAAGTCCAGCATTATTTATTTATTATTTATTGTTTGTTTGTCAAAGTTGCATTATGTTATTGTTAGGTATTCCCTTTTCATCCCTCCGTTCATTCATGATGAATTTTTTTTTTCTTATCAAAGTTAAATTGAGTTTTAGACCGAAACATTTCGCAACCTTATCATGAAAATATGAATTGTTTCTGAAGTTGTTCTTGATTTTCGAAACATTGTTTTTGATAATCAAGTAATAATCATGAAACTTTTTGAGATTGACAGGCCTTTGTTCATTATACTTTTTGTATAATTCTGTAAAGAGTTTACGATCGGTACTTCCTTTTCTTGTTCCTTTTCAGCAGACATTTTCGAGATGTCTCTAGCTACTTATTTGTCCCATTTACAAAAAATATTATTATTAATAGCCCGTGATGTTCCACTGCAGGGCAAAGGCCTCCCTTCGTTTCTTCCACTCCTCTCTATTGTGAGCTAATGTGGTCCAATCAGGAGAGTGAGAGTCAAGTTCGTCTCTCCACCGTCGCTGGGGTCTGCCGCGTGGTCGTTTCCTGTCCCGTGGGATCCACTCTGTAGTGGTTCGTGCCCACAACTCATCCGACATGCGGCAGACGTGGCCCGCCCAATCCCATTTAAGTTTGCCAACTTGTTGCCCGACGTCTGCGATTTGTGTTTTGGAGCGCAGATCACTATTTCTGATGCGATCAGCCAATTTCACGCCTAGGATGCTGCGTTCCATAGCTCGCTGGCAAACCCCAAGTTTGGACTTTTGCAGATTTGTCATTGACCAGGTTTGTGAACCGTATGTGAGGATGGGGAGAATGCATAAGTCCATAAGTTTTCGTTTAAGTGTGAGAGGAAGGTTTCCCTTCATCAGGTTTTACAAAAATAATATTTTCAAATCAGTTTGAAACTACTGGGACTCTAGTGTTGCATGGCAATTCCTGTCTAATTCACAATATTGAAAATGGAACCAAAACTTGCAAATACACAATAATGTACGTGTAACACTAAACTGAGAATTTGATTCAAAGTTTATGTAAAGTGAATATGGCGTTAATCTTGGTTATGTTTGTGTAGTACCTAGTTGTATTGTTCTCTGAATACCACATAACTTTTAGCTGATAATTAATTTCACCAATCAAACAGATTTGTTATAAAGATGACCCTGGCTTAGCCTAATAGTGCGTGTAGATAGTTAACTATAATCATGTACCTATCTACACAGCAATTAGGTTACTAATGTGCTGGTATTAGGGCTGTCAACGCATTCAGATTAATTAATGATGATAGACTCGCATCTAATCAACTCCGCAGAATCAAACTCCGAATTAATACTAAAATATTATAAGTATTTAGATTAGATTATTGTACACCATAAAAAGAAGTAAGAAACAGAAAATAAAAACCATGATAACAAAATGTGTAACAAAGGCTGACCTTATCGCTAAAAGCGATCTCTTACTCTCTTCTGATATTTGCATTATCACGATCAAATAAGATGAATCTAATCGCTAGCGATGAAGGAAAAATACCTTCAAGAAGGTAAGTATTTAACTAAACCCGCGACGTGGTCAGCTCCACCAGTGGTGGCCCACTGGCTGTAAGTAGTGTCTATGATATTATCTATGATATTGTCTATTTCAACAATATCATAGACACTACAGCCTTTCTTGAGTATAGGATTATTTTATCATGCTCCATACTAAAATAAAAATATTCGTATTACTCTGTTAGTTTTCTATGCATTCCTGCCAAAATACAATAAGTGTTTTGGATGTTTCCGGCCAAAAAATATGCGTATACTGTTAATTGTTTTGGCCAATTTATCAATGAATATAAGAAAAAAACTAAACTGTCAACCCTGCGGGTAACCGAGCTACGTCATGGTACCAATTCCTCTGGCAGATCCGCTGCCAACGTTTGATTCAGAAAGAGGTTAACCAACAATTTAGTTGCAACCGCGCTTCTGTCACAAACAAAATACAAACAAAAAGTTTCTCCTAAAAAGCCTTATTGAACTAACCTAGTCTAAAGTTTATATAGTTTAGTTGTGACCCAAAAAGCGTGAGTCAAGTGTAAAAGGTCAATTTGGAGGTGAATAACAAGGTTTTCGGTGCAGTGAATTGGGATTGTTACGTTAGCAAATGAGCAGATACGATCAAGCTTTCGAAACCGTAAGTTTTTTGAATTTTCTGATTAAAAATATTAGGTACTTATTGACGACCTCTGTGGCGCAGTGGGCGAAGGTCCGCCTGCGACGCAGAAGGTTGCGGGTTCGATCCCCGCCGTGGGACAAATGTTTGTATGACCTACAGATATTTGTCTCGGGTCTGGGTGTTTCTATGTATAATATGTATGTATTTACAAACAAATAGTATATAAGTAGTATATCAGTTATCTGGTTCCCATAGTACAAGCTTTGCTTAGTTTGGGGCTAGATGATGCTGTGTGAAAATGTCCAGCATTATTTATTTTATTTATTTATTTAAAACCTTCAAAAAAACAAACATCTAAGTATAACTTATGTTTGTACTCGTAGCTTTTATTTAGTAAAAGTTCTAAACACCTACCTAAATAAAAGGGTAAATTCAACACCATTTCCCGAACTTGAATGTGGTAAATAAATAAATGTACTTTAGGTATATAAGAAGTCATTGGATAGTATTAGTACCTACGAACGAGGGTAAAGGTCGGTATAAGACGGGGCCCAAATTGCATTACCTTGGGAACTTTTTCGATCAGTATAACAAACGTCACTGCATGTAATGACAACTTATAATATACTCTCTTTATTATGTACCTATTCAATGGTATTTAACCATAATATAACCATAACCAGCGCTCCAACACTCTCTAGCTGTTGGAGCAAATGCTGAGGGGTAGCCGTATTTTCACCCACATAAAATAGTGTAGATTTAAGTAACTGTTGTATGTGATGTGGCGAAAATAAAACTTTATTCCATTCTATTCTATTCTATTTAGTGTAGGTATTGCTATTAAGTAGAGCTTATTTAATATAATTGATACTAAATATCAAGATCTAGGTACTTACAATTATTGTAAATCTAAATTATATCCTCCAGCATGTCTTTTCATCCTAGTAAAAAAATCATTTAATTATTCTTAGTATCACAGGTACTAGACCTGAAAAATATAAATAAGTAAATGGATAAGGGTGAATGTTTATTCAGTTACCTGTTTAGCCACTTTCTTTAATAGTAAAGTAAAGTAAAGATTTATTGCGTGAAATACATGTAGTACATGGTGGTATTTTGTTTTTAAAAACTCAATCCGGAAACAATGTATTCTGCCAGTATGGCGTGCAATTTTTAAATTAATACAGGAAAAAAATAAAATAGATTCAAACAGTCATTCATTACGTATTTAAAATTAAAATAAATAAATAAAAAGTAAATTAAAATTGCATGCTTGCAGTAAATTAAAATCTAAATCAATTACAATCACATAACAAAACAAAAAAAAGATGTAAATTTTTTTTTTTTACTAAATTACATAATTTTTTTATCATTAAGGAAGTCATTAACTGATAATAACATTTCGCTTCTAAACTAATTTTTAACCTTATCTGAAACAATGTACGCGGTAGTTCTCGTAGTGTTTTAGGAATGTAATTATAAATTGAAGAAGCCATGCAAAAGATGCTCCCGCGCATAGTTTGAAGCTTACGCATTTTTTTTCTAGCTACGCAGATAATTCAACCGTTTCAAAGTTTTCTTAACTGTGATTCAGCAAGAGTGTTCAAAAAATTCAGTTTCCTGTCCTATTTAGGTACACTTTTAGGAGTGAACTGGATGCTGAAATGTCGGTTCTTTTTGTGTTTTAGAATGCATGTAAAATCCATATCATCTGTCGTGACTATATTGCTAAGAGCTATAAAAACTTTAGAACCTTCATTTATATAGAGCCATGAAAAGTTAGTCACACGATTATATTCATTGAGTCCCAAAAGGACTCCCTTCGTATCTCTAGATTAATACTCTCACTTTGGATTTCAGCTATTTATTCTCTCATTCTGCTAATTTACGACACCAATGTAGAGTAGAGCATTACCTTTGAGATGAAAGTTACTTAAACATTAGCTTTGTAGAGCTTTTAGCTGATGTAGGTAGTGTTTGAGGTATCTAATGGGTTGAACTTTGAAAATATCTAACTTTATTTAACAAAAATGTAAGAAGGTATGAGTTTTTTTGCGCTGATATTTACCTTGGTACAATTCAACACGTTCGATTAAGTAAAATACTTGCACTTCATAAGGTGCGTTTACACGATGCGATATCAACAGATACGATTTAGCATCGCAGGGCAATTTTTCACGTGTAAACGCTCGCCGTATGCGAAATTAAGTGTTAGGTAGATAAACTAAGTAAGTATAAGGAACTCTGTGGAACCTACATGAAAACAACTGCTTCACTTTAAGTGGACAGCATTTAAATCCTTTGACATTATTTTTTTTCATACCCTCACATTTAAAATGTTAGTAGGTTTTCTTACCTCACTTTATTATAAACGTTTAAACTTTCAATAAATGGTAATAAATTTAAAACTTCGTTCAAAAAATCCGGTACCATTAGCTACATATATGACTCGTAGACCCTGCTACGAAATCGTAAAACTTCTACGTAGGCATGAATGAACAGAAAACGTACAAAAACCGGAACTTTTCTTCAAAGCTTTACCTCGCATTATTTCAGTGAACTTAATTATATTCTCTAGGGACCTACGTAACTCTAGCTGTCACGGGCCAGGCTTCTTGAATAAGGTTAGATGAGCGAATTATACTATCCCACATTAACAAACTTGTCAGTGAAATGAGACTACTAACTTGTTTCCGCGGACCTTAGGAAGGTTTCCAGTAAAGTAAGTCGTGAGCCTAACGGCCATACTTTATTACAAGCTAGCAGCTCCGGCGGTTTTACCCGCCAGTAGGTAGGTATACCTACTACGAATTTACCTACTCCTATTTTCCATACATACATAATAAACTTTCCTGAATGAACTGGTGGGACGTGGCAGAAGACCGTGACAGATTAGGAGATTAGGAGAGGCCTTTGCCCAGCAGTGGGATAATATAGGTTAATAAAAAAAAACATGTAGGTACTTACTTATAATTTTTAAGCTGGTAGGTATCCATAGCTTTCATAAGCAGCCGACTCGCACTTGGTCGGTTTTTCTTATCTAGCTAGGGCTATTAAGTGTACCTAACGTATCCATAGTTCGGAAACACAATTGAACCAATAACCGTATGACATAGGTAGAATGTGTTTAATCCATCGGAATAACGACCATAAAAGACATAGCCCGATAAAAAAGCTATTCCGACCGGATTTTCACTGTTACTCGTCGGTAAACCGGTGACTTTGAAACGCGTACGCCACATAACACTTGTACCTAGATAAGTACCTACTAGGTAGGTAAGTGCACGCTGACCGTACCTACCTAAATTATGTATGTTAGGTAACTACATAAGAACCTAGTTTATTTTATGGATAGGTACCAAAACGTAAACAATTTTAGCATTTTACTAGTTTTCCTAGTAGTTTATTAGTAGGTGCCTACATGTATTAGTAGGTTGAGTAGGTATACCTACATACTTACCAAGTTCTCATCAATATGATCCTTATCAACTTTATTCTTTAGTGTTTGATATAGTGAGGTATCAATAAACGAAGGATATAATATCCACGTTCCCGAGTAGGTATACCTTTCTACTGATTTCTCTTTTACCCTCCAACAAAGCATAACGAAACGAAAACAAATCATTCCTAATGGTGGTCAGAGAAATCATTGACATGGAAAAGTCCATTCGCGTGGAATCAACAATTTGATACTGGTTTGATCCTCTGATCTGAACATAAAAGCCACCAAATGGCAACAGATTCTAAATTGAAAAGGTTGAATGAGGAAAATGTGATCGTTAGTGATCGGAAGTGTTTAGGTACTTACAATACAACTAACGTAGAGGTACCTACGATAAAAATCTTTAATGAAGGTATATGTATACGTAATAGACCAGGTACTAACTAACAAAACCTTGTTATCCTATTTATCTTCATACCAACTAATAGTAAATAATTTTATTTCAGTATCGAAACAAACTGAACGAGCAGCAGAATGGCCGGCTATCAGCACAGAGGGCAGCACTGGGCGCCAGACAGGAAGAAATGCGGAGCATTGATAGAAGAGTTTCCGAGCTCCAAGCCAGGTTGTTGAGAAAACGGGCATTGAACAGGCAGCTGGCAGCTGCACATAGGCAACCTCAAAGGTAAAACCAGTGAAACCTTGGTACCTATGGTAATGATAGGTACTCTTTGGTAAGGTAATAAAACCGAACCGGAAATAAATAACTTTTCTTTTGGCCTACTTACGTTAAGTATTTTTTTTTTATCTGATATGAATTTATTTGTGGGCTTACTAAGTGCACCTTTTGTGATGTGACGACACTCGAAGTAGGTAGGTTAGGTACCTACTTACAACTTACCTACTAATTAGGTAGTACCTACTTTTTGTAGACTAACACAACATGATTTTTTCCTCTTTCTACATTCCAGAACGAATAACCCCACGCCTATGCAGCAGTTGCCTAACTATCCAGCTGGTGCAGGTGTAAATAGTCAACCAAAGAATCAACAAGCAAGAGGCAACGTAGTTGCTGTCGAGCCTTACAATCATGTGCCGCATGCGCAGAGCGTCAATCATAATACCAATTTTCAGGTAAGTTTTCATGAGATTTTCACACAGACGGTGGGTTTTCATTATGATAAAAATAACCTTGTTATCGCAATCTCTAGCAAAAATTTTACAAAACGCTCCAAACCAAACTGTTCTAAAAAAAAAAGTTTGTGTTATCTGTCATGTCAATGTCAATTATTTTAGGCTATCATTTGTCACGTTTGTCACATGATTGATTTTCAAATGGCGGGAGAAGCAAACCAAAAATGTTTTTTTGTTTTGTTTTATTTTGTTTGTTTACTTTTTCAATTCGGTCAAAAAACGATTTTTGAATTTTGAACAGTTTCTAATGACTACTTTTTAATTTTCAGACTAACAAACACAGCGTCATACAAAATAATGTGCCATTAAAACAGTTTACACAGAGTGATAATATTCAAACGCACCTGACTCAAGAAGCTCACTATTTGCAGCAAAAACCTATGATAAATCCTCTTTTCAACGGCTATCCGCACATGCAAGTGCAAGACAACCAGTATCAATATCAAAACAAGCACGATGGGTATAGTCATGTACAACAAGGCATAGGAAACGCCTACGACCAAAAGTTACTGGACCAGAAATATCAGGATTACATGAAGCAGCCGCAATACAGCCCTAACAGTACAAGCAGCTCCAACAGCAATCAAACGGGTAAAGAATTAAAAATAAATGAACAGGAGTTCTTGCCAGAATTTGCTGCAAGCAAATCCGATCCGAAATATCAAACATTGCCATACAATACGAAATTTCCTCAAAGTACAAACGGTAAAGCGAAGCCAGAAGTAAACGGTAAGAACAACGAAGATAAGAATGCCGGTATAAATGTGAATCACATGACCGTGCATTCCACACCACTGTCGGTTGTGAACAAAAGCCTAGCAACACCTCTAAGTCAAAACGAACAAACATATCAGCAAGAAGCATATCAGTTGCAGAATTCTGACTCTTCTAGTAGATGTAACCAAGAAGGAAAAGAAAATCATGCATATCAGCAGAATAGACAAAGTACAAACCTAAGTGGTGAAGCTTTGAAAGGAAGCGGAGCAAATCAACCAGTGAAAACTAACTCTATAAATACTACAAGCAGCTCCTCTATAGGATTCGGGGTAAGGTTCATTCAAATAATTATCATTATTCATCATTATCATATTCCAAAAGTCACTCTATACACTAGGCTACTTTCTACTGTGTCCAGTCTGTGTGAAAATGTGTGGTACGTGGCCACCACAGAGATCACAAGTAGAGAAAAAATAAAATACTCACTACCATATTAGTAATCATCACGGATTGTATGTAAAATTTATGCATGTTTGAAAATAGCCATGAAACTCTGAAATTAAAGGCAGTAAAACGTTAAAAATAATTAATAAAAAAAAAACAAGATTTTGTCTCCTGTCAAATTAGTAAAAATTGTACCGCCTCACTAATTAACGTGGTGTAAAGTTATTCCTCGGAATAAACTAATAATAACCACACATTTTGACAGTTTACACTCAGGAATAACTTTATACCATGTTTATTAGTAATGCTGTTAGAATCTACGCTTCTACTAAGTAAGAGACATTTACTTCTGCTTCCATACAATCCCTGATGATATCTAACCTGCATCAATCATTATTCTGTAAATAACATCATTACTTCCAGAAGCCTGTGTCGAGTGTAGCACCCACCACAGTTCAGGTATCGAGTGCGAAACCATCACCCATTTACCAGACATCATCCACAAAGATTCATCCCGTCCAACCCCAGACTGTACAGCCCCAAACTGCCTCCAACCATGTAATCATTTTGTAAATAATTTATTCATACAGGTGAGTTTTTTTCAGGGCCACTGAAATATCAAAAAAGTCAATTTTCTCGTAAAATAAAAACTTTTAATGTTTTTTTAATGCAGTTCTTAATTTTGTCAAAATTGAGCACGTAACTCCTAACATGACTTTTCGATAACTCTCACGGTTTCAGATTTTCTCTCAGTGGCCCTGAAAAAAAACTCACCTGGTATACAGGTGTGGCAAAACTTTACCATATTGAGAATCGCATTTATGAAAGACTTGAAAACTTACGATTTCATCTGGTAGTTAGGTACCTACTTTGGGGTAAGTGTTCCCAGTAGAAAACAGCATAATTTTGACTAACTTGTTTTTGACAAATATAATTTTTATAGGCTTGTCTGTAAATTTTTGTTAAATAAATAAATAATAAATAAATAAATAATGCTGGACTTTTCACACAGCATCATCTAGCCCCAAAGTAAGCAGAGCTTGTGTTATGGGTACTAGATGACTGATATACTACTTATATACTTTTTGTTTGTAAATACATACATATTATACATAGAAACACCCAGACCCGAGACAAATATTTGTAGATCATACAAACATTGGTCCCGCCGCGGGGATCAAACCCTGTAAAAAAAAAAAAAAAAAAAAATAAACCTGTAGTTGCCTAAGAACCTTCTAACTACAAAAATATCCTTAATGTGGTAAAAATTTGCTCACCTGTATGCTACATCTTACAGTTGTGGTCATTTAGGAACAAGTGATACTGTTCACTGTGTTGTAAGTCACAAGTTTTACTTGTGTCTAATATTTTATGTGGTTCAAAGTTGTCACTGAAAACAACTTTGCAAATGTTTATTCAAATATAACTTCATGTTGTTCTCAATTAGATGACCACAACTTAGATGCTAACAATAAGTATCATAGCACCTAATCTAGACATCAGGGATGGGAAAAAACCCTGTAGAGAAGAAATAAGACATCTCGATAAATCTGCTGTCTATTATAGCTAAGAAAGGATGTACTTACCTAACATTAATCATTCCTATGGGAATACAGTATAGAATCTGTACCTAATCATAATAGCGTCACGTCGAAATTTCACTAATACTCGTATGCGCTTGGCGTGGCTAAAAAATATAATA
Source organism: Epirrhoe tristata (assembly GCA_951394285.1). Taxonomy (NCBI): domain Eukaryota; kingdom Metazoa; phylum Arthropoda; class Insecta; order Lepidoptera; family Geometridae; genus Epirrhoe; species Epirrhoe tristata. The sequence continues at coordinate 6,435,490 of OX596150.1, read as the reverse complement.
GTTGGTTGACCATTCAACTTAATTTGTACAACTCTGGTGAACTAACTTTAACATTTTAGTAGGTAGCTTAGTTTCTGTAAATAAAGTAGGTATGTTACCTTTAATATGAGTCTGATACATAAAAAGCTCATCTTAATTGATAATTTAATGTAGATACGTAATCCTCGATACTGTTTTATCCCGCTTTGAGAATCAAACGGATCTATAGTATTTTTCACGTAGGAACGTATCCTTATAGAACTTTAACGTTTTACGCTGTACAACAATGAAAAATGTTGAAATAAATAAAATCAAGTGATAATACTATAAGATACCTTCTCAAAAGCCAATGTTTTTGGTCTATTTCTTTTTTAATAATTTGAGAAATTAACTTAAAAGATCCTTGTCACGGAACCGTTCCTATGTGAAAAGGACTATAAGTGGCGTGGCGTCAGACAAACGTCTAACTTCACGAATGCTTAGATCCGGTTATTGTTAAAGTATGAAACACACTGATAGATTGAGAAATGAAAAGTCTTATCAAAATTTTTGATTCCGACGGGATTCGAACCCGCAACGATCAGACGATCCTCCTAAAGCCGGAGTGCCTTACCATTTGCCCACAGAATCTATGTCGTCACAATCGAAATTTTTGATAAGCTCATATTTTATCGGTTATAGCACCGGTAAATTTAAAATGGTAAATTTTGTGTACTTTTCATTTCTCAATGAAATACCTAAGTGTGGTTTAACACTATAAAAAAATAAGTAAGTATATAAATTATTCACTGATAGATGCAAACAATGTAAATAAAATGTACCTAACTACCCAAATGTGCGAAGCTTAAACATGTGTTTGTAACCCAACAGCCAATCAGAAACACAGCATCAGGACTATCCTCAAGTTCTCAAAGTATTCTTCTATCGCCGCCGCAGAGTGCTAGTACTCCGCTCTCAACGCCAGATGTCAGCACTGACAAGTCGCCCAAACCGGCGCTACCACCGAAACCCACCATCAAGGTATTAAGATTGTGTTTTTAAAGACCTAAGTACAACATGGAACAATAAAAAGATTTGATTTGGGAACATCTCGGTACGGTACGGTACTACAGTAAGTTCGTATGAGTGGCCAACCCTGGTGACGGATTTTAGGCCGCCTTAAGGCGTCCGTCATACATAGCCGACTCAATAGCCGGGACCTACAATTTACCTTGCCCTCCGAAAAACGGAAATGTATTATTATTATACAGGGTGTAAAAAGAAGTCTACCGAAGCCGAAAGGGGTTGGTACAGCATCCCAACACACATCCAAATCCAAAAGGATTTTCCGACAAAATCATTATATCCGGAGAAAACAGCGTTTGAAGATTACTGTTTGCGTATGTACTGGGCGCGTTGTTTTACGTTGATTGCTGGATTTTGAGTTTTAATTATTATGTTGTACTAGTAGTAAATAACCGTTAAATAAAAGTAAGTAAATAACAGAAAATGACGTAGCCAAGTCAATTTTTTTGCGTTTTTTTTTCGCTAAATATGTTTAGAATCATGGTCTAATTGCAACCCCTCAGTTTTCAGTAGTAGTCTACACCCTGTATAGTAAAACTAGCTGCGCTCCCGCGGTGTGACCCGCGATTTTTTCATTTTTTCGGGATAAAAGGTACAACCTTTAACTATGCCAAATTTCAGCTAAATCTGTTCAGCGGTTTGGGTGTGAAAGCGTAACAAACAGACAGACAGACAGAGTTACTTTCACATTTATAATATTAGTCTGGATTTTTTGTTTTTCTGTATTAAGAATTTAATAGTCATATTATTGCCAAGTTACAAATAAGATTTAAATATCAATGATTTATCCACGCCAAACAAGTTTTTTTACCTAACTCTATTTAAAACAATTTCAGACACCGCCGCGGCAATCAGTCAACCCAGATGGAGCTTTCAACCAATCCACCGAGAACCTACCCGCCATACCTATCCCTGACTCTGACGGCGAGCCACAGACTCAAAAGGAGACAAACGGTAACGAAATGATCATCAAAGCCCGCCCACTGACGATACGAAAACCACCAATGAGCGAACAGCCCAAACTAAGAAATAACACAAAGAACGGTGTCAGCGTCAGCATAAACCGTCGAATCGAAATGCCGCCTGCTTTCCTCTTCCCCGAAATGGGTTTGAATTCTGAGAACGAAGGAAAGAAACGTGATGAAGTGGATAGAGCTCAGAGCGTTTCGAGTGAAGAGAATAATGTTGTGTCGGATATAACTGAGCAGATTAGTTCTGTGGCGCTCGAGGAGGAAGTCCCGGAGAGGCGGAAGAAGGGTAACTTGAAGCAAGGAAGAAAGGCGCCATTGGCTCGACGTGTCAGCTTTGATCCTCTCGCGCTACTGTTGGATGCCAGTTTGGAGGGAGAATTGGAACTTGTCAAGAAAACGGCAACTCAGGTAAGATTATGTAAAAGATATTAATTTAATCGAGAAGGCGTTGGCGGGACGATCTCGACGGGTTCGAGAGAGAGTGGTGGGAGATCGCCAGAGATAGGGACGTGTGGAAAATTTTGGGGGAGACCTTTGCCCAGCAGTGGGACACAATAGGTTGATTAAAAAAATAATTTAATAATATGTCCTCTAAAGTGTTATATGATTGAAGGAGTGGAACTGGGAGGTTGCATTTATATACAAAGCTTAAGATAATGTTATTTTTGACACGCTTATTACACTAACTGCCGCACTCAGAGACACTTAATGGCTACTTAAGTCGTTCCTTAACAAAGGATTTCAATATAAAACCGTTACTAAGCAACAACGATAAGTAGACATTAGTGACTGAGTACCGACACAATGACAGATGATAGGGAATAAAAATTAATCCCCATCTTATAATTCCAGGTGCAGAATGCAAGCGCTGCAAATGACGAGGGTATCACAGCTTTACACAACGCCATATGCGCGGGACACTTTGAGATAGTCAAGTAGGTATATCATTCTACTTCTACATCTCTGGTCTGGGTGTTTCTATGTATAATGTGTATGTATTTACAAACAAAAAGTATATAAGTAGTTTATCAGTCATCCTAGTACCCATAACACAAGCTCTGCTTACTTTGGGGATAGATGATGCTGTGTGAAAAGTACAGCGTTATTTATTTATTTATATACTTATTATATGTATATATTTATTCGTATTAATACTTTGATTTATTACGAAGAATTTATTTACTGAAACTAAGCTACTACATATTTACATATATTTACAAAATACAACAGGATTAGTCAAGCTATCTAAGGATCGTTACAAACGATCTATAGATAGCTCAACTGATCCAGGTCACTGTCAGTCGGAAGCGTGCCCATAACACTGGCGGCATTACCACGCTGGATGGCAATGCTGATCATTTGAGCCAAAAATGTGCCAGCTTTTATTTATTTAAATAATATAGTATAGCCTAATGTTTATATACGTGTAGCATACCTACTAGTTATGTGATATTTCTAAATTATTGATTGAAACAGCACCAATAATACTGAAACTATGATAACTATATTATCATCACAGACCATACATAATGTGTTTTTATCGTATGTAATATTGACTTATTCAGGGTAGAATAAGTCAATAGGTACTACTTGTACTACTTTAGACATCTCTGTAGTTTCTTTTCAAATGTCATGTGTTTTCGTCTATAAGGTGAAAGAAATAAGAACGTTCGAATTTTACTAAATAAACTTAGGCCTTTACATCTATACTAGATTTATACATCAGGAGGCAACCTATGCCTACACTTAACGGGACGCTGTAGTGCCTGGGACATTGTTTGAGATGGAATAGGCTTGTAGCACCTAAACCATCCTCTCAGCTTAATCAGCCGCCCACAGGACGTCAATAGTGGAGCTGACTAAGCTGCTACTAAATAGCGTCTCAATAATGTTCTAGGTTCTTGGTAGAACTCGGCTGCGATGTGAACGCACAAGACTCAGACGGGTGGACACCGCTACACTGCGCAGCTTCGTGTAATAACCTCGCGATGGTCAAATTCCTTGTCGATAATGGTAAGAAACAAATAAAATCCTTATTTTTTTTTTAATTAGGAAGAAAGTTGCCAAAATGCTCAACTGGTTGAACAGATAGTTGAACATAATTGGACTAGAGTCCTATTGCTACTAATGAGGACAGGGCGCAATGGCGCGCATTAGGGGAGGTCTATGTTCAGCAGACCTCTGTGGCGCAGTGGGCGAAGGTCCGCCTGCGACGCACACATAGCCTTACCCTATGTAGGTACTATTATACAAGAAAAATACGATGTGTTTTCTACATATTTTTATCATAATATCAAATCTTGCGTTAATTGTGGGGCACCCAATTATCAGCTTAAATTGAAAGCTCGTGGTCGTGCTTGCTTAGTCGTTCTCGATAGATCGTCGAAGTTAAGCAACGTTCTGAACGGTCCGTATATGGATGGGTGACTGCCAGTGGCATTTTTATTTGAGCGCCTCCGTGCTTCTAACGGAGGCCTTAAGGCGGCCTAAAAACTCCGTTAACAGAGTTGGCTACTGACTCATACGATCTTACTCTTTTTATCGGAAGCAGGATAAAACTCTAGCTAAATTCCCGAAAGGCAGATGGCAAGATTCAAAGGAGATTTAAAAAAAAAATTTTTATTCAGCTTCAATTATTAATTTCTATAATTTATATTACAGGAGCTTGTATATTCGCAACTACGCTGTCCGACCACGAGACAGCGGCTGAGAAGTGCGAAGAAGACGAGGAAGGATTTGACGGCTGCTCTGAGTATCTTTACAGTGAGTACTTACTTACATTCAAAACATTTCCTGTAGGTTGAAAACGGATAATATGTAGTTACAGTTAGGGCATCCAACAAAGAAATCACACATCACACATAATAATAATAAATAACCTACCCTTTACCAGTTAGCCTATGACATTCTTAAAATATAGTGGCAAGCGACACACTGTTATTTATTTTATTGCCTTATATGTCATCGCACGTTTAGCCACACCGTACGAGCCGCAAACATTTTTCTATTGAAAAAATGCTGCTGACGTCAAAAACGCACCGCATTTTCTGACGTCAGCATCATTTTTTCTATTCTATGTGCGGCTATAATGTGCGATGACCATAAGCCTTGCTTCATAAACAGATGAATATCGGATTTAATCTATTCTATTTATTCTACAGGTGTTCAAGAAAAGCTCGGAATAATGAATGGCGGTGTGGTTTACGCTGTGTTCGCTTACAACGCCGCGCGGAGCGATGAACTGTCGTTTAGCGTCGGCGATAGATTGCAAGTTCTGCGTAAAGGCGATGACAACGAACGAGAATGGTGGTGGTGTCGTGACAGTCGTGCCGATGAAGGATATGTGCCTAGAAACCTGCTTGGGGTAATGCACCCATACTAATATTGTCAATGTTAAAGTAAATCTTTCTGTTTTTTACTTTTTCACGCCCAAATCACTGAACAGATTAGGCTGAAATTGGCATGGATAAAGGTTGTATCCCAGGGAAGGATATAGGATATAGGCTACTTTTTATCCCGAAAAAATGAAAACATCTCGAGGGACCGCGGGTCTCACCGCGGGAGCGCAGCTAGTATTATTGTAATCCTACCGGCTGCGCCGACTAATCTTCCTTTTATATCGTTTTACACCGTGCCTTCAAATGTACAACATTCATAATATACTTAGTGCTAGCGCTAACTGCATACCATGAAACATCGGAGAGAAACATAAACTACAAACGTCAAACCATAACGGCCACGTTCGTAAACGGCATTCGTCTATCATCGGCGAATATGTAGAGGGCCCATAATACAGTGGTTGTGTTGAGTAATGCAGAGATAATGTTTTCAGAACATTCCTTTATTACAGTTTTTGTTCTTGCTAGTTTGCCTGTTTTGAATTTATGAAATAAAAATACTTCGAAAATCACACTAGCAATCCTGAAATATAAATTATGTTTTATTGTTGCAGCTTTATCCGAGAGTGACCGGTCAAACAGATTGAACCAAGCAGCTGTTATCAGTGAATCTAACATTCTTGTAAATACAATTAGTTCTCATTATTTTTTTATGTATTTATATCACTGTAATCTAATATCAATATTGTATACAATTTTATGAGATCTAAGTAATATTTTGTAAATATTTAAACATGTTAAGTTCAAAACGAATGAGATTATATTGATTTATTGTACATTTTATAAATATGTGAGTCATAATTGGATATAAAATTTGTAAAATTATACTTAGGGATGTCTGCAAATGTTGTGAGATTTAACACATAAACTGACAATACAAAATAATAATGAATCTGTCTTTTATTTCTTACATGCTTTTTACAAGATCCCTAGGTAATGTCTGAGAATCTGTTCAAACATTTGAAGCAAGTCTTGGCGCCGGCTTTCAACCGCGGGCAAAATCGCAGTGCTGCCGATCATGCGAACCAGAATTCGGTAGAATTCGTCGAAAAAAATTGGTATATTGAAATAAAAATTGGTAGATTTACATTTAACCAATTTCGCATTCTCAGTTTTTGTCCAATCGCCTAAACATATTATTATAATTTTGTAGAAAAACGAAATCATTTTCAAGTAAAAGCTTTATCGACGAACGAACAACAAGTGATTTCGTATGTCTTTCTGTACAGTGTACAGTATTTTTGGAAAATTTTATAATGTAGGTAACCTAGGTAGGTAGGTCTTTGCATACAGAATACGTAAAGCTGCCGGTATTCAACCGTTTGTATACATACGGTTAGGTTTATTAATATTGCTTGTGAATTACGAGAATTAAAAGTGTAAACAAAACAAGTAGGTGTTGCAATGATTTAAAATTTTTCTACTCGTATTATATCCCAAAGGAAAAATCGGTAGATTTGAGGGGTCTGTCGGTAGATCGGTAGATAGTTAAGAAAATCGGATAATACCGATTTTTCGGTAGCATCGGCAACACTGCAAAATCCCTACATTTGGGGAGACGAAAACCTGAATTCCCCACAAATTCCCCATAGCTATTCTTTAAAAATAATAGAAATGTTGATCGTTTAGGCATATTTTTTTCTCGTCCGTGGCTCCAATTGCTCCTTTATATCTGGATTTTCCTTTATTTTACTAAACATTACATTTTGAATGGACATATTCAAGTTAATCTGAACAGTTTTGATTATTCTGTAAATACTAGGTATCAATATAATTACTTAAGTGTACGTAAGTAGTAGGCTTACAACTTTCTTGATGTGTACATAGTGAACAACGTTCGTTGTTCATTATGAGTCATATGAACAACGGAATTCCCATAATAGTTTGTGGGAATTCCCCACCAATTGAAATTTTAATTGAAATGAATGAACTTCATGCTTCATTCAATTCCTCAACTTCCTGCTTTATTCAATGAATCTCGCGCCATAGAGGCTCGCGCACTATAGTGTCTATAGTCCGCTATAGCATAGAGAAAGATATCCTGGCGCTGGCGGCGGCGTCCGGTACTATCTCTATGGTCCGGTATTTCTTAGATCATTGCGTCCGGTCCGTTCACGTTCACTCACCCCACCTATTTTATTTATTAGCCACCACCGTCTCCCAGTGATGCCAATTGACGACTTTTGATGCTAAATTTGGCAACTTTTACACCAGTTTAGCACTTTTATTTCTCGTCTAGCATCTAGCACTTTTTTAGCACCTTTTTAAAATCATTATTCAAATAAAACAGTAACGCTTTAAGTATAAATAATTGAAAATGAGGAGGCCTATACTCAGCAGTGGGTGAATGTGGGCTGATTAGATAGATAGATAGATAGAATTGAATGACTAGCGGTTCAGTTAGTATTTGATTACCTACCTACCTACCTAACCATTACTAGAAATAGTAATTGATAATCTGAATGTACCTAAAGCAAAATAGACTTGTTGTGAAACATTAAAGTGTAAGTAAATAAAATAAATAACCAATAAGTCAAACTGTAGACTTTAAATCCTATTTTTATTAAAGCAATAGGAACAAAGACAAGCTTCCTTCTATCTACGTCTTAGTTTTCCCTGTTTTTCCTCTACGTAAATCCTGATCCCATGGAAATTCCAGGCTAAGAAGTAGCTTAATAGAAAGTCTCATTATAATCGGTTCAGCCGTTCCAGAAATATCCGAGACTTCGTTTGAGTGGGTGGTACTCATTAGTTGCCCTACAACCTCGTCTATACTCCAGTGAAAGTCCCATTAAAATAAGTTAGACCGAAAAATCAGAAAATAGACAGAAAAAAAATATATAAGTAGGTATAGGTAAGTAAATGTATGTTTTGGCAGACACCTCAAATTTGTTTATAGGTATGTATGTATTTAATGAAGAAAAGTTTACCTTTCTGCCATCTTTCATTAAAGCCTAGCATAATTTTAGCATCTTTTAGCACTCTTTTTACAGCAATCAAGCACTTTTTACGACAACCCAGTTGGCACCACTTGTCTCCTCCCTCACCGAACCATAGGATACACCGCCGAACGAACGAAACAAAATTTTGTTATTTTATTTTGTTGGCCGTTGCGTGCGTGTGGTGCGACTTGCTTTGCGTCTTCCGAATTCCGCATTTTATTTTATTTCTCTAAAATAAATAAGTTTTCATTACATTACATATTTATTTGCCGTTCCGATTCCTGCTGCGCTTGTATAATTGCATTGCATCAGTCGGAGCAAGACTCGAGTGGTTGTGGTCAGTGGTGTTGGCTTGCTTGGTAAGTTCTAAGTTGAGTGAGCTTGAGTTTTCTTTTGTAAGTTTATGAATAACTAAAACAACAATATCGTCAGCAAATCTAAGATGACAAGGAAGATCATTTAGGTCTCCTTGTCCCGTGCCACAGAATACAGTAACACATGCATGTCTCTAGAGACAGCATAGGTACCTACCTAGCTAGCTACATAGAAGCTTGGGCTTGGATGAACTAAAGTATCTTCTTGTCTGTCTCACCCCCCGGTTACCTAGGTCACCCTACAGGGTTGGTAGGTTAGATAGTACCTACCTACTAACGTTCAACGGATCTGTGATGTAAAGGTTCGCCTATTCGTGAATGAAGTTAGCCGTTTTGATGTGCAGTAAGTACCTACACAGTTTAATTTTGTATGTAAAAGCGCCATTGCGCAATTAGAACACTTAAATGTATTTTTCTCTATGAGCTCAATGCATTATGCAGCCATACGGCGAACTTCACGAAGGCCTAGATCCGTTGATCGAGCCGTAGGGTACCCTTTTGGATCATAAATATACCTACACTTCGCCCAACGGATCTAGGCATTCATGGAGTTAGCTGTTTGGCTGCGCAGTGAACACTTTTTTATACAAAATTGTGTTCTGCGCAGACAAACGGCTAACTTCACGAATGCCTAGATCCGTTGGAAGAATGGTACCAGGGTAGGTACCAACTACCAAATAAAACTGATACACATTTCATAGAAACTTAAGTTTTCTGGTGGAAAACAGTGAAACAAAGTGACTTGAAATCAACTATTTTTTGAAAAACTCCTTTTCTGGGCAGACTCCAGTTCAATGCTGTAAACTTTGATTATTTACTTGTCATTTACTTGACAAGTAAATAATCAAAGGCTGTAAAATGTTGCCCTTGTGTATAGGTTATTAGGTTCCTATTAGGAACTGCCCCTTCAACTCAGTAAGGTACTTCCTATCTGTATTCTGTGGTAGGGGTAAGTAGGTACCTACCTACCTAAGAACTTATCATAAAAAATAACGTATGTATGTACTCACAAATACTTATGTTTCAGATTTAAACAAAACATGTGTTGCGACCAAAAATGTTTCTTTTTTATCAAAGTGAGGACTGGGAGCTTGATATTTGCATATATCAATGCGGTAAGCCACTTTTACCTACCTAGCTTATTCCTATGTATGTAACAAAATGTTAAAATGTTAAAAGAATTCTAGGCTCTTACCTACTGCAGAGTGAGGTCTCTTCACTCGAGTTGCCATTTCGCATGAAGTGTCATTAGATTTGTCATGATACAAAGTGTGTTCAAAGTAACATTATTTATTTATTTATAAAAGGTACAAGTATTGTATGGGTTATGGCTAATAGTATTCTATAGCTAATAATTAAATAAAAGGTAATTAATTTTACACATAGGTACTTAGCCTAGATAGCCTAAAAATTATCATCTTTTGTTCAACACAGTTTTTTAGGTTTATAAGAGACAAGCTACTGCGCGCGGCTTTGACCGCGTGGTAGGTGCCTACCTACCAACATTTTGAATAGCCTATGTGTTATTCCAGGTAACTATCTACGCCTATTCCAAGTTTCAACCAAATCGGTTCACTGGTTTAGGCGTGATTGAAACACAAACATACAAACATCTAAACAAACTCGCAAACTTTCAGCTTTATTATATTAGTGGGATGGGATTACATTCCCACCAGCTCGGCAGCAGTGTCGCGACAGCATTGCATCGGCAGCACTGCTGCAGTGTCGCCCTCTCTACACGCACCGCCGCGACCTACCTTACCTCCGTCAATGAAAGATGAATTTCTATGCGAACAGAGCAACTCTGCTGGCCTGCTTGGAATGAGTGCGACAGGCAGCATTGCTGCCTGCTGTCGAGTTCGGAATTATTTTTTTCTTATTTCTTAAATATTTTTACTTATGTAGGTAGTAAGTACTTGACTTTTTTCCTGAGCAATTTTGTAGGAAAAAACGCCACTGCGCAGACAAACGACCTCTGTGGAATTTTTTCTAAGTCCCGGCCGCCTTCTAATCACTGCACACCCTTTGGTACACCCCGACCGCGCAGTGGGCGAAGGCACGCCTGCGACGCAAAAGGTTGTGGGTTCGATCCCCGCGGCGGAACCAAAGTTTGTATGATCTGCAAATATTTGTCTCGGGTCTGGGTGTTTCTATGTATAATATGTATGTATTTACAAAGTAGTAGATTTTCTTTGGCCATGGTAGTAGGTATAACAGTTATCTGGTTCCCATAGTACAAGCTTTGCTTAGTTTGGGGCTAGATGATGCTGTGTGGAAAAGTCCAGCATTATTTTATTAATTTTTATTTCAACGGCTAACTTCACGCATGCCTAGATCTGTTCAATGTACTGTACCTTACCTACCTACTTGGTTTTTTTATGTATATGTAAGTATGAAATTTGTTTCAGGTGATAACCGGACTAGGCGTTCTTGGGTTACTTTGTGGACTGATAATTACTATAACAGCATCATTTCATAAATATTATGATTATAATATGTATTATGTTTACTATAATGAACAATTATGGATTTTCAACTACTTATCAATATGCTTCATCCAAGTTGCAGTCTCATTCATATGCACTGTTCTGCTCCTCTTTGGAATTACTGAGGTGAGTTTTCCCGGTACCTTATTAAAAACGTGTTAGAGTGGGTGAAGTATAAGCGAATTTCACGTTACGTTTTGGCAGCAAAACACGGTAGGTCCCATTTGTTCTATGGAACACACAGACTGAACTAGCCAGATGGAACATGACGTAATATAACAATTTGAGAAAATATTGTCCTTATTTGTACTATAGAACAGTTTGTACTTTTTTTCTTATATTGTTCCATAGAACAAACTAAGTAAATAGGTACATATATAAACTTCTTGAAGTTGATATATTGTTTATTTTTATACATATACTTAGACTTACTATTATTATTTCGTTTTTGATCTAAGTCAGCTCGGCTTTTAGCCGGAAATTTATCTAGAGCATACGGGCCTAGGCCAAGTGTGCACTAGTTGTTGGATGAGCATTCTCATTGCTGTAGGTTTGTGAAGAATCCGAAGAACCGTCACTATGTAAAATTTTTCTGACTATCCTACAAGTATTTAGTATAGCTTTTTGTAGAATACCAAAAATCTGCTTTGGCAATTCCAGCACATCTAGAGACTTGAATAACTGATTTGGAATTACTCCTGTAGTAGAGAGTACAATGGGAACAATAAGAACTTTTTCAAGTTTCCACATACGCGTAATTTCATCTTTTAAGTCTATGTATTTTGAGAGTTTTTCTGCTATTGTGGTCTGTAGATTGTGGGTATTGGGGACGGCTATATCTATAATAAGGGCTGTTTTATTGATGAGTGTTATGTCTGGTCTATTGTAGTGAGTTGTTTTATCAGTTAGGATTGCTCTATCATAGTAAAGTTTGTGCGTAGTGTTTTCCAACACAGTCTCAGGGACGTACTTGTAGTAAGGTGTGGGTCGCGCATTTTCTGTTGTAACAATAAGTTTGTACTTTGTGGCTAGCCTCTGGTGTATGATGTTTGCGACTTGATCATGGCGATGTTTGTAGTCAGATTGGGCAATCGTTTTGCAAGCCCCTGTGATGTGTTGGATCGTTTCTGAGGAACTGTGACATCTGCGACATAAATCCGTAGTCAAGTTTCGAATCTTCATTACCTATGTGTTTTTTATAATTCCGTGTTTCAATTACCTGATCTTGTATAGCAATCATAAAGCCTTCAGTCTCCGGGAAGAGTTCCCCTCGGCCGAGCCACTCGTTCGACGCATTTTTGTCGACGTTAGGTTGGCTCAGGTCGTGACGATGTCTCCCATGAAGAGATTTGAGGGCCCATTCGCTTATTAGGGTCTGTTTGTCAGTCTGTTTTTCGTTTTTCTGTGAGTTAATATCTTGTAGGTTTAGTGGTGTTAATTTTCGGTCATTCTGAATGATTGCCTCGTGAACTCTAGATGTCTCCGCCTTTGCATGGAAATATGTCCTAAGAGTCGCTATTTGTTTGTTGTGTAAGCTGTAGATGTCTATCAATCCCCTACCTCCTTCTGATCTCGGCAGAATTTGTCTTTGGACACATGCTCTTGGGTGATGTTTGCGGCTTTTGGTCATCGATACGTTAATAAGACGTTGCATGTCTTTTAATTCTTTTTTGGTCCAGTTTATAACTCCAAAGGAGTAGGTCAGAATGGGTATTGCATAGGAATTGATGGCCTTCACGGTGTTTTTGGAATTCAGTTGTGTTTTAAGAACTGCGTTTAACCTATGTTTAAAATTTAAAGTGAGCTTGGATTTTACTTCTTTGTGTAATATTTGTTATGATTGATAATATCCTAAATATTTGTATGTTTGATTTTCACTAAGTGAAGTGATTACCTCCCCGGATTGCATATCGTAGGTGTGTTGGTAGTTCTGTCCTGCTTTGATTGAGTTTATTTTACACTTATCTATTCCAAATTTCATTTTAATATCAAGGGAAAATTGTTCAGTGAACTGTATTAAACTTTCAAGGTCACTTTGTGAAGAAGCATAAAGTTTGATATCATCCATATAAAGGAGATGGTTTAGTTTATATTCAAGTGTGTCCGTCTGTAAGTCAACTGTTTGAAGAGAATATCCTATATGTTGCGAGTTCAGAATATTTGAAAGGGGGTTCAAAGCAAGACAGAACCATAGAGGACTAAAAGCATCACCCTGGAATATTCCTCGTCGTATTCTTATTGGGTCAGTTTCAATCAGGTTTTTAGATGATTGAGTGCGCAAACGTGTTGTCCACTGGTTCATGGATTTTTCTAGAAAGTTGATAAGCTGCGGATGAATCTTATAGATTTCTAGGATGTTTAAAAGCCAAGAGTGTGGTACTGAATCATACGCTTTTTGGTAATCAATATATGTTGTGTAAAGGTCTTTCTTTTTCTGTTGTACCTGTTTCAAGATAACAGAGTCTATCACTAACTGTTCCTTGCACCCCTGACTGAGTTTTCTGCAACCTTTCTGCTGTTCAACCATTATCTTGTTTTGGTCTTATTATTATTTTTATATATTTTTGATAGTGAACTGTACCATGTCATTCACGTCTTATACTCGTATGTATATCTCTTCATGGAAGAATTTGAAAAAAGCGATTCCCATTTAGTTATTAAAAACAGGATCAAAAAAAAAAGAAAAAATAAATAAAATAAGGAGCTCTAAACGGTGAAGGAAAACATCGGGAGGAAACCCGTTTTAGTGTTCTTATAGGCGGCGATGGGCTTGCAACCTGTCACGTATGGAATACTAACTTCTGCAAGATGTGGGCATGTATCAAATATGTGTTTGGACATGCCTCTGACTACCCCCCTTAGACATCTTCAAAGGATCTGGAATAAGTAAGATCTGAGAGAATGTCTACCGCACCTTGGGGATACAGTCGTGAACCTGTTTTTTTTAAACAGGACCAAAAGCTAGTAAGTATGTAGGTTCTATAGTACAAATAGGGACAATATTTTCTCAAATTGTTATACTATTACATCATGTTGCATAGAACAAATGGGACCTACAGGCAAAACACAGTCGGGTGAGGATTTTGAATACTTAAAGATCTGAGATTTACCCCTTGCCTCTGGTATGTAGTATGTACCTAACCTACCTACCTAGTGCACGAAAGGAGCCTTTTTGCGGCGCACTTAAAATCCTTTCACCACACTGGTTTGAAAGAACTGGTGACACGATAAGAAGATGAAGAAGAACCTACCTAGTCATAATCATGTTTGGTTTTTTATGTTTCAGAACAAACCAGTTCTTGTGAAAGCCTACGTGATATACGGGATGCTTCAGCTTATGATACTCATTACTGTGATGATTACACTTTTCGCTTCTGGTGTTCCTACAGTGGCCGGGGTTCTAATGTTCCTTGGATGTTGTAAGTAATAGTACAATACGCACAACCGATATTTGTCTCTCTGAAGTAGCTGCTCAGAACCCATTTTTGATGGCGCCTAAAAACGAAGACAGCGTTGTATAGCTGCCTATAGACCGCTTAGTTTGTTGCATCGTGCTATCTCGCTTACTCTACCAAACCTGCGCAATCGTTTAGGGCACCTAACTTCAGAAAGGCAAAGATCGGTTGTGCGTATTGTACTAATAGTACTAAATAGCGAAAGACTAAAAGAAGAGTTGGTCTGAGTGCCTTTCCACTAGGATATTCTATGATAATGATAGAGATGTGCTGTGTGTGAGCATGTGAAAGCTAAGCTACGAAACTGGCTGTTTCCACTGATGCTAAGATATACAGCGGAACAAGTAAGATGTGTATCTACAAAAAAACATTGCTTAGTAAAACCCGTTTCCACGCAATGAATATCATTGGTTGATACCGCATAGCAACGTAGCATAGCACATCTCTGGTGGAAAAGCGCCCTAAATGCGAGCAAATGTGACTCGTCAGGGTTTCATATAGGTACCTATACATACCTAGTATCTACCTACAAAGATTGATTGTGCCTACTTTGTTATAATTTTGTGTTATCAGTTTGCGTGTGTAGCTCATAAAAATAAATTGTAAACTATGTAGGTGTAGGTTTATGGAATCGTTCTTAGAATTATAGTTCGTGGAATGCGTTGTATAAAGAGGTACCTCCACTAGTAACTCGAGATTGTTGCGGAAATAGTTACCTACTTATACCCACCTACACTATTATAGGTTTACAGGACTACAACGTTATGTGCGTATTACCACATTCCTAAGGAGGCGCAAACTTTGGTATACTAAGCACAACGGATCTTTAGCTCTCTGAAGTTAGGTGCAATAGACGATTGCGCAGGTTTGGTAGAGTAAGCGAGATAGTACAGTTATAGGCGTCATCAAAAATGGGTTCTGCGCAGCTGCGCAGCTCTATTAAGTAGCTACTATAAGTAGCTTAATAGAGCTAAAGACGACCTGTGGCGCAGTGGGTGAAAGCCCGCTTGGGACGCAGAAGGTTGCGGGTTCGATCCCCGCCGCGGGATAAATGTTTGTATGATCTGCAAATATTTATCTCGGGTCTGGGTGTTTCTATCACATAGTTCTGTGGTTTCTATGTATAATATGTATGTATTTACAAACAAAAAGTATATAAGTAGTAGGTATATCAGTTATCTGGTTCCCATAGTACAAGCTTTGCTTAGTTTGGGGCTAGATGATGCTGTGTGAAAAATGTCCAGCATTATTTATTTATTTAAAGAACGATTGTGCGTATAGGTATCTACTTATGTTTATTTTGTTTGAATTGGTATTAAGTACTGGCTGTTCTACTACCTGCTTACTGGATTTTTTATTAGAAATAATTAGATTAGGTACAAAACTGGTTTTTTAAATATGTCCAAGTAAGTAATTATTATGTTTTGTTCCAGGTATCTACTTGACGATCATCTACATGGTTTATTTGACTCACAAAGGCATGATCAACCCTGAAATCCAGGTGTTTACTAACCCACCAAATATTGTAACGGTTTAAGAAATGCGTATTGTGTGAGTGTGTGATTCTATTGTGCTCTGTCTTTTAGCAAATAGGTGCTAGTTGGCACATAACACTATTACTCCTGTTTTGAGCCAGCCACACATACGTTTTTTTTAAGATGCTGGTAGTTGAAAAATTGTTGGAAGGTTATTTTTTAAATTTGCTGATAGTAAGGCAGTCAATATTGACATGCTTTTGTTGTGAAAAAAATTGTTTAAAAATAGTCATAAACTGGTAGCACCATAGCAAACCCACTTAGAGCGCCAACCAATACGAGGAGAGTTGATGGGGCCTGCTTGTTGGCCAGTGATGTAGAGATTTAGAATGTGCAGTAGAGATAAGTGAACAAAGAATCTTCATTTTACTAATACTTGAGCCCAGACATCTAAATCCGTGGTTGAGCTAAAGGTACCCATTCACGAGACGTCCATTTGGCAGACGTCTTTTTGAACTGGACGCATGGATTTAAATTTGTTTGGAAATCCGTATGGAATGGACGTTGTTTTTACCATTCACGGAACGATCTTGGAAGACGACCAGTCCATTTGGATAGGTGGACGTATCGTGAATGGGTGCCTTAACAGTTTATTTTGACTCTGTTTTTATTCTGTCATCAATCTACCTAGCTCTTAAATAATGAAGGAATGTTTCTCGAGGTAACTATAACTATCTTGATTGTGTCTTGTGGTTTTCACTTGTCTTGTAGGTACCTACTTACATCAAAGTTACTATTTGTTTGTATAACAACTTTATTTTGTAGAGTTGATTCGTCCCTAATAGAAATAGGTTTACAAGATATTTTTTTATAAACTTGTGAAGAACAGAAATAAATTAATACAAAATTAGGTAATCTTTTAACTAGGTACCTACTTACTTACCTTTTTGTCCTGTAATGTCATAGCTGTAAAGTCAATGTGTAATGTGGCAAAAATAATTGTGGTTACTCAACATGCATCAAAATGTGTGGCGTTGGGGTAAACTTTGCAAGTAGTATTAAAAAGGTAACCGTAACGTAAATGTGTTTTTAGGTACACAAGGCCCCTGTAAAAGCAAAAAGATGACTAATATTTTAAGTCTACTCTCAAATTTTGACTCTATGATCTGTTATTAATTATTATTCTGTCGTCGATTCACCTAGCTCGTAATTATAAGTGCCTTATTGAACCGGCCTTAGGGTAAGAAATGTTTCTCGTTTATTTTAGTTTTGTTTTGTGGTTTTGTCTTAGGTTTATATTGTCGGTAGGAACTCGCCGAATAACAAAAAAAAATGAGTTCTTCCATAGTTACTTTATGTTTAATTATTTTATCATCTTTATTTTGTTGAGTTGATTCGAGCCTAGTATTGTTAAGTGATGAGGGTTTTTGGGAATAAAACTAAATTGTTTTCTCTTTATCAAAAACAGTCACAATACAAAAATCATTTTCATGATTGTGTTGTAGATCATAAATCTGTCAGAGCAGCGTCGTCTGTCAATTAGAAAAAAAACCCTCGTTATTTCTAATTTAAGGACTGATGTAAGTTCATATAATTTTTAGTTACGATTGTAATAGTAAACTTCTCTTATTTCATATTTTACTTCTTTTTTTATTCCCTTTGCAACCCTATGTATCTACTATTTTATGTTTATGCCGCAGCCAACTGTTTTAATCAACGGCGCCGTTCAACTAGCGACTAGTCCTTAATAATTTCTCTGGAAGTTTTTTTTTCTTAGAAATTGAAAAAATAATGACGTTTTGCTAAATCAAGCTGTTAATCGCCCTTCGTTGCTGACTATACCTTAATCAATTGAGAATAGAATTAATTTTGATAGTCTCCTAATAGTAATTTTGTCACAACCAAACCAACGTACCTTCATCTTCGACTTCAAATAAGCGCAAGAGATTGGGTGATTTTCCACTCTCCGGCCAGGCAGCAAGCACCGGTACCGGCGCCGGGGCTTCGTTTTTCTACTGAGCCGGTGTCGATATGCCGGTTTTGGGGTAGTAGTACCTACCTACGACACGGACCGGCTACAATTCTTATATCTACAGTACACATGCGGTTTTGCAGCGAGCCATACAATTTTGCTTGTACGGTGCCGGGCCGGTAAGTGGAAAATTGCCCAATATCTCTGGAATTATAATGAAACAAGTATTTAAAAATAAGAAATTTATTGCAACTATCAACTAGTTCACATTTCTCCTTCGTCGGAGTCTTCAACGTCCGCCAGGGCTTGTTTAGCCAGATTCTCGGCCTCCGCGGCCGTCTCACGTGGTACCACCTGGTGACGACCCTTGGTGTCCTTTGACACCCACGATAGTTCTAGCTCAAACTGCTTATCTTTCAATTCGTCGTGAACAAGGTAGATTCTGGAACATAATAAAAAAAATGAAATGGGAATAAAACTTCAGTGAACTCTTTCTTTTAAGGATAGATTGGACAAATATTTATAGCACACGCATCAACTCTTGAGAGCTGCCTGTGTATTATAAAATAATAATAATAATAATAAGATAAAATAAAGTTTATTGTGCCGAAAACAGGTGGCTGTACAAAAGATTCACGTAAACTAGGTGTATTGCAGGATTCATGATAGGTCTGCATAATAAAATTCTGGACTTGTGGATCCACAGATAATCGAGGAGTACCAAATTCTAATTTAAATCAAAAGGGTGATTAATCTAGTTAGACTAGTGTGCGTTACCCCAGCGGCAAGTAGACTCGGATCGAGCTGAAACTTTGGGAATAATTAGTGCCCTATGCTCTGTAAATGTGCCCCAAAAATGAAATTTGTGCCTATCAAGGTTTCGGAGTTATTCGAGAAAATAACTTGCCGCTGGGGTAACGCCGAAAAACGTTACCCCAGCGGCATGCTTTTTACCTATTGGTCGTAGCCAAGTGGGATAAAGCTTAAAAGATAGCTTATATTTGTTAATATAAGTTAATATAAGTTCAAGAGTTAGAGGCTATTTTCGATTTTCACAAAAACTCTTCTAAACACTAAAACATGCATTTTTTTTAAAAAACAACTAGGGCACCAATAGGCACAAATTACATCGCACCTTCTCCCAAAAAACCATATTTGTGCGTCCAGCCGATCCGAAGATATGGACATCTGTCAAATGTTACCGCAGCGAAAATTGCCAATAACTCATCAACCACAGGGGGCACAAATGCCGCTACTTGGCCTTGGAAGTGCACAAATATAAGCTATCTTTTAAGCTTTATCCCACTTGGCTACTACCAATAGGTAAAAAGCATGTAAGTTATTTTCTCGAATAACTCCGAAACCTTGATAGGCACAAATTTCATTTTTGGGGCACATTTACAGGGCATAGGGCACTAATTATTCCCAAAGTTTCAGCTCGATCCGAGTCTACTTGCCGCTGGGGTAACGCACACTTAGACTAGTATGATTAGGGGCATGATTTTCTCAATTTTGAGATGAATAGAATTTTTCCAATCACTGAATACTTACATTCTTGCTGCCTCCTTGATAAGTTCTTTGACAGTCATATCGGCTAGCTTAAGCTTCTCAATTTCAGTCTTAGCAGCTTGTTTAGCTTTGCCTACAGCACATCCAAAGTATGACTGAAAACAGAAAACAAATATTTAGAAATTTTCCAACTGAAAACCATCTTTTGCCTCATTCACTCTCATTACATTCTTCACACAAGTTCACCGGTTTAGTGTACTTTTGACCTGTTAAGTAAGTTTAGACTTCTTCTTTAAAAGCTTTCACACAACAGGATGTTGTAGTAGCTGTGACATTATTTGAGATAGAACTCAATATCTCGGACACACAGGCTTGCTCAAAAACAACCTTCCTCTCGGCTTAAAATCTACTTTAATTCCCTTCCGCTTATCCCACACTAAGTGGAGTCGGCACAGCATATTGTATTCTTCCTCCATTCACTCCATTAAGTGTTAATCCAATCTTTTCACATTCATATCATATCTCACACAATCCAACCATAACTTCCTCAGCCTTCCTCTACTTGCTACCTTCCAGCAACACTCATATTCATAACTCTTTTGGTATCAACTTTATAGTAGGTATAAATAGAACAGTTTACTTACAAATGAGACACCACTTGGTTCTAGCATAAACATCTGAGGTCCGTCATGCTGTGTCCAGGTTCCCATGACAACAGAGCAGCCATACGGACGGACAGCACTGTAAAGTGTGTATGCATGCATGAACATAGAAACACGCTCATTCAAATACTTGAGCGGGACAGGTGTGCCATATTGGGATCTGTAGTTTGAGGCTTCTGAGCGGGCGGTCTCGCAGATCTGTCTGGCATCAGATATTAGGCCTGCTACTGCCTGGAATTAAAAAAGTATGTGAGTGTTGTGGAACCTTCGGTACGAACGAGGTTTTCAGCTTTGACATTTGGCATTTGTGAAATAAATAATTTTAAATCCTAGAAACGCTATTCCGTACTAGCAATGTAGCAATCATGTTTTGCGTTTTGACATATTATGGTATGTGTTGAGACGGCCCCTCGCCTAGTCCCCATCCTCGATACCGTACTTGTTTCAAAAATAATAATATAAGTACTAAAAATTATAAAATTTGTTTGCAAATCTCATAGGACACACTTTTGACACCTAGGCATAATGACCCCTAAGCTATTTTGGTACTACATTAGACAGATACAAAAACTGCTGTTTAGTCATACTCTAATAAACTTCACAGAACAATGAAAAAACAAGCACATTGACAATCTACAAATAATTTTTGAGAAGTCCTGACAGGCTTCGAACTTGGAAACACCATGGGGCTTATTACAAGAAAATGAGTTTAGACCAAGTCTAACTAAAAAACTGTCCCTAGAAAAACTATCTTTAAATACTCTTTTTTTTTTTTTTTTTTTTTATTATGAATGGGTCATACATAGAACTCTTTTTTTGTGGTAACAGTTTTGTTTTGACATGTGTCAACATGGGGTTCAACCAAGGTTTTACGTTTATAAAATAAGCAGCCATCACTTTAGCTATAAGCTTTGAGTTTTAAGTCCATCACAACCTCTTTCAAGTTGTGTTCAGGTACTTACCATTCCTACGTGCTCATCAACATGGAATATTCTTTTGTTGGCGCCAGGTTCATACAATTTCGACGTGACTAACTTCTCCACTGCGAACACAACTCCATCCTTGCCTCGGAGCGCAATAACTGTTCCTGAGTTTTCCACGGCTTTACCTGCGTATTCTACTTGAAAGACTCTTCCGTCAGGTGAGAATTGTGATGCCGAAAGATCATACTGCAACGAAGTATTGGTAAAGATGACAAGTCATTTTTGTTTTATGAATTATTTTTTCCCTGCAGGTAAATAATACCGCTTTCTAGCCTATTCTAAATAGTTTATCTATTAGTTTAGTACATTTAGCTTCTAATTATACAAAGGATATAAGGATAGAAGCATCTGAACATGGTTATGATGCAAAGCAAAGTAATAACGCTAGAAATACTCACGCCAGTGCCGATTGAACTCATGATTTAGTTATGATACGGGTTTTTTGAACGATTTGCAAGGCAAAAATAAATACTTTCACGTAAAAATTGTTCAAAATACACGGTTTTATTTTCTACTTTCGGGCTTTCGGCCAACGATGACAAGCAAACTCCGATTATTTGATCAGTTCTCGATTACTTACAGCTAAATTATCTGTCAAAATTTTGCGTTTCGTTCGACGTCGAATTTAAACACAGAGCAATGATAAACTACTATGATTTATTATTTATTGTTAATACGATAATCTATAGGTATAATACTCTAAAGCCTAGTTTAAAGTCAAAGTCAAAGTATTTATTGCTTACATGTGAGTGTTGGTGTTGTTCGGACTAGGCTTGTATTTTTTAGTCGAGTAGCGAGTAATATAGTCGCTAAACTACTCGCTACCTCTACTCGACCTAGCGAAAATGGTTTAATTATCCGAAAAAAATGCGTAGATATCATTGGCGTAGATCGTGGATAGAAAAAGAATTTGCTAAAAAATTAATACATTCTACTGATTCGTAACAAATAGTAACAAAGAACAGGCTAGATTGACTATTTAGTAAACTTAAAATTTGATAGATGGCGCTGAAAGATCAAAATAAATATTGTTTGCCTATCTGTCTATGAATGATTGTTGAGTTTTCCAGTTTTCCTAGCTAGATGGTACCCTAGATGGTAACTTAGACTGTTTGTTTGAGGAACTGAGATTTCAAGTAGATAGATAAGTAGGTACTTACCTACCTACGTTACTTGCCTAGGAAGGTACCTATCTACCAACCAACCTAAGTAGGCATAGTGTATTCTGTGGTATAGGTAGGTATTTAGGTAGGTACAGTCAGCAACGAAAGTTGATTAACATTTTTTGATGTTTTACAGATCTGAATATTTCCGAAGTCCGTAACATTATGACCAAAACTTTGACAAATATTTGAAGATAAAGTCTTGATTTGTAATTATTTCCCAGGGAAAGTTGATTTTTTTAGCTAACGATAACAAAAGCCATTCTAAAAGTCAAACTGTTAATCGACTTTCGTTGCTGACTGTACCTACCTATAGTCCTTTTCACCTAAGAACGGTGCCGTGACAAGGCTTTTTAAGTTAATTTCTCAAATCATAAAAAAGCAAATAGACAAAATCCTTTTATAGTGAAGTTGTACCTTATTATCATTCTATTTCATTCATTTCAACATTTTTCATTATTGTACAGCGTAAAACGTAAAAGTTCTATGTGTCAGGGATACGTTCCTACGTGAAAAATACCTACTTTATTATGTAGGTACCTATAGAGTGGTATCTTATCTACCTACCTATCATTAAAGGCTCACAAAACACTAGATAAGTAGGTAGGTAGGTATCTATACCTATCAAAATTATCATTAAAGAAATCTATCCAAAAAAAAACCTATCAAAATGGGTTTTGTGAGCCAGGTTGTACTTATATCCACCCAAGTTCAGCCAACATTAACATGTCAAAAGAATTTACCCCTGTTTACACTTTTTCGCCTCCCCAAAAACTTAAAACTTTAATAGTATACCTAGTGGAGGGAATGGAATTCATGACGAAAACTATCTAACATATTTAGGACACTGAGATCATACATACCTAGATTAGATAGGTACATCATACCTAACTGAGATGGTCTATACATAATAATATTATCTATCTCTCAGAGTAATAAACCGATACCTAGATAGGTACTTACCACAGAATAGGACCCTGCTAATAAGTACCTACATAGGTACACAGGGTATCCAATCTGAGTACGATAGTAGAAGGTAGGTATAGGTAGGTACCTACTATAGAAATGTAAGTAAGTACACACTTGAAAGGGTTTTCCTCCCTTCAAGTGGTAGAATAAAACAAAATGAGCTTTTCTATTGATCCGCGAGGAACGTGCATTTTATGCTAGAGCTCTTGTGTTGTGTGAGTAACCTCTTACTGACTTTTAGTCGATGTGTTTTGTCTTTAGTAGAGAGTATACCTAGTGGGCTGTTTTTTTTTAAATAAGATTTAAGTAATCATGGACTTCGGATTTTTTTATTGTTTAAAAAATATAAAAGTTGGTAAAAAAGTAAGTACCTACTTAAGTAAGTGGCCAACTAAAAAGTTGGTAGGTATACTTAGGTAAGTTCTTAGGTAGTTATAGGCAGCCGCAGGGATATACCGGTTAAGGTTAACAACCGAAATGAATCTGTTATTAACCGAATTGAATACCGGTTACCCCAAAAAATAGGTTAACCGATACATTTCTGTTAACACTAACCGAAATGATAAGGGTTTTTATCATAAGGTTCAAATTGGCGCATTTTCGGCGTGTACTGCGAGTAAACGTAATAACATGACATTCTTTTTCAATTTTTAACTTTTTCCTTCAAAACTCAAATACGAATTATTCTATTGGTAACCCTTTGAAGCGGTTAACAGTTATGAATGGGTTATCCAATCTCTGGGTATGGGTACCTATTAGTGATTCTTTATCATAGAACAATCGGGGTAGCCGCTGCTGGTGCGCTACCTTCTTCCATGTTCCAATGAGCAACTAATTAGAATTAAAAACCAAGTACGAGTCAGACTCGAGCACGAAGGGTTCCGACCGTAAGTACTATATATTATCTATAAAAACGGCAAAAAATCACGTTTATTTTTATTTTGTTTTTTAGTAAGCACCTATTTGTTGTTATAGCGGCAGCAGATATAAATCATCTGAAAATTTCAACTGTCATCAAAAGATAATCACGGTTCATGAGATACAGCCTGGTGACAGACGGACAGACGGACAGACAGACGGACGGATAGCGAAGTCTTAGTAATAGGGTTCCGGTTTTACCCTTTGGGTACGGAACCCTAATATCGTCAACTCAATTAGGTTTCTTCCTACATAGGAAGAATTGGAAGACAATTATGATTTGAAATAAGTATAAACAGGAGAAAAATAAAAAAAGTACAAAGTAACCTACTAAAAGAAATATAAAAAGCATAAATAACAACAAAAAAACTATACTTTAGTACCTACCTATCTACTCGTATTACAAATTACTTAAGTTAGTTAGATGTTCTAAGTGTAGTTATAGCCTACCTACATATCTTTACATAGGTAGTTATAATAAGTCCCAGAATTCGCTGCCTCCGGGGAATAAAAGGATAACTGCAAAAACACAACTTTTCAGGAGAAGCAAAAAACATGTTTTCGTTAATAACTTCACTAATACTGGACGTAGACGGATGGTTGATAGCTTTAAGCATAGCTGATTTTTTATGAAATCTGAATGTTATACTGACACACGCGTAATTTATGCGTAAGAAGAGATATTTTGAAAACAAGAAGTTATCTTCTTGTTAGTCAAAATTAATCATCGTCCATGTTGCCTAATGTCGGTTATCATTTTATTCACCGTATTTTCTAGCGTAAACCTAATATTGTACCACGTGTACCACGGTCCTACCATTTTATTCAACGCTTTTTTAGGGTCGAAGTGTATATGATAATAGGTGATTATAATTCTAATCTCGTAAATATTGTGTCACTTCGTTTATGTTAAGCGCTTTTAAATAAAGTTAGGTAGAAGTAATCACCTATTGTTTTATTATTTTCAAGATGTTTTTGAGTACTTTTTAACTAGCAAACCTCTTCAAAACTGTTCTAAAGTATTAGAACAAGGTTACCTTGCCTTGAGATAAAATTATGATGAGTAAGAAATAACCATAACTATTTCATAAGTCTTTTCAAGCCTTCAGCTATGTCAAGCATTAAAAACTTCTAGATTTTCTTTGAATTTTTTATAATAACGATAAAAATCAGACATAAAATCACATAAAAATATTAGCAATTAGCATATTTCATCATCAACATTCCCCTGCCCTTATCTCATGATAAGATGGGTTGACACAGGGGGTAGTTCACGCTCTGGTCCATGCCATAATGTTATTCCTCCACTCACTCTTATAATTCGTCAACAGCTGTGCATCCACTCCTTTTACATTCATATCATCTCTCACACATTGCAACCACTTCTTCTCTAGCCTTTTTATACTAGCATACCTCCAGCCAAACTCATATTCCACCTCATAACTTGTCCTTACCATGCCAATTTATTTGGAAATAGGTGCCACTTTCAAACTTCCCTCCCCGTATATAGGTACTCATTCCTTATCTTACTTACCCGTTAACATGAGCTCTTAACGATGACGGAAAACATGGTGAAGAATTCTGTAGCTTAATCAGCTCTAAACTACGTAAATATAAGAAGAAGTTGTCTATACGTGCTAGGCAAGCCTCAAGCCATCTCAAACAATGTCCCGGGCATTACAGCGTCCTATTGAGCGTAGGCATTGGTAAGTTTCCTCATGGCGCTTTATAAATCATTTATTAAAGATGTAAAATTTTTCTTATCTAACCATGGGTGGGATACACAAGCATACATACATCCAACTCATTTGCATCGCGGTAACATGCACTTTACTTTCATCCATCTTCTGCATTTCCTAATATCCATCTTTTCCTTGGTTTGCATATCGTCCCTGAGACCTGTGGCAACTTTATTCATCACGTATTCATCCTCTTTAACGTCTTAGTCAATATTATCGTCGTTCTGGAGAACACATCAAGGAAATTACTTAAAATCGAAGTAGACTGGACATAGGGTTTCACAATCTAGTCTACAATTTAAAAGTATGGTGACAGTGAGCTTCTGATAATTTCGCTGTCACCATATTGATGGAGTGAGGAGTTGTTCAACAGAACTACTCAGAAAATAGTCCTATTGAGTTGGAACTTAAGACATCGTTCGAGTTTCAACTCTAATGTTTTAAAAATATGGTGACGATAAGCTGATCTGATGATTAAATCAGGAGCTGTTCAATGGAACTCCTCAGTGAGTAGCAGTAAACTACCCGAGTTTGGGCTCATATTAATCAGCCCACGGTAGTCCATTAATTGTATGTTAGTTGTTGACTACCATGATTGGTTTAATTTAAAATAGAACTAGGTACCTAACAAAATCTTATAACCATTGATCCATACCATTGATTTTTTTGCAAGTTGACGTCCTAGAATGTTCAAAATTGCGTTAGTCGCACTTAAATGTTGTCAACCTAACAAATAATAACCGTATTATACACCGCTTTAACAATCAAATCTTATGATGGTTCCCTTTCGCACAGACTCTAACAGCGGTATTATACGAAACGTATGGACATGTTTTCACGAGAATAAAATGATAACCTGCGTTTACCATTGTATAGACGAATATTTCTTACGTGAATATAATTGTATGACTCTTTGTCATATTAAAAGGTGTGGGTACATTTTGATAATATTATATTACAACTTTATTCTTGTAAGTTTAGGCATGTCTAGAAACATCGAAAAGTATTGTAATATTTTGTATCTCCGTGAATAATTGTACGAATGTTACGAAAAAAATTGAGCAGATGTATTAGCACCCAGAGATCCCAAATATGGCATAACACTAAAACTAAGATAATGGCAGTTATCCGTTTATTCCCCGGAGGCAGCGAATTATTTTAAGAAGGTAAGAAGTGTAGGTATTCTTTGTATGAGAATAAAGTTGTTTAGGTAACCTTTTTTTTTTTTTTTTTTTTTTTTTGCGGATAGAAAATCTGCTCACAGACATCCAATTACGTCGAGGGAACGTAATTGGGGTGTGTGGGGTTGTCGAACACCCGACGACCCACTAAAAACTACCCGATGGCCGGCCTCTATGCATAATGAGGGGCTCCGGGATCTCCTACGGAACGCACGCGGTGCCCCTCTCGCATTTTGCCTTGAGCACAATCCCGGTAATGGCACCCACAGCCACGCCCGGCACCCACACACGCGGTTGTTAAGCCACGTGCGTGGAGCTCACGACGACACTTGCCACACAGTGTCGCCGCCCTCCCGGGATCTGCATGATGAGCAGCCAGAGCCCTCACTCCGACCGCCCGCAGACCCGAAAAGTCCCCTGTTGGGCAGGGGATACCACTCGCCCCCTCGCGGGGCAGGCGGTGCGGGGCTGATGTTGCCAACAACCCGTTCCCGCCTTCCATCCCGAGCGGGTTCGGCCTCGCTCCGAACTCACTCCGCGGCCTCGTCATCCAGACCATACAAGTGACTGGTGCCAAGGCAAGTCAGTCAGTGCCTATCCGACCGAGTCGCCAAGGCACCCACATCCCATGATGCCGGGCAAGAGTAGCGAAGGCGGCGATATTGCGTACCACGCACTCTCCAGAGGAGGTATCACCGCCTTCCACCTCTTCGGTGTTCCGCCGCCTACGAGCCTACCAGCTCGTCCTAGTTTCATCCACTGCGCCCTCTGCGAGTCAGAGGGACGCGCGGAGAAGCTACCCCCTTCGTCAAAACGGCCGCAGAGGACAGGGAGAGCGGCAACGAAACACCGACACTCCTCTTCCACTGCGGCCCCGCCGCCAACGCATCAGACGGTGCGCCACCGTTTGGTCGCGGAAGATAGGGCGAGCGGCAACGACACACCGACACGCCTCTTCTCCCGCGACCCCACCCTCCTCGGACGCATGCAGGGCGTCCCCGCCTGGGATTCCTTTTAGCTTCACCGTGTCTCCCTCACGGCTACTGAGCCCCCCCATCGCGACAAGATTGGAATCCATCGGGGGGGTGTTTAGGTAACCTAAGTTAGGTTGACCCTAATATAGAAGGAACTTGCTCTTATCTCTTATAAACAACAGAACTGAGCAAGAAAACGTCTGTCTTCAAATTGAGACTTTTGCTCTTTAAACTTAGTCCAGCTTTTCCATTTGACATCCAAGCGGTTTAATTGTTCCTCGAGCTTTGAATTTGTTTCAAAATTATTCCACTTCTTTGTCTACGGACTTGGCAACTCGAAGGTAAGGAATTAACTTAAAATATGAAGTAAAGTTACGCGAATGCTTTTTGTGCGTATCTAGGTACGCCTACGTTGTTTTCCTTTGTTTTGATAAGTAGCAAGAACATTTTTGAAGGGACTGTCATGAACAATAGCTGCTGTTGTTTGACAAATAGGCATAGACCAACCAGTTACAGGGTTTAGCGTAATTTGGTTTTATGCAGGGATGTTACAGATGTGTAATTTCGGTTACGGATATGGATTGGATACGGATATTTGCAAATTATTATACCGGTTTCAGTTACGGTTACGGATATTAAATAATTTCGGATTATCTAGGTAGTTTCGGTTTCGGATATTAGGTCGGCCTAAACGCAACGATAGCGCGACGCAAGTTCTAACTTTTCTAGTAGTTTACCATATCAAACATCTGTCCTATCGCATGAAGTGATGACCCCATCATCACATTGTGGCATTGTGACACTGACACGTGATCATTAAGTTTGGAGACTCCACCTAATACTTATCCGAAATTATTCGAAACTTTTATATCGGTTTCGGTTACGGCTACATATATTTTTTTATTTCGGATATCCCTAACATCCCTGGTTTTATGTAGGTACGGCGTTTCCTATAGGTAGAAGCAGTCAGAGATCACATGTCATAGCTATTTCCAACGAACTTTGTCCATCACATTGTTAATACAAGTTTACTGATTATTTCCACGATAGTTTTAAAAGTACATTATCCCTTCTTTCAGAATTTTAGTTGACAGAAATACCTACCTTCTCAAACGAAAGAGTTCTTCGAGTTTGTTAGCAGTGTGCATCAAATGAATAAACTACGAAAGGATTGTTCTAAAAAGGATAAAAAGTCACGCTAATTAGGATGTCTGCTACGCAAATAATAATCCCAGTTTTGTTCATTTTAAATGCGGCGGGCTCGCAGCCAAAAAGTTATCTTCGCAATTTTTTAAATTCTTTGGACAGCGCAATTACACAAATATTTACCTACCCGTCCTTTGAAATAAAGTGGGATATTTATAATTTGTACGGGGTTATGTGGTTTAGGTATAGGATTCATTGTGGGATGAAGGTAGGAGTTCTTTTTTTTGCTTGCGACTTTTACATACTAAGGCTGTCATTAATAAACACGAACTAAGATGGTATTAGCGCTAATCCAAAGCATAAGGCTGTAGTAGGTCAATTCAGTATTAATAAACAAAGACCAAGGAGGAACTAAGCTAATTCGACTCTACTCTCGGAGTAAGAGTTACTCCTAGGCGCCACCTAGTATAGAGATGGAGTAGGCAGACGTATCATGAATTTTGTCATTTTTACGTCACAAAAAAAGGTTGTGCAAATAGGATGGATTATGTTGATGATTTGAGGAAGAATTGAATGAGGATGGATACCTACCAGTTTCAAAAATGTGGCGAGTGAAAATTTACAAGAATCTATTGGACGATCTCGAAAAACTGAACTTAAAATCCAAGTAACGCTGCATAGGTATAGATTTTGTGGTGAAAAACCATTCGGATAAGCAAGAAACAATAAAACAGTTAAAATGACTAAATACTTTTTTATGATTAAAAATTTTTTGGTCAACAAAGAACACCAAAAAGTTTTAGAAGAATAAAACCTCTTTGAATAAAATAGATTGTCAAATACAAATTATTGTCTTTCTACAGAGATAGACAATATTTTGAATGATAATATCATTCGTTCATTCACTCTTTTTCTACTAATCCCGATGTAAGAAATGTATTACTCATTCGAGACTACTACCAGTTTATTAATAACATCAAAATATTCAAGTTGCTCCTTCGTTACTAAAGAAGTAACAAGTCTGAAAGTAGTCTCGTATTAAGCTAGAATTAGGGTAATCTAATTAATAAGGCCGCTAGAGTCTGGCAAATGAAAGTAGACCCTGAAAAATCGCGGCAAATTCAAAAAATATAAGCGTGGCAACCCATTAATTATAAGTATTAATCTCTATATATAAAAATGAATCCCTTGGTCACGCCATCACGCGTGAACGGCTGGACCGATTTCACAAATTTTTTTTGTTGTTGAAAGTTCCAGTTAAAGGCAACTAGATGACGTTGCTAACCTTTGGCTGAGGTCGAGATGGCGCTATTATTGCATTTTTTAAAGTTTCAGAAGATTCTTGCAGATTTCAGTTCTATTTAGATGTATGGGTACCAGCTAGTAAAATATAATTATTCATAATATAATTATTCATAATATAATTATTCATAATAATATTACAAATATTAATAATACATTTGCCATTGTTCTTATAATTAATGGGTTGCCACGCATATATTTTTGAATTTGCTGCGATTTTTCAGGGTCTACTTTCATTTGCCAGACTTTACTGGCTGCTCACACATCACACATACTTAGCTTCTCAATAAATTCTTGAAGTGAGTAAAGTTGCTTTAGGTACATAATTTTATAAAAATCCTTGGTTTTTATCAAGTCCTATACATATATCCTTGAGTAGACACAGGTCCCCCAAAACTGCCAGGAGACAGGAAGAAGCTATACAAACAAGTTTACTGCCCACTTGTGTCTCTCAGTGTATCAATTCTTCCTTGTTTGGTTTGACATAAAACCTACTTTCAGAGTTACACGTAACAAATAAAAAGCTACTTTGCTAAGATAAAAGTTGGGAACTATTTTCCCTCAGAGCGTGGGCTCATTTCTCCCATGGGGGGTTTCATCGACAATTTCATCGAATACACGCGTCTTCAAGTTTCAGTCAAAGAACATACTAAAATGGTATGAAGGTGGACTTTTTCCTCTTAGTCTAATCCTAATCTAGCAGAGGTGGGGCTTTCTAGAACGCAGAACAGGTACATGGACGCACACAAGCATAGTTATAAAGTTAGCCGAGAAATATCCATTTAAAAAAATAATGCGGTCTCCCAGACCGCTATCAGGTGGTTAAGGGTTAAAAATTCGGCGCGTGTCTAGTCTGCGACCACCTTAATTGAGTAATTCTATCTGTAATATAAATGTATGTGCACTAGCACTATGCCAGTACTCTCAGTACAATAAAGGAAACTGGGGCATGTCGTAGAACCTAAAAAGCTCGAAAACGTGCGCTGAAGAAGTCTATTTAGTGATGTGACCATCAGATAACACAACTTTTAATAATAAAGATTGTCAAAAGTTCTTGTTATAAACTGAAACATTTCAGTCGATATGCAGCTGTAAATTACCAATTACCTGGTTACAATAGCTCCCGTCTCGAGGCTCAACTTTGTTGAGTATGGGCCAAGTTTGCCCATGAATAATATGTTGATTCTATTCATTCACTTGTAAGTGCACTTACTTGCACAAAGTCGCTGAGCAAAGTGAGCAATGACTAGTAAAATTGGCCTAGAAATAAAATGCAGTAGGCCTCCTTGCTGGAAAATCACTGAGTTGATATTACTAGCGTATGGAAAAATAAAAAATAAAGAACCGTGTTGGTCGAATAGGGTTGTGCCTCGACTTTCAATCTGAAGGTCGTAGGTTCGAATCCCGGCGTGAATCAATGGATTTTTCGTTTCGTAAAATTTACATGCGCTATAACACGAGCTCTTAACGGTGAAGGAAAACATCGTGAGGAAACCCGCAGCTTAGTCAGCCCCCACACGTATCGACGTCGTTTTTCCTGTGGGCTAGGCTGATTAAGCTGAGAGGATGGTTGAGGTGCTGGGCAAGCCTATTCCATCTCAAACAATGTCCCAGGCACTGCAGCGTCCCTTTATGTAGGCATGGATTGCCTCCTGACGCTGTATAAATCATATAATATAGATGTAAAGGCCTAAGTTTTTTATGGAAAAATATAAGTGAGAATGTTAGGTGCCTACTTATCTAAAGATTATAAAAGTAACTTTGTATCTAACAGTGACTCATCATATTGATCATCAATGATATTTTATTACATTACTTAGTAGGTACGTTCCGATTACACGGATAAGACCGATTAAGTAAGTATTAGTCATTATAACGAAACATTTTCATGTAATAAAATACTTAATTTTTAAAACTTGTTCCTAGTATTTTTCAAAACTACCTGCAATTTTTTAACATAGATGAAAAAAGGAACTCTCAAATTGTTCATGGACTTGTAACGTCGCTGCCTGTACAAGACTCGCGCATTTTGCTCAGTCAATCCTATCTTGAGTGCAGCCATTTATTCCTGGGTTATTTCGTCCCGATCATTCGGCAAAGTGCTGTGAAATTCTAATGGCAGGAAAACTGAATTTGGTATACTTGACTAAACAGAAAAGTGAAAACGTTGCTATCAAGGTTTTAGGTTCATTGAACCGGAGTTTCTTTGAGGATCGTAGGTAAAAAGGATAATATTTGGAGGAGTGACCATTCATTGTCTCCAAAAGCTTCTGAACAGTTTATTGAAGTAAGTTGAAGTGACCTAAACCTTGCACACACGAGAATAATAACTTTGCCGGAACATCAAATTGAAACCGGACTCTATGAAATAATGTTACTTCCATAAAATTTTATATAGAAACTTCACATAGCGGACCAAGACATTAATGGGGTTATCTATGTGTCGTAAAATTCTCTATTCTTTCCATTGTGCACTTTGTTGCAAAATGAGCCAATTTGGAGTTTTTAGTATTTTGACAGAATTTTCTTGATTTGTGAGTAAGTATGACTCATTTAAAATATTATTTTGTTATTTAAAATACTAAAAGAGATTTTTTCTAATGCATGGTAAGCAGGTATAATGACTCAAACTTTTTTCTGCAAGGCATAATGAAAACTGAGAGAAACGAGGGATAAACATAGCAGCGAGCTGTTGTTGATTAGCCAAAAAACCAGCAAATTAGCTGGTTTTTTGGTCCCATGCAGTCATTTTCAAACCATTTGCCATCTAAAGATAACTATAAATTAGCATTTTTAAATCTTCATACATATTTGATTTAAAAATGATTAAGTTCAATCTTAAAAGGTATTTTCAGGATCTTGAAAAATAACTCCATCCAAATCCTATTTCGAACGGTTAAGCTTATTGAATCTATAATTTGCGATCGCTCCTCAAACGAATCACGTTTCGCTTGCAAAATGGACACGTTATCAAATGAGATTTAGCAGAACTTTTCTGAATATTCTTCACATTTCACGGATTCACGCGCTATTTAACATGCGAAATAAAATATCCATTAATTTTGAAGGCGGCTATTTTCCGGTGCTTTGAACTTGAAGACGTTAGACGTTTGGGGTCAACCTTTGGAAGGTGAATCTTGCATCTTCATGGTCCCGAGTTCAGTCAAGTGACATGTAGAATCTTTCAAGAAAGCTCTCGTCTAATCCAAACTTTATATATTATTTTATAGGTAAATGTGAATGTAACTCTGTCTGTCCGTTTGTTACCTTCTCACGCCCAAACCGCTAATTAGATTAGGCTTAAGGTTATATCCCAGGAAAGGACATAGGCTAATACTTTTTATCCCAAAAAAATGAAATAATCCTGGAGGTACCGCGGGTCACACAACAGGAGCGGAGGTAGTGAATTTATAAATCTCAAGCTAAAAGTCAAGTGAAAGTTTTCTTAATTCTTTCATCGCTTAAAAGGATTGTAATAGTCTGAGATGATAGTGCAAATGAAATATAGCAGGAAACACTCAAGGAGAGTACTCTCGGAGGGAACTAATATCAGTGTTTGCCAAGCAGTTCGCATTTGCGAAATTGGGGTGACATTCTGTAGCAGACAGCAGCGCTATTAGAGTAGATGGAGGACAAGTCAGAACATTCATAGAAATCATTTGAAAGAAATACAATTTAGGTATCTACATAATTATAGTAAATTAACGATGTTATTAGTAAACATTTTATACTAAATAAATAAATAAATAATGCTAGACTTTTCACACAGCATCATCTAACCCCAAAGTAAGCTTGAACTTGTGTTATGGGTACTAGATGACTGATAAACTACTTATATACTTTTAGTTTGTAAATACATACCTACATATTATACATAGAAACACCGGGATCCGAGACAAATATCTATAGGTCATACAAACATTTGTCCCGCGGCGGGGATCGAACCCGCAACCTTCTGCATCGCAGGACCTTCGCCCACTGCCCCACAGAGGTCGTCAAACTTACTTATACATATTTACAACATAGGGTAAAATGATATCCTGTAACTTACACTACGTAGGTAACCTGTATAAATAAAAGAGGACCTACTGAAACATGAAAAACCTACGAAAAAACCACTTTGGTTTAATGCTAGTAAAAGTGACCTAAACAAAGGTCGTTTTCTTGACCATGGAAAAAGCAAAACAAAATTACCCTTTGAACATAGGTAATACGTATGTTCAAAGGGTAATTTTATTTTGCTACCGAAATTCTTACGTCTTCGTAAGATTCACAATAGCCGCGCTTATCGGGACGGCACAACGTTATTAAATAAACAGCCAGAGGAACAACCTACCACTAAATTTCCAAGAAACAGCTTCCCTAAATAGAACCTTATTGTGTAAGATATAAGGTTGAAATGTAGGTTAAAGTGGGTGTTGTTCGCTTGGTGTACTCTTGTGTTCCTATCGCAGACTAGTACTTGGGTAAATTATTGAAATCCGTATTTGTCGATGGCAATAACTGCAGATGTTTCATTTTCAGACTGCAGTTTTGGTATTGCTTTTGTTGTGTGAAAGAATGTAGCATAGGCTAAATATGTTTTTGAAACACTTTTATTATTCGACGACCTCTGTGGCGCAGTGGGCGAAGGTCCGCTTGCGACGCAGAAGGTTGCGGGTTCGATCCCCGCCGCGGGACAAATGTTTGTATGACCTACAGATATTATTTTATTCGAGATTTGTCTCGGGTCTGGGTGTTTCTATGTATAATATGTATGTATTTACCTACAAACAAAAAGTATATAAGTAGTTTATCAGTCATTCTAGTACCCATAAGACAAGCTCTGCTTACTTTGGGGCTAGATGATGCTGTGTGAAAAAGTCCAGCGTTATTTATTATTTATCTATTTTACTTTTATTATTAGTAGTACCTACCTAAGCGTAGTTAAATTGTTTGAGTTTTGACAACATTTCCATAGGTTTTGAAAGCTTTTAACAACACTATATTATAACTACCTAATAATCCTAATACTTGGGATAGATGTAGGTAAGTAGGTACCTACCAAGATTGTAGTCTGAAAGCTTTCTAAGCGTTTTAAGAGTAGCGTACATTCCTAGTTCCTACCTAGTGTTTCTTATTTCATTATTGAATACAGCTAAGAATAATCTAGCTTTCTTTGAGATTATGAGAAGAAAATACGGTCTGAGTTTTTTAGACGAATTCCGGATTCAATCTTTGGCTTCATTTAAACGGAGAGCGTCTAGGAACGCCTCAATAGTAGCAAATGAGGCACGTTCATTTTAAGAAAATTTTAATTCAGCGTCTTCAGAAAATGCACCGGATTTACTTTTAATGAGTTTGGAGAGTGCAACTTGCGGTTTACTTTGTAAATGAATGGAGCTTGGCTTGCATCGGGAATCTTTATTTATTCATTTAATCGTATTGGCTCTTAGTCAAGTGGGTTTTGTGAAAGTCGAGCAGAAGTTTGTTATTATAAAATCTTTTGGAGTAAATAAGTTATCTAATAAATATCCCACTTGTTTATTCCTTTTACGTTAAATCGTTCTATTTTATCAAAATTTTCTTGGACCCTTTTGTGCTTATAAACTAGTCCAACTGTATATTATTATGAAACAATGATATTGTCTTATAATATTTAAGACCCAATGACTCAGAAGATAGTATTTGAAATAATTATTCGTATCCGCATTTTCTATAAAACCGCATTTTTTCCCTAAGACTATTCCATTTTCTTTCATTTTCCTTTGTTTTTTTTTCTTTCTAAGTTTGACTAGTAATAATCAAGTTGGGATACGAAAATTTTCAAATTATGCATTGTAGGTAACATTCCTACAGCTGAAATTATTTGGGATATAGAGAGGAGTGTAAACGGAAATTTTAACGTTGATAGACAGGAGTCATCACGTTTGACGTGCGAGTACGTAGCACCAGAATATGCCTCATAAATCTTCCTAGAGGTTAAGTTTACATGGTGCGAATATTTATAAAAAAATCATCTTTATCGTTGATCTTATCGACCGAATACAATGTAACTCGTAGTAAGAAACATGCGAATATTCATCGAAATTTCGGAAAAACAACCGTGAATAATCCACCAGATTCTTTCTTTTTGGATTTTAGAGAGAAAAGAATGCAAACGAAACTCGGTCGTAGCGTATTTATTGAAAGATGTAACGTTCTGCAAAAAATAAACCGCTAGTGGCAATATCAACTAAGCGCTTTCGGACTATAAAAATCGGTATGCGTTTTGGCTAAAAAGTCATTCGTCCATATAACTAGTCTGCCTGTGTGATACCTTATCATGCCTAAGCGTTTCCTAAGAATTCCCACATAGATTTTTATTTATTTAATCTTTTGCTTGTTGGATTTTTCCGTGCGCCATGTAAGGCGGTTCTTACCCGGGTTAAGCGTTGACGGGGATGTCAATTGAGCAAGCTCCGTGATGGATGACAGCCAGGGTCGAGTTCAGCCCTTCAAATTACTTAATACCCTACGCTTGAGGTCAGCATTTTTCCTAAATGCCAACAAAAAGCAGTTTCTTATTTAAAGGACAGACATACTCTGCATCAATGATATTAAATAAACTAATCATTGTTCTCCATTTAAAAAACAGTGTGGAAAATGTGAGATGATTGTCATGTTGCTTGGATGAGAGTAAATAAATATTAACTTATTTATCTTTAAATAATAATCGAGCTCTAGTTTATCCTCACATACGAGTATTAGCTGAGGCAATATTCATGATAAAATCATACCTTGGGAGAAAAGAGTTATACTCGTATTTTAAGAAATCTATCAACCATAGATTGAAAAAAAGTTTTATTCTGTTCTTCAGATGTCTGCTTAAGAAGTACAGCAAAAGTGGAAATCCACTCACTCAATTATTGGCTCAAAGGATTAGCTTTATAAGGCTAATTGATGAACCCACACCTAAGTAACGCTTGGAAGGTATCTGTCGCATCCCACATCCGTAATCACTGGTTTAAGTTAATTCTAACTGAATTTATTAGTCTGTGTACAGATTGAGTTGTGACGGCGCGATAACCAGCTAAGTGTTGCCATCGCAAATTAAACTTCAGTACTGCAATTCGCAAAAAAAATATATAAAACGTGGCATGAAAATGAAGAGGCCTTAACTCTAGTAACTCAGAGGTGGGTGGATGTGGGCTAATTAGATAGATAGAAAGATGGACTACTTATAAATAATAATAATAATAATAATAATAAGGCCGCAGGGCACCTTTGAGGCGAGGTGTCGGGGAGTAGCGACCCCGCGTACCCGAGTGCTCCCGAGGGAGGTCACCGTTCCTCACCTCCGCTTGCCTTCACTGGCCGGACGGAGTGAACACTGACGAGGAGCAGGTCCCTCACCTCCGTGTTGCCTTCACTGGCCGGACGGAGTGGAGTTGCTAGAGCATTGCTCGGAGGCTAAGGGCAAACATTTGTCCCGCGGCGGGGATCGAACCCGCAACCTTCTGCATCGCAGGCGGACCTTCGCCCACTGCGCCATAGAGGTCGTCAATAAATATTTTGACGAGTTTCAAAATTTCATGTTTATTAGCAGAGAGGTCCTATTACATTTGAGCATTAGTCTGGTCATGGACTCATGTTCACGTACTTTTTAGCGTTAGATACCTAAGGCGTAAAACGGTAACCCTATTACTGACTCTCTGTCTGTCTGTATGTCCGTCCGTCCATGTGTCACCAGGCTGTATCACATGAACCGTGATAGCTAGACAGTTTCATTTTCACAGATTATGTATTTCTGTTGCCGTTATAACAACAAAAAAAAAATAGAATCAAATAAATATTTAAGGAGGCCCATATAAAAAACGTGTTTTTTTTGCCATTATTATAGATAATGGTACGGAACCCTTCGTGCGCTAGTCCGAATCGCACTTGACCGATTTTCGTAGCGATGCAGTATATCAGGCCGACAAGATGTGGAGCTGAATTACTGAAGTTTCTTTCACTGTGGCACTTTCGCGGTTTCAATTAGGTCTTGAAGTGCGAAGGCGTTGCATTTTGTGAACAACGCCTAATGGATTTGTTATAAGTTAGTACAGCAGTTAAGTTAAGTACTAAAAGGCGTATTCAGACTATTTAAAGTGGGGGAGAAAGGGACATTGATAATAGTTCATGATAGTAAATGTTCTAGGGCCTTGTTGATTTTTTCTAACAAAAAAACAGTGGTACCTAGCATTCATTTTTAACTTGAATAAAAAGATAAGAAAATGAATTTACGAAACTTTTCTAGCGGGTTATGATGATAATTTTCTTTTATACAAACCTTGCTATGATTATGAAGACAACAAATAGAAATCAGCCAAATCGGCCAAACAAAGTAGGTAACGAACATTTATGTATGTACAAGAGTAGAAGATAAACTTCATTGGCCCTCATTCATCCTAGCTACGTTCTTCAAAACATGTAGGTGTTCAATGTTTTGCAACGAATAGACTTAACAATAGGAAGGACACCTGACGTCCACAGATAATGGAACCTGTTGAGCTGATAGCCTTAAAACTTTTGTTTATCAATAACGGGGAGAACCAGTTTAGCAATCATGACCAAGATTAATGCTTTCCTGGGGCTACACTATCGGGATTTGACGAATATTTTAGGGATATGGAATTATGGACACTGGACAGTGCTAGAAAATTAGGGCGTTAAGTCCGTTTGCATTAGAGGTACAGTAATAATAAGTCGCTTTGATTTGAGGCATTTTGCTTTGTAGGTGTTTTAAATGTGAGTTATTAATCCTTCAAAGTCGTTTCGCGGCGTAGGCATTGTGATCAAAAAGGTTAAAATCCTGAAAAAATACGAAAGCATTGTAATACCACATTTGAACTTAAACGATCGAAAAAATAACATTAAATGTCTTGCAATTGTTGTAATGATACTTTTGATAATATAGTAACAGAAATTGATGAAACGCTTTCTCATCACCATTATCTAGACTGGCTAGTTTATGGGTTTATCTGAGTTGTCAGCCAATGGACTTGGAAAGTTTGTACGGCGTCGGAATAAGAATGGCACAGGTCGATACTACGCCACGCTTTCTATCTTGTGGTATAGAGTACCTATCGTTGATTGTACGAATAAAATATCCCATTCATATAATAAAGCTGAAATTTTGTGAGTTTGTTTAGATGTTTGGATTTTTGTATGTTTGTGTAAGGATCAGGCTCAAACGACGATACAGTTTACAATGAAATTTGGTGAGGTGAAAGGTATAACTCCAGAATAGCCAACAATTTAGTATGAGGAAACGCCAAAACGGCTAACTTCACAAATGCCTAGATACGTGTTAAAATAGCAGGTAATAAATACTCTGGAACTACCCAACGTTTCACTTGAAGAACATACCTAAAACTAAAACAGAGCTACCATAAGTTGTTTTTCAGTTTGGTTAGCTCTTTGCACTTTGCTTTAAAGAAAATATTATTATACCGGCCTCATAAGTTTAGGGATTATTTTGTTAGGAAAGAAAAGAAGTTTTGAGCTCGGATACGAGAGGTCTTTAGCAATTTCAGGGAAAGTTTTTTTTCCTTTTGCGTCTTGAAAGTTGGGAGACGGTTCTCCATTAGTGGGCATCCAAGCATGTGCGTTACAGGAAAACTTGCCAGGCCAACTTTCTGAAGGTTCTAATGCAATTTGAAACCCTGCGAGTGTAGTTTTGCTCTAGTAATAATTGTTTATTGAATCATTCTTTCATGTTCTAAAAATCTTATCCTGAAATCTGCACTAATATATGTATACTCAATGAAGGTATCGTTTGTGTTGTGTACGAGAGTTTCCATGTTATCAACGCGACAAAAATTTTAACGAAAAAGACCATTTTGAGTTTGAAGCGTCTCTAGAAGTTATCTACAAATAGTCTTGATTATAAAGGTAATCATAATAATATTATTATGAATTAGTAACATGACTTTTGTAAAAAATCCCGCAACTTCTTTCTGCCTCTACATCTGTAGAGTCCGAAAGAAGTTCCGGGATTTTTTACAACTTACTTTTTTACAAGCTGAAATTTAAATGTAAATGAAACCTAAGTATCTACTTAGGTTTCATTTACATTTAAGTTTCAGCGTATAACCTCGTTAGCGTACTAACGAGGTTACTTTTTATGTAAAATCAAAGATTATTTCAAATCTGCAGATTCGGGTAAACGTCCATCGCTTTAGAAGCTGACCGGAAAAGGTCTCCAGTTCATATTCAAATGTAAATTTGCAACTTTACAAACTCAGCTAAATTCGATCCAAGGAAAATGCGACTTACGACAGAATTACTAAGAACAGGTATTTGAAGAAAATCTCGCTTACAAGGAATTTATTCTCACTAAATCTGTCGTTCAAGCAATATCAGGGTTTATAAAGGTACTTACTTCATTCTAAATTATACCAAATCTGGTAATATACCTACCATATTTAAATAAGGATAAGGGAGGCTGTAATCGAACCCTTAACGAGATTTATGAAGCAAATATATAAAATGGGTAGGAACGGGGAAGTTTGCTTAAATTGTCGTTGTGAAGTACCTATGGCCACGACACGAGTAGCATGTGAACAGAAGATGAACTTCAATATACATAACAATACAATAGAATTCTTACCTTCTAACAATACAAACGGGATTTTACAGGACGCCAATAAAACTGTTTCATTTCCTTAAAATAAATAAGTGATATAAAATAAGTAGGAGTTTCTGAAGATATTGATATTATTAAATTACTTTATTATTTTTTGTTTTTGCAACCTATTTCTACCCAAACCACCTACAATCTGTTATTTACTTAGTGATTTTTACAAGTCATTACTTCTCACCCTTTGAAGCTACATTGGTTACGTATCCTGTATAACGTCTAACACACCCGTGTGTCCAAACATATATCGTTTCTGTATAGACTGTAATTGCTTTCGTTCAATGTAAGATCCAATTATTTTTCTAAACCTTGAAAAGATTTACCCGATACCAAAGTATCCGTTCATATTGGAAAACGATATCCTATGATGCTTGCCGATCTACTGCGCTTATTTCGCTTTCAAGTACATAGTTATACTAAATAATAAGTTTACGATCAACTTTTAAAGCAGACTGAGAAATATTTTTGTTATAGAATAACTTTGATGACTCATAACTTTGGGGGCCATGGATACGTTTAATTGTAAATGTTTGAAGCGTTTCAGCAAAATAAGGTGATAATTATCTATCATCTTTGAATTCATGTTGATATTAGGAAATACAATCATCACGTTTTGGCCTAATATAATGTTATTATATTAAAATCAGGACTTAAAGCATCTCCACATCAACAACGCAAACGACGATCATTATTCTATTCAGATACCAAGAACTGTAACTTTGACCACAAACTTGAGTGGCTGCGGTACGTTTGTTTCCCAAATTCTGTAGGTAATTTGAATACGGACGGCGTCAAAGTTTAATCTGAATTCCAATATTGATCCTAGAGTGAAGTTTTTACATTTCTAACGAACCGCGACAAACCGCAATGACGTCTAGGCGCTGAATAATAATGTTAGTGGTTTGGAGAAAACACGATACGTTGTTTCTAAGAATGCTTACTTAGACCACACTGTTTTATATGTAAAACAATTCTACAGAATATTTTGTATGTTATTTAATTACTAAAACATTATAGAGTAACATTAGGTACCTAAAAATCCAATCTAATAAGTTGACTTTGATATGATTAATAGGATTACTTGAAATCATCATTTAAAAGTTTAGAAGGACTGTTATATCTATTGGGAGCATATCTATACTTACCAAATTTCTAGCTACTAAGCGTCCGTAATCTGTCTGAGCATTACACTATTAGGTATAGTGGATGAAATTCAAGGAACTCGGGAGTAGGGAGCCGAGACAAAGGTGAGCTTATTGCAAATTCCAGCGCTCACCTTGCGTTGCTATTAAACCTTTTGCGATACCACAGTATCTTGTAAATGCTGCTGAAGCATCCTGAAAAACATCGTCGGCTTGTTGGTCTGTGGGTATAAACTTATACCTGAACATAAAAAAATGAAATAGATAAGTGATAAGAAATGAAATAGATAGATAAGCATTCTCATTACATAACTCGAAAACAACAAAACACCGCGGAACATACATGGGTATTTTTGGATACCCCTGGGTCGGATATTATTTTTCTTTTGACGGCAATGTTTAGAGGACCAGCCTCTTTACTGCCAAATTAGTAGAGGACTGTATTCTACCTACATGTAACATCCAGTAACTCAGCCTCTAGGGTCTTCACTTTATGCTGCCTTACCTCAAATTACCATCACCACAACAATACATTTTCTGTACTTAGGTACTAAAAATATTTTCATCATTGTTAGTAGGATCCAAAACAATTATTAAAACGAACAGGCAAACCTTTCATCAAAGTCCATACCGTACCGCGTCATAAAAATATTCATACGAACGAAGTATGGAAAAATTTCCACAATCAGTAAAAGCGGTCCCCGCGGGCGTATTGTGGTACGGAGTTTTCATTAAACACAAGCCTGGGTTTGTCCAAAAAAAGAACTGAAAAGTGCGAATAGAACACAAGATTAGAGTTCCGCACATAATTACGAGTATTAAGATCAACCCAAATTAATTTTAAATGAAAATACTTCTATGACTGACGCACATAATGGCCATATCGTCATACAAAACATCGCCATACGTCCATCGTCCACGACAAAAGACGGCCTATTATTATACAGATTCAGATTCATTTATTGCATACTATTGGTACATGTCAGTTAAAGATAATAATAAATTACAATATAGCATTAATACATTAAATCAACATTAAAAAATAAATAAATAAAAACACAAATACATCAAGAATAATAATAACGTCTACTCGCTTACATTTAGGCTGGCAAACTCATCGAACGAGTAGAACGTCTGCTCGATCAGCCAGCGCTTTAGGCGGGATTTAAACA
The DNA here is from genome assembly GCA_951394285.1 of Epirrhoe tristata. Taxonomy (NCBI): domain Eukaryota; kingdom Metazoa; phylum Arthropoda; class Insecta; order Lepidoptera; family Geometridae; genus Epirrhoe; species Epirrhoe tristata. The sequence continues at coordinate 6,391,868 of OX596150.1, read as the reverse complement.
TGTTCAGGCTAGTGGCCTGCGTAACCGTCTTCGGAATCCGGTTATAAACAATCGGACCCATGACATGAGTAAATTTGGCGGACTTTGCCAACGAGCAATGCACGGCTGATAGTTGCCCAGCGCGTCGTGTGTTGTACCTATGGGTATCACCGAGTTTGTCAAAGTATACCTAGCAGTCCCCCCCAAAAAGCATTTCACGAAAATTCTTAGAAATATTTAATGAAGTCTATGCATCAGTTACAAGCATGTACGTGTTCTTTCATAATTTAGGAAACGGAACTCTAAAATATCTGCGCCTGGAGCGTCTCCCTCACATAAGGAATGTTGTCGCAGGGAAATTAGTTCATAAAATTTTGGGAAACTCGTAGACTGCTTTCATACAATGTCGTTGGGGTGGCGTGGCTTGCGACCTCAAAACGTTAACAAGTTTTTTCAAGCTCTGGAAGATATTTTTAGATAGAACAACCATTTATTCCAACCACGTTAATTATAAGACGTCGTGATATGAAATAGATGATGTTTTAAAATGAAAACATGAAACGAAACAGACTCACGTCTTTATTATTATTATATATTACGCAGGGTAGGCATGGACAGATTTTTTCGAGGATACAAGATTTTTTTTAAATGCCTGAAGAGCAAAAGCAGATGTAATGATGTACGATTGGGATTTGAACTTACGACATTCGGATCGAAAATCAAAGTGATGACGCTCACAGACCATAATAAACGCCTACGAAGTTCTACGGCGTAGCATACAACAATCTTGAAAGATTATGACGCAAACAAAAATTGCATCCCAAAGAAGCGCTGTGCTATTTTTGGGATGCATTTAAAAATTACATAGAAACTGATACATCCATACTATCCGTATCCATACTTCCATACTAATATTATAAATGTGAAAGTAACTCTGTCTGTTTGTCTGTCTGTTTGTTACACTTTCACGCCCAAACCGCTGAACAGATTATGCTGAAAGGCATAGTTAAAGGTTGTATCCCAGGGAAGGAAATAGGCTACTTTTTATCCCGAAAAAAATAAAAAATCCCGAGGGACCGCGGGTCACACCGCGGGAGCGCAGCTAGTTTAATATAATCCATACAAATATTATAAATGTGAAAGTAACTCTGTCTGTCTGCCTGTCTATCTGTCTGTCTGTCTGTCTGTCTGTCTGTTTGTTACACTTTCACGCCCAAACCACTGAACAGATTAAGCTGAAAGGCATAGTTAAAGGTTGTATCCCAGGGAAGGAAATAGGCTACTTTTTATCCCGAAAAAATTAAAAAATCCCGAGGGACCGCGGGTCACACCGCGGGAGCGCAGCTAGTTTAATATAATCCATACAAATATTATAAATGTGAAAGTAACTCTGTCTGTCTGCCTGTCTATCTGTCTGTCTGTCTGTCTGTCTGTCTGTCTGTCTGTCTGTCTGTCTGTCTGTCTGTCTGTTTGTTACGCTTTCACGCCCAAACTGCTGAACAGATTAAGCTGAAATTTGGCATAGTTAACAGTTAGTTAGTTTACAAGTTGTATCCCAGGACATAGGCTACTTTTTATCCCAAAAAAATGAAAAAATATCTAGGGACTGCGGGTCGCACCGCGGGAGCGCAGCTAGTTTAATATAATACCAGTAACAAACAATAACCAGTTGAATAACCTAAGCCGCAAAATATCGATCTGTTATCAGGATAAAGCGAATAAAACACTTATTCGGTATATCTATAAACTCATTACATCAATTGATAACAGCAGTTCTCAATATCATCATAACATTATAGCTACTCATCTAACTGATAGTAATGCGTAATATATCAATGATTTATTGTGCCTGCCTTAATAATCTTTCACGATTGTTTTTATTAGATTTCAATACCATAGCAAGTGACGGGGTGAGATGGGGTCAAACAAGACTGTACGTAGAACGACCGGGGACACTTACCAAAATTGCTAACACAGAAAACTAATATCAGTGTTCGCCAGACGTCCGCTACGGGTATGGTCTAAATGACAAAATGTTTTGCTATAAAAATTCCATTTTTTTTATGATGAATGGGTTGGATCTTGACCTCAAAACTTACACAGGTTCTTACCTCATTCTTATGAGGTCTACGATGGAGCGAGCCTACCCAGAAGGTGCCTATTAACTCTCTTCTTAAATACAACAAATTAATTTTCAATAGGCAAAATATTTGTTTTCTCAGACCAAGGATTATTATTTAGTAATTATATTCGTAATTACTCATACTTACACTGATGTTTCATTTAGTTCCAATAATTTAACAGGCAAACTCTTACTACCTACATCAAACCATCCAAAGGTTGCCTGGAAGAGATTGCTCATTAGCGATAAGGCCTGTTGTACATTGTCACTTGGTTGTTATATTTAAACATTTTGTTTAATTGTTTAAGGTGTACTATAAACGAGGTCAATCAAAGAGGATAGATATCTTTGATTGTAAGAATCTGTTAAAAAAAACAAACAATCATGGTCACAGCTATCTTAAAGGCGCGGTATCTTTTTCGTTTTAGCACATGCCAATAAAATATTATACAGCAAAGAATAAAGAGTTAAGGCAGATTTACAATAAGTCCGTAAGTGACGTCAGTGCTGGCGCCGAAAACTGACTCATACTATTTACACGCAATCAGTATTTCGTCAGTAGCAAGTCAGTAGTCAATTTACGTCAGTAAATCAATTTACACGATGGCAGTGCCAGGTCACTGACTCAATGTAAATCTGCCTTTACTTACCCACTTATTCCCATTGTCGAAAGCTTACAACTTGCACCATAGGTCTGAGCAATGATCCCGTCCCCATATTGGGTGGATAGGCGCAGTTTGGTTAGCAGACCACTTACGATACTTTTATTGGTTTTTACGAAGGCTAGCCTGTCCAGTCAGCTTCATTGATTACCTTGCTGGTACGTGGGCTGACTGTCTGAATGGTTACTTTTACTGAAATGGTTACTTAGCCATTTGTGTTAGACTAGTAGTTTCATTGCTTATTTTTATGGGAGTTTTCCTAAAATTCATTTAAAAAAATCTTATTTTGCCTGACTCGTAACAAGGGTGAAAAAAGCCATGTAATAAACAGCATTAATTTTTTTCGGTTCTATATATCTTATAAATTTAAAGTTCTGAAAATATTCTGATAATATTTTTAGCCTTTTTCAGCCTGAGACACAGGTTCACCTAGTTCAGGCACATTGTATACTGTTACCTATGTTTAATTGTATATAACATGTATTTATACTTATTATAATAATCCTTTAGTTTTGCTGTAACAGTTGTTGTATGGTGTTGAATAAAGATTTATTTATTTATTAGACCATGTTTTTTGTTTCTATAATATTCACAATAAAATGTCTAAAAAATGTACATCACAAGTTAGATGAGCTTTTAGTGATAAGAAAAAATAACCATTAGGTACACCAAAGCTGAGTATTATATACATTTAGGTATTTTATAATTTTGTAAGTTGTAACCTAACTTGGAGGGCTTTACTTAAACTTAGGAATAATTTAACATCAGTGAGATAACTTTAAGAGAGTACTAAGTAATGGTATGCTATTAATCCTATAAGAACAAGTATCATAGTCCAAAGGCGATGAATTCTAAAGTGGAATGGTAACTTTGATTAGTTTACTATTCAAACATCTGACATTTTGAAACACCTATCCAAAACCACTGGTTCTAGAAATTTGAAAGGAGATTATCATTTCAATACTGTAGCATGATCGCTGAACAAACAGTTTTCCGCATGATCATGGCTAATGCAACTACAGTATTGGTGAAAAAATCATGATTTTCTTAGTTTTTGGTGAAAAATTTGCTTTTTCGAACACTCAGTGAAGATCCTGTTTAGTTTTTACTTATAATTATTTTTATCAGTGAGAGCACTGGACTAATATAAGTACTAAAATCGTGAGGTAACCGAAGCAAACTTACGAGTTATTGTTTAATGTTTAGTAGCGTTGTTCCAAAATTAACTGTTCCATTCGTTTTCCATTCCGAAGTAAACAACGGATGCCACTTCAAAAGAAATTATGGTAAAAGTTGGTAACTTTAAGCTCATCAGTTTGTTGTTTAACTTGGCCGAGTACTTACCTAAGTATAGCACACGTTTTCAGCGCAACAGCGACTGTGTACAATGGAAACCATGTCGGAGTAGCGGGCATATTTAGCTCTGACATACCAGGTAAGATAGATAGATAGATAAATGATTTATTTGACATACTAACATTATTTGATTTATTAACATTACAACATAGACACAAAAGCAAAAACAAGTAAGAAGTAGGAAGGTGCATACTGCATACATAAAAAAACAACAAACTTGAAAACATTCAGAAAAAAGTTATGTGAGAGTTCGACTCTTGCAGGTGGACCAAATATTTGCAGACTGTTTTGGGTGATATTCTGATTTTGCTACAAATTAAATTATATTACTGTTGGGTGGTTTTCCTTGAAAAATACAATATAATTTTTTTTGATTTAATGACAATAACTGTTTATTTTTTGTTAGGTGGTAGGTACATATTTGATCCCAAAGCTGAAACGCGTGCTAATCTCAGTTGTATTTCAGAATTTGGGGTATTTTCATTGAGTTTAATTAGTTGAAACTTTATAGGAGACCTAAATATAGACCGAACTTTAATACTATTTTCATGTTTGAAATATTTATGAATGAAAAAGAATTATTTTGTTTTACAATATACCCGAAGTAAAAAAAATACTGATGAAATGTTAAATTCTACAAAATATGGGCAATTGTACCTTACCAATCGATCACTCATTTCATGTAGTTGTAGTTAGGTAATTTAAAAAAACTGCTGATCTACGCGGTCTAGATTCTTCTTGCTTGCAAAATAAAGTCAACGACAAACTCCGCTCTGTACTAACTTATATTAAAAATTTATACAAGAAATTGCTCGACTCTACCCTCATTTCAGCTCTTGGAACCGGTCCAGTTTATTGAAGGGTAGTTTTTTAGTTTTCTATAAACCCTGTTGAACAATAGATAACGTATGGTTATAGTAACCACTAGATAAACCAAGTGCCGTTTGGCTAGTGGTGAACTCTAGATCATGTTGTGAGATAGGGCTTGGGCCAAAACTATGCTCTTCCAGGCTACTTTTTTGAGACGACCTTTGTGGTGCATTGGGTGAAAGTGTGTGTCCAAGAGGTGCTAGTTTGATTTTCGCGGTGGGACAAGGGTTTGGTAACTATGCACGAGGATTGACACGAGGTATGAGAAAATTATTAGGTATTATAGTTTTCTAAAGAGTGTTAGAAACTTAGGTATCACCGCACAGTGGTCTAACTAATTGAATAAAGTGGACATATCAAAAATGACTAAGTGTATATTGTGCAAGCTTCTTAAGACAAAGACATCTTTAAACGAAAATTGGAAGATCTAAAAGGATTTCTAGGGATAAAAACATGATAAATTCAATTCAACCTGATTGTAACTCACCTTTCATTCGGGTTCGAAGACCGCTACGACTAGGTATTTTCATATTACGAGTTTTCCTTTGTAATAACATTGGGAGCATATTTTTGTGAGGCATGCTAGCTTCGTAGGGAGATTTCATGTTTGTAAACAAGAATTTATATTTATTCGAATAGTTATTTTATTTTCTACATTAATATTATAAAGAGAAAAGTTTGAACATATGAGGTGTATAATAGTAACAAACATACTTATACCAACTCATGCGCAACGAAGCCGCAAGTACCTAAGCCATAAGAAAAGGACATAATTCTTTAATCTAGCCAATGATATTTAATAAACTAAATCTAGGTCATTTAAACCAATTTCATGTTTACATCGCTTCTTTTATGAAACAGAGAGTGTTGCCATCTAGCATTTTTTTGCAAAAAGTAAGTAACATGATTTTATGAACCAATTTTTACGATGAAATTAATTAAACTATTCATTAATAATTAATAATTGAATCTGTAGGTAACTTATTTGATTCGCTTATTTTACAGATAGAAAATTTATTTACAGAAACTACTACATATTTACATAATATATTCAGCATATTCATATTTCAGCAACCGCGCTATTTATACGAAAAACTTCAAATTTCTCAGCGTCATATGCGCTTACGCCTCATCTGTCCTCGCCACAGAATTACACATTAAAATACCATTTATTAATGACACAATCTCAAAGGTAGTCGTTCTTGGCGTAATTTCTACTTAACAATATTTTTCTTTCATTTATATTTTACTAAATACTTACTATTAATATTTATATTATATTTTATAATTAGATAAGATGTACCTATACCTAAATTGTTAACTAAGTACTTACCTGGATTTTTATATTTTAGTTAAGAAAAGTTTTAATTTTAAAGTGATGTTCATTCGTGTGCAGCTGCTGCTGCATATGAGCTCACCGGTGCCACAGAATACCAGCGCTGCAGCACCTCTAAGTTGCTGCAGCACACGCTGAGTGGTGTCCATTTTTGTGTATAGTATTAAGTGTTAGTATAGTTCCTAATAGTATTTTATGCTATATGAAACACAAAATATATGTTTTTCTATTCTATTGTATTCTATATTTACAAAATATAACAGGATTAGTCAAGCTATCTAAGGATCGCTAGAAACGATTGGTATGGTCACATTGTTTAAAACAAAAAGGTCTTAAAGTAGTTTTCCAGCCACACATTTTGAAAAGAATTTAATTTTACTTGTGGACTAAATCTGACCAAACCGATAGTTTCAGTTGGCAAACAGTTAAGCCGAATTTACATTACGAAATTAGTGGCATGAAATTAATTTCGTGACATTAGTTTTACCAACAGTTTCACGTGTAATTTAATATTTTCGTAATGCATGCATTAATTTCATGAATCCAAATGAGTTTCGTGCGGTGCGCGATTTTTTGGTGAAATTAATGTCATGCAACTAATTTCATAGTGTAGACGCGACGTGAAATTAGTGTCGCGAAAGCGCCTGCGCTGTGCAGACGTCTGTATTTTTATCATCGCGCGCGCTTCAAGCGTTGAAAATGGAATCCACCAACGTCTTTTTTTTCTTGATAGTCTTTTTTTAAGTTTATATATAAGCATCTCTTTAGCTACATTGAATATAGAAAAATATAGCTTTGATGCTGATGGCGCCATGGTTACTGCAATACTGTGGATTTCACGACACAATTTTTTTTACGAAATTACTTTCGCATATACCGAAACTACTTTCGTGAAACTGAGTTCAACATGCATGACACTAATTTCGTAATGTAAATCCCGCTTTAATGAAGATGTAGTCCACGGCACTCTAGTTAGTACTTTCTCTATGTCTCTATGTACGTTTAGAAAATTTACTCTTTTCCCTTTATAATACTACCGAGGAGTTTCTTAGAAAAATATTGTGGTACCTTTATGTGGTGTTTTATTTATTTTAAAAATATTTTGTAGAATATTTTAAGAGACATACCGGGTCTTGGGGATGCAAAATGATCGTGTTTGTTTTAGTTCTTTTGTGTGAAAGGGTTTTGTCAACGTCTTGGGGATACAGTCGTGACCCTGTTTACGTTTTTTTTTGGCCACAGAACTCTATATAAGTTCAATTCTATATGTTTCTGCTACCTGTTAGCTAAATGTCGACTTTCAATCCGAAGGTCGTGGGTTCAAATCCCGGCCGTGCATCAATGGATTTTTCGTTTCGTAAAATTTATATGCGCTTTAACACGACCTCTTAACGGTGAAGGAAAACATCGTGAGGAAACCCGTAGCTTAGTCAGCTCCACACGTATTGACGTCGTCTTTCCTGTGGGCCAGGCTGATTAAGCTTATTAGGTGCTGGGCAAGCCTATTCCATCTCAAAAAAATGTCCCAGGCACTACAGCGTCCCGTTAAGTGTAGGCATGGATTTGCCTCCTGACGCTGTATAAATCATCTAATATATGTAGATGTAAAGGCCTAAGTTTTTTTTAGCTAAATGTAGCACAAAAATGATTCAGGCTGAAAATAATAGTAAGTAATTATTAGTTACTCTTGGTCCATAAAATGTTAGGTAATACATTATTTTCTTCAAGAAAATATTGCTGAAACTATATTACCTTAGTTAATATTAGCCCAGACAATCTATTTAATAATTAATACATTCGCTTTCATCATAATTTATTTAGGAATTAGCAATCCACCCCAACTCCGCTTGTTACATTTTCCGATATTTGTATGGTTAAATACTCAATGGGACCATATTTCTACAGTAGGCTTAGTGACTCTGTCCAGGCGTTTTGGTTTGTTTCTTTATTCCTTTCTATTAAGTGGTTTTTGCCCAAAATTTTCCCTAGTAACTTGAGTAATGATTTTGTATTTTAACTCATTCCAGAAAGAGAACATTGACTGTTGGTTACTGAAATAATTTATAATAATTTATCTATAGATCGTTTCTAACGATCCTTAGATAGCTTGACTAATCCTGTTGTATTTTGTAAATATATGTAAATATGTAGTAGCTTAGTTTCTGTAAATAAACTTTATAATAACTTAAAAAAAAAATTATATATTGTAAATCTGTGGTAGAACAAACAATTCCAAACATCAGCTGTAGAGCCAGATATTGTATGGGTTTTATTTTCAGCAGCAAAATACTCACGGGAATACGTACATCAATCATTTACTCATTTTCTCACGTTTTAATATTTATGAAAAAAAATTTATTACATCGTGTATTCGAAGGTATTGTTAAAAAAACGGCGGAAAGTTTAATCTTGGACAGAGGCAATAAAAGGGCGCGAATTTTGTGAGAAGTCGGCGTTGAACCTGCCACTCGCAGACAGCTATTGATAGGGTTCAGTGTTATGTTAATGCATAAGAGACGATAATACCACATTTACCTTTGCTTTTCTATTGGACTTTTCTAATAGAGCAACTTGGCGACTATTCGCGCAGAAGCGGTGAGTGGTGGTGAGCATACACGCAACTGGCTGTTTGTCGCAACTTAAAACTAGCTTCTACTCTATTTATTCGGAAATAGTAGGGGCGCGGACTTACGGGTCTGTTTCTTATACCTTTAGAATAAAAAGTTTTAGGACTCTATAACTTCTGAATTTAATCTCACGTTAGTAGCATTACAGAGTGTTCATATACACCATGACACACCTCACAATGGCTTATATTTGGTCACGGCTAAATAGCCACTAGTGCAACAGTGTGTTCCAATCAGGGCATTTAATCCGAGAGCGAATCCTATTGCCAACGAGCTTGCGTTTTAAGGGTTTGCCGAATTTGTAAACGTTGCATTCAGTTGAGAGGGTATTATCATCTCTATAGAGTTGATCCGCGAGCCGTTTCTCTCTGTCATAAATTTGAATAGAATCGATTGCTGTCTGCGCCTCCGGGAAAGTTAGATTTCCCCTAGGACTTCCACGACACCTGACCGGATGTAAAATATATTCCCGTTTTTTATCGCATTTACACATGATGTGTGATACTGCGTTGTTTTGCTCTAAAACGATAAAAATAAGTAAAAAAGTATTATAAAAATAAGTGTGAGCTATTATAGTGTCATTGATTTTTTGTTTATTAGATCCTTTTAGATTGAAAGGTGGGAACTGCTTCCACTAGGCCTAACCACACAAAAATATAGTGAGAATATCTTTACCAATATTAGCTATGTTGTTTCTGTGTGTCTGACCCTTACGTACGGAAGTATCCGATAAGGAAGTTACACCCAATAATTGCGGCAAATGAGCCGACCTTCAACCCCAGCCCGTGATTCAATGGCCCTCAATGTAACAGGAAAAATATTAATAATGTCGCTAAAATAAAAGTAGACTCAGCTTCCTCTTGCGTCTGAACATACAGAATCCCTAATAAGGGAGGCTTATGGCGAATAACATCTGGGTTCCCGGATGGCAAACAGTTTGGAACATAGAGGTTACATGAAGGCTGGAGGAAGCATGCTGAGCTGAAGTCAAAGCTTCGGACAGTGGTTGCACTCGTAACTGCATAAAATGTTGTTTCAAAATACAAAACTTAAGCATTTACATATGCCTACACTTAACGGGACGCTGTAGTGCCTGGGACATTGTTTGAGTTGGATTAAGCTTGGCCAGCACCTAAACCTCTCAGTTTAATCAGCCTAAAGTATAATTACAACGATAAAACCGAGAACACAAAGTAAAAGTCCAGGCAACCAAACTTCAACCTTCGAAATGTATGAATTTTAAACAGGCATTGAGTGCATGTGTCATCACTGTGACCTTTCAGAATGCTATGCCAATTTTAACTTATGGTGCTTTATGTGTGTCTTCCATCATACTACCAACGCTGAAACGAGAAGAATGTTCGAAAAGCTCGCTCCAGTTAAACTTTCTCCACGCGTCCCAGTAAACACGGAGTAAGAAAAATGTTTTTGTTTTCCAAGTCGCCGTATTTCGTCATAAGTGTCCACCTATCTTTTGCGTCTTATCTATTTTTTGCGCGGTATTCTGTTTTTATGGTATATTGTGATGCTGTTTGCAGATTTTTCAGATGAAATGTGTGTTTTGTTGGGGAAAAACTACGTGACGACGTCTTTTGTTTTTTATATTTGCGGGTTTTCTGATTGGTAAGATTTTATGCTCATCACGGATACTTGAGTTTATGTTTTTGATACGAGCGTTCTAGGATTTTGTTTTTTTTAATAATTTGAGGACTTCACAACTTGGAGTTGACATTACGAGCGATGTTCAATTTCGCGGTCATCTGGAAGGTAAAGCTAAATTGGCCTCCCAAAAGCTTGGAGTACTTTACAGGGCTAAAAGGTACTTTATGTCGGCTCATTGCTTGCAACTATATAAGGCGCAAGTACGGCCGCACATGGTTACTGTTCTCATCTTTGGGCTGGGGCACCCCAGTACCAGCTCCTTCCTTTTGATCGTATACAACGAAGAGCCGCTCATGTTGTCAACGGCCAAGTCCTTTGCAATAGGCTTTATCCCTTGGTTTTTTTTAATGTATCCCAAAAATTTGCACCCATGCGGGATTTGACCCACGACCTTGCCGATCCGTGGCATCGCTCTAACCAACTGAGCTAGCAACCGACGCATGACGATGACGCACCTAAGTGTGCGGTTAACACTATAAAAATAGAATCCTTATTGATCCCTTGGCTTTACGTAGAGATGTTGCATCTCTATGCATCATGTATCGCATATACAACGGGGAGTGTTCAGAGGAATTGTTTATACTGATTCCAGCCGCTGAATTCCGCCATCGTATGCAACGACAGCAATAGTCATACTATCAACAGACCTTTGGAATCAGTTTGGAATCGCCAGCGGTAGTTCCAGACCAATGCGACTAAGGCGCCTTCAAAGGGCCTATTCCTACCTCAAAGGCAACACATCTGCAGTGCTTGTTGATGCTGCAGTTGTATGTGGGCGGTAGTAATCACTTACCATCAGGTGCTAGTTTGCCCTCTCTTCTATAAAAAAAAAATAAAAAAAATAAAAGGCGCAGTATAATAACTTTTTTTAGTCAGATTAACGTCCCTTATTTGAATTTATACAATTTTGTTATTATCCTATCATAAGTTAGATCTAAAATAATGAACATGCACGTTTTTGAGTTGAATTTTTCGATTTCTGCCCTTGTGAACATCGTGGCCAATTTCTCATCTCCCCGTAATTTTATCTCCTCACCCAATTTCAGTACGTGATGTGCAACAAAGGATGCAAATTCAGGAAGGGGGACTCTTGTGCTATAATTAGTTAAGTCGGCGAAAGACGCGGGTGAAGCAAATAGGCCATGTTTCAAGACGTTCTTGCGTAATAAAGCTCTTGGATATTTAAAAGAGTTTTCAACAAACAAAAAGGTTAACCTGTGTCTGCTTTCATTAAAAAAATAGCGACCCATATCGTCTTCTCTCGATATACTTAATACGAAGCGCTCGTGGTCGTGCTCGCCAAGTCGTTCTTGATAGATCGTCGAAGTTAAGAAACTATCTAAACGGTCCGTATATGGATGGGTGACCGTCAGTGGCATTTTCATCTGAGCGCTTCTGTGCTTCGGAGGGCACGTTAAATTGCCGGTCCCGGCTATTTAAATCGATAAGCCATGACGGAGGCCTTAAGGCGGCCTAAAAACTCCATCACCTGAGTTGGCCACTGACTCATACGAACATACTTTTTACTTTTGATATAATATGGTGTCGAGCGTTTTTCTGTATTACTTAGTCGAAATTATCTCCTTTCTATTTTATATTATGTTTCTATAGAAAATGAATAAGATCCGATATATTAGGTCCTTTGAATAGGGAGTCAGTGTAAACTATAAGTTATGCGTCCTTAGTTCCCATAAAAAGTCAAAAAGTAAATAAATAAATAATGCTGGACTTTTCACAGCATCATCTAGATGATTGTATGTATTTACAAACAAAAAGTATATAAGTAGTTTATCAGTCCTCTAGTACCCATAACACAAACTCAAGCTTACATTGGGCATTAGGGCTAGATGATGCTGTGTGAAAATTCCAGCATTATTTATTTATTACCCCAAAGTAAATAGAGATTGTAAATTAAAGTCCTGTAAAACAGAATCGTTAACACGTTTGGTGACTTCTTCTATGGATCGCGTCCTTTGTACAGGTTAATGTAACTATCGTTTAGGATCGACCAATTCTTTTAGGTAAGACGATAAAATGTTGCTCCCCCTACATTTACGCTATAAAACTTCATATACCCGGGGTAATAGCGACATTGTCGCTTAGGCCGGCCGTTTAGGGACTAAATTAAGAAATACCTAGTTGTCAGCTCGTAAATCAATACAACTCTAATATATTGTAGTAAAGGGGGTTGTCTGTACGTAGAGATGTAATATGCAATAACATAAAAGACGGAATAAGCAACCGTTTCGTCCGACTGCCGGTAAAATGTCTCCCAATCTATTTTTCACAATTTCCTATTACTGCTAACTGTAGTGATGGAGTTTGAAGTGAGTGTGTGAATTAATGTTTAAAAAAAATGTGATTTGACTATTTGGTGGTGTAGGCAGTAGTACTTTAATTATTATCTAAAGCGGTTTGTCAATCGAAAAAGCGAGCTGGATGAAAATGTAAAACTGGGAATAATCTAAGTTATTTAAACAGTCCCCAATGACCGGGAAATAAGGCAAAGAGCCGGACACTGTCTCATACAGGCCGGATAATAACAGACCCTATCGTAGGGCTGTATCACGGATTTTGAGCACGCTCACACAGGGGGAGCCTAATTCCTCTCCTAATTTCGCACCTTATTGTAGGGGGTAAGAAAATGGTATTTTTATATAAAATTCAAGACAACGCTTGGCGGGGTTGTAAGGTTTAGAGACTGTGCATGGTCGTAAAAATATTTTTGGTAATGGTTTTCCGTGTTTGTTATTATTATCGAACGAGAAAAGAATATCTAAAAGGTATTTTAAAGGCCATGGTCTAGTTCCTACATAGATTCTAAGTTTTGTTTGTGTTGCCTTTTAGGCAAAGACAAATTTTCCAATTAGCTTTGTCGGAAGCCAATTTATTAAATATCATTGATGAAACCAGAGATCTGTTTAAAAATATACACAAAACGTCGTATGTCCTATGTAATAAATATCAAAAGCGGTATCTTCACATAATGTTCCTATTTATATCTGTTAAATGTCATCTTGTATGTACCCAAAACCCATAAAAGATTATAATAATGTTGTATTCGGGTAAAAATTGAATTTCACTAGGCACTATATTACTTGAAAAAAGAACAACCAATGTAGAGTATGGGATATATCCCTCTTTTTGAGGAGTCGGCGAAAATATCCACAAAATGAAGTTGCCAAAACATCCAAGACATTTGTCAGTCGATTACCTGTGAGGGTGGCACCCCCTGTAATATTCCAAATTTCGACATCCCTTGTAACGTCTTACTATGCTTATGAATATAAATTTACTTACCTATCTCATCTTATTTGCGGGATAAAGGTGGCTGAACGCATATAAATGTTTTACCGGTACGGTGGTGAGTAAAAATGTAAAAACAATTAGTAGGTACGAGTATAACTCAATTTAGATATATTTTTTAATAATACATTTTTATAGACTTTCAGCTTCAGGTTGTTTAAAAAAAACTGCTAAAAGTAACATGATGTTAATAATAGTTTTTTGATTAATAGTTTTGTGGCTTAAAAGCTAGTTAAAAGTCTCTTAATATTCAATCCGATGGTAGATAGATAGAATCCATGCATTGGATTCAATGTTTTAAATAGTTTTGATGTTCATCGTGGGGAAAACAGCGGCAATGGGCTTTCAACCTGTCACAGATCCTTTTGAACTTTATGACTGTATAATAGAGTATTAAAGTGAAGTTAAAGACTTAAGCTAAGTATTGCCCTAGAAAAGTTTTGACGATGGTAAAACTCGTTGAAAACAGACATTGATTACTTCGTTCAAAGCTGTTAAAAACTTAAATACTATGCAAAGTTTTTAAAGCTAATTTGTGGGTTTTTTACCTGTCGTGAACGTAATTGGTCTTTATTAGCATCGTCGGCTATAAAACGTGGAACTATGGTATGTTAAATTGACCGTTGAAAAGTGGCGTTTTCGCGACTAGAAATAGGTTCAACTATTTGTAACGAATTCACTAAATATTGTAATTTTATGTAAATACACCGTACTTTTTATTCTTGTCGTGTCACTAGTTCTTTCGAGCCAGTGTGGTGAATGAAATGGAAGTGCGATGCTTACAGTAAATATATTTTTTCAAATATGATACTGCTTGTAGAGCGTACAAAATAATACACAAACTACCATAATAAACTTTAGAAAAGTAATTAGAATACGCATCTTTTAGTCTCAATAGAATTGAAAAACTCGTCCTACTCGTACACAACTTTTCAGCAAAAATTCAAAAGCAAAATTTAGTATTTTGTAAATTGAATTACATCTCAGAAGATATCGCGTCTTTAAACCGATTATCCTGTAAACATTGCGCTGCATAAAGAAATATCCTTTATTTAAATAGCAAAGGAAACCACTCAAACATGAAATCCCAGGCGTGCTCGATGGAAGAAGTTAGACACAAGCGCAATTGTTGCCAACTCCACTTTATAGGCTAGATCTAGCAACTTCAAACTGCTTTCTGTGATCTCTTCAACAAATGGAAAGTGAGTGTCTTTTTGAGGCAAACAAAAACAAGTGCTTTTCGTTCCCTATTCCCTTTTTAATAAAAAAATTCCGGTACTCTAAAGTACTAAGTGATTTTCCTTATTTTTAAGCGAATCTGGCCAAATTCTGATGAGTTGGTATCACCCAGCGCTTACAGTATAACGAGTATTGTTAGCAGGCCTCGACTGGATCGCTTTGACCCGCCAACCCGCTACCGACCTCTTAACAATTCCTTTCCTATTAAAATTCTTTCCCCCAAGTCGGGAAATCTTCTCGAAATAAGGCGTTGTCGTATAGAGAGCGGAGTAGTGACGTAACTAGGTGTGGCTGTTGATATTACATCCACATTTATACCTTGATTAACTTGATTCGCTATCAACTCCTTCGGTGCGCATATCAAGGACCAAAACTACACACAACACTTCATTCGTAATAATTACCTAGTCTGTGTAATGGGATGCACCTTTTGTACGAATTTAAGAGTAGCGTTCTTTGTGAATTGGAGATGCTGGTTTAACCCAGATGAAATATTTGGCCTTTCAATCATGTGATGCAGTCTTATGTTAGAACTGAGCTGAACATATTTTTCACCACATGAAAATGGACATGACAGTCAATTTTTTTTTTAGTTTTAATTAAAAAGGCCTGGTTGACGATGCTAAGTCATATCGTTGTCACCTCGCCATGAGTCGTCTCGTCGGTCGAAGACGTATCGAGACACGATGCAATTCAGATAAATGCATGTTTCATTATTAGTCGTATTACGTTACGAGTATAATCTAAGCTCAAACATCAGTTTTTTGTAAACCGCTAGCACTTTGCACAAACCTTGAATTCTAAGAAATAATAAATACAGATCCTTTAAAGGCTTTTAGTTGAGTTTTGTAAATTTCCCAATAATTTTAAAAGTTATATTGAAATTATAATCAAAATTAATAAATACAAAAATTCAGAAACTAGTTCTTGTTGTTGTATTGTTTAGACATATCGTGTTAAGAAAATTACGCTCAGGCTTATTAGTCCAAATGAGACTTAGGTACAACCAATTTCCAAGTATGAATATTCTAAACTAAATTCAAAATCACATTGTTTCGCTTTCGTGAAGCTCCCAAATTATCCACAAGTACTATCAACCCAACAACAAATAGCTAACTATGTATAAGTGATTCCCAAAGGCTTAAACTTGTCTAAAACTCCTCGTAGCTCCGCGTATTACTACATTATCTCTTAGGATTAACCGAGCACGTTGGCGAATGGCAACGTTAGTACGTAGTTCGTGGTTGACGCATCCGGCCACCGCCTCATGAAGGCTCTAGCCAAAATATCTAACTCACAAAGGATGTGGGAAGCCGAACGGAAGGTCTATCGTATCAGACAACTGGAGCTTGGGATTTTGCTAGTTTTGAGAAGCTGAACCAGAACTCACGCGGTTTTGCAAAAGACTGACAAGTGCGAAACGGACTTGCATTCGAAGGGTACTATTTTTTTATGTGTGTCATTTTGTCGAACTCAAGCTTGCGTTTTGCAAAAGTATGATCCGACAGGATCTATCGATATTTATTATCGAGAGAGCCCTTCGGGTAATACCAACTTACTTCCATCGTAAACTGTCACTCACAGTTTATTGCTGAAAATAGTAAAGTCTCGCTCCTTACATGCAATTACACCCGTCTCACAAGAAGCTTTCAGTTACATAACAATTCCAACATTTTTCTAACTAAAGTTTGTCGTATCAGAAGACAAAGGGCGATATTCCAGGGAATTTCTGAACGCAATAAAACTGCTCACGCCTGCCTTTGAAACGGATGAATGTTTTACGAAATTGCCGGCGACATGAGATCTTTCTTTGATATGGTAATCCATCCTTACCCTTGGGAATAATCGATTATTAAATGGACAAAAATCGTCGGATCAGTAAGATCCCTCGAATATCGAATGTAAGAATCTTAAGCGGATTCCTTTATGATATAAAAGGTCGATTGTACCGCTGATCCAGGCTTGTTGAACATGGAATAATTTTTTGATGGTTGCTGACCTCTGAAAATATGTTATGGCTTACGGCTGTTACTCTGGATTTTAGTGGCGAATGCTCTTTTTTATTGAAAGGCTTCTTTTGTGGGTTTATTTGGGGCATAGTAAGCAGAATTTAATAGCCTTCAAAATCTAATATAAGTTCAAGGATTTTTTTAGGTGGATGTCCCTGATAATACCTTGACCTGATATAACTTGTGCTTTAAAGTTATTTTGAAATAGGTAATGGTAATTCACTCGGCAACATGTTCGCAAATAGAAACGTACTCAATTATAGAGTAGTTTTAGGTCAATAAACCGGGTACCTACACACGTAAAAAACTGTTAAGTAATACGAAAAAATAAAGAATAAGCACTTATTTATAAATTTCAACGGAAAGTTACTGATAAACGTTCTGAGATAAACTAAAATCAGTTCAATAAGGCTCAGAATATATATTTTAAGTGCCTCATCGAGAAACAGACCTTTAAAAAGAAGAAAATAAACGAAATTTGCTTTTCGATTCTTTCAAGCGGACTCCGATACCTTTACTTAGAAGAAAAACGTTGAAATTCAATCAAATCTTTCGTAATGAATCCAATCAAGAATCAAGAATACCCAGATGAAAAGGGAACAAAACGCAAAATTCCCATCGAGTGGGCACTTTTTCTTTTTCAGAGTAACTGATACGGTATGCAAGACAGGTCACAGGCACTCGAGACAGCAGTCAGATCGTATCAGGCTGCACGAGGATGACGACTTACTTTTTGCAAAAAAACCACGAAAGACGTCTGAAGTACGGCTCCGCGCCAACAGCCAAAAAATGCATAAAACGACGGTTTAACGCCATCATTTTAATGATGGCGGCTATGAAATAGACTGGGACTTTTATTTTTTGATACAGATACTTTAGATTTTGACGAGATGTGTGGTTTTTAGAGCAGAACGTTGAACCCTAATGTTTACACTTCAAAATGTTACTCCATTTTTTAGTTATTTAAAATAACTTCCTGGATTATTTATTCATCTAGATTTAATAATTGCCTTAATTCAAAGTTAAACTCAAGAACAATCCCTTTATTAAGGCTCAATAAAGTGTACATTGAAAGTGCTTTTCAAAGTTGACGAGTTTAATAAAATTAAGTGCTTAAATTTTAAGCCAACTTCTTAATGAGATTAGACGATTAAAGATGTTAATAAATACATAATACCTTGGATATAATTTTATAGAGGCATAGGACATTGAAATAGCTATTAGCTATTTAGGGTCGATTCACATCTGACGGAAGATACGTCGAGTGTATTCAGCGGTCATCGGTCAAGCGTAAAAGGTGTTTTCTCATTTAATTGTCTGTTCTGGCGTTACGCGACCGATAATACGCGACGCATCTTCCGTGAGATGTGAACCGACCCATAAACCTGAAACAGTTCTTTCAACATTTGATACAAAGATCGCTCTTCAAATGTTTGAGAGGTCACATTCGTTCTTTATTTGAAATTTCTTGTTTTTTTTGAAACACGCGAACATCAAAACGGAATTCAAATGGAAAGAAGCTGTTGAACATGTATTGAAACAGCGAAATAAGTCGTTCCCTAGAATACTAGAGCGAAATAAACAAACACTGATGAACCTTCAGAAGAAACGTGCTGTCTGATCGGAAATTCTGTTATCCGCAGAGGGAATCGACGAGTGCCATTGCATTCAGGACGTTTGAGCCAAGAGTTAGAATAGGGTTGACGTCTGTTTGTACGGACGGTCTCCTTCGCGGGAATCGAAAGAAAATACTATTTGCAATGCCATTTTAAAACCATTTTAAAATGCGTCTATTCATTTTGACAACAAAATAACAAAAATTGTTAGACAAAAATAAATACGTACTTAGATAAGTTTATGAATTGTTTAGTGACGCGGTTACATAAAATATACAGGGTGTAAAAAGAAAACTACCGAAAACTGAGGGGTTGCAATCAGACCATGATTCTAAACTCTTTTAGCGAAAAAAAAAACGCAAAAAAAAAAAAGTTGACTTAGCTTAGTCATTTTATGTTATTTTCAGTTATTGACTACTAGAATAACATAATAAGACCATACCTACCTAATTATTTCATTTTTAAAAGAAAAAAAACTATTTAAACTCAAAATCCAGCCATCTACGTAAAAAAACGCGTCCAGTACACGCAAACAGTAATCTTCAAACGCTGTTTTCTCCGGATATAATGATTTTTTCGGAAAATCCTTTCGGCTTCGGTAGAAGTCTTTTTACACCCTGTATGTACATATTGTACATACATACGTTTTTTATGCCAACGGTTGTGACGTAACTTCGTCGATCAATGACAATTGACGACCTCTGTGGCGCAGTGGGTGAAAGCCCGCTTGGTACGCAGAAGGTTGTGGGTTCGATCCCCGCCGCGGGATAAATGTTTATATGATTTGCTAATATTTATCTCGGGTCTGGGTGTTTCTATGTATAATATGTATGTATTTAGAAACAAAAAATTATATAAGTAGTATATCAGTTATCTGGTTCCCATAATACAAGCTTTGCTTAGTTTGGGGCTAGATAATGTCAGCTGTGTGAAATTTCCGAACATCATTTATTTATTTTAGTTACAAATTACAGGGTGTGTTTTTCAGGAGTCAGCCCTAAAGCATCGAAACGCATCCAAACTTCGCCAAACTGCATGTGATTGGATTCGTAGCGTATAAAAGTTTGCGTAGAGAGCATAGTTTACGTGCTCGCGGGGAACATGCCAAAAGGTTTCTTATGAGGCGAAATATTTCAGAGGAAGTTTGTTAAATCCTTCGTGAACTAAAAGTATTTTTGCGGAGAATTTATAATCAGAAGTTATTTTTTTAAGTTTTACTGTAATGCATTTTTACTGGTATTAGCACAGAATTTATAACCAGAAGTTACTTTTTAAAGTTTTACTGTAATGCATTTTTACTGGTATTAGCACACCCTGTATGAGTTGCGCGATATCTCTAAACGGCGAAGGAATACATTGAGAAGAGTTTTAGCCTAGATCGTTAGTATTGTAATGGAAATACAGCAATATTCGGTATTGCGGATTATCAGTAACTTGAAAAAAGTGAGTTATTATAAGTAATATATCGAATTTTGGTACAAATTTTTGGATATTACATTGAATTTCTTCAAAGCATACCTATACAGGGTGTAAAAAGACTACTACCGAAAACTGAGAGGTTGTAATCAGACCATGATTCTAAACATATTTAGCGAAAAAAAACGCTAAAAAATTTTTACTAAGATACGTCATTTTATGTTATTTTCGGTTATTAACACAACATAATAAGACCATACCTACCTGATAATTTACTTAATAAAAGAAAAAAAAACAATTAAAACTCAAAATCCAGCAATCTACGTAAAACAACGCGGCCAGTACATACGCAAACAGTAATCTTCAAACGCTGTTTTCTCCGGATATAATGATTTTTTCGGAAAATCCTTTTGGATTTGGTTGTGTGTTGGCATGCTGTACTTACCCCTTTCGGCTTCGGTAGACGTCTTTTTACACCCTGTATACTGAAGATTGTGAGTGCATTTCTACCACCCATGGATAAACAGCCTGTTTAGTGTTAAAGATTTTGTTTGAATACGCCAGCTAAAGCCCCTATAATCCTCAGACAAAACAAAGTTCACTCACCCTCTTCTAAGAAATTATGCTCCTAACGAACGCTGATCACAATGGCGTGTTCTTGCGTTCAGTGTAACGTGTTAATCAAACTAAGTTATCGGAGGCTCAAGAACCTTCAGGCCAGAGACGTAGGTGAGTAGCAAATATCGGGGGTACCTAGATAAAGTCAAGTCCAAATATAAGATGCCACTTTTGGTATATGTGCGGCTCGTCTTACGTGGGCGGTTTGACGCGAACGCGAAGCGGCGCGGATAAAATTAAACAGTCCATTTACTATGGAAGTGTCCTACGTCACCGGTGCGCAGCGGCTCGGTGCGGTTTGAAGCGAACGCGATCAGTTTGTTTGACATTTACGCGCGAACTAGTATACTCAATCTGAAATCTGTAGGACGATTCGCGCGCACGTAGGACAGCCGCGCCGCTTCGCATCGAATCGCATCGCTTCGCTTCGCAAACGCGTTCGCGTCACACCGCCCACGTAAGACGGGGGGTTAGATTTTGATTCATCGTCCCTCATAAATCAGAGTAATCTATTCTTTGAAAGTAATATTTCAGGCGTTACGCTGTTTCATAAAAGGAATAGTCTTTCTCAGAAGTTATTTTCATAACAGAGCATGTGATATTTTGCGATGTGTACCAACTGCTATCAGGTGGTTCCTTGCTCCGTCACTGTTTAGAGGTTAGTCGAAGAAAATTGCTCAATCAAACACTGTTCAGGCTAGGTCAAGCGTGACTCGCCTCATAACCACGTAATAACAAGTCACCGAGCTTATTCACCTATTAGCTTTCCACTACTTGAATATTTATAGCCTCTGATAAGAACTGACCATGTTACTGAAATTGGCAATTCTGAAAATTGAGTGGTTTGTAAAAATGAAAATATTTTTTAATTTTAAAGTTTTAAAAGCGGTAGTAAGATATTAAATTGTGATTGTATACCCATTATTATTCATAATTATTTAGCTGGCAATTTTAAAAACTCCGTGACAGAGTGGCTAATATTATAACTCATAGGCATCGTCCTAATAGAACGCATCTACGCGATCAAACATACTGATATGAAATAGGTGTCCTTATAGGCATTCGCGCGATGCGGTCGTGCGACTAAAATTTTTGATGGATTTTAGCTAGGTGCCATACAATACAAACTTAATAAACTACTGCCAGCGATGTCCCAAAAACGGACACTACTTAAACCGTCTGAAATAACGTAAAGGCCTATGATGATGATGATGAGATGGCAACGGTCGGTCGCGACCTTGTTTCATTTAGTTTTTGAGAATGCTTAGTGTTGTTTCAGCTGGTTTCGTCGCGATATAATGAGCTGCGCGAAGTTTATTTAGTCTCATTTACCCCAGGGCAACGTGAGGCTGTTATATGACATAGCTACTGTAGTAATAACAGGTTCAATTCATAACATTTATTTTCTTTAGGTATTTATATGGAGCTCAGCATTTTGGGTGTCAAGCTAATGGACAGAATCCGTAACACCAAACTGCGCTCCCAGACACGAATCGCAGATGTAGCTACGAAGTCCGCCAAAGTGGAATTGGGCTGGGCACGTCTATTGCATGCCAGGTGAGCTGTGTAGCTACTGCGTGGCGCCCCGACCCGGTGAGAAGGCGACGCGGCAGTCTAAAACGTACATGGCGGGACGAGCTCGACCAGTTTCTTACGGACTGGAGGGATGTAGCTGGGGACCGAGATGTCTGGAGGGAGTTTGAGAAGCCTTTGCCCAGCAGTGGGACTCTTACAGCTGATAATAAATAAATTGTTACAGGTACAATTTGACAGTTGATATAAACTATGTGGAAAGGGATGCATCAGTTGTGCCGAGCACTTTTAAAGAAGTTGATTTTGTTCTCATCATCAACTTCTTCAATTTAAGGGCTATCTCATGGAGATACGCTTTTCTTACAACTGTATCGTATTGTCGCTTACACTGAGCTTAATTCATTATATTGTATGGGATTTGTACGTAAAAGGTTACAATATAATCGACTCTGGTATTCTCAACAATTTGAAATACCCTATCACTCCCCACACAATGATGTTCAATTTTATTTATAGGTAGCGAAATAAAAACAAAATTAATTTTCCAAATGCCCATTCGTTTTGTATAAGTATTATTACTCAACAATCGTCAATAGTATTATTTAGCAAGTTAATAGATAAAACTTTCACTTCTCTGTTGATTATGCAGTAAGACATTATGAGGGTGAAACTTGTCATTTTGTAGTGCTCCAGCTATTTTCTTTGGGCTGAACGTTGCGTAACTACATTACTGCTTAATTTTGTCTATGCGTTTGTTAGGTAATGTTATAAAATTTAATGGGCCTTATTTGAATTCCACCTTATATTTGTAATTAATTTATTTAGTTTAACATAAGCATTGTAAGTACCAAATTATTTAAAAAAATATTAGGAGTTTCAGTCTCAGTTTTTTTTCATCGCTTAGGTAGGTACATTGTTTTGTCAGACAGAATACTCTCGTCTAATTTAAGCCACGACAGAGACCTTAAGGTGGATTAAAAACTCCGTTACTAGAGTTGGCTACTTCTTCTTATTGTGTCACCAGTTCTTTCGAACCAGTGTGGTGAAAGGATTATAAGTGCGGTTTAAAGAGGCTCCTTTCGTGCACTTGACACATGTTTTCGAACTTTTTAGGTTCTACGACATGCCGGTTTCCTCACGATGTTTTCCTTCACCGATTGAGAGTACTGGCATAGTGCACATACACTTTTCGGCAGAAAAACTCATTGGTGCACGATCGGGATTGAACCCACGACCTTACGATCGGAAGGCCACTACCACTAGACCAACAGTTCGTATGATTTCGTAGAGCACTACGAACTCATACGAACTTACTTAATTTCTATACCCAGCTACACTCATAGCACACTATCTTTTAACTATCCTCGAGTCATCAGTTCATACCTTAATGAAGGTTGAGGCGGGTAAAAAAGGGAAGAAATAGCTGAGGAATCGTAAGCTATGCCGAACACGTCCATAAGAGTCGGCTGATTTCTGCGTCACGTTCCATGCCCCGAAAAAAGTTTTATTACTTCCCTGTGGCGTAATTGTTGCCGGTATCCTTTATTAAGGAACTTTGCTCTTGATTTGACATCACTAGTTTTTGATGTGAGTTTGGATACCAGTTATGGTGACTTGCGTAGAAATTGGAATGTTTTCAGGATGAAGTTTTCTTTTTATCATAATGAACCCATTTAGTGAATGTATTTTTGGTAACTGAGATATCGTATCGCAGTAAATTTTTTTTGGTTAATTTTTTTAGGTACTTACTTAGACATTCTCAAATCCAGAAAGTTGCCATGAAACCCCACCAAAAGTCACTCTCTTAAAACTGTTTCTCAATATTGCTATCTTTGGAACTATTTCTTGTCTCTACCAATTACTATTTAACATCATCTTTACCCTCTTCTACAAACTTACCAGTATCTGTTTATTATTTCCCAAAATAATTTGCATTTCACCCTAATTCTAAGCAGTCTTGAGTAACATTTAAATTTCCTTTGTCATCAAATAAACAATGCGATCACCAAAAGAGCGAACGAGCTTCCTTCGCACGTGCAAATCGGATTTGTTTAATTTATTGCCGTCTTGGATGAAAGCGAATGGAAGAACAATCATTTTGCTATTTGCATACTTTATATAGCGAACAAAACGTCAGTCATAAGTATGGTCATGATCATCATATCATGGTAACAAAAGAAATATCTATAGTGGGTTGCATTTGACGGCTCTAAATGAAGAAATAACTTGTACGATAAATCGAAGAGATCCTACATCAATGGATGAATTAATTTGAATCCTATTCAGATAATTTGGACAAGGACAAAATTGGTAATTCATCTTCATCATTGGTAATTTATAATTCGATATAAAAAATCATTCATTCATTTTAAATTGTGCCGGTTCCGTTGGGCTAACCTCTTTGATCAGTATCACGGCTGCTTGCTCCAGACTACTGTTATAAGTAATAGGATCTTTTAGAGGATTTAAATTGAATCCTGTTGCAGGCTCCAATGTTAGTGTTGCCAAAGTGATAGGGTTTTAGTGTTATTCTCGGAAGAAGAAATGACCTACTATGTACTTTGATTTTTATTTGGAATGATATTCAGGAGAATGTTATACGATAGTTTTTGACTCCACACCTCTGGACACACCTTGTTTTATATCGTTACTAGATAAACTAGAATCTAGATTATAGTATCATTGTTATAATATAATAACACTAGGTGATCCGCGCGCGCCTTGGTCTGCGCATTGTTTCGTCATACAATCTTTTGAACTGCCTTGCACAACCCCTAGTATAACAACAAGGTTGTTTCAACATGTCAAAATATCTTGTCGCAACAAAGACCCTTTTAAAATAAAACTAGGATTTTCCGCGAACTCGCCAAACAAAACAGTATTAAGTTCTCAGACCCCCATTTTTCCGGGAAATCACGAGCTTTTTCTTGTTCTAACAAGGGCTTTAGTTTATATTAAAAAGTAAAGTGGAATATATTTTATTTACCCTTCAGCAATGTATCAAGAGAAGACAGGGGTGCGAAAGGGCTGCAAAATGAAATTTAGCATTGAACGATCGCTAGGCCTTTTCTTTTTGACTTGACCCTCTTAATACCTAAAATGGAGTGGAATGTAATTGAGTCTTTGCTAACATAATATAAACCAGCAAGGAAGAGTCGTATTCACATGATAGAAACAAACAGATTCACGACTGCGCCTGCTACTGCGACTTTTTATCTCTGGATAAGGCTTATTCGCTGTAATTCACTAAGTCGCCATAGTAATTACACACCAACACTACGCTTCAAGAGAAAACAAGCTGGATAACAGAGTCTGCTCTAAAGTAATATAAATATCCGCTATTTCGAATGAATATTCGGGCGTTTTATACTACGAGCTACATTGTATTCGATAGATAAGATCGACCAATAAAATCGATCCGAAACTAGGAACAAGAAAGTATTCTGTAAAAATTGGATCTTGAGGACTTCAAATGTATTATATGTAACATAGTAATTATATTATTATTATGTATATTGATTGAATACTATAAATAGGTAATTATTGGTCTTATTTTCGGCTGAAAGGATCAGCATTGCCATCCAGCGTCGTAATGCCGCCAGTGTTTTGGGCACGCTTCCGACTGACAGTGACCAAAATCAGTTGAGCTATCTGTAGATCGTTTCTAACGATCCTTAGATAACTTGACTAATCCTGTTGTATTTTGTAAATATATGTAAACTAAATATGTAGTAGCTTAGTTTCTGTAAATAAAGTACGTGTAGTGTATACGAGTCTTATTTTTCTCTTTTTCGTGTGTAGAAGGTTCGGCTGTTTGTGTTCTGTGAAGTCATTTTAATTTTTTTTTTTTAATGTTTGTATCTGGTCCAATCACATTTCTAGAATCATTATCCTTAGCATGCTACACAATGTATTGGTATAAAATGAAAGTTAGAAAATCAAATAGTCCGTTGTTCCAGCCTTTTCATTATACAAAGTAACACTGATTATTGGTCACCGATTATTCGACTAATAGACTTTAATAATGGCACTGATTGTTCAGCTACTGAATTATCGTTAGGTACAAAATTGGTGGCAATTTATTCTCTGTCGCCTTTATCACGATTTTCGCTGTTAATTGAGACATTTGCACAGAAATTGGCCACTGTTACAGAGAGAATGAAAGCTCGCCCGCTCGATAACGGCTTCTGGAAATTGTGAAATTACGGCCATAAAGTCAGCACTGAGTTCACTAGCTAATTGTAGAAATTGGAGCTTCTCTCTACCATCACCAGGCTGGTCCTTCTCGCATTCTCCAAGTGGTCCCTCAACAAGTCAAGAATTGGTGTTTGAACTTCGTGTAAACAGCGCAGTTCTTCCCAAATCTTTAAAACGTACGTTTGTTTCAACGTAACGTTTTTTTTTCTTTTAACTTTTAGAAAGACTAGTGTAAATGTTTTAGCATGGTAGGATATTAGGCTATTCAAGAAAAGCCTCATAAAAAGAAAAGGAAGGAAACAAAAGTAATTTGCGAAATTTCCGTTTAAAAACTTTGAAAGCACTGTTCCTATTTTGATACAGTCCATTCGAATCATTGTTATATTTTACCGTGTTTACCTGTTTGTAGTTTAGCTTTCAGCAAACTGCGGCTATTTCTCAGAACAATTGTATTTAAGGAGTTTGCAGAATGTACTGGACTTTTAGCTTCGTGAAAAATAAACCGTTCAAAGAGATAATAATATTTTGTAGTATGAAGTGGAATAACAGCAGTTGTCAAAATTTTAAAGCTGATACAGTTTTGAACTCTCTTCAAGAATATTCTGGTACTTGCAAACTACTTTCCATCTGCATCTTTGTTCAGTTGATTTTAGGAAAGCTCTTTCGCTTTATTATGACGTTCTGATTCAAGACCTAGTATGCAGGCACAACCGCAAGTAAGATAATCTTTTATTTAATACATTTTCCATTTGATTAACAAAAAAATATCAAACTGGAAGTGGAACAATCAGTTCCACTATTCTAACGACTATTGTGCCATTTGATAAGGTGAAGATAGGCTCGACAAGACATGTCCAGTCCAAGTGATATTTTATCTACAGCGTGTGATTTCTCTGACTTCCTTTATCTGTGCCAAGTTAAATAATCCCTTTGGACAAAGGCTTGTATCTTGTTGACGGGACATAACATGGGATAATGCCCTGGACAACTGCTACGATTTTGAAAACATGGCGAGCCTTGGGTATTAGAGCACGGTTTCCGGTGTTATTTTTGTGTGACAACAAAGGTTGAAAGTAAAATTTTACCTTGTCTAAATCAATGCCCTATTGATAGGGTTGGTTATGGAATCATGCTACAAAAATGTATCATCTAACTTAGCTTGGTTTGATAAGCCTAATGAAATGGATGGTAACAATAAAACAATTTTTTTTATATATATTTTTTCAAGTTTTTTCAAAAAAATTAGACGCGCCATCTTTGCGTTTGTACTTTGTAACATAAATAAATAATAAATAAATAATGCTGGACTTTTCACACAGCATCATCTAGCCTAAAAAAATTAGACGCGCCATCTTTGCGTTTGTACTTTGTAACATAAATAAATAATAAATAAATAATGCTGGACTTTTCACACAGCATCATCTAGCCTAAAGTAAGCAGAGCTTGTGTTATGGGTACTATATGACTGATAAACTACTTAAATACATTTTTGTTTGTAAATACATAGAAACACCCAAACCCGAGACAAATATCTGTAGGTCATAAAAACATTTGTCCAACGGCGGGGATCGAACCCGCAACCTTCTGCATCGCAAGTGGACCTTCGCCCACTGCGCCACAGAGGTCGTCATAACTTTCAAATGTTCAAACTTTCACATGCTTAGATTTATAATATGAGTAGGATTATCTGCAATGGCCACTACGTTAGTTCACACCCACCAAATGTATCACCGACTTGCACTGCAGTTTATCGGCAACTGTTCGGCACAATCTCAAGCACCCATTCTATGCGTCGTCAAGCTTTAATGGATGGACAAATGGCCTTATTTATCGTAAAATCGACACTAAAACAGACCAACAAGTCGTTTCGGCAGAACATGCAGTAAAGTTTTCTCTCCGGTCGCTTACGTAGGAAGGAAATCAGTATTTTACAGCAGTTTGAGAATTATTTTAACCATAAGTTTTAAGTATTTTTCTTTATTTTCTAACAATCAAAATCATTGAAATACGTGTTGCTATACAGTAATACTCGTAATCAATAAGACGACTGCATAGAGTCATTGAAAAATCTTGACCTCTGAAAAAAAAAAAAACAGAATCGCGCGGAGAAACACATAGGTACATTTCTTACCTCTTAACATTACAATAATAACTTATACATACCACTACCTTGTGTCCGAAAAACATGGCAATGTTTTCTGAACTTAGCTCCAACCTCGTTAATAAGTAAGCGAATAAAATACTGATTATTTCGCTTTTACAGCGGCGTGGCCTGATTGGTAGTAAAGACGTACAGATAGACACAAAGGAGAAGGTTCTTCTATGATTGGCACGGAAATAAAAAACCAGAATAACTTTATATTAATTCGCGTGCGCGCATTTTCTAAAAGATAAAATAGGTTTCTTATGTAGGTAAACATGCTCATTATTGCTTAACATCAGGCAGAGTGAGATTTGACCTCACTTTGCCTCCTATTAAATAAAAAAAAAGATGATGATCGGAAAGTCTGAACAGTCTGAAGTCTGAACAGAAAGCAATTCAATATTACTCAAAAAGGTAAACAGTTCCATACAAGCGGAACTATGTAAACGTGTACTTATCTTAAAATCGATACTCGGTGTGAACTGACCCTTATTCTGAAACAAATAACGACTTTATCCCCAAGGCGCGGTAAAAATTATCTACAGAGATTAAATCAAAGATTTCTTGTTATTCAGATTTTATTTATATGTATATATATTTTTATTTTTTATTATTTATTTTATTCATATGCGGCAGATTTGGCTGAGGATCTCAAAAGGCGCAAATATATAAATCTTGATAAGGTCCGTGGGGTTCAGGAACCCTTCGGGTTTTCAAAATTCTTTCAGGGCGTGACCGAGAGTTGGCACATTTTTGGCTCAAAGGATCAGCATTGCCATCCAGGGTGGTAATGCTGCCAGTGTTTTGGGTACGCTTCCGACTGACAGTGACCTGGATCAGTTGAGCTATCTATAGATCGTTTCTAATGATCCTTAAATAGCTTGACTAATCCTGTTGTATTTTGTAAATATATGTAAATATGTAGTAGCTTAGTTGTAAATAATAATATTTCATATGTGAGAACGTTTAAAAAACAAAAAAAACAAGCAAAAAAACGAGCTCTATCTCCAATAGTATGTTTGAGTAAAGTACTAGCTTAAAGTCTCAATTTGTGTTGTACTGTAATGCAATACAAGAACGTGATTGGGCTTTATTTACTTTGTGACTTTGTTGATCGTAAAACGCGCAATCTTAGGCAGTGGATTTACGCACACGATGGCTATTGCCACTTCCGATGTTAAATATTTATTGCTCTTCACTTTTTTTTTTAATTTTCGGTAAACTTACAGCTAGGTACATTTTGTAGACATTTAAATAACACATGTAGGTGAGGTAACTACATGTACGGAAATATACATACAAGGAAGTGCTCTATTGCAAGAAGAATTTGTCAGAAAGCAAGTGCTTAAGCTTGCTCGTATATTAGCAGCGTCGCTTATATTAGCAGGAAATGTATTATTTTTAAGCATTTTATGTAAATGATTTGTAAGAAGTATGATTATCGACAACAATAAAAAAAAACCCTGGCGGCACTATACCTACGATGCTGAAGTAGTAGTGCTCCGGACACTCGGAAGTTTGATTCTTAGACTAATATTAATGTTTTTTTTGTAAAGTTGTGTAAATATATTTCGAACGTAAAAGTACCCTAAACCAAGATTATAATGATGAAAAATGTAATGAGAATGTAATGAGGATGAGAATACATGAGGCAAATATATTTATATACTCGTATAGGGTCTTAGCAAGCGTTTGTTTACTGCGGTATCATTAGACAGTACCATTGATGGTACTGTAGCAATTTTTATTTGCCTTTGAACCATTAATGGTACTATGGAATTATTTTTTTGCCGTACTAAAAATGAGACGCGTTCTTGCTGTGTGGGTATATTACTTTTCTTTTAAATTATTATGTGAAAAATTCAAAATTCTCGTACACATCTGCAAAGTACAGTTTATTGCTCAACGAAACGCAGCAAAAATAGGATAAAAGCTCCAAAATTTATGTTCGGGACTCATCGTGGGCCATTAACACGTAGTACCGCTCTGCATAATACATTAAAATGTCGTGACACGGCTTGCAGTGTTATTTACTATGTCCCAGCATTAGCAATTTTCAATTAGATCCCTTTTATGAGCATCAGGTGCATACTCCAAAGTAGTATTCATAAAGTATTCGTATGAGATTGACCAACTCTAGTAGTGGAAGTATTGTTGCTTGAAGACTTTTATCTATAGACAATACTACATAGGGTCAAGATCTTTGAAGAACTTTTTAGTCAAAGGTCCCAATCACATGTTTTGCACATGTGCACAATTTATAGAAGTCTACAAATAAAACCTGAATTTCAGCCCAAGATTTAAAATAAAATAATAAAAGTACTTAGCTCGAACTAGGTCTCTGGTTCAAATGATATAACCGGTAGTTCACAATGAATTCGATCGTAAATTATTCTTTTACTAGGTGCGTCCATGCAGCAGAATGGACTTAGAAATTGCTATTGGAATAAGTTTTCCACCTATTTGAATAGGATTTGATATGGCTTTAAATGAATAAAACGCCATTTACACGATACCATTCTGGCATACCATTCGTGCCTCTTGCCACAGATTGATGATTTCTTCGAGCCTGAGAAAGCAAGAGGCAAGAACGGTATGCCAAAATGGTATGTATCGTGTAAATGGCGTTCTAATACTCTCGACAAGCGGGCTTTGGCACAGAATATAGAAAAGAAATTAATTTCATGATTAAAAAATATTTCAGGTTGCTTTTGGCTACTTTTTTACCTCTCTTCCGTCCATTTCGAGTTTCAAGGACAATGGATCTAGCAGGCACAAAATCATGTGATGGAGTGAGAAGAGGCAGTGAATTACCGGCTGAATAAACAGATATTTTTGGAGCTGATTTCTTTGACGGAACACTCGGAAGTATGTGAGTGTCGTGGAACACTCGGTTCGAACGGAGTTTAAATTTAGACATTTGGCATTTGTCAAATAAATTATTTATTGAAATCCTAGAAACGCTCTTCCGTACTAACAAAACAATGTAACAATCTATGGACTGTTTCGCGCCTGCGCACTTCACACTGGACGATTTGACTTATACAATGTATCGTGACACAAAAATCTAACACTTTTTTTCGTCTAGCCCCATCCTATCGTTCGAAAAGGAACTTTGTTTCCAAAGTGGAGTTTTGGCTGCTCTAAAACGGCTCATAATATTAGAAACGTGTTCTGATAGCTAAAATTTCGTTATTATCTTTAAGCAGTGTGCACACAGGCTTAGTAACCACCTGGAGAACAGGTCACGACCCGGCCCTCAGGGTGCCAGCTCTTGAGATTTCGCTTCCTCTGTTATCGAAATATCGGCCGTTATGCAGACTGCATGCCAAAGCTGCACACGAAATTGTTTAATGTCATTTTTATCGAGAGAAACTATTTTTTGAGCGTATCGGCTGATTGACATACCTCGAGTAAGAGATTGAGAGCCGGAGGGAATATTGCTTTTGAATCGGAAAATCGTGACATCGTATTCCAGCTTTGATGGTTTATGTTTTTAATTTGAATTATAAATATACCCACGAAAATCCCACGCGCAACATTTTCTTCCTTGGTCATTATTTAAATCATTATAATTTAGCCAAGATCACCCAATAAGTCGACAGCTATATCGACTAATTGGGTGGTCTTGGTAACTGAAGATAAGTCTGAATTACAAGCCTCTTATAATTAGTACAGTGGTGAATCTATTGAACAGCCCCTAGATAGTCAAAGTTTTATCAATCCAGTCACGCCTCGTCGTAATGAAGTGAGGAGTTGTCACGTAAATAGCTCTTGGATAGCATTTGAAATCGCGATAAAAGGGAAATTTACTGCCTCCCTAAATATTCCTTAGGTACCTATACTCGATACGGCCACAAAAGTTAGCTTTTTGTGATATTGGCTCGTGTTTCACCGCTTTTTTGTTCGTAGTTCCTGGTTAAATCCCACCTCGGACACTTCACAAAACTCCCTAGTAAAGCGGTCTAATTACTAACACAGACAGTACAGTGTCCTTTTTGTATTGCGCTAGTGGGTTCATCAGTACTCAATCGAGAGAAAAGGGGGTATTCTGTCAGAGTGCAAAGGTGATTACAGCATCAGAAAAGTACTGTCAGGATCGGATTGTAAACTATAATTGAACCCATGCTGGATTTGATCCATGACTATTTTCAAATTCGTAAAAAAACTACCATAAAAAAGTAGTTTGTTCTGGATAAGATTTTTGTCATATTGATAAAGCTCAGCGATTTGGCTAGTTACGCAATTTTCGTGGCCCCTCAGTAAATATTCTTAAGTAGGTATATAAAGGCTCTTAAGAAAGGCGTTCTTCGTGGTGTTCGAAATTAGGATGGGAAATTACTACCAGCTTGATTAATATATTGTTGGTTATGGAGTCCGAGGTTTTTGGCGATAAAAGCTTGGTAACAATGTTACGACTAAGTAACCTATACTTATAAATCCTTTAACGAAATTACCAGTTGAAATACCAAAGCGCGTACATTTACTCAAAATAAGAATTACCAGTTGAAATACCAAAGCGCGTACATTTACTCAAAATAAGAATTACCAGTTGAAATACCAAAGCGCGTACATTTACTTTTAGCCTCACAATAAATTACACCAAATAATCTACTAGGGGGTCTTATAGTGGTTTCTGATACCTGCGGCATAGGGAGTTCTATTGTGGGGTCGGGGCTGGGGATAAATAATACCGGTGAAGTGGAGCTGTGGACATACGCGGTCTCAGCCTGAATTTTCACTAAAGTATCTTCTTTAGTTTATTAAAACAATTTTTTTTATTTTGTAATTTTTTTTAAAGATTTTTAGATTTGAGGGGTGGGAGGGGTCATGTCCCCTGTGACCCCCCCTGGGACCCCGCCTGACTGTGGATAATTATGATGATTTATTTACTACTCGCCAATATTTAGAGCTGACAATCCAAATCTATTTTCAAAACAGAAATCCAATTTTTAAAAGGATTGCATTTACGTTGGCAATGTAAGTAACCACGCTGGAAATATTCAACAAAATCTTCTATCGCAAATTGTATTTGATATCCACATAGTGAGATGAAAGCGAGCTGGACGAATCTAGATAATGCAAATATAGGGAGCAGAGAGAGAATAATAGAGATAAGAGCATTGACCTTAAATTTTTTTTTTTTCTACATATTATAGTATTA
The DNA here is from genome assembly GCA_951394285.1 of Epirrhoe tristata. Lineage (NCBI taxonomy): Eukaryota > Metazoa > Arthropoda > Insecta > Lepidoptera > Geometridae > Epirrhoe > Epirrhoe tristata. The sequence continues at coordinate 6,358,013 of OX596150.1, read as the reverse complement.
GTTGTAGCTGTCTACAATACTTATTGTGCAAAGTAGAGCGTTACGTAGTCTTGTAAAATATTCCGCACCTCATACATCTTGAACTTATCTATATTTAATAGGTAACTGACGACCTCTGTGGCGCAGTGGGCGAAGGTCCGCCTGCGACGCAGAAGGTTGCGGGTTCGATCCCCGCCGCGGGACAAATGTTTGTATGACATACAGATTTGTCTCGGGTCTGGGTGTTTCTATGTATATAATATGTATTTATTTACAAACAAAAAGTATATAAGTAGTATATCAGTTATCTGGTTCCCATAGTACAAGCTTTGCTTAGTTTGGGGCTGTGTGAAAATGTCCAGCATTATTTATTTATTTATTTATTTATTAGGTATCCGTTTACTATTCTGCTTGAATAGTTCTGTGTCTGTGTCTGATAAATCTCTATATATAAAAATGAATCCCTATATCCCTTGGCCACGCCATCACGCGTGAACGGCTGGACCGATTTCACTATTTTTTGCTGTTGTTGTGTTTGTTATTGTCAGGAGAAGGTTCTTATGACAGAAAAAAAAATAAAAAATTGCGCGGAAAAAATGAATCTCTATATCCCTTAGTCACGCCAACACGCGTGAACGGCTGGACCGAATAATGCGCAGACGAAGTCGCGCGGGTCAGCTAGTATGTTATATTTTTTAACGATAGTTCATACCTACAGTAAGCGCTATATTATTTCCCCTCTGGTATTCAAACATAGGGCTGCAGCCGATGCTCGGAACTCTTTTGACGTGGCGAGCTCCGAATAGCATTTTCGTTCTATCAAATATCAGTGCGGTCAGCCTCACTGAATTTTATTTTCATTTCAAATAAAGATTTGTACTGATTTTGAGCCTTTCCTCACAAAATGTAAGCGTAAAGTGGATTGGTTCTATAGTACAAAAAATATTTTTATGAAACACTGTCCGGAATAAAATTTCATCAAAGTCATTGTAACCGTTTTTTGAGATAAGTACAAAAAAATATTAGCAAGATTAGCAAGTTGAAGTGGCAATGGGCGGTGCACATAGCTCGTAGAACTGACGGCCGTTGGGGCAGAAAAGTTCTCGAGTAGAGGCCACGCACCGGAAACCGCAGTAGAGGACGGCCCCCCACTAGATGGAAAGACGATCTGGTAAAGGTTGCTGGGAGCCGTTGGGTGCAGGCTGCACAAGATCGATCGCTGAGGAAATCGATGGGGGAGGCCTATGTTCAGCAGTGGACACTAGATGGCTGACATGATGATGACAAAAAATATATTTAAATAATAAAACAATTACACAGGAATCGCGGACCATAAATTCATGGATTTCCAAGTTATTTATATGATTAACTGAGGTGATGAATTGTAAAATTCTGCTGCATTGAAACCACACAATACAGTAATCCTCGTGCGTCGCCGAACAGCAATAACAGCGGTAAAAACTCTTCGTTAAGCATCCATTGAAAGTATCGAAAATATTTGGTTCGCATTCGCAGCTCTATGGGATTTGGTTAGTTCATATTTAACAGTTCACATTGTTTCATGTATTACCACAGATGAGTTATTCTATAACAGAAAGCTCATAAAACTACATCTCAGCAGTTAGTGGATTTTTTTACAAATATAATTAAAGTAAAAAGTAAACAAAGACGCACTCAAAATATTGGTATACATTTCAGTACTCTTTTTAGGATTGTTGTAGTTCTGTGTCTATAAAAATCTTTGGACTTCGAGGTCCTTAGGAGACTTCAAGGGGGTAGAAAGGCACTACCAATTAACCAGACTTTGAATGGTAAGTTTCAAATAAAAACTCTCGTTATGGCAATATTCAGCTTCTGCCAGTTTTCAGCACATAATATTAGTACGTGCCCTAAAGTTTAAACATAAATCCTATTATTGGTAACAGTGCTCACTCAGCCGTTCGGATCTGCGTTGAATGAGGCTTAACTTCGCAAAACTTACCCAGTTCTCAGATGGTTATTAAAACAGTTCGTTCGAAAGGTTTTTTGTTACACTTTCACGCTCCAGCTACTCATTAACATTATGAAATTTAGCATAAACGCTGTCAATGATACAGAAAAGATCATAAAATTTTTACCCAGAAAAAATCCCGAGGGAATACAACGCAAGTGAAGCTACGGAACAGCTAAGTAATAAATATATACATCCTAAGAGTGGCTACTTAGAAAGCCTGCTACCAACTCGCACCAACTTTCTTACTTATGTTGTGTAAAGAAGATATATTTACCTATATTTTATTTGTATTGAGCATAAATATAATTTCGCTACAGATTTCCCTATCTCCCCTCAGCCGAGCTGGCCGAACTTGCTTGAATGGCTTGAACCGCCGCCAACTAAGTTCCAAGTGAGCAACGACGCCATTATGCCCCTGACTGATTTGTTATTTATTGGCCACTCGTGGACTCTTGTACAGATATTCTCTTTCACGAAGGTTTTGTTATGAGCGGTGTACACAATATACACTGACTAGAACAGTGCAACAAACAATGTCCCAGGCACTACAGCGTTTTGTCGAGTGTAAACATAGGTTGCTTCCTAACGCTATCTAAATTGTATAGATGTAAAGGCCTAAGTATAAAACAGTGTACGTACACACTGAAGCAAAAAATATACAAAGGAATATAGAACCTCTTCCTAATATGAAGTCGGTTGAAACTCCAGCTTAGTTATAGTGATATGAAGAAGAATATTCTACCGTCAACTCATTATGAGTTAAACATTTGATTGAAAGAACTAGTGACAGTAGGAGAAATTAAACATGACTAAAAAATGAAGAATTTTTTGTTGTCAAAATCTGGTGCTTAGTAACCATTTGAATCGTTCAAATAAAATAAAATTATGTTCTAAACAGTTACCGTGGAATGTTTCATTGATCCGATGAAATTGAATTTTAAGGCCTGATGGAGCTTCGGAGTTAAAGTTTTACTTCAGCTTTACAGAATTTAAGCTTTCCTATTACAGGTACGAGCTTAAAGCGTACAGATTTAATTAAAAAAGCTTATAAATTTAAATACTTTCAGATCTGTAAGCCATACAAATTGGCCTAATCTTTGCATACAATTATTGGAGGGCTTTTCTTGTACAATTTAAAACAATTATGAGTACTTACAGGTACATTAAAGAAGGATAAACTTACATGTCGAACATTACTAGTTTATTATCTAGATAAATTATATAAAAAAACAAATAAAATTACAATCCTGTAATTTATAATTTCTTATCAAAGCTATTCATACACATGCGTGCTTAAATTTTAAACGGTCCAAACAATATTTACACAGCCAATCAGAGAAGAAACACGGTACACTCTGATACAAGCAATTCATGCTAATACGGTTTTAAGCTGACTCACAGGCATTAGCAGCAATTCGTATTCGCACTCACGAATGCCATGTTTAAAAACCACACATTACATAGGGGTGTAAAGTGACGTCATTGGCTCAACGCGCACCCCTCAGCTCAAGTGGAGTGAGTTACTAGACTCACTTGTCTACATCATGATAGGAGCTAGGAAGGAAGGGAAAATAGAAGTAGGCCTATGTAGGTACGGTCACAAAACTGTTTTTGCTTGGAGAACTGTAGGAATAGTTCAACAATGAAAGAAGCAATAAGTGTACAGTACGCACAACCGATCTATAGCTCTCTGAAGTTAGGTGCACTAAACGATTGCGCAGGTTTGCGCGAGTAAGCGAGATAGGACGATGCAACAAACTAAGCGAGTGAGCGAGGCAGCCTGGCTTCGTCTTTTAGGCGTCTTTTAGGGTTCTGCGCAGCTACTTCAGAGAGCTAAAAATCGGCTGTACCTTGCTTTTATGAATTGTATCTACTCGCTAGTTCTTTTTCTCCATTGGTACTAATAAAGAGGGTAGTAGTGGGCCTAGTGGTCTTTCTTAGAAAAAGTAAAAATTGACATGATTTCCAAGAGTCCATTCATTAGTATATTCTATCTGCATAAAGGTAAATGTTATCAAAATTAGTTAAGCTGTTGAAGATATTCAGAAGTATTTAAAAATCATACATAATGATAATTTATACGAAATAAACATAGTGAAAGTATTAGAGTAAACTAACTGAAGTTAATCAGTAAGAAAATAGAGTTTGTAGTTTAGTTTCACAAAATCAAATCACTCCTATTCTAGAGTGTGTTCTCAATTATTTGTTTTAATAGTGTCATTATAAAGTTGAGTCGAGACTTGAGTATCTCGAAAGTTTGCGATGGCTTTTAGCGGCACGGTTTAGCTTGCAACGCCAAATTAGTTTCACTAAGGCTTTCTGCGAGATTATGCTATCTATCAGAGAATATCCATAAAAATGTGTTTACCTATAGTAAAAGAGATGAGATTGAGACGATACGAACAGTCGATCGAAATAATGATGAAAGTTTTTAATATATATTTTGAACACCGAATGCCCAGTAAACATGAGAAAAATACTGAACCGAATAGTGAAAATTCGGCCCATATTTAATATAAATCTTATACGAGTAGAATAGAAAATCCAAATCAAGTTCAACAAAGCGTAGGTTTAAAATAAATTCCATTATTTTTCAAATTTGTCTAAATGGAAATAGCAGGCAAAATAGTTTCGAATAAACCATCTCTACCCTGATCCCCTTAATGCTCGCTAAGTAAAGTTTATTGTTCTTGACAGTTATTTAGTTTTATAAGGTAGAAGCTTAAGTCTCAAACTTGTCAAGACTGCAAAAAGTTCAGATGAAATGTCAGGTGCACTAAAAACGATTATAGTTTTGAGAGCTCATTCGTCCGTAGAGCGTTCCCGAGCTTATGCACACAGAAACAACGTGCATGTGCATCTACCTACACACACAATTATGACCAACCCGCCCTTCGAGAGATGGAAAAACTATAGCATTGTAAGTCTGTTTTAAACTTATTAAACCACGAGAACAACTCTTGAACTCTGGAACGAACCATTGGATTGAGCTCCATGATCCTAAGGTTCTTTCTAGTGAACGCCATTAATATAAACGGCTGGTTCGAGAAGCGATTGAAATCAGAAAACACCCGAATTTCAATCGTGAAGATGGTTTTCGCCTCTCGGCCTCGTGGAATCCCGTCAATAATAAGTGAGTGCGTGGTGCAACGTGTTTGTCGCAAGTTGATACGGTTAGTGTCGTGTGTCGTAGTATGAACTTGGACTTATCTGATTCTGAGGACGAATTGCGGGTAGATCCGAATCCTACCCTCAATAGAAAAAACTGACTCGCCGTGCACCAGTTCTCCCGTGACCACGAGCGCTGCAACGCGTTCGAAACGTCGGGACCAAATAAAACAAGTACCTACGTGAGTCTGTTTTATATTTGTGGAGATGATAAAAGAAATATATTAAAGTATGCAATCTGAAAGTGGTCGTTCACCTGAAATTGCTTTTCATATTAACTTGCAAGAAAATGCTGATATAATCTTACTACGTTAAATCATTATTATATGCAGTTTGTTTTTGCTCGCTCAGAGAATTTGAACTTTATTAAATAAGTAGGTACCTAATGTACCTATTCCTTGACAGAACATTCCGTTTACTATTTGAAGACAGTTTTCTCAAACTTAACGGAGCAAGCGGTATGTAGCTATATTCTGTGGCCAGAGGCAAGATTGGGCCAGAATAGTCAGTGTATCAATGAACTCTGATTGAGAAATAATTAACCTCCATTTTCCTGAACAATTCTGGCCTGTATGCGAGCCGCTGTTTTTGGTATGTTCGTACGACATGTTTACATCAAAATATTTAACAAGCGCAAACAATGCTGTGTCACAGAGTACTGAGCACTCTATGAGGTTCGTTCGTTTTTCAAAAGTCTTTGCTAAAGGACACCAAGAGCTCCTTTGTATTTTGTTTGACGTAAGACATGAAACTCTTGTTTGTGTGCTTTCAGTACATCCTTTCAGGCATGCTCGACGAAGAAGCATATGCAATAAAAAAAATACGATAGGTACTTGATGCTCGAGACAGACGGCCCTCCAGACAATAGAGCACACTTAATGCCCGTATCGTGTACAGACATCGAGTCTCGCCTTACTACCTACAATTTAAGGTTCAAAATTGCTATTAAATATTCGAGTGAATTACCGTGTGATACCGATGTTCGCGTAATTAGCGAAGAGCTAATGAGTGACTCTTTTTAATGTAACAAAGACTTTTAATTCTTTAAGTAGTATGTTCGCGACTACATTGTACATTACTATTCTGTATAATCGTATTCATACATAAATATTATACTCTGCAAGATAATTACAGGTAAAATGTTTTTAGTTTAATTACAGAGTTCGTGATCTAAATAGTACACACATTTGTGTTTTAAGCGTTTTCTAGACAGAAAACTCTGTGAAAACTAAGATTGCTTAAGAATTTATTATATTCATAATGAAAACCAATGACGAAGACAGTAATTATATCTTGAAAGACAAGTTAAAAAAAAAAACAAAGCATTTGATTTAAAGCTATGCTCAACATAATGTCATGATCAAAATGAATAAACAACATTAATATAATCTTAGTGGAAGCTTCATAAAATGTAATTTTATGTTTTAATAAACTCGTTTAAAGTATATTTCAGGGTTGAACATAATTGTGGAAGGTATTTTTATAATGTTAATTAACTTGGTAATTAGTAATGGAACGAAGTAATCTGAAGCGAAGAGTTGCAACACTAATGTAGGTATTATTATCAGGAGATACGAACTACCTGCACTGAAAAAAATTATAAATAGTTGCTGGACATTTCACAGAACATCATCTAGTTTGTTGTAATATTTTTAATTGTGTAATTGGTTGTATGGTGTATCAAGGTATTTGTAGCGAAGGAACAGAAGTAGAATAATATTCTAAGTGATCTATGAGATAGCGGTCCTACTCAATAAATGCTTTTTAGACTTTGATGATTCTTTAGACATTACCCAATAATAATAAAATTGTAGCTATAAGTTTTAGTAATATTAGTTGCTTTAGTTGTAATGACCAGTAGGTATTTCCACTGGTACTTCCAAGTACTGTTCAAGTCAAAGACACTGTAAAAATAATAATATCGTCCTCGGATCTCTATCGGAAAATTATTATCGATAATGATATTATTGTAACTAATTAATGCGAAATGTAATTTTGGGCTAGAAAGCCGCGGTTTATAACACAAACAATAATTACCGAAAACTGTTATTGTTGTGAGCCCGACATTAATTGAATTTGCTCTAAAGTTTATACAGACGAGGTTAGTATAATCGTAGAATACGAGACGAGAGATGAAACTGGCAAAAATACAATCGACGTTTGGAACTAATAATTCGAGTAATCGATTTCAATGACATTACTTAATTTTTTTTTTAATTTATAGCATGTGGAATTGCAAGTGCTTATCAAATCTAAATAAATATAAGACTGATATATCATTAGCATTGGAAGCTTTTCTCTCTCAGGATACGTACTTAGCAAGTGAAAACTTTTGTCATGCGAAAAATTTGAGGCATTGAAACAGTGGCAAAAAATTGCACTTAATTTTTTTTTCAAAACAAACTTGAAGCTCTACTTTTTTATGTAATAATGACTATATCGCTTTCACAAATTAGATTCATTTCTACACACACATTGCTCTGTGAACGAGGTTAGTAAAGGCAATCGGGGTCTTGATTAAACTAAACATTGTTGTTGCCTTACAATTATTCTGATAGGGTTCGGGCTCAGTTTAATTCAGTTCCCGAATACTTTCAGAATGTGTGGAAGAGGCTTCGGGGCTTAGATCTACTGGAACAGCGCTTATAAGAAAGTTGATGATATTTATATTTAAAAACATATACAAATTAGTAGACAAGTGAATAATGTGCAGTGATTTTTTTGATAATTATGAAATAAAGATACGACTACAACATATAATAATAATCCCTACCTCCTTGATGAATAATTAAAACATCACTAGAATGATTATTTAACTTCAGAGATATCTCCTATATTTTTATTATTTTAGTTCAGTTTTGTAACATGTTCAGTGTACAACGCCCTTAACCTGTGACGAACCAAACATTAAACATTCTTGATGAACAATTTTAAGGCTGACAAGATTGTTCATGACTCTGCTAAAATATTCCTTTGCCAATGGGATCTTCAAATAATACAAACACACAATTAAAGTAAGAGAGGCTACAATTTCAGAAGCAATTCTCGGTATTCAAATAAGCTATCTAAATTTTGGAAATTAGAAAACGATATTTGGAGAATAGCCCTGACTCTACAAAGGCTCTTTGTGATCAACGAACGTAATAAATATTTTATTATTTGCGCTGAATAACGAATACAATCCTGAAAATATGTCGACGAAAATAAAGAGAATTTGAAAACATAAACAATATGAAAGGTAAGATTTTTTACGACGAGACGAGTCAAAACAAAAACCATACGCTTACGAATTTTAGTTTTTACTGAAATACAAATATTAATCCGCTCAAGTGAGCAGAAATTAAATATATTTTGAAAATGTCTCAGAGGCTATACAAATAACACCCATATAGTTTGATCAGTTAATGAAGACAAACAAGCTGAAAGCTATACCGATCGCATACACAGCAGTCCGTTACGACGTCAGTAATAAGGTTAAATGTGTTCTTCTTCCAAATACTCGTATTTATAAAGCCTCACTTACATAGAAACCAGGCTGAGTGGACACTATAACTGGAAGCCCTATGTAATATCGAGTGTCATTTCATAGATTTTCAATACTCATACAAATCAGATAAGTAGGCAAAAACACGGCCCTTAACATATTTTATGAAGGCAGTGGACAGGCCATATGATTTTTATGTCAAGGAAAATAGTTCTGGCAGTCTTTTTAGCCATCATAAGTTTATGCATATCACTAACATAATAATAAACTTATTCTAAATATGTGCTCGAAACACGGTGTGTATATCGATCGCGGTCATAAAACGAAGATCGTTTATTTCGATATCACAAGGATACCACTTGTGGATAGTACTTTGACTCAAAGGAAAAGAGGATAGATTTTCGCTAGAATGTGTTCCCGATTTCTATGTAAATGCGTTCTTATGGAAAAGATGAAACGTGGCCTCATTGCCTTTGTTGAATAATTTATGTTTTATTCTCGTATCTCCATTCTGACGTCCTTAATATGCGGAGTCTATGAGCCCCGGGCAGTTTTAATTTTTTAAACACAAAGACACATTTATTTCAGGGGGAAAATGAGGACTCATTGCTAGTTTCTTTATATTCTTTTGCGTAGCATTGGTACCTTTTTGCTTTAAGTTTTTGTGAGTGACTTATTATTTCAGATTCTAGAACCCAATCTTTCAAGTTTTAATGAATTATGTCCTCTGTATAAAATGTGAATTTAATAACTTTTAAAAGAAAAACTTTAAAACTAATTTTTCATATTTTTCGGTGACTGATATTTTCAATAAATCAAAAGTAAATGTTGAGGCTAGGGCCTAGTGTTTGTCAGTCTTGCTAACCATAATTTGACAGGTGTTCCATAATTCATTAATAATGTCTATGCCAAATGTCAATGTCAACACATCTCCAATTTTGTACCGCTTACGACACGCACACCTTATATTGTAAAATTACTTTTTATTGAAAATTATACCAATCAAGAAGTATTTTAGAGTTTTATTGGCTCCATTATGTCAAGATAAGACATAAATTTGGTTGCCCATGAGGGGATTAAACGAAATCCAGTAAAATCTGAAAAAAGAAGAACACGCCATTCTACGTAGTTGGTCGAGTCGAGCGTACCTGAATCCAACCAATCTACACTTCTGAAGAAGAAACCAACCACATTTCTGGACCTGGGCAGTGGAGCAGCTAAAGCATCACACCGGCGCCGGATTTCACGAGATAAGTGTCCAAAATATCCTTGGTTACGCTCCAACCAATCCTCTACAATCCTATCCATTCCTGTCTTTTCCAGCCTATTTACATGGTCAAAATTTGTAGCGAATAATTGTTGTCATCTTTTGAGACGATTATCAATATCGTAATTAGTAATTTTATAGGGAAATACTCATAATTAACCAAAAATCAGTTAGACAAAATCCTACCCACATAAAAAAATATTCAAACCTTTCTTTGTTCTTTGTTCTAAATTCAACTTCTTTCATTCAATAAATCAACTAAATTAACTCGCTAGTAATCTAAATTGTTTCCAAATAGTAAATAAAGCGAGTTTGGTGGCCCATTGAACAAAATAAGCGTCATCACGTTGAGTGCTTTGTTCTGATTATTTCGCCGAACATTCCAGCTGATCCTGGTTATACGGCACGTCGGCGCATACGCACCTACTTCTTCACGCGCTGTGCGGCTGATAGATCAGCTGTTTGATACGGGGTTCCTGTGACTGCGAGTATCGACGAGGCGAGGAGCGTGAGATTTTATTCATTTGAGTACTTACCTTCTGTCTTGTTGGTTTATATTGCATTTTGTTCAATAATACTTCACTATGACTAACCCTAGTACTCAAGTTGATAAGAGTACAATAAAGGAGTTAAGAGAATTAAATGTTAAACGCAGCTCAGTAAAAGGTCAAATCACTAAATACAAAAATTATCTGAGCAGTATAAACCAACAAAGCGAATTGACTAGCATCGAACTAGCTGAGTTAACCTTAAAGCTTGGCAAGTTTGAGGCGTTGTCTATGAGATTCGATGATTTGCAAACTCAGATAGAGGTATTAAATTATGATAATTTGCTGCAAGAAATTGATGAACGAGAAAGTATAGAACATGAATTTGTTGTTAATATTGCTGCGTCTAAGAAAATTATTGATGACCACAGCATTGTCGAGGATCAGCAGAGACGTAAGTCATTAGCACAAGGTGCAAGTTCTCTCTGTTCTCATGAATGTAATGGTAGTAACGGTATGGGATTTAAATTGCCACAAATTCAAATTTCTAAATTCGATGGTGCATTCTTTCGGTGGCTAGAGTTCCACGATATGTTCGAAAGCCTAATTCACAACAATAAACGCATTTCTGATATTCATAAATTCCACTACCTTGTTTCCTACTTGGAAGGAGAAGCGGCTAGGATTATATCCAACTTAGAAATGTCATCAGCAAACTATGCAGAAGCGTGGAAACTTCTTTGTGATCGTTATAACAATAAACGCATCTTAACAAATCACCACCTTAATTCTTTGCTGAACATTCAACAGCTGGCACGTGAATCAGAGAAGTCACTACGATTCTTAGTTGATCACATGACAAAAAACTTGCGCGCTTTATCCAGCTTAGGTCAGCCAACTGATAAATGGGATATGTTGCTCATTTTCATGTTTTCTGCTAAATTAGATAGCCAAACCCTTACTAAGTGGGAAGAGTACCGCAATACCCTTGACGATGTGCCTACATTAAGTCAATTCAACAAATTCTTAATAGATAGGGCTGATGTCCTACAAGCTATAAATAGAAATAAACATGAAATTAATTCAACTAAATCCAGTGTGCCTACAACGTCGCGCGGTAACGTGTCAAACTACAACAACAATAACAACAAATCAAATAACTACAACAACAACAAACCAAACAATTACAACAATAACAACACTCACACTAAATCATTCACAACTTCAACCTCAGAACCTAACTTCATATGCATCATTTGTGGTGCAAATCATCGCATCTATGATTGCACTACTTTTAAATCAAAAGGTGTTCAGGATAGGTTAGCCGATGTTAAAAAATACAGGTTGTGTATGAACTGCCTTCGACAGGGGCATCCGCTAAACGAGTGCCATTTAGGACCATGTCGCGAATGCAAAAAGAAACATAATTCTCTGCTTCATGGTCTCACAACAAGTGTAGCACATTGTGTCAATGTTAATGATGATGATGATACTGCCGAGTCTGAAACTATAGTCACATGTTCTACACAAACTCAGAAGCAGATACTCTTGTCAACGGCTCTAATTGAGGTTTCTAATCCCAAAACAAAACAAACAACCAAGGTTCGTGCCCTACTGGACTCCGGTAGCCAATCTTTATTCATAACTAAATCGCTAAAGGACAAGTTGGCACTAAAGTCAACGCCTTTAGATAATTTAAGAGTGATAGGAATAGGTAACAGCTGTTCTAATCATGTTGTCGAAAGTTGCATAACACAAATAAATTCACTAAATTCACCGTTCAAAGTGCAATTGTCATGTCTTGTACTGAACGAATTAACTAACAATCTGCCAAAAGCACCCATCAATATTCAAGCAATAAAGCTACCGTCGAATATTGTACTTGCCGATCCTACATTCAACCAGCCAGCAGCGGTTGATGTGTTGATTGGGGCTGATTTGTTTTGGGACATACTGGGCAGCGAGCAGCGCTCACTAGGTCCTGAGAATCCTAAATTGCATAGTTCTAAATTCGGCTGGTTGATATCCGGCCCCATACATTCTACAAAATCACAAAACTCAATTCAATGCAATCATGCATTACTATCACAAAATTCACAAAATTCAGACAATTCAATTGAAAATATGCTACCAAAATTCTGGAATCTTGAGGAGATTCCACAAAAGCCAATTCTAAGCGAAAATGACAAATATTGCGAAAAACATTTTTTATCTAACACAGTTAGACTTGATAGCGGTAGGTTTCGTGTGAAGCTGCCCTTAATAGATTCACCAGATTGCCTGGGTGACACTTATAAATTAGCCAAGAAACGATTTCTTAACATAGAAAAAAGGTTCAAGCGAAATTCAAATCTAAAGATAGAATATACAAAATTCATTTCAGAGTACGAAGCATTAGGACATCTTTCTGAAGCTCATGCAAAACCCGATTTAGGCTATTATTTATGCCATCATGCTGTTTTGAAACAAACCAGCGAATCCACAAAACTCAGAGTAGTTTTCGATGGTTCAGCGCCATCCTCTTCTGGCTACTCCCTTAACGATATCTTAATGACAGGTCCCAATGTACAAGATTCACTTTTCTCGATTTTAATTAGAGCCAGACAATACAAGTACCTACTTTCAGCTGACATAGAAAAAATGTATCGCCAAGTTGAGGTTGCCGAAAGTGACCGTGATTTGCAACTCATATTGTGGAGAAATGAGGAATCACAACCCATCAAAATATTAAAACTCAACACGCTCACTTACGGCACTGCCAGTGCTAGCTTCTTAAGTACTAGATGCATTTATCAGCTGGGAGAGGAATGTGATGACGAATTGATAAAAAATATAATTAAATCAGATTTTTATGTTGACGATTTAATAACGGGTAGCAATCAGGAAGAACAATTGCGTTATATACAAAATTCAGTAGATAAGGTGTTGAGTTCTGGATGTTTCAACTTACGGAAATACAAAAGTAATTTACCTACTCTGTTCCAAGATTCAAAAATCGTTAATAATCAAGATAACTTAACTTTTAGCGAGTCATCTAGTACCCTAGGTCTAGGTTGGAACCCAAGTAATGATTGTTTACATTTTCCCATAAAACCCATTCCACATGATGTACCTATTACCAAAAGATTTATCATGTCGCAATCTTTTAAGATATTTGACCCACTAGGTCTACTTAGTCCATTCATAATACAGCCTAAGTTAATATTACAAAGGTTGTGGCTTCAAAAACTAGACTGGGACGAACCTGTACCCCAGGAAACAAAAAACAGTTGGATTACATTTCATAAAAATGTTTCACATTTACAAAACTTAATAATTCCTCGATTAGTTCTATGTAATGAACCTACTAACATAGAAATACATGTTTTCAGTGACGCGTCTCAGCACGCCTACGGCGCGTGTGTTTACATGCGATCAGTAGATGCTAATGATGAAATTACCATTAAATTGTTATGCGCTAAATCCAAGGTCGCGCCTGTAAAACCCACAACTATACCGCGTCTCGAGCTGTGCGCAGCGCTGCTTGCAGCTAGATTGTGTAAGTCGGTCGTAGATGCAATCAGATTCACGCCTACGCGCATTACTCATTGGTGCGATTCAAGTATCGTACTATCCTGGATACGTAGCGATCCAAAGAAACTCAAAGCCTTTGTAGCCAATCGAATTATTGAAATAACTGAAACTTCTGACTCATCTTCGTGGCGTTATGTACCTACTTCAGTTAACCCAGCTGATTTGATCTCTCGGGGCGTAGATGCAGGTCAGTTAGTGTCTAAAGCCTTGTGGTGGCATGGCCCAGAGTTTTTATTGAAGGATCAGTCCAAATGGCCTACTTTAAATAACAATAATAACGAAGTTGAAACATTGCTCGAGACTAAATCAAATACAATAACTATTTCCGCACCAATAATAAAATTTGATAATTTTTCTAAATTAACCAGATTACAAAGGTCATTTGCTTTTGTGAAAAGATTTATACATAACGCTAAAAATCCAAAAAATAAGATGCTAGGCAGCTTAAGCTTAGAAGAACTAAATAATTCATTTTATTCATTGTGCGCCATAGCACAACGTGAATCTTTTACTGTTGAATATGATTGTTTGATTAAAAATAAATCATTGCCTACCAAATCCAAGCTACTTTCCTTATCACCATACTATGATAAGGACAACAATATCATTCGAGTGGGCGGGAGACTTAATGAATCTAACTATGATTATGATAAGAAGTATCCTGTATTGCTCCACGCTTCTCATTGTCTTACCAGGTTAGTGTTTGAGCGAGAACACCTGCGCAGCATGCATGCAGGACCTCAGCTTCTTTTGGCTTCAGTCAGGGAAACGGTTTGGCCTGTTAATGGCAGGCGTCTTGCGAGGCGTGTTGTCAATAACTGTGTACGTTGTAGACGCATTGCTGGAAAAACTTTATGTCCAAAAATGGGTAACCTCCCAGCCCATAGGATAACAGCTGATTATCCATTCAAAACAGTTGGTCTGGACTACGCTGGACCATTTAATATTTTAAATCGTAAAGGTCGTGGTAGTAAACTTATAAAATGCTACTTATGTTTATTTATTTGCTTACGTTACAAATGCCTGCACCTAGAAGCAGTCAGTGATCTAACAAAAGACGCGTTTATGATGACATTTCGTAGGTTTATAGCCCGCCGAGGTAAGCCCACGGAAGTATACTCAGACAATGGTCGAAATTTTGTAGCTGCTGCCAAGGAAATCGGTAATTTTCTACAACAAAACGCAGCGCCAATGTCTGAATTTGCAAATCAAGAAGGTATTCGATTTCATTTTATTCCAACTTACGCTCCTCACTTCGGAGGTATTTGGGAAGCAGGAGTCAAATCCGCAAAGTACCATCTTAAGCGCGTTGTCGGCAATAGTCACTTAACATTCGAAGAATTGTCAACATTTTTCGCACAAGTGGAGGCCATCCTAAATAGTCGTCCCTTGTGCCCATTGTCTTCCTCTCCTAACGATTTCCTTCCTCTCTCTCCAGGACACTTTCTCATTGGAAGACCGGTAACTGCGCTGCCCACGCCGAGTCTAATACAGTCCAACGAAAACTACCTACGTCGATATGCACGACTAGAGAAAATACGCCAGCATTTCTGGGAACGCTGGCAGAAGGAGTATATCGGAGAATTGCAACAACGAACAAAATGGAGAACTAACACGGCTACACTTAGCGTCGGCGACATGGTACTCATTCAAGAAGATCACGTGCCACCCTTGTGCTGGCGACTAGGACGAGTTGCCCGTCTATTTCCCGGACTAGATGGCATCACGAGAGTAGCTGACATCAACACAACAAGAGGCCTTGTACGAAGACCACTCGTTCGACTCTGCCCGCTGCCAACGGAGGATCTTACGTGTTGAAAGCATTCTTTCAACGAGGCGGGAATATGTTGAGGCTAGGGCCTAGTGTTTGTCAGTCTTGCTAACCATAATTTGACAGGTGTTCCATAATTCATTAATAATGTCTATGCCAAATGTCAATGTCAACACATCTCCAATTTTGTACCGCTTACGACACGCACACCTTATATTGTAAAATTACTTTTTATTGAAAATTATACCAATCAAGAAGTATTTTAGAGTTTTATTGGCTCCATTATGTCAAGATAAGACAGTAAATCAATCTCATCAATTTTACTTTTTATAACTCATTCGATTTTGATATGACAGGGTTCAGATCACATTATTGTTGTATAAAGAGAGCTTTGCAAATTGAAAATGAGCAATGAATTAGATTCTAGGAAAAATACAAGAGTGAGAGTCGAAAGTGAGATTAAAGAAACTCCAAAAATTATTAACTCTTTTAAAATTCATTAAAATACCATTTATTAATTACACAAGTTCAATCTCAAAGGTTCTTGGCGTAATTTCTATCCTTAACAATATTTATCTTTCATATATATTTTACTAAATACCTACTATTCATATTAATATTATATTTTATAATTAGATAAGATGTATACCTAAATTAGTAATTAAAAGAAAAGTACTTACCTGGATTTATATTTTTTAATTTAAAAAAGTTTTAATTTTAAAGACATGTGCATGCGTTGCTACACATGAACTCACCGGTGCCACAGAATACCAGCGCTGCAGCACCTCTAAGTTGCTCCAGCACACGCTGAGTAGTATCCATTTTTTTGTCTAGTATTAAGCGTTAGTATAGTACCTACTTGTAAATAATGTTCTATGAAGCACAAAATAAATGTTTTTCTATTTCTATTTGAAAAAACATCATCTAGTAATGTTAATGTTCAAAAGTATGATCTGAGAAAAGGCCTGTCGCACCTTGGTGATACAGTCGCGTTCCTCTTTTTTTAATAACTTTCATGACATTCGTTGATCCAATCGAAAAGACCAATGGATTAAAAAATAATTGGTGGCAACAATGACCGGAGTACTGTGTGGTCAGGCTGTAAGAAAAAAAACAGCCTGAAAAGTACAATAAGCTCTAAGCCTTTCTTCAAATTTCAATTTAGCGTCTGAACAAGGGTTTGGAGCCGGCTCATAATGCCGCACTCGACACAAGGGCCTGACCACGGCTACTTCGACAGCTTAGCATTTTGTGTGTGGAACCTCTCATGAGCTTTTTACTGTATGCCTATCAGTAAAGAACTGCCACTTTTCCATGCTTTGGAAAAGTGGCAGTGACCTGGATCAGTTGAGCTAACTATAGATCGTTTTTAAAGATTCTTAGATAGCTTGATTGATTCTATTGTATTTTTTACTTATGGAAATATGTAGTAGGTAGCTTAGTTTTAATAAATATAAAATAAAGTTTTATTTCCCTATCCTACGCCAGTCTGACCCATGTACGACCTGCTGTTTTTATAATGTTGTCGACCCATCTAGCCGCCGATGGTTGGCACAAGCGAAGAGAGGCCTATGCCCAGCAGTGGGATGAAAAAGGCTGCGGATGATGATCATGATGATGAAGGTTTTATTTATTGTTCCTGTATCATCTTACTGCAAAATTATATGGGGTAAAAAAATACGATGAATTTTGCTCCATATGTATTTCACTCACCGCTTGTACCAAGCACCAGAATTTACTCATTCAACCTCTTCCGACTGGCAACTGAATGAAACATCAATTTTATGCTTCAAATTGCCTTTAAAAAACTTCTAGTGTACTAGAGTATGTTCATTTTGTTGTTAGTCGAGAACATAAGCTTTTATGTTATGCCTAGAACTTAAACACCTATTACTTGAAAAGTTTAATTTTTTGTGCTTACTTCTTTGTAGCATTAAATGATTTTATTAATACTAAAACTTTTCCTACAGACTTAAAAAAACTGTAGTAGTATGTGAGATCAAATTAGTTTCAAGAGAAAAATGTAAACAAATAATACCTACTATACCTCGTGTGTCTAACAGAAATTTAGCTATACAGCGATGATGGTGATTGTATTTCATTGTTTACAATCTCATTTTTTCATTATTTCATTATTTACAATCTCAGAGTTAGGTTATAATAGTCATTTAATTCACGTAATTCAACAAAATATACAAATCAATGGAAAAAATATTACATACCTACATATGTACATAAAAACACGCCTCTTTCCCGAAGGGGTAGGCAGAGCCCACGGATCTCCACTTGCTACGATCCTGACACACAACTTTTGCCTCATTCACTCTCATTACATTCTTCATACATGCTCGCCGGTTTAGGGTACTTTTGACCTGGCCCGTCTCCAAAATGTCGCCAATTTGACCTAAGAAGGTTCGCCTAGGCCTTCCCCTTTCAGCTGTTCCATACACACTCGCCTCATACACTTGCTTTGTAAAACGACTGTCATCCATCCTCTCTACATGCCCAAACATAAATAATACATAATACATGAAAAAAATATTAGCGAGCAGTATTATCAACGAGCTGTTAATTATAGTTTACACATCGTATGTTTTAAATTTCAATTGAAACCAACCTAAAAGGGTACACCGAGTTTCTCTCAGTTAATACACAAACGTACTCTTTTGTGTGTACCTCAACCTTTCAATATTGCTGGCTGTAAAGGGAATCATGATCAGAAACAAAGCACCCTTTAGGTTCTCAACCAGGTACGTATATTATTTATAGCCCAGCATTTAGGTTAGGATAGGTGCACACAGGATGAGGATAGCACGGACCCGAGAGGAGTGGCAGGTTAGAGAGGAGGCCTACGCCCAGCAGTGGGTATTGATAGGCTATTGATGATGATGATGATGAGGTGCACACACATGCGACCTAAGAACACAGGATAACGACAGGACTCTCTAAGAACGAAAAAAACCAGATTCTCTAAAACTGTCCAGATGTACATCCAAAATAATGTTAGTCACGTGCCCAAAGTTTGCAGAAATCAGTGCTTAAAAAAATCAAGCATTTCATACGTGACAGATCTCAAACTCATTGCCGACTTTTAGAATTCACGATGCTCATAAAGAATCGGAAAATAGATTAGAATGACTTTATATTATTTTGTCTAATAAATAATCCATATACTTATTTAATATTTACAGAAAAATATGCTGTAGTTTTACGAGATTAGAATATAAAAATAACGATGTGTAACCAGCTTTACTTCATCTGTAAATTGGAATACCAGTACTATTGTAACAAGATAGTTCTTCACACCCTTAGCTCGTAAAGGGAACGATACACAGCCAGGGGCATCGACGCCCTTATTATCAGGTTAGAGACCCGAGACACCAAGAGTTCTATACAAAGTAAAGTCTTATAAAGATAAGATAAAGATAAAGTTTATTGTGACAAAAACAGGTATAGCGGTACAAAGGTTTCACTAAAAATTAAGTATATTTTGCAGGTTTCCTGATAAGTCTGTACCATGGTTAAACCTCTGTTCCCCACATCAGGACTGAAAACAGTAGGACCTCTGGGATCAAGTAAAAAAATAGTCTTATAACTAGGTGATTCTACTCATGTTCCTTTGCGACCAACACCATGAAGAACCAGGTTGTGGCTTAGCTTTATTTTAGGTGATCCATCTTAAAACTAAGTCAACCTCCATTGGCTCCACATAGCTCGTAGAACTGACGGCCGTTGGGGCAGAAAAGTTCTCGAGTGGAGGCCACGCACCGGAAACCGCAGTAGAGGACGGCCCCCCACTAGATGGAAAGACGATCTGGTAAAGGTAGCTGGGAGCCGTAGGGTGCACAAGATTTATCGTTGTGGAAATCGATGGGGGAGGCCTATGTTCAGCAGTGGACACTAGATGGCTGACATGATGATGATCATGAACCTCCAGTGGAAGTCAGTCGAACAAAAGTAGCTGGATCACGATTGCTTCCCACACGGCATACTCTCAGATCTTGAGGGAGCTTATGATCCTTGTTGGATAGGCTTAGAGAAAAAAGGGCTCCAAAGAAGAGGTACACTCATCCCAGGAGTATTGCCTTCTAATGCTGACGACCTCTGTGGCACAGTGGGTGAAAGCTCAGTTGGGACGCAGAAGGTTGCGGGTTCGATCCCCGTCGCGGGATAAATGTTTGTATGATCTGCAAATATTTATCTCGGGTCTGGGTGTTTCTATGTATAATATGTATGTATTTACAAACAAAAAAGTATATAAGTAGTGTAGCAGCTATCTGGTTTCCATAGTACAAGCTTTATTAGAATGGGGTTGGATAATGCTGTGTGAAATCCAGCATTATTATTATTAATGCTATTTTTATAAACCTTCTGTAATTGTAGAGAATGGTAAACGTGAGTATGATTTGTTATTTCACTATTCGTTCATATTACGTATTAAGAAATAAGAAATAAGAATTAGGGCCCCGGTTTATTTTGCACCAGGGCCCTTGGCTACCTAGCTACACCACTGGATTGAAACATAAACATACAAACATCTAAACAAACTCACAAACTTTCAGCTTTATTATATTAGTGGGATAATGTAAGATACATCTTCCAAAACATTTTTATTGTTCAAACTGTGATGCAAAGATGATAGTATTTATCTAAGTAGGTATCAACAGTTTACCCATCCTGGGCGTACAATAATATATATAATATATTTATAATATATTATATATTTAAGTATAATATATTATACATATTATGAAGTAAATCAAAAAGTAAAATACAAAATACAAATACAAATACATTTATTGCCAAGAAAGAGCACACATAGGTAATACAAAGTTAATAAAAATAACTAGTGATAGATAGATAGATAGATAGATAAAATATTTATTTGGCACACATAACATTTCAACACAGACACAAAAACAGAGACAAGTAACAAGTATGTAGGCGCACAGGTAAAAACAAACTAGAAAAAGAAAAAGCAATACACACCTAAAACTAGTAGTCTGGCACCTACATAGGTGGGTGCAACAGTGGTCTGTGTGCTGTAGTGAGCCAAAAAGGTCCAGTCTCAGCTTATTGTTACTCCATGCCCGAAGGTACACAGTAACGCTGATTTTCAGACTGGACCTGAGAAAAAGTGATATCAGTGAATGAAAATGGTCGGCAATGGGACTAAACTCAGCGCTAGTCTACGCACATTGTGCGTAGTGCTGGTTTTCAGTCAAGCCCCGTGTTCAAGTGTAAGTACGATTACATGGAACTCAAGCTAAAACGCCCTTAAGTTTCATGTTACACGGGTCATGTTGAGTGCTGAATTTGATTTCAAAGGACATGGCAGGTCAAAGATAACATCTTTGATTTGAAGGTCTTTGAGTGGAACGTTTGCTCTGATTATTGGCCATACGTTTGATATTCGAAAATGTATGTCTGTAATTCTCAAAAGCGTGACGTAAATGAAAACCAAATATTCAATCATTTTCGTACTTGTGTATTTGAAAATTATAGGTAAAGAGGAATATGATCACTACTGCATCCCTAAGGCGCGGACCTAAATAACAGGTTATAGTATATTATACAGTATTCCAAGAGAGAACTACTAAGTTAGCTCATCTGCTAGCATATATTTGCTATTGCTTATGTACTAACTAGTACAATTCCTTATATTTACGTAGCCCTTTTTCATTTTACTTACACTACGTACAGGCTGGTTGCTAACAGCAAAGTCGTGTGCTAAGTTTCGAGGCGGCGGCGTTTATATCTTGTTTCATTCATTCAACATGTCATCTGTGAAGGATGAGTAGACAGGGGATTAGGAGTCGCGAAGGGGGCGCGCGCCGTGCCCGCGCCGCGACCCCGTCTCGCCCGCGTCTCGAATTTAGACTTTTTTTTTTTTACTTTTTACAACGAGATTTGCGCCCGCGCCGCGACCCCGCCTCGACTTTTGTTTCTGTTAGCGACACTACTTATGGACATAAGGTCGCTTGCAACAATATAAATGAATTATGATTTTTGAAGCATCAATCGCGTACTACAACTTCTTTAGCAGCCCGTCCATAAGAAATAAATATAATTCACGCATGCTAGTGTTATTTTAAATGATTAAAAAAGTTATTCACTCTGTAAACAAGCATTAAATAAAATTTATGTTACAGCGTTACGAAGATAACATAATATCAGGATGTTATGTTTTCATCTTTTGTAAAGCACAACACGCAATATCCATATCTTCGCCCTCACGTCGTAAAAATATACGACAATGCTATGTAAAACAAATCATAACTTTGTAGCAGCTGATGTTTCAATAGAGCTGTTGCTTTTATAGGAAAGATGTGGTGGTGTAAAAATACTTCAAAAACAGGAACAGTTCTTAGCCTGTACCCAACAAGAAAAAAAAACATAAAATTCAGCCCTAGCAATGCTGCAATACTACAAAAACAATATGATTATTACGCGCGTTAAAAACTTTTAAATTCATTATTCACTTCCACAGCGAGATTTGAATTTTTAATTTGAGCGGGAAACG
Organism: Epirrhoe tristata; assembly: GCA_951394285.1. NCBI lineage: Eukaryota > Metazoa > Arthropoda > Insecta > Lepidoptera > Geometridae > Epirrhoe > Epirrhoe tristata. The sequence continues at coordinate 6,335,767 of OX596150.1, read as the reverse complement.
AGCGAAACAAGTGAACTGTAATCCAATTATCTTTTATCGCAGAAAGCTTCAATAAAAGAAGCTATGGACCATCTGTGGTACAAATTGCCGATAATATTGCCACTTTTTCGTGTTCTGAAAACGAAATCAAAATTCTAATTTCAAAATCATTCTGATTTTATCGGTCGCCCGTAGTAAAGACAGTTTTATTAACACAATATTACATTCCAAAAAATTCAATGTTTCTTAAAAAGTTTCATCGCAACTCAGAATTTCATATTATTACATTGTACTTGATTACATTTTATTACAATTTCTCTAGGGCTTGAATATTATGAACATTGTTGTATGTAATTCGTTTATCTTACATTTTTCACTCTATTCTATCATTAAACGAATGTTGATTCTACATAGTTGTATTATTTATTACATTACATAATTACCTGGCTCTATTTCTGATAAGTATAAAAAGCTCTTTAAGTAAATACTCTGAAGAAAAGAGCAGACCTGTTTCGTTGCGCAAGTATTTTTCTCTTTTGTTTTAGTACTTGATTTTTAATCTAGTCTCAGATGGAAAACATCCAGCCACCTGTCGGCAATAACTCAAAACTGAAGCCAGTTCATTGCTGCTCCTGAACAGAGTGAATTAGAATTCTTTCTCCGTCTCCTTGAATAAATGAGTTGAAATGAAACGAAATACCCAGGATTTTTGTAGTAATGATCTCCGCTTCTGTTCTTCAATCTTAGCCACGCTAGTTTACATCGCGAAATTGGACTCACTGAAAGCTGAAAGATAGAAAGTGAAATTAAACACAACACAAAAATGATGTTCGGCAACCAAAGAATGTAGCTGTCATGTCGTATAAAGAGGTCAAGGAAGCAGCCCTGGAAAGAGATACATGGAGAGGGATTCATCAGTTGTACCGACAAGGAGTAAATCCTTAAATAAGAAGAAGAAGAAGAACCAAAGAATCCTCAATAGGTAATGATGACATGTTAGAATAACAATTTCAGTGAACTGTTAATTTCAATTTCTTGCAATATATTTACTATAAAAATTACATTCTTAATTTTATGCAAAAAATACATTTTCTTTCTGGACTTGAAATAACAAGACATGTCAAGTATAAAATTAAAATGTAACAAGTCAAAGCTAAAATTCTAAGTCCTACCGATTTGAATCCACAATTACGAGCAATGAAAAGCATTTATGTTTAACGCACACTTACTCGGGTGCTTACGCATATGATTGATCAGACATTAGAATTTAATCGGTTAAAGCTACGTGAAAGCTCTCGCCAAGTAGGTACCTACTACTGCTTCTACAAGGAAAAAATGGGTGAGATCCTTGTACTGTCAAGTTAATCCTATGGTATTTACTTGTAAAATCATAGCTGAACTCCGTTTGAGCCTGTCCCAAGTACAAAGTATACCTAAGCTCTCTTGACTGTTCCACATTTAAGTAAACTATAATACTAGTAATTAAAAAATACCAAATGATTTTACAAGTTCTGAATGTACAAATTCTACTAGTCTTGGAAAAAACATAACAAATAACTCTTTGAGCTAAAGACCCTTCGCAGACTACAGACTTTTCTATTGGCTGATGGTTTGGTCGGGCTCGTGATTAGTATGGAGAAGTACGTGAATGCGCACACTGCAACGATTCTTTTCCATACTCATCACGAGCCCGACTGAACTGTCGGCCGATGGAAAGTCTGTAGTTTGCGAGGGGTCTTACAATCTTGGTTAAATATTATCTGAATTATTCTCCAATCTGCAGTCAGTTTGTCGCGTCAGTGTGACACGGCTTATATTCATCTCCATTTTTATTACCCTGTTATTGATTATTAAATCTTCACATCTTGTGATCGTCTTTAAGGGTTGTAACTTAAATCAACCATCATCGCACAATTAGAGTATGCTCGCATGAGACCATTTTGTGACGACCACGACACAGTGCAAAGTAAAGCAGAAGTTAGTTTTAATATTAAACAAAAAGTTTGAAGGCCTAGAGGGAGAAAAATTAAAAAAAAAATTATAAACATAAAAAGGGCTTTGCTGAACTGAAACTGAACATATTGAACATCTTACAAAATGTGACTTTCTACCCGATAAACTATTTTTTTATCCATGAGTACTATCGGAGATAAGTGTTATACTCTACTCCTAGCATAAGTATCACCATCTTTACTTTTTATTTATTTATTTATTTTTATTTCTAAGATATACGTAGCTAAAACTATAACTTTTGACCATTAACATGTTCTCAAATTTTGAACATAAGTAACAGCTTGCTTACTAAATTTATTACAGTGCAATTTTTTTTTATTTATTACAGTACTTTTATAAATTTATCTTTTTATACACGTAGAGTACCTACAAATTAAAAATTACAAACACCTATTTTCAAGTTCATTGCTTTATAAGGATTATATTTTTATAGTGTTAACAGCACACTTAAGGATATTTAAAGATTTTTTGCGCCGTTTTCTGAGTTCATCTGCTCTACCTGCATACCTAAAGTACCTACTTTAAATAGCACTTAGAATGATAAAAATATATCTCCCCTTCTTCTGCTTCATTTTTTACTGTGGACATCTTGAACAATTTTCATTACCATGAGTTAACCCTTCTTAAGATATGTCTGAGCCACTATTAACACATAATCCCTCATGTGACCCAAATCACAGAATACTTATAAGTTAGTACCAAGTATATCCTTTCGTATGATAATTTTGACCTATGACCGCATAATCTTGAATACGCTTTTGAATGGACATAAATGACAAGTTTATGGGGCTGAGATGGTTTACGTCATAAATGAACTCAATTATTGTTCTTTTAAGTATTGAGTTGCGTAGAAAACCGATAAGCTTTTTACATAAAAAAAAAAACTTAGGCCTTTACATCTATATTAGATGATTTATACAGCGTCAGGAGGCAATCCATGCCTACACTTAACGGGACGCTGTAATGCCTGGGACATTGTTTGAGATGGAATAGGCTTGCCCAGCACCTAAACCATCCTCTCAGCTTAATCAGCCTGGCCCACAGGAAAGACGACATCAATACGTGTGGAGCTGACTAAGCTGCTTTTTACATAATGCATGCATAAACAAACAAACAATAATTATTTATAAAGCTTAAAGGATATAATTTAAGTAAGTAAACTAAACTACATTTGCATGTTTTCGAAACTCCGTCTGATTATTGCGCAGGTTTTGATTTATGCTGCAAAATGTGTTGACCAACTACCTGCTACCCGACTCCTAATAAATTCAGAAATAATAACCACTGTTTGCATTTGGAGCAGAATGTATGGCCGGCCACTAAATAATGCATAATCAAACTAAAAGCTTGCAACTATGGGAGAGTGGCAAGTGGACACACTAAAAGCTACTGGAGATTAAGCCTTGGTTTTCTAAGAGACTGTGGCTGTTTTTATACGAACTGCTATACATTTTGGCCGACTTTTATAATGAGTGAACTTCATCAACTAACTTTATTAGTTCACTCATTGGGCGAGTAATAGAAGCTTGTTTTTGCTTTTCTTATTAGAGTTTTGTAAATTTTAAAACCTTTGTACCTTCTGTATTTTATGTTTGTACTTTATTACGGTACCTACCGTTTTTGCATATTTTGTAGATGTAGCTGAGCATTAGGTACAGTGCAAACTCTCTGACTACTTCTTATAACATTTCAGTAGTGAGCATTTTCAAATCGATTTGAAAATGCTCACTACTGAAATATTACATTAGTATAGTCATATACTTCAGGCATCAAAAACTAACTGAACATTTTCATGAGAATAATGAGAGCATTTCGGGAACTATAGTTTAAGCAAGGTTGTATGCTTAGCAATTTAGATGGCACTGTGTTTTGCATATCTGAGTACCATGGTGTTTCTAAATAGAGCTTAAACATGAACCCGTTATGTCGTTCCTTTCTCGGAATTGACGCCCAGGTATTGTAGGCTTGTTATTTTACCCCAAATCACTTCGAACATTCCTTAAATTATCCATTAAATCCAGCACATTATCAAATAGCGCTTACAAACGGAATCATTTCATGAATTTCTGGAATCACGTTGAACGAAAAGCGCATCCACAACGAGTCATCACAATTGATGAAATAATACGTGGATCCAGAAATTCTGTGTGCTTTGGAGAAGGTATTTACTGATAAAGTCTTGTAAGTATTGTTTTTACGTGTTCAAAGTTATTGTTTTTTGGGATTACAACGCAAAAAGTATATCAGTTATCTAATTCCCACAGTACAAGCTTTGCATAGTTTGGGGCTAGATGATTGTTAGGAAATGAGCTAAAAGATTAATGTCCAATCCAATTGATGTAAAGTAACTCTATGGTGCAAGCCTACGTTGCGTTGGTTGGTAGAATTGATTTGTTATTTTTTAATGTTGGCACCTACTGACAAAACTAATGTAAGAAAATAATTATGTAAAAAACCACGTGTGTGGTGTGTGTTCCAAAAAACCCGTGAAGAATAAAGCATCAAGAAAAGGCCTGGTATTTCTATTATATCTCCCAACCTGCAGATAGACAAACAAATAGTATTGGGAAACCCCCATACGATTATAATGATGCTGTGTGAAAAATGTCTAGCATTATTTATTTATTTATTGGAATGCAAGTTTTGATAAAAAATATTGTGAAAAAAGTTATTAAATCTATGAGCAATTAAATTAAGGAAATAAAAAAATATGTTTCAGACTGTCAGTTCATTCCTAAAATCAGTGAGTATGATTGAATTAAAACTTGGGCACGCTTCCGACTGACAGTGACCTGGATCAGTTGAGCTATCTATAGATCGTTTCTAAAGATCCTTAGATAGCTTGACTAATCCTGTTGTATTTTGTAAATATATGTAAATATTCTCGCCTTCGTGGATTACACGAAGGCATTCGACAGCATTTCGCACTCGTCTATCTTCCAGTCCCTTACGAACCAGCACATCGAGCCCACCTACATCCATTTACTTAAAAATATATATTTAAACAGCACAGCATCGATAAAACTTGAATCATTAGGCCCAACATTTAAAGTTTCAAAAGGCGTCAAACAAGGTGATCCACTTTCACCAAAACTCTTTACTTGCACCCTGGAAGAGGTATTTAGGAAGCTGGTGGCTAGATGGGAGCGAAAGGGAATTGACGTCGGCGGAGTGAAGTTAACTAACCTTCGCTTCGCCGACGACATTGTCCTATTTTCAACATCTGCTTCGGAGCTACAGGATATGCTTTAAGACCTAAGTATCGCAAGCCTTGAGGTTGGACTTAAGATGAACCGGTTAAAAACCAAGGTCATGACCAATAGCGTTAAAACCAGAGTTAGAGTAGACGGGGAAGAATTGCAGTATGTCGAGGACTATATCTACCTTGGCCAAATAGTCTCCTTCGATTCCAGGCAAGACAAAGAAATCGCTCGGCGAGTTGAGAATGCCTGGAGGAGCTATTGGGCCAAGGGAGATCTGATGAAAAGTCCAGACTTGCCATTGTCGCTTAAGCGAAAACTAATGGATACATGCATTCTCCCTGTCCTCACGTATGGTGCGCAAACATGGTCATTGACGCAACATCAGAAGTCCAAGCTCAAGGTTTGCCAACGTGCGATGGAGCGCAGCATTTTGGGTGTCAAGTTAATGGACAGAATCCGTAACACCGAACTGCGCTCCCAAACACAAATCGCAGACGTAGCGACGAAAGCCGCCAAGCTGAAGTGGAGTTGGGCTGGGCATGTCTGTCGTATGCCAGGTGAGCTGTGGGCGCGGGTAGCCACCGAGTGGCGCCCTGACCCAGCGAGAAGGCGACGCGGCAGACCGAGAAGAAGATGGCGAGACGATCTTGACAAATTTATGGTCGATTGGGAGAGCCTTGCACAGGATCGCGACGTCTGGAGGGAATGTGGGGAGGCCTTTGCCCAGCAGTGGGACAGCAATGGCTCATAATAATAATAAATAATAATAATGTAAATATGTAGTAGCTTAGTTTCTGTAATAAATATATCTAAAAAATGTAAGTTTTACATTTTCTTTAGGTCAAGATTTATCTTGACATTTTCTTTTTTTTTTTAAACAGGAAAGAAATAAGACTTTAGTCTTATTTCTTTCCTGTTTAAAAAAAAAAACTTTTTTGTATGAAACAAACCGTCTAAGCTGATTTCTATTTTTTTGTTTATAGACAGAGGGTCAGCAGAGAAATCTTCCCAGCTTCATGTACATGTCCATTATACAAAATGGGAGCGCAGGATTTCAAGTTCATTAGACTCGCATCTCGTTAGCGCATAGCCGAGTGCTCAACCAATATTGTGTTATGGACGCAGTTCACGGCGTTGTACCAGTTGTGGACAGTGCGATTGCTATCTGATCTGTTAGAAATGTTTTGAACCTCTAACGTGGCTTGAAATTGATTTAATTAGATTGAGTTATATTTCGTTGCCAGAATTGACTGTTTTGCCAATGACTAGAAATTTCTTACATGGAGAAAATTCATATTGGACAATTTTCATACTCGTAGATGGACGAAATTCATATTGGACACAATTCGTGTTGGTCATTAGTTCTAGTTGGACATTTTTGATTTTGGACATTAGTCGTGCAAAGGAATAATATTCATTAAGTAAATATTTTTGAAATCTGGTGTTACTTGACGTCTTTATTGTAAAATAAAACAGGTTTTGGGGCTTTTATTAGGGCGCCAGTGCTGCTGGCAGAAGCTGGATGCGTCGAACTGAGAATGAGCCGCAATGGCGCTCATTAGGGGAGGCATATGTCCAGCAGTGGACTGCCATAGACATGATGATGATGAGGGCGCTAGTGAAGGTAGTAGAACTCTAGTTTTTTGATTATTTCCATGGCGTAGAACCTTAAAAAGTTATTTCGTGCACTAGACACAATTTTTGAACTACTTAGATTCTAACATAAATGAATGAATGAATGAATGAATGAATGAATGAACACTTTATTGTACACCAATTAATAAAAAAAAAAAACAACACATAAATAAAACAAGTACAAAATTAGTACAATGGGCGGCCTTATCGCTGAAAGCGATTTCTTCCAGGCAACCTTTGGATGGAAAATAAACTAAAGAAGCATACAAAAAGGACGGTAGTGCACAGAAGTTTCATTTTGAGGGAAACAAAGCTGTAAAAAGTATTTAAATAATCCTAATACATGCCATTAATAATATAAAAACAATATACTAATATATAACATACTCATATTACTCATCATCATAACATACATCATCGTCAGACCCAGTGGTCTCACGCTGATTCCGGTCACCATTTGAGAGTACAGCATATTAAAATGTAAGGTTATTTGTAGTAATATCATTCTTGAAAACCAACATTAAAATATTATTCATCCACACAAAGGCTCTTAAAAATGCAAACACAACAATTTACTCAAGAATTTAATTAGGATGACAATGTGGGGTTCAATTTTCTTACGAGATAAGATAACAAGCATTGCAGAAATTGTTTCAAGCTTCTGAAAGGCTACTTTGACCACAGAGTAGAAGTATGCAGAAGTGTACTTCATTGTTGGTGGCTTTAGACAACCTTAATCCCAACAAAACATTCCATGTAAAATTGGTTTCAAAGACAAGTTTATAATGTAAGAAAAGAACGAAAGGAGCATCCTTGAGGCGCACTTAAAAACCTTTCACTACACTGATTCGAAAGAAATGGTGACACGATAATAAGAAGAATTTAAAAAAGTTATGAAATCTTTACTAGAAGAGCTAAGCCAATAGTCGAGCTCCAGTTTGTGCGCGTCTTAGCCCTTTGGTCCTCAGTAGGTAATTAAAATAATTTATGAGGCGGTAAGCAGTACAATTCACTTTCCCTCATTCAATTTCATTCTTGTGGAAGAGCATCTCCTCCAGTCCAGACTTCTTAGAATATGGCAATACGAGTATTAGTTACTAGCTGCGCTCCCGCGGATGTATGTATGTATCCCGCGGTCCCTCGGAATTTTTTCGGGATAAAAAGTAGCCTATGTCCCTTCCTGGGATACAACCATTATCCTTGCCATTTTTCTGCCTGATCTGTTAAGTGGTTTGGGCGTGAAAAGGTAACAAACAGACAGACGGACAGAGTTACTTTCACATTTATAATATTATTAGTATATTAGTATATAATAAGTATGTATTTCTGCTCCATGAGAATTATGTAGATCTTGTTTCTTTAGTCAGAGATGATGGACTTGATCAAGCTTACACTCTGTAAGTCATCTACTGTACTGTGCTGCTGAGGCTACTTTGACCTCCGGCCCGTGAACGTCGGGATTCTCATTACACGTCTTCAAAGAAAAACTCTCGTATTTAACAATGAATTGAGCGTTTAAACTGAAAAAAATTAGCTCGTATGTTAGAGAATTTTATTTTTTGAAACGCTAAGAAAAAGTTCAGCTCTCCTCTATACTCGTAGCACGCAGTTAGGTTGTATTCTATGAAAGCAATCAAAAAAAGCAATGTTACTATATTTCTACGATTCGGAAAAAAATCTTAGGTATTCTTCCACTTTCCTTTATTAGACGTAATGCCAATCGAACTAGGAGCTTTTGGCAAATAACTAGGTTTACCCAAGACCGTAAATGGTCCTCGTTATTACTAACCATTGTATTATTTATTAATTCCGCGAAATATATTAATTAAGGTTCGTGTTTCCCGAAAATTATATTTTCCTACCAATATAAATTGTACATTTGAAATGCACAGCGTTCATATAATTACAATTACGAGTATGTTTGTTCACATAACATACATTAAATTATAAGTAATCTACGTTGTAAACTTTGCCTACATCGTAATTATGATTTATAAAGATTCTTGTTACCTCCCTAACTAAAATGTATAGGCTCAAGTTCAAAATGGAGGCAGTTAGGGTACGAATGTTCCCGAAGATACGCGGTTGGTGGGGATTAAAATTAAAATAAATTGCTTTACACTTTAATTGTATTTCGGAATAATTTTCCGAGCTCCTGAATTCTAGAGTTGCAAGCTGATGGTGCGAAGACGTGGAGAGTTGGGAATGATTGGAGTAGCCAATCAAAACTGTTTTATTTTCAAAAGACGTCCTAAATCCTGTAGTGTAGCAAGCACCAACTTTTCCTTTGCATCAACTAAGGTTTTATAGCAAGTGATATTTTATTTCAATAAATAAATAAATAATTCTGGACTTTTCACACAGCATCATCTAGCCCCAAACTAAGCAGAGCTTGTGTTATGGGTACTAGATGACTGATATACTACTTATATGCTTTTTGTTTGTAAATACATACATATTATACATAGAAACACCCAGACCCGAGAAAAATATTTGTAGATCATACAAACATTGGTCCCGCGGCGGGGATCGAACCCGCAACCTTCTGCGTCGAAGGCGGGCCTTGGCCCACTGCGCCACAGAGGTCGTCAAATTTCAATACCTACTTATTCTTGATGCATCCATTTCCATTTATTTCTATCCAGGGCAGCCTACTTATATAGTTAAAAATTAGCATTGCTTATAAATATTTAAAGAAGTTTTTGGTCAATCTAAGGTTTGTTTTTTATGAGTTTATATATCACAGAAATTTATGAATGAATGGATAAAACTTTGACGTGAACCGAGGCTCACTGAACAAGCATTATACTTTTCGCGTTCCAATTGAGCCGTCTCTACAGGAGTCTTGTTCTTAGCATACTCTAAATTTCATTAGGCGTTTAAGTCGAGCCACCGTCGTCTCGTAATTGCTCATTTACCTCGTCATCTCTTGGAAAAAATACTCCGCAGACTAATCATATTTCACTGTTTAATTAACCCTTTAGCTGGCCTAAAAATTCCGTCACCAGAGTTGGCACAATTTTGTTAATTCTATTAACTCGATTTTCGTTTGTGTTGTTGTATAATTGTTTTTTACAAAATTACGTACTCGACTGTTAAAATCTCATATCTTTGTTGTTTTTATCAATTATAAGCGCTGCTCTCTTAATGTAGGACAATCATACTTTGAAAGCGCGTTCCAAGGACAAAATATTAAATTAACAAGTTAAAAAGACAGATCACGCCACTAAACAAAGTATTTTATTAGTGCGATAAAACGTATTATTATTAATAGCCCGTGATGTCCCACTGCAGGGCAGGCTTCGTTTCTTCCACTCCTCTCTATTGTGAGCTAATGTGGTCCAATCAGGAGAGTGAGAGTCAAGTTCGTCTCTCCGCGATAAAACGTATAAACTTGGAATTTTTAATCATACATTTATTTTTTACTTACGAAAATGAAACCTAATAGCAAAAAGAGCCATGTAACTATTAACTATCAATCTAGTCTAAAACTCATTTCACGGTCTCTGTATAAAAACTACCAACGTAGCGAAAAAATACTATCAACAAAAATCAGCAGGAGTAAAAAAGCTCATTACTTTGGGGCGATATCAATGAGTGCATTCCAGCTTTAGTTTAGCCGACAGGAATTGAATTAAAAAAAGCACTTGCAATTACGCCATTGAAAATGCCCCTCTCACGTTTCAATCTTTTATGTCGGTCTCTATGAGTGCAATATGAGATGAGAGGGCCAATAATGAAATATAAAAATAGAAATAAGCACTCCTTTCCCGGCTATGGCGGTCGAGCATTCTCCATTATTTCCATTCAGTAGATTTGCTTTGAGTGTCCTTAGACTTCAATTTCGCTTAATATTTTTGGAGATGTTTGGGCTTACTTGCATCTTGACTTTAATTTTGCGACTTTTAATACAGATGCCGTGTTTTTGTACTCTTTAATACGTATAATATATTACTGCTTGCGACACAGTTTTAAGCTTTTGTATCATTCACAAGTATTTTATTCTGTTCCAAAATAAATGTTTCGCATTTGTAAGTTCACAAAAACCACTTTTTCATCAGAATAGCAGTACTCATTAATCTTGTACACAAGCAAAAAAACTGTGTCGTAGCAATGAAAAAAAACCTAACAGATCTATTTCGTCTAACAAAAACTGCCGGTCCCGTTAAGCAATGTTACGCGAATTATCTAAAGCACTCCAAAATAACCTAAACGATGCGTTCATTCATTGTCGCTGTGAAGAATGCAGCAAACGCGAAACGCATAAAAAGACAATTCAAAAATGTCATCAGATTGCTAGTTGGAGCAAATAAAATTGTTTCCTGTCCTAAAGCTCGTCTACAATGGTTTCAAAGGAGCAAAATGCAGACGCTTTATTTATTTTTTAGAATGCTCAAAAGCATCAAAGTTGTCCAAAACATAAGTAACTAAGTAGGTACTTATCTTTTGATGTAAATTGTAACTTTAATCTACTCTAGCTTACATCAGGAATGGAGCAATGTTCTTTTTTGTTAAGTATTTTCAAGTCACGTCAGCCGAATGAATCCCGATAAATGGGCGAACACCATAACACCTTGGCAGCCCAATGGGACACGGGGTCGCGGTCGGCCGAGGAAGCGTTGGCGGGACGATCTCGACGCCTTTGAAAGAGAATGGTGGGAGATCTCGAAGGAGAGAGATGATTGAAGGGATTTGGGGGAGACCTTTGCCCAGCAGTGGGACGAATTAGGTTAATAAAAAAAAAATTCAATTAAATGTTGATATTGTATTGTATTTGCGTTAGCTAAATTAGTTTTAATAAACAAATTAGTTTTAGTAAGACTGCTTATACTAAGTAAAGTGTGCGTAAGCATTTAGTAACGTACCTTGAAAAATACTCCAATACTCCAAGTAAAATTGTGGCCATTGTAGCAGCAACAAATCACTACAAGTGATTGTTAGGCGCACATTAAACGACGCGTTTAATAAGAACAAAACAGGGCCGTCTGTAGCCATCACCGTCACTGCTCGCTTTATTGAGATTCTAGCTGGATTTCACTCGTTAGTTTTCAATCACTGCTCTTTGGAGTTACGAGACAGAACCAGAGATAAAACTGGAATAATAGGTTGCGGGTTCGATCCCCGCCGCTGGATAAATATTCGTATGATCTGCAAATATTTATGTATTATATTTATGTATAAATGTAGTAGTATGTATTTACAACAAAAAGTATTTAAGTAGTATATCAGTTATCTGGTTCCTTAAGCACGCTACTCACGGTTTCGTTGTCATAGTTACAAAGCTGCAACACAATAACAATTTTTAAAATTTTGGAAATATGTCTTAAACTAAAAACCAACACTTCGTCACAAAATGTGCAAGCTAATATGGCTATTTGCCATAATCCTAATCAATCTGGTACAGTACGCACAATTCTTAATTCTTAATTCTTTATTGTACAAATAGACACACACAGGATAATAACATAAAAAAGGACATGTACAAAGGCGCTGTTTTCGTCTTTTAGGCGTCATCATAATATATGGGTATATAATAAATATATGGGTTCTGCGCAGCTACTTCAGAGAGCTAAAGATCGGTTGTGCGTACTGTACTTATCTTTTTTTACCATCTTATTTTTAGTGTTCCACTCTTGCACATTGCACATTGCAGGTTTCACTCTAGATTTTCAGGATAAAAGCTCCAGATTCTTCCAGTTATTTTAGCGTGGAGGAATAGTAAACATACACACACATATACCGACAGACTTCGCATTGACTATATTAGAATGAAGTGTTATAGGTTTGAGTTTGAACTTCGACCATTAAACCTACATATTTCAAGCATTTCAAGCGTTTATTTAGGATGTAGATTGAATTTGAAACCAACTACAGATGGAAGAATGATACGTTATAATAAAATGGTATTCAGAAGAGGAACGCGTGCTTATCTTTTGAGAATATCTAATTATGAACAAATAATTTGTTTAATAATCAAAAACACATTGTTATTTTGTGATACTATGGTTTACTGCAAAATAATATTGCAACTTTATACACAATATAAAATAATTTAACACCATTTATTATAACTACGTAATTTGATACCATTGTTTAGTAGTTTTAAATAATAAATTACCTAAGTTATTACTTGTAAGCTTAACAAAGCTATACAAACAAAATAGCTTAGACATCTTCAGTTAACACAGAAATTAATCTGTGTTAAGTATGATTGAGATCCCTTTATGATTCAAAATTATATCTGGGATCAAAATTTATATAAACAATTATAACAGTAGTATACTTAGAAATATTATAAGTTTAGGTTATCTAGGTAAGTATATGAAATCTGGCAGAACATGCATCTGTTCCGGCCCGTCGTGAGAATCGAACTCGTACTTCTTGCTTCTCAGTCTAGTCAACTCGTCTGTCAAGCCAAAATCAATAAAAATAAAAATAACAACAGAAATAGTACATGAAACTGCACAAAATTCGTTTAGCCATCGTTTATTTAACCTGTATTGTCCCACAGCTGGGCAAAGGTCTTGCTAATTGCAAGAACTTTCCAAGACTTGCGATGGCCAGCTTCGCGCGTGTCTATCTTAAATTAACTAATAATTTGCTAAGAATTGTTGAATCCCGAAGGCCACCCAACATCAAGATTTAATCAAAATACGACGTAGCAAAACATCTTAAAAATTCAAATTTATTGCAACAAATGCTTATCGGAATATTTAGCCAATAGATAGCTACCATCTCAAATGCCTCTCCGATAGATCTAATCTATCCTTTGTTCAGGAGTCTTCACATACCAATCATTCATTGGGGATATAAATCTTCAGCTGCCGACAAAAGGTCGCCTAAGATTCCTGTTTTTGCTGTGAGGGTCAAGAAGCAAAAAAGGATTAGGCGTTTCTCGTCAGGAAGCTATCAATAACGGACGAGAATCTGATTGGACATCGCTTTGGATTATCACTTAGAAACTTTGTCAAGGGTACAGAGGGTACAATGTAATAGAGTCCATTGCTGGAGATCCAAAACCAAACAAACAGCGAAATCATTTTTATTACCAAAAGGGATCTATAATTTTTGCATTTTAAGACAGTCGTTCATCACACCAAAGACGTATAAATTATAAGTATCGATTTTCTGTAGAAAACGTATTTTGCTCTTTTAATGGATTCTAGCTTCATAAGCTTAATGTCGGTGCTTCGGCAATTTTAATTGTGATCTGTCCAAAGTACAGCAATAAAATTAATATTTCAATAGAGACAAGACAATAAACAAACTTCTGAATTGAACTCGGAAACTCAATCAGCAAATTACAATTTGTTTTCAAACTTTCAATTGGAATGCGTAATGAATTCTTGTTCTCGAAAGTTGCCAAATCAGATAAGATATAGCTGAGATCTAAATATAGGACTACGATGCGATCTTATCATATTTTACTTTTGTTTTTAGACTTATTATTATTATTATTATTTTCAGCCTGGATCATCCCACTGCAGGGCAAACCCTCCCTATCCCCCTTCCACTTTTCGCGGTCTAGTGTAGTTGTATGCCAATCTTTTGCGTAAGAGTCCAGCTCATCTCGCCATCTCAGTCTGGTCATATCAGTTTTTAGACTTACTTAAAATCATTCTGGCTATATCAACTATTATGATCTATTATTTTTGCTCTAAACCTTTTCAATACAACCTCTGATTTTTTTCAAACCAGCGTGTTTATACATAGTACACAAAAATCGCAAGAGCTAAGAGAAAATGTTATGCAGAAAATTTCCTTTATTTACATCAAAATCAAATTATAATTAAGGAACATCGGAGCCGCAAAATCATCTTATTATCGTTCATTAACTTCCTCTGATACGCTGCTCTGTTGTCGTTTGTAAGGGGTCGGTTACACGGTTAGAAAGACCAAAGAAAACTTTTGAAATGAATTTAATCATTCCTTCCATATTCTATTGTAATTATATTTTTATTATCATTTGAAGAACACTAGGTACCTACGTAAAATCAATTCATATGCTTACAATAACTAATAATCTCACGTACCTACACAAACCGTTCAAATTTTTGTTATCTGATGTTATTCATAAATTGTATTGCATGACAGAATATTTGAGAATGAGTAAGATTAGATATGTCTTGGCGGTGGCACTTCCGTACCTACCCCCATATACAATAACATAAACACAACGAGCGCGAGCTAATTTGATGCATATCGCCATCTAGTGGCTAAGTAGTAAAACCCACAACCACCAGCGGGAATCCCGCTGTTGTGCACCCCTCGATCGCAACTTATTCCGAGGCTCGCCGGTGAACGTTCACTCAATTAACTAATTTCGTTAAATATCCTTGATTGAGCAACGGACGGCAATCAGCCATGCAAATTCCCCCCTAACCCCCTCATTTCCGAGTCTTCCAAAATAGGATTTCGCTAAACGTGGTCTGTTTAGATGTAATGAATTGGCCGTGCATAATGCTTGGGATTCTGTTATTGTTTTCGAGAAAATATTTTGTTTGGTCTCCTATTTTTTTATCTTTCTGTTTTCTCAAGGCAACCCTGCTCCAGCTAATTAGCTTATTAGTCAATTGATACATTATATACAACCATCGTAGGTACTATTTAAGTACCATAATATGTTTAACTTTTAAATTTAATTTTAAAATATGTTTAATTTTTTAAACATATTATCAGTGTCACCAAAAAGTCTTCTCAACTAAAGTGTATTAAACACTAAAGTGGGACTGGGCAGGCCATGTCTGCCGCATGTCTGACGACTTAAGGGAAAAACCGTCACTGAATTGGTGCCCGACGGAAGACGTCCGCACGGGGGCAGACCACCACGGAGATGGCGGGACGATTAGTATATGCTATGTGATTTAGAGAGACTGGTCAACAAAGCTAAAGACAGAAAAGACTGGAAAATGAGGAGGGGCCTTTCCCCTGCAGTGACAATACGGGCTAAAAATAAATAAATATATTGACATATTATGATGAAAAAATTGCCCGGCAAACTACTATTCGAGTTAAAGTTGAACACAGCTATTTTACCTACGCATAGCATATCAATCAAACTATGTAAGTAATTGAATACTGCTTTGCATTTCCTCCCTTCTAAGCTTATAGGTATTATAATTTCTCTAGGAAATCGCAACAGAACACTTTCTGGATGCTCGACTTTTGTCTAACGTCTAATCTGTGGAAGTTTACTATGTTAGAATAGTGTATTCTGTGGGTATCAGTGCGCTAGATATTGAATTCGTAAAGGAACAGCTTCATCCGACACTCGTAAGATGGCGTTGTAATTTACACTATGTTTTTATTGAAAACAAAACTGATGAGACACAACAGAAAAAAGTTAAACTAAATTAGCTTCATTATAAAAGTTTGGTTCTTTTTCATGAAAAATATCGTGAACTATACCCATAGGTATCTAAGCGAGTTTGTCTTTGATACAAACATCCCTCCCTACTAATAAATCAAATATATCATGCATTGACTTGAGAAGAAAATGATGTTCTTATAAAATACATTCTTCTCAAGACAGGCCCAAAGGTCCTCGGACTCGTATTTATTTAAAATGATATCATTAGGTTCTTGGCTTCTAAGATAACAAGCATTGTTGAAAGTCTCTTGAGCTTCCGACCCTTTCGTCGCTTTGACAAGTCACCCGTGAAGATTGCTTAGATCCCGACCGGCCCTTAACTTGAATCCTTATCGCTGGATAGGATTAATTGCGGAAATGCTCCGATGACGACCGAGTTATTATAATGTAGTAACTACCCGTTGTTTTAACGATATACTTACTCGTAATTCTGATGATCCAATGGCGGTTAAATTTTGATGCATTTCAATAGGTAGGTTTTGAATAAAAATACAATCCTATTAAATTCATCATAAAGCCAACCATTTAATTGCTCGCATCTTTGAATTGCCAAATGAGATTTTCAGGTCACGTTCTCAGTTGAGCTATCACCCAATACGCCAGCAAATATTGTCAACCTGTACTTAAACCTTATTTACCTTTTATCGAACTCTCTAAAACCTGTATTTCTTAGATCTAGTTTATAGAAACTTCGCTCGTCTTCGTCGCAACATCGCTTCTTCCACCCCAAGACTCCCATTAAAACTGACTATTCAAGTGAATAAGAAAAGTTCAATAAAACGATCAACGAGTGACTGTCAGGTCAGGGGTCGTGAACATTTGTTTTTATTTCGTCCCAACTCGTTTAGCACATGCCGAGAGTCGAGTGACAATCAATCTCAGTCAATATGGGACAAAAGGTTCGTTGTTTCTGTATCGTTGACGGGATGACCTAATTATTTTTTTCGCAATTCGACCGGTGGAAATTGCTACCCATTTGTTGTGATGACCTTAATAAGGGATCCAATTATACGGAACTGCCAGATGTGTACTGTGTGGTGATGCTATAAATCAACATTTAAAATTAGATGTTTATACAGAAATAATTTACATATTATTATAGTAAATTATTTGGAAATTAATGCAAGCAGTGAAGTGCAAGTGAAGCTTTATTTCCCTGCAACAATTTTTTGAAATAAGTACCTACCTCAAGTCATGTTGATCATAGTTAAAATTAATTTTGAATTCTTGAAAAGATATGAACCTTTTTGATCACAATGCCTTCGCCGCGAAACGACTTTGAAAGAAATAGTATCTATCATATACGAATTATTTGAATTTATAAATAATAATAATAATAATGCTGGACATTTTTCACACATCATTATCTAGCCCCAAACTAAGCAAAGCTTGTACTATGGGAACCAGATAACTGATATACTACTTATACAGGGTGTAAAAAGACGTCTACCGAAGCCGAAAGGGGTAGGTACAGCGTCCCAAAACACAACCAAATCCAAAAGGATTTTCCGAAAAAATTATTATATCCGGAGAAAATAGCGTTTGAAGATCACTGTTTCTATATGTACGGGCGCGTTTTTATACGTAGATTGCTGGATTTTGAGTTTTAATTGTTTTTTTCTTTTATAAATGAAATGATTAGGTAGGTATGGTCTGATTATGTTGTATTAGTAGCAAAAAACTAGAAAATAAAATAAAATGACGTACCTACGTCAAATTTTTTTTTGAGTTTTTTTTCGATAAATATGTTCAGAATCATGGTCTGATTGCAATCCCTCAGTTTTCGGTAGCAGTCTTTTTACACCCTGTATACTTTTTGTTTGTAAATACATACATATTATACATAGAAACACCCAGACCCGAGATACATATTTGCAGATCATACAAACATTTATCCCGCGGCGGGGATCGAACCCGCAACCTTCTGCGTCCCAAGCGGGCTTTCACCCACTGCGCCACAGAGGTCGTCAAATCAATTGACTATGCCAAAAGCAATTGCACCCAAAGTAGCAGCAATTTTTCAGACCACTAAAATCATTAGCTTAATCAGCCCGTTGCAGCTTCCCTTATTAAATTAGTTCATAAATCTCCCCTACTGGCACAGAAGAATTTATAGTTCCTGTGCAAACAATTCACTCAAACTAACCTGCAGCCTTATTGTCTAAAAAGTTTATTTACAGAAACTAAGCTACTACATATTTACATATATTATTGTCTAACTTGAAATCCATTCCCATTTGTCATCCCAATAGAGTTCAACCAATCACATAATAGGAAAATGACAATTGAAGTCCAGAATGGGTTTCAAATGTCATAATGAAGAAATGAAGCCCATGTCCATTGCCAGAAGAATTACACAATAAGGCCACTGATTTTGCATTAATTTGTAACCAGTTTCATTCGCAAAGCAATACAAATTTGTGATTAGGTATTTCACTTTGATCGATATTAAAAATTAAATTATTTATCGATTTAGCAGCCAATGTACTTATTAAAATGTGTGCTCAAAAATATTTTGTTGAAATGAGCTAGAAGAAACTGGAAGATAGATGAAAATATTTTGCATTGTCTACGGAATCACAAAGAAAAATTAATTTATACTGAAACAAGTTTTTAATTGTAGCAGCAATAAGGTTTATTTTACATTGAAAGTTAATCCGCAGTGACGTCAAGCCCCACTGCGCTCACAACTCTGTGAAGTAATCGGCAAATTAACTAATTAAGGCCCGGTGAAAATCAATGTGTAGGAAATTTAATTTGTCGGGTAGACAGAGGTGATTTTGAATGTAACTCTTGGGGGTTACCATAGGCTGTTTAGCTTCGAGATATGTCAACGCAAAGAGCATTAATAAAAGTCTAGTTCAACTGGTCAGCTAGGAACAAGACGCAAATTCATCGCTAAAATAATTTCATAACATTTTGTTACAGTGCCACTACAAAAATAATAAGTGGAATAAAAATGTATGATTTGATGAACGGTAGCTTGGATCCCTCGGTAGCAGCTTAGGTATCCAAAGATTTAGTCTATGTATGATAAAGAGTGGTACATTATTTTGGTGTCCATGACTCAATCGTCCTGGGATAGAGAGGTAGAGTTTCACTCGTTCTTCTTTATTACGAATAGCTTTGGGGTGCGATGGTTTATATCGGCTGTGGATTGGCGGAGAGTGATATAACTCATTGTTAGTGCCAAAACTTCTTATAATTCTGCTTTATTAGCTATTTCCTTACGATAAATTCTAAAGTTTAACACTAATTTATAAGCCATTTTGGTAATTTTGTAAATATTATTATTTATTTATTTATTTTAGCCTGTATTGTCCCACTGCAGGGCAAAGGCCTCCCTCCCTTTTTTCCAGTTTTTCCTATCCATGGCTGCAGTGGGCCAGTCTGGAAGATGCACATCTAACTCGTCCCGCCATCTCCGTGGTGGTCTGCCGCGTGGACGTCTTGCGTTGGGCACCCATTCAGTCGTGGTCTTTGCCCACAAGTCGTCAGACATGCGACAGACATGGCCGGCCCAATCCCACTTGAGCTGGGCGGATTTTTGTAAAAAACAATAAAAATCAAATATTTTTGCCTTGAAATTAATTTCAAAGGAAAGTAGGTAGGTATTCCTGGGTTTGGTTTGAAGTCGGCAGATGTCAACCGTCTTAATACATAAGCTGTCACCGATCTGTCATGCTTGTCATCACATATAGGATTAAGAACAGTTAAAATATAATTTAGTGACGGTCCATTTCACTTTGAGATACCTAATTATTTTGTGAAAAAATAAGATTATTTAATTTATGTAAATTATTAATAAAATAAATGCGAAAATTGGTTTGTTTATTTTTGAATAATCGGATGAACCTAATATAAAATGTATGTAATGTATACATATGTATGTATAAGTTTGGTAATATGGTATAATATTAGTTGTGGTTTAAAAATAGCATAATAATTGGTATCGAGCGAACACGGCTTCGCTTATACTCGTAAGCTTATACAAAATACTTACAAGAGCTAGTCAGTGTTTTTTTTTTCATGGACATCAGTCAGAGGAAGGCAGGACAAAAAGCTCTTGTCGAGGCCAACGACGTACGAGTACGTTGCTTTTGATGGCCAAATGACCGGCTCTCAGGATTTAAGAGCCCTCCATCAATCCCCTCCTGTTCATTATTACATAATTATGAAGTACAAAGTAAATTTTACTGTATATACCTAAACAAGCTATAAATATCTATGTAAATAATGTAAGTATATTCTGTACTTGGTTGTTTATCATTGCATGAACTAGGGGTGGAAAATTATTAATTTTCAAACTGTAAAATTAAGAAAATTTGTAAATAACGTGTGGCCAAGTGTGGTGACGAATTTTAAGACCTAGGTACTTTTAGACAATTTTTTATCGACTAATTTTTCATGACATGTCTTCTGAAGCATTACTGATTGATCATTTGATTTTATCATTATTGTAACCTTTGTTTGGACCAGTATATCTTTGCTGTTTGTTATTTTAATATTGGTAGTAATAGTTCACTTCAAAGTGAGGTCTTGCATGAAGTCAACAATTAGTAGTTTGCACTTTGCATACCTACGTACCTAAGTTGGGCCGAAATCATCAACATAACTACAAAGTAATATATAACGAAAACAGAATATTATCAAACTATATATGAAATGTTGAATAGGAACGATCACTTTGTCATAACAATCTTAACTTTCGCTCTAATAGCAGCGAGTTTATCAGTTCGAGACACGTTCCTGTTAAAGGAACTTCATTAACGCACACTATTCAACCGGGAATTTACGCTTATCGTCAGATAATCATGTTAAATAGTGAATTACTACGTGACTCTATCATATCCGTAGGTACTTAGAGATGTAGGATGTTGTGTTGTCTCTTGTTCGTAATGGAAAAGCACTAGGTAGGTATAGCTTGTCTATTTTCTTCTTTGCTAGATTTCTCAGTATAAATCAAATATCATAGGTATCTTCCAACAGAATCTAGGTACTATTGCTTCTTTCCAAGTACGAACGTCTGACGTGAGGAATCTATACTAATATTATAGCTGAAAAATAGAATATTAGCGAGTTTAAATGTTACACAGTCCAAAACGCAACGATAGCGCGATCAAATTTTTCCTGTGGCGCCATCTATTATGTAGTAAAATGTCTCTGTGACTTTGACTTTGACTTTGACATTATGTCCCAGAGACGGACATAGGCTACTTTTTTTTCAAAAATAATCATAGAGGGCGTGAAATAAGGGTTGAAAGTATTGTATGGGGAGTTGGAAGTTCCAGTTAAAGGCAACTAGATGGCGTTGCTAACCTATGGCTGAGGTCGAGATGGCGCTATTATTTTAAAAGTTTCAAAAGATTCTTGTAGTTTTTAGTTCTATTTAGAGATTTCAAGTATGTTATTTGCTGACGAAGTCGCGGGTACCAACTAGTGTAACATAAGGAATGTAATTTTCCTTTACAGAACACTTCCAATGCCGAGAAAGGGTTCCAGCTGTATTCAACACATCAAAATGTAGAACATGACGACGTTTTGCACTTAAGATCGGACGAGTACAAGATGCACATCTCTGGTACTATTCCCAATTCGTCGGATGCTTCGAAGTTTAGCTGATGGATCTTAGGATCTTGGGCTGGATGATTTATAAAAAACAATTTTATTTCATCAACAAATCTTTTATTCAAGTTCAGTTGGTTGTTGTACTCGTATAAATGACCGAAATAAAACTAGATAAGTACCTAGTTTACCACAATAATTATGTCGATATCCTGTAATTTTCCCAAATGAATCATTTTATTTAACGGTTTTTATCTCGCGTTGACTGCCATTGTTGAGGGAGTCGCAGCACTGCCTTCAGCACGTAGAGCAGGTGAGTCAGCACTCAAAGTGTTAAACGACTTGTAGTACCTTACTT
The DNA here is from genome assembly GCA_951394285.1 of Epirrhoe tristata. NCBI lineage: Eukaryota > Metazoa > Arthropoda > Insecta > Lepidoptera > Geometridae > Epirrhoe > Epirrhoe tristata. The sequence continues at coordinate 6,313,644 of OX596150.1, read as the reverse complement.
TGTAGAATATACGACTTTGCTCATTATTCCTTTCTATGAAATATTGGATTTTTTTGTAGTATTAAAATTATTTTAGGTACTCAAAATTCCCAGGAAAAGTCACGAGCACCTGAACAAACTGCAGGCGAGTGAATGGAACGCATTGTGTTCCTGAAAATATCGGCCATTGTGAGATTTGGGTCGACTGCATTCTAGAACACGCTATTCCCCCTTCAATGTAAGGCGCAATTCTTATAATGGCTCATAATGTATTCGCAATTTTAGTTGATCCATTTCTGCAGGTAAAAACTCTTTGGGTAATGGAATGGAAAATGACGTGGACCATTGGAAATGAAAGATACCATTTTGTCAATATTATCGACAAAAAGCTAAGGGGTAAAAAAGGGGTAAAACGAGTGGAAAAAGTCATGAAAAAAGAATCTCTTAGACTGAATAGTTATTTGAATTGTCGAAAGGCAGCACTAGTTTTGGATTTTACTATAAGTTTTCACAAAGCAACAAATATATTTATAAAACCCATTTTTCTATCGATTGCCGCTAAAATGTGATTTTATCAAAATGGCGGAAGTAGTTGTGTCAAAATGTTCATTAGCCTTTATTCCTTGGTCCGATGCACTCTAAACTCGGTAAAAATGAATAATAAAACACGTTTTTTTTTTCATTATTGAAAACTACCCTTAGGAGTTGTGCAAGGCAGTTCTAAAGATCGTATGACGAAATAATGCGCAGACGAAGTCGCGCGCGGGTCAGCTAGTATATTTATAAAACCCATTAAACAAACAAGAAAAAAGAAGCCAGTGCTTAGAATAACAAAGCCGAGTGTGGTCCTACTTACTGATTCAAAGCTAATCCTCGTAGCGGTTTCATCTATGTTTTTGATCTCGTAATTAGCTTGCCTAGATCCTGAGCTTTGTACACTGAAATTGTGTTGTTACAAAGTACTTTGAAAATACAAAAGCTTGCAAAGTTAAACAGTCTTTACCTGGATTCTGGACGGTAATTCAATAGAAACAAAGCCTTTTGAGTTTTTCAACTATGTATTAAAAAGATAAACTTTTATTATGCAAAATAATCCATTTGAAATAAAATATTTTACATTTACACGTGTTGTATGAAAAACGTATTACATGTTTATTATATTTTGCCCTTTATCTTAAAAGGATTATTCTGAAAGGTCAGCAAAAAGAGTTCACTGAACTGACTTTAGCAGAAAAATTTTATTCTACTAAGGTGCAGAGGGGATTACATTTTCTATTTATTAGTTACGTGCTTTTTACTGACTGAAAAAAAGAAACTGCTGTAAGTATAATCACGTATAATCTAGAAAGTAATGATGTAACCCTTTGATAGTCTGCTCTGTCTATCACATAAGTTAACGAGTTTATAATTTTGCTTGAGAATCGTTTTCAAGCTTTCTCAAGCGAAAAGCCTTGAAAACAGCCACAAGTTGTAGTTTTGTCATGTAATTGGCTGTCTTGGTAATTGGATTATCTCGGCGTGTTCCGACGCCCCTATCCTCGTTACTTGGTTTCTTGATCGTCACCGTTCGTTTGCCTTCGTCTTAACAGCTTTCAGACGTCAGCATTAATTTGCATTATTTTTACATCTCTAGTATCAAAATTACTTCTAACAAAACATTAAGTATCTTGTTAGTTTTATTATGCACTATTAAATCTATGATACTTGCATTTACGTATGGAAATAAAAAGTCTACGTACCTAGGTAGGTATACCTTCCATAGACTACTATACCGGACAAAATTACTTATCCATGAAAAGAATACCTAAAACTTCGGCTTTATGTTTTAAGAAAAGGTTTTCCACTCGTGTGTTACGTAAGCCAAGCTGAGTCACTCATAAAATAGAGGTTTTGTGAATTCAGCTCGTGGACAACATTAAAAGTACATTTTTAAAGCGTCTGCCTTCAGTGAAGGAAACTACAACATGAAGGTAAGTACTAATACCTACATAATGCAACAATGCTCACAGTTTTGAACCAAGAACAAAAACTACTTTTCCGTTTAATTTTATAGAGTTTTAAAAGTATAAAAAATTATGAGTCAGTTGCAAACGTCACGACACATTTTCAACGATATCCGCTATAGCGAGAATTATACCTAACAGTATCTAAAATTATGATAATATTAGTGGCTGTGTAAATACAGTACTATCTAGGGTTTCGTAAAGTTAGCATCTTCGATGTGCAGACCTACGCAGTAGATAATTTTGTATGAAAAAGTATCTACTATACATCGAAACTAACATCATGAATGCCTAGATCCGGGTTAGGAGCGTTTGGACCACATCTCAATTTGACTAGTTAGCTGTATGACCAGTTTGGTATAGGACAATCTCGATCCGTTGAGCGTAATGTAAGTAAAAATATCGCGACATTTGTATAGAGTTTGGTTTTGTCCGAGATGTGGTTTTAGTGCAAATGCAGAATACAGACATAGAATACAGTGACGGAAAGTCTTGAACAAAAAGGGTGCAAGATGTCGAGATCCGACAGAATACACAGATTGTTTACTCAGGCAAATTGCTTTGTGCTTGTGGCGGGTAAAATTGTTTCTCTATCTGTTTCTAGAGTATAATCGTCCTGGGTTTACGTTACATAAAATACTTTAAATAGTAGTTATTCGACTAGATCGGTTTCAGTGTTAAAATAATGTAAGAGATATCGCAAGGCCATTGCGAGATGAATATGTATTAAAGATACCTACAGTTTTGTTTCACAAGAGTTTATATTCGTTAGATTCACTGTTTAGTTTGTTTAAATATAAACCTACCGCAAATTAATATGGTCAATTTACATTATTTTACTCTCCATACTCGGCGTTTAGTAATGCATGTAATCATTAGTGCATAGTTTGCACATAATATCGATATTAAAATGAACTGACCAAGTAAATTATAACGTACTTAATTCTATACAAGTCAACTAAACGGGATTAGGGGCGAATGAAATCTGATCTCGGGATCACAGGACATGGAATATTATTCTTTCGTGGATTTGTTTGATACCTAGGTGAAAAGTAGCTGATATTTTTATACTGGAATAAATTAAATTGTGTGAAATGATAGTGATACACGCCTTATGCAATAAAATATTAACTGCGTGACAGGATACGTCTGTATAGCTTTTGTACGTCGACGTCAGTGTAGGCCTAGCTTTGCTGAACGGAATCGTATGCTATATGGAAATTACAGCGCTGGTTAATCATCTGATATTCATTTGTAAAATTAATTCATATTGGATTGGATTCTATTTAAATTGCACCAAATCCTGCAATTTCAAACAAATTAATGTTACATTAAATTTTCACTAAGTGAAAGAGAGACATGCAAAATGTGTTATAATTTTTGAACATGTTCATACATAGGCTACATATTTAGCTGTTTATACAAAACAGGTATGGCAATAATAAAAATAATATTTTGATACATTAGCACAGAATACAGAAAAGAATTGACATCAGTAGGATGATTTAATACTTTATGATACATGTGTAGGATGCGCCATGCGTGTCAGGATCGAAATCTATCTAGCCCTACGTGTTGGAGTAGGTAATAGGTTTGTAAAATATGTACCGAATAGTAGTAGCACTACTGCAGCAAACTCTGATGGCCAAGGAAGTTTAAAATAACGAATCCAGTCGCAAAGTTGTCATAATATTCTTCTCAAGCTAACCCATCAGAAAAACTACTTTATCCCGATACCAGCAGCAAGATCTAAGTTTCTGATTGTTCTGCAAACTTGTCCATTCAGTTTATAATTAAACTTGGGTCAAGTCGGTTGACTTCGATGTTGGAACTTTCTTTGTTTGTACAAACTACTGCTTTAATTATGCCGGCAGTGGTTGAATTGATAATTATTCTATCTCGTTGTTAAAAGCTTTTGATTATAACTTGTAAGACGATTAACATAAGCTTCTTATTTTTCGTTTCTACTTTTCGAAATAGCAGAACGGCTAATCCGTGAAAAGTAACGAGAAAAATTCTAAAATTTGGGGAGCTCTAAACGGGGTAGTGAAATAGATTTTAATTTTAGATCTAGATTACATGACGCTGATTTTTTTCAACCAATTGAAGGTATCAGTAGTTATTCGTATAATGTGAAAAATAATTTTGTAATAATATAAAAGCCGGTGAAAAAAAAGACACATACTGCCTCCTCCTTTTTTTGAAGTAGGTTAAAAAGGAGTGACAGCAATAGTTTTCCTTGAAAGTACGAGAAAAGTTCCAGCAAGTTTTCTATGACAGTAGGAATATAATTTTAAAATTGTTCATCAAACATTATCAACACATGAAGTCGGTTAAAAATACTCTCAACATTTACTGCGAAATTTCTCCAAGGATTCTTAAATATCAATTCTATCATCATACTTTTTTGGATGGCAGTAAACACTATAAGATCATAGATACTACGCTCAATATTATTCGTATATTCAAGTTTATTACTATGTTCTTACCGATTCAGCCGTGTTGGAACTGTATTTTCAATCAGTCATGAGTTCCAATAAGTGAAGTTGTTCAGATAAAGATAATTTGCTCAATATTGACGGAAAAACGCCGTGAAGAAATCCGCAGCTTAGCTTAATTCATGGTTTGTAAATTAACTCGCCAATAGTCTAAGTAGTCTAACTTCTTATATATAAAAAAACAAGATAGCTACAAGGTTTAGTGGGCGAAATAAACTGAAAATTACACACCAGCGTCATGTAAGCCACACCGAACTCAGCACCCCAGACAGGATGTATTAAAATTTCCAGAGTTTAACTTTGGGGTGCGCGGTATGCGTTTCGGTATTCACATACAAACACACCTACATTACATTTCTATAGGCCTCTTAAGCATTGTTAAAATTTGAACTTTCTCGCACTCGCAATAAAGATTGATTTTGCAGGGCAATAAAGTTCCGTTAATCGCTAGGAAGTCGTTGAAATATTAATGTGCACGTTATGCTCAATTTCCTGGCTTTCAACGAGTTGGTATCGGTTACTCTATCCTTTAAAATTTAAGGTGCTTTCTGAATTAGTTAGTACCAAGTTCTGTATATTGAACAGGATTAAATCAGATATCTTTCAGTGAAGCAAGGAATTTATTTTATCTGTTGTAGGTGTTTTGGTAAAAGTGAAGATAGCGGGACGAGTGTGATCAGGTTTATGACAGGCTGGATGTGAACGAAATAAAAATTGAAAACTTTAGAGAAGATGTTGCCCAGAAATGAACAACAATAATGTTATGGCCCATTCTTAGCGGGAAAGAGGTATGATTTTGTATTAAGTACGTATTATGCTAGCAAAGATACTCTGACATTATTTTACAATAACCAGTAATCACGTGAAAGTTACCACTTCAGTCATTCATTTCATTTAACTCAAACAAACTGTTAAATTAAAATGTGAGGACGAGTGCAACTGAGGGTGAAACTGCGTCTGAATTGCAAAGTAGGCATTCACTAGGTACTTCAAGTAGTTGAAATAGCAGTAATTGAACTGTCAGTCAGTTCAAAGTAATTACAAGTTATTTGGGCTTAGGATTGAACAGATGGATTTGATTGGCGCACGATCGATAGTAGTCTTCGCTCCTCAGAGAATCTCCTTCTCAAAACCCCTTCACATAGGACAAGTTTGTTTGCTAGTTCCTTTCCCGTCCAAGCTGTGCATCTTTGGAACTCACTTCCTATCTTCTTCTTCTTCTTCTTCTTCTTATTTAAGGATTTACTCCTTGTCGGCACAACTGATGAATCCCTCTCCATGTATATCTTTCCAGGGCTGCTTCCTTAAATCACTTCCTATAACTGTCAAAAAGTCTTCTCCTGCTATTTTTAAAAACAGAATTAAATTGTATTTTCTTTCAGTTTGAATTGAATCGTCTAATTAAAGTACTTTGTGTTGTGTACCTATAGTTTGTGTTTATATTTATTTATATTAAAATATAAGTATGTAGGTAGTCTATAATATTGATTAAATGTATGGTTATGTGTTTAGGTTTATGTATATTTTATTTTATTTCATAAATATTATGTACCTATTATTATGTAGTTTATATATTATATGTTTATAGCCTATATCAGATTTAAATTCATTTTCGTTTTATTATAAACCTGACCAATCCTTCTTTCACCGAGTTCCTCTCCATCCAAAGGTTGCCTGGAAGAGATCGCTCATTAGCGATAAGGCCGCCCATTGTACATTGTCATTATTTGTTATACTTAATAATTCTGTTTCATAGTTTAAGGTGTACAATATCTTTATTGTTATGAATGAATGAATAAGAATTCTTATTCTCATTCATTCATTAATTCATTCGACGCCTCGAACATGTAAAAATACGAGATAATTATTTGATGCTTATTACACACAATTAGGCTCACGTTTCACTCCCAAGAAAGAACCTCTTAAGAACTGTCTCAGATCTTAGACATTCAGTAGTCTAGGCATCGCCCATGGTCAACCAATACACGATGTTTTTGGTTTATAGCGTACTAACGTAACCAATTGGTTTAAAATGTTCATACAACTCCTGAAATGAATACTTTATGAGCTCCTGTTGATTAATACATTTTTCGCATCAACTATTCCTGTTAATTGTTTTCGCAGACCAATCCACTCTTCAGTTAGCTTTACAATTTGAAAGTGTCATTTGATTCGTGATGGAATTTCGCAAGTTTTTTGTCAATTTCACGGTCCACGCGGCTCCCAGTGGATTCGGGGTTTGTTTCAACATGCGATATAGAGATTGGGAAGTGATAAAAAAACAATCCTTTTACGTAAAAACAAAGCAAATCTAAATTAGTATAGATTAATTCTCTATAAAGATTTAAGTAAAGGCAGTTTAACAAACCCTGGGTAGAAAGTAGTTGAAAATCTACTAAAAATAGTAAAAATAGTTGTACGCAATTTCCATCATGCCACTTCTTTTTGAGTCGACCTTCATAAATCGTTATCTTAATTAGTAATTTCTTATGTTACTATTACATCATACAATGTTAGCGCAACTTTACATGAAAATACTATTTCGTTGAGCAGAGGCGTGGTGATTGCTGTGATTTAAGTGACCATTTCATATTAAATAGCTTTTGTCACGCTCTCTATAAATTGAGACATTTCGCCACGTAATGCTGAATATTTTAAATTAAGTTAATGTTGTACAGGACATTTTTATGACGCAAAAGTATGTTAGTTTGAACTAAATAGGTAATCTTTGTAACACGCATGGCTTCGAACTTCAGGCCTTTCCAATCGTAGAGATAGATGAGAAGTTGTTTAATAATTGTTTCTAGGAGAAAAATAATGTTTAATAAAATTAAATTTTCTAGGTGGCAATGCATATTGTGTTGCAGAAGGTTTGATTCCCGCCATCAATTTTTGTACGATTTTTTCTCAGGTCTATGGTTACCTTTAACAAATAAATAACAATAAAGCGTCTTCATCATTATTATTGTAATATCTTAATAGGCTAAAACAGAAAAAGCCATTTGCGTCATAAAATTATCTTTATTCCCTTTTTAAATATTTTAAAACACGCGGCGAAAAAATAGCTTAACGAAATGCTTACAGCCTCTTAAACCGCACCTCCAGCAAATATAAACGATTTATTTGTCACCCTTTTGTTATCCTGCAGAGCACTTATTAACAAAAGCTTAATCGTCAAAATGGAGCTCTGCAGTTAATCTTCGTAAAAGGTGTATTTAACGTTCAGAATAAATCTGTCTTTTGTTGTTCAGTAATCAGATTTGAGATTAGTGAAATTTAGAGCGGCAGTTCTGCTGAATTATGGAATAGTGGTTTTATTCGCTGAAATCAAATCAAATATTTATTTATTTTCTCTCACAAACAAAATTTACATTAAAATTAACACAAGAATCTAAAGAAAAAGGTAAATTAAATGAAATGTTATTGTGTTGTGTTGACCGAGTTGAGTAGTGCCTTGATTTACAATCTGAAAGCAGTAGATTCGAATTCCGACTGTGAATTTCTAGATTTATTTCGAAAAAATCTTGTGCGCAAAAACTGCGGAAGTAAATCATCATGAAAACATTTTCTAATAGGCCGCAAGGGTAGATAGTTAGGTAGATAATATATTTGGATCATGGGTGATAATGGGCTTGCAATGTGTATTTCGTCAGAGGCAAGTCCACATACATTTTGGCACATGCCCACATTTTGCAGCATGCTTTACGTTATTTTAGGTGGAATCGTGATTTTGTTTGTTTGGCCCCAGTTTTTTTAAATTATTATTACCCAGTTATTGTCTGTCTATACCTAATGAAAGTATATCACTAAGTTACAGTTCGCCTAACAGATCTAGGCATTCGTGAAGTTAGCCGTTTGTCTGCGCAGTGAACGTTTTTTCAAACAAAATTGTGTTATACGCAGACAAACAGCTAACTTCACGAATGCCTAGATTCATTGGGCGAACTGTACCTATTGTAATTTATGTGGTGAATAATAAGGTGTTATCTATCTATCATGGTTTATCAAATGTAAACCTAAGTACATATTGACGCCATAATATGTAGGAGCGTCTAACCCACAATGCGCTAAAGGCTAAACTCATTTGCATATTGCGGTCCCTACCAGGCGTTTCGCCGAGCTAATAATCATTACTCGCCAAGCAAAATTAGCCCCTAAGGTGCTCTAGTCGACAACTACCACTTTATTATACCTCAAACGTGCTGTGGCTGCGAATTTAATTTTGGACCTTTGATGTGACTTACAGTATCGATTGGACTAAATTAAGGTAAATTTGGATCTAAATTTAAAATTATGGTGTTAAACATTGTGGTTATACTGAGTCAATTAGTGAAAGATGGGTGTAGTTTGAAAGATTGTTAAAACGTGAAATTTGAATAAAAAAGTCGACGGAGAAGCTCAATCACCGCATATATTGATTTGAAATTATTTATCTTAGATTTATCTCAGAACAGCTTGTATTTATGAATATTGATTGTTGAGAAATTATTATTAATGTTAGCAAACTCTACGGTACAATTTATATTTTAAACGAAACATATCTTGTTTCTGGTATACAGGTCAAGAATTTTGAAACGCGCTCTTTTAATTTACAAAATAGGTCATGCCGCAGACATACATACTAATTTGCGTGAAATTTAGAAACTTTTTAAATTTAAATCCGCCATTTACATGCCTCCCTTGACTTTTTAATCTTTAGATCAAACCAGTCTCGCGGCCGACGACAAATTTATTCCTGTACAAAGATTCTAATCGCCATCGTATCGTTTGTTTTTGGCCGATTCAGTGGTTTTTATTTTGAAACAGAAAAACATAATCATGTAAAAATATACTTAACTAGCTGCGCTCCCGCGGTGTGACCCGCGGTCCCTCGGGGATTTTTTAATTTTTTCGGGAAAAAAGGTAGCCTATGTCCTTCCCTGGGATACAACCTTTAACTATGCCAAATTTCAGCTTAATCTGTTCAGCGGTTTGGGCGTGAAAGCGTAACAAACAGACAGACAGACAGAGTTACTTTCACATTAGTATGGATAAGAACTCATGCATTTAGACATAACATAAATATCTTAAATCAAATTACCCCATCATAAATTTTCATGCAAATCTGTCTAAAACTTTTTATCGGATTATATTAAAACTAGGTACTCGTTTGAATGGAGTAACATCCGGCAAAAATGTTTTATTTTCTTAGAATATTGTATAATGTAACCTTATGTTTTGCTTTTGGTTTTCGCATAAATAAATAGCACCTATTATTCTTCTTTATACGCAAGCATCCAGTTGGCAATCTGTTGCTCAATTTGTATTTCTGTAATAAGTATTTTCCGATGCAAATTATGAATAATTGGAGAATTAGGTGAATTGGGCCAATATTAACGAGCAGATCTTTCGAAAAACATGCAGCTGCATTTTCGATTTCATATCAACAACTGTTATGCAGTTTAAGCTTCTGTTTAAGCAACGATGGATGTATCCTTTATCAACCAATAGAAGCTTGCCATCAGACCTAACGAACACAAAAATATTTCCGTTGGTTGAAACTATTCACTTTGTAGTTTCTGTGCAGTTTAGGTAGTCCCAGACAAAGACACAAAAGCCCATTGAATTATAACCTCCCTTTTCGTGTGTTCCTTCTAACTCTAGGTTTCGGAAACTGCGCTTTTTAATTTCAGCTAAAACCGACGACGTTTTGCAAAGGACCAAATCCCTAAAAAACCTCGTGCGGTTTACAGCAAAGCTTTGTAGCTCACCGGGCAGGGGTCCGATTCTAGCGTGGTTATAACTTGCATACACGTGATAAATTCATGATATTTTCAGCAGTAAATTTTTTATCACAATTATGTATAATATGTATGTATTTACAAAACAAAGTATATAAGTAGTATATCAGATATCTGGTTCCCATAGTACAAGCTTTGCTTAGTTTGGGGCTAGGTGATGCTAATGTGAAATATCCAGCATTATTTTTATTTTTTTATTATTGCAAAACTAGATTCCACCACTTCCAAAACTAGATCTCAATATCTAGTTTTGTATGGTTTATTATTTTTAAATAATGTTTTTTTTTACCAGCCCTTTAGATAAGATCTCAAATCATTGTACGTAGTGGACATATCGATATTCTTCTTCAAGTGATTTAAGATACCGAACTGATTATAATATACATACATTGACTGCTTAATAAATTTCTAAATGCACAAAGTAACAGTGTGACTAGATGAGAAAAAAATCCCAACGAGTCACAGTGTTACACAATTTGGTGTGACTCATCGGGAACACATCAACATAACATAACATAATGTTGAACGACGAACAACGAACGAATCAAATGGGTTTGAAAGTTTTATAGGTAAGTACACTTATCTAAGCCAAAAGTATCTAATAAGACGTTTGCACACTTCGCTCACTAAATCATTGCAATCATTTCAGTCGCAAATCAGTCCATCTCGCATGCGATATTGAGACTCGTACGAGCGAATCAAGCCACCAGTTTGTACGTGTAGATTTAATCCCAGGATTATACAAAATTACGAAAATATGACAAAAGTTTGTATTTTAATCCTTCAGTCATTTAGTCAAAACATTTGTGTAATTTTTTAGAAGGTAAATTTATCATAATCATACAAACGAATTCATATTTTAGATCCACAGATTAGGTATGTTCTAAGCTCTTACAATCGTCTTTTCAAGCCCCGTTAAAGCACAAAGAAAGTATTTAATTTTATATAATCGCAGTTCTACTATAGATATATGGTTTTTTATAGAAGCTTTTACATCTGGCTGTAATCCAAGTATAGAGCCAACTTTAAAATAAACCTTACAAAGTCAATAAAAGTAAGTCTAGACAAAGGTACACTCATTTAACTTAAACTTACTCATTTGAAAAACCAATTCACTTGTTTGCTTTGTCTCATTTACTGACAAAGATAGCAATTTGAAAAAAAAGTACGTGAGTAGCGTGGAACACTCAGTTGGAACGAAGCATAGAATTCTTTTCTATACTGAGGTATAATAAATTAATTGTCAATTACGTCAATTAACGCTCTTACGTACTAACAATGTAACAATCTATGGACTGTGTCGCGGCTGCACATTTCGCACTGTGACGATTTGACAACATATTGTGTCGTGACGGTAAAATGGAACAAATTTTTTTTCCAGCCTAATTCTTTTTTTTCTTCGATACCGTCCGAAAAGGAACTTCGTTCCAAAAAGTTCACGTAATCCGATTGATCGAACCATACGGTCGAACCACGTAGTCTGTTCGTCATTTCTCTTAACTTGATTCAATCAACGCATAAAAGCTCATTTATGATCTCAATATAGATGAGTACATGTCACATATCGTCACCTATCTCAAACCAAGCAAAGCTTGTACATATTATGGGAACAAGATAACTAATAAAATACTCATAATTTGACAGAATACTTACTCATAACTATTTAATCTACGCTTTTCCAATCGAACTTTTATGCTACCTTGACCAATTATTAGTCACACAGCTCACTTCTTTATTTGCCCGTGTTACTACAAGGGTGGGACAAACACTTTTTATCTAAGCATAGACACTAGCATAGACTAGTCTAGGGGGCTTAAACAGGAGGGACGGAGCGACCAATCAGAGTCTGTCAGTGCTGTGTAGTTTGTTTTAATAGCACTAGGCAGGATTAGTTTTCAAGCACCTCTCAAAACAATGCTTTGGTGAGGGGCGGTGGCAGACATGTTGAAATTGTACCTCGTTATGTCTTTGTGCCGCACATACAATTTAAATAGTTGGAGTTTTGCAAATGAGATGAAACTTTCATTTGATTCCGAAATTTTGCTGTCCATATGTTGTACTATTTCTAAACAATTTTTATTTTAAAGGTATATTTCGTACTTATGTTTAGTTATTTTTATTTAAGAGCTACCTAAATGATGGGACAAGGGCAGAAAGATTGTATTTCGAATTTGTGTTTTTAGACAATTTTAATAAGACTCCTAACATTTATCAATTTTTGCTAGAACAAAATTATTATTAATGTTACAATACTTTATAAAATAAAAGAAAGTTTATCAGTAGAGCTTTTTATTCCCAGAAATGTCAAAATCAGAAATTAGGTAAGGATTGACCAGTATCAGCTCGCTAGGTTTATTTCTATAAAATTATGAACATTACTAGCTGCGCTCCCGCGGTGTGACCCACGGTCCCTCGGGATTTTTATTTTTTTCGGGATAAAAAGCCTATGTCCTTCCCTGGGATACAACCGTTAACTATGCCAAATTTCAGCTTAATCTGTTCAGCGGTTTGGGCGTGAAAGCGTAACAAACAGACAGACAGATAAACAGACAGACAGAGTTACTTTCACATTTATAATATTAGTATGGATTTCAATATTTTTTCAATGTCCCAACGGAAGTGTGTCCCTACATATCTGAAGCCATATGACGTTACATACGGGGAAAGTACAATGCAGTGAAAACAAAAGCACTCACACTAGTGCATATACGGTCTCATTGGCTGGTAACATAAGTACGGCTTCTACCCTCGGAGTGTCATACGGTCATGGAGCCTCCAGTATCAATTAACCAATATGGCCGACTGAGCTCAGGTATTAACTATAAATATACTGTGGCTCTCTCCTATTTCAGATATGTAAGGTAAAGATTTATGTGCGGTCAGTGAACTCATTTGTTTCTTGGCTTTTTTTAGTTTTTACCATCCAGAGGTTGTCTGAAATAAATTGGTTTCAGCAATTAGCCCGTCCATTGTATTTATTTTCATGTTGGTTGGTTTTCTTCTTTTTTGGTAAACCAAAACTTATAAATAATTATAATAGTTTGTACCTATATAAACTATGTAGTAGTTCATTTAATTATAGTATACTCTTTTAATAAATTGAGTCGCGTGGGGCTTACCAACTGCGTCGTGAGCTTTGATTTTTGAAATAGGTTGAAATTCAATGTATGCAATTTTGCTTTTTACATCACTTTAAACGACATACTTGAATAATGTATAATTCCATGAAAATGATTATTTGTTTCATTAAATATCTAGTCATTAGTGCCATAATAGAACATTTTATCATCTGACGCACCTCCATGATCTTCTACATGAGTGACTCGGTCTGAAAAGCTTTCAGGAAAAAGAAATTTTAGAAAAAGTTGGGTGTATAGTGGCTATATCCAACCCCGTTTATATCAGTGAAAAGAAAACACAATTTTGGTTTATTGACAAACTATTTGGCATCAAATCGGCTATGTGTATCTTCTAACCCTCCGTTTAATATTTAACAAGGGACCACAAATTATTTATTCACACAACAGCGCAGTAAACTGCCTAGAGTTGTAGCTACATAGCTTAGATTATAGCTAGCTCATAAGCATATATTACTACTATCATTTAAGTTTTCACAACAATTATGAAAGCGAATGATGATGATATGAAAGCATTTGGAAAAATTGTAAGTATATATATACACATTTAAAGGCTTCACAAACTATCTTAACCTATTTTAACTTAATGCTAGGGTATAAAGTCTTAATAACTATACCTATTTTCATCATTAGAGCAGAAACGGTTCACTGCATTTTTAGGGGTTATAAATAATTACGTTATGCAGTTGAGTGCAAGGATCGGAGAATATATCTACCGCACAATGGGGATACAGTTGCGATGATGTTTCTTTATTTTTAGAACGAAGTTCCTTTTCAGACGGTATCGAAGAAAAACAGGCTGGGTCTGGAAGAAAAATTTCGTTCCATTTTACCGTCACGACCGTAACGTCACGAAATCGTCACAGTGCGAAATGCGCAGCCGCGAACAGTCCATAGATTGTTACGTGGTTAGTACGGAAGAGCGTTTGATTTTAATTTTAATTTGTATTTGAAATTCCCAGTACTTATAGAAAGTACTCTTTGCTTCGTTCCAACCGAGTGTTCCACGACACTTACGTACTTTTTATGTACCTTCATATCAAGAGAAGGGCGTTACTGACTGCGACTCAGTTTTATACTTTTGCTGTCAGAATCGTTCACAAGTGTTTTAGTTATAATTTGTTTTGCTGTTCCAAATAAATATATTTGTATTTTCTTGCAGTTGAGTGAACTAGCTCTTTTGATAACCAATAATAGTGTAGACCAACAGAACCGCAAGGGAGTTAAATAAACAAAATTGCCGATAGCCTGCCGATAATTTTGGCTATATTACTGCGCGTGGTTATCGTAAACGTAATTTGGTCACTTGTGTATCTGATTTTAGTTGTTTAGGTGTTTATGGAGATAGCAAGATTGGGAAGTTATACTCTCACACATTACATCTGCCAAACTAGTGAATTATGTGACTATTTGGATGTGAAATACCTCCAGTATGTTATTAATTGATCAGATGATTGTGTAAAGGATGATATGAGTAAGAAAGGAGTGAGTGTTGATATGACGGCTGATAGAGGAGAATGGAAGAAGAACACATGTTGTGCCGACCCCACATAATGTGGGAAAAAGGCAGGAAGATGATGATGGTGTAGCTGTTGTGTGTATTGTATAATGCGAAGTTTTTGAAAGAAGACACGATTTTTTCAAAAACTAAACAACTTGTAAGACGCACGACGTCTTCATATTATCCTTTGCACGACTAAAGTCCAAAATCAAAAATATCCAACTAGAACTAATTAGTTCTTGTCTACTTGTCTATCGTTTCTCAAGCTCTGTGACAAAACTTTACGAGGCAAAACAAATCATTTTCAGTCGTGGTCCTGATTATCTATATTCTATATATTTTTTTTACTTAAGTGTCCGCGGAATGTCCCCCTATATCAAATACGTATAAATAAAACAATAATAAACATTTGGACAACCCTATCAGAATCAGTCACGTGCGAGTTAAATGATCCGAAACGGGAAGCAATATACCTATTGTTTACAGCATTTTGTTGTCGTTTATCAATATTTATAATATCCATTGCGCTGATAATATCAATGATTTATAGCTGGGAGCTTTGTTTTCTCGAAACTACGCGACCGACATAGTTTGTTCACTAAGTTGTGGCTGTTATTTGAAACAGTATTCTATAATAAACTAGCTGCCTAAAAAATTATATTTTATGCATTTTATTGCATTGTGAAGAATTCTGTATGTTTTTGTAACCCTGTTTTTGATTCCTACACTTTTTTTACACAAAGATTCAAGCATAGATATAGCATCCATTGGATGGTATAAATTGACAACTTGTTTCAATAATGTCTTTTTAAGTGTTGGCAAATCATTAGATAATAATATTTCCGGTAGGGTTAGCTTGTTTGTACAGTCGATGCCTGTCAAACTTTTATCAAAGCGGTAAATCCCTTGTGATTATCTTTTATCTTCTACTTTGTGTGCCGAGCCTTAATTTATTCGCTAAGCATTTTAATAAAGTTACTATTTAGAGTAAGCAAGTAACTCAAAAGAATGCTAGGCCTCAAAATATTGTGTTTATACAACTTACAGCAAGGAAAGCAGAGTCAGTTGACTAGAAAAAATACTTATATTGGTAGGTAAATACCAAAGTGCACGACAAGAAGAAACCAAGTGTAATAGAGTAGAAACTGTTACCAGCGAGTCGCATACCGAATTGATTTTGCGATCAGGTGTGGACGGAGTGACGAATGTAATGCAATATCAAGATGATTACGATTTAATGCGATGTATTCGCGATAAGCAGGACATTGCGGCAATGGTGCCATTTTGTGAGTCAAAATGGCATAAGTCTTTATTACCTTGGAATGGTCAAGTATTCTGACGTATCTGGCATAGTTCAGTGTTAATAGCTCTCATTATGAGTCATTATAACCAAATCGTCATCGATTAAGATTTCAAAACATTACTTGCAGCAAATTATGAACAAGACTGCAACTTTTTTTGTGTGTTGATGTATCTTTCTCTTTTTTTTTTTTTTTTTAACCGACTTCAAAAAAAGGAGGAGGTTATATGTTCGGCTGTATGTATGTTTTTTTTTTTTTTTTTATTTCTCTTGTTTTGTATCAGTGTCAAAAAAATATCAACTTGACTTATTTGGACTTATGATATCGAAATCACATACTTACCTTATTTTTTCATTTCTGCCACAAATATACTCACAATTCGCTTATTTTGCAGATCATTCTTTTTCCTAAACATTTGCTTACCTTAGACCTACAAAGGGTTTCTATAACGTTTCACAAACTTAAAAAAACAGATTCTCCGCACAATACAGTATTTAAACCGCGATCCTCGTATTTACATACGGATGTGTGCGGTTTTGTTTCTATTTGCGCTAGTGGGGTGTGTTCTCGTAATTACGGCATTGGGACATGTCCTGGGGCAATGCGACCACATTCAAAGACACAAAGTTATCTAGAAGCACCACAGTGGATTCTAAGAATTTGGTACAAACTAAAAAAACCAACTACATTTCCAAGACAAACATGACATTCTCTCACTGACCTCGGTATTCACTGGAGTTGTCTAAGTGATAGGCGTTATTGATCACCTCGATAAACATTTAAGGACCTGTCCTTTGAAGATGACTCCTAAGATCAAGAAAATACTTGTTCACTAAGTTATACAGAGCGTGGATATAAATCTAATCAGCCCGTTCGATATCGCTGCTGAAAACAGACGCTCCAAAGCTTCGGTTCACCAGTTTGCGCAATGCCCAGTTTGTTCCACAATCTCTTATCTCACGTAGAGCATAAAATAAGTTGTACAGTCTTTACACAGTAGTTAATGTGCCTCATCGTGTTCTCTATATCAATGTATAACACTGTCTTGCCTAAATGAACCAGGCCCGTGTTCATGGTAATTTCGGGCCTCACCTGAATGTCGATGCGGCTACTGGGAGGCCGTTGTAAATATTGTACGGACTACTAAGACCCCGGAAGGTACAATGTAGTTTCCGTGAGCTTAGCAAAACGTACTCATTCGTATGGAAGTAATTGATTTTTGTATCTGATTTTCTTGGAAAAATATCCGGAAATCGTATCATAGGTTTATTTGTCAATGGATTGAGAAGTCAATCTATTATGATTTCTATAACAAACCATTTTAATGTAACAGCCTAGGGAGCTTCTTTGAGGCTCACTTGAATATTTTGAAAACTAACTTAAGTGAAATATGATTTCGTGGCTGTCCGAACCACTTATGTTAATAACTAAATAGGTAAACAAAACAAATCAGCCTTTCTTGACTTGCGAATCTCAAAGACAATAAACAAAGTCCCTAAAAGTATTTCACCGAACATTCCGAGAAAATCGTAAATCCCTAATCGCATTCTGTCAAAATCCCTGTTGTAAATAGATTTTGATCATCTTGTTTTTTATCGAGATTTGTCAGATTTATAAAAGCTTTTTGGCCGCCACTTAGGAACAATAAGTGGTATTACAGAACTGACGATTTCTTAGTGACGAGAAATAGAGTAGGTTTGAGCTACTTTATGTCAAAGGTTATATGAGCTGTAATGCGTATAGCTTTAAGAATATGCTTGGTATATTAATCTAATACGTATATGCTTAAATTATAATCAATATCTTTCAAACCTATGCATGATGATTGAAAAATGTTATCAAACATTGTACACGATAAATAAAACTAAACAACACGGACAACATAATCATAAACTCTATGTTATTGAAAGGAGCCTCTTTGAGGCGCACTAAAAATCCTTTCACCACACTGGTTTGAAAGAACGAGTGAAGAAGAAGAACACTATATTTTGTATTTTGTCTTTCTTGTTATTAATTTTCTTTGTAAATCTTCTTGTTATTTCTGTTAATGAAAATAAAACAATCTTCTAAAAAAAACCGTACTTAATGTCTGTATGGCACGTTTTATGTGCGTGTAAAAATAAGCGTTGAAAAATCGCAAGTCTGCAGCAATAAAGGTAGTCGTTTCAATCAATCCGGACCAATTGAAAATTCAATGGCAATAAAGATGAGTGGTGGAAGGTTACGTGACTGCGGAGATTACATTTAGCATTCTGGTCACGGTTCTATTTTTATTAAAATCAGGGTTGTCAGTGTATCGTGCATTTAGTGTACTGTCTTCCTTACCGCGGGGTCGATTATGTATTTGCGATCGATTGCTGATCGCTCGTTGATTGTTGGAGTAACGCAACTGCGATAAATTAGCAATAAAACCAAG
Organism: Epirrhoe tristata; assembly: GCA_951394285.1. Taxonomy (NCBI): domain Eukaryota; kingdom Metazoa; phylum Arthropoda; class Insecta; order Lepidoptera; family Geometridae; genus Epirrhoe; species Epirrhoe tristata. Next base: position 6,295,029 of record OX596150.1, on the reverse strand, counting down.
AAACAGGTTTGATTGTCCAGAGCCTATAGACTAAGTAACAATCGATTCGCGAAAGCGAAGGTAGAATAGTCCAATTGTATGGAAGTAATCATTCGTATCGAATATCTAATAATCTATTCGATGACAACAGATCACGTGACATAAAAAAGGCACAATTCAACCCTATTTATTTTTGTACTTTTCGACTATCGCTTTCGCCAATCGATTGGTACATTGTCTATATAGGCTCTAAAAAGGAATCGAAAAATACATCTTTCAATATAAAAAAAAGAATATAAAAAAGGTGTGTGGTCCTTACAGGATCACTACTAAATCCTCAAGAGTTAAAAAATCATTGAAAAAATAATTTTTACATACATACATACATATAATCACGCATCTTTCCCGAAGGGGTAGGCAGAGACCACGGATCTCCACTTGCTACGATCTTGACACACAACTTTTGCCACATTCACTCTCATTACATTCTTCATATATGCTTGCCGGTTTACTTTTGACTTGGCCCTTCTCCAATTTGATTTAAGAAGGTTCGCCTTCCAGCTGTCCCATACACAGTAGGTATACACACTCGCCTCATACACTTGCTTTGTCAAACGACTGTCATCCATCCTCTCTAAATACATGCCCAAATTGCCCAAACCATCTCTATCATACTCTCCTTATCACGCTATTTCTCACTCTATCATTCAACGTTACCCCACACATACATTATTTTTATTTATTGCAATTTAATTTTATCTTGAAACACACATCACAATAAGAGTTCAAGATAGCTGGTATGGCACAAGAATTTATTTCTTTTCGTGATTTGAAAAACAATGTCTTAGAATTTACTACAGAGTTATGAAAATAATGGAAGAGATGAAATCAATATTTTAAAAGTTCTATAATTGCTAAGACAAAAGAATTATGAGTGCGCTCAGTTCGAAACATGTTTGTTTCCATTGCATCATCATGCATGCTCAACATTATTTATTTCTAGTACTTACTAGTGTGGTGAAAGGATTTTAGAGCGATTTAGATAAAGTTACATAATTCTGTGCCAGATTCGGATTTGGTAAAAGTGAAAACTATTTATTACTTAGTTATTATTGCAAGGTTATCCAATATTCATGCAATGATTTATTGTTCATAATTTTACTAAAACCACTAAGCTGGTTTATACTTGATTTATTGGAGAAGATTTAGTAAAAATATATTTTCAGATTGTAACTAGATATTTTGCACTGTGCGTTACTCTAGAAACATATTTTTAATTGTTCAAAACTCTGCTGGGCGGTTGTAGAGTAGATAATATGTAAGCCGGAACCAAAAGTCGTCTCGTCGGACACCGCGAACCGTGGAACCAAATTCACAGATTCTTATCTCTCTCACTCGAAAGCGCGTGCACTTCGAAACAGCACACTCAGGCGTGTACCGCACTCGATAGCATCTAACTGATATGCAGTTAATGTAACGCGATAAATAATGCAGGTGAACCAGTGCAATGTTCACTAGCTAAAGCATTGTTGAAATTGATTTTAGATAATCATATTGTTTTATTAGATAATCACTAAGGTTTTCAGACCTGATTTAACGATTTTTTATATATTGTTCCTAACATCCAGGTGATAAATGAATGAACAAATAATTGAATTGTTTATATTTTCAAGTCTCTACGAGTGATATAGATTTTAATCTAAAATTGAAAATTAATTTTTATCAGGCCCAAACTTGACTTATAAGAAAATACTTCAGTTTTCACGTTAGCTAAATCCATATGTATTTTTTTACCAACATGCTATAGAAAAGAGACTATGAATTTTTTAGTGTCCCCATTCCAGCTCGAAGCTGCGGATGAGATGAAGCAGTAAATTATTTGTTCATTCTCGAGCTACCTACTCAACTGTCCGGGCGGCAAATACAGCCTAAAAATCTACTGTACATAAAAACTAATTATAATTTCGCCAGTGTTTTGTATGTGGCATGGGCATACGTTGTTTAATAGGTTCTTTCAAGTACAGTGACAAAGCTAGAGATAATGACTAACAGCTGTATGAAAAATATGTAAAGAATAATTTGTAGGTAAAGAATGGAAGATGAAAACCAAGATACATTTTTATTACGTGGTATGCATAACAAATACCAACAGAATTGATAAAATAATTACGTTTTTATACTAAAAAGAAAAAACCGACTTCAATGTTTGACTCGAAACGCGGTGTGACTCAGGGCGTCAAGCTGTCGATTTGATTTCTATTTGTGACATGGCTAGGAGGGAAGGTGTTTAGAGTTTTACGGGAAAACTATCAATCCCTCAGGAATAAAATTTATATGGGACCACCTCTGGAGTATACCCTTTCAAACATAAAAATAATTTTGCAAATCGGTCAACAAATGGCGGAACAATCGCGTAACAAGATACAAAAAAAAAAAAAAAAAACATACAGACGACTTGAGAACCTCCTCCTTTTTTGAAGTCGGTTGAAAATAGGATACTTTGAGATAATTGCGTAATGACTATTCTTGTTTATACAAAAGAATACAATCTAGAACTTATGGAGCATCGAGTCTCGATAAGCGCGGGACAAGGAGTATCCATTCTATACAAAGTATTACGAGTACCTGTTAATGTTGTCGAGTGAGCCAGTGTAATTTTTCTTGTATGCCATATCGCCATTATAGATGATTCATGATTATGCATCATAATAAAAACGCCATAAAATGGCCTTTATTGGCCATCCTCCATGCACAGCTACCACAAAATTAAATTATTCACAGTTTATTAAATTTTGCTGGCTCTTAAGTGCATAATTTAAACTGCAACAGTCGAATATGATATTTACGCCAAATGATCTAGTTATTACTTATTATTGATATGGCTATGGTAGCTTCCATATCGGTTAGCTGGCATATTTTATTGAAAACTAGCTGACCCGCGCGACAGCCGTTCACGCGTGATGGCGTGACCAAGGGATATAGAGATTAATTTTTGCCGCGCAATTTTTTATTTTTTTTCTGTCATAAGAACCTTCTCCTGACAATAACAAACACAACAAAAAAAAATAGTGAAATCGGTCCAGCCGTTCACGCGTGATGGCGTGACCAAGGGATATAGGGATTCATTTTTATATATAGAGATATAGATATTATCATCGTTTTATTCAGTGGCACAGTCTGACGGAGTTAGGTATTAGGCGGCAAGCAGGTCTCTGTTTAACAACCAAAACTAAAAAATTAACGTACCTATAGCACGTAATTTTTTTTCGTTCCTCTAATTTAGTAATCACGCATCCACATTGTAACAGCGAGGTGTCATTTAAAGATGGTCTACTCGTCTAAAGTGTAGGTATGACTAAGCAAGCTTGACCACAAGCTCTTCAACTGTGCTTTGTAAATTGTAGATTAGAATTGAGCAAATTACTATGATTAATGATTGATTCAAAGCAATTTATATTGAAAACAAGATAAGTCAACACCAAAACATTACGAAGTTGGCTACATTTTCATTTAAGCTTGAGGCGCTTTAATAAATTGCGGGCCATTATTATCTATGACAATAACTTTAAACGTAAACTATTTATTTTTGACGTGACTACGTCTTATAATTCGATAGAGCCGGCTGCACGCACGAAAAAACATGACGTCATGCGGCGTTACCTCGCTCTGAGGCGTTCCATGTAAGGCTTGAAGTGCAAGCGAGAGCGCGGAACGAGCGACAAAGAAGCACAATCGGCCTTTGCGTTCGGCAGCGTTCGACATCCGTCTCTCTCCTACTTGAGTGAGCGATGCGTAGACGTTGCCACGTTCAACTATCGCCAGTAAACCGACTTTACAGACAACCAATTTTTTTGATATTAAACAAACTATTTGATAAGATCCATTTGCAAATAGTTCTCAAAGTGGATGAAACTTAGAGGGCAGACGAATACTTACAACTTTCAAGCATATTTATTTGGAAAAGTGGAGTTGAGCCGAAAGAATGGCACTCTTCTTAAGTAATAATGGCATTGACAGAAATACTAATTTGGTTTTCTAGATTGAGTGCTTTTTAAGTTAGGTTTCACAGCTCAGAACAAAACACCTGGGACGCGGTTTTAAAATACTGAGGTACTTCGGGAAATTCATGTTATGTTATACATATCTGGAGTGGAGCTCTGGTGACCTGTAACACAGGTGTCAAACCTACCACAGGCATTTTTGTAATCGCGGGGTATCATAATCAAAGAGAGTTTGATACCCCGCTCGATATCGTGTTACAATTTCGCATAAGATCCGCCATTTTGTTTTTTATTTTATTTTTTCAAAAAACCACTATCCTATGACACTTAGTTATTTAGACGAATATAACGATACCTTAAATTTCGAATTCCATCCAGTCGCTTGGAAGATAGAGAAAATAAATTTAACGCATTACATACATACATACAGACATTCATACAAAATACGCGCGAAAAACATAACCCTTCCTTTGACAGTCGGGTAATAAAAATAATTAACGAGGTCATGATGATATTCTATCAAATGACGCAGCTTTTCAAAAAGCTATGCCATAATTCCTATTGATTCGCGTGGTTCGTTAGGAATGCAAAAACTTCTATTAGACATTCCGTTGCTTTGATATGCAAATAGGTTTTAAGTGAAACAATAGATTTCAAGCCACCCCACTACCATTTATGAGTACTTGATTATAGAAACGTAACTCCTTTTTCATTTGAATATTATTGAAATCTATCACAGCCCTACAAGGATTGTAGTGTCAAGGGTAGACCGTATTACGAGTAGAAAGTACGAGTACCATGGTACCACAAAGCCCAGACCCAGTTGGAGAAACATTGGTTCGCTACAAGAATCATCTCACATTTCTTGCGACTTAACCTTCACTTGCTCGCCGCTCCATAGAGATATTGTTGTTTTATTACAAAACTTAATTGAATTTACGTTTATGTCAAAGTTTCTCTTCTACATGCAAATTAACCACTGGCTATGATTAAAATTTATACAGTAAATTCTGCGTGAATCCAGTTTATTGTAATGCGATTTTATAGGCTCTCAACGCAAAATACTCTTTTTTGTTATTTACTGTGGCTGGGGACTTAATTGGGTACATATTATCATTATTCAGCACTCCACAAAACTCAATACAAACGCCCGTAGGTACACTTTTATAGATACTGTATCAAAACTCACTGTATTTTTAGATTATCTGAATGACGTAGGTATTGACGTTTAATTAGGTAGGAAGAACATCATCATCAGAAGATCAACATCCCAGAGTTCGTACAAAGCGTTTTGAGTCCACTTTTTTCATACGCACTGCCAAATTGTGGAACTCATTGCCGGGTACCGTATTTCCCGAAAAGTACAATAAATAAATAATGCTGGACTTTTCACACAGCATCATATAGCAATATATCACAATATAGGGGTCTTTAAATCAAGAGTAAATAGGTTCCTTCTATGAAAGCATGCTCCATCTTAGACCTCACTACTGCTTAACATCAAGCAGAGGGAGGTCAAATGCTGACCTATTTAATAAAAAAAAACATTGAGTAGGAAGGTATACCCTGGACTAAAGCTTAGGCTACTTTTTATACCAAAACGTAAAGTATTCCCATTTGGATTAAGTAAGTCTATGTGTGTACATAAAAGTGTGTAAATAAAAGAGCCGTGTTGGTCAAATGGGTTTGTGCCTCAACTTTAAAGCCGAAAGTCGTGAGCACGAATCCCGGCCGTGCATCAATGGATTTTTCGTTTCGTAAAATTTATATACGCTTTAGCACGAGCTCTTAACGGTGAAAGAAAACATCGTGAGGAAACCCGCAGCTTAGTCAGCTCCACACGTATTGACGTTGTCTTTCCTGTGGGCCAGGCTGATTAAGCTGAGAAGATGGTTTAGGTGCTGAACAAGCCTATTCTATCTTAAACACTGTCCCAGGCCCTACAGCGTCCCGTTAAGTGTAGGCATGGATTGCCTCCTGACGCTAATATAAAGGCCTAAGTTTTTACTAAAATAAATAATTTTCTACTTTACATAAAAAAAAAGTTTTTGTGTTATTATCTATTTCGGAGTATGTCCACTGATACTTTTGAGCATTGAGCCGATCTAATCCTTCACCACGTGGGTGAAGGTATAAAACGGGAGTTGTAACGGGTTCCTTCCGAGAACAGTTTACACTGAGCCAGTTACTGGCTAGAGTGGGTAGATTGGCTACTTAAAGTACAAAGGTTTCGTGTCTGACTAAACCTTTGGAGCTGAATCTGACATGATGTTTTTTTAAAGTCATAAAATGCCCAATAAATTTTTCAATTGATATAACTTTTAAAACTATCATGGTTATTAACACTTTTAGTACAAATAACGGGATATTTACCACGATTTACTGTTTTTTTAGTTTCCCGATAATTCGGCACAGTTGTATACGCCATGATAATGAAAATCGTTGAATTGGTTTGTTTTTTTTGCGTATTATGGCCAAAAGTAGGCTTATAAAATTTTGATGTAAGTTCTGTCCAAAATAAATAGCAAAACCGCAATTCAACCTATTTTTATCACACTGAAAAGTGGAGTTTGAAATTATCTCATGATCATTTTTGAATGTTTTTAGAGATCAATGCTAAATATTCAATTATTGTTGTTATAAATCAATGCAATGATATTTCTTATTCTATTTCTTACATACGTGTTGAATAAGGAAGTTAATCTTATTTTTAGTTACTGTCTCATTTCAAATCGGCCTCAAAACTTAAAAGCCATTCACTGTTCGGACGCCATAAATTATTGTTTTCAACGATAATGTTTTTAACATTCGTTGTAATGCGTCACATTAGAACAAAGCTGAATGCTTCCTGTTTCTGGTGAACAAATATTTTCACTTAGTGCCGCGATAAGGGTCAACTCTACATCGCGTGCTGACACATTCTAAATTTAAAATTAAATAACCTACGGAAACATTTTTAGATGTTGGTTTTAATTCTGATATAGGTTTGTATACATTTTTGTTTTGTCAAAATGACAAATCCAATGTTGACGGATAACGGGTAAGTGATTTTACCAAACACCAAAAATATTTTATTATTATTATTTATTTACAAAAAAAAGAAAAGGGCTTTGTCGCTGAGCGACTATATCGCCCAATCGGTAACAAACATCTTAGTCTTCATCATATAGGTCTTCATATTCTTCATGGTTTCACATCACTTCTTGGTTTCTTCTTCTTCATTTATTCCTTCTTTTTTAATGCAGTAAATAATTTTATTTGTACATAATAGTTTTATTGGTTTTAAAAATATTAGGTATCAGTCATAAAAAAAATAAAAAAAAGTAGATCGGTAGTGAATGTTTATTTACCTATAGTAGAGTTAAGCCCGGGGCTGTGGCTGTCACACGTCATACTGATCATGACAGGCCGCAGCCGGTGTGCTAGAGCCAATGGTATACATATAAAAATTATTTACAGCTGCACTGGCACTACTACTAGCACTGCTCTAGTGGTATTTACACTGCTCTAGTGGTAGCGGTCCCGCCTTCCGATCGTTAGATCGTGGGTTCAATCCATTCGGGATTGCACCAATGAGTTTTTCTGCCGAAAAATGCATGTGCACTATGCCAGTGCTCTCAAACGGTGAAGGAAAACATCGTGAGGAAACTGGCAAAGTTCAAAAACATGTGTCAAGAGCACCAAAGGAGCCTCTTTGAGGCGCACTTAAAATCCTTTCACCACACTGGTTTGAAAGAACTGGTGACATGATAAGCAGCAGCAGCATTTACGGCTTATTCATTAACTTCATTGATACTCAAGATTGATTGATACTCGTATTCAAGTATTTATTTTCAACCTTTTGACTCTTTTCGGTTGCTTTATAAATAATTAAAAATAATGTTTCATTGGACTTTATTTGATATTTTTACATACACGGGTAATTCAACCTGAGGCACTGAAGTTTCTTCGTGGAACGTTTATTAAAAAGATTATTATAAAGATTAGTACATTAGAATATTATAGAACACAAGAGAGTTGGTATGAGAAAATATCGCCAATAAAAATAATGAATAAATATTTTGGCAGTATTACTACTTTATTCATTGAAAATTATCAAAATGTTATAATTAAGTTTTAAACTTAGATTTCCATAATCTATCTAATTAGTTATTACCTAGGTACTTAGGTATCTATTTGATTACAACAGTGTTTTTAATCAGTCAGAACGGTCCGAACATTAGAACAGATTGTTCTTGCCAATTTCATGTTATCCTCATGCGGATAATAAGCATTTCATCGTTTTCTTTGTGATCATCTCTCGACAAAACCTAGTCTTGTTTTCCGGAAATTTTAACGTCACATCTGATTTGCTACCTGCCGGAAAATGACCAAAAGCATTTCCCCGAAACACATAAAAATTTAGGTTAACCCGAAAGATAAAATTTAAGTTTCCGTGAAATGAAACGTTTACGTAAATTGTCGACTGTTGATATGTTTATTATCACTGCGGTAGAAAACATACAACTGGGTATCACGTGGCTATTTCTGAAAATGAACTTTTATAGTTACTGCTTATTCTGGCCTCGCTTTGATCGTGTGTGGTCGAGGATACTGTTATTGACAAGGTGATTTTTAATATGTTAGTAAAGACAACGAAACAGGGGCCGTATTCGCGTTCCTTTTTTCGTTCGTTTGATGAATATTCGGATGTTATTTGCTACGATTTGTGACATCAAGGACCAATTTTTCAAATGTTGAAACACGGTCCTAACCTAGGACCAAATATTCCAAAACCAAAAATTGGCCCTTGAAGTCACAAATCGTGGCAAATAAAATCTGAATATTCATCAAACGAACGAAAAAAGGAGCGCGAATACGGCCCCAGAACCCCTATGATATCTACTCGTACTCTCAGACTGACACAGCTCGTCAAAATAACAATAAAAGCTTGATAAAAATAAAAAAGTAAGTAGGTACCTACGTCAAATAATATTAATTTACTTTTAACTTAGCTATTGGTTTATCCTTTTTACTTTCGCTGTTTAAAAGACCTATAATATTTATTCAGGTTGCTTACTTAAGGTGCATTTACACGATGCGATTTTTCGTACGATTTGCTAAGCCCCGCCCATTGAATGTGCCGACAAGCGTCGCGCTATCTATGACAAATCGCATACGATGAGCGTTTACACGTGGAAAATTGTTGTGCGATAGGATATCGTACGGGTTGAAATCGCATCGTGTAAATGCACCTTTACATCTTTTCTCGATTAAAAAACAATAAACTTCCATCGGTTATCAAACAGTAAAAGAAAAATAAACAGTGTTCGTTTGATGAAAACGTGACTACCGAACCTTGAACGCCGTTTTAATCGCCATTATTAAAACTACGTCCCTTTAGTTAAATTTCAACCTAGAGTAGGTGAACACTACTTTGCACTGAGAAAAAGCAGCAGAATTTAATTATAGCGAATTTAAAATGTAATTCTCAGGAAGTAATCAGGTTTTTCAACCGACTTCAAAAAAAGGAGGAGGTTCTCAAGTCGTCTGTATGTTTTTTTTTTATTTTTTGTATCTTGTTACGCGATTGTTCCGCCATTTGTTGACCGATTTGCAAAATTCTTTTTATGTTTGAAAGGGTATAGAGAGGTGGTCCCATATAAATTTTATTCCTGAGGGATTGATAGTTTCCCCGTAAAACTCTAAACACCTTCCCTCCTAGCCATGTCACAAATAGAAATCGAATCGACAGCTTGACGCCCTGAGTCACACCGCGTTTCGAGTCAAACATTGAAGTCGGTTTTCTTTTTAGTATTAAAACGTAATTATTGATATATATTTTTTGATATTACGACTGAATCATAATACGGTAGTAGATCTTTGTTCATTTCATGACCCCTACAAAACAAAAAATTCTTCGAAATAGCTTGTCAAAATATACTTAAATTAATTTCAGTAAGTAACTTCTACTAAGTAGATACTTTATTTGCGTCGAGAGTTGAAAATACACCACTACACCAAAATTTATCTCTCTCATTCTCATTTTATCTACCAAAATGTTGTCCACATCTAAAACTGTTGCTGTTAGACATATTACATTATTTTTACAAATTCTTGTTATTTTAAAGTCCTTTTCGCAAGTGTTAAAAACAATTCTTCTTCGTAGTGCGGCTTTGCGCCTAAAGTTAGCGTGAAAAGAATGGAATTCCAATCCACTAAGCCAGCAATCGCTGTTCTTGTTTTCCTTTTTAATATGAGTTTAATGCGATTGTTTCTGATAAACAATGCAGGCCGCAACTATGGTTTACGAAGAAACCTTCCCAGTTTTGGATTAAAAATAACGCCAAAGAGGAGAACTGTAGTTATTTTTAACCAACTTCAAAAAAAGGAGGAGTTTATGTATGATTGGCTGTATGTATGTTTTTTTTTACAGATGATTTTGTTTACTAGCCATATCTTTGTCTATGGTAGAAAACTAGTTATTTTCATTATTAGATGCGTAAAAAAATATGAAGAATCGAAGAAAAAATCGTATTTATACAAAAAATAAACAAAGTTAAAATTCTCTACCTATTAAATAAAGCTACCGTTAACCGAGAATAATACATTCTTAAACAATGTCTCCTAATATTTTACCTATGATAAAAGGAGCAGTTTGACACAATTGTAATGTACCATAATCTGTACGTATAAATTTATACTTGTCAGGGAGTCTCTGGCTTTAGTTTTATCACAGTGTCCAACTGAGAAACCGTGGTATCTCTACGGAACAGAAAAGGGCCACGGTCCCTACCCTAAGGGGCAGTATTTTCTAATGCCAACGCTCCTACAAATACTATATCCGTTAATGACTATCCGCTATACTGCGATTGATTACATTAGTTACTGCGATTTTGTAAAGAGAAGATGACAGCAATCACGCTTTCTGTTGATATCTGTCTGTTGGGCAGATGATAAAAACAATGTGGTAAGCTGTAATATTGAAAAGACTAGCTTAGAGTTGTGTTGGATGTCACATACATGGAGACCTATGTCTTGGGTGAAATTAGGCTGTGAATAAAGTCGCTTGCTTCATAAATAACGGGAGTTTTCTGTTTAAAAGTAAGTATAAACTTTTCGGAATCTTACTGGTGATCGCGGCGTAGAAAAGTATAATTATGGGGAGTGCTCAGAAGAATTGTTTGAACTGATACCAGCCGCTGAATTCCGCCATCGTATGCAACGACAGCAATACTCATACCATCCACATCATGTGGATGGTTGGCAGTCCACAACTGTGCGGTTTTCACGCCAATTTCTGCCTCGCACAACAGACTTATGGAATCAGCTGTCACCAGCGGTATTTCCAGACCGATACGACTTAGGCACCTTCAAGAAAATAACCTATTCCTACCTCAAAGGCCAGCAACGCATCTGCAGTGCTTCTTGATGCTGCAGTTGTCTGTGGGCGGTGGTAATCACTTACCATCAGGTGTGCCACTGGCTCGTTTGCCCCCTCTTCCATAAAAAAATAAAATAAAAAATAAAAAACACATTTTCATCAAAAACAGTAAGGTATGTATGATGAACGTAAAAATACGATGTCCGCTATTATCGGAAGTACAAGCTTAAGGCACCCTGAGATTAATTCACTGAATAAATAAAAGTCAGCGGATTAGGCCAGAGTCGTTTCCTCCCTCTCAGACTGACCTCGCGTGCTTTTGTGGAAAAATGCCCACCACATAAATAACTTTGACGACACTGAATCAAAGTAAAGCAGACTTGGCATTTATATAAATAACTTATATTTTGAAAGGGAATAATTACGTTTTTATACTAAAAAGAAAACCGACTTCAATGTTTGACTCGAAACTCGGTGTGACTCAGGGCGTCAAGCTGTCGATTCGATTTCTATTTGTGACATGGCTAGGAGGGAAGGTTTAGAGTTTTACGGGGAAACTATCAATCCCTCAGGAATAAAATTTATATGGGACCACCTCTGGAGTATAATACCCTTTCAAACAAAAAAAGAATTTTGCAAATCGGTCAACAAATGGCGGAACAATCGCGTAACAAGATACAAAAAAAAAAAAAAACATACAGACGAATTGAGAACCTCCTCCTTTTTTGAAGTCGGTTGAAAATAGGCAGAACTCTAAATTCAAAAAACCGGCCAAGTGCGAGTCGGACTCGCGTACCAAAGAACATCACGTTTGTTGTATGAGAGCCCCCTTAAATAATTATTTTATTCTGTTTTTTTTAGTATTAGTAAATTTGAATTTGAAAATACATCATACGCGGTTCATAAGATACAGCCTGGTGACGGACGGACAGGCAGATAGATAGCGAAGTCTTAGTAATAGGGTTCCTGTTTTACCCTTTGGGTATGGAATCCTAAAAATATATTATTGCTGCACACATTCCAAACACATCCTTCGATTTGAAAGTCCAGATTACAAACCACTAGGCTAACTCAGTTCTTAAAGTAGAACAGAAGCATCGAATTGAAGTTGCAAGTTGGCGTTGAGTGATTTACCTACCTCTTAGCCCGCGACTTATCGTGAAAGCTAAAACTTAATCAAAAAGTCTAACTTTCCCAACCACTGAACCCTCAGGAGAAATTATTCACTTAAATGAAAGATGGTATTCATATAATAAACAGTTTTTGGGTCGGTTCTCATCTGACGGAAGATGCGTCGAGCCTATCCAACGGTCTTTGTTATCATAAGGTACAGAATAAAATATCAGTTTTATACAGGGTGTAAAAAGACTGCTACCGAAAACTGAGGGATTGCAATCAGACCATGATTCTGAACATATTTATCGAAAAAAAACTCAAAAAAATTGTTGACTTAGCTATGTCATTTTATTTTATTTTCTAGTTTTTTGCTACTAGTACAACATAATAAGACCATACCTACCTAATCATTTCATTTATAAAAGAAAAAAACAATTAAAACTCAAAATCCAGATATCTACTTATAAAAACGCGCCCAGTACATACGCAAACAGTGATCTTCAAACGCTGTTTTCTCCGGATATAATGATTTTTTCGGAAAATCCTTTTGGATTTGGTTGTGTTTTCTGGATGCTGTACTTACCCCTTTCGGCTTCGGTAGACGTCTTTTTTCACCCTGTAAACTCGTATACATATAGGCAATTTGGATGGTTGTGTTTCAATCACGCCTACCGGCAGATGTCAAAAAATACTACATGCTACAGTAAAAAAACTGGCAACACCAAACCCAAGGCTAGGACGGACGGTAACTTAGCAATTTCACCTCACGTTACGCAAATCTCGAGCCGTGTTTGCCGAGCACAAATGTTTAATGTGCCCAGGTTAAACAAAGATACGTACATCGTACGATGTACCCAATCTCTGGGGAGTTGGGAGATGAATCACAAAAATTTGAAAAAACTTTATAAAAATTTCCACGTAGCCAGACGCTTGGACTCATAAAAATTTCAGCTTACTTTTGTGCTTACGAAATGAAATAGTGGTTTGTTTTTCTCTGAGATACTATTAAGCAAAGCTGGTTTAATTCCTAGAGTGCTGTTTGGTTATTTGATTAAATGGCTTCGCTCGTAATAGCTCCACTTATAATGTGCTTTGTCTCTAAATTACTCCCTTGAGGAACATTACACTTTTGATCATAAAAATACCAATAAATTATTTAAAATCAAACAGGTACAAAAAGTACGTATATTTAACAAAATAGCAGTACAGTACGCACAACCAATCTTGAGCTCTCTGAAGTAGCTGCGCAGAACCCATTTTTGATGACGCCTAAAAGACGAAGACAGCGTTGTTGTGTCTGTTGACAGTGTTGTTGTTGTTGTTGTTGTGTCGCTCAATCGCTTAGTTTGTGGCATCGTCCTATCTTTCCTACTCTTTCTGTATTCCCAAAACGAATCATAGGCCCATGAACTAATATAGATAGGAGAACGTCTACCGTGCCTTGGGGATCCAATCATGATCCAGTTTTTATTCAATTAGAAAATAGATAAATTGCATGCTGCATTATTTTATATCGTAACAGATCCAATGAGGAATCATAAAATGCACGTCTCGAAGTCGCTTTAATCAATCACGACCTAATCGAAAATTCCAACTCAATCGAAGATGTGATCGAATAGGAATAAACTATAGAGCGCCTTTGTAACGAGTCAGCAAAACGAAGCGCTCGCGGTGTAGCAACGTCAGTAAGTGTATGGGTGACCGCTAGTGGCATTATCAACTGAGCGCTTCCGTGCTTCGGAGGGCACGTTAAACCTGATCGCACACTCATCCGCGCCGTACGCGCCGCAGTCATTTTTCTATACAAAAATTTCTGATGACGTCAGAAAATGCGGCGCGCTTCTGACGTCACCAGCATTTTCTCTATTGAATTGACAGTTCGGTGCGTTTGGCTCGGCTGGACTGTGCGACCACCCTTAATTGTCAGTCCAGGCTAGTCGTTTATCCATGATGGAGACGAAAATTAAAGGTTAATCATTTAGGTGATTGAATATACAAAAATCTGTTCGATAAAAGTTTTAAATGATCTATAGACTGCTGAATTGATCCAGATCGCTACCAGATATTTTTACTCTAAGGTAGAGACGATCGAGGTCGGATTATGTGTCATCATTTGATATTACTCGGCATCCAGCAGATTCTACTTGCGGTTCGTTGTTTTGTTTCGTTTTAATCAACTTTGTTTCAGGAAGCGAGAGATACCTCTCGATTTCTGAAAATATTTCTTGTATTGACGACCTCTGTGGCGCAGTGGGCGAAGGTCCGGCTGCGACGCAGAAGGTTGCGGGTTCGATCCCCGCCGCGGGACAAATGTTTGTATGACCTACAGATATTTGTCTCGGGTCTGGGTGTTTCTATGTATAATATGTATGTATTTACAAACAAAAAGTATATAAGTAGTATATCAGTTATCTGGTTCCCATAGAACAAGCTTTTTTTAGTTTGGGGCTAGATGATGCTGTGTGAAAATGTCCAGGATTATTTATGGCTGTACAAACAGGATCACGACTTTATACCAAAGTTCCGGTAAACTTTCTCTCAGATCAACCAAATTCTAAGCTGCTTATTATAAAAACGTAAAACCTTGGTTGAACCCCATGTTGACACATGTCAAAACAAAACTGTTACCACAAAAAAGCGTTCTATATACGAGTATTTAAAGATCGTTTTTCTAGGGACAGTTTTTTAGTTAGACTGTATAAACTCGGCTTATTTTCTTGTAATAAGCCCCTAAGAGACTATTTATATCGGAGTAGAGTACTTATGCTCATCTTGAAGTGCTATATTTTTACCCATTAGTGATTTATTACTCAGCCATGATTCATCTCAACTTCCAAGGTAACTCCAAGGTCACTTTTTGCCCAAGGCAATTATAAAAAAAACTCTCAGTTTTAACTGCCCTTAAGTGGTAACATTAATTTAATTTATCTCTTTCGTTTCAAACTGTTCCGTCGAAGTTCGGTACGTGTGCCACAGATTAGGCATAAGTTGTACGTAAGTCGCTTGCAGAAGTAGCTTTACAATTCATGCAACAAATAAGCATGACACACAAAACTACCTGCACATTATAAATTGCCAAGAACCAACTTTACGTTTTATTTCATGCAAGTTTTATTTATCTAATTAAATTTCTTGTTGTTATCAGAATCCCTTTATTTCATCTTATTCATCTTTTGAACTCTTTCTCCAATTTTGCGTTATTTGGCAGGCACACCCTTTCTTGACGCTTTATGAGAGTATAATTTCCAACAATAAGCACTGTTTTGTGTATTCAACACAATATAGAATAGAATAGAATAGAAAAACATTTATTTTGTGTTTCATAAACATAAAATACAATTAGGATATCTTAGATATCTTTTGCTTTATGGCTGAATTTGCAATTTATAAATCTAAAAATAGTTTATTTAATGTGATGCGCACTAACAAAATACTGAAGTTTTTTCGGATAAATTATTAATCGACCGACATTATAGTCGGTTGCTCAGCTATTTATGATGTGGCATGTACGTGGAACCAAGTTTTGTAATTGATTGCGGTTGTATTGAATTTTCAATGCATTCCGCGTGTCCAATTGTTAGTTTTATTTGCACCTATGTAAAAGCCTGCCTAAAACTCTTGTTGAGTCCTTTTTTGCTAAAAACTTAGGCCTTTACATCCATATTAGATGATTTATACAGCGTCAGAAGGCAAACTATGCCTACACTAAACGTGACGCTGTAGTGCTTGGGACATTGTTTGAGATGGAATAGGCTTGCCCAGCACCTCAACCATCCTCTCAGCTTAATCAGCTTGGCCTGACGATGTCAATACGTGTGGAGCTGACTAAGCTGCGGTATAGCTTTTTTTGCTAAAACATTGAATAAAAAAATAAAGATTGATACACATTTAATTCTGCTGAACTGAATGTGTATCAGTCTTTAAATTTTACTCGGACATATAAATAAAGCAATACAAAAAATAATTTGACACAAATAAACTAGTTTTTAGATACTTAGTTTTTTTTTGCAATTTTACAAGATCATTTAGTTTTTCAAATGCATTATAAGATAACCCTACGGTCATTTCTGTTTATGCATAATATTACCCTTTCTCCTTTGATCCATCGTTGGTCATCAACACATTTGTCACAAAAAGCTTCAACTCAAGATGATAAGGGTTGGCCAGTGTTATTGAATAACGACCGTTGACGCGAGCTCTGATGTAGATAAGGGCTTACCAGAATATCTTGGACTTTGGGTTGTATTTGTTATGCTATAGAAAACCTCACTAGAAAGTTCCACTTTTAGCACATTAATTTTTAAGTGAAATATACAAATATTTGTGATCATATTTTCAAACAAACAAATGGAAGCTTTCACCGATATGCAAACACTTTTAACGTATTACCCTCTGTCCTTAGAGATTACATTACTGGGATTAAAAGTAGCCCGAGATAATCTAGGGTTAGGTATAGGTTCCCTAGTTAATCTCAAGCTACTGCTACCTCTAAGGCAAATTTCACCAAAATCCGTTCAGCCGTTTCAGCATGAAGGAAGGCGAATAGTACTACCTAATGTAGTATGTTTTGTCGCTCGATTGTTTTTGCATTTAATGGTTTGAGAATGTGAGCGTAGTGTAGTGGTGTAGCGGTTCCAGAGACCTCTGTGTAAACAAACTCACAAAATTCATACTTTATAGTGTTGCTACAAAAACGTAAAAGGTCAAGCTACACTGGCCTTGCCCGGACACCTATTTCACTAGCACCTGACCCAAGGCCCACGTGTTCCTTACTTTAATTAAGGAAAGCCTTTTTATCCTGAAAGTGAATGTTGGTCAAAGTGCGGCGTTTATTTTATTTTATGAAGACTATCTTTGTTATGAGCGGTGCTGGCGCTTTTGTTCGCTAAAGTAATTGTTCTTTTAGATAGAAACTTGAAGGATGTACTATATTCTTTATGCTGAGGATTGAATAGATGAAAATTCGTGTTGTTCTGCACTTATGTTTGTTTTAAGATAGATAAAACAAATGACTACATATATACTACATATATATAAACAAATAACTAAGTAGATTGAATTTTTTGATAATTAAGTACCTACTCCAATAGTTCCTTGATTACAAGCTCGTGTGTGGTGTAGCTAGCTTAATAGGTCTTGGAATGAAAATTGGACTAATAGGTACGTTCTATGGTCTATTTATTATTTTCCCATTGATAACGTAACCCATTTCATACATATTATTTTGAAAATTGCATTTTTCCCTAGTAAGAACAATGTCCACTATTTGTAAATCTCTATATATAAAAATGAATCCCTATATATGATTAATATACAGAAAAAATCTATATATTAATCATGGAGGGCGTGAAATAAGGGTTGAAAGTTTGTATGGGGAGTTAAAAGTTCCAGTTAAAGGCAACAGATGGCGCTATTATTGCATTTGCAGATTTTAGTTCTATTTAAAAGTTTTCAAGTATGTTATTTTGCTGACGAAGTCGCGGGTACCAGCTAGTTTTGTATAAAATCAATTCAAAAGCATATTCCACGAGATAATTTTAGCATTTGCTCTTGAAATTTTACGAATGCATTGATGTTGCATCGTGGTGCGTTTGCTTCGAAAGCAGTAAGTATTAACATTTTGTAGTCTGGCGTTGAGTTTAGTCATCTATTGTCTGAAAACACTGATCGTTGCGATTGGAGTTTGAAAGCAGAATAAGCGTTTAGAAGCGGCAGCGAGCTTCCGAAAAGCTATCGGCAATCTCGGATGCTAAAACTAGTGTGTTCTTAAGCCAGAACTTTAAAAACATTTCCTGTTCTGGATTACAATAGAACCACCAAAATAAGTGGACAAATAATAATTCCTTTGTAAAAAAATATCGTTTAAAAAGTAGAAACTCCTTTGAGAAATCTCGTCACAAATTCTTTGAATTCATTCAAGGAAAAGATCTGGTGAAAAATTCCATTAGGCGCTCATCCAGTCCACTGGCTCCAATAACAAAGCAAGGTGCTCTGTAATAATTTCCTAATAATTATAATCTTCCGCCTCGCTGGTCTGAGACAAAGATGGAAATTAACATATTTCTCTAATTTCAACTGAACTGTCCAAAATTAGGCGAGCGTAATCGTCAGTCCGGCAATTTGCTGTAAAAATGTGGTGGGAACCAATTAGAAACAATAAGGATGACCGCACACATGCGGTAAATGTAACTACAGTGACAGTTATCGTGGATCTTGGGAAAGCACCTGCACTGTTGCCTTGATATCATGCGCCGCATACGATAGTAATGATTCAGATTCAGATTCAGATTTATTTATTTTGCGATACATGGGTTTAACAAAGATAGTGGTATAATAGATAAGCACAGCCATTATCAGCTTAGCAGCATGCAAAATATTATAGGGGTAGGTACATACACAGCATTGCACATTATTTAACAAGAACAAAGATTAAGTTAAAATTACAATCACAATAAAAAATTTAAAGGTCAAGTTACATACAATTTTAGGCGCATAAATAAATGTCAATAGGTAGGTACAATTAATATAAAGGTGAGTAGGTATAATTAGATTTAGCATTTCTTAGAATTATCATTTAAAATCAAATGTCACTAAACTTGTCCAAAAAATATTCATTTACACTATAATATGCCTTTTTACATAGAAATTTCTTTAATTTTGATTTGAAAATATGTACAGTGTTTATTTCTAAAATATCAGATGGCAAGTGATTATATATTCGAGGCGCCATGCAGAAAACACTGTTATTTAATAGAGTAGTCTTACTTGGAGGGCAACAGATTTTCATGCACTGACGTCTACTCTTGAATTTATTAAACAAATTAATGTTATTTTTTACAAATACTGCTATCTCATAAATGTATAAAGATGGTAAAGTGAGTATTTTCAACTGAGAAAAAAAATGGTTTACAGCTCTCATCGTATTTTAATTTGCAGATAGCTCTGACGCATTTCTTTTGTGCTTTGAAAATGGTTTCTTTTCCAGTTGCATTGCCCCCAGAACATAACTCCATATCTCAGAACGCTCTCTGTATACCCTTGATATGCACTTAATACAGTTGAGATTTTCGCGACTTTAGAGAGCATAAAAAGTGCATAAGATTGTTGACTTACCCTTAAACACAAATTTTCAATATGCGATTTCCAGCTAAGATTGCAGTCAATACTTAAGCCTAAAAATTTTGTAGTGTCAATATCCTGAATTTTATGTCCTAAATAATTTATGTCAATGTCTTTAATTCTAAGTACTACGTTTCGAAATACCATTATATTAGTCTTACTTAAATTAATTTTCAGGTTCATTGAGTCAAGCCAGTTAATAATATTAGTTAATGTGTGATTCATGTCATTTTCTAATATAGATTTATTTTTCCCTGTAAATATGACCGTGCTGTCATCAGCAAACATTATGGTTTGATGACTAGATATTTTAGGTAATTCGTTAATGTATATTATAAAGAGTAAGGGTCCCAGTATACTTCCCTGTGGTACTCCCACGCTAACGTTTCTTATTGTTGAAAAATGCTTTATCTCCTTCTTAGTTTTCGGGCAAATTCTGTTTATTTGTGTTATTTGTTTTCTATTGGTTAGGTATGATTCAAGGAGATTATACACATTGCCCCTAACGCCATATGAATAAAGTATAGATTTTAAGATTTTGTGATTAACATGATCAAACGCTTTTGTCATATCCATATAAAGAGCACACGCTGTAGTATTATTGTCTATGTTAGTCATTGCAGTCTGTAAGAAAGTATAAATGGCTTGATTAATACATTTATTTTTCCTAAATCCAACCTGCTCGATCGCAAGCAACTTGTTTTTTTCAAAATAGTCATAAAGCTTGTCGTATATAACCCTTTCATAAATTTTCGACATAACTGGTATCAGTGCTATAGGTCTATAACAAGCCATGTCATCTTTGTCATTTTTTTTGAAAAGTGGTTTTGATGATGTCATTATAGTACGAGTACCTAATGAATGATTAGATGATAAAGATAAACTTGCAAATATAATTTAAAGTAGCAAGTCAAGTAATAATGCTTGTATTTTTTTTTTTCAAAATTCTTTCAGGGCGTCTGGTCAAAGCGACGCGTGATCCGAGAGCTGGCACATTTTTAGCTTAAAGGATCAGCATTGCCATCCAGCGTGGTAATGCCGCCAGTGTTTTGGGCACGCTTCCGACTGACAGAGACTTGGATCAGTTGAGCTATCTATAGATCGTTTCTAACGATCCTTAGATATCTTGACTAATCCTGTTGTATTTTGTAAATATGTAGTAGCTTAGTTTCTGTAAATAAAGTGTATAAATAACGCTCGTTATGGCACATTTTCTATCATATTTTTTAAAGGAGATGCTTTCTCTGCGTGATTTATTTTGCATAGACTTGAGGCGTTTCGTTTGCATCAAGCCTTAAAGGACACAGTGAGCCCCGGACTTGGTCGTTAATTCATTTTAATTATCATTTTGATGGACTTTTCTCAGAGCCTTCAACGATTCAAAGCAAACTCACTTTATATTCTGATGAATTCTATAAAGTTGGAAGGGCAAATTCATTTCTTACGAGAAATAGTTCATCATTTATCAAAAAAGAAGAAAAGTTATAATTCAAAATGTTGCATTTTTGTATGAGAAAAGACTTTTCGTTAAGGATAAAAAAACTATATTTTACCTAATTTTATAAAAAAACGCTAAAAATAACCATCTTTTAATCAAATCAAGAAGACTTGGTATAGTATTAGCTATAAGAGCGAAATTAATCGTTGGACGTTAAACTGGCGCAAAATTACATAGGAGTTTCCTAAAAACACGTTACAAGATAATGAGCAATAAATCTAAACAGACTCTTTGTATCTCTTTATTTAACTTTAAATACAAAATCATCTTTGTGGCTCTGAATTTAAGATTCAAATTAGGTAAAATTTAAAGTTCATGAAATACTTGACCTAAAAGAATCTCAAGAGCACACAAACGGAGACATTAATAAACATCGTTTCTTGACAACGTACACAAGTAAAAGATAAAAAAAAAATGACGTATACAAACCTACACACACACACGCACACACACACACACACACACGCACACACACACACACACACACACACACACACACACACACACACACACACACAAACACGCACACACATGCCCACACACACATGCACACTCATACACACACATACTCATTATCCTGAAAACTTTGTAAATAAATTGTTATCACACTCCCTTACACAACTCAAAAATATTACACAATTACATCACTCTACACAACCAACTACGAGAAATAGAGTCAGAAAGCAAAATATTATCAAGTATAAACTCTTACTTGAATTAAGTTGACTTTAAGATAGAGGTAGGAAATCAATCTATACCAGTAACATACCTATCAGTATATAACCTGTTCAGTATATAATATGAGCCGAAGCAGAGACCTTTGTGTCTAAAAACAAGTTTTAAACTTAGTTAGAGCAAGGTTTAACGTTTTGAATTGTATAATACAGACTCAGGTTAGCTAATTACAGGAATATAGGACATAAATATCAACTATTTAAACACCTTAGTTTATAACCTACTGTATTGTAATCTTTTTGAAAATAAATACTTTGAATTGAAAAATTTAATAAGTATGTAGGTACTTGCTATTCTGTGGTAAAGTTAGAGGAAGATATTAAAAGTTTACAGGTCCCAACGTAAGCCATTTAAAATAATGGTGTTGTATTACAAAGCGTGAACGAGTGTAAAACTGGGGATGTTATAAAATCTGAATTTCATTAACCATAAATAAGTAGAGCAATTTGTCGGGGAGGCAGCTCACGTAGAACGGCTGGTTTACTCTTTTAAAAATTAGGAAAATAAATTATAGCTGCAGCCCAATCTGTCAAAAAGATTTTATCTATCTATCACTTAACCTGATCGTACATTTAACCATGCCGTACGCGCCGCAGTCGTTTTTCTAAACAAAAAATGCTGATGACGAAAAAAAAGGCGGCTAGCTACTGACGTCTTAGCAATTCTTCTATTGAATTGACAGTTCGGTGCGGATAAGTCTGCGACCACCATTAAACGGATGTTACACAATAAGAGTTGCTCGCACGCGATTTCTTCTAGGTGATCATAATATTATTGCCTAGAAGAAATCGCCGCTCGCGTGCGAGAAACTCTCCTTGTACAGCCGCTTAAGTCACGATCAACATTATTTTAGATCAAGTTATTCAAGATACTTTGAAGACGCCTAAGAGAATCAGACAAAATACACGATGCCAAAATTGCCCAATACCCTTAATAATATATGCCTTTGTCCCGTGATCCCGCGATCATATCTCATTCGCCCCTGATCACGTTCAGTTTTGTATTTTAGTGATAAAAAGTTGATAACAACAGACAAAGTGTTACCTCTGTGGCGCAGTGGGCGAAGGTCCGCCTGCAGAAGGTTGCGGGTTCGATCCCCGCCGCGGGACAAATGTTTGTGTGACCTACAGATATTTGTCTCGGGTCTAGGTGTTTCTATGTATAATATGTATGTAATTACAAACAAAAAGTATATAAGTAGTTTATATCAAGTAATCTAGTACCCATAACATAAGTGGAACTAGATGATGCTGTGTGAAATATCCAGCAAAAAATAAAAGTAGTAAAAAACAATTATTTTTTAATTGAGTGTCTCCCTAACCTTGTGCGAAAGCTAGCATACAGACTTTGTGCAATGCAGTAGCTATCAGTTTCAATATGGAATGATCCAGATATTCCCATATAAGCTCTTCAGAAGGAGTGCAAGTAATTGCGTACGTGTCCACTCCCAGTACGTTTTATTTTTCTCATGTTTCATTGAAATAAAGTTGCACAGATCTTATCGGGTCATGTCGGGCATGTAATCTCTGCCCACTTTGTCCCGTTATCTTAACATGTTTATTGCAGGAAAGCTTCCATGAAGACGATTTCGCCTATACATGACTGCCCAGGAATTTCGCTAGGATAAACACGAGTAAAAAAACATTGTGTAAGTAACCACTTTGGTCATACTATCAATTGTATAAGAGAGGAGTTAAGCTATAATCATTCTCGCTCTTTATAAGAATTACTACCGTCTGCCCCCACAAACTGCACTTACGCGGTGGCAGACGGTGACACTTACGGCTATTCACCCCCACGTATAAAAAAATCGGGGTAAAATATTAGTTTAAATAGTAAACATACAAAGAGAACTTAAAGACTTAATCTAAGAGTAGGTATGTAGTAGACACTCTTTGTGCCTTGGGAATACAGTCGTGGTCCTGTTTCATTTCACAAAGAGATAGCTAGAGGCAAAAGCAGACATAACATGTTCAAAGTTTAGTGCATCATGAATTCCACGTACTCGTATCAAGTCATTGTAATAACAATCACGAGTTTCCTTAACATGTTTCAACGCCGTTTGACACTAGAATATTATAGTCAGTATTAACATTCATAGAACAATATCAGATTGAGTGTGTTGCAAAGATCAAACGGTTCAAACACCCAACGAGAACTGACATGGTCGAATCATCACAGATTGAAGACGACAATTATATTTTCAGATGACTTTGCCAGGGGTGAGGTCTTCGAAGAACAGATACTGATCGTGACTTTAATTGTACGCGGCGCTAACGTAACGTTTCAGCTACAAATGTGCGGAGAATGGGCTTACATGGAGTACTTTAGCGCGGAAAAAATATTGTTTCAAAATACTAGGTTTGCTTAGTTCTGGCTGCAATATTTGTTATATACTTGTCATATAAATAGGTACTTATCTTGATAGACTTTTATTTATTTTCATATGTAATTTTTTCAGACTGAAGGGGATACAGTTGTGAACCTGCTTATGTTTTTTTTTTTTAAATATCGGGACTTGAGTCCCGGGCCTAGGTATACATTTATGGCTAAAGCCAACGTAAAGAGGCCGTTTGTCAAATTTTGATCTTCTCTTTTATTAATTAAGATGTTTTGATAAAACATTATAGGTATGTATGTATGTATTTATTTGGTTTGAAACATCGTAAATAGCCTATAAGAGTTGGCAACAGACTCATACGAACTTACTTTACCAATAATCTTTGTTTCAAATAAAATAAAATTTGGGCAGAAGATTTATAGAAATAAGTGTGGGTATTTTTGTGAACAATAAACCCTCATGGTGTAATTGGCCATCATTATGAATGACAGTGAATAACCCTAAATGTGTTGTTTGAAACGCAAGCAACAACAGTTTAACATGTCAAAGTCACGGGTGATTTAACATGAATTTGAGGGTGTCATTGTGTTCACAGGGTAATATAAAATTCTCCTATGTTACCAATTTTAGTTATATTTACAGATACAAAACGTTATGATGTTGAAATACAAATGTTGTAAAGTACCTTACCTACCTAAGTTTTTTAACAATGTTTTGAGCGTCCGAAAGTAACACAAAAAAGAGGCATAGTTTTAAATTATCATTATTCCTAATGATAACTCCTGAGACTACTTTTAATATGAAATCTGTAAATATTATCTTAAAGTCAGTATACAAAAATTAATCAAAATGCGTCAAAACAAGTTTGCTGCAGATCCGTCGCCATGTGAGCCAATCGCATGGTGTCTAATTTGGGCCAAGTTGATTTGGTTGTTTTCTCATTATAGCGAATGCCCGGGTGGCCGACACTTGACAAGAGGAAATTGTCCTCAGGGATAAATAAAATTTGACTCGGCTGAGAGTGGCTCGCATTAATATTGTTTACGACTGCAGTTTACCATTTTGCAAACAAAACAAAATTTAGATTTCATCTTATAAGTTATAGCTAGCGAACTAATTGGATGTTTGGGTATTTATACTGGCGTCTGAATTCATATGAAATACCTGTGCTTAGATTTTGCATTTCAGAATTATTTTAGTTGCACTGCGCGCTGCGTTTTATGCTATACTACATGAGCACAGAGGGCGCCGGCCGCATGTTTTCAGATGAAGCTAAGTAAGGTTTGTTTCGAGGAATTGTGATGAACTAAGATTGTTTGTGTGTATGCTCATTTTGTTATAATGTTTCTTTACTGATGCATTGTTTTTGGTGGATTTCGGTACAACTTAATGTAGGTTATCGTAATTTTACCTCTTATTAATCCAATGACTCGTCGTCTAGTTCTCTTTGCAATTCCTCAACATGATATGCATTTAACTCTATAAAATGTTACTCACTAACTAAAACAAAATACCTTACTCTCATTTTTTAACAAATTAACTACAAAACACTGCAACCAAATACGGATACAAAACAGTGAACATGTTTAATACCAATTTTGCGCCAAGAACCTAATTTTTTATTCAACAAAGTATCATACAAACATGTTTCTGTCGTTTGTATAACATTTACATTTACGTAAGGCTATTGCGACTCATAATTTGATTCTTACACTGAATAAATAGAAGGTAAAGGCATACAGATTTTTCACTACATTATTAAAATTTTGGTTTTCACACCTAAAGATTTATATTTTAGATTTATTAGCGTCGGAGGTAGCCTATGCCTATTATACTTTAAGGGACCTTGGACCACATTGGAAAATAGTTTTAAAATATTTTTTGAGCTCAAAGATATACGGATCTGAATCAACGATAAATAAATAATGCTGGACATTTTCACACAGCATCATTTAGCCCCAAACTAGGCATAACTTGTATATACTTTTTGTTTGTATACATATTATTCATACAAACACTCTTCTCGGTTCTCCGAGATAAATGTTTGCAGATCATACAAACATTTATCCCACGGCCGGGATCGAACCCGCAACCTTCTGCGTCCCAAGCGAGCTTTCACCCACTGCGCCACAGAGGTCGTCATAGATAGCTTCCCGTGTGTTCTATTATCTAAAAAGCACAGTTATCATGCATCTTCATAATGATAAACTAGGCTCTATATAAATTTTATGATACGTAGCAAGTCGACTCTAAACTCTTGACAATAAAGCTTATTTTACGTATAAAGCCGATTGGGAGAGACACGGACGTGTGTATAACATTTTAAACGGGCAGAGTTTATCCCAGCTTTTTGTATTGGATAAAATGTGGAAAGGTCGAGTTCGTAATAATTTCGTTTTGTTTGACTTACCTACATTGCTTTTCTGCTTTTTGCTTGTTTATTATAATTGCTGGGACGAATTATTGTTGGTCGTTTAAAATTTGCGTAGGATAGCACATAACATATTATGAGTAATAGGAACCTACTTACAAAAACATGCAGAAATTTGGTCTTGATTGTTCTAATTCATAGTTGATTTATAAAGCATTAGCAGGCATGTCGGCGCTTAGCTGGATTCTGGAGTATCTGGGACGCTTAGGTAGAGCACGCCTTCTCAGAACCGAAATTACTCATGCAGCTTAATTGGCTTTATCAACAGGATGTTCTACGTGCGAAGATGACAAAACTGGTTCATAGCTATGTTTTCTTTCCCTGATTACCTACAAACCTTGTCAAAACGCATGTAATTCAATTTCACGACCGGGGTTTAACTAATTGACCTTCAGAGTTCGGTGTGTTAGTTGTTTATTTACTCTGATCAAAGTTCGAAGCTCTTTCTCACTTGGGCCAACAATGCCAACATAGCGCAGTCAGTAAATAACACAGAAAATCATAATGTAGATACTTAAGTGACTTAATAATTTGCTCCCAGCAAACTCAATTTATAAGTACCTACATATATTATGCACTGAATTATACAGGGTGTAAAAAGACGTCTACCGAAGCCGAAAGGGGTATGTTCAACATTCAACACAACCAAATCCGAAAGGATTTTCCGAAAAAATCATTATTTCCGGAGAAAACAGCGTTTGAAGATTACAGTTTGCGTATGTACTGGGCGCGTTGTTTTACGTAGATTGCTGGTGATGGTCTTTTTATGTTGTACTAGTAGTAAAATACGGAAATAACATAGAATGACGTAGGTAAGTCAATAATTTTTTTTGCGATTTTTTTTCGCTAAATGAGTTTAGAATCATGGTCTGATTGCAACCCCTCAGTTTTCGGTAGTTGTCTTTTTACACCCTGCATAAAACTAAAAATAAAACCACGATTCCCCACGTCATAGTAAAACATGAAAAAGTAGGTAGGTAGGTGTTTCGAAACATTTACGCTTAAAAGCAAGTATAATTTCATCCCGACTACGTCTGAAACCATTAAAATACCCGCAAAATAACAATCCGTTTACTTAAGCACTCACACTGTGGATATATTCAAAACAGCGAAGTGCGAAATACGGACTAAACTGATTAATATGCATTTAATATCCTCTACAATCCCTGGAGTAATTTCAGTCGAATTACCAATGCATTATTTATATGTAAATGAATATTGTATAAATTCTTTTGATTTATACTGTATGGCCGTTATTAATAAACGTGGAGTAAAGTTACATCGGGTGTAACGTAGGAGTAACCATACAATTTTTGGAGTTTAGATCTGGCGTAACTTTATCCTGATGCAACTTTTGATAATATTTTCAAAGCGTACCTCATATTTTTTTTGTGATTGTACACACCTACCATTTGATTTTACGTTATTCTACCTTCATGATGAAGAATGCCACTACTAAAATAATGCCACTAATAAACTTTAAATACAAAGGGTAGTCTTGTTTAATCCATACTATGTGTAATAATTGAGAAAGTCTCTCTGTAAACAGAATACCCACGTCCTTAGTCATCTTATTATCATTATAGTCTTCAACTTGTCCTACTTTGTCGATGGAGCGCAATTAAAGCGACCACCCGCGATGACAGCTGTCAAAGTGACAGCCGCGTTGTCAGCTATGACGACCTAAAACAATTTGTTACCGCGACGTTAAAATAAAAGGAAATGATGATTGAGCAGTGTTTTTGGCAGATAAGTCGAGGCTGAGAGTTTATATTTTTACGGATTGTCGAGATATTTCAAACAGGTTGTTGACAGATTCCGTGCCACGCAATATTAAAATAAACAAAATTTTATTATAATTTCTATTCAATTTCACTATAACTATATAGGTATTCAGTATAATTTTGGTAATTGATTGCACCTATTATACAGATATTTAAGGCTACTCGCCTAAAAAGAACAAACTAAAGCATAAACGAGTAGTTTGTCTTTCACTGTTTCCCGAGTCGTGCACAGTTGGCAGTACTGGCAATGCTAAACTATTATATATTTCTGCACATGCTTGCAATAAAACTCTATACACAGGTCACGTGTTTATCTCGCGTCAGAAACACATTCGCGAACAAAACAAGAACAATAAAACCGCGACCCCGCCGTATCTCCTGCTAAGTTCGCAACCTTACCAATTGACATCCAGACACGAATGCTCGTGATCGAATGAACCAATAGGGATGCTCTTACAATCGATATTCTGATAGCATCATACTCATAATTTGTAGCCGTTAGTATTGCTAATCATGAATACCAGTTCATTATCGTTAACAATTATTATTGTATGTGAAAAGCGTAGGTAAGCAAATGTGTTTATGTAAATAAAAACATGCTTTTCAGAAAACATGTTTGGTTCTGAATATACTGAAAAATATTACATACAATACTACGATACATTATTTAAAGATTAAAGCAAGAAGCTTAATGAGCTCAACTTATAAATCAATACATTAAATATATCGATAATTAGATACCTAAATGGATGACAGATGTCATTGATCAGTCGATGACCGGACATCCCTAAAAGAAATGCTCGTTATTTGCGAGCCTCAGTCCGCCCATAAGCGATAAGGCAGAACACAAAATAGTACCAAATTGCAAAAGTTTCACTCTGATAAATTAAGTTTTACGCGATTTTGAACCTAAAAGCATAGATATCAGAGCTCAATTTCATTTGATGTTTTGTGTTTGACTTGGATGGTCCAAGCTAGTTCACGAACTGATAAGTTATGGGGTCAGGGCTGTATTCCCGTTCTTATTTTCGTTCGTTAGATGAATATTCGGATGTTTCTTACCACAATTTCTGACTTCAAGGGCCAATTTTTCGGTATGGAATATTTGGTACTAGATTAGGACCGTGTTTTAACGTGGATCTTATCGACTGAATACAATGTAGCTCGTAGTAAGAAGCATCCGAATATTCATCAAACGAACGCGAGTAACCCCCCTGGACAAGTGATACAAGCCTGTGCTATCACTAACTAGCGATCGAGGCGGATCGATCCCGGATTCGACTCACGAAATTAAGGAAATCGCTCATGGGGATATTATTCTCAGTGATAACAATCATCTGGATGTGAGCTTTTTTCTAAGCTTAGTTTTTGCGAGGATTTCGTGGGAAGATGAGAGATAAGACGCTCTTATCGCACGAGATTTTTAGTTGATGGAACCATTAATTGGGCGTGTGCTAGCAGTTGTCTGGAAATAAAAAATACTTGTGATAAAATAATATTGATATTATTTTAGAAAACGTACTTTTAATTTACAATAAAAAACATCTATGATATTTTGCTTCAATATTGTGAGTTGTTCATTGTTTCTTTCAGAGTAACTGAACTGATCTTATGAACTTGAACTTTACACTAAAAAGCAATGTGGGAACGATTATTCAAGTAAAAAAAGTTCTACAGATCACATGGTTGACATCGCCAGATGAAGGGCAATTGCTCCATATTTCTGTCATCTCTTCATACGGCCCACCCAGAGCTGGCGACACACGGGATGTGGAAAATTATGTAATTTCTACACTCCTATGCTTCGGTGAAATAGTAGCTTGACTGGTAAATGTAATTGACAGTGCGCAACATAAACATTCTGCTAAAGAATGCAAAAACACATTCAATATAAAAACTGCATTTGCAAAGAGTTATTTGTAAATTGAGCAATTTTTTTTACGAGCATCCAGGAAACACTCATAATAATATTTTTTTTACAATCTTTTGAAAACATTAATGCATTATTTTTTTCAATAAGACCTTCGTCATTGTTATAGCTAAATGTTATAAATTGAAAAATATATTGTAAGTTCTTCGAAATATAATATTACTAGCTGCGCTCCCGCGGTGTGACCCGCGGCCCCTCGGGATTTTTTAATTTTTTCGGGATAAAAAGTAGCATATGTGGGATACAACCTTTAACTATGCCAAATTTCAGCTTAATCTGTTCAGTGGTTTGGGCGTGAAAGCGTAACAAACAGACAAAAAGACAGACAGACAGACAGAGTTACTTTCACATTTATAATATTAGTGTGAATAGTATGGATAAGTATCATAATGATCATAATTACCAGTCATTTTTAAAAAAGCTTCCGCGGGGTATTACACCATATTAGCACACGCAACATTACAGAACCTGTCATAAAGTGTGAAAACACGATTTAAATTCGACAAGCTGCAAATGTGGTCAGACCCGGGTAGCGTGATAAAAATTTCTCAGAGAGAACTTTAAATTGCATAAAAATAAATGAACCTAAGTTGTTTTGTTCTGGCAATTGATTTGTTGTGTTGGTTGCAATACATTGAGTCAGTTATGAGACTCGGCTCTCTTACCAATCCATATGTTCAAACAATCAATATAAAACTTTATCTAAATCTAAGAATCATCAAAAGATAAAAAAAAATATTACGAGTACCACGGTGACACCAAAAACCCAACAGAATAATCATACTTACCTTACCGTACTTATTCAACACTTGCGTTTTTGTCTGTCAATAGACTGCTTCATTGGCCACTCGTCTGGCAAACAACCTCCTCGGCGAGGTTTCCAGATGTTTTCCAGATGGAAAAAAATATTAAGTTCGCCAATAATTTTACAGTAAATCTGTCTATCCGCTTAGGATTGGATTTGACAACAAAGACAGTCACATTTATTAAAAGAATAGGTATTTCCATTTCACACAATATTTCCATTTATCGTTCTGGGATAATCGGAAATGTCTGTCACAACCAATTCTTTCCGAGGTTTCCGAGAACCGCATAAGTAAAAATGCTAGCAAACATTCTAAACAATCTTCTGGTCGTGTTCCTTTAAACCTCATACCAGGGTGGTGGCCTGGTTGAAGGATTTTAAGTGCGGCTCGTGAGGTTCCTTTCATGCACAAATATGTAAAATGAAAAATAATTATTTAAATAAATAGATAGTTTTGAAAGAAAATAATTCAATTTACGGAAGACAACATCAGTAGGTACTGTTTTTTAAAGCACTATCTGTATGATAACTTTAATCAAAACCACATACTCCACCTTACTGAACCATGTTAAGATTTAAATTACAAAGACAAAAATGTCCTTTTCAACAACGTACTTAGGCCTTTACATCTATATTAGATGATTTATACAGCGTCAGGAGGCAATCCATGCCTACACTTAACGGGACGCTGTAGTGCCTGGGACATTGTTTTTGAGATGGAATAGGCTTGCCCAGCACTTAAATCATCCTCTCAGCTTAATCAGCCTGGCCTACGACGTCATTACGTGTGGAGCTGACTAAACTGAGGGTTTCCTCACGATGTTTTCCTTCACCGTTAAGAGCTCGTATGCATATAAATTTTACGAAACGAAAAATCCATTGATGCACGGCCGGGGTTCGAACCCACGACCTTCAGATTGAAAGTCAAGGCACAACCCCATTCGGCCAGCACGGCTATGAACAACGATTTATTCAACAACGACCCTTTTAA
Organism: Epirrhoe tristata; assembly: GCA_951394285.1. Classification (NCBI taxonomy): domain Eukaryota; kingdom Metazoa; phylum Arthropoda; class Insecta; order Lepidoptera; family Geometridae; genus Epirrhoe; species Epirrhoe tristata. The sequence goes on along the minus strand of OX596150.1, from coordinate 6,262,936 downwards.
TTTACTATCCACTGACAAGTCAAATTAAGAACGTACTTGTTTGTAACAACTTATGCGAATGTAATGTTGTTCGATAGATTGAATTCGTATGGCGCGCTGGGCGATCTTAATTCGAACGGTTATAGTGCGACACAATTAGATAGGTGGTACGAGTAAAGTGTATGAAAGATTTGCTTCCGCACTGAGTGCAATAAAAAAACGAATTACGTACGATTCACAAAAGTAAAAATGTTGCATTACATTTACTTTTTATTTATTATACCTAGAATTTGAACTAGAGTATTACTTTATATTACTTTTTTTTTATTATTACTTTGGGGCTAGATGATGCTGTGTGAAAAAGTCCAGCAGAACAACGTTATTTTTTTATTTTTATTTATTATAAAAAAAAAGTGTTATGTATAGCTCACAAGTTTTAGTTTTTTTTTAGAAGACAACCACCCGGATAGGAGCTACCATTGTTTGCCATCAAAATTAACTTGTGAGCAATTGTGTCTCAAAACAAAGTGATATTATATCACTTCTTGTTAATTAGAGGTAGATCACGATACCTAGGTATATTAATTTAGTTTTTTACTTTTTATTATGTCGATGTAGCCTCAACGATGTGTTGACTTGTATCTAGTACGTGCATTTGAAGCAAACCAGGATTGTAAAAGGTGGTTTGGACTCGGTAATACCAAGGTAGGTAATGCTGAGTAGAGGGGTGGTCCCGATTCCTGTTCCGAATCTGCTTTTAATTTGGGAGTTGACTTCTTTGAAATTGATTCGGTTCTATTTCAGAGCTTAGTACTAAACAGGGAACTAATATGTATTTCTCTAATAACATTTTAACTGATACTATAATTGATATTGATATTGATAGCCTTTTATTTCCAAATATCTTTTTACATGGTTGCTTTAATATAAATAAACTGTGTCTGTTAGTATCTTATAGCTAATTCCTTATCCTATTGTTAGTAATTATTCGGAGAAATGGATCCCTGTTTGGGTAAAGGCCTATAATAACAGTGAGAAAATGAAAAGTAAATAAAAAATAAAAGAAATTTTCAATTCCGACGGGATTCAAACCGGCGACGATCAGACGATCCTCTTCAAGCCGGAGTGCCTTAACCACTCGGCCACGGAACCACTAGTCGTCGCAATCGAATTTTTTTATAAGCTCATATTTATCGGTTAAGCACTATAATAACATTCTTTAATTGATATTAAGAAACGTAGTTACAATGCGGTTGCATCTCTATTCGATTATAAAATACGATTCGATTATAATATATAGTGTACGGTGTTCATACCTACCTACATAAAATCTTAGGGTCAGGTAGAACCATGTACTTCCTACGATCCCGTAATACTTTCGTCTCGTTCAGTCTTAGAATAAGAATAATACAAAGTTATTATAAATCAAATCTAGTACCGAACTTTCAGTAGATTATCAGATTCAGTGAATCCCAAGCACAAATGGATATCGATGGCGTCTGCACGCATTGTCAGCCTGAATAAACTTTCAAATCGATTCCACATCTGAGGGTGACAGTCTCGGATAGACTCCGCGCTTCTAGATTTGCATGAGACGAATATCGGCAGTAACTGCAATCTGCCTAAATTTAGAAAATATTGCAGAGATTTAGCTTTTATTTTCAACCGTTTTCAAATTGGAGTAGGGTTTTGCTCAATTGTGAGTATAGTTTTTCCTTTACCATGTAACGATACTCACACTTTTTGTCTCTTAGTTAGTTTTGGACTTCAAAAAACCTCAAGATTTGCTGTCACTAAAGTTAGAAACTTATGATGGAATACCAAGCAGTAATTCAAAAAATACAAGACAAAAAACATACTTACAGCTTAAATTGGTTTCATAATGTGTTTTTTTTTCATCTCGAGACCAAAAACAATGCGCCTATATATAGCCTACTTTACAAATGAATTTATATACCACAATAATGTTTCCTAATTGCATCAGTTATTGCAGAATACATCACACTTATTATTAGGGGCAACAACAAAATGCGTAAAATGGACATAAAAGTGTCGAAATGCTAACATTATGCCGCCCGCGAACGTTTTATGGCACCCGGTGCGCATCATTTAACGCATCAACTTGTTTGTTGGCTTCAACAACTTTGCCCTTTATTTGGGAGTTTTGAATACAGACCTTGATTAAACGAAATTCAGCGAAATAGTCACCACTCCAAAATTAAATATTCATCAAATCGTTTCTCCGTGCACATTTGGATGATGTTTTTACATGGACAGCTTCATATTAAAAATCATCTTACACACAAAAATAAACAAAAGAAAAAAATATGGTTAACTATCAAAATAACTCCTTAAGCTTCATCAAGCTCTGGGAACCAACCATAAAGGGCTCCGACAAATCGCTACCACGAAGCAAATAATATACTCCTAGTTATCACGACCCAACAATAATTCTACAAAACATTAGCTTTTAGCAAGAGTACGGATAATCGATCAACCAGCTGGTACCAGGCGGAGTAATTTGATACACATCGGTATGTGGTTGGTGGACACAAATAAAATCACTTAGCTACGGAGTGGCGTCACGCTGGGAGCATCTACCTCTTACAGCGGGAACACAGACGCGAAATGAGAAGGCAATCGTGATTTTGCCAAGACAAATTCGCGCAATGAGAACGTCTAGATGAATTAGCCTAGGCACAAAATGAGTTGGGTATACCAAGAGCATAAACCTAAATAAAATTACAGCATTGTAAAAGTCCCCATATAGCTACTCGCAGTGTCTTAGGACTTAGGCATTATTTGAAGAGTATCGAAGATAAAAACATTACGAATTATTTTTTTACTTTTAGAGTGTGTTTTCAAATACCTGCCGCAAAATTCAATTTTCAAGATCTAAACTATGCAAAGCTGCATGGGTGCTTTTTTAGTTTCATCCTAACAGATTTATTTAGCTTTTTGGAATTAGACTCATTTCATAAACACGGGTGTGTTTTACTAAAAAAATACAGCTGCTTTAAAACAGCATCTCGCATACCTGCTCAAATTTAACGTAACTAACCCATTAAATATACAAACTATGCAGAGTTCTAAACTGCGACATGTTTTGCAAATTCGCTCGTTTATTTGTCTTTTCCAACTACACAAAGCTAAAGTCAAATTGAAAAAAGAATGACGTCATTTATCCGTAGGAAAACTAAAATAGACGGTAATAAAAAACCCGCATACAAAGCCTCGTGCTTTTTACGCGAGATTTTCAATTGGGGACTAGAAAATTCGTACGGGTAAAATAGGGCGTGAAATTGCACTCGGGAACGCCAGTATTTGTTTATGGGAGAGAGTTTTACCCACTGTAAAATTTAGGTGTAATGCTTTATCCGTTTTACGAACCTGTTTGTGATGGAGCATTATTTGTCATCGCATACGACATTGTTCCTTCTTAAAGGAAAATATTGTGGTGGTTTTAGAGCTTGCGGCACCTCATGCTGTGACGTGTTATAAACGGCTGTTGTTTCTCGAGATGTGAGAATTTGATGGTTATTTCTTTTCAAACTTATATCAGTAAATTACATATATTTTTAAAAATCTGTATTTACTTGCAATTTTACTTTTTTTTCTTTTGTCTCGGTTTTAATTAAGTAACTGCCTTAAAGCCGTACTAGGTACTTTTTTTTTTAATATGATCGACGAGATTCTGCGTGTATTAGGATACTTAGCATATTCGTTTGTTATATTATCTCATCGTAAGCTTGGAAGCAGAGAATTAGTTAAAATCCCAATTCTGTCACAAAAAACTCTCGATTACTTGGGCCACCATTCTGTCATCCTTTTACACCACCTGTCGTCACCACGTTTTCATATCATCACACTAGGTTTGATAAACTTTTGAATACCAAATCACTGATAATTTACACAATTGAGTGTACATAAACTCGAACGAGTTCACAGAATACGGATGCACCTTGACAAATAGCTGTAGTTTCTTCAGAACAAAGTGGGTTATATTTCGTTCCCACAGTGTAAACGCTTATTGAATAAGTAAGTAGTGGATTTTATAAAGTGGATGGTTGGTTGTTGATGTGGCATTTTTATATGTGCGATAACAATTTGTTGCGTGAAATACTCATGTTCTCATCTTTTCATGTTCTCATATTTACACTAATATTCAAAATACGATTTTGAGCTTGATTGATCATCATGAAATTTTCCTTACATGTTACAAGTTGAAAGAAGATACCTAGTATCTGTTACACAGAAAAAAATACTGTGTCTCGGAATAGCCTGAATAAAATTGATTGTCATACAATAGCGCAATCGAAGCTACGTACCAAACTGGTATGATAGATAACCTCCTCATAGGAAACATAGAACTGGTTTTTAATTTGCTAGGATCCTAAAAACCATTCTAGGATAGCTTAGTAAGTAGTACTGTATGAGTAATTTCAAATTAAAAGTAAGAATCATACTTCCAAACAAACGTTGCTTAGGTAAACATTGCATATCTCGTTATGAGACCAAAACAAAGATTTTAAATATTCTTATCATGTGTTGGATTAGTTCTAACCACATTGCGACAATTTTCATCAACATAATAACCGCATATGTATTCAAGTGCAGTACTTCAATCCTTTTATGCCGAAGCTCAATGCGTTCATTTTAAACTCTAAGCTCTTGAGAATAAAGCTTATTATAATTAAACTTGTATGTTAGTACAATAAACGATCTCACGAAGTAGCGGCATTCAACTAAAAGAGTTCCTTGCCCTTATTTGATAACTTATCTATATGCACGCTATGAAAACATTATTATTAAATCATTAACTAACAGGAACCAATGGAAAATGTTGGGATAAACTTTGAGAGCTAAAAGATATAAAACATCAATGAATGACTAAATACAGTTCCGTAGCTGAACGTGATACATAAAAACATGCTGGTATTAAAAGTACTGCTGATTCAAAATTCGAAACCAATCATTTGGCAGTTCAATAACTCAGAGATGCGAAAGCTTGTAAGTGAATTATGCGATAACATAATAACAAATCGACAGGGTTTAAATTGAGCCGTTCGCTGTGTCATCCTGATTATCGGGTGCATATCTCAACCGACAATGAGGGACAACCTGCTAAAGGTTAGGGCACACGCGACGAGTGAAATCCACGAGTTGTACAATGTTCAAGTGTTAGTTCAGTAGTAGTTACTTCAGATTTGCTGAGTTCCATTCCCAGGTTCATTTATGATTTTGCTGTTCTTAGTAGAATAGTAACTATCCTACGAATTACATTCATGAGCAACTATTGCACTAAGTAATAATAGATCGTCGAAGTTTAGCAACGTTCGAAACGGTCTGAAAGTGGATGGGTGACCGCCAGTGGCATTTTCATCTGAGCGCTTCCGTGCTTCGGAGGGCACGTTAAATTGTCAGTCCCGGCTATTTAAGTTGTTAAGCCATGACAGAGGCCTTAAGGCGGCCTAAAAACTCCGTCAACAGAGTTGGCCACTGACTCATACGAATTTACTTTACTTACTTCCGACGTGAATCAATTTTGTATAGTAGCAAAATCTGACCCGTGTTTTCTCAAGACTCTTAAGAGTGGTGCTCTAATAAAAGTAGGTACTAGCTTCGTGTGAGTGCTGCCTTAGTTCACTGCACCTTCTTCACTAACATCTTAATAATCCGATGAAGGGCCGTGTCTGCGCAGCATGACGCGCCAGACACAAACAGTAATTTTCCAACGACAACTTACTTGACCATTAATATTCCAGTACTCACAGAAATTACAACTACATTTCGATGTGCGAATAAATTAAAATTACATCCAATCTGACTGCAGATGTTGAAATCAATTTTCATCACGCAGAGGCTGTTCTTTCGTTTACTACTACAAACTTAGGTATTCGACGATGACGAAGGTCGACGGTGACTTCAGCAAGTACAAGCACAGATTCTCCTAGTACGTATGACCTGTCTTTTACTACACGGAGCCTTAGTATGATTTTTTCCGTACATAATTTAAATTTACTTCGGTGGCTATTATTCCAACACAGACACACAAAATACCTAGTAAAAAAAGAAAAATACTTGTTTCATCGGTCATTATCAAAGCTAACACGTAAATTGAACCAATACCCACAACTAAAAAACCGATACCTGATCAATGTTACCAACTGTCGCCTGTAGAAGTGACGTTTGACATGTGTCGTATAGTCAAAACCCATTGGAGCGAAGACGTCACGTTGATGCTCATAGAAAGCAACCTTTGGGATGGTTGGTTGAGCAAAACCACAGATTTTTAGTGCCATCGTTTAGTTGTTCCACTTTAATGAAAGCATGCAAGTTGCATTTTAGATAACGTATTTCAAAATCAGCACATAATACTTCATTCATCGACGATTGAAGTTTTGTGATACCTTTCTATTTTCTTCGGTTTTTGCATAAAACCGAGTCCATTACCAACCAACCAGTCATCATTATCATTAAAGGCTCATAAATTCTAAAGTTAGCTAGGTAAGGTTCATTTTACTCTAATATTTTTGAAACAGTGACACAGGTTATGGTTGTACAAAACAAAACAAGTTGGATATGTCAATGCCCACGCCTTTACGGTAACTTGATACAAGCAGACGGATACATTTAACACCATAGAGAGGTTTGCAAGCGGTTGATCGCGTGTATGTGGGGGTTAAAGCGGGGCGACGCGCGGGGCGTTGAGCGGGACGAAGAGTTTAGTGATGAGACTAGCGGAGTTATTTGTTTTCAACAAGTGGATACCAAATGGGTGCAATCGGATGTTTTATCTATATATCTAACAGTTTTTGTACATACTTTATTTATTAAAAGTAAGTCTAACTGATCTAGTGGTTGTTTTGAACACTGATAAACAACAAATAATAGCAAATGCTAATATTTTTAGAATAACGATAGAATACCCATCTTTGAATTCTTTTTCGTTATTTCATTTATCAAAAACATTAACTTTGAAATGAAGCAGTTATTTTTTGTCAAACATAAACTGCATAGTTTTTCTGGCCATTTTGCCGTCCATTGCTAGAACTAGCTCAAGAAAGTAATTTTCTAGCCGTGTCTGTGAGTGCTGGATGTCACGCACGAACAGTACGTGCTTTGCAGTACTTTACTCCTACGTCCTACTATCTACTATCTTTATTTCGAGACTAAGTATTTCCGTTAGGTGAACCAATATAAATTGTAATTAGCAGAGTAATTATCTCAGAAAGCCGATGTTTATTTATATATATAAAATTTGCCGATTACGAAACAAAGAGACAAAAACTTTTCCACGAAGTACGATAAAAATTTATAGGGAAAATAAATCTTGCGAGAAACCACAGGCTATTGATACCTCAGCCTACTATGCACACAGCCTTACATGCTCATCCGCTCGCCCGTGTCTGAAAGTGGATACTTTAATATCCGATTCATTGCTCTGTTACAAATTTGTCAGTGATCTTTATATTAAACTTTTTTTTTTAAATTTGAGATGGGTCCATAATCTTCGTGAAACCGCCACTTACCTTAAATCTTCGTCAGTTATGACAAGAAGACCACACATTTGTTTTTAGATATCGAATAGTTTCTTATTATACAATATCAACTAACTTAAATTGTGTAAAGCGTCGGGTTATTTTGTTGTGTCACGTTTCTCCTTACTTTTTTTATGTCCTAACTACAAACGCAATTTTCTTTGAATATTGCACTGCGGTAATGTTACGTCTGTTTCTGGAATGTAATTAAATCGAGACTGCCTCGCAAACAAAATTCTGAATTCTACCTTACTTGCGTTATTAGCAATAACTAAATTTCACGTCATTTTACATTGTAGCTACTTTGTTTAATTAAAATAATTATATACTAAACTGACTTAATAACAGTTTATTTTTATAGTTTCCGGGAAAATAAAGACTTTTACATATTTCAGTATAGAAATTCGTTTATGTTTACCAAATTATAGTGTATTTGCATAAATGGGAGCTGCTCTGTAAGGCTCCAAGTGAGCGTATTCACTTATTATAATTATTGATATTTCCTTGGCTGTCACGCAAGGAAGGCCCCGAGGCCGATCATAATGCCTTATTTCGAATGATGGGTAGCGTTCAGTAAGCAAGACGATAATTTGAGATAATTTCCGCAATTCTGAATAATTTAGAGTTGATGTGCATGTTGTAATCAGTTCAAGAACATTATAGAGTTTTCAGAATTCGCTCCTGATCTAATTCCACAGGCCGCGAGCGATGCCCAAACAACCAGTAATCGGTTACATTGCGTGCAGAAATTTTTAAAACAGAAAGTGTGTAAGTATTAATTTGCTCTTTGGAATGACCTATCCCACTGTAGAGCTGGTTTACTGCGAAAAATTCCACTCATTTGTCGTTTTTAAAGATAAATGTACGAGTATAATAGACCGCACGAATTCGCAACCATTACGATTTTCCACGATTCAATAAATGTTTACTATGTGCAAAATCACCACTAATTATATTTTTCTTTGCTGCTGTTTAGAATTCTTCAAACAAAACTACTCCGTCTATTTAGGTTCCATCTTCGTTTTTCTAGTTTAGTTAGGAAATTGCTCTCAAAGTAAAATAATAATACAAGATTTTTAAAACAAAATTTTTGAATCCCGCATGGGTTCAAATTTTTGGGATGCATTTAAAATCTTGATTTTTTTTTTATCTAAACAGACATTATTACATAATTAAAAATAGTATACTTAAAATTAACTTTAGAGAATTTAGTAAAAAATTGGTATATTAAAATGATTTCGGAGGAATAAAGTCATTAAGTAAGAGGTCTAAAGTTCAATTCCTTCACCATCTAAAGTTCCTCCGTACCTTTGCTATCGATATTACCAACGGTAGTTGGAATGAAACAGCTTGTTCTCTAGTAATTAACGATGGTCGCGAATACAATCTCCTGTTGTGCATTAATGATATCGGAGAGAATGCGAGCCCCGATGTCGATCGGCGATTGAACGACACGCAGGGCCAAAGAGTAGCGAGGTAGATTTATGTGAACCCCCTTGGGTTCACAGTTTTTGGATTCATAGACACTCGGGAATTTCACCTGTTATATTCTTTTAGCAATACAATTCTGAATACTGGATGAACAGTTTTCAGTTATGTTTTATCATTATGGATTTTCAATTTGGCTGTATTTTTTTATCTCAGAAGCCTGTCATTTACCTTCTTTGTCAATCTAACTTTAGAACCGGACGACCTCTGTGGCGCTGTGGGTGAAAGCCCGCTTGGCACGCAGAAGGTTGCGGGTTCGATCCCCGCCGCGGGATGTTTGTATGATCTCTCTCCTAAATATTTATCGCGGGTCTGGGTGTTTCTATGTATAATATGAATGTATTTACAAACAAAAAGTTTATAAGTAGTATATCAGTTATCTGGTTCCCATTACACAAGCTTTGCTTAGTTTGAGGCTAGATGACGCTGTGTGAAATGTCCAGCTTATTTATTTATTTTTTATAACCATATTGACCCCCAACTGGTTTAAGTTTGTCATACCAGTTTATTATTAGTGTCATTGTAGCTTCCGAAAGAATGAACCGATTTTGAAAGGTGATTTATTCTTTGAAAGGTGACTCGATCGAGAATCTGCTTGAAATATTTAGTGATTCTTAGTGAATTTCAGGATTAATTCTTTAAAAGCCAGATTAAATTCAAAGTAATTCAAACTTTATAGTCCAAGGTATCGCTATTCTGTGCGTCCGCTCGCAAAGTTCATCAGATAATAAAAACATTTGTTGCGTGTGAAACTAGAATTCCATTTTGCACGAACCAGTGTTCCGAGTGAGCATCAGTACCTACGCCTCTTAAACTTCGGCACCACGCCGCCTCGATAAATCATAGTTCGTTTTAAACACCATGTTGCTGCTAAATGGGGCAACTTACGTGAAATGTAGAAAGGGTTAGTTAAATATTAATTTTCTATACCTGACAGTAATGCTTCTCAAAACCATATAAGTACTTTTTTATGTTCAAAAGCAGTACTATTACACTTATTTTACTGTGTTTGCTTAGTGCGGTTGTAGATATGAATGTAAATCGATCTGTTTTCTTTTCAAATCAAGTTTTTGTCACTTATCATTACCTAATAGGTAATGAATAACCCAACTAAGGAAGGCACCTGACTCATTTTCAAAGGCCTATCTTAAAAAAATATGTACCTACTTAAAGATTGTATTAGATTTTAAAATTTGGACCAAATGATGGAATTTTGTAACCTGATTGCTTTATTCCACTCACTGCAACACACTCTTAAGCTTTATTTTACTGATCATGACCGCCGATGCGGACTGTAACTTGAAACAGCTCTTTTGTAATAAATCCAAGGGAGTGTTGCGTTAGGTACTGCAATAATACGAATCAGATTAAATGAGAGGTAGGCCACGGCTTCGACTTTAGTGTAATTAATGTTTTAATGGACGTTTCGTTGCATTTTGTCTCGAATGTTTTTGGAACAACTCAAAGCATCTTGAATTTCGGATTCCTGTCTCAGATGAAGAAATAAAACTTTATGTTTAACTTTTATGTTTAATGTGTCCCAATGCATCCTCTTTATTGCCGCTTGGGAGTTATTAAAGAAATAAAACTAGCTATAATTATAATACTAGTTATTATATTGCCCATTACCATAGTGAGTATCTATGAAAAATATGCCTTTAGTCTAATAAAAATATTTTCGCCTCAAAATTAAGACCGTAATAAAGTACAATATCCATTTGCGTTCCAGCTACGTAAACAGATACGCGTTCTAGGCGTAAAAATTTATGCTCATCTAATAACTGTCGAATTCCTGTTGTAACAAATTACTCCGAGGCGTTGAGTTACTGAATGGACGATGGCAACAAATAGTGTAGTAATTCCAAAGAGTTTTGAATAGAGTCCAACGCTATTTCGGGCGTCGAACGATCCCCATCTTTATTTCGTTTTGCTCTGAGATCGGAGATCCAGCGGTTTTGTTGTGAGATGAAACGACGATGAATCCAAACGAAGAAAGAGATTTGATCAACAATTTGACATTTATCTATATTTGTAGTCAATTGAAAGAAATACTTTTTAAATTGAAAATAACGTAGGTGATTTGTATTCGAAGAGCTTGTAAACCATTTGTTAATGCTTAAAAATACAAAATGAAATGAAGCTTAAAATTACTATGCACATAGTCTTGACTATATACAACCACCTCGTGTTCAACAAAAACAAAAGAATACCAACCGTTTTACCAATATGTTTTACTAAATATTGTGCATTAAATTCTTACTGTCTGGTACAATGAAGCCTCTAGTTTATTGTTATACGACTACCTACCTACCCTTTATATACTAGTTTCAGCCCGCGGATATGCTTGCGTTGTTATTGCATCTATTAAATTATAAGCCATGCTAGACACGCACTTTGTATACTTGTTTTAGGTTTCATTTTCTTTCTATTTTAATATTTCTAGTACTACCTACTAGAAATATTTAAATGGAAAGTACTTCAAAATTTGTCCACCAGCGGGAATTGAACCTTCTACGTCGCAGGAGGATTTTTGCCCACTACGCTAAGAGGTCATGAATAATCTTCTATATTCCACAATCAAAATCAAAGCGCTAACCTAAAAGCAACCGAAATCCACACGAAAAAGCGCTTCAGCGCTTATCGTCCAGCGCTCAGTGTCCAGTTACAGCTGCGTTGCGCTGCATCTCAATAATGAATGCATTGTCTGTCCGTACGTACCAGATCGCAGTCGGGACTATTTTTGCTCAAACCTGTCTGTGTCTGTCATGGGAAATAGAGCGATAGAGTCGCTATAAGTGGCAATTTTGTAGAATTAGTAGGTATGATATGCTTCCAGACTAAAGTCACGTAAAAATAAAACTTTCATGAGCCGTAATGCCTTGAGGCTAGCTTTTTATTTGGTGATCTATCCAATCCACCCCGAAGGTTGTAAGTTTAAGACCTGGCCGTTCACGTTCTTTGAAATTAATAACATATCTAAACTTAGGATCATCGTGTATTGGTGCTAGCATTTCGATATGCTTATAACCTTAGCAGTAACTTTGTTTTTTTTGTGAAACTTGTTTGTTTACGACCGCGAAGGTTTTCCTTCTAGGATTGAGTAAGAGGTTATTACGTAAACTATTGAATCAGTTATAGAATAATCATGTAGAACAAAAAGATGGCTCAATAATTCTTCACTACAAAAATTAGGCAAACAAAAGCTTTCAGAAAATTCCCAAAAATCTCCATTGTTGTTTGTAAAATTATGAAACGGCTTTACTGGGATCATTGTGGATTGTGTACCAAAGCATTTCTTTGTTCACAGTATTCCAGACACACTATCAAGCGAATAATGTCTGTCTGCCCGATTCGGGATAATGGTAGAGCTTATTTTTTTTCCAGAAAATCTACGCTATTTGCCTTTGGTGACTTGAATAAGCGTACTCGTTATCTTGTGTAATTTATTATACTCATTACTTTTGGGGATAGCATAACAACTAACAAATGAAACTTATACAGTTTAGGGACAAGACTTTCTAAGAAAAATATGATTATAGAAGATTATTACTAAAACCAGTCCAAAATTTATGCAGACGCAGATGTGTTTTTCTGTATTCCTGAGATGAGATGTATCTGAGTAGGGATTTAAATATTTTGTATTTCAAGAAGTCTCCACAGATGTATATTGCACCAGCGTGCCGTCATGAATGAAGACACATTTGCCAACGACAGCGAATACAGCCGAGTTATTTGATTTATTCCGATCCTATCTGAGAGAACAGCTAGGTCAGAAATATGCCACCATAAACAGGCGGTACAAAAAGATAGCAGAGCGTGGTTTCGATCCACGGACCTCTGGGTTATGGGCCCAGCACGCTTCCACTGCGCCACTCTGCTCAGGACAAGCTTGAGTTTTCCAGCTTGAGTACAGGAAATATGTTTTTTTGTCATACAATCTGCACTTGATATTTCTTACACAAATTCTGCTACCAGGACTCAACATGAATACCATATACCTATAATGATCAGCATACTGGTTTAACTCGCTGTATCTTCTCAGCTATGTTAAAGGCCTGGTCTATTGAAAACTTCCATCAGGAGTCATTTATTTAGACGCACAGTAATGAAGCCAGTAGTCTTGTCTGCGGATAAGTCTACAAGATCTTGTGGATCTGGTTATTTATTGATCGTTTCTTATATAGACTTCAATGGATCACCTTCGTTTTTGCTGCTTTTACCATGATATTCTACTGGCGTTGATAATCTACGACTTATTTTAAAAGAGTAAAGTTTCGGGATTGGCAAAAAATGCTTTAGTCCGATTTTGACGAAAATGCGATTTTCGATTGGGGGAATATGGGGGGGAAAGAGAGTAAGTTTGCTGTAGCGTAATTTATCGACTATCGACGGATTTGAATCAAATTTGAGAGGCACGCTAAAGACTTCATTCTACACAATATGGTGTGAAAAAAATCCAAAAAGAGGGAGTGTAGGGGGAAAAGGTAGGAAGTTTGCTGTATCGTAAATAAACAGGATTACAACTGTGTTATTATTTATTTTATTTTATAAATATCTAAGAGAGTGGTCAGTCATGTCCATATACACATTTGATAATGCTCACATTTTTTCAATATTAAACTTTCTTCCTTAATTTTTGGAAGCGAGGTCTACTGTTCTCGCGGAACCACTAGTAAATAGTAATTAAGTAAGTGATTTCCTATGAACTAATGGCCACACAGCTTTTAAGCCGACTGAAGGCAGCAAACCTAATTATGAATTTTGCAGTATTCAAAAACTTATTATATTTGGCATATTTCATTGCATTCATTTTATATTACCATTATGACTTGCATCATTATAGAGTTAAAACCAATGATTAAAAAAACTCTAAAATATTGACCACCGAGTGGTGCCCTGATACGTTGCGACGACATGGCGACAGACCGCGAACAAGATGGAAGGACGAGCTCGCCAAATTGCACAAGCACAGAGAGGGATGAATGGAGGGAGTGAGGGTAGGCTTTTGTCCAGTAGTGGGACATTGCGACATTGACATATTATTGGTCAAACCTAATAAAAAAATGTCTACAACACATGTATATTGTATATTTTTAGTGTCGGGAAACAGTCAGAAACTTCAATTGAAAAGAAAGGATGAATCTAGCATCTAGCCATAAATTCTACGAAGCAATTGAATTTATCTAAATCATTGTAATTTACAAACACTGATGCGCTCATTTTTAAACATCACGACAAAGCTTTAGAATCGTTAGCATCGTGATGTCGCGAACGATCTTCCAATTTGTAAAATATCTGAAATACTTGGATTGGCGGCCACCAACGAATTTACCAGGGAAACACTAAATGTGCGGTCTGCGAGCTTGGCATACCTACTTTGGAACGATGTTGGAGGGACAAAATGTTTTTGCTTTGTTTACATCATTATTACGTTAAAACAATTAGGTACTTAATGTTAGATGCTTTTAGCCATAGTTTTAATTTTTTTTTTCAAACAGCACATCTCTAAGCCGTTGGAGATCTCATTTTCAAGATTTTTTTAAGTTTAAGAAGTTTCAAATTTTATTGCAGTACCACATTCTAAAAATTCTTAAATTGTCTAATTAAAGTCATCAAAAAGTAATTCAAACTGAATACCGTTTAAGAATATCTGCCGGAGTCATTTAATTCATATTTCTTGATAACATGACATGTTTATTATGACCGCATATTTAGTGATAAAAGTAAACAACATGAGTCACAACCTAAAGCATAAATAACATAAAGCATAAAAGCACCATTAATATCATATCGCAAACAAAACGCATCGTTCTCATGACTCAGTACTACAATTTCACCGGCGCATAGTTCTCGTAACTGCAAAACAGTGTGTCCCTAGCAGAGTGGTCGTTCAATAATGACGACTTTACGTAATGTTGCGTTTTCTTTTAAAGCAGGTACAGAGTTCGCTTGAACTTGAACGAATGTTGACCGCTACTCCATTGGGTATCCCTGCACGCGTTCAGCCTTGTATTGGCGCCGACTCTTCCAGTTTTGTGTGCAATTTGGCGGTTTGCACAAAGCTGAACTGAATTTCGAGAATCAAACAACAAAAACTAAAAATTCCACTACGCCACCCCATTAACGAGTATTTCTCTGAATTACGTAACCTTATTCAAACAGACCAAATCATAAATGTTATTGAAGTTATAAACGCTCGTTCGAAGTCAGGTAGTTTGGCGGCAGAGTGATAAAGATTTGGTTTGTAAACAAAGGAATGGTAGTCGTAAAGTAGGCCTGAGTTCAATAAAGCTGTGTTTGTAGGGATTGAAGGCAATCGTCAAACTGGTGGCCGAACTCAATTTTACTGCTGACAATGAAGTCATAACAGCAGCTAGAATTATTCATATTCCTAATGCTAGAAATAATAAAATATTTATCGAGGATAAAAAACGAGTAAGAACTTTAGGTTAGTGACCTAGCACTCTCCAACTTTGCCACTCAGCAGAAATAATAAAAACAGAATCATCCGATAGAGCAAAAATAATGATAGCAGAGCGTGGTTTCGATCCACGGACCTCTGGGTTATGGGCCCAGCACGCTTCCACTGCGCCACTCTGCTGTTCAAAGTATTATTGAATCTGGAGCATCCAGCTATGTTACAATACAACTCACATAATGGGAAAAAGGAGCAAAAAGTTAGCAGAGCATGGTTTCGATCCACGGAACTCTGGGTTATGGGCTCAGCAGGCTTCCACTGCGCCACTCTGCCTATACAACCAGTGTTGAAAATCAAACAACTGGTTGTTTAGATTTTTTTTTAACTTTTTAATATCTCTATATATAAAAATTAATCCCTATATCCCTTGGTCACTCCATCACGCATGAACGGCTTCAATGATTTCACAATTTTTTATATTGTTGTGTTTGTTATTGTCAGGAGAAGGTTCTTATAACAGAAAAAATCTATATATTAATCATGGAGGGCGTGAAATAAGGGTTGAAAGTTTGTATGGGGAGTTGGAAGTTCCAGTTAAAAACAACAGATGACGCTATTATTGCATTTTTAAAAGTTTCAGATGTTTTCAAGTATGTTATTTCGCTGACTAAGTCGCGCTTACCAATAAATAAAAATAAATAAATAAAAATAGCCTTTATTTCTCTAATCGTCGCGGGTACCAGCTAATGTTAAATAAAAAAGCCAAACATTAGAGTTCACTTGAAAATATTTTTATTTTTATTTTAAAATTAAGAAACTCAATCCCACAGAACTTGTGCTCTCAATCAGACCACAAAGCAGGAAACCCTAACCAGCACAAAAGATGCGTCACTGTCTTATTTCGATTTCAAATTGATTCTAGACGATCAGTACCCCAATTACGCCCCGTCACAGAGCCAGTAGACTGTAACTTTTTGTTATTATTTTGAACATCTGTCAATTTCACGGGACAACGCTTTGGGATGAAGAAACACTACGTACCATCTAGAAAGTCTTTGTTCGAGCCTGGCTAAGCGGAAGAAAATAATTATGCCGATGAATCAAAGACGATAGAATGAAATATTGTATTCAATTACAAGGGCAATGGAAAATCAACCGACTGTGAAGCGAATTTTACCTATACTTTAAACGTCGTGTTGGCCGAATGGGGTTGTACCTCAACTTTAAATCCGAAGGTTGTGGGTTCGAATCTCGGCCGTGCATCAATGGATTTTGCGTTTCGTAAAATTTATATGCGCTTTAATACGTGCTCTAAACGGTGAAGAAAAACATCGTGAGGAAACCGTTAGTGTTCTTACAGGCGGCGATGGGCTTGCAACCTGTCACGTATGGAATACTAAGTTCTGCAAGATGTGAGCATGTATCAATAATATGTGTTTGGACATGCCTCTGACTACCCCCCTTAGACATCTTCAAAGCATCAGGAATAAGTAACATAAAAAGATCTGAGAGAATGTCTACCGCACCTTGGGGATACAGACGTGAACCTGTTTACGTTTTACGTTTACGTTTTACTTTAAACGTTTTGCTGATATTATTTTTTTGTAAAGGATGAAATTTAAAATAACTGCTGTTTTGAATTCGTTTGTTGTGGCAACAAATTGTTCTACATGAAATAATTATAAGATTTGTTTATTCAGTCGATTCAAGGAGGAGCGTTTTATGTCTGTAATTTTCTTGTTAACCTGGACATTGGGTCTTATTAAGTCATCAAAAATATACCACACGGGACACAAAAAAGTCGTGTGTTGCCTTTTACGGATAATGCAGGCTATTTGCGATCCAAGCATTTAATTTACGTTGCTTGGAAATACGATCGTTTTGCTGTATCAAGTAAAAAAAAACCAGACGTGATAGATAGTGAAATAATGGTTTTGCTAAGTCAATATTAGCGGAGTTTTTTCTATTTTGTTCTAAATTAGTCTTGAATTCTACAAACACCTTCAGTTGTATTTGGAGATAATAATATAAATAAAGTTTTGAGGATGTCCTATTCCACTCTGATCCACTAATCAAATCCCCTGAGGGATTTGTTTCCACTTTTTCTTCCACTCTAATCCATCAATGCATGTACTAAAACCAGTAAATAAGGTACATACATTTTCACTCAACAGTCTTCTATAATATTTTCAGTTAGCGCTAGACAG
The DNA here is from genome assembly GCA_951394285.1 of Epirrhoe tristata. Lineage (NCBI taxonomy): Eukaryota > Metazoa > Arthropoda > Insecta > Lepidoptera > Geometridae > Epirrhoe > Epirrhoe tristata. The sequence goes on along the minus strand of OX596150.1, from coordinate 6,245,303 downwards.
AGCAGAGTGGCGCAGTGGAAGCGTGCTGGGCCCATAACCCAGAGGTCCGTGGATCGAAACCACGCTCTGCTATAATACTTTTTGTTTATTGTTCATTTTGTGTTTCAGAGTCCAAGTCAGTAAGCATGTTTTCTTTATTTACCTAAAGGGTATTACGCGTTTCTTCATACTATCGTATCGTCGCTTTTCAGTACTTTTGTATATTTAAATAATTTGTAATAAAACTCATTACTTACTTACTTAGAAAAAGATAATTTGTACTTAGATACCCTATTAATAATCTAAATAGTGTACCTATCTATTATTTATGAACGAGTTAATTTCTAAAATAATTATAAAGTAAAACATTTTTAACCTACGTTTTCGCAAATAATATAAGTAAACTATTTTTTTCACCTATAGGTACTCAATTTTTCTAATAAAATGCTGAGTCAAGCCCTTCCACGTGCCGACCTAGCCATTGATAGTGCAGCTTTGCAAAATGGGTTTTTGTTTGATTTGTAAATCCACGGATTTGTTTGTTCGCACAAACCCACATGCACTTTTATTAAGCCGGTGAACAACAGGTAGAGGTATTCCAGAAATTTCTATATTTAAAAGTAGTTTTAAAAAAAAGTTGTTTTTTTAAACTAGTGGATAAATCATCATACTTATTACTAATCTCGAGATTGGAACAAAAGCATATTGACTTTCAAAAATAAGTGACAAATATTGAACATTCTGGATAATGTTTTGGTTCGTATAATACCTATTTGTAGGAAATGTAATACAACATTTGTAAACGGAACAAAATACCAGACTAATATATTGTAGAGGCTTTGTATTCAAAACAGGATGGCCTAATAAGAATAAGCCTCTAAATCGGATACAACCGGACCAACGTAATGATACTAATCATTGTAACTATAAAACCAAACAGTTTCCTTCTTATGTGTATTGTTCTCATTAGTGTTTTCGGTGAGAAAATACGTGTAGCTACATTGGGATTAGGTATAACACACGTTTTAAAAAGAAGATTCCATAGATATTTAATTAAAAATCTCTTTGAAATATCATTTAAATAGACTTTTAGCAGAAGCAAGACAGAAGCAGTGGATTGAAAAAAAACGCGTCAAGAGCGTTTTTAGGAGCATTGCTGTGGATGTTTTGCAGACTACAGCGCTTTGTACGCTGTTTTTTCTAGAAATAAGGACTTTCGGTCATTGAACTTGTCACGCCACGTACTCATTCAAGATTCTCCTTTAATAAAACCACATTTTGATAAATTCATAATTATCATCTAAATTTTTTGTTAAAAAATGTTATCTTTAAAACAAAAAGTAGTTTTTGCTGACTAATTAACTTTACTCTTTCCGAACATGTGGCATTTCAAACTGACTCACACAAAGGCACTTTTACCCCGAGAACCTATTAAAGTGAGGCCATAAATTTGCGGATTAAGCCAACCTATCTTGGTTGCAATCTAACCGTCTTCAAGACGCTATCGATAATTGTACCGATAACCAATATTGTTAAATGTCCACTGGAAAAGGTCGAGGAAAGTTTAGAAACTATGGTAAGCGGGTTCAGATGATTATCGGTACTTGTTACGGGGCTTATCGGGACTGATTCGATTTGCAATGGAGAAGCGTTTATGTAATATTTTTTTGTGATTATCAATATTAATAAAAAATTATAAATCAGTAAGACTATTTTATGTCGTTGTATTGTTATCTGCGGCATTCCGCAGTGATGGCTCAGGGCATTAATAAACTAAAATGCTTTAAAATAATAATTTGATGAAAACATTTGTAAAACTTAATTTTATTATAGGTACTCGTAGCCCTGGAACCTGCATGTTGCTAAGCGCCGATGCCCGTATTGTGTCTAATACGAGACAAAAGTTTAGATAGCCTTCATTGTTGCTTGATGCTGGAAATAGGGCAACTTTTGTTGAATGAAGCCAAGAGTAGCTTGCGATGGACGTTTGAAAGTTTATCCAATATCAGATAAAACTCAAAAAAGCTCTTACTCATTAATAATATACATTCTTAAATTTATGTAAAGACATTTAAATCTGAAATAGGAAATGAAGTCTGATTTTCTAGATTCTGACACAAATATTAAGTAAACAATTTACTAATAATCTAGAACTTTGCGAGGTACTATTGTAATACTAAAAGGGTGAGTTTAAATCTGAGATCATGTCAAGAAACCACTGCAAGTTCAGTTCAAATCATTCTTCAACCATAATTATTCCTAATCAAAATTATTATGAGGTAGGTAGTTAGAATGGGCTGTAGTGCTGTTAGTGGTTAAAAAACAAAATATGAAACCATACAGTACAAAGATATAAAAGTAATAAACGAATGCAAATCTCTTCAGCAGCTTACAGTCTAACAAAATGGAAAATGTCTAATAAAATGCTAAATACTCGTAGAGCATCAGGATTTACTTTCCACAAATATTCATATTCTTACTCGTAGATAATGTCAGTTCGTTTGTTTGTTTGAACATGGTATTGGTATGCTGTATGGTATACTGTATGTATGTATATACTGGTATGCTGTGTACAGCAATGATAGTGATTGATCATTATAAGAAAAAACATAGCTCTCCCTGTCCTTTGCGGCTGTTTTGAGGCTAGTCCACGCGTGCCTCTTTAATTAGAGCGCGCAGTGGACGAAAATGGTGAGTAGCGGACGCTAGGTGCGGAGGCCACCTTCGTCGTAGGGGGACTAGATGAGAAGGCTCTGCCGGTTTGCCCTCCATTCCAGGCAACGCCGGAATGCTGCTGCGTCGTTTAGTGGGTATACCGGGAGCTTTGCCTCCGAGGAGTCCCACATACCCCTGTCGCCCCCCGGCGGAGGGGATGCGTAACGCATTTTCCCAGCGATAAAAAAGGTAGATATCCTTAAACAAACTGAATGCATTCGTAAATTCGATTGCTGTTTTAAAATAAATTGCTTGTAATCTTATACCCAAACAGGCAGAAAACAACTGAATGAGCAATATCAAATTACTCAAGAGGAAATAATGGTCGGAGCTCTTGCCTCTTTTTATTTGTGATTATATTTTAGGATTCGAGAACAAATATGTTCTACTCCACGATGAATATTGATATATTCGACCGGCCATAAATCAACTTTTTGTTCAATAAACAATTCAACTTTATAGGAGCAGTTAATGAACCTTTTAAAAATAATAATGTTTATGATTTTAATTTTCATATGGAAGTCAATAACAACCATTAGTTTCACTAATTACGATGATTTTACAGCCACAATTAGGTTTTATGAGTTTTGAAACATTTTCTATTGGAGAACTGAAACACCGGGGCCGGTGGTGGACCATAAAGAAATTATTACGGTATCCTACAATTTAACGTAATAAAAGGCTGGCAAAAATTAGGCCGTAATTTCCATAATCACAGGAACTGTATCAAACAATAAAATATATATATGCTTCTTGAAATTATCCAGTTCCGTATAAATTGTAAAAAAAGTTAAAGATTTGTGCTTATAAAGTGAAGTTGTAAAAGCTCTTAAGCCCATTGCTTTCATGATTCATTGATCAGGTTTGATTTACTTTTTATTTCACTAGATTTGATACAACACCATTCAGATTCCTTGGTCCTTAGAGATGCACAGTTTCCCGCGAATAAAGCACTTATTACCGCGTAAAACTGACTCTGAATATTCAAAAGAAAAAACTCGACAATCTTTGAATAAGGTAAACGTGGGCGTTCCGACAATGAGGCACGTCACTGACTGGCCTTTGAGCTGTCAGACTCTTGAAGAAACCGGGGCAATTACATTGAAAACCCGCAATGCTATCTTGAAAAATAATAGTAAGGACTCATCTGACATAAGTAGCTTATTAGCACGAGGTCGGAGAAGGTCTCACTCTGTCTATGAATACGCTTTTGTCTTCTGTAAAAAAATAGCTTGGCTCGTGGCTGTACCTCTACGTTTAAAACCGCGAAGGAACAGTAGTAGAATCACAATTTTTGTAAGACTAGTCAAAGTAATCCCAAGATTTAGCAGTCCTCCTGTTAAATGTTTTTTTTTCTGAAATTACTGCTTGATACTTTTGATAAAGCTGGACCAAACATGATAAATCAAGTAACATTTAAATTATAAACATTGCTTCTGTTTTATGGTCGCTGATGAGCAATGATTACAGGACCGATAGAGATGTAATTGAACAACAAATTGCATTACGGTCCGTTCGAATTATCGGAGAATCTCACTAAGTGTTAATCATAAATGATGGAAGTGAAGCCATTGGGGAAAGAGCCGATTGGCCAGCACGAGTAGGAGGTATGACCGGCCGCAGTAAACCCATTAAGATCTCAAATTACCTAGTCCGCCCAAACGGCTCGTGTGACTAATCGGCATTAAAGGTGCTGTTATGTCTTAATTAAATTATACTCATAACTAAAAGAACGCCCGTGGCTTTGCTCGTGAAATATCTTTGTTCATGATTGAAACCATTCCTTTGACTCCTTTCCATTTCTACCAAAACCTTATGAGTATATTCTTACGTAGGTAGTTGCCGTGTGTTATTTACAATATCGGTCTTGATTTATTTATCTCATATTTTTCGAACGCTGTGTAGGGCAGATTATTCAATTTGCATACCTCAACATCAATAAAAAGTTGCGCTAGTTGTGTGATAGGAGCCAGTCAGTCACACGAAAGTTTTGTTAGTCGAAATAAATATTCTCTTAATCCCTTGATTCTGTTGCGGTCAGAGAATTTTACAACGTTACAAATTTTGTACAATGGAGCCATTTCTGAGGCGAATGGGAGATCGACTGCGTTAATTAAGGCAGTTAGAGGTATAATTTAGAGAACGCTCTGGATAAGGCTTGTAAGGAACAGACACTTAAGTAATTGCACCGAGAAAATTATGTTTTTTTTCTAGAGCTTAATATTTTTAAGTTTCAAGTAGTGAGGTGACTAGTTTCTATTCTAAAAGGTAGAGGTGGACTTGGTCTATGAATGCTTGTCTAAAATGTCGCCTTTGACCTTTGAGTATACTCAAAGCCTTAAACAAACTTTGTATGTATTTGGATATGTCTCTGAAAACCTCAATAGACATACTTAATTCAAATTAAATTTTGATGTCCCCTATGGCATATCTACCATGTCTCGAGGATTGCTCAAATGTAAATAAAATCTTTTATACCACAAGCTTCAAAACTAACCCCAAGTCTCTAAACAACATTAAATGTACATGCCGTTTAATATTTAAGTTGTTTCAGTCTTTCTATTACTCATAAAGGCGCAGTTTTGCCAGCTCAACCACGTGAATAGTCGAGGGAAATAAGGGTCTTTTCGACCGTTAAATTTACGATATGTCTCGAGAAAAGCCTTGTCTCTGCCCGAGATCTCTTTTTATAATTTATTTCGTTTGTTACGACCGCAGTTTTGCCTCCAAATGTATGCGGATGCACATTGAAAAATTTTACATGAAAAACGTTTTGACTTGTTTAATTTTTCCGAGTTTCGCCCAGAATGGCTATGAAAAATTCAGGTCGTGAAATAAATTTTCCGCTGTTTTGGTGTTCTGTAGGATGTTGCAACTCATTGTCATGATTAAATTATGTTAACCTGATGTTTTTGCTTTCATCTGCTGAACATTTAGTGTTCATTTATTAAACACTGGCTGCATTCCTTCCGGAGTGAGTTTAACGTTTTATACGAATAGACCGAATAGACGCCATCTTTGAAGTGTTGTGTGGCATTTAAAACATGTAAGTAAAGTTAAAAAATTCAAACCTTAAGGAACATTCAATTTATGATACATTTTGCTTCATAAATACCCATTCACTTTTACAGTTACAAAATGATTTGTTCTTAATTACTCATAAACTTTAATAATTGAACTCTTTGATGTTAACATACTTGACGTGTAAACACATTAACAGACAACTACCGTTGGTTTCAAAGTAGACAAACAGGTGGTATAGATAATGTAAGTACAGATCAGAGCAAATATGAAATACAAAATGTATTTTTTGACCAAGCTCAAAAGTTCAACAATATTGATTCTAAGCCCAAGCAGCCACAGTAACAAAGTCTTTACTAAAAGTAATAAAACATCAGTTGAATCTCCATGATAGCATGTGGTCACGTCCAATCTTTTCGGATGGGGACTCTGCTCACACTGTGTAAAATTTATGGAAATTGCATTTCCGCATTACGTTCGATATGAGGGGTGAAGCGGTACCTAACTTTAGAGAAAGTTTTCTTCAAGAAAAACCGATGACTATGTATTCTAAGGGGATCTCTGGATTATGGATGAAGTTGATACATTTTTATTAAAATTTAGAAAGCTTCCTCAAATTATATTAGTTTAATCATGAGGAAGTTAAAAAGGAAGTTTTACTCAGGATATAAAATATATAATATTACTGATAATTTTCGTTAAAATTTGCATTCTATAAAAAATTTACAAAGAAGCTATTCATACGATCCCATTAATAAATATTTAGATGTTTATATTTCGTTCACCAGCGAACCGATTTATAGGTTAGTATAGATAGTAGTTTCGAATAGTATAATTATAGACTATTAAAAAATTGGTACTATATGCGCGAAGTCAGAAAGATTGTAATTTAAAAATCAGGTTTTTCATTGTTGAGATGACTTTTGGAAGTCATTATTTCAAATGTAATGTCAATTAAATGTAATACCTTTACGATGTGGCATTCATTAGCACAAATTCGTATACCAAATGAAATGCATATCAATTTGCAATAACAATAAAATTTAATCATTCCAGAATGTACTTCGACAAAATTCAGAGGATACACTTACTGTGATGGAGTGGTAACCGGTTTTGCTTGCAAAATACTGTAACCAATAGTGTATACAGATGCTTCTGACTATTATTATAAATATTTTAATTATTTTTGAGAACCTTTTACTGAATCACAATGAAATGAAAATCTGATCAAATGTGATCCGGGACTGAATCAGTTAAAAGTTGCTTGATTTTTTTATTTGATGTGTAAATACCTAGCTAATGAATTCTCTGAATTGTGTTGCTGTTTTCCATCAAGCTAAAACCAGTCCTCCAAAGAAAATAATCAGATACCCGTTCTCATTAGCTACAAAAATAAAAAAATAGCTCTCAGCGCTGCAATCTCTTTAAAGTTATAACAGGATCATAAACAAAGGTCCTTGGGGTTAAGACGCCAGTAATAAAAGGGAAACTTCATTAAAGTTCGCCGAAGATACCGGCCAAGTTATTCTGTAGTCGCTGCGAGCCACAAGCGGACTCTTGAGAAAACTTCTGTATAATTTTCAGGGTTTGATTTTACAACAGTCTTTCAATAAAAAACAGCTTGCCGATCGTTGTAGAAAAGATTTTGGCTTTTGCCTAAACTCAAAAGTCATTTACTCTATTCTATTGTAGAGGTAAAAGTGGAAGTTACTATGACATCTTTACCTTGTCATGGTAAGTATGCAGGAGCACAATTATTAGTTAACATCAGAACTCTGTGGCCAAGCACGTAGAGACCTGGATGCTATCCTAATGTTTAATGACTCGTAGGTGACGCAGCCTGGTGTGCTTATTTTTATTTGTGACGGTCTAGTTCCAGAAATATTCACTAAAATATATGGTGACGGGCAAAAAAGTATTTGCAAATTACTCGGTAACGAGTACACCAAAACGGATGAATCTTTTTTATTTGGGAATAGCATGCTCAAAAGCACGGTAGACGTTCTCTCAGATACAGAGCCATAAGATCCTTTGAAGATTTCTAGTGGGGTATTCAAAAGTACATCCAAATATTTGGCACATGCCCACATTTTGCAAAAGTTAGCAATCAGACATTTTTTAAGTATCTGAGTGTATGCTAGAAAAACAAAAAAACTCAGCCCTTTACATCCATACTAGATTATTTATACAGCGTCAAGAGGCAACCTATGCCTACATTGAACGGGATGGTAGTGGGACATTGTTTTGAGATGCAAATCAATACCTACATGAAAGTAATACTGCTGTCTAATTCATGTTAAAATTCTCATTAGATTGGTTATAAATATGCATACCTATGCATATTTATAGCCAATCGCAATTAGGTAGAATTATTAACTTCCTCATGCCTAGGTAGGTATGAGGATGTTAATAATTTTGCGTGAATTTTCTATTTTGCGCGCAAAAAGTTTTCCTTCCAATGTTTGGATTTTACTAAAAGCAGTGATCGTCTAATAGCGTTCATAATGAAAAAAATTTACAAAACAATACTAAAGAACTTTAAACAGAAATAAGAATAATTAAATAATAATGTTACTGCACCCAAAGAGTAAAATTGAATCGCTAACAACACCAACACTTGACGAAGCATCTTTTTTGTTTTGACACAACGACAACTTTTATTTTGTAGAAGATTTGTTCTTTATTGCATTGTTATTTTAAATAACCGCGTAGCCTCACATCACGGTTTGGTGATCTGACTTATTTTATAGACTGCTTATGATGATAATGATCACTTTACTTTGACTTTTGGGGATACAGTCGTGAACTTTTTTTACTTTGACTTCCGTCACATTGCGGCTACTGCTCTTTATATACCGAAGCTTAAGCCTTAAGGATCCACTACTCTTCATTGAAGTTATAAAAGTTTCGGTCTCAGAGGCGATGAGCTCACGTCGTTACTTCGATTAGAACTTTGTTGGTTGGCCATTGTAATGTTAGTTTGGTCGGTGGAATCAACGGGGTAGTTTTCCTTTTTGTAATGTTCACAAACTCTTAACCGACCGTTCTGTTGTTTCTCCTATGCCTTTTGAATACTTTTGTATCAACGGATGTAAGCTGTCAAATTACAAAAACAAATAGGATCACGAATAATGACCAAGACGCGGTAGACAATAGCGGCCTTCGAACGCACAATATTTCGCGAGTGATTTAGCGTACAATAATAGCGTGTCTTAACCGTTACAATATAATGACCACAACTACGTTGAAAATAATGATATTTATAGTGTACTTTTAACGAATAATAATTCAATGAATTTAGAATTTACTTAGTTTTGATTAGATACTTTTTCGATCTCTTACAAACAAACCCACACCTAGTCTACTTGCGTTTTTGACTGCAATCAATTCAGGTACATGATTATTCGAATCTTAAACCAGTATTCACAACTATGAGATTTCACAGTGCTCGCACTGGGTCCCAAAAACCACTCACTCACGCGGACGCACATGGTCCCATGTGCGTCCGCGTGCACTGTGAAACGTCATAGTAATGTTTGTGAATGTGTACCTATGTTTAGACATTGACACTATATAAATGCTCGCTAATTACCCACGTGTTTATAACAACCATCAAGGTGTAATTGGCAATTTTGTATACAAAGGCTAGAAAATTGTATCCACATATTTTGAATTACATATTTACGAAAACACGCGTTTTTTCGGTAGTAAAAAATCAAGATCTTTACAATCAATAAATGCTTTCAGTTTAATACGACGTTATACGACTAAAGAAACATTGAAATATAATCTGGTTTTAAAATGTTTTTATGTACGCTATGAATATGAAACCTCGACAAAACTCATTCCTTTGAATAATGTCATAAAAATAGTTAAATAACGAGAGATGGCTGTGTTCTTCTCTTCCTTTGGTGTTACAGTTCCATCTTCCCAACTGTACATTTCTATAAATAGAGTAGGATTGGAATAGAGACTGCGGTTCCGCCGAGCAAGTGTACTTGTGATCATTATTTATCGGTGTCAAAGATGATATTTTGAAATTGTTAGAACTTTTATTATTAATTAAAATTAACTATTATCCTCAAAAGGATTTTTTTTATGTCTAGCTAACAAGTCCAACAAGACTATCCAATAAATCTTAACTATTTTATAGTTTTTTGTTTTCGTTTTGAGTGAGATAAAAGATTGATAAGTATTACAAACAGGATAAATTATTATAGGTACTTAATTTGCCTCTTGACCTGAACTAATCTATTTTCTTTTCTAACAAAACCAGAAGTGTCTCAGCAGTGTTTTTTTAAGAATAACAATTGATAATAAAATAGGTATATTAAAAAGCTAGATGAGATCTCTGTATTACAAAACTACTCTGTAACTGTACAACGGACAGAACGAGCAAAATAAAATGCGGAGTCTGAAGAAATAAAGGAAAGTATGCATTATTATGATGACGATTTTCAAATAAAAACTGTAGAGACGTATATTTTACAAATTATAGTTAAATGTACCTTATTTTAAATTCTAGTAATCATGTTAGTTGATATTTACTTTGGATAATTGGATAAGTTCTGAATATGATTAAGTCTAAAAACACTCATCATCAAATTTAAGAGCTCAGCTCTTGTCGGTGCAATGATGCAACTTCCTCCACCTCTCCCTTTCCAATGCGGTCTCCTTTACTTCTTTATACGACATGACAGCGATCTTCTCCTTTATCTGACTCATGAAATTTATTCTAGGCCTTCCTCTTCCTCGTCTTCCTTCCACTTTTCCTTCTATGATGTTCTTGATAAAGCTGTCATGTCGTATAAGATGTCCAATCATTTTTCCTCTTCGATTTTGGATGGTGTTCATCAAAACCCTTTTCTCCTCAACTCTTCTCAGCAAAAAACAAAGCTAAAAACACTGATAGCCCAATAAAGTATAACCATACTATTGCCTATGAAATTGTCCAAATATAATTATGTTTTCTATTCCATTCTCTAAGCTAGCTGAGGTTGCAAGATGGTGATGAATTCCATATTAAGTTTCTATCCAACACAATATCATTTCATCGATTATTTTTTTTCTTTACTTAGAAATCTCTACTCCTTTCTCAGTGCCTACAGAACCAATGAAGGAGTAGAGGACCGAGCTGGCTCTTCCAGGTTTACCAGACGATAGGATTGAAAATACCGTGCTTACGGTAAGTTACTTGAAGATCTTGAGTTTTTAGAGATTTTGAACAATGATAAGATTTTGAACAGTTGGAAAATGTGAAAATAAGTAATGTTTTCTAATTAACAGTTATTAGACTAGTAAGACTGTCCTATGTCTGACCTATGATAAGCTTTATGGATAACCTGAAAAAAAAAACTGTACCAAAAACATTTAAATTAAACACATGGTTGCAAGTTTATCATACGCTGTAGATCTTTTATAGATTTCGATGTTACATAGCAATGAAAACGAAAAAGGTCCTTCAATGTCTATCTACTTTTACAACCGACGTAGCTTTTCAAAAGACCAACATATTTTCTGAAAAGCAGATAACATCTCGAACTCGGACGTCCTCAATAGCTCACCCTATTGGTCTTTCCGATGTACAGTTGACTGGAAAAGTATTTGTTTTGATGACAATAAATTAATTTTTGAGCTCTAAATGGTGACGGTGTGAGGAATCCAATTATTTATTTATTTATTTACATCATCAACTCTATCTTTACAGGATAACCTAAATCGATAGAGAGAGTAGGTATATAATTTAACATTCCTTAAAATAAAATAATAACATTAACATTAGTTAATTTAACATTAGTATTCTTATGCGGCGATAAATGCGGTCACGGATGGAATTCAGCACTGCAAATTCTACAAAATGTTGTCATATGCCATAATAGAGGCTTTAAGATACAGTCATGATGTCGACAGTTGACATTTTTTGGTTTAAACTGAAAGACAGAGAATCATCAAAACTTTGTTTATGGCTAAGACTCTTCACTCTTATTTCCATCCGAGAACAAACAAATCTTGTTAGACTTTTCTCCAACTGAAAAAATGCAATAATTATGGTTTATACAGGAAAGTAAGACAAATAAACATCTTTGTCCAGAAGAGGAACGAACTAAAAATGAATCAATATCTAAAGAATTACCTATGTTTTATTTTTTCCGATAACAAAATATTCTATTTGTGAAAAAAAAATACATAACTCGGTCATACCACAGTAAAAGAGTTGTTTTAGTATCGACAGTTTAGTATACGTACTTGATATACCTCAGTCAAAAATACACCTACTCCCAAAGTTTAGTATGCACTTCCGCAGCTTACTGTACCCCAAACTTTGACCTTCTAAACTGAATGCTTGTTTTTACGATGCCGTAAACCTTTCAGTGTAGTTGACAATGCTTCAACTGTGATGGCGACCTATAAAACGACGACACCGGTTGTCAACAATAAACTAGGTGGTTTGTTAAGAACTGTGCAAATAAGGGTAGCTTATTCAATTTTTACCTTTGTGTGACGCTTACTTTTTGTTCCCTTTCCGGAATTTATATTTTTTATCTTGAAATCTATTGTAGTATCTGCGCAAGTTTTTTTTTTGTTATTTCGTTTTGTTAGGTTAGATAACAAGTATTTTGAGGTATCTAATAAGACTTGTTGTGACAAATTGTAATAAGAATAAGAATAATTTATTTCAAAACATATAAGGTACACATTCTTTGCACTATTTTTACAAGTAAGGTTCAGTTAAGGACAGTTTCTATGTAATTATAGTTATGTTTTTTTTTTATAGTTATGTGCAAAACCGGCAGGATACAATTCGGCCTTCCAATGTTTCACAATATTGCGTCACAAGAGCAAAACTAATTTAAATAAAAGAAAAAGTTAAAAAAAAATACAATACACGACTTAATCCCCAAACCATGATCGAGAGTGGTAGTTATGAAATATACCAAACTAAAACAATAAACAACAAAAGAGGTTCAACAACAAAACTGAGATAGCTACCTAAAAAATATAAGGCATAAGACAGCAAAGCGCTTCGCTGTGTTGTTGGCGCTATCATTCCATTCTTCTCTTTCAAGAGCCACTGAATTATCCAGCCAACGAGATTAGATTTGCTGACGAGAAAGCAACCCCTTTGTCTTTTAGTGCCTAGGTTGTTATTTTTAAGACGGATGCTATAACCATGAATTTTCATAATACATTTTACTACAAATAAAAACGTGACTGCAAAAGAAAATATACTTCAAACAGCTGTTTTCATGAAACCATATTAATGTATTTTATTTTAGTAAAAATACATTTTGATCAGAAAATATAACCTAATTCATTCATCCTAATGAAAGTTTGAATTGCCATACGTCATGATTCTCTTCGATGAAGGCAGTATAATCAAGATCGAGCTTCGCTTCAGGTAAGCTCGCTTGATCATTCAAAAATTGGTGACGCTTTATACAGGATTTATGACGCTTTATGTAAAAAGACTGCTACCGAAAACTGAGGGGTTGCAATCAGACCATGATTCTAAACATATTTAGCGAAAAAAAACGCAAAAATGTTTTTTGACTTAGCTACGTCATTTTATGTTATTTCTGGTTATTTACGTACAACATAAAAAGACCTCCCTGATAATTTCATTAATAAAAGAAAAAAACAGTTAAAACTCAAAATCCAGCAATCTACGTAAAACAACGCGCAAAGTACATACGCAAACAATAATTTTCAAACGCTGTTTTCTCTAGATATAATGTTTTTTTCGAAAAATCCTTTTAGATTTAGTTGGGATACTGTACCCCTACCCCTTTCGGCTTCAGTAGACGTCTTTTAACACCCTGTATGTATCAAAATCAAATGTCTCTTCTAAAACTAGAGAAGTAATTCACAACTATGTTTTCCATTTTACACAAACCACTATAGCAACATCAACACAACCACAGTCACAACGGGTGGTAAATTCGTTGCAAGGAACAAGAGGCTAATTAGAACTTGTAAGAGATGGAAGTAACTAACTCTCGGGAACAACTTGGGGCATTAGCGACAGTGTACGAGTGGGTTACACAACTACCTGTGTGGGATCTGTACTGTACTGGTATGCATACACACAGATATATAAAACATAGGGCTTACACTACACATACGAGCTGGATCTAAACTGCACGGTGCACGCTTGCGTATTGCAGTTTGTATGCTGTCCGCGTGTACAGCAAAAGGAGACTCTATAAGGAGAACTCAATTCCTTTCACCACACTGTTTCGATGTTGTTTTGATAACTACATAAAAGGCGACGTAGGTACTTAAGAAAGATGCTGAATTTTTTTCAGAAATATTACGAGTAGATTACTCTTTCGAAAGAAAAATATTAATTCGAAAATAGCAATACAAAAAAATCTAAGATACAGATTTATTATTTATTATATTAACATAATTATATACTAGATATTGAAAAATTATATTTTTCTTCATGCGGTTCTCACCCGATTAGTTTATGTACTATAAATCAGCAATTTTGGGCAACAGACTTGCTCTACGTTTACAATTCGAATATGTTTAAAATTATGCCAGCCTCACCCGCACCTTAGATTGTGTTTATGCAAAACGATGCAAACGTAAATGTTTCCAAGATTGCCTGGTGTTCCTGATTGTTAGTAACTCCGATATTTTATGTGTTTGCCGGAGATATTGTGAAAGTAATGTAATTGTTACTTCAATATTTTGAATTCCTGCACAATGCATTTACCTTATTGTAGGCACTAGACTAGTATTGAATACAAAATAGTATTATTATGTTTACCTGTTCTGGTGCTTCAATAGTTGAATCGATACGGGTGAAACTTAATCAATTAAATTAAATTTCAACTTATTCATAAAAACGTCATCATCATCTTAGCCTGGTATCACCCACTGCTAGGTATACACTATATACAGGTCGATTTTTGAGATGGGCCACGGAGGGCAGGTACCTTAACCGTTATAGCTACAGGAAAACGCTCTTAGTAGACCTTCCCTAAATTTTTGAGACATTTTGAACTGCATTCACAGATTTTGAAAAAAAAGTACAGTCAGCGACAAAAATGACAAAACGTAAAAAAATTTTTTGATGGCAATTGATTTAGTTTCATATAAGGATCAAAAGACTCCATGGAGCCATTTAAGGTTTGAGTACTAAAAAAGTCAGAAAGGCACCAAAAACCGAAACGGTTCCTATGTGAATAGGACTATAAGTATGCATATTTTGCCTAAAAACTCACGGTTTCGGCAATGCATAATGCAAGCTAAGAATAAACCTGAATCCAGATACAGGCAGTCGAGAGGCTGTGGAAGATTAAAGACAGCGGTATGAATACGAGCACGAGATTCAGAAGAAAACGAAAAAATACCTTTACGTAAAGGCTTGTGCGCTGTCACGTACACTGTGTTCTTATTTAATCTTTTTGCCGTCGAGGTTTTGAGTTGAACCTTTTGATTCCGCTCAAATATCCTCGCATTGTGGAAATAATTATGGTGTTGGACAGAAACTGCTTTAAAAAGTTATGTGAGCTCTAGTTTTTTAAATATATAAATTATATCTGCATTGACAAAACTTATGAAAAGCTTTCTAATTATAAAAAAATATAAATAAAACATTAATAATAAATGTTTATGATTGTTGATACCGACGCCATTAACATTATTAATACGGATTCACGATGCGAGAACCATAAAGTAGAACAAACGAGAGAGGCGGGATACTTTTTACCGCCTGAGCTCCCATAAAAATGAAAGCTCTGAATTAGCTCGATTCTTTGTCACCCCTTTTTGAACAACCCCTTTAAATTTTTACTACTACCGTCTTTGTCTAACAATAACCACTACATTCCCATCCGTTAAACTGCATCAAGGAAAAACAACGTGAAACTGCTCGAGATGAAACGAGATAGAACAATGTACATGCAGTAGTAGCGAGGACAGAGAGAGGCACACGTAGTAGTAGCCATGGATGCGTACTTTCTACTGTGAGAGAACGAGAGGCGCAAAAGCTCTCGTGCGCGAGTGAGAGAGATATAAAAATTAACCAACAGAGGGGAGCGTAACCGAGCTTCAAGCGGGGTGGTTAGTCTGCATTCGACCGCGCTGGCGGCAACGACGGCTCTCGCCCGCATCGTCCGCCGGGTATCATTCGAACTGTGAAAAATAATTTTCAAGTGCGTTCACGACTTCAGTTTTGTGTTGAATTTCAGTTTTTATTGATAAACCACTACGTCTACAATTCGTATTACGGGTTTTGTTACTAAGAAAAATCTTTAAGGCGTCATTGACAAATTATGTGTTTGTGACGAAAAACTTAGAGCGGATAAGAAAACTGAAAGGAAATAAAGAAGACGTTATGCGATCTACGCTTATGTCGATGTGCCGGTTATGATACATTCGCCGATTTGATAGACATTGGATTGCTACGAGGAATACCAGAGAAGATGTGTGCCAAAATGTTATTGTTTAAGTTTTCGTTGACTGTTATTGCTTTATGGATTGGAGTGTCGGCTGAGGAGGAGGTTTCATCTCCACTGAGGGTGGCACAGTGCAGAGCCACATGTTTGCAAAAGGTATGTATGATGACCACATAAGAATTGATCATGAACACCTATTAATACCCTTTCAAGATTAAAACCATACCAAATCATAAAAGTAAGCTGTTGTACCAATTAGCTTTATCTAAATTACTACTACGTTGGTACAAAACATCAAAGACGCTCATTAATCAAATATATCAACAAATAAATCAGACCTAACTGTAGACATAGCCTTCCTAATTATAATAGATGTAGAGACCTCAACCATGTTAATTTGTTCCTCAATCAATCTCAATACAGACCGTGTTAGAGGCGGCAGTGACAAAATGACTGGACACAATGAATTGACAGAAATGGGTTTAATTAAATTAATTCCATTTACAGTACTCTATTTAATTAAACAGGAGGAATAAATTGATTAATTTGTACCATTTTACAGTTAGCATTGTGAAGCTTTATCAATGGAATTAATACTTAATAATTATTATTATTATCGTACACAATGTACTACATTCTATGTACCAAAAGTAAAGTGTACTTCAATATATTGAATAGGAAACTATTTATATTTTGCCGAGTTTAAGTTTCGGAATGACAGGGCAAGGAAAAGCTGACGCTAGGCCTATTTTTCTGCTCGGCGGCACAATCATGTTGTGTCGTTTTCGGATGCTTTGTGACATCGATATTGTTCATGAGTCTCGGAATTTGTTCATTTTACATGAATGCCACCACTTTCAATACCGTACAATAATATAACAAGAATGTACTTACTATTGAGTATTTCCTAAGTGTCTAAGCTAAATGAGGTGTCCATCAAAATAATTGTACACATCAGGTCATCAGTTGAATGACTTCATCGAATACACTAACTAGAACTTACACCTATAGCTGACATAGTTATAACAAATTATGTCACTAATGAAAGCCATCAATCACTCAGCACAATTATTGTTAGTTGGTAAACTTTATCTAGCCGATAAGGGCGATTTATACTACCAATATTTACATATAGTTTTATCGGAACTGGTTTGTTTATCCAAGTAGGAACAGGTTGCTGGTTATCGGGATTCATCCATAAACAATTTGTATCGTATCCTTTCTAAATTGGAATATAGGTACTTATTTTTATTTACCTGCAGTTGGATTGCACTATAAATTCAGTTAAACAAATTCTATAATAAATTATCGGCATCGTTTAACAATTTGAAGAGAAAACAAACGCTGTCTATAAGGCAGTTTATCATTATGCTTACAAAACTCATTATTGGCGTCGGCTACTCGGGTTTGATTTCAATAGAACTATAAATTAGTAATGTCAGCTGCATTAACTAGCTTTATTGTGATTAAATTACGTCCTAGAATTCTTCTTTATTCACAGACTTGGTGAAGTTAATAATTGTTCTCTTGGAGTGTATTAAACTATCAAAGTAAATTTTTATGCATATAAATATAATAATAAATAAATAAATAATGCTGGACTTTTCACACAGCATCATCTAGCCACACAGTAAGCAGAGCTTGTGTTATGGGTACTATATGACTGATATACTACTTATACACTTTTGTTTGTAAATACATACATATTATACATAGAAACACCCAGACCCGAGACAATTATTTGCAAATCATACAAACATTTATCCCGCGGCGGGGATCGAACCCGCAACCTTCTGCGTCCCAAGCGGGCTTTCGCCCACTGCGTCACAGAGGTCGTCAAATAAGTAGGTACATACTTATTTAGTACCTATATCACCTTTTATTTAATTCCATTTCGATTACTTTTTAGTCGTTAATAATTTTAATATCAAAAAGTAATTAATTTTGTCCAGAAAACACTCTTGTTATGTAAAGAGGACAGCTTAAGTTATATACTATCAAGCTAAGCAGATCAAATGCGAATTAAATACAGTGGCTTTCTGTGAGTAAACTTTTAATCTCCCAAAATCAATATTATTACTCAAACAAATATTATTCTATAAAAACACCTACCTTTGTCAACTCTATTTATTTTTACCTAAGATCAGGTAAATCACGTACCATTTACCTATATCACTTCAAAAATCGACATCTGCTGTGATCCTCGAACGTGATCACGCATTTCGTTTTTTGCTTAGAAGCTTTTAGTGGGCAATTTTTGACCTACCTGCGATGCTCACAATGCTGCCTTTTAGTTTTTTATAATTCTGTAATGGAAGGATGTGCGTGACGTTCCTTGGGGCGGAAGGATAGGTAGTTATTCCTTTGTGCACATTATTAGGGTATCATTAGAAAAATGCGCAAATACAGTCTAAATACTGACGGTATAATTCGATATAGTTTTTGTAATATCCCCCTCCGGATATATGCTTTGAGGCCATTTGTCAGTTTTTTTTATATATTTTATAGTTTTTTTGTATGTGGTTTATTTTTTTCCTTTATAAGTATAGCTAGTATAGATTGATGTTACTTAATTATTTGAATTAAAAATGTACCTAGATAAAAAACCCAAAGTAACCCAGACCCAGTAAAACAATAGCTTTCTCAAACAACGTCTCGTGGGCAACTGGCAGTGTCGCCAGAAACGATTTTCTTTCATTGTATACCAGTCATTTGAACATGGACATTTTAAATACATCGCCGAGCTTTTTTTCATGTCTACATTTTGAATAGTTCCTTTCTTTTTTGTTTTTTCGTTGGAAAAATGCCTCCCTCAATGGCAAAGCAGACTTTCGGTACACGTGATGAATTTTAAAAAGTCCCTTAAATGCCAAGTTATAGATATGGTTATGACTACATTAGGCTTGTAAGTTGACTTGTCATGTAAATTTTATGTGTCGTTTCTTTTCCCGAATACGTCTTGAATACTTTCATGTGGGAAAATTGTTACGAGATGTGTATGCTCAGAATTAGAATGAGGATCATTATAATACGTTTTTATTGAAAACGGTTGAGTTTGCCTCTCTAAAATACTTACTTTCTTTAAGTATGTCATGATTTGTTAGGAATGTCGTAAAGTAAATGTTACTTTTTTGTAAGATTCAAAAACTCAATATTGGGACTGGCAAAGCGTTTTACAACCTAACGGAATACTTGGCATTGTTTCAACAGAATTGAATCAAAAGATTTTACAGCTGCAATTTGTAAATCTAAATGGCGAAATTGCAAAATATTTCTGTGTAAAGCCGTTTTAAAAAACCCTCACCTTGAGACCCAAAACATTGCAAAAAGGAGCCCATAAAGAACATGCCGGGCGATCTCGAATAAAAATTATGATTAGAAATTTAGGAACGTTTCACCTTCCCTTACGGTCCCTTTTTGAAGCGGCCACTCGACACAGAGCATTATTATTTTATCGTTGTTCGGCCAAGCCCGAGAGGTAGGATAAAAGAACATCTCAAGGTTTCGGATGCACGTCCTCGGGACTTAGAAAAAATAAACGAGTCCACGCCGAAATGACCTGCGTTTTTTGTCCACGATTTGTTTTCGTTTTTGTTACATTTGAGTTCATTTGGAAGTAGCCATCATGTGTCTGTTGCTTACTGAATTAACTTAAATTGCTTTTGTTTTTTGTGTTCAAGTAAATTGCTTTATACTCGGCATTCGTTTATTATGTTAAATGCATTTTAGATGTTTTAAACCTTGCCATTATTGGCACTATTTTACATTATTGAAACATCGTTAACTTTGTTTCACCAAAAAGTAAATCTAAAATACTTTTGTTATAAAAGATAAACATGATTGGTAAAGAAAAAATATAGAATTGATTACCACAGATATTGTAACAGTCATGGAACTCGACCAACTGGATACACATCGCCTTACACGAAACCCATAAACTGTGCATCCGATTGTAGCACTTATTGCCGTAAAACAAATAAATTCCAACCTTATCTAAAATCTCCAAGAGTAACCCGAAACCGTAAACATGCTTTGAGCATATAGTGTTAACCATTCACTCTAGCACTGAACGAATGAACAAAAGAGTGTCTCAGTAGATATTTCTCACTACATCGGTGAGATGTAATCAGAGAAGACGACGTGTCGCGCTTATTTATGTATGAGCAGGGCGCGGACGAGGGTGGGCCAAACGCGTTGGATACAAACAGAATAATATTGATGACACTGCGCTACGAGGGGTCATGAATCATTAATCGTCTTCTCTCGTATACGGCTCTATTACAACTGCTTTACCGGATAAGCTACCCTTCACGAGGCTCGACGATTGCCTTTTCTACAGCACCACATAGTGATGCTTAGAAAAACCCATAGACTGCGTTTCAGAAGAATTACTTATCACAACGATCCTTGCTATAAAATAAAGCAATATTTATGCCTGCTTTACGTGTATAGTTAGTTATGCGATTCCAGACGTTGATAGAACCAACTGCTCTCATAAACTCTGACTAAGACAAGAGATATAAAAATCTGTTTTTTAGTACGCACTTGCAAGAATTGCATATTGTCAAATGAATACCTATCAGTACATATATACTAACATTTGATAAAAGTGCTATATGACAATAAAAGAAACACGTCGTTACTAGAAATTACACGACGTTCCGTTATACGTAAACTTGATATAAAGCTTGGTGTCACGCGATCCAACGATAAAGCACGCTTTGGTCAGAACTGAGTAAATTTGGGCACAGACTGGGTTTCGAATTTAACAAACACTGATAACTGGTGCATTGGTGATAAGAATTTCACATTCCATGGCATGAATAAAATACTTTGAATATAAATTAAACACACTAGTAGCTAAATAATAAATTCTGTCATTTTCCTACGAAGTTCAAAAATGTTTAGGTAGGTATTACATGAAATTTGTAAATTTGAATACCTACTATTAGATTTTAATGTTTCATATTTTTCAAGCTCAAAGACAATAAAATCCAAAAATAAAAATGAAAAATTGTAAACCGTTCAAACGCAATCAAGGCCCTGGTGGTCTTAAAAAGCAAATAGAAAAAAGACGAACAATGACAAAACCAAACCTACATTATTTCAAGTCTATTGATGTCAAAGCGCAAGGAAAAGCTCGACTTGTTCTGATAAATGATGTGTCCGCTACTGCTACACCACTTCGCTTTTAATCCTCGGGCCACCATTGTGTTCGCGTCCAATTTTTGACACAAACCGTTTTCTTCCACAAGAACACCTTCCATCTGTGCCTACACTGTACAAGTTTAATATTACAGAGTTAAAATATTTACTGTATAATAAACTATTGTTTTAACGCTTTAAGACATAAAATATTTTTATTTTTCATTTAATTTTAAAGATTGTCTGACATTTAAAACTTTGTTAACAGCTTTTGTCTATCGTTGATACGAGTAGAATCGTTTGGCTCTTTAATTAATGAAATCTAGATTAAGTTTATCTTAGCAATCACTTAGTTAATGTTTTGAATTTGTCTTAGAGTTTCAATCTTAAGAAATAAATTACTTTTTGTCATTTATCAAATTACGATCAATCAAGCATGGTTGCTAGCCGTTATCTAATGGTTAGTAGCCGCTTATCTTTTGCTTTAACAAAACTCGACAGATCCATTAAGATATCTTAGGAAATTAAACATTTTCAGATTAATGTTTAAGAGCATGTAGGTGTACGTCAGTTTCAATTTTATGCGTGGGCTTTCACCAGTTTGCGTAAATAAAATACAAGAAGAATGCGTCTACTATCCAAAAAGAATAAAAGGGAATTATTATCAATAATTTTAAGAATCAAAATGTATGATGTCAAAAAATTAAAAACAGAGAGACTCTATTGAGAATTTCAGAGTAGAAAGGCAATTTTAAAGTTAAATCAATTCATTATCCCATGAAGGATAAAATCCTAATATTAGAGGAATATTAATGATGGACAATAAACGGGAAAGCATTAAAAATGAGCGCTCATAAACAAAGAAGAAAATAAACATTGTGGCAATAAAGATTACAAATTATGAAACTGTTTATCAGTTTAATGGTTATGTGAGGTCGCGAGGCTGGCTTGATTACATTTTAGAGCGAACGCGCACCAACGACTTTCGTTACTTTTTAACTTGCCAAGGAGTCAAAAAGTTTTTATCCTGATATACAGCATTTGGTGTTGGATCCTATATAAATAGGTCGAACATAAAGTTTGTCTGAAACGAAATTTCGGAGTATGTTAAAATGTTTATCGAATAACTTTGCTTTTAATAGTTAGCAAACAAATGAGTTTTCATTCTAGACTTTCAAAATGTGCCCATCTAACAGCTTAACATCATTACTTCCCATGTTTAGTTTTGAAACTACCAAATAGCCCGACGAAAGTGATTAGTCGAGCGGCCAAGTCTCAAAATGAAATTTACGAGCATTAAAACTATCTCCATTTCATCGCAGCCTTCAGGGCTTAGTCTGGTAGTGAGGCAGCTGCTTTTAATCGAATCCCAATCAACTCGGACGATGTAAAACAGTTTGATGTAATATCATCGTGTCCCGCGCATGGGAGACAAAACTCTTCCCAAAAAATCGAACGCGACAAAATTGTTATGTAATTTTTATCTCAATTGAATTTTGTATCAAATTCTTAATACCAAATTTTTTACTACACGTTTGTATTGCCAAAACAAAAGTTGATATTGTTATAGATACTAGGTAAGTTTGTTATTTATAGGATAAGGAAACTCGCACGTTAGTTTCGTTGACTGGAATTTTATGACCCTAATAATAAAATCATAAAGCTTTAATTAACTAAACAAAGTTAATACGTACTGGGGCTAATGTTATCTACTTCCCTCATAAAGATGTCGCTATAGTCATTGTGAATGTTGGTTATGTATTTCTCTGTCAATTATCATCGGTTGAAGAAACACTGTTTCTTACTAACTTCACTAATGAGCTTTCATGACTCAGTGAAACTTACAATGACCAAAACGTAAACATGGAATTCTTAAGAGGATTAAGGAAAGGTCTTTCTACCTCGTTTGGTTTTTAGAGTAAGGTAAGGTGTTATTTATTGTGTCCCCAAGCCTTACCCAAACCATCCCTAATATCCCTATCTTAATCTTCCAAAAGCTATAAAAAAGAATCTTTGGATCTACAAAAATTTTGTATGAAATTGATGGGAGACCTTAGTTTATCAACCAATCAAATCTATAATACCACAATCAAAATTCCTAGAGGTGTCAATACACATAGCGAGTATGTCACTGATTCAGAGATAGCATTATGGCTTATTTATAAAGATCTGTTGATAAAACAGAAGTTTATAACAGTTTAATAAAACGCTATTTGAAAAATTGAAGGTATAAAGTGAATACAAATTATTTCTAAATGAAGCTGATCAATTTGATAAAGTGAATACAAGTATTTGTTAGAAATATAAATTTAGTTCCAAAGACACTTGTCTAGAAAAGAGAACCGTTTATTTATTTTAAAAACAAAATAGCCCTC
Source organism: Epirrhoe tristata (assembly GCA_951394285.1). Classification (NCBI taxonomy): domain Eukaryota; kingdom Metazoa; phylum Arthropoda; class Insecta; order Lepidoptera; family Geometridae; genus Epirrhoe; species Epirrhoe tristata. The sequence goes on along the minus strand of OX596150.1, from coordinate 6,221,659 downwards.
TAAAGTGTCTGTCCATCGAAATCTTTTAAAAATAGCATAAGCACGTAGATAAATATCACTACTGTACGCCACTTCGAGTGTGAAGCGATCACAGGCGTGGGTGCAACACACTTGGGTATTTCTAACAAAAAAATCATGAGACACCCCGTTGTTTCAGAGGTAAAAAATAATGAAATATGCCTATTTATAGCCTTTTTTGTGAAGCTTGGGCCTTGTGTTTATAAATGAACGACCCGCAGTGTTTAGTTTTTTATATAATTCTGAGCCATGTAATATTGTTTGTTTTTGAAAGAAAATAGGTATTGTGATTTTAATTTGCAATGTCACTATTTACTGTAAAAAATAAACTGCCTTTGCCATGCAATAAAAACAGAAATAAACATACAAGACGGCTTTACTTATATTAATTTAAGCAGTCCTAGTAAAATAAAATAAAAAGACAGACATTCTAGACGTTGGAACTTGTGATTATTTTTAAAGTAGCTATTGAAATAGAGTTTTAAATTATCCATAAGTCACTGCCTAATTTTAAAGTTTCGACTCATCTGAGTAAACACGGACGATTGTCAGGCAACGAAGCAAATCGTTTACATGATACTAGTAAAGTGTGTTAGGACTGAGTTAGCTTCTAACATGGCCGTCCTATTACTAAAAAGTATTAGTTTAGCTTTATTGGTAATAGATTCTTCTTCTTTAATTTAAAGTTATACCGTACAACAGTTTTTCATTTATTATTATGTTTCATGTATTACAACACGTAAAACTTACATTTCTTCCTTCATTCTCACAATAATCCTAGTTTCAATCCAGTTACTTACCCAAAATACTCGCATCGTGCCAACCCAACCAGCTTTAGTAGACGAAAATACCATTGGGGTTGTCAAGTCACGAGCAGACGTTTGCATGTCACGGCCAATAAGGGCCATCAATGTTGCGTGCATTTGGCCAAGACATGTGACACTAATTCTGGAATCCTAAAATAATAATGTCGCTACGCTGACAGTAAATTTTTCACGAGCATGCCAATTTGCAACGCAATACTAAGTGAAACCAATAAAGATGCGTAGGAGATTATCTCCTTGAAATATTTTCATGAGCATTGCATAAATCCGCTGAAATTTATGATCGGTAAAAATAACGATTCAATAAAAAACTTGAATGTTTGTTTATAGACATCGATTGAAAATCAAATTAGCTAGTTATTTTATCGGAATAATATCAATTTATCCGTATATTTATTAGCAGACAATACACGACAGTTTTATTATCACGCTCGAGATATTTTAACGAAGTGAACTTGCATCTAAAATAAAAGAGGAACATGTTGGGGCATTTTTTTTGTTCATTGGACACGCCATTTAAGTCGGAATCGTAAATTTTATTGAAATGTCGCAACAGCGATCGCCGCCCGAGATCTCTTGTCTTTGGGGACGAATTTATGCGTAATTCGTATACAAATTGACGTGTTCGGGACGCTCTTTGAAGGGGACTCCATCTTGACGACTTGACGCGTCTTCTGAGTCTTTTGGAATGTTTACGAGATGAACGTTTATATTTCCTGTGAATGTTATTGCCACCACTGCTACTTACACTGACTACTTCATTCTCACCATAATAATATTGAAACAGTTTTATCAACAATTGCGCATATTTAATCGTGTTTGAGATATTGGATAGGCTTTAAGAATGACACCTCAATGCTTATGCAGTCTGATACGTATGGCTTCCTAAGTCGTAAAACGGTATCACCTTACACAATAGCTTCTATTGTCTTTATAAGGAATAACTGTCCTTTCATTTTTCCAGTGCTTCTCTTGTTCTTCTCTCTTTCTCTTTGTTTATGTTACCGTGCTTGTTTTCCTTAGATAAAGAAATCAAGGTACAAAAGTTGTTTTGATAACAATTCGGAGAGTGGCAATCCAAATTTTCACGCACTTTGACAACGACAAAAACTTTGTACCGCTCTGTAAGACAAAGCAATAACTTTTTTAATTTGTGGCAAATTCAATCAATACGAACACGGGAAGTGTCGTAAACACGGTTGAGGTGCACGGCGCCTGCGGCGTGAATGCCACAGGTTTTCTCAACTGCCTCCTGCTGTTCAGTGTTGCCATCTAAACGACTATTAACCACGTTTTACGCGAAGCGCGCCGGGCGTTCCAACATGTTTATTCTTAATTGACTCCTAAATATCGCTGTTTTTGGCCATGAATCGTTGTAATCGGACATATTTATTTTAAAACGTAGAAGCACAACTTTAAGTGAGTCATTTATACTGAACTTTATAGCATCGAAGTTTGAAATAGGTCGTCGATACAGTTTCGTCGCTTAATTAATGCGGGCAAAACAATAGGCGCAAGAATAATATATCTAAAGCGTTTCCTTTGTGAGAGCGAGGACGTTTCTGAGCAAGTTCTGAGCTTATCTGATGTCGTAAGGATCCGCGTGGCTCCAACTGCGTCAGGCAACCGTTGTCTTTACCTTATCAGCAAACTAAATAAAAGCCCCTTTCCTCCTAAACCTCACTCATACTCACTCTGACCTCGGAGTTCGTTTATCGCACGTGCGTGACATTACAATAATTCTTTTTTACCGGACATTTTGTTTCCACATAAATTACTCAAGCTTTTGGCTACCGAAGATCTCATCGGCATCACTACATTCAAGCATTTCTTTTTATTCAGATACATTTTGCATTCCGTCAGCTGTGTATGCTCATTGTCTCCTCGCTTAAATAAAGAAAAAAATATTCGCACTGTCTTCTCGCCCACGACTTTATGTGACGTCAAGTTTGGAATGAAGTATTCCAGCGAGCAGTCTTTACGCAACGTCGACTCAAGTTGCATAAATTATTTATTTTTCTTTTCTTTTAATTATATGGATATGGGTACATACATTCTACATTCTTGTTGGTTTTTCTTTTCATTCTTATTTAAACAGAATCTGCATAATTGCGCATTGATATAGCGTAACTGTAGTTGTAACCGAATGTCATTGACTCCGTAGTGTGGTAACATTACTTATGTATTAGTGGTTTGCATTCGACAGCCACTTCTAATATTCATAGTCACGTTTGAATCAGCACGTTTAGCTACGTGCTTTGTTATCTAAAGGATACTTTCATTCATGCTTTCTTTTAAGTATTCAAATTACAGTATACTTTGTAGTTGCTAGTCCTATTTGTCCGTATTCGTGAAACTTAACATGCAAAGCTTCTTCCTCAATGACCACTAATGCCAAATTCAAAGTTCCCTTACCCAACACATTATTAGCAGAATCTACCCGACGTGACCGAAGTAACAAGTGCCTAATCTACTTAGTGGTCACATCGAGGTTCGATGTCTCATGAAAATTAGATCCTCACTAAGTGAAGTTCACTCTTTGCTCTGTATGCTTAACGTAGTTCAAAGGGGTTTTTGTGTTGCTGTTATTAGCACATTTGCATTTTTTTATATCTACGGCTTTGCTGGTGTCTGTTGGTGTTTAAAATGTATTTTTTTGTGAACACGTATGAAATCATTTAAAATGTAATGAATACTAGCCTGTAGCATGCCTTGTGTGTGTACCTATTCTGTTATTGTTTTTGTGTCATACTCAAATCATTGTGTAAACTTATGTCATCTTTGTGTAACTATACATATCTACTTTATTTTTAGTTTGTTGTGTGATTTGAGAACTTAGTGTCTAGTCAAACTTTTTTTTTATGATGAATGGGTCGGCTCTTGACCTCAAACTTACACAGGCAAGAGTGAGGTCTACGATGGAGCGAGCTTACCCAGAAGGTGCCTATTAACTCTCTTCTTAAAAACAATAGGGTCGTAGCTCAGCGGAAATACAGACGCTGGAAGCTGATTCCAAATTTTTGCAGTGCGCATAATAAAAGAGCTTTCGAAGCGCTTAGTTCTAATAGGTGGAATATCAACCAGGTAAACTTATTTTAGTTAAAAGACACTTCCTACCTGAATATGTATTGACTGTTTACTGAACAAAAATATCTATATCTATCTATCTACTCATATTGTAAACCAATATTGACTGTTATTTCTAGCTATCGTAACTAATAGTGTGGTATGAAACGCTCTGAAATAATTAGATTAATAATTATAATGTTTACATTGCTCTAATGTATTTTGGTTTGGAGTTTGATTAATGTTGCAAAAACAGATGTTTCGTGCACGTATTTTGTAATTTGAATTTTCCGTAAGTTAAGCATGGAATATCAGATATATTTCAGACAAAAATAAATATATTGTAAGAACATTTTTAAACATTAAGTACACTGTTTTGTAATAAATTTTACACACTAAAACTCGATTTTTCTTTGTAATGTCATGTAACAAACATTGAGACAGTATCGGAACATACAGGATGCTGGATTTTGAGTTTTAATCGTTTTTTTCTTATAATAATTAAATTATCAGGTAGTATGGTCTTATTATGTTGTCCTAGTAGTAAATAACCGAAAATAACATAAAATGATGTAGCTAAGTAAATTTTTTTTTGCGTTTTTTTTTCGCTAAATATATTTAGAATCATGGTCTGATTGCAACCCCTCAGTTTTCTGTAGTAGTCTTTTTACACCCTGTATGTTTTGTAAATCATTTATTCATTGCTTGTGTATCTCTCCATGATAGCATTTCAAAGCTTTCAAATTTATGACGCGTTAGTGACCTATATTTGGATTTCCATTGAAATTTTCAGCAAACAGTTAAGTTATTGAGAAAATGTGTATCAAAAGCACAAACTTTACGTACACAACAATGAGGGAAAATGAAATTCGATGAAATATCATGTGCCATGTAAACTCTTACTTCTGTTTGTTCTGATGAAATTATTTTGTTTTTATACTTAATACGTTTTTGTTGAGTTTTATGTTCCAAATAAGAAGCAATGGTCATTTAAAGCAGAAGTAATAAGCTCTAATTCTCAATGTTTAACCATCCTGTCTCCTCAAGCCAAGATAACGGTCGCTCGGGTCACTCACCCCAGATGCGATTCGCGCTGTAAATGAGAACTAATCTATGTGTTTTACTATAAGTCGCTGGAAAATAAGCTATGAAAAAGTATTTCAATAATACAACGATAAACAATTTCTAATAGTTGATATGATGCGCCTTATCGAAAACACATAATAACTTCATGGTCTTAGAAATCCGGTTTACTCGTAAAATTGTTTTTAATTTCCGGAATAAAATTGATAATTATTTTTTAATGAACTTATACTGTAAATGAAACGATACTCGGAGTATTATCGTAGATGTTTAAAAGAACATGCAATTTTTTATTAATTCTATGTTTTTATTTTTATATCCAATATTATAGCGCCGACCCTATTTCTGTATGAAACTGTTTTATTATAGTCGTTGGTATGTAATATAATAATAAGGTTAGCACCACGCCATACGCATACCTACCTAGTGTAACGACTTCCTAAGTAGCGTCAGTCCGCACATACTGATTATGTTCCACATTGTAGTTATAATAACAGACGATTGATGGTTTCTGCATTCCACAAGCCGTCCAATAATTTGATTTATACCCAAGTGTATCGTACAACATTATAAAAAATATACATACCAAATGCAGGAGCAGTATTTGAGATAGAAATAATAGAAATACATTTCTAGAATTCTGTCGCTGGAGAAATATCTGTTTTGAAATTAACTGAGCGTATGTACGTAGACAGGTTTATAAGTTACATTTTAACATAAAATTTACACAAAAACCCACTTTGATTGTCATACTGCAGCTTATGATAAGGATCATATTATTCGGTTTGCCAAAGTACATTCATAGATTTGGCACTTCTTCAAAATAGTTGACCTCGTTCATTTAAGTGCTTTTGGTGACAGAGATAGCTTGCATATATGATAATAAATCAGACTTTTAATAAACAGTAGGTACATCTATTCACAGAAGATTAATGGTGGTGAGCAAAAAGTTCAAAGACTTCAAAACTACTTACCCCTATAAATGAGAATCTTTTCAATTCAAATTCAATTATACACAACTGCCGCTTATTCGGTTTAACTTAAAAATTAACAACTAAACTGTTTTCTTTGTTGCAGGTAATTCGTCAACAGGAAATCTGACTTCCGCTGATTGTTGCCGAAACCGCATGAGAAGTATGAATGGACGAGAAATTCATTCACCTCGGGTGATATAAATTTGTCCCAAATGTGTTACTCTCATAATAGCACCTTGAAAGCATTCGCAAAACATTCCGTATACATCCGAACCATTCTTTTGATATAGGACGGAAATCGGCGGAATTGAAATTGGCTGCGTTCCGGGACAATGTAACTCCGCAACCCACAAATAAAACTGCGCCTATTCAATGTTTGGCAAGCGTTTTCTAGGATCGTTTCAATAAAAGTTATTGTATTGAAAACTGACAATGGGTGGCACAGGAAGTGATGCGAACGCGTATTGAAGCAAGTGGACTGTTTATAATTTGTTCATTGTGAACGTGTAATGGAACGCCCGCGCCCGCTTGCATTGTGTGGACGCGCGTCCAATGTTCGTTTTCCTAAATTGGCTTTTTACATAACACCTAGCGAACTAAATAATTTGGGAGATACAATGTGGCGACTTTAAAAGCAAAAACATTTCCTGTCACAAAATATAACAATACAAAACAGGACTGAAAATAAAGTGACTAGGTTGATGATGAAGCTAACATATAATTTAAACCAGTGCGTTTGAACATAAGGATGTAAGCTCTGATAATATAAATAAACAATTTCTAAGAACCCTTGTTATCTGCAGTAGTCAGATTACAATAGCTACCGCCACAATGCACGATAACTAATCGCATTACGTCTGTTAATAATTAATTCACCGATATTTCATACCTCATGATTGACTTTATCTGAAGTTCTCATCTCTTTCTGATGCCACAGTACAGTACCGAAACCACTTAGCACAGACCCCTCTTCTTGCCATAAATCTTCAGCGTCCTCCAACAAATAGTAGTCATCGAAAAGGTCAATGTCTATTGGTGATGTTTTATTATCGGCTCGCGACTTGAGACCTCCTAGTGGGTCAATCGTTAACTGTTTATGTGATTTTTATTGCCTTTTGTAAACTACGAGTACATTAAAATACTCTATTAGAATTCAAAACATGTATTTTTGAACTTTACGATCGCTTAGGCCCATTGCTAAATTATTTTAAGTGTGAACGTTCTAAATATTAATTTATTGGTTTTGTGGAGTGCATTTTAAGAGAATGGTTTTTCTTTTCATTAATTGAATCGATAATATTATGCAAAATGAAAAAATAAGAAGTCAAAAAGTTGTATCTGCATAATTCATAACTCTTATATCTGTAATCAAACTCTGTCGAATTTCAAATTCAATTTATTCATAAAGCGTATTGCGATACGATTTTAATCAATACTTTTCCCTCATTCATTAGATCTTGCTGTATTTCCATCTAAAAACTTGTACCTCCAACCGGTCTTACAAGTCCCCCGAATCCGGGTTTCAATTCTTTCGAAATTACGGCCTCGCCTCAGGGTAATTGGAAAACGCAAGGGGAATATGCTATTAAAATGTCATTTAGGAGAATACGAGCCACTTATGACTGACTGAAAATGAATGTTTCATCTTATTGCAAGCTTGAGACATTGTATGACATAACTTTTTAATGTACTTTGGAGTGCTTTTAATGACATATAATTGGCCGTGCTGCAATTTTAAATTCAATTCCACAGGACCTAGTCAAAAGTATAATGAAACATTATAATTTGGTATTGTTTTATCCCAGTAAACATTTGTGTCAAGTGCAGCAAAGGAGCTTCTTCAAGAGCCACTTTTATAATCCTTTTACCATACTGGTTCGAAAGAACTATAACTAAGAACTATACTAGTTACCTAAAGAAGTAATGGATCAAATTGACTTGTGTTTAGCCGATATCGAAGTTGCATTCTACGCACATTTTAGAAGATTAACCTATAGCCTGATAACTAATTGATCCGTTGACCTATCAATTAAGCCTCGTTAAGAAAACATTGGGTTTGCTTAATGTTCGGTGATTAGTTTGCATAAGCTCCTAATCATAACCTGAAGCATGGTTGTCATGCAGCTTAAGGTAATTTGCTACTCTATGGTTCTCCATTTTTGTAGACATTCGTCTAGGTTGTAATATATTATGCTCTATGAAATATCAAGATTTTTTTCAGCATGACTAATTTAGAAAATTGTAGCACTACGGCCTAAGACTCGTTCTCATTTTATCGTATTTAAAGCAAATTTAATAGGCCATGTTTGTGTATATTATAGTGAATGAAAAGATTATTTTTCAATTATGGTTCGTAAGCCGTTATTAAATACTTAAATAATAAATATACCAAGATATCTTACTAAAAGTTGTATTAGTCTAGATAATAAAAATGATTCTCGTCATTTTATCATTCCCCGATCGATTCATTCAGATACAAGTTCTATTATTTCTTTTACGATTGAAATACTTTGAAGCACAGATTCTCTATAGAATATACCTTTTCATTGGCTTCTACAAGCCTGATATAGAATAATAGGTTTACATTAAGGCTCGCCGCGTATCGGGTACCCATCTGATATTTCATATTACAAACTAATAAATCCTTTGCTCGCTCGAAGCCGTATCTGAGATATTCAGTGATACGGCAGGCTATCTTAGGGACCTCGCAGACTGAGTAGGCTTTGAAATAAAGTTTAAGCATTACTTTGAAGGCCAAGTTTCAAAAACTGGACCAAAAATTTATTTGATTACTGTTACATATCAATTGCATCAAATCAATAAACTAAACTTCTACATCTGTATTAATCAGATATGATTTGCATTTTTGGTGTATTTAATCAGGAACTAACTCTATTCTTACACAACTAGAAAACACTACTGATACAAAAGCACGATTCAATTAGGTTCGTAAAACATTTAAAAAAGTTTTCAGTGTTGAACACTGAAACTGAATGTAACTAAATCATTATCACAGCTACATTACCTTGGCCGTCTATTGCACTTACCTAGTACACTGTCATAAATAATTCGTCTTGGCTGCCGTAGCCATGTTGCCCAGTGCGTGGTGGGCCTTATAGCCGGGCTCAATGCAAGCTTGGATCAGCCTGACAAATGGTCGACTGTGACGTCATAGAATCGAAGCTTATCGTAGAAATATTCAACCTCGCTATTTAATATTTATCCTTGAAAAGATGGTGTGAGAATTTATAGATTTACGAGCAACATTACAGTCAGTTGTTTGATATACTTGAATTTTAAGAACGTTTTTTTGAACGATTTGAAATTGATCAAATTGTTTTGATTTTATTTTGGTTCAATGCTTATTTCTGGTCCACAAACATCAAACCATCAATGCAAACCATCCTCTCAGCTTAATCAACCTGGCGCACAGGAAAGACGACGTCAATAAGTGTGGAGCTGACTAAGCTGCGGGTTTCCTTACGATGTTTTCCTTCACCGTTATGAGATCGTGTTGAAGTACATGTAAATTTTTCGAAACGAAAAATCCAGTGATGCACAGCCGGAATTCGAACCCATGACCTTCGGATTGAAAGTCAAGGCGCAACCCCATTCGACCAACACAGCTCTTACTTAACTTAAGAATCCTAAGCTCATAAATTATGTACTTAAGTGCACGGATCTTAAAGTCAGTCAGTCGAATATTAGGTCTAGTTATCTCTTACGCGAAGCAAACTCTATCCAAGTCCACAATCCAGAGAATTAGGCTGATAGTTACTCCACAGATAAGACTAAGTATACACGAGATAAATCTCTAAAGCGTTTGCTTAGCCGCTTTTGTTTTTATTGAATAGACCAAGCTTCGCGGGCTTTAAACCTCAAGTTAAAATATCTACTTTACTAAGTTTATTTCAATAAAATTAAAATGAATTTATTGTTGTGTTGTATCAAATAGATTTGTGCGTTTCATTTCTATGATCAGTGTATATACTCGTAATATTTGAGTCGTGATGACGCGTTACGTTAAACTTTAGTAAAGTATATAAAATTGCATAAGTGCAACATACTTCTAGAGCGTCAGAACACATCCTGACACAATTTAATTCCGGCTTCATAAGCACGTGTTCACAGTTTGACAATAGCAGCTAGCTATGATTTATTTTCCGCATTTCTGAAGACTGGTATTCATATAAACTTTCACACTAAACTTGCTTATAAACCTACTTTAGTCTTATCCTAATCTATAAACCCAGTGCTTTAATTACAAACACTGGTAAGTACAGTAAACTCGAAACAGTTCTCTGTAGAAACATTCAGAGCTAGATAAGAGCTTAGAACTGCAGTGATGCAACCTACCCTACATGGCTTAGCGCTTCTTAACACACATCTGCAGTAATAACTATACGTCTATACAAGTAGGTCAAAACTAAATAAGTTTTGTACCTCTATCCAATATTGAGTGATAAAACGGTAAATTATTTTAAGAATCGTACATTTTGCTTACTACGTACATAGTACAATATACGTTATTACTGAGTACCTATATGAAGAGCTTCGCTATTGTTAGTGCTATGACGCAGATTGTCTTCATCTATCTCTCTCCAATGGTAAGCTATACGTACGACTTATACGGTACCTAAAAGATCTCATCACTAGCACAATTCAGTCTCATCAGGAACTGAAAAGCGTTTTTATCAGTACGCTATCGAGTATTTTAATTATAAATTACATAAATAAGCTATTACCACCACAAATGCTGCGGTCGATAGCGTGACTGTGCGACAAAGAATCAAAACCTCTAGCACTTGAAGCTAGTTTTATCGAACAGATAGCGAGTCCGACATTTTATATTAAGCGCCGTATTATCATCGTAGGAAACTCCAATTTTTTTGTTCTTAGCGGAATTTCATAAAATGAGACGATTGTAAAAAAAAAAATGTGTTTAATTTTTCAAATGTGTTGTTGTTTTGCATTCACAAAATGACCTCACAAATTCCTGGATATATCAAAAGAATAACTACAACCTTCATAGGTATTGAAACTTTTCTCTGAATATTTGATAGTAACCGATTGCTAGCAATGAGATTACATCATAAACTGATGCTAAGGCTACAGGTAGCTTTCCGAAGCCTTTTCTGTAAGTAAATTGGATACCAATCGAACCGTGACGATTTTGTAACAAAAAAATCTTACCCTTTCTTGAGTTCACGTAACACTAGGCACAATCGGGTTCTGATTTTGGAAAGTTATATTTTGTAAGCAAAGTATTCTTTGTTTAGCCACGATATTCGTGGACCTTTTCAAAATAACTTTCGAACTTGTTCAGTATTTGGATTGTAAATTATATTGCACTTACAATCCTTTCACCACACTGGTTCGAAAGAACTGGTGACACGACAAGAAGATTATCGAGAATTCAAAAATCTCTCTTAACGTAATACTAGTTCCTTTGTGAAGTGAACATGCTCATACATATCTCAGTCATATTTGTGTGCAAGTCATATTTTTTACTTTGTTTACTCTCATTGTTATATAAGTTCTTGAAACTTACGCGCCCGCCATAAATGTATAATGGAATTCTGAAATGAACGTCATCGTTGTGAGGCATGCCATAAAGAGTCATAGATGAATCGTATGATTTTGTAAAGATAAGTCTACAACCCCCAGTTATTAGCACCTCCATAAAGCTAAGCTACAAAGCGTGCTGTTAAGATTTATCGCACAGGGCGAGTGGAACCATCACCGTAAATATCTAAACGCTCCTTTGCTCCTTTCTATTGATTTACGAGTAGCTTTTAAAAGCTTGCTTTTTACAAAGCAACTTTGGCCAGTTGTTTCCAACTGTCTGCAACATCTGGGCATCTTTTCTTCAGTTTTTACTCTCTCAAACTTTGTCATATTAAACTTTGCCTCTAAAATACTCTCTGTAGATACTTAGGTATGTTTATATTTTATCCTAGATGAATTTACTACAATACTTCATTTGTCTTCTCTTTATTTTAGTTCTACATTTTGACGTGACTACGTCTTATAATTCGATAGAGCCGGCTGCACGCACGAAAAAACATGACGTCATGAGGCGTTACCTCGCTCTGGGGCGTTCCATGTAAGGCTTGCGCAAGTGCAAGCGAGAGCGCGGAACGAGCGACAAAGAAGCACAATCGGCCTTTGCGTTGTCACGTTCAACTATTGTCAGTAAACCGACTTTACAGACAACCATTTTTTTACATACAAGTTCAAACGGTTTGTGTTCAATTTATCGGTTCGACAATCAAAACTTGAGGTGCCCACAACAGAAGCTTAACATTTGATAGGTATATGCGATGATACAAAAATATAAAATACGTCCAAGGTACGCTAAGTATGCCTTCACAATGCCAAATAAATTACCCGAGAGATTGAAGAACAAACAGACATGGACATATGAATAGTACACTCTCAGCGTACTTTATTTTATTAACGAATTGAAAATTCTCTGGTGCACACATAAATCCTTATTAATCCTCATTTGGGAGTCGATTCAATAAGCAATAATGAAAAGCAATACGTGGAGCTATAATTCTCGAGGCGCTCTCTTTAGTAGTGGATAATAAATCAAACGCTCGGTTCCTTGTCATCGGCGCTGCAATATCAAAGCTCTTTGGTAATAATCCGACTATTTAAAATGTCCAATGCTTGACAGGACTTTCTGTGAGTAGTTGCGCCTACACAATCCAGCCGGTTGCTGGGAATAGGGCGGGCATTTTGTATTACGGTTACTGGTACTATCTTCATGTCAGTTTATTTAGCTTAACACTAACTTAATTGGCTATAAATTAAGCAGGAACTTCGCTAGTCAGCTTTAAATATATCAGGTTGTTGAATTTGCGTATCGTAACTAGGTAATGGTTATAATTTATGTTAGTTAACTGTATAATATATAGGAATATTGTTTAGTAACCAACGGTTCGCTCACTGATTTTCAATGCTTTAAATAATGTATCCGTTTCAAATTCAAGCGATTCTAACTCAGCTGGAATGACAGCTTTATAACAGGCCACAAATCGGGACAGGGTGCCTGTATCGGAGCTGACGACATGTTTTGCAATGTTCCGTTTACACGAGACTAGTAAAAGTGACAGAGACTATTATTTTCATTGGTAGAGTAGAATACTAAGCAAGTAGGTATATTGCTCATGCTCTTACTGGTATAACATTAACACAGCATTGTCTATACGGAATGTCTACTTAAATCTTGCCACAGTTTGTCAGTAGAATAAATTACTTACTTATAAATAATTACTTTTATAATTTTTTTTATACGATATGTATTCTATATCACGTGTAAGTTTTTCTACATAATTAATTTGTCCTAAAAAACCCAAGGTAATAATAACCTAACTTAACTTATAATTATGTCAAAGGCATTTGTATAATTTTATAACCAAATCTTTCGACTAGGTACTAACCTCACACGCAACCTCTAAGCTAAAACAAAAGTCAACCGGTTGTAATGACAATGTAGGATGAGCATGTAGGATTAGTCAGGAACGAAGGCACTCGTATGTGTGTGTTTGAACAAGTGTACACGCATGTAGTGTGTGTCCCCTTGTACCCACTTGTTTCTCACGCATTTGTCCCAGCCCACTGTTGTGCAAGGCAGGTGGAGTCATTACTAGAGTACCTAAGTCTATGTACGCCCTAACAATCACTAGGGTGGTAACTTTAGAATGATATGTAGGGAGTACAGTCATAGGAGTACTGACTACTAGATAGTTATTTATAGTTTTTTTTACCTCTATTTAAAATCCATGGTTTTCATTTTACATATTTTAATTTTTTTAAATTTATTATCACTAATGATAATCATGCGTATGCAGATTGCATCTAATCCTCTTTGAATTTCTAAGTAAGTAATTTACATTTTGAATGGAGGCACTCCGCCTTCGTTAATATGGCTAGTTCCTTCACCTAGGAGGGATTACCTCACTTTACAAGCTCCTGTTTACCCTTAGGGAGAGGAAGAACTTTATGGTGTGTGTCCCACTCCTGTAATTCTTTCAGCCTGTTTGTTTTGGATTAAACGCATGTCTTTGCTTTTAGCTACTGTTTACTCGGCCGCCTACATAAATATTTGTAAAAGAATGCGGCCATTTACTTACCCGGTTATGAACCCTTTAATTGCTCTTCTTATTTTATGCTTTTGAAATATGGCCTTTGATAAGTTTAAGCTCCGCCGCTCCCGTCGTAAACGCAATCGTAAAAAACTCGTGCGCTCCAGATTAGGCACAAAAATAAAAGTGTAGCTTTAATCTCATTAGACGATATTACATTTGATATGGGTCGGATTCTCATCAGCGATTCTGATCAATAATGCCTCAGATTGTGGGATCTGGGTATAAGTGTTTCGTGCAACTGTACATTCGGATACTAATGATATCTCCATTGTTCACGATTCTGATCGATAGGTACGCTCGTGAGCAAAATACTTTGTCCGCATCAGATATTGATATTGTCCGGGCTGACGTATCGTGTTCATCGTACAGACGCGATGCTGGGGCCTACTTACGATTCCGTGCGGTGTTTTTTGTTCTTCGGAGCTTATAAGTTTGGAGCGAGCATGTTGACTTCGCAACACAATTTACAATGATAATATATAGATTCAGTACGAGTAAACTTTAGTAATACCCGAGACATGGCTTCCATAAAGAGAAATAAACTGATCGCATCGTACTGAAGGTAAGCCGTATAAACGACTCGTCACAACTTAAATCAGATACATGGGCAAAACATAACCATTTCTAAGACGCCTTTACGCCTCCGCTGTACCTCGGTTGCGAGTGCGACTGGTTGCCTGGTTGCAGATAATTTTCGCATTGCGGCAATCGGATTTGGTGTAGATATCGGTTCGTAACGGTCCTTGCATTGAGGTTGCATTCTACGCGATTCCACGCTAACTTGAGTCTTGATTGTGCTCGCTTTATCTCAATGAGACCCCACGCTTCTTCTGCAAACTCAGTTATTGCTTCCCCAAAAGTTTATAACATTTTTTTTTATTATAACAACCATCATTCATCACAGTCTTCTTCAATAAGAAACGAATGAATAATCTCAATAAATTTATCGAACATCTTTATAATATAATAGCGACACAATTAGTTAGGAAGCCTCTGGACAACCAGCGGTCAAACAATCAAAGATATGATTGATTATTCCAATCGAATCACGGTTCGTTACAGCCGCAACCATGCGCACATCTGTCACATGCTTCACAGAACTTGTGAGTCCTACAAAAACAGACAGGCTCTGGCAGAAAAAGATAGACTTATAATAACTTCGTATGAAGGAAAGAGACAACGCTGAATTATATTAGCCCGGACGAATACAAAAATGTCCCTCGACTTGGATGAACTTCGAAGAATTTGGTTTTTTGTAATTTGCTAATCTGAATTCATAAGATGTTATAACTTAAACTCCCAAAGGAAATATGTTTGATTCAGTAAATTCAATTATAGTGACATATTACGTGAAAATGACGGTTATTTTCAAGTCGAATTGATCCAAAATGGTATTTCCATAAATAGTTGTCAATCCTGAGATAAACTTTGGCGGTTTCCACGAAACTAAAGAGAAAATAATAGTGTCTTGTAATCCTTTACCATAAAGGGGAAGATTTGTGAGTGAGCTTACACACAAAGTAGAGTTGGCACGTGTCTTCAGTCGAGGCTTTAGACGGCGATCATTCGAAAATGGAACATTAATAAATCAAGAATTTACCTTAATTGCTAACAAATCTGAACTGTGGCATAATGTTTTATTGAACGCATTTATACTCGTAGTGGTCAAACAAATAAATTGGAAATTTTATAGCTTCAACGAAATATTGTTTTTGGACACCACTAATTCTAAAGCGTTTTACAGTGCTATAAAAAGTGGCCGTTTTATTTTACATAAAGAACTTGAATTTATCGCCGTTGTTTCATCTGTGACAGAATACGGTGTTACCATAAAAATCAGTCTTCGATTTTTTATTTCGTATCGAAGCAGGTATAACAAATCTCTTTAGATATAATTCACCCAATTTTAGATTTTCATGAGGCTTTCTATAAATAAATCAAGCTTAACGCACCGCAACTTTGAAGTTTATGAATATTTAGGAAGATAATCGTTTCAGTGCGATAAGTTCCCATGTACCGGTAGGTGGAAGAAATATTGAAATGCGGACTAGCGGCCACTTAGAGAGAGCCAGTTTCCTCACTGGAAATGTATGCTATTGTCTCCACAGAGATATAAAATACCGATATGACCCTACGACGTCTTCGTTGCAAGAAATATTCAAGGGATACGGCCCACACTTTTAATAGCGGTTACATCATTTCCACACAATGAGAGCGCCTTCCACACCCATTCTCTGTCCGTATGATTTGAAATTATAGCACCGTTTTATTTGCTCTCGGCGCATTTATATGCGGTCGCCGTGCCGCACAATGTGCCACAATATTATATGTTAGGGCACCTACATACATAACGCGCGGCGGCCGGCGAGCGATGTCGCACATGTCGCAACGCAATCGCAACGCGCCAGCACCGTGCTTCACGCGTGTGGGAGCCAGAATGGAACCGTAATTTAATCCTTGATTGTGTTCACATTTAATTTATTCGCTGCATGATCAAATTTGGTACGTGTTTGTGACCATTTATATCAATGTAACGTGAATTTATACAGACACATTAATAAGCTTTCTACATTGGAACTTATGCACAGTTTAACTCCGGTTTAGGCACGCAAGCTCAACAATCGTCACAATTATAGAGCCCAAGTAAATATACACAAGGTGTGCATTGTCTTCGGAATATAATACAGAGCTTTCAATGCTCGGTTTATTAGCATACGTAATAGCCGCCTCTTTAATTGCGTCAATCTTTTGTATTTAAAATTCAAATTGTTTTGAAAGTTCATCTCTGTTATACCTGGGGTATATCAATCAAGCCATTAAGTTTGTAAAACTTCTTTTAGTAAGTATCTATTGAAGCAGATTTTAACCGGCTTGGTGTAATTTATAAATTTTAAGGACTACGGGATGGTATCATCATAATATAGGCGGTCCGACAGAAAAGCAATGGGTATAAAAACTAAATGATGCTATAATATAACATCAATATAGTAAATTGGCAGGATGCGCTCATAATAGATAAATGGGTCAACACTTTGTTCAACGTATGTTAAATTTTATGGGCTCCTATTACCATCATAAATACGTATAAAATGC
This sequence comes from Epirrhoe tristata, assembly GCA_951394285.1. NCBI lineage: Eukaryota > Metazoa > Arthropoda > Insecta > Lepidoptera > Geometridae > Epirrhoe > Epirrhoe tristata. The sequence goes on along the minus strand of OX596150.1, from coordinate 6,204,445 downwards.
AAATCAGTTCCGACGCTATTATTTATTAACCAAAATATATATTTTTATAAAACTGTATTTTCAAAACAACAATTACAAATACAAACACAGTAAATGATATTCTTTGAGTGAAGTTTCTTTCTGTGAATGAACTGAGCCTTACCTCAAAACATTTTCTCATTGGTAAGTTATTTTATCCCACGTTCTGTTCCACGACATGAGCTAGAGATAAAATTATTGCCATTCGAGAGCAAAAAACGTACATGGACTCGGGCTGATGAAAATTAAAATAATGTTTACCCCTAAAGGTCCTCCAGTACCAGAGAGCACAAACGAGTGTCTATATTTCATGAAAAATTCATAACATGTTCGAGACGTAATGATGTTGATGCCATGTTTTATTGCCAACGGGGACATATTTTTCATTAATCGTTTATTATGATACTACACCATCGAGATTCCAACTATTAAATGCTTGGTCGACAGTAAACTCGCTTATAAATTCATATTGTATCTCCTCTATGAGACGGAATGCGGCTTTTTAGCTTTTAATCAAGCGTTCGACTCTAGTTTCCGATATTGGAATCCTGCTCTGAAATTCCGTCCAATTTAGAGTTTTATTTATTTGCGTCCTTCAATATTGAATAACCTAGTTTTCACTAAGACCCAGGAATGGAGCTGAAATTGAATTTCTACGAGTAAAACCGGACCGGTAATAGAGTTTACCTACTGCAGATCAAAAATAACAACTAACGTACGGGAGAGACAGCGTACACATTCACCGAGCTACGGCGGGCGAGACCAGTAGGGCAGTTTTATTTCCTTTTTAGATATTGGAGAACTTCGAGTCTGATTATATAAAACATTTATTGAGGTCAACGAAAAATAAACTAGAGCTATCGTTCAAGGTTCCTTTATAATAATATCGTCTAAGGGAAACCTCTAAGAATAATATAAGAAAGAAAAAACATTATGCGCATGATTAATGTTATTCTCCTCAACCGATATTAAACATATAAAAAGATTTGAGCATAAAATACACCATGTTTCCCTCTATTTCATGTTCCACCACTCGGTTCAGTGTCTGTTCTGCCGAGAAAAAATAATTTTTTCTTCACCATTTGGCGCGTTGACTTAGATTGTATTTTATCTTTATGCGAAATCATAATTCATTCTGTTTTTGCCGTATCCTCTTACTGATGTAAAGTGTTCAATGTTTTCTTTCTATCCATGATGTATGCAAATGTTCGCACTCACTATTGTTTATTGTCACCGATAAGATGGTATGATTTGTGGTAGACTTTAATTGATGTTCGAAATTTTATGCGTTAATCGATGCTAATTCAAAGTGATCCCAGCGGTGCTACTGAATTTATGCTATTAGACTTTGACTTTGACTTTGAACGTGAAAGTAGGTAACTGATTCCACGGTAGTCTTGCGCAGTTCGTAATTAGTCAATTGATATATTAAGCGGAAACAAGTTGTTTACATTTCATATTTCGTAAGGCATTTATTCCGTACGGAGCTCGGTGACCCCCAAGAGCGCGCGCCCGCTACTCACAAAACAAAATGATAAATGGTGGATCGTCGGTAGTACTAACGCGTTACATAAACGCTGATGGATTGATTGTAAACGGCCGTGTGTGCCCATCGATCGATTAGTTCCTGCCCAGGCGCAGCCTGAGGGCCGACTTTAGACGATTATCTTTAATGGATTTTGGTAAACTTAAGTGTCGGTATGCAGTATCCTGGTCCGTTTTAAAAAATGTAATCCATCTCCAAACCCTAATTTTCCATTTAGTTTAACGGTCCCTCTAAAATAGCTATTAGCTTGTGCTAGGCCGTTTATAATCTTTGAGCATTCAATCGATATTTGAATTTCAATAGAGTTTAGACCTTTGAAAGTTCGAAGTCAAATACGAAAGAATATAATTAAATAATTCGATAAACGTTGTTTGATTAACAAAAGGCTAATCTGCGGCGGCATCTTTCACAAATACGAGGCCACTCGGAGCTACTCGTAGTATGTTTTCAATCACCGTCATTCATTATTCACTCACTTCCCTTTGCAGTTGCCGAAGTGGACTCGTTTTGTTTTGTTTAACTTTCATATTTCAACGGAGTACGATACGCTACTAATAAATATGTGTTTTATTTTTTGAGGTAAATATTTTTCTTAAACGATCTTTCCGTTTGTCTTTCCCAATCAAATTTCTGCTAACAAATAAAGAAACTGAATTCATGTTATCTTTATGGATAGAAGATAGAAAATACTTTATCGTACACCACATGGACATTACAGAAAAAACAAACAAAGATACAGGAGAATATTTAAACCGAAGTACAATGGGCGGTCTTATCGCTGTGAGCGATTTCTTCAGTCGTATCGTCGTATCAGTACAATTATCTTTGATGCTGTGTGAAAATGTCCAGCATTATTTATTATTTATTTATCTTTATCATTTTCAGAAAAGTGTTTTCAAGTAGACAATGAAAATATCAAATTCTCGCTAGGACTGCAGTCATGAATAATAAAATTTGCAATTATATTTTTTTGTTTATTATTTGAAGCAAAGCATGTGTAGATGTAGCAAGCGTAAGTAATCATAACTACCTACACATTTTTTGTTGTCATTAGTTGACGAGAAGTAACACTTCTGAGTTGTCTGTGACGAATGGAGAAGATACGGTTAGTTTCTGTACAATTTTACACAAACATTACATACAAAACCACAACACAAATGAGGTATTTGTGGATAGAAAAATCAGGTTTACAAGCAGATTTGTTTTTTTGTGTATTTTTTTTATTTCAGGCGCTAAAGCTTTCTATTTAGTCTACATTAGCAGTTTTTTTAGTAACAAAGTTAGACTTGTTTTGATACTTATATCCAAACTCAATCAAGCAATCTTCGCTTGACCGCTTCCGTCATAGAATGATCCAAAAAAACAAATTGTGTGAAAAATTACGATGATTACATCTAATAACAGTTGGGACGTGTAGCCGTTTGATGGTCTACTGTTTATTCTGTGGCACATAGATTGGCGTCATTAGCCACGATGATAGTGACCTGTAAATGTAATGTTTTTATGCAGCTTCTATGTTAGATTGTATCCGCTTTCTTCGTAATGTCTTTGTCATTTGTGTTATTCTGAACAAAAGTGATTGCTTTTGTTGTAGAAGACTATTTCCACAAAATTTCTGGTACTACTTGTACAGATATTTCAAACGTATGGCTATTCAATAGAATTGTATATCTTTGATCATGATTATAGATTCATTGAATTGACGCGTCGGGTGGTCTAGCCTTCTCATAACCTCCGTAAAAAGAAAAAAAAAACTGGTTCCTTTAACTTTTAATATAAAAACTGAACGCTACTACGTAAATACACTCACATTTCCTCAGCGTGCTTTCTATTGGAAACGATGGAGCCAAAGTACCATCAAAAATAAAAGTTCACTTTCAAAGTGGCAATGACCTAAAACAGACTTCATCACGACATTAAAGCATTTGACATTTGAGCTACTGGTGCCAGTTCCACAGCACAAATTAAACTGCTAGTTAAGTTTGTTCATTACACTAGCTTCAATTCATTGCATCGTTCACTGATTTTTAAACATTGTATAAAGTCTACGGATATCTTGTGCTTTTATCTGCTACTGCAGAAAATCGATTAATCAGATAACTCAAGATAAAAAACAAATCGTAAACGACTCACATATTTTCCTAGCAAGCTGGAATCAAAGCTAATGTCCTCCAAGTAGAGCCATTACGAGAAGCACGATTACTAGAACAAACAAGCCGTCCTATCTCCCCTGTGCCTCATCTCCGTTCCCATTGGCATATCAGGCAATTAAAGACGGCGGCCCATACGAACGACGGTGAGCAGATGTCTGTCACTTTTATCAAATACATTAAACTGGCTGCTCGATTCAAACATTTATTTTCTTTTTCTCGATGCATAAAACCCTTCCAGATAACGAGTAATGTATTGGTGCTGTGTCGAATAATTAAATGTCCTTTTTATATTGAGTTCGGAAACTGCGGGCTAATTAAGCTTTTGGAAGTTTTTTGGAATTGATGGGAATTTGCTTAGTGGAACACTTATGGTGTTTATTTTAAAAGTACACTTCATTCATTTTTCATTGCATAAGATGCTAGTACGAAATATTTACGTAGGTATGTTTTTTACCGAGTTTCGCTGACATGCACTCTGAAACTTTTTGTAAAATATTTTGTGTCCCAGCGGACCGTTGTTAAATTAACTTTGTTATTTTATGTTTTTGTTTCTTAGTTTTAATACCTGAGTATTTTTCGTATCGTATTTTTAATGGATCTCTTTTGGAAGCCAAGAAGTATTTAAGATTGCATCAAATAGAAAATGATTTGAATGTAATAAATACATTTTTTTTTTCAAATATTTACCTACGCAATTTCCAAGTTCAACCGAAACATTCCCACGTCCCAAAACCAATATGGTCCATAGACCTTAGATTTCCATAACAAAACATTCAATTATCGGCAACACATCGATTCAACAGTTCAATTTAGATAATATATTTTTTGTATATTGTAATAAAGTATATTTTGAGTGACGTTTTGTATGTTTGTTCACAGTTTGCGGCGCCGAGGCCCGGTGGGGAGTCATCGTGTTTGCAAGGCCCCGACTGTTTCATGGTAAGTGTTCGTTACGATAGGGATGCGACGGTAAAACTTTGAAAAACAGTTAGAATTATCATTGCATTTTTTTTATAACCAATGGATTAGGTGACGTCATCGTCAGTTCTTTAAGTCGTAGTTGAATAACGCCAAATTAAATCAAACTTGGACATCCTGTACTGAACTTGTCTCAACACTTGTGACACTTAAAAAAATTACTTTACATATGAATAATGCTGGACTTTTTCACACAGCATCAACTAGCCCCAAAATAAGTAGAGCTTGTGTTATGGGTACTGATAAACTACTTTTATACTTTTTGTTTGTAAATACATCCATAAATTATAGATAGAAACACCCAGACCGAGACAAACATCTGTAGGTCATACAAACATTTGTCCCGTGGCGGGTCGAACCCGCAACCTTCTGTGTCGCAGGTGGAACTTCGCCCACTGCGCTACAGAGGTCGTCGTTATTATCTACTCATTATTTCCATTTACTTATTAGTAAGGCATTACGAATCATAATTTTTATATATTTATAAAATGACGGCATATTTGAGTTATAACACGTCTATTAAGTGAATAAATAAATATTTGTATCGAAGATATCCTGAAGCTTAATAATCATTCTATAGTGCGTGCTCTTAGTTCTCTTAGTTCTCTAAGTTCTCATAGTTTCTATCAATTATTCCCTGAACTCTGTATGGTCATCCCTAGTTATATAGTACCTGATAACTGGGCATTGTTCATTTCTAAATCCCATTATGCTGGTCTACTTAGGCCTCGGAACGCTTGAATAACGGTCAAGTGGACGCATTGATGGCAAATCATATTAGCTGGCAGCTACCGTTAAGTTATTATAAGAAGTGTTTTTGCAAAACTACCTCAGAACGGAAACAATGGAAAGAAGCCTATTATAATAAAATATTCATCCGAAAATGGCAACAATGTAACAATGGCGCTTTTGACAGGTCTTAAAACTTACAATTAAAGTCTTCTAAAAATGTTGTTTTTTTTTCAAGTCGACTTTAATGTTTTACTTTTCGATGTAAGTACATTTTTTTCTTGTGAGGTAAAACTTGCCAGTTCTATTGAAAAAATTAAATAATATCTTTGTACATATATTCAATTACAAACAATCTATTTTCACTGAAATTGGCGAATTCAAATAAGAAGTAGATCGCTCAAATAAAACACCTAAAAACCGTCAAACTGTCGCATATAATTATTATTTAAAAAAAGCGTGATTTATATTTTATAGAATAAGTTACAAATCATTATAATCCTAAACCTGACAGTGATTCCTTTTAGTTTTATATATTCAGCCATCGCTGTTGTAATATTTACATTAATGGTCCACTTCCTTATTAACGATTAGTTTTAATCCCTGGACCGTTCCTTAGTTTATGACAGAAAGAATTGAAAGCGTGCTCGTAAAAGTTAGTGCCATAGAGCAATAACGAAGTAGAAAGAGCCAGTTGCCAGTTAAAATTTAAAGTTATTTAGTCCAACAAAGATATAAAATTTTGTAGACATACATCTCTAAAAATTTTGCTCTGTTTGGTGCTGGAAAGTTCAAAGTTTATTAAATAAAAACAGTCATCGGTTACCTATATTTTACTACAATATTTGGTAACAATGTGTTAATATTTTGCAAATTTTATACGTTTGCATAAAAACAGCAGATATACAGGGTGTCCCACGGATATGCCATATGAAGAGAAAGTACCTTGAATATTGTAGATGGAACATTTTACTGAAAGAAGACATTATTTGAATTTAAAAAACAATTTGAACTGCATTCATAGATATTTAAATAATTTCATGGTTGAATCGGGAATCGAACCATCTACAATATTCAAGGTATTTTCCCTCCATGTGGCATATCCATGGGACGCCCTGTATATTTACCACATATTTCTGGGCTTAAACAAAATAGAGCTTTTGCTCGATATTTTTAGAGTCTATTTTGTATTGAGAGTAAATTTGGTTCATACGAGCAATCTCTCTATATTTTTATGTTTCTTACAAAGTGCTCATCGAGGAGGCCATCATTCAAAAGTAATGTTAATTTTAGTCCGCTTAGCTTAGTTTTAATAGTTATACCATTCTTGTCATTGGAGCTAAGGAGATGCTTTTAACATCATAATTTGAACATTTTGATGGCGTTGTTACTTCGAAATCCTTTGTATAACCCAACGAAACGAAATTAAACTTTGTCATAAACAAGGTACGTCATTACTCATAATTTTTAATCACGAACATTCTTGTATAAAAACTTTATGAAGCTTAAAACTATTTATCATGTACTTACCAATGGTTTTTTTTTATTAAAAAAGCTGTCTCAGCAAAAAATATGGAAAACGAAATTATTATTGTTTTATTTTATACAATAATTGAATCCATGAAACCAATCAGCATCTGATTAAAGACCTAGAAAATGAAAAACTGTCTAGAAATACTGTCTGTACTAAAAAAAACTACTGTTACAGCTCGTGCCAATAAAGCTAGCTACTATCGTAGCAAATCGTTTTGTCAATATCAGAAATTATAGTCCTTTTCACCTATGTGAAAATCCTATGAAAAATATCCTATGAACGGTTCCGGACAAGGCTCTTTTATGTTATTTTTTTGAATTTATCAAAAAAGGAAAAAGAAAAAAAAATTTTTTGAAGTTTTATCTTTTAGTATTATCACTAGGTTTCATTTAAGTATTTAAAAAAAATTCATTGTTGTACAGCGAAAAAAGGAAAAGTTCTATGGTCAAGGATACGTTGCTACGTGAAAAATACTATAATAATCACCGCTCGTTTTGATACAAGAGCTAGAGTTTCTTGAAGTATTTATACAAGAATAAAAATACATAAAATTACTTTGGTTGGAGGTTTTAGATAAATCTTTGAACATACCCTTAGTTCTGAGTTAGAAGAGCCGTGGCTTTTATTTTTTTGTGTATTTAATGTGGTCAAAGGAACGACTGCGAAAATAAGACATTTGTTTTACTTTTCTGTATTATATCTATCATCCGTTCCGTAATATTCTTTATAGGAAATTTGTTAAATAAAATACAGTAACAATCACTGCTAGCTCTTGATCTATCAGCTCTTAAAATTATTGAAGCTAACCTAGTCGAGAGCTAGCGTCAAGTTAACGTCAACTCCAACTAATGAGTATTCCAATGACAAATGCATTTGGAACAGCTAAGGGAAATTCGGCAGAGAACATTAAATAATATTACGTATAGAATAGACACTCTTCTCCCCTCACCAAACGAGACACCTTACCCCTCGAGTTTAAGCTTCTGAATAAAGAACACTTACACACACAGATAGGCGCATACAAAAATTACACTGTGTGATGTAAGTAGGTTATTACCTCGGAGTCGGTATAAATTTTTGTTAAGTGTCCGGGATATGAATTCGGGTAGATGTGTCGCTGGCGTTATATTCGGCAGAGTGCGGTTGACCTATTTCAGTTCCACCGTAATGAGGCACTGGACAATGGGGTAATTAGGGCGATGTGTTACAAGTGTCTGGACCATGCGGCAATCATGACGTGTGATTATAGGAGCTTTTACCTCAATGTTTTGATGGTTGCTCTTGCTACTTTGAGCTTGGAAGTGGACATACAAAATTACATAACACATTTTGTAGATGAAAAAACCTGATCAATTTTTACAACCTTCTTCGATAACGATCTTTTTCTTATTTCGAATGTAATGATTGTATCTACACAAGTCGCTAAGTTAGACTAATTTCATAAAACTCTGTTTGAACATTCTGTTTTTGTTAGCGTCAGTTCATTTGAAGTGATGATCTACGAGATAATAAATCAGAGAGTTCAAAAGAGTTTATTTCTAAGATATGTTTTGATCATTTAGTATTTTTTGTTGCAGTGTTGGGAGAACTGTGAGCTGCTGCAGTCGAACTACCAAGTATGGGGTGCTGTTTGTGAAGAAAAAGATATTTGTGTAAGTTTTTTTTTTATTTTCTTAATGTTTTTACTTTTAAAAAGAAATAGACCTATGAAGATATGCTTCAATGCCTGAAAATCGATACAAAGCTTTGATAAGCATCTACAAGATGCTGTGTTGTTTGTATAGACACTTATTGCGTCCTTTGTTCACAGTTCCCCGGTTGCAAAATCGCGTGTGAATTTCACTCGGAAGCCGCGAGAGCAGCGCAAACTCAGCCAGTCATCCATACAAAAGGAGAAGGAGTCATGAGAGTCAGCGGTGCCCTTGCTCGCTGGCCCCCGCCAGCCCCTCGCACTGCCTCCCGTCCCGTACCACTCGTGTACGTAGTCATGCGTCGAGCAGCTGAAGGCCCTTGGAGGCAGATCATACAAACACAATCCCTCGCCACACGAGTACCTTCCAACAATGAAGGCGCCCTCCTGAGAGTGCTCGTCGTCGATCCACAAGGCCTTGTTACCATCTACAGTCCTGACGTCACATGGGTCGCCCACGACAGCAACACATCCAACCACGACGAACACAAATGGACACTCAAAGAAATATCCCTCATACATCAAAAGGTTCTCGTCATTGGTGAAATCGCTTGGGAACCGAGAATAGCACGAGGCGTTTATTTGGTGACCTGGGAAGTCGACGGGGGTGGTCTCAAGGGTAATCTATTCACTGATTCCACGCGAGTCACTTTGTCTCTGTGGCCCGATACGGTTTACCATATTCAAGTGGAACTTGTTTCTCGAACTCCCGGCGTAGATAACGAAAGGTCTGAGACTATGACTATTGATACCAGCCGAGCTCAGCGGGTGTCGACAGAGAGTGTACAGGATGTTCATGTGAGTGAAGGAGACAGACTTATGTCAGTTTTGGTTAGCTCTATGAGAGGAGAGCGAGTGCCTGAACGAGCACCAGATTCAGAACTTGTCTTAGGCTGCCTTTCAGCTATGATTGCATTTGCACTGGCTGTGCTTGCTGCTATCGTGTGGAGGCGGAGACGACGGGGAACGTTTCCTGGAACTAATGTATACGTAGGGTCATCCTCTGTGCTCAAGCGGAAACTGGTTGAGGATTTCACTCCTGCCGCGCATCGCTTCCAGCCGGTCATCGCCCCGGAGGCAACATCCAACGAGCCAGCGTCGCGTGACGTCATCGTTTGACGACACAGCTTTGATATGCTGTCGGTGGAAGACCGCCTCTTCAGTTCCTAAACCAGAACAATTAGTAAAAAACAATGTGTTGTTTGTGTGAACGCAAAGAAGAATGTGATACAAAAATTAAAAAAGAAACTGGAACTAGTGAAAGTTATATTAGAGTTTTTGTGAGATCTCGTGTACCGTTGTGTAATGAACACTTTGAAACTCTTTGTAATTGTACATAGAACAGCTGCTGTAATGAAATTACCCGAGTAATTTTCGTAGAGCTAGTAACTGTAAATTAAAAAGTGAATTAGTTTATAAAAAATGTATTTATTATAAAACACACAGTAAGGTTAACACCAGAAAACATAGCATTGTAAATATGTTAAGAAGAAATATTAGATCCTATCTAAATTATAAATTTTCTATGTATGAATTATAATTTCAAATGCTTGTAAATAATCAATACGTTTGTGCGTGTAGTCTTAAAAATAATCTGATGATTCTAAATGCTGATCCTTCAAATTGTAAGGACCTCTAGTTACATAACATTATGTAAAAAAGCAGCTACAAACTAGTCCTTATTCGTTTGGTGAAAATAATTGTAAGATTATATTTTACTACGAGTATGATCAGTGATTTAAACTTTGCAAAGTCTTCTTCAGCAATAAAGGTAAATGTATTTATTGTAAATAAACAAAACATTGTAAAAAATATAGCAGAGGATATATTTTTCTTGGCCTTCAGAACAATAAGTATTTCTAAATGTTACGGGTGATTGTATTTGGTGGTTTATAAAGCACTTTATTTCAAATCTTTTTCGTGGAGTTGTACGTAAATTATAATTAGCATCAATGTGATTAGTATCCTCACATCAAAGTGTCATAAATTACATAATCGATTTGTTTGAAAATTGATGTTAGACTAACAAGTACTTAGTAGTTAAATTTTAGTTTATTGCGTAGTGGGAAAAGACCAAATTATACTTTGACTACAATTTTGGTTTTGAAATAACCAAAATTGACGTAGGTATGTAAGATAGGCCTGATTAATTTATTTTGTGATTAATTTAGTACCTTCACTCGAAATTGTACATAAATATTACTTGCTATAAATGATGAAGCTGGATATTAACGAGTACCTATAAATAAATATTTCTGCCAAATTAAATTGTGTTCTGATTTCATAAAGCTTGTTCAACGTCAGCCCTCCAAAAATGTTGCTACTCGGCCATTGTTTCCCACATCTTTTGTTAGAAACATTCAAAAAATCTCCCCAGAGGTAGCAAAGTAGGTTGAAGAGATGTCTGAATTGAATAAAAACTAAATACTTCGGTAATTTATATCATTTAGAGTAGCTCGGAAGAATGACGCTTAACGAACGGTTCTGACACCTTTAGAAAAATTACCGAACTTTTTCATATCATTCTTTAAGAAAGATGGCGGACCGCTTAAAACGATTTCACTACAATTAAACTTTTTCTCCTTAATTCCTGTATTGAATTCATACATATACTCGTAGTAGTTCTTTAGTTGAGAGCGATTGATTTTAAACATAAACCAAATCAGATCGGAAATCAACAATGGTTTAAACAAATATTGACTTGGAGCTTTAGCCTTAGTTAAAAAGGATACCGTTGCTCGTCATTAAGCCCTGTCCCAGATAAACCAGTGCTATTGTCTAGGGATTAACGTCAACGAATTTGTTGTCAGCAAACGCCTGATCAAACAAAAAGATCTGAACGTCACCGAGGAACCTTTCGATCATTGTTGTCATATCGACCGTGCAAGATTAAATACTTTACCAATACACATTCAAATAATGGAACACAATTCCTATAGGCCGACATGAAACTTCGGAGAGAAGGAAATAATAAGTTATCGTAAATTCGGTTTTATCTTTTAAAAAGCCAATTACGAAGTTTGAGTTTCATTAAATTGAGAAATCCATTAAGCTAATCGCCAAGTTGGGAGCCATCGACGTGACGATTATGAAAAGGTTATTTCAAAATGCTAATGCGGAAGCATCTTAAATGTAAATTACGTGTAAATGGAAGACAGAGGCCGGCATTCTTATTATAATAGACGGTTGCATTCGGATCCCCATAACTTACGTCTGAAGATAAGATATAGACCAGTGCCCAGTTTTTGTTTCGGTCGTCCCGAATCAAAGATAACATTTAAAGCTCCACATTTGGCTTCCCGATTTCCCATTTGTTTTCATTAGTAACAAAGTTATTCAGTTTGCTTTGGAAATCTATGATTATGGTAACATACGGCCATCCATTTTAGTTACCCATTTTATTCTTGGCCCGCGGTTTTGGTATAAAGCATAGGCTCATAAATAACGGGGAAAATAGAAGGTGAACGCTTCCACGAGTATCCTTTTGGGAACGGCCAAAGCATTCTTTTAAGATTTATTACAGAACTTGAGCACATTACTTATTCCTTATGTGCCTTCGGTTCCGATAGTCCCTTAAATGAAGATATTTTTTGGTCGTGCGTTCGTTTTGTTTTAATTTGTTCGGTTTTGGGAGTTGACTAATTATTTTTTATTGTTCTATTGGCCTTCTTTGGTGTTTGGAAACAATGAGCCCGTGAGCTGAATTGATATTGTCGGTCATTGCTGGGTGGATTATTTCATGAATTTTAACGCGATGTCTATTGTAAAATACCAAAGCTGACTTCGTGAATTGATAACTTCTTACCAGCTAGCCCTGTTTATTAATCCTTAGGAAACCTTAAGACCTCAGATAGCCTTAAGACGATCATAATCGTAATTGGATAAGAATGTAATAAAGTTTTCGTATGGGTTCTTTAGGAAAGTAGTTTGAAATAAAATAGGTTTTTGATATTGATGCTATGAAAATAATATGAACTAAATCGCGCACAAATTCTATATTTAGTACATCTGCGCCCCATTTTCGCAATAAAGCAATACATATGCAAAATTATATTTTAGAATGGTAATAAAAGATTGTAATACCAACCACCAACGACAAGGACAGAAGACAGGCCATCTCCAATAAGGCATGCAACGTTATGGCATGATCAGGATTATCTAAAGATTACAAACCCTTACACCACGTTCAAAGATAACGCAGTATATTTACGAGACTCAGATATTGCAATCGGGGGGTTTTAAGTTGATCCTATCTAAACCGCCGATGCAAAGCGAATGTGTGGGACAGTCTTTCTTGTTAACGACCTAAGGACAACTATCTTTTATGTTCAGTACCAGATAATGTTTGTTTCGTTTCATTTCGGATTAAGTTTTATGTTCATTTTATATCGCTCCACTCTGGATTAAGCTATGTTCTTGATGGGCTGTAGTAATGTGGGCTTATTTGGTAGCGACTAGAGGTTAAGTACTAAATGTTTATGATTATGTTAAAATTGATGTAATCCGTACCGTAATGCCTTACCATCTCAATCACAAAATTAGTACATAAATGTAATATCTTTGTTTAAGTGCTTGCTCACCTGATTTCTTCTTCTTCTTATTTATGATTTACTCCTTGTCGGCACAAGTGATGAATCCCTCTCCAGGTATCTCTTACCATAGCTGCTTCCTTGACTTGACCTTGACTTGTATACGACAGGACATGACATGCCAATCACTTGATTTACGCAGTCATATTTTATTCTCATTCCTACTTACATTGAATGCTGAAAGATATTAAAGTATGGGTTAATAGGTAGGTACTAATTGTACAAAATATTTTAATTAGGAAAAACAAAACAAAAATCTACATACGAGTAGTTTTACAAAACTTTTTTTACAAAACTTTATAGATAGTAAACTTTACAGACTATACAATTTAATTAAAATAGCGAGTGGCTTATAATGTTTTTTTTTAATTGACTCTCTTCATTGATTTTAACTTCAACTTGACGAACAAAATTAAATAATTTTTAAAGTAGGGTCTTTGAATGAAATATCAAATATTTATTTTGTCATCTTGCATCGTCATCGGTAAAGACGGAAATCCCTTCCAAGCAATTACCACTTGTCTCGGACCAGTCTTCGATGGACATTTCAAGAGGCGAAGGATGTCTGCTTATCTGGTACTGGAGGGTATACGTTTATCAAGTAGTCAGGTTTACACTGATGCGTTTGTATCTATGAATACTTTTTTTTTTCTTGAAATACGAAGTTTTAATAACAAATGACTTCACATGTAGTATAAAACTTATATCGATTATAAAATTTTGATTTACTTTTTTATCGACTATCCAACCTAAAGGTAAAGTTATATCTCTTGCGGTTTTTGAATAATTATTATACATCTTAAATTATATCCTTTCCGCTTTTCTTTGCCGTTACCAATCTACTTATCATGGTTCACGTTATCATCTCTACGGTATACTAGGGCAAAACGACTTTAGCCTAAACGCAATGTCATTTTATTCTATTACTATCATTATCTACCATAGTGGTCATTGTGAGTAGGTTAAAATTCCTTCATATAAAATTATTTCACTAAGCTGATTTCAAAAAACAACCCGACATGAAGAAGACTACTCGTATGTATGTACAGCAAGTTCAAGTACTTCGCCAATGTGAACTCGCCCGCCTCGGGAGCCGCGCATCCCGTAATGGGCAGCTGTCATCGCGTGGGCGATCGCTAAACATCGCCTTGTAAATACACGGTAAGTATTTGTCTTCAATTTAATTACTGTAATTGTTTCCGTGTGTTTTCTCAACGTGTGAAATGTTATTCATTTTGCGTAACCAGCAATTTCGTTGGCACGATTGTTTGATAAGATCTTTGATGGAACGTAGGTAATTTTATAGTAGCGATAGCGAGTCTATAATTTAATATGATTATTTTGAACTAAGTACGTTAAGTATGTTAGAATAAACTAGCGGTCAGCCCCCTGTTGACGGAGTTTTCAGGTCCCCTAAAAGCCCTTTTAAATAAGGGTTAAGAAAATATGACCATACTTGAGATGACATACGACAACATTTATGCTCTCTTTACTAAATCCAGGAAGCACCTAACCGAAGATCATAAAGTTGTAGTGCAAAGTGCAATGAAAAATACATTAGGTAGTCGTAATATGAAAATGGTCTAGGCTATCTTGCTACCTTAATATTTTTATGCATCGTTACATCGTCGATGCACTTGCGTGCAATGCAGCAGTTCTAACATTTGCTTTGTCAAATGAGGTGCTCTACTTTGTTAAGCTTTGTAATGTTTAAAAAGATCTGGATAAATGAATTGTAATATTCAATCAATATAATAAAATTTTAAAATTAATTAAGATAATATTAATTAATTATATCATTAATTTAAATTGAAAATTAATTATTATATTTTGAATACTTCTGAATTTAAATCGGTTCACTGGTTTAGGCGTGATTGAAGCAAACATACAAACATCCAAACAAACTCACAAACTTTCAGCTTTATTATATCCGATCGGATCTATCCGACGAAATATCAAAATTCAGGAAAAGTAAAGGTGTTTTTATAGGAGTTGATAAAATTCTAAATTTGAACAGGACAACGTGTGTTGCGTCGCGTCGGCGTTTAGGTTAAACGTCTCTTTCAACTACGAGTACAAGTCTAAAAGAAAATAAAATTGAATAGGTATAAAATCTCATATACAGGGCGTCCCACGGCTATGCCACATGGAGGGAAAGTACCTTAAATATTGTAGATGGAACATTTTACTGAAAGAAGACATTATTTTTATTTAAAAAACAATTTAAACTGCATTCACAGATATTTAAATAATTACATGGTTGAACCGGAAATCGAACCCGTTACATGAGAAAAATAATCAACCTGTAGCTTTATCATACCGATCGAAAGGCTTCATCATAAGAATTATTTTTTGCTAAATAACATAGTGTCACAAATAAAAGGAAGGGGAAAAAACTGTCAAAATAGTTAACCTATTTGACCTATACTCTCTGACTATTTTATTGATGTGGTTGAAATTGTTTGTGATTTGCAAGATCCTTGGTAGAAGTTTAACTGACAATGAAGTGATGTTATGATTTATGTTCAAAATATAAAGCTATTCTAAAACGTGTCGACGTCTACACAATGCAACTGCCATATCACGCGCAGTGTAAGCACGATCGGCGCACGCGCACGGCAAGCTAAGTGGAGTTTAGTGAATTGTAATTTGATTGCTACGTGATACGAAGTTTTTGTGCTAGATAATTTGAATTCAGAAATGACTTGCGTAAGTTCAAGGTTTGTATAAAAGCTTGGGGCAAAAAAACTTGTCTACTTTTAAAGCATTACAAGTATCCCAAGTGAAGTTTTAGGAATTAATGAGCAGATTCAGTGTAAATGAATAAGGAACTAGTCAGAAAAGAGTACCTGGTTGAAAACTTGTCAAGAGATTTTTGAACCATAGAACTCACTGCAAACTGTTGAATAATAACTGTACTAGTTCTATCGCGTTTATATTGTTTCAGTAAGGGATAGCTTAAGACCACGCAGAGCATAGAGAAAACAATGGTTTTAAAATTCATTCTATTCATCATTCTTCCCAAAATCTTGATACCACGATCAAGTAACCCCTCAAAACCCACCGTTCCGGTACAGCAACACCAAAAAGGCCTCCCACACGACACTCATAGTTTAATTATACATGCGACGTGTTGCCGAAAAGCGACCACGCCTCGAGAAGCGCGGGCGCCGCCCACCACGCCCCTCTCTAATTATTATAACCGGTTTGTAACCAGCCTTAATTAACGGCAACTGACCGGGTGCCACCTGTTGTGAACTATCCCTAATTACGTAATAGTTCTCGATAGTTCAGCTTCAGGATCCTGAAAGTTGTATTACTAGTTTGTCGTTGCGGTGTGAAACTAATTGAAAGCACTTATGGAATGGAGAACTAAAAAGGATGTCTGACCTCAGGTCTGATCCAAAGGTTTCTTGCCATTAAACTGTGGAATGCAATGAACAGGGCTACCTAAAATTGCCAGTGACTGTGACTGATTACAACATATTATCTCTTATCCTCTAAACTGATTGCATTGCGAATTGAAAATTTTCGATTCCGACGGGATTCGAACCCACGACGATCCGACTGCCGGAGTGCCTTAACCGCTCGGCTACGGAACCACTAGACGTCGCAGTCGAAATTTTTGACCAGAGCACATTAAAGTACATTTGAGTGCATTTCGCAATTAAGTGTGGTTCAATACTTTTTTTATAAGTATTATAAACTGATTTGAACCAGTATAAGTATGATCTGTTGCACCACATGTGCTGCACATTTCCACGTTCCTTAATTGAAACAAAGTCTCAAATTTTAAGAGTATAACTGGATCTTGCCATTCAATAATACTTCTATGTACTCGCTTAACCAGAATCAATAACGTGCAAACGTTTGCACCTAAAGAATCTTGATAACGTTTTCCCATAAAAATAAGGTGTCTTTATTAATGCATATCAACTACTATGTATCGTGCTATGGCCCATAAAGTATGTTAACCAAGCAAACCTTTATCTCAAACGCGTACGTTCATTATTCGCTAGCTATGCTAAGTGGCAGTTTCAATATTTTCATAGCAAACGAACTCATTTCTCAACACATTACTTGAAACATAAAATCAATTACCATGACTTTCAAAGCATAGCTGGGCCTATTTATTTATTCTACGGCCCAGCATAGCGAGACGGGAAAACAGATAAGACGAACTAAATTGCATACAAGTAAATCTGCCTACACATTTTTCAGAGCCTTACTTCGAGATGGTATCAATAATTGGCGTATCTGTGAACCGGCATACGGTAGATTCATTTAATTTTCTTAATAATTTTCTATCGCAGTTGGCCCGAGGCAAAACGCTCCGGTCTAGCCCGCTTCTCGTCTTATACTTTTTGTGTTGAACTATAATCAATCTAGTTGTACGGCTTGTGCTCGGGCCAATGTTCGGCCAGATGGATTTTAATAATATTACTTAATTTTGTGCGGTTGCTGCTTTTACCAAAAGTCTAAGGTTTCATTGTTTTAGCCTTTGTATTATTAAAATTCGTTTTTGGTTTAGACTTTTCATATGTTTTATCTGAATTAATTATATCCTTTTAGTAAATTTAAAAAAAATAATGCTGGACTTTCCACATATACTTTTTGTTTGTAAATACATATATATTATACATAGAAACACCCAGACCCGAGACAAATATTTGTAGATCATACGAACATTGGTCCGTTATTATGATTAGTTATGTAGTTATTTACATTGTTTTTACTTTATTTAAATATATAGTTACAAATAAATGGCTTATTATTTTAATAATAATACCGTGTTTCTTATACTGCAACGGAATCGCCTGCCATTCAGTCGCATTAGAAACCGGTGCTAGGTGCCTCAAGGCTTGCAATAACTTGACTTTGATTTCCAGCATCACGTCCACGCGTCCACCAGTTACCTTACACCGTATTATAAAATGATCGTCCGGTAACGAAATTGCCTTCATTGGAGGGACAAGGAATGTTGGGACGAAGCCACGTCCCATAAATCAATGCTTGCAACCGATTCAGATTACCGTCGGACGATTACAGGATGCTCGATACGGATGGGGAGGTTTCGATGGTAAACATGGGTAATAATTTTTAGATTAGAATAACCGGATTTGTGTTGCAATTTATAAAAAAAAACTAGATGCGCTCCGTTGTGTTGTGGTCAGTTATGTTCTTATGATGTTAGAAATGATATCCCAAGAAATAGGAATCTCTTTCTTGGGATATTATCAACTCACTTCTATACAGTGCTATATAACCCAGTCCATAATCTTGGTTCGTTTTAGAGTTTCGTACCCAAACGGTTCGTAAAAGGATTATTTACTGAAGCTCTACTATTAGTGCCCGACTGTCTGTCATACAGCTTATCTTTTGGGCTGTAATAGTAAAGTAAGACACTTGAAGTGTTAACTGAGTGCTGTGATACTAATGATCCTCAAAACAAAATTTTGTAAATACTCCATACTAATATACTAATATACTAATAATATTATAAATGTGAAAGTAACTCTGTCTGTCTGTCTGTTTGTTACGCTTTCACGCCCAAACCGCTGAACAGATTAAGCTGAAATTTGGCATAGTTAAAGGTTGTATCCCAGGGAAAGACATAGGCTACTTTTTATCCCGAAAATATGAAAAAATCCCGAGGGACCGCGGGTCACACCGCGGGAGCGCAGCTAGTGATACAATAAAATTAAGTTTGAAACCCATCGTGGATGGAATCGACTCTAAGTCGCTTTAGGTCAGTCATGAAACTAAAATAATCCATTACAAAGATTTCGTACATGTTAACATATTGATGTGTAAAGTGATTTTACAGCAATGCTGCAAATGTGATTGAAATAAATTCAGTTCTATTTGTCGAGAGTTTTTTTAGCGCAAGTGGATTTAGATTTAAGCTCGTTTTATTCCGTCCAATCACGTTAATTGATCAGTGAAAAGCCGTGTAACATTGAATTGCATCAATTTAAAAAAAAAAATGTTAGTTACAAGTGATGGAGTGTCCTGAAAACCATTTCAAAACTTTTGCATATTTTTATCCAATTTACTAAGTTGGCATTGCGTTTATTTCAAAAACAAAACATACATTTGGTATTAGATTACCTACCAAAGACATGTTTATATTTTTGACTGATTCACAAAATTAAAATTAATTATTTGCTACAGAATGGAGTGATGTATGCCATAACGGACTTGAATTGATTAAATACCATTTATTTAACATAAAACAGAAACTAAGCTACTACATATTTACATATATTTACAAAATACAACAGGATTAGTCAAGCTATCTAAGGATCGTTAGAAACGATCTATAGATAGCTCAACTGATCCAGGTCACTGTCAGTCGGAAGCGTGCCCAAAACACTGGCGGCATTACCACGCTGGATGGCAATGCTGATCCTTTGAGCCAAAAATGTGCCAGCCCTCGGATCACGCGTCGCTTCGACCAGACGCCCTGAAAGAATTTTGAAAACCCGAAGGGCTCCAGAACCCCACGGACCTAGGGTCTCAACCCCAAATGGTTCAAATATATAAACCCTATCAAGATTTAAAAAACATAAAACTATGTTTTGTATTACAAAAGTCATAGTAAAAAGTTTAGTGTGATGTGAGAGAAACCGATGGCAACAGCTAATGCTTAAAGGTAATGCCGGAATCGAACACCATAAAAGGCAGTTATACAAGACTAATTCCCAATTTAGCTTGTATTTCACTGACATCATTACCTATTCATAAAATTGTAGATCTTATACTAATTTATGCCATAATTACTCGAATGCACCAATTTAGACGAATTAACAGAATTTGAATTGCTCATTAGGGTGATTGACATGGTGTTTCTAATCCCTTATAAGTAAAAGTAGCTCGAAAGGCAGTTCTATTTTAAACCTTACAACCCTTTAATAAGATTGAAAATTCAATAAGTATTTAGTATTTAGTATTAGACAGTATTTACGACATGATTTTGACCAAATTAAATAATTAGTTCTAACTATACGAATATTAATAGTTTAGTCCATGAGATGTAATCTTTAGTTTATTGATATACTAGCTACAATTTATCTTTGCCTGCATTGGCAGAAGATTGATAGATATATCTGTATCGAATGTCGAACAGCCAAAAAACTGCGCTAATAAAACTTGTATACCACTTCACTGCTGAAAGCTGCCAGTTTCCTTTAGTAGTTCCTTCGTGTCTCTTCTAATCCGACGTTATTGCTTCTGATACACACTCGAGTGGTATTTGAAAGCCAGCAGTTCGAATTGAAATCGTACGTAAATCCTACATCCACAGAACACAGAATATTGTGGGTTTTGGACAAAGGAATATGAGAGCACACCTTTGACGATACTGTTTCAATTTAATGATTACCAGTATCTATTCTCTTTATCCTGTCCGTAATACTTGTACGTTTATTATACCTAACACTTACGCAGTACCAAATATAGCACTATGACTGCATCCCCAGAACGCGATAGATTATTCGCTCAGATCATTAGACGTTCAAGATCGCTGTTTTATTTAAGAATCAAAGAAGATGCAGTCTGATTTAAGATTCTAGCAAAAAATGTTATAACTCCAGCTCATCACAACTCAAGGTTGTAACTTAATATGGGTCAAATTGATTTTACGTTCATTACAGCATTATGAACTGAGCAAATAGAAAGCAATCAATTAAAAATCAAACCTTGTTTGCTTTTCAAATTAGGACTAGGTACACAAGCAAAAAAGATAAACAAACCTAGCAAATAACTTAACCGGGGTTTTGTTTGTAAAAGACAGATCACGTTTTTCATTGGAATCGTTTCAAAATAAACGACGAAGTAAGCAAGGTGGCCAGGCACGTGACGGACGACAAAAGATCGCCGACAGGTACTCCGGCGAGCTCAAAATTGGATAGTTACCGATGCGTGAACTTTCTACCGGCAACGCGGTATGGGAACCATGATGCTGCAGGATTTAGAGAATTGGGTTTGGAGGAATTAGTCTCCTTCTGACTCTCACAAGCTAGTATATTGCTGAGTCAGTTAGTTGTGAATGAAAATAGTACTTTATATTATCTGGCGTCAGTCAGGTGGTTCGACTGAGACTAGAGTTGGAAAAAAATAAATTAAATAATGCTGGACATTTTCACACAGCATCATCTAGCCCCAAACTAAGCAAAGCTTGTACTATGGGAACCAGATAACTGATATAATACTTATATACTTTTCGTTTGTAAATACATACATATTATACATAGAAACACCCAGACCCGAGACAAATACCTGTAGGTCATACAAACATTTGTCCCGCGGCGGGGATCGAACCCGCAACCTTCTGCGTCGCAGGCAGACCTTCGCCCGCTGCGCCACAGAGGTCGTCAAAAAGGACGGAAGGAACAAATGTTTCCATGATCTGCAGATATTCCTGAATCCAGAATCAGAAACTTCTGATATTCACGACAAAGGGACATCTAGTGTGGAATCAGGACTATGCATGTGATTGGGTTTACTTATTTCTATGTAACTTCATGCAAAAAAGATTAAAACTATAATACATTGTTTTCTGCTCATCGCACTTCCAATTTTTAATATTATTAAGTACCTAGGTTAAATACTTACCTTTTTTGAACTTCGTATCATATCTGAATGTTATTTTTTATTTGTACTTATTAAATTTTTGCAATTTAAATACATATAAGTACTTAAAGATTTTCAATTAAGTGTCTAAAAGAAGACTTCGACCCGGAATGTTTGGTGCTATACTATAAACTTCGCTGTCACCCAACCAATGTTATTACAAATTTTAATAAATAACGAACGAGATATAAAAGTATTTTATAGCTCTCTTTAGCTTTATGAGTTTTGTTTTTAAATTAGCTTCGAAAACTGATTGAATAATAAATAACGGATCGGACGATGTATATCATGACGAATTTTTAATTCGCTGTATCCAATTCAGTGTTTGCAAGTCGATTAGTCTTCGGAGCTTTTTGTGAACCGAAAAGATTTCGATTAAGATGATAATTTATTCAAAGTAATTAGGGCTTTAAGATTGGTGTGACCGTGTGTTGGAAAGCCCTTTTGCAACACCTACATTGTACATCAAATCTGCAGCCACATTCATAAAGGTTGTCTTAATGCAGTATTTTCTTTTGATCTTTGTGTACATTCTGGTGTCTTTTCCTTCTTCCTGCTATTCTTGTGCGAAACCAACCAAACGACATTAGTGTATACCACCTCCATAAGTATCGTAGAAAACGTGAAATATACTACTTGAGTCATATCGTTGTGTTTTAAAAATAATCCCCATCGCTATTCGAGTTTCAAGTCACCCATGCACAAACGAAGGTCATTACGAACGGATATTCAATTAAGAATCGCGCTGATTCAGCAATAATTTACTTTTAAATCAAATTGTGACGTTTTATAGCTCAATCTGACGTTGTTTTATGAGACGGCTAACACATAACTTTTGAGCGAGGAACATATTTTTTCGAAAATGATCGCTTTGTAGAATCGAAGCGAATGTAAATTAGCTTACGATCTAACGTTTATAATATATAACCAGTTCAATTTGGCCATTCAACCAATTATGGACAAAAGTTTATTCACCACTATAGCTATTTTATTTAAATTTATTAGGAGTGATTTGAATAGTAATAGACGAAATTTAAAAAGATTATTGAAACGAATAAGTATCTTGATAATGGTTTTATTTAGTTCTGATTTCTGTTTTTTTCTACTAAAAGTAAAAACACTTTGCGGAAACATCAGGTAGAATGTCACGTATGAAATTTGAATTTCTGCAATAAGTATGTAGACATGGTGCCAGATTATGCTGCTCTAAAATTTTATATTTCTTCCTGCATTTTATTTGTGGTATTAGTAAAAGTTTTAACGAAAATCACGTTTGTTCAAGTTTTCAAGATGTTTATTCAAATCAAAGTTTTCTATGAATCCTAATTTTTTTGATATCAAATCAACAAGATTTATGTTTCAAAATTTTGAATAAACGACTATTTTTGCACTCAGCCGGTTAACGATTCGATCATCCTAAAGTCATTTAGGCCATCCAAACATCGCAAAAGCGGTTTTTAATGCGTAATGACATCACAATGAGGTATGATACCATCAAAAAGTTCAGCTCTAACATAAATCGGGCAGCTTTACGACGTCAGCAACCAATAAAGATCTCTGAGTTTGCCATTTGACTAATTTTAATCGCTTTCCGGTTTTTACCCTGCGCCAAATGAACCACTGTTTTTTACGCGAGTTTTATCGTTTTAAACTCGTAATTTACAATGCGAGGCTTCGATGTGAACCGTAAATAAACAAAGATTTAATGCAAAAGCTACTTTCCAGTACCGGCAAGCTTTGCGAATACTTTTGAACTGCAATTGTGTGAATAACTATTTTTGCCTCTAAAAACAAAAGTTTGTTTCTATTGATAGGTATATTTAATTTAACTGGTTTGAACAAATATTTAATTATCTAGAAGCATTAGTAAGTGAACGTTAGAAAAAAATTATGCCATATAAAATTAAAATTTAAATGAGTTACTAAACACTCTTTAACAAAAACAGTATTAAAAATTTAATATTAAACGGTATTGCAGGTAATGAATTATCAAAATTTAATTTAATTAAATGTAATTAATTTAATTTAATTATATTTTAATAACCGAAACTGGTATTGAATTGAAATCGTCATTTGATTCAATGGTTTCCGATATCAGGATGAATTTCACCAAAATCAATGTACAAATTCAGACTGACTTTATTTCTATTTTTGATGAGAGATGAGACTTTAGTTCAAGTCTTATCTACGTCTTCCTATCATGATGACAAAGTAAGTAAAAGTCGTTTGATACTATATTGAAGCTGTCAATAGTGCCTTTACGCTTACCACTTCTGAACTGTACCTATGTTTGATTTCGCTTTATTTGCGAGGCGGCGCTAACCATATATTTGCAAAGTAAAGACTACCTATAGTGGACGGACTTAATGCAAGCATTTGGTCCTGTACAGTCACTAACATAACGGAAATAACAGTTCCAGTAACGAAACTCACTGCTATCATTGTAGTAAGCAAATGGTCATTTTGTTATTTGTTCGAATTATGGAATTTGAAAAATCAAACAATAATTTCTTCAAAATTGTAATAAAAAGTTAACTCAAAAAAAGTTTACAAACTTATGTGGATGACTGTACTTTTAGAGCAAATGCAAAGTGAGTGTGCATAAATCTTTTCGCAGCATTTACACATTGAATTCAAATCTGGAGAATAATAAATAATTTATTGAGACTATAAATTTTAAAATTTGAACTGCCTATACAGTGACAATTCCTGATGTTTTACTCGACAACATTTACATATTCAGACTAGACTTAAAATACCCGCATAACGACATGTCATTACCTCAAAAAACCCTTAAAAATTAAAAAAAGATAATTAGGTGAAATTTTTAGGTGAGTGAAGTTCTGGAATATCCAGAATTAAATTTTTATAACTTGGAACAAAGACCAAGCACCACTACAATAACATATCATCCGAAGATAAACGATAAAATGTCTCAAGTCTAAACAAAACTAAACAAAAGTAAGACATGCTGTATAAAGCCACGCCAACACAGCTAATGCATAAAATATGAATCGACTCTTGAATTTGTCATATCAAAACGATAGCGCTCGATAGATAAGCCACAAGCCACACCTATCACTGAATCATAATACAAAGTTGAACAACTTTGTCGCATTATCATTTTATAACCAATATGCTAAGAATAACCAAGCGTAGTTTAAATTGTAGAGCGACAAAGTTCTATCGTTGATTTCTACATTGTAGTCTTAACCCGTTGCGACAACCGAACATAATGTATGCGCATATGAACATTTATCGCGTGCATGTGGTTCTGATTATAATCAGATATTAAAAAGCTTATTACAAAATCAGCACCTTCATTGGGATGCTGATCAGGACCTGTTTTTGGTGTTTCATGTTACGAGATCACATCTTCATTGCATTTTTAGTATGGAATGAAATGAATTTTGAATTTGCTTCATCATTTTACCTACATAAAATCATTATAAAAAAACGTTAATACCTAACATCAAAAATATAAGATTCGTTGAACAGAAAAAAAAATCAAACACAATTTAGTTTTTGATAAAATTTAATTTACTTTAGACGTGGTTATTGTGACTTTTATACTTTATCAAAGTTACTTTAAAATTATTTAGAAACTTCTTGTAAAATTTCAATATCAAATTCATTCTAAAACTTAATTATTTGTTTTTGCGTTCAAAATGGTAGTACTTTTAACTTCGATAACTACACTACACTTTGACTACAAAATTTAAAATCGTAAACTATCTTTAAAAGAGACATGGTTTTATTTAAAAAACGTGATATCATGTTTCGGTGCTAAAATAAGATTGACTCCTCAATCTGACAGTCAGGAGCAATCTGATATATCAATGATAAATGATGACTCTGTCGTGCTGTCTCTACCGGTAATACCGGGTATATGCAGAAGTAGTGATCGTCATATTACTACCGTAAAGTGATAAACTAACATAAAGAAATGCCTTTGCTTAAAATACACAAGCGTTGAATTTATCTTTAGAAGGCGCGCAAAGAAAAATGACGTATGGTTTTACGATTATTTCAGCTTAAGTACACCGTCTTGATACAATTTGGGATAACGAATCCTTAAATTTTATTTTGAATATTTTTATTTTAGATTCTTGAAAATATATAATTACATGAACCAAAAAGCTCTCTTAGTAGATATGCACCCAAAAAAGTGATTTAACACACATCCTCTCTAATTAAGATTTCATAAAATACTACACATACTGCTGGCATTAATATCTTATTGCCAATCATCATGAAGAAGCGCTCGTGGTCGTGCTTGCTTAGTCGTTCTTGATAGATCGCCGAAGTTAAGCCACGTTCGAAACGGTCAGTAAGTGGATGGGTGACCGCCAGTGGCATTTTAATCTGAGCGCTTCCGTGCTTCGGAGGGCACGTTAAATTGTCGGTCCCGGCTATTTAAGTCGTTGAGCCATGGCGGTGGCCTTAAGGCGGCCTAAAAACTCCGTCACTAGAGTTGGCCACTGACTCATACGAACTTACTTATCATGAAGCTTTATGATAAAAATTGAGTAAGATGTGGATAGAAACCCTGCAAAAGACGGTAGCGGATTGTAGAAAACCACAGCAGTAAATCTTGTATATCGAGTCTTGATCTTTCCTAGGTGTTACGGCTATTGATTTTACGGTCATAATGTCACTTTTTACTATGATCTGATATAAACTGTATTACGGACTGGTATTTTGGTTTAGAAATCATATTTATAGTAAGTATATACTTCTAGACTTCTTATTTCTGTACGCACGAGGATTACCTTAGTTAGGTAATCTACTCGAAGATAAGATAGACTTTATTAACCTGCTATTATTGTGACTGTAGGTGGAAGTGGGATAATTTAATAGATATACCTATCACATAAATAAAATAATTCTTGACCTTTATAATCAAATCAATATTGTGTTATTTCGACGAAATAAGAACAAAATCATCAGTAATATCAGATTTCATGAGCCCACGGACTAAAACACCGCTATTAATACCACTCGGAGTCCAACATGACAGTGCCACCTTTGAATAGCATTTAACTATTATCTGACCAGCGATCAGTTGGTATAAAATTTTATGAGTAATCTAAAAAGTGTAGTAATTTTAGACTCTATGAAGGCATATGTAATAAAATAGTTTACCTATTTTAGGTCTAATGGGGATATCCTAAATTTTATAAAGAGATCTGAGAGAATGTCTACCGCACCTTGGGGATATAGTCGTGAACCTGTTAACGTTTTTTTTTTAATTTTATAACGAGGTGCAATTTTGGGATGCATTTTAAAATCTTAATTCTTAATTTTTTGTGATTCAAACTCGTAATACGTCTAATTAGCTTTAGCTAATGTAGTTTTTTTAAATGTAAGTTTTCAATCGCAGCCATGCTTTGGAAAACTGAGCTATTGGGCAATCAATAATGTAATTCTGTTGATAATTAATTAAACTTATCCTGCTGGTTGAAATGGTCAAGAGCCTGTTAATTTTTCACTTAATTTCAGATTGTAATATTGTAGTTAGTATGTAGAATGATCGCAGTAGTAGGTAAATAAATAATAGTTAGAAGAACAGACAAAAAATATTTAAAATCTGGAGGTAGTTAATATAAAAATTACTACACCTTTGATTACTTCTTAGTATTATTTTATAATACGAAGTGGAAAACAAATCCTATGTTCACGTCTTCTCTTTCGAAACAATATATCACGGTTAAGGCGACAATTTATAAAAGTCTCGAATCAAAATAGAAATTCTCGTTGCGATGCTTTGTACGTACATACCTACATTAATACTTTTTTTATGTTAGATATGAAAAATTTTATGTTTTTAAAATAATGAAATATTAAATATTAAGTTACTAACTAACGTAGTAAAAGAATTAAAACTAAATGAAACTCATTTAAACAGTGGTAATTTATTTATTGCCATTACTCAGCTCTTTATCAACAAGCAGTCAAAAAGCTTACTTCATTATGTTTATATTGTAATCGTATATGTACGAATACACGATACGATACGAATGAAACCAGTAAACAATGCTTAACTAATAATAAAGCTGATTGCTTCCACATAATCTTCCCTAACAAAACCAGGATTTGATTCCTAAACATTTTGATTCGGCTTTATTCGTAAGCAATAAGAAAAAATACAGTTCCACTCACGTAGAGACGAGAGTCACGTATTTTTCGCATTATCGGCTAAATTATTATAAAAGGAACAGACGTGTGGCAAGCACCTATAATTCTTAGGAAACTGTGCGGCCCGAAACAATTGCGACGAACAGCACGTTCGACTTTGTATCGGAACGACTTCCAGAATAGTTCACTCTAATTTTTAATGCGAGAAGTTGAGCCATTGTGAACTTAAATCGTAGTATGGAGCATGGTTTGTAACTGAAGGAAACTGTATGAATACGAGAGCAATTTATGGAGAAATATTAAAGTTCGCTAGTATAACATTTTTAGAATAATAGAAAAAATATTAAGATAAAAGGCCAGTATACTAATTATTTTATTATTTGTCAGTTTACTAAGAGTAGATTTATCTGATTTAGCTGATACACCTACTTATCCTCTCAGCTTAATCAGCCTTATCCAATCCACAGGCAAGACGTAAGAGGTAACTCGTAATGAATTATTCATCATTTCAAAGTAAGTATTGTTTTTTCTAGATTGTCCTTGGCTTCATTAATAACCCGGACAAAGTTAAGATTGAAACAAGAAAATATCGAATGAAATATCGAATCGAAAGAAATGAAGTATAATGTACACAGTACGGCTAGTCCACCAGTTTCAAGTCGCTCAGCGTGCTATGGAACGAGCTATGCTTGGAGTTTCTCTGTAGAATAGAATCCGCAACGAGACTATCCGACATAAAACCAAAGTTGTCGACGTAGGTCAGAGAATCAGAAAGCTAAAGTGCTGGCCATATCTGCCGAAGAATCGATAACCGTTGGGGTAAACGAGTTCTTGAGTGGAGACCGCGACTCGGCAAACGTAGTGTAGGACGCCCTCCGGCCAGGTGGAGTGACGATCTGCGAAAAGCTGCCGGCAGAAGCTGGATGCGTCGAGCTGAGGACAGGGCGCAATGGCGCGCACTAGGGGAGGCCTATGTCCAGTAGTGGACTGCCATAGACTGATGATGATGATGATGAAGTATAATGTCTGTAGATTTTGTACAGATGTACAAGAGAGATCTCCCAACTTGTCAGTCAAGTTGGACAAGAAACATTCCTGATGTGTTTATAACAATGGCCATAATTTCCATACGAACATCAATGTGACATGATTGAATTATAGTTTCATGTACAGTAGTGGTATGAAAAGGTTCGCCAGTTTTCAAATTGATTCATTTAACGTTCCGCAAGCACATATTACCTTTTCAAACTAAGTCACAGAACAGACTGGTTCACAGAAAATTATGTTTAACTGTTTGACAATAAAGTTTAAAATTACAGATTATACTTGTTTGATTTTCTGTCTTGACCAAGAAGATTATATAATGTAAAAACTTTTTATTGGTTTCAACATCTCGTTGTCTGTCATTGTTGACATTGCAATTTTATTTTTTCACGTTTCTATATTTTACATAAAATGCCGAGACCTTTAAGTGTTGTAGAAAGAGCAGCAATTATTGCTGAACATGAAGCTGGCTACAATATCAGTGAGATATCGCGTCGTCTTAATGTAACCAGGGATAGTGTAAGATTTTGGATCCGGAGATATGGTGAAGAAGGTGAACTCATAGATCATCGTCACAACAATTCTGGTCGCCGTCCTATCCTTAGTGCTGCACAAAATGCCGACATGAGACGGCAATATGAAGAAAATGGCTTTGTGTCAACCAATCATTTCGCTCAACTGTATGAAGTTTGTCCTAGAGTAATAAGAAATGCATTACACTCAATGGGATTACATTATAGACGACACTCAAAAAAAGTTGCTCTGACACCAACCCATAAGGAAGCACGCTTGAGATTTGCAGAGACCTATTTGAACTTTGATTGGAGTACCACTATATTTACCGACGAAAAATCCTTTATGTCAAGCCAACATGGGAGGCTTCATTTGTGGAGGTATAACGGCACGAGATATACAGAAGACCATGTAGTGCCCAATTTTAGTTCTGGACGTATCTCTGCCAATATTTGGGGGTGGATGTCAGCGGATGGAGTGGGCGAGCTCGTTCTTCTTCCTTCAAGGGCAAATGCAACTCACTATCTATCGGTTCTGGAAGACAGTATGCTACCAAGTGTCCGTACCGTATATACAGCTGCTGACTTACCTCAGGTCAGCTACGTTCAAGACAATGCTCGCACGCACACTGCTCGTATTGTGAATGAATGGTTCAATCAGCGATGGGATAATAGAAACGAAAGAACCAAGAAGGCTATAGAAGACCACTGCCATATCATTTGGGAAGATACACGAGGGACGGACCTATGCTCTCGCCTTGTTGGTTCTATGAGAAACAGGTTACAATGTGTGATTGATGCTAATGGTGGTTATATACGTTATTAAATAAAATAAAGTTATTATATTACTTATTCGTACTATTCTTTCATATTCGGTCCTATCAACAAAGCGGTTTACCCCGACAGTAATATCTCTGTCAATAAATCTTGGCAGTCCAGGAAAATAGAGTATAATTAAAGATTACAGTAATCTAAATAACGTTTAAATACAAATAACCTATATCAAAATCTTGTTGTTATGGGTAATTGTTATTTTTGTAAAATTGACAGGATGGAGTAAAACAGTAAACAAATTATGCAAAACCTTTTTGATATGTCATTGCCTATAATCGATAGTAAACGCTAAACATAACAAAACGTAATATTTATTAATTAAAATGTTGGCAGTACTGGTTCTTGCACTCGTGCAAGCAAAAGTCGACTTTAAGATGACGAACCTTTTCATACCGCGACTGTACATCTCGTGATGAAGGCACATCAAAACTGGTAGGTCATTGAGAACAATGAAATGCCAAAGAGTACATTCGGATATTTTGAATGCAACTAACGAAACAGGTCAATCGAATTAGGAAAGTAAATCCTCAAAACTTTAGTACTTATTCCGTACACAAAGGGAGAAATAATACTGAGGTCTGTTTATCCTCCGCTATCTGTCTGCTAGGTTTGTGTGTCTGTTTCCAGCATATTTTAAATTATAATAAAATAAACATATTTATTAATGACCAAAGACGGGTGCCCGTCCCCGTACATGAAACGTGTTTTTTTTTCGTATCCTTTGCTTGTTCGGAACCCTTCGTGTAACAAGTCTTACTCGCTCTTGGTCGGTTTATTTTTTATTCAGTTTGAGAAGTGTTACCTAAAGCAGTATCCAGCAGCGATGCAAGTTCCAAAACAATATGATCATTAAAAAGAGAACGAACCAATATTTTCACTTTAACGTGTCTCTCACTTAATATTTATGACTCCGACACAAACAAAACATCCATGCATTAGTATTCGATCGTGCTTTAAATTTTAGATTCGTAAACCGCTTTATCAAAAGCAATATCAACTATGTTTAAAACATTAAGGACCTAAGTTTAAATGGGAGCAGAGAAACTTTTAAAAGAGGGGGATTCTCAGAATTTTTGAGACTAATAAGTGTCGTAGCCGACCCTGCATACTAAGAAGACGTGCAAAGAACTCGAGGTGAATTTAAAATACGGAATCTACCTATCATTTTACAAGGTGCCTGTCAGGGTGTTTAAGATAACCCAGGACGTGACGTTTATATCAAAAGACTTTGATATAACGTGTCGGAAATCTTAAGTCAACTAGGTTGACGGGAAAATAAACCCTTAGGTACTTGTTTTATGATAGATCAGCACACTGTTAGGTTATTTTTATCCTAATAGCTATCAGTTTAGTAACCCTGCATGATAATGCATTTTTCTTTTCATACGCATCAATCAAATGAGATTTACCTACAGATGTAGCAGTCCTTCGGGTATGTTCACCTATAAGTGGCATTAGGTCTATACAAGTTAAATAAAAAAAAAACTGTTATTGTTCTAGATGATAGCTTAGGAAGCCTGTTAGGTACATTTTAATAAGGCACTATAGTATCAAGAACAATGTTTAGATGAAGTAAAGTTTGCCCAGCACCTAATACAACCGTCTCGCTTAATAGACCTCAAGCCCAGACAAGACATGGACTACATAGCCATGCTTATTATATATCCTTTACACTTCTATGTTATTTTGTTACCAGAACTAAATTACAAAATAATTTGAGCCAACTTCTAAGAAACATCAATTTGTGTTTGATAAAAAACGTCATCTCATAATGGTGTCCACATGTGCTGATTACACGTTGGTACCAATGCAGGCGATGCTATTAAATTGTCATTAAAGCCACCTCACTGTCATCTGCATCGTTCGTTTTAAGGGACCACCTCTCGGGAAAGTAATATAACTTACTAACATATGTATGAACGTAAGCACAAAATTCATATGAACGTGAACTTTATCTATACTAAAACTTATAGAAGTATATTATGCGTTTTGTAATCGCTTAATCGACCGCTATGAAAATCGATGGGGGAGGCCTATGTTCACCAGTAGACGATAGATAGCAGATATAATGATGATGATGATGATGATGAATCGCTTAATAGTCAGGATCAGATCACACTTTGTTGTTGGTATCAAGCAAAACTCGTTCTAATAAACGTTTTGGTTTGCCTCATAGATATGTTTGCCTAAAATCGTAGGTATATTTGTAACATTAGATTGATTTTGGAGCTTCAAACAATTCAAAGGCGAATAATGATTGAAAACTGATAGCATCTCAAATCAGTTGCAGCCATGTCCACTCTACAGCTTGCTTCTACTCTGAGGGTCAGTTTTTGTTGCAGTTTTTACTTTACACCGTTGAAATTGCTTCTG
Source organism: Epirrhoe tristata (assembly GCA_951394285.1). Classification (NCBI taxonomy): domain Eukaryota; kingdom Metazoa; phylum Arthropoda; class Insecta; order Lepidoptera; family Geometridae; genus Epirrhoe; species Epirrhoe tristata. Next base: position 6,171,673 of record OX596150.1, on the reverse strand, counting down.
ATCCCCTTGCGAGTTTTTACAGCATTTTGATCGTAATCTTCCGCTGGTAAGGATTGTTTAATGTATTTTTGAAGGTGGAGGTAGCTTTGTGGACGCCGTTAATGACACTCAATGTAATTTGATGTAAATTGACCAAAAGACGAGAGAGCACGCAACGTGTCAACTATGAAATTGTTACTTAACTATTTGATTGATGCTTCTGTCCTATACAAAGTTTGTTATATAAACTAGGCAAGCCTATACTTTACTCGTATTTGATCTGTCTATAGCAACGGGTGAAACGAGGATAGAGACAGTTCTTTCAGCTTCGTGCTCAAAATATGGTTAGCAGTTATTTCTGCTGATGACCTTGACTTGTGTTTTTTAAAAACGTTTATCAACTGTGAGTCAAAACAATCCTTAGATAGGTACAAAATCGACTCATGATTACCGTTGGCAGAGAAATGGAACGTCGTCACTTCCTTTTAAATTTTTATGGCATGACAGAATTTCGGAAGGAGAAATTTCACCGACGATGCCAATATAAAATTTCTTGATGCAAAAAGGTTACGCATAATAAATTATCTTCACCCAATCTGATATTGAAAATCGATGATCTCCTTGTTTCCGAAAGTCTTAAGTTTTTTAAAAAGCGGGTACCGTTATTAATTTCTAAGTAGATAAGGCAATATAAACGTATAATTTCATTTATGACAGATAAAGAAGATCCCAGATAACTTCATCATATATATCTTCATCAGCTTCCATGTTATGTTAGCTACGACCCTGTTGTTTTTAGGAAGAGAGTTAATAGTATATATATATATATATTTCTATATTTCTTTAAATCCCTACTCGTATTACAAATTAATTAAGCTAGTTAATAGTTCTAAGTGTATATTTAATAAGTCCCAGAGGCTAGTTAAGATAGAATTATATTTTAAGAATAGTTATTTCTATGTATCTCATTGTAAATGAACCATTGTGTTTGTATGAGAATAAAGCTCTTTAAACCTAATAGGCACCTTCTGGGTAAGCTCGCTCCATCGTAGACCTCACTCTTGCCTGTGTAAGTTTCGAGGTCAAGAGCCGACCCATTCATCATTTAAAAAAAAACTTCATTTTCTTCAGATAATAATGACATACAATATTACTGAGGCCAAACTGAGGACTCATACCTAGCAGTGGGTGAAGTTATGCTGTGGATGATGATGATGATTTTACTGATCACAAAAATAATACTCCAGTGTTTATCCATTTGAAAATTAAAATATTCAACAGAAAATACTTAAAATAATGTAAAATGTTGTTTAATGATTTTTAGGAAGTGTAAGCCTGAAGAACGGTACATTTTTATTGATGGATGTCATGGTAATTTCACAATCTGGTATTACCGGTACCAAAAGACTACCAAGAGTCATCTTAGAGAAGTTTCACTCCCATAGCAGGCAAAAATATGCTTACATAAAATGAAGTCCAGGTGCCGTATTCCTACAATTACCTACAATTCAGTTTGCACCCAAATTCGTATTCAGTTTATTAATTTTATTTATTTAGGATCTAATCTGGATCGCTATAAGAGTTCATAGTAAGGGCCCCTGATATCACTTGATGGTGTCACAAATGACCGTGTACAAGATATACTGAGTAAAGGCTAAATTGCCATAGATTGTGCTTTAATTTAATTATACTCTGGAATTACTTTATTACCACGTTTATATAAAGGTCGATTTATTCTCGAAGGTCGTGTGTTCGAATACCGGCCGTGCATCAATGGATTTTTCGTTTCGTAAAATTTATATGCGCTTTCATACGAGCTCTTAACGGTGAAGGAAAACATCGTGAGGAAACCCGCAGCTTAGTCAGCTTCACACGTATTGACGTCGGCTGTGAGGATGGTTTTGGCTATTAGGCAAGGCTATTCCATCTCAAACAATGTCCCAGGCACTACAGCGCCAGCGTCCCGTTGAGTGTAGGTATAGGTTGCCCTGACGCTGTATAAATCATCTAATACAGATGTAAAGGCCTAAGTTTTTTTTTTAGGTTTTTTTTATATAAAGGTTGAGTTCGATTGAGTACAAAGCCATACAGTTACAAAACAAGTCGATGAAGTGATACAAGCTTCATATGGTAAGAAATATTCTTCCTCCGTTGCATAATTGCCAGCGATATCTTAATAAGTGGTTCTTGATCAAGTTCCTTTTGCACTTAGCATAATTGTTTTAATGTGCCATCATTAAAAATTTCTTGATGGATTTTTTATTCAATGAAATCTAAATCCTACCTAGATTTTATTTATTGTTTTATCCTGAGAATCAAAGTGTCATTTTATTTCAAATCCTAATAAGTATAGTATAAATTTGAAACTAGATATTTTTTGCCCAAAAAGCGTATTGAATGTTTCATTACAAAAGTTTTCTTAACTGGTAATATATTTGACAGATTTATATAACACTTTTCGAGTACAACTCGTTGTTTTATTATCTTGTTAAGTTTTATTTTTATCTTACCTCAATTATCTAGAAACTTGGTAGTAAAAGTGTTCAGTCAGATACTGAAACTTTTGTTCGTATTTCATCGAACTTATTTTGTTTTGCTGGGATCTAAATATAAACTTCGTTGTTTCGTAAGAGCAAAAGTTTCAATATATTTTTTACCAGCAAGCTAACTTCTTTCATGTTAACGTAATGTAAAATTTTTGGATACAGAACAGCGTCCTTTACCTTCGAGTTCATAAAAAACTTTTGTAGACCGATGGTAGGGAGATCTAGTAGACACTAAGTAAGAGACTGGACACTTGATGAAATTATATACTTACTTGAACTCTAAACAGGCTGTAAAAAGACTGCTACTGAAAATTGAGGGCTTGCAATCAGACCATGATTCTGAAAAAAAAACGCAAAACGTCATTTTATTTTATTTTCTAGTTATTTACTACTAGTACAACATAATAATACCATACCTACCTAATAATTTAATTTATAAAAGAAAACAAAAATTAAAACTCAAAATCCAGCAATCTACGGATAAAAACGCGCCCAGTACATCTCGACCAGCTGTGCGAGGTCGGTTTTCTCCGGATATAATGTTTTTTCAAAAAAAAAATCGGAAAATCCAAATCCAAAAGGATTTGGTGTGTCACCAAATACACCAAATCCAAAAGGATTTTCCGTTTTTGTTGGGATGCTGTACCTACCCCTTTCAGCTTCGGCAGACGTCTTTTTATATAGCGGCATCAGTAAAAAAATTTCAAAGATACTACAAGGTGTCATTTTTATACACGCATTATTAGGACGGGTTGAAGGGAATATTTATATAGCAACTCTAGAATGCTCACAATGTTTTGTTACACTAAAAGGCGATTGTATTTCGAAGTCACATAGTAATTTGAATATTCGAATATCAAGCGAGTCCAATGGAAGTAAATAATTTATAGATAGAGACAAACGTCTAACAATTTATCTATAGACCAAGATAGTGGCCGTTTTGTATTCAATTTCATTTTGATTTACGCTATAACGTATTATCATGATAGAAATCATTACTATGCCAATAATATTATACGGAAAGATAATATTACTCACATAGAAATAGTAAAATTTGATTTCACATAGACTCAGGACATTTCAATGACTAACAAAAGAGAACTTTAACGTATGGCAAAATTTATAACGATAGAGCCGATGACAAAGTAAATAGTAAGTTAGTATGAGTCAGTGGACAACCGTCATGGCTTAACGACTTAAATAGCCGGGACCGACAATTTAACGTACCCTCCCAAGCCCGGAAGCGCTCAGATGAAAATGCCACTGGCGGTCACCCATCCACTTACTGACCGTTTTGAACGTTGCTTAACTTCGACGATCTATCAAGAACGACTAAGCAAGCACGACCACGCACGAGCGCTAGCACGACCACGCATGAGCTCTAGAAGTAGAAGAAGATGACGAAGAAGTGCTTATACGTAAACCCTAGATACAGTTGGTATCTCACTTGATCCGTATTTTCAAAGGAGTTTTATATTCATAAAAATAGCTCAAGAGTTCTTTAGATTTCCCCTTTGCAAAATGAATAAACGGAGGTGAAAATATTCAGAATGCAGTTTTCTATACACTTTCTTGTGGAAGTTAAATGTTTTGTTTGCCTCTAAGCTCTACGAAAAGACCGAAACAAAATTAAAACAACAAAGATTCTCATCTAAAGCTTTGTTCTCATAAATTGTTTTGCACTCAAGCATGGCCCAGTTTTTGCTCATTACCTCGGCATAACCGGTGAAAATGAAGTATAACTCTGAGTAGATATGAAACTTAACATTAAGGTTTGGCAGAAAACATCGTTGTCTAGTAAAACATGGAGCCATACCTATGATGATTATGTTGTTAGGATTATGATAATATAAACATGAGCTGTATTCAATCAACAACACAATTTTTCGCAATTTTTAAATTCCTACTTTTCTTATTATTAAATTGTAATTTTCTAAATTCTACCCCTAAGTCACCCCCTTAGGGGTAGAATTTAGAAAATTACACAAAGGGGTTAAAAAAGTTGGTACCACGTTGAGCAAAGCCGTGGGCGTGCCGTTCCGTCATCTATTACTACTTAGGCCTTTACATCTATATTAAATGATTTATACAGCGTCAGGAGGCAATCCATGCCTACACATAACGGGACGCTGTAGTGCCTGGGACATTGTTTTTGAGATGGAATCGGCTTGCCCAGCACCTAAAGCATCCTCTCAGCTTCAGCCTAGTCCACAGGAAAGACGACGTCAATACGTGTGGAGCTATCTAAGCTGCGGGTTTCCTCACGATGTTTTCCTTCACCGTTAAGAGCTCGTGTTAAAGTGCATATACATTTTACGAAACGAAAAATCCTTTGATGCACGGCCGGGGAACGAACCCACGACCTTCGGATTGAAAGTCGAGGCACAACCCCATTCGGCCAACACGGTTAACTATAAAATTCATCTATAAAATTCAAAAAATAGATTCAGTTCTATGTATTCCCAACTTTCATTTTCTTCTTTGGTGTAACTGAATAAAGCTTCATAAGTAGCGGTTGAACTTAAAAAACTGTGCGGAACATAAACTTAGAAGATAGTACCTACTTTTATAAATACAAAGAGTAAGCCGCCTTTTGTTCTATAATAACTTGCTAGAAAAACATTATCTTACAAGAAAATTAAAAGACCTTTACATAAATTTTACAAGAAAAAATCAAAAATGTGTTTTTGATTGCCATCAAAATGGTCTAGTAATGCAAGGCAAAATATACATTTGCCTAAACAATAAACCAAACATTCTCTTCAAGGTATACATTTGAAAGATCAAGGTACTTATCATTATATTAAATTTTGGCCTCATATCGTTACACAATATCATCTTTTCAAACTCGTTTCAATGAAAATAATATTATTTCTTGTTAACAAGTTTCGATAAAAATACTTAAACAAAATGTCTGCAATCATCCCGTACCCAAACAGGCTTCCGTGGACAGTAATAATAGCAATCTGACCTGCCGAGCTACCATCAGCTTTATAAACTGCATTTCAAAAGCAAAACTACTTTGTTGATAACAATTTACTATCAATCTAACCTTAAAAATATACTGTAAAGCCGTGTCTCCGTGTCTGCGACAAAAAAAAAACATTCTAACAAAACGTGTTTTCCGTCCGCCTCGGATAACATTTTGCATACAAAAAAGTTAGGCTCGCTCATATTTTGTTCAATGTTTGATGTTAGGTGTTAGAAAACACAAAAACAGTGTCGCAGGAGACCTGTGGCCAATGGCCAATTAATCAACACGGTCCTAGGACCAAATATTCCAAACCGAAAAATTGGCCCTTGAAGTCAGAAATCGTGGTGGGAAGCATCCGAATATTCATCAAACGAACGAAAAGAGGAACGTGAATACGGCCCCTGGCTTAAGTTTGTCTTAGTGAAGGTTTTAGGCCGCCTGAAGCTGGGAAAAACATTGAAATGTGAATATGAATTAAAATATACACCTAAATTTCTATCGAAATCGTAAAACGTGAAAAAAAACCATCTATCTATCGAAATCGAGACAAGTTTATTTTCAACCGACTTCAAAAAAGGAGGAGGTCTCAAGTCGTCTATATGTTTTTTTTTTTTTTTGTATCTTGTTACGCGATTGTTCCGCCATTTGTTGACCGATTTGCAAATTTCTTTTTATGTTTGAAAGGGTATACTCCAGAGGTGGTCCCATATAAATTTTATTCCTGAGGGATTGATAGTTTCCCCGTAAAACTCTAAACACCTTCTCTCCTAGCCATGTCACAAATAGAAATCGAATCGACAGCTTGACGCCCTGAGTCACACCGCGTTGCGAGTCAAACATTGAAGTCGGTTTTCTTTTTAGTATAAAAACGTAATTATATAATAAGTGGTTGATGTTTTGCTTAAGAAATACTACAACGAAGGCAATCGTGCCTATAAAGTCAGCCAGCATCATCTTGAACCTATTTAAATAGCCCTATATTTTAAGTAAACTCCTACAAATCACGGATAGACGTTATCATAAGATTTATATGGAACAAACGGGCGCACATAAAGGGTGACACTGATACACCCTGCTGTTTCTTTATGTTTAATGTTATTAGCTCGGAATGGGTTCCTCTGAATCGGACTAGGGCGTTATTGTAAAGCAAATGATAATGGTTATGGTCGGACACCATGTTGCGCTCCGTGTGGTTACGGAACTAAAAAAAACATGGAAGTGGCAAAAACTCTTTTGCTCTAGACCTATTTTTGTTCTTTATTATATTTTGTTAGCCCGCATGTCTAATCTAGTCCAGACTCCATTAGCAGCCTTTCTACGCACAATCTATCGCGAGGGATACAGCCAATCGCGCGTGATAGAACGCGTAGCTTGAAGCTTCAAAAAAATTATCACGCGCGATTGCGCGTACAGGCTTTCCCGCGCGATAGCGTTTTGACAAGAACTAACGAGTAATCGCGCGTGAAGGAACGCGTAGCATCAAAATTATCACTCGCGATTGCGTGCAGTCTTTCCCGCGCGCAATCCTGTACGTTCAATCACTTGCGAAAGATTGTGCGTCTAAAGGCTGCTATTGTTAAATATTTGTAAGTATTATTAATTTATTCAATGTGCCTTTAATATCATAAATATTTTATGCAGTACAATCAATGGCATTATTGTGTGTATGTGCATTTTTGATTTTAATAAATTGAAATGAGTTGAATTAAATAGCATTAACATAACGTAAATATATTTAACTAAGGAAGTTGGAAGCTTGATAGCAAATTCGCAGCCGTTATCTTCTCAAGATTATAAGAATTATTGATGAACCTACGAAAAAAGTAGTAACCTATTATAAAAATCTACTTGCTATTCGAAATGTTTTCCGAGAAATCTATTTATCAATATTTATACACCATTCATACTTACGGGTATTGCTTATTAAGATCAAAAAAGCTTACATTGAACCTTTTAACCAAGCATTTCTTATAAAACCTCTAATAGCGCCTAATTGGTTAAACGTGATAGACTATGTTCATGTTAATTATCCAATTGTATTATTTGTTTTTATGGAAAATAGTAACACGGTGAATGTCAACATAAATTACTATATAAAAAACCGACGCATTGTGTAGTGACAAGAGCACGGGAAAATACTTTGATGAAGCGCTAATAGATGAAAACATACTTATAAAAAATTTTGCATAACTACATTCTGATAAGATAAAGAATAAATATACATAGTTACATATATAAATTACAAAACTCTTATTACGTTCTTCATACAATCTCTCTAGCTTTCTCTAAAAACATAGAAACAGTGAAATATTTTTGAGATTTGATGATCATTGAAGACATAATACCACTTCTAGCACAGCTGTAACTCTGTAAACCTGTCACATGGGAGTTCAAACAGAACTCTAAAATTTAAGATAAAGGGCACTCGTTATGCCAGTAATATAGGGAAATGAACGGCTTTATAAACACACATGAATAATTATGCCACCTTATCTACGCCACATGTGAATCAGGCGAATTGGAAAGCGTGAGAGGAGAATAAAAAAGTACGTGATTATCGTGGAACACTCGGTTGGAACCAAGCAAAGAGTACTTTTCTATACTGGGAATATAATAAATTAGTTGTCAATTAGGTATCCTAAAAACGCCTTATCAAAATCTTGGATTCTGTCAGGATTCAAACTCGCAACGGTCAGACGACCCTCCTTAAGCCAGAGTGCCTTACTAGTCGGCCACGGAACCCTTCTCGTCACAATCCAAATTCTTGTTATGCTCATATTTTATCGGTTAAATAAAATTATCTATCTTCATTATCATTCACAACCTGACTTAGCCCACTGATGGATAGGAAGATAGGATCTATATTATGTATATATAATCAAATACAAATACAAAATACAAAATATATTTATTAGGTTTCAAAACATATACATTATTTTTGTGACATAATTTAACACTAGTTGTATGTTTAGCGTAGCTTAATTATAATGATTAGGTACTACTAAATTAAATTATGTAGGTATGTTCACTAGCCCCCACACTAGGATACCCTGTGTCGTGGGTGGCTAGGTACTTCCGTGGGTATCAAGTAATGAAACTAGACAAATACAATTAAAAAGGATCATCAGGCTGTTAAATAACAACACTGTTTTGTATTTATAATACCAGCTCAAATCAATAAACCAGTTCGTATAGTTGATGTTGCTACATTTACAATAACAATGTTATTGGTCAAATTATGGAGCCAAGAGGCATGTCGCCCGCAGGTCAGTGTGGTTAACCGATGCGGGTGGAGAGAATTCTCTATTCTGACGTTCTGACGTCTCGGAACTCGTACAAACCTGTAACAGTAAGTAATTACTATTGAGAAATTGTATAATTCTGGGAAACGTATGCAATTCCAATACCTACTTACTCCCTGTGTAGGTACTAGCGCTATTCTTATATCTTATTGATTGAGAAACTCGCAATATAAATAATGGATTTAATAATCAAAGTCATGATAAGTGTGGAAAAAGTAAACATTATTAATGATGTTAGCGAGGATAAGCTATTTAGGGACTTATATAAATCAATTGACGACCTCTGTGGCGCAGTGGGCGAAGGTCCGCCTGCGATGCAGAAGGTTGCGGGTTCGATCCCCGCCGCGGGACAAATGTTTGTATGACCTACAGATATTTGTCTCGGGTCTGGGTGTCTATGTATAATATGCATGTATTTACAAACAAAAAGTATATAAGTAGTTTATCAGTCATCTAGTACCCATACCACAAGCTCAAGCTTACTTTGGGGCTAGATGATGCTGTGTGAAAAGTCCAGCATTATTTATTTATTTATTTAATTTATTAATTCTACCAATACAATATAACTCTAACATCGGTTACAGTGTGTAGTGATCCTGTTTACTACAATGTTGATTGTACAAGATCAATTACATTAACGATTGAAGTAGAGCCTTTGCCAGATTATAATTGGTGCAAGGATGGCCACGTGTTTCTTATCATGCATTTTTTATAAATATTTATAAGTAATATCCAAGTTATGACAGAAAAAGCCAATTTACTCTACTCAGGTATACATACTCAAAGCACGTTACAGAAATGCTTACATTTTTTGCCCTTTGTATTTCAATGGCTAATGAAAAATACATTTTACTTTTTATGATAGTCGTACAAATGCTCGATTGTCGCTTAAGATTATAACAAAATTGCCAACGTTACTTTCAGCTTTTAAAAATACTTAAACGAAAAATAACGTTTTTATTTAAATTTCTGCGATATTTTGTGAGGGGTTAGATACTCATACGTCGAAACTGAAAGAGATAGCGAATTGACGACCTCGGTGGCGCAGTGGGTGAAAGCTCGCTTGGGACGCAGAAGGTTGCGGGTTCGATCCCCGCCGCGGGATAAATATTTGTATGATCTGCAAATATTTATATCGGGTCTGGGTGTTTCTATGTATAATATGTATGTATTTACAAACAAAAAGTGTATAAGTAGTATATCAGTTATCTGGTTCCCATAGTACAAGCTTTGCTTAGTTTGGGGCTAGATGCTGCTGTGTGAAAAATGTCCAGCATTATTTATTTATTTATCAATGTGCAATAATGAAGAAAAGTGACAAAAGTAGAGAGCTCGCATTGAAAAATTCTAAATTTAATTTACTTAATATTAGTAGGAACCCTATGCTCAGCAGTGGGACACGATAAGTTAGAAACAAGTTCGTCTATCTACCGTAGCCATCATGGTCTTAAAGATGATTAATTTGTCTCTATCTATTAAGATTATTAAAACTGTGTGACAGTTATTTATTGTATCAAAAATGATTGTGATTGATACAATAGGTAGTTACTTTTATTATTAAGCATCTTTAAAATAATAATAAATAATGCTGGACATTTTTCACATTATCTAGCCCCAAACTAAGCAAAGCTTTTACTATGGGAACCAGATAACTGATATACTACTTAAATACTTTTTGTTTGTAAATAGGTACATACTTTTATTATGCATAGAAACACCCATACCCGAGATAAATATTTGCAGATCATACAAACATTTATCCCGCGGCGCGGATCGAACCCGCAACCTTCTGCGTACCAAGCAGGCTTTCACCCACTGCGCCACAATGTCGTCGATAATCGATTGATCGAATCGAATCGATAATCCTACAATATTATTTGAGCTCAGCTCAGGCACACAAAAATAATACAGATAAGTATATACAATGAGAGTATTATTTATTTACAGAAACTAAGCTACTACATATTTACAAAATACAACATGTAAGAGCCTATGTGTTCTAGGGCCTTACAGGTAGTAGTTGTTGTTCCTATGTTACACTGAGCACGTAAAACACAAGATTCACTAAGTTAAAGTTTATTTAGATTGTTTACACAAGTGAAGGATAGGCAAATCTCTCCCTTGAATAGTGTCTTGTGCGCGAGTAGGTCACGTACTGTTGGTTTAATGTAAAATAATGTAAAATATTGACTAAAATTAAAGTGCAGCGCATGCGACTAAAATAAGTGCCACATGCGCAAATTGCAAATGTATGGTGAAACCGTACACAACAGGATTAGTCAAGCTATCTAAGGATCGTTAGAAACGATCTATAGATAGCTCAACTGATCCAGGTCACTGTCAGTCGGAAGCGTGCCCAAAACACTGGCGGCATTACCACGCTGGATGGCAAATATGGCAATGCTGATCCTTTGAGCCAAAAATGTGCTAGCTCTCGGATCACAATTGCATATAACTCACATCACAAATAGGACACTTAAATATTGCAGAAACCATTTAAGTTGATTTCTAAAACAGATTACAATACCCGTTTAGAGAATGTGACCAAGATTGTTGACAGATCACCCGCTCCATGACAGTTTGCAATAATGAATACTGCAATTACAGGCACCTTACAATCCCTTTATACCTTATTCTGTACTTTAAATCTTAGAGAACAGAGTGCTTTTTGGCTTATGGTTATTGGAAAGGTTAGTAAACCCACAATTCAATGATCTGATAAATCCTCAGGATAAGAACTATTAGCAGTGCCGAAGACATTCTTTAGGACGTTATGAAATCGCAAGGACGCTTGAAAGCAGTTGAAACTGTACGTTTGGGCAATTGCTTTGAATTTATACCCTCGATATTACTCGAATTGGGATCTGTTAGTGCTCAAATAAATCTCTTATAGATTTGCAAATAAAATCCATTGTGGTAAACACAGCTAGAAACCTACAAACAATAACACAAGAATCCTGCGTAAGTATGTATGTTGATACCCAAATAATTACGTTTTTATACTAAAACGAAAACCGACTTCAATGTTTGACTCGAAACGCGGTGTGACTCAGGGCGTCAAGCTGTCGATTCCATTTCTATTTGTGACATGGCTAGGAGGGAAGGTGTTTAGAGTTTTACGGGGAAACTATCAATCCCTCAGGAATAAAATTTATATGGGACCACCTCTGGAGTAAACCCTTTCAAACATAAAAAGAATTTTGCAAATCGGTCAACAAATGGCGGAGCAATCGCGTAACAAGATACAAAAAAAAAAAAACATACAGACGAATTGAGAACCTCCTCCTTTTTTGAAGTCGGTTGAAAATACTTTTCAAATATAAGTGCACTTAATTCTTACCATTTTTAACACTAATCTAAGTTAATACATGACAAAAACACACCCCGCATTATTTGTGTAAGGAAAATAATATGATAAGCTCTGTTTTGTCCGATGGAGTAAGTACAACAACTGTCCGGGTAGGTTAAACACAAATACCTATAGGATTTCATAATTTACTTGCTGGTAGGTGAGGATAAAAAAGCCTTTTACAATATAACCTCGACAATCTTTGTAATATTCGTTTTGGTGGTAACTGACGCACGTCAGTTGCGGTGCGCCGACGGACGTGACGTCACGTGCATTGATGTTGCTGGCCTGGCAGATGCTGAAACACAATCATAGCTGTCCATATTTTCGGAATTATAGGAGAGTTGTGGTTTCCCTCGACTTCGTTCACATTGAATGCACATTGGCGTCGATTCTGTTTTTTGATTACTTAACTAAGTTAGACTTAATTTATGAAAATACAACGTTTGTATTACGCTTACGCTAAAGGCTGCAATAATAATGATTCTTCGATGTTATTTTTGAAAAAAATAATTATTGCTTTTTTTTTATATTCACCACTACACTTCCAATAAGGCGACCAAGAGTATATAGATAGTGTCCAAAGGTACTGTTGAGTACGTTTCTTCAAGGCGTACGGATGGTTTTGTGCCTTCTACATCCACTGGCATCCTGTAACAAAGTGAACTAATTTTAAAGACGATTATTTAAGCCTTCATTTTCAATACAAAACTTTAGACTAACTTTTTGTACCTACGTATAAAATAAGATATCAATCTGACAAATGGCTGTTAAAAAACTAACTGAAATATAAGAAAACATCTCGAAAACATTTATTATTGAAATAATTTTTAGGAGACTATACAAAGCTTGGTATGTATAGTCTTCTAAAAAAAATACACTGTGACCTTAGCCTTAGTCGTTGAATTATGAACACAGCTTAGATAATATAAGGTTGATTTACGAAATAAAAAGCTTGAGAATTTCAAGATAAGGATCAAAGCGGTGATAGAAATGAATGAGTTACTCAAAATAATCGTCTCAGGGTCACGGAGCGATTACCCAAAACGATAAATAAAGAAAAAACACGAATGTTTAATTAGAATTACAAAAATTGCGACGGCAAACTATGTTGGATTAAAAGCGTATTCATTATGCATGTAAATAAGATAAAACTAATGGATTTTTTTGATGCGGAAGGTTGTTACGCCAGAGTAGTAAGAAACAAGGTATGGTCGGCCCGAGCCTGTTCAAACGGAATGTGGTATGAAATGGTAATTGCTTACTTTGATTCACTTTGTTCGGTAAGCTAAATGAAGCTTGACTTTGCATGTTAAAGGAAAGTTTTCACGACATTAGTCCCAAAGTCTCCCATGCGATCAATAACAACTAAGGTTTTTCATTGTTTAGTTCATACAGAATGTAGGTACGTGAAGCTTCAAATGTAGAGCATTCATAAAACATTTTAGATACTAAACCTACATGAAATTACTTATTAAAAACAAATAAATCTATTTAAATAACGTTTACTACTTGGTTCGCAGTGAAAACATAAACAAGACACAATATACGTATACCTACCATTTTAGTTTAGTTGAGCCCATATCGTAGTGCATGCTGTGGCATCCTATAACTGGGGAAACACTATATAAGTAGCTCAGTTAAGAAATGTATTATATTTTTGTGATTTTTCTGTTGGATCACTGTCCACTTATTAGAACTAAGCGCTTCGAAAGTTCTTTTATTATGCGCACTGCAAAAATTTGGAATCAGCTTCCAGCGTCTGTATTTCCGCTGAGCTACGACCCTATTGTTTTTAAGAAGAGAGTTAATAGGCACCTTCTGGGTAGGCTCGCTCCATCGTAGACTCTCACTCTTGCCTGTGTAAGTCTGAGGTCAAGAGCCGACCCATTCAACATAAAAAAAAAAAAAAAAAAGGATGTCCTGAATAAATAAAATAAAATACCTACTCAAATCTGTCCTTATCACCTTTCATTGCTCTAAGCTCCTAAACACAGAATGCTACTCTTTGACTTCGCATGTTAGTATGACGTTATTGGCTCCCGAATGATTACGTTAATGGAAGCAGCGTTTTTAACGATCTCCTAGCCTTAAAATTGACTATTAAAGAGATACTGTGTAATTTATGGCCATTAAGATTTTGCCTCTAAAGCGTTCGGCTCCCTCGCGAATTTTAGTTTCTTTTGAAGTTTCTTTTAAAAACATTATCGTATTTTGTTGTGGGACTACTTAGATGAAACGATAAGGGGTGAAATATATCTTAACTTATAGAAATTTAAATTTCATTATTATTATTCTCTATATGGAGCAGGTATAATGAGACTAGAAAAAAGCCTAGGCAAAAACACTTTTACTAAATTAGGGATTTAGAAAAGTTTGGTTGATCAAAAGTATGCCAGCCTACGCAAGCGAGCGTTTCTGTAGAATGCAATATGAATGAGGCCAGCAATGTGTGTATAATAACGTGTGGAAATCTATGAGCTCAGCTTTTCCCTATGAGAAAGACACGAGTTTTGATGTATGTGTTCAGTGTCATAGAACGCAAGGTTGAAGATAAAGTTGGCTACAATTTCGCGGCCGTAAAGTCTCACCTCGCAAGGCTTTTAGCTCCAGATAAATAAATAACCGCAGAATTCAATTCAACAGACCGTTATAAAATAAGCTTCAGGCAACAAAGTCAAATCGTTTCGCGCGGTTAACCGCACCGCTTTCTGTCAGCCAAACCATGGATTTGAAAGTTTATGCTGCAGCTGATGCGAAACAGCTTGCTTATGTGAATGTACATTAGCAAAAAGACCTAAAAATAGCTCTGAAGCTGATTATTTTCACACAAAATTTAAAAAGGATCACGTCCTCCCAAAGCAGCCTACAAGACAGCTTTGAAATGATCAGAGTTCGTTTTATAAAAACTAAGATGGTTCTCATCTGCACAAACATCTATCACAATAATATGCCCTCTTTCTACTTACATGTAGTCTAGAATTCCTTCACAATAAGATGGCCTAGTTTTTGTTGTCAAAAAATTAAATACAATTTTAAGTATTTTTCCATTCTAGTATAGCAATGGACCGTAGCCAGATAGTTCTATAAAAAAATGAAGCTACTATTGAATACCTGTTGATCTTTAGCCGCCAAAGTTCACGCTTGCATATCGAATGCGAAAAACAATTTTATTTAACATTACTATTTTCTCTTGTTTGAAATTCGCTGTCGATACGTCACTTCTGTATTCGACAAACGCTTTTGAAAATAGGGTATTTGACTCTTTTCAGAAAACCATTTCAAAGTGTTCTTTGATATATTATATGCACACTGGTCATTAAATTTCCTTTAGATTTAACATAATTTTGATAAAAACCATGTTTAAAGTTTAAACATACAAAATCGCGCGAAAAACGATATCTTGTGTCATGGCGCTGATCACGTGGTACCCGTGACGTCACTCCATAGTAAACAGACAGTACAAGTCCATAGTGACAGACAATCAGTTCGTTGACGTTTACTAGCGTTTGACGTCATCAGAGTCACAACCAATCACAGTGCGTTTTTGTAGACGAAAATTTTTTAATTTTTTTTGTAATTTTTAAAGGTTTTTTTACCAAAAGTAAACATATTTTAGACGTAAATGGAAAGAAATATGCTTATTTAGACTATTTTCTAAAAGGATGACCACAATTTGTAGTTTATTTTTAATGATGTCAAATACCCTATTGTAGACGCTTTGTACATTTCAAATTCAATATTATGGTATTGTTTTTGTTAAATGTTTTATTTCATAGGTGTGTGTGAACTACTACATAGCTGGCTAGATCTAGAGTATGAATGTAAGTGATGGTCAAACGAAATTTAATCAATGTCTATAGCTTTTGACGACCTCTGTGGCGCAGTGGGCGAAGGTCCGCCTGCGACGCAGAAGGTTGCGGATTCGATCCCCGCCGCGGGGCAAATGTTTTTATGACCTACAGATATTTGTCCCGGGTCTGGGTGTTTCTATGTATGTATTTATTTACATACATGGAATGTATTTATATACATATATGTATGTACTTACAAACAAAAAGTATATAAGTAGTTTATCAGTCATTCTAGTACCCATAACACAAGCTCTGCTTACTTTGGGGCTAGATGATGCTGTATGAAAAATTCCAGTATTTTTTTTAAATAGTACTATGACTATAAACTGCTATTTTGTAACTACCAGAAAAAAATTAAGGACAGTTGCAGTTTTTTTGTCCTAAATTATCAGCAAGTCCAAACATCAAACCTTCCATCTATATTTTACGCGTACCCAATTAAGGGAGAAAGGCCGTCAATGGTCTATTAGCGCCAAGATGCGATATAATCGGCGTCGAGACAATAAGTAACCACGGGGCGCCGTGTTATTGTTTGTCTTGTCCCAGCAGGCGAAACTGACGAAAATATTGTAATTGTACGGGCAGAATCTGTTTTGAGGACAAACAAGCTTTGAAATAATGATTTCGCTTGTTTTGGATCAATGGGTCTGGACAATGTTGATTCTGAATTATATTTGCTGAAACTGACGAGAAGCTGAAATCAAACATTCCGTGGTTTTTGTTCTTGCTTTGTGATAAAAATGTGTACTAAAACTATTATGTTAAAGTTAAGGAAAAATTTAATTCTGATTATGTTTATGTTATGTGCTGAGCAAACTAACGGATAATAATCAGCTATCTAAACGATCCAAAATTAATTCCACTCACGATGGTGCTAACTAATCGACTGTTGAAATCGATATCTCGTCTATTACATCGTATCCCTTTCCCCATCCGCTTCATTGTGGACCATAATTAGTTTTTGTCACTTCACTTTGACAAATCCCATTCGAAATCTATGAGGACCCCAGCACTTACACCAACCGGTTCTTATCAAAGAGAATATTATTTCAAACGCCCCTGTCAACCCCGATGGGCTTTTCGAACCCCCAAATCCAGTTTGTTATGAATGAAATTACAGAAATCGAATAAGGTAAACACAACTGAGAGCCAACAAAAGCTTGCTCGAAAAAAAGCTAAATTGAATTCAAATTGGTTTCGTCGGGTATTAGGGATAGCCGGGGGACGGTTTGAAGACGTATGAGCGCGGCAATCATCTATAGTTACTTTTTTAAGGGTGGCAGTGCTAGGCGATGCGACGATTAGATTCAATGAAACACAGCACAAAATTTTTCCTATGGAATTTTACGTTAAAGAGACTTAGATTTTCAATATTATAATGCTTTAAAGTTTTCATACCAGCTTTCTCACTAGCACAAAAAATAGAAATGCGCTAAGCCACTCACGATAAACCAAGCTTTACTTCTTATGGTTTATTTTTGATTTTCAACAAAACAATCACTTAATATGAATCATTAAAAAAACTCCCTAATTCTGATGTAAGCGATAAATATTTAATTTTTTAAAGTAAATAAATATGTATATGGAAATGACAAATCAAATTCAATATTAACCAGTTCCGCTAGTAAAATTTTCAGTAAGCCACAATGATTTGCAAATTCGATTAAATTGATATAATTTCAATAAAGTTTTTCAATAATATCTGTTTGACTCTAGTTTCCGAAAAGACGTTGACCGTAACATTAGAAAATAATACAGTAAGGCAGGGATAAGCGAGAATGTGTTGCGAGGGATGTGTGTAAGAATCACTTAATTTACTAAGCTTCAAATTCTCAATTCATTTTATAGGTTCCTCGCAACACATTCGCGCATATCTCTGGTGGAAACGCAGCCTTATGATATTAGCATTTTATTATTATTCCAGTCGTCGCTGAGATAAAATTTAAAGGTTAGATTTTTTTATATTGACGAATTATACATCGAAATTCATATGAAAATATCGGGAAACCACTAAAATCGCAGTAACAAATAATATTAAACCAAACTTAGTACCTAGTTAAGACTAATTCTGATTACATTTATAAGATTATTCTTTCAAGTAAGATGATACAGATGAAGTGACGTCAAGTAAATTAATGTGACCGATTCTTGTAAAACCAAAGCTTAATATACTCGGGTAATCTAAATAAACGATTACCCTTTAAAGCTATTAAAAGCAAACATTATAAATCAAATGGAAATAATTGTGCTTTGTTTCGCCCGGGGTCAGTGTAATCAGGCGAACGGGTTCTTTTTGTCGAAGCTTACATGATTAAGTAAGTCGTCTACCGAGTCCACTAGCTACATAATCTACCTAAATATCTTTAGTTCCTAAAACAGGAATCGAAATTTTCCAGCAGTGGGACGACAAAGGTTAAATAAAAAAAGTACGTGAGTGTCGTAGAACCTCCGTGGAACACACGGTTGGAGCGAAGTTTGACATTTGGCATTTGTTAAAAATTTTTTTGTCGAATATTAAAATCCTAGAAACGTTCTTCCGTACTAAAAATGCAATAATCCATGGACTGTTTCGCGTCTGCGCACTTCGCACTGTGACGTTTTGACCTATGTATGTGTCGTGACGGTAAAATGGAATGCTTTTTTTTCTAGCCACCATTCTCGATACCGTGTGAAAAGGAACGTTCCAAAAATGCTTCGGGCTATTTATCTTGTCTTCTTCTTCTTGTCGTTAATACTAATCCAGTCATTAGACAAACCAAAGCAATTAAAAAAATATTTTAAAGTTTTAATGGAAGAGTATGAACTATGACCGTCAGGACTATGCTTTTTTAGACTATAGTTTTTTTACTCGTACTAATAACCTTGCTGAAAATCTAAGTAAGTATACATAATAAATAAGTATTAAAGTTATACTAAAAAATGAATTTTTCTGGAGGAGAATAAACACACGCATCTAATAAATGAAACACTTCAGTGAGCATTGTCCCTTAGTCGAAGCCTAACTTATTAAGCATGCGTTCATAATATACCAGTCTGGCAATAAATTTCTTTTTTGTAGACAAAAATCTTATGAAATTTAAATTGATTTGTAATAGAATTGACTTATTTTCAATCTATTTTAGATACAAGCGCAGCTTATACAAATAATCAACCTAATTCCGTTGAAATAGAGGATAGAATGTTGTTTTTTCTGGTCGAGACAACGTTACTTTTTAAGAACACGTTGCTCAAAAATGTCTATATATTCCACAAGATGAACATTATACTGACCCAAGCAGAAAGATCTGAAGCCATCGGGACAGATAATCGTCAGAGAGACACACTAGTTACACGCCTGCTATACTAGTTACACAGCATTAGCTATCTGTGTATCGGATCAGGATGACATTAGATCTTGGATAACGTCCATCAACGCTCCGGATTACTTGGGAATTAATTAACTGGGCTATATAAGTTGGGTTAGAAAGTTGGTGTTATAAATAAACTGTTTTGAGCATGTTTACCGATGTCACTATGTTTCGTACACAAACTTGAATGAAACGTAAACTATCCTTAAATCGTGATCCAACCAAGTAAATCCAATTGGGTCTTTGTCCCGTGATCATGTTATCAGATTTCATTTACCCCTGATAACGATTAGTTTAAACATGGGTTCTCCAGACCCAGATTTGAACAGTTAGAACGAGTTATTCAATTAAGTACCTTTATTCTAGTAGAATCGTTTCTCAGTATTCTTAGTCAAAGTAACAAGAACCTGTTTAGTGTTCAGTTCTTTTTGACGCTAAAGCAGTTCGTTTAGACCGGGCTATCTAAATGTCGCCTTATTTAACTTTAACACCAGGTTAATTGACCATAAATTAAGTGCTGATTTAAAGGCTCGCCAGCTCACCTTGTTTTTAGCTAAGGCTTTTCTTGACGCGAGCAAAGCTTTCAAGAGAACGGAATGGTGTTTAGGAAATTATAATGTATACTTTTTGATCAAATAAGTTTTATTCCGAGATAACATTATAACTCTTTCAATAAGTCTAATTAGGCAATACGAGTAGAAGGATAATA
Organism: Epirrhoe tristata; assembly: GCA_951394285.1. Classification (NCBI taxonomy): domain Eukaryota; kingdom Metazoa; phylum Arthropoda; class Insecta; order Lepidoptera; family Geometridae; genus Epirrhoe; species Epirrhoe tristata. The sequence goes on along the minus strand of OX596150.1, from coordinate 6,151,613 downwards.
ATTTGTAGACTATCGGCGGGTTTTTCGAATGCAAATCATCTTCAAAATTAACTAATTTAAGAATTATGTTTCACAGCTTAATTCTTAGCGATTTAATGTTTACTTATTGTAGTAGCGTTCCCACGCTGCAGCCTTACACGTTATTTATAGTTATTATTTATTTATTTATTTTTAAAATAATAAAAATATTTAAAAAAAAAATACTTATTAATTTTTTGGGATGGTTTTGATATTTTTAATCAATCCTATCCAATCTGTCTATTGACTTCCGCCATTACTTTTGCCTGCGCTTATCCATCAACGATCATTCTGTGTTTTCGTGCTCAAGCCTTCGCACGTCTCTGCGCTAATATTTTAAATAAAGTGAAGTGAAGTGAAAATATGGAAAACAATAAGAGGAAGAAACAAGACAAAGAAGATCACATCAGAAGAAAGATACGGAAATTGGAAGAGAAACTAAAGAAGCCACGTCGTAGACTTCTTATTTACTCATCATCGGAAGACGAATCAATCAGTAAGTACTAACAACAATTTGATTTTTCGTTTTTAGAAAAATCTATTTTAGCATATTGATTAGTGATGCGAGTTACCAGAAACTCCGTCAAATCTATTTCTATTAATTAGAAATTCTAATCAATACCTCGAAACACCGATTAGTGATGTGAGCCATTTTTTTTTAATGCCTCCTTCAGATCTATTTCTGTTAACCAGAAATTCTAATCGTGGACACAATTTTGCAAAATAATGTCCGTGTTTCGTTCGATTGGTGATGATAGCTTTGCCTTCATCATGCTTATTTCTGTTTACCAGAAATTTAATCGAATAAAATTGTTTCAGACTCCGAGGTTTGTCCGAGAGAGTGCACATCGAGGTCCAGGTCACCTCAGGACGAGCCTATGGCAGGTCCATCGATGCTTACAGTAGAGCCATCTACTTCAACAGACAACCCACCAACTGCTACCGAAGATCTGTTGTTGCCGAGGGACGATACCAACAATGTGCAATTGTCTCAAATTGAGTTAGAAGAGAGTATTCTCAATCTACTGGGCGATGCACCAAAAACTCAATCCCCTATGGGTAAAAACATTCACGAAGCAATATCATCTCGATGGTTAGAACTGCTATCTAAAGGCCTTGTAAAAGAGTCTAAAGAAAAGATTCAACAAGAATATCTAGTGCCTGGAAACTGTGACTTGCTAGTCGCCCCAATACTTAACCCGGAGGCAAAAGTGGCAATGACTGATTTTATGGTAAAAAGAGATCAGAGCTTGTTACAGAAACAACAGCAGCTTGGTACCGCTTTAGCAGCTCTAGCTCAAGCCACAGAAATGTTGATCGCTAAAGAGTCTCACGAAAAGATATTAAAACCTCTCAGCGACGCATGTCGATTATTATGTGACAGCCACTTCCAAGAGACAAAGTTACGACGAAACTTCGTGGCATCATCGGTGAAACCCGATCTAAAGGAAGCCCTCGTCAATACAGTCAGAGATAAATTCCTATTTGGCGAAAAATTAACGGATCAGCTCAAATCAGCCCAGAATATTCAGAAGTCAGGAGAGGGTTTAAAAGTTGCACAAAAACAGCCATTTAATAAAAAACAATTTATTAAACATAATAATAATGGTAACAATTCAACTAAGAATCGTTTAAACTTCAAGGTTCTGCATCGCCAGGCGCCGAGGGCAGAAGCCAACAGGTCTCAGCAAACCCAGCGCCAGTCGACGAGGAGCAACAGGCCGCACACTCAGCAGTACCAGGGACGAGCGCGTTCACCAACCAGGAGGACGTCGTCGTACAGGAAATAGATGAACATCGGGTAAGTTATGCCGGTCGACTGCAATGGTTTGCTCATATGTGGTCGAAAATCACAAGTGATTCTACAGTTTTGTCATGGATTAAGGGTTATATTATACCTTTTTCTTCGATTCCATCACGAAATGATCACCAAACCATTAATGTCAGATCTGAGCAAGATGCAGCACATTTTGAAAAGTCTATTCAGTACCTTCTATCTATTGGTGCTATTTCTGCTTGTGAACATGATGACCAAGAGTTCATATCAAGTATTTTCTTAATTCCAAAACAGAATGGAGAAAAGAGGTTTATTTTAAATCTTAAATGTTTAAACAAATTTATTAAGAATATTCATTTCAAAATGGAAGATTATCGCACAGCTTCAAAACTTATTACCTCAAACTGTTATATGGCATCTATTGATTTAAAAGATGCTTATTTTTTAGTACCAGTACATGAATCGCAAAGAAAATTTTTACGTTTTGAATATGAGGGTATTTTATATCAATTTAACTGCCTACCATTCGGGCTTTGTACGGCACCATATGTGTTTACGAAAATTCTAAAACCAGTAATGAAACATCTTAGATCACATGGTCATATTTCAGTCCAATACCTTGACGATATACTTATAATAGGAGACTCATATTTGTCGTGCCTTAATAATGTCACATTCACAAAATCATTACTAGAAAGTCTAGGTTTCATTTTAAATAAAGAAAAAAGCTGCTTTAAACCGACCAAACAAATAAAATTCTTAGGTTTCATTTTTGATTCATACAATATGATCTTAACTCTACCAGATAACAAAATAAATAAAATTATTATTAAAATTACAAAGCTTCTTGAATTTCAAAAATGTAAAATGCGTGATTTTGCTAGCCTAATCGGACTACTTGTATCCGCTTGCCCGGCTATACAGTACTCATGGATGTACACAAAACTTTTCGAACGTCATAAGTATCTGTACCTACTAAAACAATATAGTTTTGAGCAGACTATTCATATATCCGATGCAGTAAAAGATGATATGAAATGGTGGCTCAAAAACATAAAATCTGGTTACTGTCCTTTCCGATTTAACAATTTTGCATTAGAAATATATTCAGACGCTTCTAACACTGGTTGGGGAGCTTATTGCGACAAAAATAAAAGTTTTGGTTATTGGAAGGATGATGAACGAACCTTGCACATTAACGAATTAGAGTTAAAAGCAGCTTTTTTCGCACTAAAAGTATTTGCTAATTCTTATTCTAAATGTGAAATTCTACTCAGAATTGATAATACGACAGCAATCGCTTGTATTAATAGAATGGGTAGTGTGCAATACCCTCATTTAAATAAAATATCCAGAGATATTTGGCAATGGTGTGAAACGCGTAAAATATTTATTTTTGCATCATACATAAATACCAAAGATAACACCGAGGCAGATTCTTTATCACGCAAAGCCTTTCAGGACACTGAATGGGAGCTAGGGGACTACGCTTATAATGAAATAAAACGAAAATTAGGCATTCCTAACATAGATTTATTTGCCAGCAGATGCAATGCAAAATGTGTAAAATATATTACCTGGAAGATTGACCCCGAGGCATGGGCTGTAGATGCGTTCACTATTTCTTGGTCAAACTTGTTATTTTACGCGTTTCCGCCCTTTTCTTTAATATTAAAAATGCTACAAAAGATTGTAAATGACAAAGCAGAGGGCATTGTAGTTATTCCATATTGGGCATCACAACCATGGTTCCCCTTATTCCAAAAACTAGTAATTTCCGACTTGATTTTCTTTAATCCTGATATTAATTTACTAAAATCTCCTTTTAGGTCAGCGCACAACCTACACAGCTCCCTGACACTAGTTGCCGCGAAACTCTCCGGCAGGCGCTGCACTACTTAACACCACGTACAGTAGACATAATGTTGTCATCACTTTCCGATAATACATACAAACAGTATGATGTTTGTATCAAAGCTTGGATACAATACTGTCAAACCAATCGCTATGACCATTTAAAAACATCTATACCAATTATTCTTGAATTCTTAACTAATGTTTTTGAAAAGGGTGCAAAATATGGTACTGTGAATACCTACAAATCTGCTTTGTCAGTTTTATTAGGAAGTAATATTGTGAATGATGATAGAATTAAACGCTTTATGAAAGGTGTTTATAGATTGAGACCATCGTTACCAAGATATAACATTACCTGGGATCCAACAATAGTATTAGAACATTTGGCACAAAAATGGCCTCACGAAGGTCTCAATCTAGAAACACTTTCCAAAAAGACAATCACTCTTTTGGCTCTTGTCACTGCCCATAGGGTACAAACGTTTACTCTCATAAAAATACCTAATATCAGTCTCCACAGTCAAGTTGAAATCATCATTAGAATCCCAGATTTAATAAAAACATCCGGCCCACATTCTTTTCAACCAATTTTAAAGTTACCATATTTTAATGCACGTCCAGAAATCTGCCCAGCCACGTGCTTGAGAGATTACATTAATAAAACTAGTACACTACGGTCTTCTAATAATGATTTTTTATTTATTAGTTATCGTAGACCTTATTCCAAAATTTCTTCACAGCGTCTCAGTCACTGGATAAAAGACACCCTACAGGGCAGTGGCATTGACACCAGTATATTCAGTGCACACAGCACTAGACATGCTGCGACGTCTAGAGCCAGAAGATTGGGCGTCAACTTAGATTTAATAAGAAAAACTGCTGGCTGGACACAAAATTCATGTGTGTTCGCCAGATTTTATAATAGAGAAATTGTGCATGATACAAATGATTTTGCTATGTCTATTCTCAATACCTAATCTTAATATTATGATATTATGTAAAAATAAATAACTGATTTATAGTAAGAATTTTTTTTTTTTAATTCTTAGTAGAATATTACCCCTCTAATTAAGATACCTAAGTAGGTACTAACTTAAGAGTCACTTTATCTACCTAGTTGTCTACTTAAAATTTCACACTTGTCTCTGAACATCCTACAATAAGTAAACATTAAATCGCTAAGAATTAAGCTGTGAAACATAATTAATGATCAAATGAACTTACCCTTACGTGAAGTTCGATCATAATTATGTGAACAGCTTAATTCGATGCGATTTATTCACACCCTCCCAAAAATATTTTCCCATCCCATGTTCGTGAAATTTTAATAGGTTCTTGAACCCGGAACTTTAAACAAAATGATCGTTGATGGATAAGCGCAGGCAAAAGTAATGGCGGAAGTCAATAGACAGATTGGATAGGATTGATTAAAAATATCAAAACCATCCCAAAAAATTAATAAGTATTTTTTTTTTAAATATTTTTATTATTTTAAAAATAAATAAATAAATAATAACTATAAATAACGTGTAAGGCTGCAGCGTGGGAACGCTACTACAATAAGTAAACATTAAATCGCATCGAATTAAGCTGTTCACATAATTATGATCGAACTTCACGTAAGGGTAAGTTCATTTGATCATTAATTCTTTGGTCCTCATTGGTCAAATGATAGGGGCCATATTCGCGTTCCTTTTTTCGTTCGTTAAATGAAAATTCGGATGCTTCCCATCACGATTTCTGACTTCAAGGGCCAATTTTTCGGTATTGAATATTTGGTCATAGGTTAGGATCGTGTTATAACATTGATCTTATCGACTAAATACAATGTAGTTTGTAGTAAGAAGCATCCGAATATTCATCAAACGAACGAAAAAACGAACGCGAATAACCCCCCAGATTTGACCAATGAGAACCAAGAAATCCAAGTTTAATCGGTTTGTCAATTTGAAAAACGTTCGAGTAACCGGCTGTAAATAAAACACGATTGCGTATGAAATCGTCACGACACGGCGGCTGCTGCCTCAGCACGTTCGCTTTGCTTCTTCACCCTATGCATAGTTTTATCAATAAGCAAACATAACCTACTTACTAATTTAGATTACAACAAGTATCTTATCTGCAGTAGGTTAGGTTAGCTTTGGCTAATGGATAAATACTCGAGGTAAATCGATACAAGCAAATAAAAACCTGTATCTATCTATTACACAAGGACTAGCAGGTATTCTATAAAATTCTTAGGAATAGTCAGTGCTATTTTCTTGAATTGATAATTAATCGCTCTACGCTCCGCTTATGAATGAACGAGTCCTCACATTAAGGTACGGTAGGTTAATTTAAACAACAACACTTTGTTCTCTAATTACCTCCATGTTGCCTCCTCTTTGTTTGTGAGGTATCTTTAAATGTTTTTAATCAGTGTTTGATTGGGGTTTATGTTTCGTTAAGATATCTGAGAAATGTTCGCATTGTTTTAAGGTAGCAAATTTTAAACAAAAACGAAGCCATTCATTTGTACGTCCACTTAAAGTTTAAGATATTAATTGTTTGTAAATGTATAAATAAAATTGAAGCTAGTTAGCTAAATATAAATAATAACTTACATCAAACTCTGTTGAAACTGCACCCACATCAAAAATGATAAAGCAAATCGCTAGATTTCGAAGGAGTCAACAAAAACTAATTGATCCACAAATCAAACCACAGCACACAAATCAAAATTTGAATTATTATAACTTGTTCATTTATATTCAAAATTCTAATAATAGGCAAGTAATATATAATGAATGGTTAATTTATTGATACTCGCGACATGGTGCAGCATTAATCAAGGGAGATGATACAAAGACGATAACCACTCATACGCATTGCGGATTTAGGACGTTTTGATTTATGCTGATACCTGTCTGAATCTTGGTTCTGAAATACTTCTTTTGCCTTGTGTCTGCTTCTTGCTTGTTGACGACGAGCTCGCCAAGTGTATAACCAGAGTATGTTTCAAGGAATGCTTCTAGAGAAAACATCATGATGATCGCACATCATGGTATCTTTCTTATGCGAAAGTTCTGTGTTTTTGAAGCGCTCGTGGTCGTGCTTGCTTAGTCGTTCTTGATAGATCGTCGAAGTTAAGCAACGTTCGAAACGGTCCGTAAGTGGATGGGTGACCGGCAGTGGGATTTTCATCTGAGCGCTTCCGTGCTTTGGAGCGCACGTTAAATTGTCGGTGCTTACGCCATCACGGAGGCCTTTAGGCGGCCTATAAACTCCGTCACCAGAGTTGGCCACTGACTCATACGAACTTACTTACTTAACGTAAATACTTAAATGCATACTTTAGAATAGAAAAATCTTGTCTCATTAAGCAATAACATTATAATATGTAGCTGAAAATCAATATAAACTGGCTACATACTACAACTTTGTAGTTTGACAACTCTCACACAAGTTTTTAATAAACATCAGTCTATCGCACTAACTGCGAGGAGTATTTTCTATCGTACCAGCATCAGTTTATTGAAGCCTAATGTACGAACAAAACATTTCTCGCAGTTCAAACTCGAACATTTCAACAGATTAAGAACTCGTGCAAAAACATTCTATGTTCCGCTGGCAGAACAGATTTAACTTTCCTAATAAAGCAAACTATCCGGCTAGCGCTAAAGCCCGCGCCAGACACGGAGACACGGCCATGTATCTTCTTTCCTGTTATCTACGAACCACACCTGTCTCGAAACGGGACTTTGTTTGCCGACCCGTTCTCTAATTAGGCCCAGTAATGACTAGCGACAGTCCATTAATTATAACAAAACGCTTGATGTGGACAAACAAAGCTGAAAAACTTTTGTAACCTCAACTCGAAACTTTGAACATATGTTGCCAGTTTGGGAAATTTTTGTACGTGTCCGAAACCGCTTTGGCCTTACAAAGTTTTAAATGTGATGCCCTACTTTATTCTTGCTAAATTTTGAATTTCAATTTGTTCTCGTGATTTTGGCAAAAGACACCGCGACCTTGCCATTTCAGCTTATGAAAATAAATGGAATAATATTAACTTTTTGTTCAAAATAACAAGTTCTCATTTTATTTTCGTTTTAATTTATTTTTTTAATATAAGGATAAGGACGATGATCAAATAGAGACAATTAAATGTAATTTTTGCACAAAATAAACAATTATTCTATTCTATTCTAAGGCAAGCTGTGTTATTATGTTTCCGGTTTCGCCTAAAGAAATTAAGTTTTTTTTTGCAGATATTTAATTCTATGGAATTAAATACAATGTTGATCGGAACTTGACAGGGATTCGAAAGTGTTCAATATTTACTATTTATACTTTTTACTATAATAAACTTTTCAATCCTGAAAAGTTGTATGTGCCTAAATGTGTAAGAAAATATACATCTATATTACCACTCTCACCTATGTCACACTTAAACCGATTAATATGTTTTGTTTCAATATAACGATCGTTCATTCATATACCTTATCGTAATTAAAATTGACAAATGGATACAGAAATTCTCTCCAACAACAAGCTTGACTCTTCAAAGCTTTTATCACGATGAGTCAGCGATTTGAGTTCGGTACGCTTTTGAAATCAAATTGACTCAAGCCGAGCCCATCAGTAGCTTGGAAAATATTTTTAGTCTGAGTAGTTCAGTGGGTTACTTCAACTAAGTAGATGCCGTCTGACATAATCAATGGGAGAAAGGTTATTTCTCTTGCTGTCAAGTTCCATTAAATTAATCAGGTTTTAGTTTAAAAACACAGTCGTAGTTATCAAATAGTATTTTAAAACAAAGTAGTTATATTATCAAATCTTTAGGCATTCTTTGACGATGTATTTTGTTAGAGAAGTTTGTTTTCTTTGAGAATAGGAATTGTGCTCGCATCTTATAAGTAGCTAATAGTGGATTATATTGTATAATATATTACAGGTTCAAAAGCCATTGCTCTAAGCATAAACAAACTGAATATTGGCAGAAAATCCTAACCTGAAGTCAGAATACTGTAGCATGGAACAGGAAAAGAATCGATACTAACATAAAAGTGTCCTGACCCCATCTGTAATTCACGACTTTTTGTTTTGTGCACCATGTTTTCTTGGCTCAGAAAGTTTACACCTATATTTTTAAAGGGATTAAGGAAAAAACGCGGAAAATATTTGTATAGGAGTTTGGTGACAGTGAGATTTACGCCCTGAACAAAATCTCCTATGAATAATGTTGTTTTAAGCTGTGACAGCCGCTAACAATGCAGCTTTCTCTGTTTCGTTTTGCTTCTGTTTTCCTGTTTGTGAATTGTGCCTTATTCCACTGTAAAATATCGTCAAATGGGGTTATTCTGTGTAGTGCGTACAGTGCGACTGTGAAGTCCCACAGACCATGCAACATTTGCTGTGCTGTCCGCAGTGCCCCAATGCCTGCACTTTGCGCGACCTGTATGATGCCACGGATGTTGCAGTGAATGTGGCCAGGTTCTGGGCCCCAAAAACTTGATAAATTGAACCATTGACACGACGAAGAAGACTGCTTACTGCCAAAACAACAATAGCAAAAAGTTAATAACGATAGTTGAAGCATGTGGCTCCAAGAAATGCTGGAACATTTGCGCTCATAAATTACAACTCCCAGACGCTATCATGTCTGTCATCAACACAATGACATTATGGCTCTTGATGTTCCGAATTCAAAACAATAATAAGTTTTTTCTCTGATAAATTATTCATATCATAATCCGAGTGATGGGAGCGATCGGACTACGTTCCGTCGACTCATCCGACAGGTCTAATTTAATGCGTGCATTTATTATTGGTAATGGAATTAACTGGGACCGATTATCATACGATTTGATGGACGCACTATCGCTCGATCGCGGCATCGTGCCGCCCACTGCAGTTAAAAAAATAAAAAAAAACCGACAGAGGGCCACAGTGGACGTAGTCATTACGACTAATTATTGTTATCTTTATGGTAGCAATCGGTCTGGCAGACTCGTTTAGGGCTACATAACGCTACTTCTGACCGCGAATTTCTTTGTCATTTTTGTCCTGTAAAGTTTGAAAGCTTTTTTGGTCACCTATAATTTGTGGGATTTTGTAATGACAGAGCGGACGATGACTGATTCGATTCTGATGCCGCCTTCATTATTTGCGGTGATACGGATATTTCCACTTTTTGTATCTTATCTATGAGAATCTGAAGCGTAATTGAATTATGAAATAATTTTATTTTTTTGACCGGAAGCGCATTTGGTAATTTGTTGGCTTTGTAGAGCCGGCAGCGAAATAGCAGCGATTTGAAGCCACGCTGAATATCCGTTGTTCAGATTAGTAGTGCGTGTTTAGTCACGTACCTGTGTATTGAAACGTTCTCGTTGTAATTGAACATTGAAATACTAAATTCAGAGTTTGCTTTCAATCAAAATACCTATCCTACATTCGATTCAAAATAATTTGTTCTATAATCAAATGGATTGAAGTATGTAGCCACTAAATAAGCAGAAGTGCTTAATCGAATTACACAAAACAGCGGATGTGTTCTCCTATTAATATTTAGGATTGAGTTTGGCAATCAAAGTGTTTATGTGTTTTAAACAATGCTTAAAATTCTAAGAAAAATAGACACAGTTTCGTGAAATATTAATTCACAAAAAAAGAAAACCAGGTAGATTGGAACGGTAAAATAATCCAAACAATACTCAATTTGGCTTGCGTAGCTAAGCAGCTGCGTTAGACGTGACTCCGGGTAGCTACCGTCAGCTCAGGTTGGTTGGGATTAAAAAGAAAAATGAAAAATATAACCAACTGAGGTTCAAGTCCTGCATTAACGTGAGACCGTTTCTGGGGTCACGTCTTTGAAATAAACTCTGACTCTGCAGAAAAACTAAATGCTTGGGTTATACAAGCACCAAAACGTATTTTTAATACGCTTTTTAATCCAAGAAACAAAATGTAACCTGCGTATTTTGAATAACAAACACAAACTCGATTTATGCAAAATAAAATAATATTATAGGGAGCCCTTTTGAGGCCTTTGCCCAGCTGTGGGACACGATGGGTTATTTTTCATGAGAAAATGCTGACTTTTTTAGCTTATTTTCCCCATGATTTTGCCCGTGTGCTAACAAAACTACCCTAAAAGCCATACTAAAACTTATTAAAACATGCATCTACGCGTAGTGAGTTCCTGCAACATCCAATTTATAAGCACCGTGGGGTACAGCTACTAGCTGTTATCTATTTAAAAACAGTTCATAGATAGTCTACTTATATTTTTGTATTTGAACAGTTTTTGCTATACTTCATGTCATTCTCGATATAAAGAAGGTGTTCACTTCATATCAGTATCTCTAAAAATATTTTTTAAAAATGAACAACTTTGTAACCACGGATCCGTAATAAACAATACTGAGCACCAAAGACCCTAGAAATTGTTCAAAGCCAAGTGTGAAGTGATTAATCGACGCTGGCCGGCGCACACGCGACTGGGTGTTATTTCGGAAAGAATGTTCGGAACGTGCTTCCATGACCCCTGTAGGTTAAAGGCTGAGGCACATCACGTGGCATCACAACGCGATGACTTCACATCATCATTTCATGTTGACTAGCACAGTCAATTTATTTTTCCTATAAAACTTAACTCTTGTATACTAAATGATTTATACAGCTTCAGGATGTTGATGCTTGATGATGAACCTATGCCTTCTATTAAACGGACATTGATTAGTGTCTTCGTAGTGAGTTTGTTAAGATGATTGAATAGGCTCTAGCATCTAAACCATCCACTCAGCTTAATCGGCCATAACCACAGGAAAGACGACGTCAATACCGCGTAGAGCTGACTAAGCCGCGGGTTTCTCACGATGTTTTCCTTCACCGTTTAGAGCTCGTGTATGTCCTTTTATATACTTCCATAAAACCTGTTAGTTTAGGGCTGGAGCAGACCACGAGGAATTACGTTGTGATAACGTTGCATCATCATTTTTGCACTTTAGTTTTGACTGTGGTACTCGGTCTGAGGACAGATCATTATTATTCCTATAGTACAAACTTTGCTTAGTTTGGGGCTAGATGATGCTGTGTGAAATATCCAGCATTATTTATTATTATTTATTTATTTATTCATACTAAAATTCATTCATTCTTTAATTCATTCATTCTTAATTTCTTCAATAATCCATTTCATTTCCCCAAAACACTAATTCATTCGCTCATTCGTTCATTTAGGCATTACGTTGCATCATCATTGTTGCACCCCAGTAATACAACACTATAAAAACAAAGAATAAACCAAAACTTATCTCATTATGTTGTATCGTCGTCGTGCTGATGTATCCTGGCCTTAGCTCGGATGGATGCCCGCCATTCGTTACCAGATCCCTCATTTGAATTTGGATTCGTGTCTCAATTCCGATAGTTAATCAAGTTAAATCCAGAAATAGATGTAGGTACTTATTACCTTGTTCAATTGAAAAGACACCTGATTTACAGAAATAGCTTTCTTATTTGTAAACGAGATCATTTTTAGGGCCCTCGTCCTACAATCCCATTTCGTCATATTAAATTCTGATTTAATACTGTTTTGTATCCAGATTTGATATTGTCAATAGTTATTTGAAACAAATTATTAATTTCCCTTGCTCTATGCTCTATCATTACTGGCTTCCTTAAGATACATGGAAAATATTGCAGTTTATCGCCAATCCTTTTTCAAAGTATTTAGTATTTTCCGTGCATGGTAAAAAAGTTTTCACGACAGTGAACCTTCACTTCGTATTTATTTCTCCAAAAAGTATTTCGCATATCATTTGTAATTTTCGTCTGGAGCCACCATTGTGTTCGCGTCGAGGAAACCGGAAACCATTACACCTCCTATGCACCGAGTGTCACAAGTTTACCTGGCGTCATTACTCCAAGAAATCTATTTTGTACAGTTTTTGTACCTTCTGCGTCAATAATTTCGTATCAGTAAGTCAATGAGTTTTTCTGCCGAAAAATGTATGTGCACTATGCCAGTACTCTCAAACGGTGAAGAAAAACATCGTGAGGAAACCGGTATGTAGAACCTACAAACTTCGAAAAACATGTGTCAAGTGCACGTAAGTAGCCTCTTTGAGGCGCACTTATAATCCTTTCACCACACTGGTTCGAGAGAACTGGTGACACGACAAGAAGAAGAAGAAGAAGAAGAAGTAAGTCTATGTATAGTTGACTTGTGTTAACTGAGCAAAGGAATGAAACTTTTTAGAAATAATGATGTATTTATTGCCCCTAAAAAATTATAAATAAAAAACATAAGTACTTACAGGCTAAAGTTGTAGTATTTACATATATTTACTCGTACTAATGTTTTATTTCTAAAACAATTACTATATAAAATTGTAACCGAGAGATGTTATAAGTAAGCAATAAGGATTCCAAATAAGGTCGATGTTTCTCATCATCTCTTTTGTAAATTTTTAGCATTTTTTACGTCTGTATTTATGTGAGCTTTCGAAGAAATCCAAAAATAAGGTTCGGTTCGCCTCATCTGTACACTTTTTTGATTTTCCAAAAAGAAATCCTGTCATCAAATGAATTTGTAACAGAGACACTTGAAATAAACGCTGTCATCGCGTCACATGTTTAAAATAAATCGTCGACGTAACGACGTCGACGCTCAATAAAATTTATTTTTTAATGGTTTTACGGGCCTAGATTTGTAGCGTTTTAACACTTATACATATTTAGGGCTCATTCCTTAACTACTATATCCGACAATGACATAAACTGTTGTTTATGACTCACGTATATTTTAATGATTAAAATCTGGACAAAATTATAATTTTCTATGTAATAATCAGAAATTCATGACGGGAGTTATCACTATCAATCATGACTTAAATAACTTTATTGGGTGTAGCACCTACGGAGTCAGCTCGAATACTTTACGGTTGGATGCTATGGAATTGGATTTTATTTTTAGCGCGTCTCGTGATGATATGTTCATATATTTTGATTTCAAGGAAATATATGTTGCGTCGGTTTGTTTATTTTTAACAAAACATTTTATCATGAGTTTTTTTGTTAATAACAATATTATCATAAAGATAAACGAGAGTAGACTAAAAACTGAATCCTCAAGGCACTAGACATTTTCTCTTATATTTAGGAAATTGAATTTGTAGAAATTAAGCTACTACATATTTACATATATTTACAAAATACAACAGGATTAGTCAAGCTATCTAAGCATCGTTAGAAACGATCTATAGATAGCTCAACTGATCCTGTAGTACAGTTAAAATAGTAAACATTAGAAATAATCAGTTTTGCAACATAGTGCGCTCTAATCCTACCTTCACTCCCCATAAATTTATCAAATAGTTAGTTCCGCGGTTTACCTTTGCGGAGTCCCAAAGGGACCAATCATTTTCCAGAGCAAAGGTCCTCGTCATTTACACGATACAGTTTTAACACAGATCACAACATGTCAATGAAAACTGGACTTCGTCCACAATTTATAAGCGGAAAGCGTGCTTGACGCTCTTTGTAAGCTTTGATCTGGGGCCTTACTTTGAAGCGTTGAATCCCAAACTTCGATGAATATTTGGATGCTTCCTACTACTAGCTACATTGTGTTTGGTCGATAAGATCAACCTATAAACTATATCTTAACCTAGGACCAAATATTCCGAAGCGAAGACGACCTCTGTGGAGCAGTGGGCGAAGGTCCGCCTGCGACGCAGAAGGTTGAGGGTTCGATCCCCGCCGCGGGACAAATGTTTGTATGACCTACAGATATTTTGTCTCAGGTCTGGGTGTTTCTATGTATAATATGTATGTATTTACAAACAAAAAGTATATAAGTAGTATATCAGTTATCTGGTTCCCATAGTACAAGCTTTGCTTAGTTTGGGGCTAGATGATGCTGTGTGAAAATGTCCAGCATTATTATTATTATTATATTAGCCCTCAATGTCCCACTGCTGGGCAAAGGCCTCCCCCCACTCCCTCCATTCATCCCTCTCCTGTGCTAATAAGGTCCAGTCGGCACGGAATTTGGCGAGCTCGTCCCTCCATCTTGTTCGCGGTCTGCCGCGGCGTCGTCGCGACGTATCAGGGCACCACTCTGTGGTCAATTTGGCCCACTGGTCTCCCGACATGCGGCAAACATTGCCCGCCCAGTCCCATTTAAGCTAAAAGTCCAGCAAAAACGTAAAAAAAAAAGTGTTGTGCTATGTACATTTCAACCGTCCTGGCATACAGGTACACACGGAGCGTCTTATTCATAGTATACTTTTACCTAACAACTACTTATTCAGTTGCTATCTCATTATATTGAAATCTAACCATAAAAAAACCGCGTCGACTTGATAACCTCCTCCTTTTTTTTCGTATATTAAAATAAAAAGTGACCGATCAAAAGCTCTGGGGCCGTATTCGCGTTCCTTTTTTCGTTCGTTTAATGAATATTCGTTAAGTGTAATATTCGTTAGGGCCGTGTTTTAACGTTTGAAAAGTTGGCTCTTGAAGTCAGGTTTGTTAGATAAATAAGACGTATAATTGGGGTGAATTAGTCTTACTTTGTTCGAAATCAACTGGTTACTTTTCCCAACATTGCATTAAGTATATCGGAGCGTACTTCCGTTACTATTGTGGAAATATAATGAGTCATTACAGTAACCCTTCGTATTTTGTCACGTATAGAGGCACCTTTACATTGCGTTTTATTTAGTTGTATAGCTGTCAACGCCCGTTGATCATATCAACACCTGGTAATTATCGTCTTTTAAAGATCATGTTTCGTGTGAGCTTGTTCAGATGGAGAGATATCATGAGGTATTCGAAATTTATTTTTGCCCTTGAATTCACAATAAAACTCACGTGCAAAAAGCTGCTTTTTGTTTTGCTAACCTTTTCGTTGCCTTTTTATTTTTTTATCTAACTGTTTTAATTTTTAGTTACATTGTTGCAGACCATTTAACTTTTTTGTGCATCACAGTAACCTCAGGGTACATACCCTCTTTACTATCTTTCTAAAGACATCATTAGCTTAATACTCATATTCACAATTTGTATTTGGACTAGTTCTGTCTATCCTTTACATAATCAATGAAGCATCTAAATAAATCTGAGAATGTCTACCATATCTTGGGGAATACAGTCGTAATCATGATTTTTTTTTTTTAATTTAAGTACATAAAAGCTAAGATACTGTTTCAGTGTTTATATTGAAACACTTCGTAGACTCAACAAGTGTAAATTCCCCTTAGCAAGCAAGTCTCACTACCTTACCACCAGACTTCCGTGACCAATCGTGACTGATAGGACTAATTTATCAAATGCTTCAATTTTATAAATCGTAGGTATGGTCACATTTACACTTAAACCGGTAGCAGGGTTAGTGAATAGTAATGTTTCATTAGTTTCAAATAATATTTTATTTTTATAAAAGCGAAGCTAAGCTGGATGACTCAGTAACGTATCACAGTAAATTGTAATCAGATGTAAAAAATTATTATATTAGACGATATTTTATGTAAATAAATTCCCCAAAACGTCTGAAATGATTTCAAAATTTCTATAAGCTGTTTATTTCAATAAAAACACAGGAATAACATCAATTGCACACTTTACTAGCCAGTGAGGAGATAGAATTCAATTTACACAGAGTAAACAGACTTTGATAACCCGCTCCCGGTGTAAATGCATCCATAACTCGCAGGTTGCGTGTGTGACTGAATATTCTATTACTTGGCTCGAACGATTAATCTTCAGAGGTAGGTTATTAGTGTCTAAGCTGGATTAATGAATGTTTGTTAAATAATCGAGTGGGTTTTTTAAATCTTTGGAATTTTTCCGAAATGCTTTCCAACAGCTTGGTTTTTTAAAGGACTTTGTTTGACATTTTGAGTATCCAAAGAATGAAGTCAGAATGATGATGAAACAAAGATGAATTCGCTCAAAGAATTCTGAGCTCTCAATTTCTTACGTAAACCGAAATGTACTTCAAATCAGATAAGTATAGTATCTATTAATTGCAACAATTATTTTGCTGGACCCTATTCTCACTCTACGGTACTTTGCTAAGTTGTACCATCCATGGTACTAGTGATACATCAATTGGTCCTACTGATCCTAAATATATGTCACTAGTACCAATAATAAATAAATAAATAATGCTGGACTTTTCACAGCATCATCTAGCCCTAATGGTACTAAGGATACAAAATTGTGTCACTTGTACCATCAATGGTACAAATCAATGGCACTACTGACACTAAGCCAATTCTCTTAATCTGCAATCTTCTGGATTTACAAATATGTAGTTAAGATTTTTATGCCTGTAAAAACTCCATTTTATAAATAATTAAAAACAATAAAAATCAGTATAATCTTAAAGTAAAGCTCTAATCTGATAAATTGGAAGAGGTTCATGACCGTAAAGTTTATATCGGACATAAAGGTAATATTCATAAACTACAATCTACCATCCGTACTTCCAAGAGATATCGATGCAAAGATGCCGCGTTTCGTTTAATATAATTTTATATCTTTTAATATGACACAAAAACGTCTACCATAATCCCGGTACATTTGTATCTCGATAATTAAAAAGAACCGATGATATTTGCTCATGCATAAAATGAACATAAATTGCGCTCATTATGTCCAACTAACTAGCAAGCTATACGATAGAGTAGACCTCACGACATGTAAACGCCAGTTTAAAATCACTACGCTGCTTAAAGTTAGTTTCTAATTTATTTTCTAGGCGGTAGTATTTTTGTCTCTTAAATTAGTGTAATAGACATAGTTGCAGATGCAAGTGTCAAGTTTATAAAGAAAATCATGTCACTAACACTAATTTGCACGAGTCGATGCTGACAATGTACTTCTTTTTTCTTTCAGTTGTGAGCATGCTCATTATTTTCAGCATAATCGTCATCTTGATCAAATGATCAATTGATAAAGTGATCAATTGATCAAGTTATCAAGATGACTTACCATAAGGTAAGACTCCTTTCTCAAAAAATCGATTGATTAGTAAAGGTTCAAGGTAATATCAAAATATCCAAACTATTTTCCAGTCTTTGATTGTCTGATTGTAATCGGTCAATCTATAATGATGAAGTACAAATTGACTATTATGAGAAATGAACCGAATTTAGTACCTAATAAGACATAATAGGCTGGGAAAATAAACTAATGATGTGTTTGGGTAAAGGTTGTGAGGTTAAAGCTAGGCGACATTTAGTTTTACATTAGAAAAATATTTCATAAATAGAGTTTTTTGGATGAGGAGCTCCGTAGATCAGTCACAGGGTAGACTACAAATCAAACCTACTAGTAAGTACCTAGGTAGGTATTACCTGAGCAGATCTTAAGATTGCTTAACTACCTTGACTGTGTCGGTAAGTACCTACTACCAACCATTTTTAGGTTTGCAATCTCATTGTCTAAACACACCTATTTTTTATTTGTAAAAATGTGCTAAGCATAAATAAACAATATCTACACAAACATTCGTTTTCGCTTTCGTAAAGTAAAAAAAAACAGAAAAAAAAGTAAAACATAATAGTTTGCCTATTTAAATATTGTACCAATCTACTTATATCAATTTATTATCATTAACAGCAATCCCTAGGAATATTTTCAAGTAATCACCTTGCACAGGGTGGTTCAACACTTCAACACTATATCATATAAACTGGTGGATGATGTATGATGATGATAGGACAGAAGTGAGTGTTGTTATGATGTCTGATAGAAAAACGTAAAAACGTAAACAGGTTCACGACTGTATCCCCAAGATGTGGTAGACATTCTCTCAGATCTTTTTATGTTACTTATTACAGAGCCTTTGAAGATGTCTAAGGGGGGTAGTCAGAGGCATGTCCAAACACATATTTGATACATTTCTGATAGAAAGGAAGTCATAAACAGAATAAACAGATAAAAAAGGTGTGAGACTTATCAGAATCAAAAATAAATCTTCAGGTTTTTTCCGTATTAAATGCTAACTGATCCTATTAGGGTCCCGTTTTTTCTGCAGAGTACGGAATCAAACCTTGCAGAAAACTTCGTAGAAAAATTATAATTACCTATAACCCATCCAGATTTTTATAATTTTACTATAAAGTATTCATAATATAAAATTATAATAGCTTTTGCATTATTTTTTTAAATCAGCCTGTATAGTACATTAACACCAGTTAATATGGTGAATAATACTTTGAGTGAAATCCGCGAAATATTGTTAATTAAAGAGATAAGAGTGTATAAATTGAGCTCTCCGCCATTTTGTGTTTTATGTTAATTGGAATGGTAGGTAAGCTTCAGTTCACAAAGCTCCTTATCAACATATTCGTTATTTTTATGCAGTCTGGGTAGGTACTCTCAAAGGTGAGTGTACGGTACACTCTCAAGCGTACCGTACACTCACCTTTACGTAATAAAGCGATCATCGCAAGTTCGCACCAATTTTGGAGTGAACTTGCATTACGTTCTATCATAATAACATAGGTATTGATTTATAATGTCCTAATAAATAGTTCGCGTTAAATGAGTCACATCTTTGCAGCACAAGATCGCGCGTAAGTTTGGTGAAGAGATTGCGCATTTCCATTCCATGATTAACGCCGTAGTACCTACACCAAGAACTCTACACATAAAGATTAGGAAAATTAACTTTTTGATCTGCAAACAACAGTTGGTTGACTTTGGATGATTACATTGGATATGGAGCAGCATAGAAGTCAAATCTAGTTCGTAAGTTTATTGAATTAACCTTTGTTCATATCTAAACAATAAACCTTACAAATCCGGGGCAAAACAGGGTAAAAATACTAAAATATATGTACGTATAAGGCCCGGTTTATCCCCCGGGACCCTGAACTTCGACCGTATTTCCAGACTCCCTATAGACTTGATATATGTAGTTGTACCCAAACAATTGCCAGTATATCTTTTGTCTATACTTAAGTTTATGGTTTCGCTATGTTCTAGGTGTTGAAATCGCTTAGTATCTTGGTGGATTAACCGAAGAGCTGAAGGTTTTTGGAACTTATGGAGTCTCGAACTATTGATAGGCATGATGGGGCCGAAGCCAACACACATAGGTCATCATAACAGAACTAAAACTTTATCATTATTTTTTATAATAATATAAAATACTCACAATAATACAATAATAACTCAAAAAGTATTAAATTACCAACTTTAGTTTTCAGACCATGTCTTGTCGTGCTTATTTACGGTACCTCAGGTAAAATAGAGGATTTGGATAGCAAAGGGTTACTGGTTTTGTCACGCAGTTTGCAAGTGACGCTTGTTTGTCACGGACTGTGACTCTCAACCAGACCGTGACGGTATGAAATGTTCGTGTTTTGTGACAGCGTCGCATGTTGATTGATTGACAATGCAAATTTTATGTAAGTGTGACTCAAATCGCAAGTCTCCCCACGCCTTCCCACGCTTTAGTGACAATCTATGTGATTAGCATATTTATGTGCATAGTATTTCATGAAATCAGGAATATTGTTCCTGCGTTTTCATAATCAAGATTTACATGTATACCTTTTATTAGCTGTATCTATGCTTAATTTACGACTGAAAAACTATAGAAAGCTATGTTTTGTTTGCCTAATGGATATTCAATACTTTGTTTAAGTTCGAATCCCGGCCGTGCATCAACGTCTTGTGTGATTCATACTCATAAATACACTCATACACTCATAAATTAAGTAGAAATATGTTTTCAGTACAAACTGTTATATAATATTGTAGATTTTTTAAACTGAAACATATGGTTTATAAATTCCGACGCACTCAAAGTGAGTAAAGTGCTAGATCCATATTGAAGAGGACAAAGAAAATAACGATCCTCCGCATAGTCAGAACATGGAAACAAATAGTAGAAATCACTCGACCTCGTTCAGTTATCGTTTTGTAATCGATACAGTAGCTTTAGGACATTTCAGAGACAGAAATTGTATTTTCAGACTGAAGTTGGGAAGGTTTTGAAAGGCAATTCAAAAGGTTATTCTGATGATTGTACTAGGAGTATTATTAATTGCTGCAGCTATTTCACTTATAAACAGAGAGACAGACGGACAACAGAGTAATCCTATAAGGGTTCCGTTTTTTTCCTTTTGAGGTACGGAACCCTAAAAAAACTTACACTAAGAGCGTTAAGTTAAAGTGTATGAACTAGATAGCTCCGATATCCGATATCGGGCCCGGACAATATGAAAGACAGGTACTATACATATTTCATACATTTTACTTGCCCCCGATATCGTTTCAGCATCCGATACCGATATCGGATCGGATAATGTGAAAACGCTCTTACTATGTTGTATTTTTCAATTTATTTAATCAGTATGTGTGATTTTATTTGTGGGTTAACATGACATCGCGTTTCATGCAATGGTTTGAACGTCATGATCATATTAATAATATGCTTGCAGTGTATAATATAATGTAGATTTAAAAATAATTTCGTGTTTATTGCTTGTCATTTAAAATGATGGATTTGTACTGTAGTTAGTTAAAGTGAGTTTCCTCAAAGAGTGAGTTGAGACAAATGAGGGACGTGACTGTTCATTTGGCTTGGTGTTAGTAATAATATATAGATATGGATGGTAAGGATGTAGAAGTGGGACATCACTCTTTGAAAAAACCTGAAATACAGTTAATATTTTATGTAGTATCCGAAATCTCTGCTCAAATATGCTCCTATTGGTAGTACTGGTTACAAAAGTTAGTTATAGTCAGCCTTATAAAACAACTGTAAAAGTAGCTGTGAATAAATTATACTGGCAATGATAAATCACGAGATGAAGCTACTCGTACTTGAAATATGCTAGAGCTTTTGCAACAAATGGGAAAAGTAAACAGATTGTTTTATTTAAATGAAGCAAATTTTTGTAGTGGGAATTTTCAAACTGGGACAAATACTGACCTCTTTGTGGGTAACAAGACATGATACTACATCGTTATGCAGATAATCCTTATCAAATAGATGAACTTTAGGTCATTAACTTAAAGTTACATTACTATACTGTTAACTTCATCTTTCTCAAACAATGTCCCAAGCACCAGTGCCCCGTTCAGTGAAGGCATACCTGACGCTATTTTGAAAAACGTCTAGTAAAGATTAGAATTAAGACGTGGTCGTTGACTGAACTACAAAAGTTCAAGCTATAGATTTGCCAAAGAGCAATGGAACGCAGTATCCTCGGATTCAAACGCACCAACCGAGAGCAAAACAGCATACTGCGTTCAGTGACAGGCATTGCAGATGTCGGCAGGAAAGCAGCAAGACTCAAGTGGGACTGGGCGGGTTACATCAGCCGAATGAATCCCGATAAATGGGCGAACGCCATAACACCTTGGCAGCCCAACGGGACACGGGGTCGCGGGATATCTAGAAGGAGAGAGATGGTTGGAGGGATTTGGGGGAGACCTTTGCCCAGCATTGGGATGAGATAGGTTGATAAAAAAAAGTTTTTAAGGCTTTAACAATTAATTTTAGTGGATAGGCTATTCTTATTAGCTCACAGTCGTTTTTATTTTGAGAGCCTATCGTTTCCGTTGATTACATGTTTTCAGTTTATTTTTCTCTAACTTCGATTTAAATAAAAAAGAAACAAATCAGGTGAAACGAATCAGATACAAAAGCTAAAACAGTTGAGCTCAATAAATGCGATACCGCCAGTAAACGAATGCCCACGTAAGTAGCTAAGTACAAAGAAAGAAACAGAATGGATAAAACACCCTGGGCTAGCACAGTTCAGGTGAAGATCAGCTGGTTCACTGCAAAAACTATCTAACGAAGAAACACGAAATGAAAAAAAGAGAGATTAAATGCAACAGAAAATATTATGAAGATTCTTGAACTTACTACGAGAAAGTATTTTGTAAAACTCTAACGTTTCGTGGTATCGAAATCTATCTCAAAATCAATGTATTGGTCGTGAAGGCGCAGACGTATCACTGATCCCAGCGATCCTATAAACAGATGCTTTTTGACTTTGATTTTTGCCCGATCCTTATCTGTATGATCAACTTCAAAGAAGATTAACCTAGCTATCCCAAACTAACTATGTCGGTAGTACAGAGCACTGCGAATGTACTTGCCAGTTTGTTATTTTATTTGTTCTCTACTCAGTAAACTCTATCCATTCGATGGTTTTGATTCGAAGTCAATGTTTACATTGAATGTTAAACTTATGTCAGTTGTCACATTATTTTCAAGCGTTTAGTCTACTGTGAGAAAGTTTATGGACGTCAAATAACAATATTTGTTTATCATATTCAATAGCCTATAATAGCTTTGTGGGTATCGGGCTTGTTTGGCTTGAGGATACATTGATTCTAAGGTTAAAGAAATAAAAACTTCAGACTATCAATCTTCGGCTTTGATTACAAACACTTTTGATTCATAATTTAGTTCCTATTGAACTTTTGATATGCATCAACTTGTGAAGACCTTCATGGTATTTAAATAATTACAATAAATATAATTTTATATGGACCCCAAAATAAATACTTATAGCTGGAATAAAAAACACTAAGCTTGGCACCACTCTCAAATGAAATCGTTGATAGCTGAATTGCCAACATTAACCCCCACGGTTCCTTGGTTCAAAACAACTAATGGAGTACGTTATTACTGGCCACCTCGACGAAAAAGTGCATTAGCGTACCGTAAGTGGGATAAAAGTATTTGAATATAGAACTTAAGCAAAGTGCGCTGTGAGTGCTTATGGCACTTAACATACAGCGATTTGCCTCATTTACTGTAATCGCAACAGTTTTATTTCACTTCGGGTTTCGGTAGCCGCTCTCCACGTGAAATAAACGACTCATGTTTATGGCATTCGATATTCAATTTGAGCATCGAACGTAATGGTTTTTAATTTGCCCTTGTTGCAACACTTTTGTATTTAATTTTTGAAAATGTTACAAAATATTTGCAACGTGG
Source organism: Epirrhoe tristata (assembly GCA_951394285.1). NCBI lineage: Eukaryota > Metazoa > Arthropoda > Insecta > Lepidoptera > Geometridae > Epirrhoe > Epirrhoe tristata. The sequence continues at coordinate 6,127,989 of OX596150.1, read as the reverse complement.
ATTTTATTTGTTTCGCTGGCCAGTCTGTTCTGAACTGTGGCGTACCTTGATGTTTTGTCTTCAGTGGGCTGTGCTAGGTGGCCTCGGAGTGGGTAGCACGGGTCTGCCTTCGCTGGATGCCGATTTAGTTTGTCAAGTTTTTGAATCCCCTTGTCGGGCTCTTATCACGGTTAGTTAGATGCGCCCCGGGAGTAACTCCAGGGGTATGAATGGAGTTCCCTTCGTGAATATTGCATTTGACATCTAAGAGTTTGGCTTATCAGGTTTTCTTCGTGGGAAGGTGAAGGCGGCTGATCTTTTGTTTAATAAATTACCCTCCCTTGGGCCAGATTCGCGAATCCCGCTTTGTCAACAGATAATTTAATAAATTGGATGTTTTTATGAAGTAATAAAATGTGAAATGAATAATTCGAATGCAGTATACTTGAGCTATGCGGTATTCTTGAACATGAAGAGTGTAATAAGTTTTGTAAATGTAGACTTCAATATTGCATTTGCCGCCCTTGGGCGTAAAGCTTAAATTATTTTTAGCGTTAGCGCAAGTTACATGCCAATTTACAATTTCTCACCAAGTTTTACGAGTACATCACACCTCTACGTCGAACCTTCACAGACAAAGCGGATGGACGTAATGAATTTTCGTTTCTGAATTGGAAAATAAATAATTCATTGTGAACGAGACGCGGCTGTTCCTAGTAATGTAAGAAAGCATATTTTAGCCCATATCGTAAAGTGCAACGAATGACAACACTCGTAAAGTTTTATGTCCCGTACCGAGCACGGTCTCGTCTCAATTACAATTACAAATTATTACAAATTTTCAACTGAGTCCAAAGTGTCGTGAGTAATAATGGAAAGCAAAGCTTACAATGTTTGACGTTAATTTTATATCCTTTATTCATAGACCTTATGTGAAGAAAATGTTTAACGGCCGTAATAAGTACATTGCTTGGCTTGAGGATATAAGAAGGCTTTGTACAGTGATGGATAGAATATCTTTTTATTTTACGATTCTTGCATAACTTAGAAATATAGAAGGCCTTGACAGAAAATGATTTAAGCGCATATAAATCATTAAGAATACTTAGAATAAGTATTTGCTATTGTTACATTATGAAAGCAGGAACTGTTATTCAATGTTATTGGTCTCAGTCACTAATTAACTTAGACTAAGCAAGCTTCATTTTTTTTTAAGTTAATATTTCATACGTGACAGGTTGCAAGCCATTTGCCGCCTATTAGCATGCTAACTGGTTTCCTACGATGATGTTTTCAGCAAAGGTAATGTGATTTTTTTCCAAAATTCAAATCCATTGATGCACAGAAATCGAACCCAAGACCTTCAGATTAAAATTGAGACATACCCTATTCGGCTAACACGACCCAAAAAATTTAAGTAGTAAAAATAAAATAAAATACAAAATTACCCTGTGGTGTTTGTCTCGCAATGAACAGTTTATTGCTGCTAATAGATTCTAAAAACAGCTCTGTGAAGTCTACTATTGTGACTCATTACGACTTAAAAATGGTTTTTGCAATGCATGTCTACACTTAGCACCGCCTGTTTACTGGAAAACACGCAACAAAGTTAGCTTTCTATAACCTAAGCGTCTGAACAATCTAGAAAGCTAGCAAGCGCCTCTGGCTAAATCTAGGATGCTCTGACCTACTATTAAAGGATTGTCTCAGAACATTTCTCCTATATTCACGCCTCTCTAATCTATGACTATGGTCTCTTAAACTCTCTGTGGTCTGTAATTTGTGAAGTTTATGCACATGGTGATTTATTTACTTAGAACTAGTGGTGCACGCAACTTTATCTGCGTGTATTTTTTTTTCTGTCAGGGTGTTAGAATGTACGTGTATTAATGCTCTGTGTAGGCATTGGATGAATGTATTTTTTTGAAACTTATCACATCTTCATTCATTAAAGAATTTCGAGTGCCTTATTAATAGTAATCTATCGAAGCGCACTTTGTAATCCTTTCACCACACTGGTTCAAAAGAACTGGTGACACGATAAGAAGAAGAAGATGACAAAATGATATAAGTAGCCTAAATATTGAGTTTTAGATAATCTTATTATGTGTTAAACATCCACAAATCTCAAAGATGAGTTGCTGATACAGAACGTTCGTGAACTGCCTATTACAGATTCTCTCCGAATCAAACTGCAGGTCTCACTAATTACACCCAAGTGAGTTATCGTTCCGTGTTTCAGCAATTACGCGTAATGAGCGCTTGCAGTGTGTTATTTAGAAAAACAATACTTGGATTATACGTCGGTATTAAGCAGAGCTGAATGAACGGTCAATGGGTTGTGGCTTTCAGCATGGAAAATGAAGAATAGTGTTTATTTACCAAGTTCAATGTTATCTCGATTTTTAATTTGAAGGTGAGTTTGAATCCCGTCGGACCTTCTTCTTTTCGAAAAACGTATCATGAAAAGAAAAAATAAGAAAGCCCAATACGTATTGATCAAGTATTTTCCGTGGGTAAAGCGGATTACACTGGTAGAATGATTTAAGTGCTGAGCAAGCTTACTCGACATCAAAAAGTCCCAAGCACTATTTTTTTATAAAAAGAAGAACATATTTTATCCCACTGACAGAACCGTACTTGCACCTCTAGCAACTCAGACAAGCATTCACTCGCCATGCTATTGAGGTTGTCAATTAGTCACAAATGTAGCAAAGCTGAAGTCATAAAGTCTCTATGAGGATTTCCTTTCAAAAATATTTCACGAAAAGCAACGATAGACGGTTGATATAAATAAGTAACAAAAACAAAGGTACGTTCGAAGCACACATAAAACTTATTTATTATTGTGCAAGCGTACTGCACGCACGTCTATTTCGTTGGCGAATTTATTGTAAGTCGATTTCGCATTTGCGGTAAGGTCTGCAAAATAAGCATTGAGGTCAAAATGAAACTAGTGGCATTTAAATCGAAGGGTCTTGGGTAATCTTAGGCTCACACGTCTGTCAGTTACATAGCATTGCGTAACATAATTTAATGAAGTCCTGCCTCAATGATAAAATAATGTTTAGATATTCACTACGAATGTAACTTTAAGTCGTTTGATAAATAACATTATTTACTTCGAGGTTTTGTAAATTTATTCGTGCTGCGTTCTCTCTACTTCAATAGAAAGCAGACACTCATATCCATAGGAAATAAAGAGAGACGTCCATCGTAAAATTCAATGATACACCGAGCCTCACACCAATAAAATAGTACCGTGTGCTTTAGAACTTCGAGAATACCCTTCTATTGTCCACTCCATTATTTTAATAACATAGCCTGAGCATGCTTCAAACTAGAAACAAGTTATGAATGTTTTGACAGCCAATCGTAAGATCGTAGTATGAATGTACTTTGAGACTTTTATTGAATTTTACTGCGGTAGGTAAAATAAATGATATTATTCAATCATAGCCGTTTACAAACTCTTAATAATCACAGGCCCATAATCTGGGCAATTGATCGGAAACAATAAACATTTCGGAGACGACTCAGAAAATTAGAGATAATATTTTATTAGCTCGTAACGGCAACTAGGTAGATTATTTACATTGAAGGTCGATAACGATCTGTATTATTTTCATTGCTCTCTCTCCCAGAGCATAAATTAAAATTAAGTTTTCATGGCAAGTTGTTGGTCATCATGATTTTGTGATACATAAGCAAACATAATTGTAATAAAATTGTTATCTACAAACTTGATAGCTTCATAATTTTTGATAATGATGAAGAGCTAGGAACACTTCGGTCGTGGCCAAAATAGGATTATTATGCTTCAAGCTGCTGTTCGTCAAGTTCTCTTTCAAGAGGCTCAGGTTTATCGAGACCACAATTTGTATCCTAGAAATCCTAAAGCCAAAGGTTATTCGCCAGCATTATTTATGAAAATAAACCAACTGACCCGCTGTCATCCAGTTACCCACCTGCAATTGGCTCGCACTCCCGAATGAAACACTGCAGTACGTAACTCAACTATTTGCAATTCAATTCATGCAAAATCATCGTGCAAGCTGAAACGTTCCATTCTACGTAAGCCGAGCTGCCTCACTAATGCACCGAAAGACAAGCTCAGGAGCTCACTTAGACTACATTTAGCGGGCCTTAGGCCACCAGGCTGAGGTTAGATTCTTAATTAGCTATCGTTCGCAGCTGACCGCTTGGAAGTGAGATCTAGGTACCCGCAACTTGCAACTTTTCTTACTAAAATCTACTCTATATCATCGGTTTAAGGTCTATGTAGGGTGTGTGAAGATATTGGCTAAGCCCTTGCGGTTAGACGATGGGTGACATTTACGTAGTGCATGTAGTCCGCACCGAAGGAGCCCGATCAGAATCGAGTCCATCTTGTAGGTTATCTGATTATAAATTTAGATATAAGCACAAATAGAGTAGAAATGTATAAATAAATAACTAACTGATACTTCTTTACAATTTTACAGAACTTGCTGTTCATTGGACGCGAAATTTGCATTAACTTTTTGTCATTCCAAAAGCTTTTTGCTAATTTTCATTGTACGACATAAAGAATCATTGATTTTTTGCGGTCGCAACCTGTTTCTTAATGACTACAGGAGATTGTAGCAATTTTGGTGTAAAAAACTTATCCGTCACAACATTGAACATCAATCACTTTTCAGATGAAAGTCGCAGGAAATGAGCGAGGTTTGAGAGCACGCAGCGGCTCATAAAAAAATGTGTGAAAAATTACATCGATTACTATAATGATAGGATGGTGTGATGCTATCGCGAAGGGAAAAACAGAGGATAGTTAACAGAATGTTGCTATTTTGTTCAACTCACATTATCCTTTGACGTCAACAAATAGAGCGACGCTTGATCGTATTCTTGTGTGCACCATTAAGTATCCATTATTTTTCAGAATAAAATATCATTTTTTGTCCATAATGGATTTGGTGGTCACTTTATATCTAAATTTTGATTATATCAGCGCTCGTGGTCGTGCTTGCTTATCGTTCTTGATAGATCGTCGAAGTTAAGCAACGTTCGAAACGGTCTGTAAGCTGATGGGTGACCGCCAGCGGCATTTTCATCTAAGCGCTTCCGTGCTTCGGAGGGCACGTTAAATTGTCGGTCCCGGCTATTGAGGAGGCCTTAAGGCGGCCTAAAAACTCTTACTACTACATTACTATACATTACTTACTATTACAACTACTTACTTACTATACATTAGTATAAAGAAACGTTGTTGAGTAAGACTATTCAAAATAAAACCTTGAAATAAATGTGAAGTTCATCATCACTATCACTACATCATCACTATCACTATCACTATCACTACATAGTATAAAACAAAGTCGCCTTTTCTGTCCCTATATCCCTATGTGCGCTTAAATCTTTAAAACTACGCAACGGATTTTGATGCGGTTTTTTCCAATAGATATAGTGATTCAAGAGGAAGGTATGTATAATACATGCATCATATACTAAGGCAACATTGCTAATTTTAGAGGTTTCTAACGTGATGTCGTAAATTAACCTATTTTTTTGGGCTTATTTATGCCGCTAGTAATTGTAATAATTACGAATAAGTTTTATAATGTTTACTTGATTTGCGGTACAAATCGTAATGACTGCACTCCAAAAGCTGGTAAATGGAGCTTAATGAGCATCGACATCGGATCTAAAACAGAGGCAATACCAATAAACATGAAGATAAAAGGCGGTGTATAAAGCCAATCGAATGAATATCGAGACTAACTAATTATCATAAAAGTACATCCTTTAAGAGACCATTACCGAATAGCTGTCATTAAAGCGTGATACCATAAAGTGGAAAACGCCACCCACGGAGGAATGAAACTACCTGGATACAAGATACTCTTACATAAATGGTAACATAAGGCTAGAACTAGAGTGGCCTAACTACACCATGCTTTGAAGGAACAGGTAAAGTTTTTTTTTTTTCAACTATGTAAGACTAACTAATATACAGGGTGTAAAAAGACGTTTACCGAAGCCGAAAGGGGTAGGTACAGCATCCCAACACACAACTGAATCCAAGAGGATTTTCCGAAAAAATCATTATATCCGGAGACAACAGCGTTTGAAGATTACAGTAATCTTCAAACGCTAACTGTTTGCGTATGTAGTGGGCGCGTTGTTTTACTTATAGCTGGATTTTGAGTTTTAACTGTTTTTTTCTTTTATAAATGAAATTATTAGGTAGGTATGGTCTTATTATGTTGTACTAGTGTAAATAACCGGAAATAATATAAAACATTTTTGAAAAAAAAAATTGAACCGACTTCACAGAACACAAACAGAAGAACCTCTACACACTAAAAAGAGAAAAATAAGAATATAATTTGAAGTCGGTGCCAACTATTCATTTACATCTAAGAAGTTCAAAAGAACTTGGGTGCAAAATTGTATCCTGGTACGCTATCGCTCGATTTCTTTTTTTTATAGGTACCTAATCGTATTCACTTGGCACCGACTTCAAATTATATTCTTATTTTTCTCTTTTTAGTGTGTAGAAGGTTCTTCTGTTTGTGTTCTGTGAAGTCGGTTCAATTTTTTTTTTCAAAAATGTTTTATTTTTCCCTTTTTAGTGTAAGTAAATAAATACTGTGTAAATAAAAGTGTATGTGTAAATAATATAGTAAGCTACGAGTACATAAAGACTTTGCTTATCGTAGCTTCAGTAGGAAAGGATAAGAGAAGTCATGAGCAGACCTACTAAAAGGACACACCGGAGTTCAGCAAGGGGGAAAACTATCAATCCATAAGGAAAAGAAAATATTTTGGACTACTTCGGGTGTAATACACTTTCAAACTATTTAATGTTTGACTCAGATTGTGAGTCAGGGTGTGTTGTGTAGTGAGAATGAGGTTTTTTGAATGTTACGGGAAAACTGTCAATCCCTCAGGAAAAAAAAATATATGGCGCCACCTTGAGAGTATACCTCTTTCTAACAAAAAAAAAATTTTGGAAATCGGGCCACAATTTTCTTAAAGTTCAGTGATTGTTTTAGTTTTACGGGAAAACTATTAATCCCTCAGGAATAAAATTTATATGGGACCACTATAAGAGTATACCCTTTCAAACAAAAAAAAAATTTTGGAAATCGGTCCACAACTGACGGAAATATCGGTGAACATACATAAAAAAAAAACATACATACAGCCGAACATATAACCTCCTCCTTTTTTTGAAGTCGGTTAATAAAATGACGTAGCTATGTCAAAAAAAGTCCTTTTTTTTTCGCTAAATATGTTTAGAATCATGGTCTGATTGCAACTCCTCAGTTTTCGGTAGTAGTCTTTTTACACCCTGTGTATATATATTAAGACCCTCTGGCTCTAGCGGCCTCATATAGCAAAGCAACATGCTATTTACCTCTGTGTATAGATCATGACTCATATCAGTAGTCTCGTCTAAAAAAAAATACTTATCACTAAGGTATTTGTAACAAGAGAATAATATTTTGTGATTACCTACCTCCAGTCATTTTAAGAGTTTTGAGGTTTGTGATGAGCAAGGGACGCGTTAAAAAGCGTCATATTTGAAGAAGAGTTTTTAGACCAGTAGCCTTATTGTGTAACTCAACTGGGAATGGACATGCATTTCATTTTGACTTTTGCAACCCATTCTGGACTTCAATTGTCATTTTCCTATTATGTGCTTGGTTGAGCTCTATTAAGGTGACAACTGGGAATGGATTTCAAGTTAGTCAATAAAGCTGCTGAGTCGCTGAGTTGTGTGAGCCTGTACGGTTGAAACTTGGCCTATAGCGTACAATCCATGAATACACAGCGGTTCTAAGTGGTACTAATCGTTAATATTTTATCCTATTAAAAACCCATATTGAAAGTCTCCCGGTAAATGTTGCAGTAATTATGCAGTACTTGAGTTTGCTATGAAATGAGTACTAAAATTGTTTCTAGTAGATAGTATAGTATTTGTAATTTAATATGCAAATTATTTAAAACATGGTAGTTAATGTTGCATTAAATATCTTGAAATATTAAGGGAATATTATAAGCAGTTTTACCCTATTTATTTAGAGCTCAAAACAATTACGCTGTAAGCTCTTGTGTGAAGAGAATCAACAAAATATCCTTAGTAAGTACCTAAGTAAGTTCGTATGAGTCAGTGGCCAACTCTGGTGACGGAGTTTTTAGGCCGCCATAAGGCTTCCGTCATGGCTTAACGACTTAAATAGCCGGGACTGACATATTACGTGCCCTCCGAAGCACGGAAGCGCTCAGATGAAAATGCCACTGGTGGTCACCCATCCACTTACAGACGTTGCTTAACTTCGACGATCTATCAAAAACGACTAAGCAAGCACGACCACGAGCGCTTCGTAAATGTCCTTGGATTCGCTTGAATACGCTTTTACAGTAATTTGAACATCTGAAATAAAGAGCGTAGATTACTAAGCCAGAAAGTCGAAGATAAGAAAAAGTGATGTGTAAAGTTAGGGCATAAATTCCGCTTGAAATGTCTGGTTTCGCTCCGATCGAATCCAGCAGATAATCCTCTTTCGACAGTTCGACAAGTTTTTCTTTTGACTTTGTAATATGTAGCATTTGTTGCTTAACGCATAAACTATTGTGTAATTATGAAGTAACAATCTAAACACGTTAAATTGTCGGTCCGGCTACAAAATCGTTCAAGAGCTTCAATAGCATTAACGGAAACGAATGGTTGAACGAGGCCAATTCTCCTTTTTTTATTTCGTACCTACCCTAAGAACAAACTTAAATTATTTATTACACTATCATATAAATAAAATAACCTTACGTTATATTCAATTATTTATTACATTATTGTGAAAACTAGAATGTACTTTCAGAAGCTAAGGTGAAGACCACCCACATAAACTAAGTTTCAAAATAAACAAACTGTAGCAAAACAATTATCTATAGCCCGTAATATTGGTTTTGCGCCGTCGATAGACATTCTCATATACATGGTGTTTCTTAATATTTCACTAAAATGTCCATATAAAATAACATTATTTCATTGGATAGAAAAACCAAAGTACAACTTTTAAAATTACCTAGTTAATTATGCAAACCTATGTTATTATAACAATTTATTTTAAAAACTTAGAATAGCAGGAAAAAACTTTTTCAACACACTTGCTCATAAAGTGGCTCTATGGTCACCGCAATTAGGCACATAATGACACCCATAATCAAACTGTGACTTTTTCATTACTATAACTCACTAGTGAGTAATAGTTTTTTTTTTTAATTTTATTGGTTGAGTTGCTTTGTTCTTAAAAAAGTTTTTATGTAGAAAAAAGATCGTGTTCAATAGAACAAATAAATTAATGTTCCTATTGCTTGCTCATTTCATGCAACTTCTTATTTAAATAGATAATTTTAACTCGTACGTGTTTAATAAATAAAACTTTCACTCAAATATAACTTTTGTTTTCTCTGTAATAAAAGAAAACTTTAAATTCCCCATTTTGTACGTGGCAGAATAGGCCGCAAACCCTATGCGCGGCGTGGAAATATAGTCTGTGGCCGATCGCAATGCGCGCATAGGAAAACTTATTAATTTTTCCCGCAATAGCGAAACATTTTTCACAACTCATTTTCACTGTTGAAAAGTCGTATGATACACGTGTGTATTGATGATTACCGTCCTCGGCTCGGCTCTCAAATAACGCCTCGGCGGTAATCACCAATGTTACACACTAGTACCATAATGTACTATTATAACGTAAGCGTGGGGTTCATTGCACAGTGTATAATATAATAAGAGAAAAAAGTATTTGGTTTAGAGAACACGTTGTATAAGAAAATAATGACTGTGAACGGTAAATCTTGTGTTTTTTATCGAGTGAGCTTAGTAATAATGTCGTCATGATAAAAATCAATTGCAAGAAAGGCACACCTCGGGAGCATCGTAATAATAGTGATTGGGAGCGGCCCGGGGCGGGCAGAGATTGGGTTCGCTGGAGAATTTAAAACAAAGCCATGAAATTGAAAGGGAAGATGTTATACTCGTACTTAGAAGATTTAGATTACGTGCAGAAATTGAAGAAGGGTATATATAATGAAACCAAAAAAATCGACTTCAAAGTTGGAAGGTAGAAAATGATCAGCGATGATAAGGTTTTTTTAGATTTAAGTTTTACGAGAAAAGTGTCAAATCTTATCAAAATTTTATGGGACCACCTCGAGAGTTCAAAAACAAAAAACTTCCATCTGCTTCATAATTACAATCCATGCATGAAACAAAGACTACATACGAACTGTTATAGTCCCCGTAGATACAGTTTATAATTAGATTCATACATACAGTTTATAATGGATTTTTCATGTGTCCAGTTTTTTTTATTATTTAAAAAATAAATAAATAATGCTGGACTTTTTCACACAGCATCATCTAGCCCCAAAGTAAGCAGAGCTTGTGTTATGGGTACTAGATAACTGATATAGGTACTACTTATACACTTTTTATTTGTAAATACATACATATTATACATAGAAATACCCAGACCCAAGACAAATATCTGTAAGTCATACAAACATTTGTCCCGCGGCGGGGATCGAACCCGCAACCTTTTGCGTCGCAGGCGGACCTTCGCCCACTGCGCTACAGAGATCGTCATGAAACAAAGACGTTACATACGAACTGTTAGTAGGTATAAACCATAATTATTATCTACTCACACTTCTTGCACCACAGCTAGCAAAAGATATTAAAACGATATTTTCGTCCAAAATGCATAAGCAAGAGCTATTAAAGTTTAGATTACGTTTCACAGCAGCTAAATGGCAAATATAATGGTCAATTAAGAAAGTACCTTTACGCAAAGGGCCCCGTATAAAGTTTTATTGTTTTCTCTACCCGCATGTGTTTTGTAAATACTTTTGAGCTGAAAATACAAAACTCTTTGTTTGATTTTACTTTCTGTTGAATAAATAGACACAGATTCTAGGGTCTATTTGTTTATTCGTAGAGCCTAGGTTCTACGTTTTCGTTTAGTACTGCTAGCAACATGCTAAGTTTGTATAGGTATGGTACAAGCAAGCAAGCAAGTTCAAACATTATATTTTGAGTAGGTACACAAGCACAGCAAGTAGAACTAACAAATTAGATATCATTTTTAAAAGTTTATAATTAACTTGCAATGTTTGTATGTTTGTATGTATGTTTGTCCGGGTCAAATCTTGCAAGCTTATGATCCACTTCCCGTTGTCCGATTGAGCTGAATTTTGGTACACTTATGAGTCTTTGGTGACAATGCACTATTACGGTGACAGTTAGCTGATCTGATGATGGAGTCAGGAGCTGTTCAACAGAACTCCGAACGGTTTGTAGATCAATTATCATCTAAAATTTTAAAATACGGTGACAGCGAGCTGATCTGATGTTGGAGAACGGAACTCCTCCGAAAATAGGTTGATTGAATTTTTTGTACTTACCCCTTTCAACTCTTGTAGTTGTTGAAATTTTTCAAAAAACTTATTACTATCAGAGCTAACTTCAAGTTTCATCAGCTTTTGAGTAATTGCTTAAAACCTTATTATAAGGAAAGCATTGGATTGTATACTCTGTGTTACTTCTAACCATAGAATTTAACTGCGTACCAGATCCAGCTGTCAACCGAAACCTTTTCAAACATAACTTTATGTACAAAAAAATGAATTATTAAATCGAAACTTACTTGAACATATTTTTGTCCGTCACAATTCATTTTCTCCGTTCACCGACTATATTGTCCAAATCGTATTTTGGCCACCATACAATAAAAACCCTCCAAAAATGTCACTCAACACTCAACACATCTTGTCACCGTTTGTCATCAACAGCACCAATTTATCGAAATGAGAGTGAGGAGGCGAGTGAATAACTCCACGAAACCACAGATTGTAACATAGTTATTATAGAATTAAGTCCTGCCTCATTACAGGCTGACGTTGAGTAATGAACCTGAAGAAAAACGTTTGACCCAATATTTTATGATAACTGAGAGCTCAAATAAGTTTCAGGTGTTCTGTCTCACGAAGGCGGGCGTAGTCATAATTGTGTGTGTAAATAAATAAAAAAAAAGTTTTTATTTCAGACTCTTTTATGGTCCATAGCTTCAAATGAATCTAACATAGGTACTTATTGACATTGTCTCAAAGAAAAGACCCAAGTAGGTCAGTGGAAGGTATACTTGAGTGCATGCCAGCCCAGTGACACGGGAGATATGGGTCAGGACGGTCACTATTGACCAGTGGGGCTATGATGAGCAACGTGACAGAAGTCTCTCGTCTCGCTTTCTCGTTAAAAATCGTGATAACTGTGCCTGTCGTCATGCGCTAACATGCCAGCCCAGAAGGCTGTTGCACATGCACGTTGTTTCTGTATAAGTATAAGTTATTTTGGTAATAACTTGGATTCTGCACCTTAGCCAAGTCTTCTTTAGATTTTAAGGTGTTTCTGGTAATAAGTTTAATATAATTTGAAGTTTGTTAAAAAAAAATTACCCAAAAATGACAGTTAAATTGTAATGCAAAACAAAAAAAAATTGGCCTAAGGATTTTTATTTATTCATTAATGGCAATAAAATTCAAAATTTGACGACAAAAATAATGCAATTTAGGATATTATGATGCTCTTTTTATATATTTTTGCTTTATTTACAAACATTTTTGATAGAAATAGCCCTCTGAAAATGACTCTGCGGCGACTTTTCTATAAAATGGTTGTGGGAGATGGATCAATACAGATCAAGCAAGTTACTTTTAGTTTACTTACATTAATGCATAATAAAAAATATTGGCCTATTTAATGCATTTATTCAATCATTTCTGGGTATTACAAGGAGTGAACTAACTAAAAGGCAGGAATGGCAATCGCCACCTGTCTTGTAATTATAGCAAATGGTGTTAAAGAAGATAGCCGATACACAATAAAACGAATAACAGGTTAGGTTAGAATATTATGAAATTTTCTCGGTTTTAACGCCTATAGCTTACAGTTAAATAAAGATGTATTTATTTTAAGTTATTGAAACATTTATAGCGGGTGTTATAGTAAGTTAAATTGCGCTGTTTCTTTGATAGCCATGCGTTTATGTAAATAGATATGCCAAGGTAAACAACTTTCGAATATTAATGCAGACGCACCTTTAGATACCTATCTAGTGGTATTACCTATTTGAGTACTCTTCCCACACAAGTACGACGTTCAGTATCTTAGAAACTTGGATTAGCTTATGCAAACTAGGGTAACAAATTTTGAGATTTTTTTCTAAGCTCACTGCAAGCAGCCCGCAGCTTTCACGTGCTGTTGGAATATGTTTAGTATGTTTACATTGTTTTTAGTTGTGTTTTTGTTTTGAACGAATCCCTTTTTAACCGACTTCAAAAAAAGGAGGAGGTTATATGTTCAGCTGTATGTATGTTTTTTTTTTTTTTATGTATGTTCACCGATATTTCCGTCAGTTGTGGACCGATTTCCAAAATTTTTTTTTTGTTTGAAAGGGTATACTCTTATAGTGGTCCCATATAAATTTTGTTCCTGAGGGATTAATAGTTTTCCCGTAAAACTAAAACAATCACTGAACTTTAAGAAAATTGTGGCCCGATTTCCAAAATTTTTTTTTTGTTAGAAAGAGGTATACTCTCAAGGTGGTGCCATATATTTTTTTTTCCTGAAGGATTAATAGTTTTCCCGTAAAACTAAAACAATCACTGAACTTTAAGAAAATTGTGGACCGATTTCCAAAATTTTTTTTGTTAGAAAGTGTAATGGACACACTCTCAAGGTGGCGCCATATATTTTTTTTCCTGAGGGATTGACAGTTTTCCCGTAACATTCAAAAAACCTCATTCTTACTACACAACACCCTGACTCACAATCTGAGTCAAACATTAAATAGTTTGAAAGGGTATTACACCCGAGGTAGTCCAAAATATTTTCTTTTCCTTATGGATTGATAGTTTTCCCCCTTGCTGAACTCCGGTGTGTCCTTTAGTAGGTCTGCCCATGACTTCTCTTATCCTTTCCTACTTAAGCTACGATAAGCAAAGTCCTAATGTACTCGTAGCTTACTATATTATTTACACATACACTTTTATTTACACAGTATTTATTTACTTACACTAAAAAGTGAAAAATAAAACATTTTTGAAAAAAAAATTGAACCGACTTCACAGAACACAAACAGAAGAACCTTCTACACACTAAAAAGAGAAAAATAAGAATATAATTTGAAGTCGGTGCCAAGTGAATACGATTAGGTATCTATCAAAAAAAGAAATCGAGCGATAGCGTACCAGGATACAATTTTGCACCCAAGTTCTTTTGAATTTCTTAGATGTAAATGAATAGTTGGCACCGACTTCAAATTATATTCTTATTTTTCTCTTTTTAGTGTGTAGAAGGTTCTTCTGTTTGTGTTCTGTGAAGTCGGTTCAATTTTTTTTTCAAAAATGTTTTATTTTATACAAATTAGTCTTTTATCTACTTTTTACAATACTTACTTGAAAGCTTTTAACATTTAAAAAAAAAATCAACATAGAAGTAGTAATTTTCTGCATTAACTATCTCTACCATTGAAAGACACGAAGAAAATAAAAATGTTTCTTGTATGCTGCCTTAACATTGGCAGGGATTGAGAGCACTGGTGGTCTAGTGGTAGTGGCCCCTTTCGATCGTAAGGTCGTTGGTTCAATCCCGGTCGTGCACCAATTAGTTTTTCTGCCGAAAAATGTATATGCACTATGCCAGTACTCTCAAACGGTGAAGGAAAACATCGCGCGGCATGTCGTAGAGCCTAAAAAGTTCGAAAACATGTGTCAAGTGCACGAAAGGAGCCTCATAGAGGCGCACTTATAATCCTTTCACCACAGTGGTTCGAAATACCTGGTGACAGGACAAGAAGACGAAGAAGATTGACAGTAAGATGACTTGATAAAAAACAAATAACAAAAATAAACATGATCACGACGGTATTCCCGATGTATTGAAAAAAAAATTGCAACAAATTCAGGTTGAATGACCTCCGCTTTGATGTTGTAATTTTAGGATTGGATACACAATCCAGTGTTTTGTTTCAATTTGTTGCTGTATTATTAGTGATAACACAGCCTGTTATGACAGTGTTTAATGGGGTTGATTATGCAAAATAATTGCGTTGCAAGATTTTAAAGCAGTATGTCCTACTTACATCAAACAGTTTGGAAAAAAAACCGGGAATAAAAATACTTCCACTTAATTGACAAATAAAAAAGTACGTGAGTGTCGTGTAATCTCCGGGAACACTCGGTTGGAACGAAGTTTCAACTTTGAAATTTGGCATTTGTCAAATATTCAAATCCTAGTAATAAGTAACAGTGTAACAATCTATGGACTGTTTCGCGTCCGCGCACTTCGCACATTTTTTTTTGTAAATACCAAAATTTATAAACACCCAGACCCGAGATAAATATTTGCAGATCATACAAACATTTAAACAAAGCGATAGAAGAGTTTTTTACCGTGTTAATATATGGGTGTTCCCTGAATAAAAATAAATAATTTCAGAAAAACAAGAAACCACTTAAAACCCTCTCATCACACTGGTTTGAATTAACTAGTGAGAGGAAAAGAAGATTTCAGAGAAAAAACTTTGCTCAGAAATACAATGCCATTTATTCCGACTAGTTTTTTGAACCTGACCACAAAGAAAAACCCAGACACCAAATCACTTACTACGTACTACTTTCGCAGATAAGAAAACAATAAAAGTGAGCAGTTAGCTCGTGCCGCCATTTTCCGGAAACGGACGCTAGTCGGCACTTCCGGAGAGGCACCACGCCAACCTACACAGAAACAAAACTGTCTCCGTGTTAATCTAAATGTCTGGTTTTTTTTTGGAAGAGAATACATACATACATACATTAAATCACGCCTCTTTCCCGAAGGGGTAGGCAGAGACCTCGGATCTCTACTTGCTACGATCCTTTTTTTTGGAAGAGAAAGAACTAGAAAAGTATGTGAGTTTCGTGAGAGAGAGAGGAGCGAAGCAAATAGTACTTTTCTACACTGGGAATAATGTAATAAATTAATTGTCAATTAGGTATCCTAGCAACGCTCTTCCGTACTAACAATGTAACAATCTATGGACTGTGCCGCGGCTGCGCATTTCGCACTGTGACGATTTGACATATACATTATTATACATGTGTCGTGACGCTAAAATGGAACAATTTTTTTTTTCCAGTATCTGTCTTTTTTTTCTTCGATACCGCCCGAAAAGGAACTTCGTTCCAAAAATACTTCTACTTAACTAATTAGATAAAATTATGGCGTGCATGAAATAGATCTGCTCTTAAAATCAAAACAGTATAAATTAAGGTCACTGTCTGCCTTCGTCTATACTCACCTTAATTCTAGTAATGCGCAAATAATATTGATACGGTTTTATTCCCAAAAAAAACCTATGATAATTGTGGATATTTTATCACCAGATGAAGTCGGGTTGTATGCTAGTTTAATAATAAGTGATCTTTTATTAGAACCTCAGCTCGATTTTGCCCTCAGCTTTTTGTTTGTGCTGGATGGCTAACAAACGCTTCTGTGGTTGATCATGTACGGAGCACTCTGGTAGAATATCATCTGCCCATGACATTTAATCATCTAAACTCCTGTCAATATTAATTCACGATTATAAAGTTTTAAGTGCAAATAAAACTTAATAAAGCCTATGCCCCAGGCCTCACGCAACGATTCACCGTTATTTCGATATGGACAGTATATTGTCTGTGATATGGATGAACCTGATTCAATTTATCTTAATCTAAACTGAAATAGTAATTTTCTAATTGTCATGTCTATAATCGTGCCAATTAATGGCTTTAGACGCAGGTAATAAATTATTGGCATAACAAGCATTTACGATTTGCATCTCTAAGAATACCTAACATTGTTTTACGATCAGCTAGAATACAAAATATCATACGATGTAGGTACTGTAGGTATAGCATTGTATGGACTACACACTCATGAATTTAGTCAAATGAGTCCTGCCATATTTTTCTGGAATCCGCATAACACCCAAACATTAATACCGCTCCGGGTAAAAACGTGTGATAGATAACGCACGGTATTACCATCCATCGCGATACTCATATCTGTGGGCATTTCACAAAACAGGTCACGTATTAAATGAGAATATTCGGGCGAGCCTCCGACTTATTTATCATTCTCCTCAGAGCAACACCCCATGAATTTTATACAAGATTGAACGATTTAGTGAACGAAATTGATGGTACATCTATTGTGTGATGTCAGCGGCTGATTGAGCAGTATTCGGAATTTACAGCACTTACAGTCTTCTTTTGTAAAGTCCGGAATTTTTCAATATTATGGATTCCAAGATCTAAATAACTAGAATTCGCTTGTTTTTTCGTTTATCAAGTAAAATTAGATGGAAAGACGATCTGGTACAGGTTGCTGGGAGCCGTTGGGTGCAGGCAAGATCGCTGTGGAAATCGATGGGGAAGGCCTATGTTCAGCAGTGGACACTAGATGGCTGACATGATGATGATGATGATGATGAAGTAAAACTAAACTAATCGCTCGAAATTCTAGCTTTCATTGATTGATTTAAGCAACAAAAGCTTATTTCTTCTAATCTAATGTTTACTTCACATTAAGTTAACAATTTCATATGAGCAGAGCTAGTTCACAAGAAAAATAGAAACAGCTAATTTTCCCTTTGATCTGAATTTAAGTGGATAAATACTTTTAAATTGAAAACATTCTGTTGAAATTACAAAAGCGATCAAGTAACTCACAATCTAGTAGGTCGATACCTACCGCTGTTTTAGCAATTATCCAATATTGATTGAGACAAAGACCATGACGTTGCACCCGAACTGAAGTTTTTAGGAATTCTTTGGAATAACACATACATTTTGTGGATATTGAAGTAGAATTTTATTATATCAGCGAAGCTACAAAGCTGGACTAACAAACTATCGGCTTATCTATTAATTCTATGAGTTGTGATATTCTGAAAAGAGAGTACATGCCATTGATGTCAACTACTCACAATGGCAGGACCATTCTCGGGTGGAATAACACATACATTTTGTGGATATTGAAGTAGAATTTTATTATATCAGCGAAGCTACAAAGCTGGACTAACAAACTATCGGCTTATCTATTAATTCTATGAGTTGTGATATTCTGAAAAGAGAGTACATGCCATTGATGTCAACTACTCACAATGGCCGGACCATTCTCGGGTGGAATAACACATACATTTTGTGGATATTGAAATAGAATTTTATTATATCAGCGAAGCTACAAAGCAGGACTAACAAACTATCAGCTTATCTATTAATTCTATGAGTTGTGATGTTCTGAAAAGAGAGTTCATGCCATTGATGTCAACTACTCACAATGGCAGGACCATGCTCGGATACCTACGAAAATTGATGAATCATAGGTAATATCCGCAGACCATGCAAATATTTGTCTCGCGAGAATAGAACTTGTACCTCCATTGCGCAATCACCCGCCCTGCAAGGTCATCAGACTTATTAATCTGATTGCGATACAATATATTTAATACTTTACTCTTCAGTATATAAAATCCGTTGCTTTCAATTCTATCCTGACTACAAGGCTAGCTGTCTATAAGCATTTTATCCAGCTTAATCCTATATTCACTCAGCGCCCTAAGGTTCTGTGTACACAAGTAACGTATACCTCTCAACGTGAGCTGATAAAATGCTCATCCGAAAGGACCCGATCAATCCTAACCCATTGTGTGCGATACAAGGCCCTCTATACATGTTGGCTATCTATTCTGCCCGTACTAGGGCTATTTATTCTTTGTATGATTTAACCATCATTTTCTGGGATGGTGTTACCTTCCCTTACATAAGTTGTGCGCGCGAATGTTTTTTCTGGAAAAGGATTTTATTCTTCTGTGAATATTTCAAAAATCGAGCACTGGTGGTCTTGTGGTAGTGGTCTCCCGCCTTCCGATCCTAAGGTCGTGGGTTCAATTCCGGTCGAGCACCAATGAGTTTCTGCCGAAAAACTTATGTACACTATGCCAGTACTCTCAAACGGTGAAGAAAAACATCGTGTCGTGAGGAAAACGGCATGTCGTAGAACCTATAAAGTTCGAAAAAATGAGTCAAGTTCACAAAAGGAGCCTCTTTGAGGCGCACTTAAAATCCTTTCACCACACTGGTTCGAAAGAACTAGTGTGACACGGTAAGAAGAAGAAGCAACAAAGATCGTATGCTGTTTGTATCCATCTTTCCAAAATTATATTACCCTTGTATTTATTTAGATCGGTTGTCTAAATATTTTTCTTGCATCTTTTCAAGCATTGGTTAAAAAAAGGAGCAAAATAACTTTAGTATCGAAAGTAGAAGTACGAGAGTATTCACATTAGGGAAACGCTCGGCGAGAAGATATAAAATATTCAAGAGGATAATTAAAACTGTACTTACATCTGCATTACAGCTGCAAAATAAACATTGAGTAAAGACTGTTGAATACCTGTTGGAGGTATAATATGATCACTTAACATTCATCGCTCGTCTCATTAAAATCTCGAAAAGCTGTTTCACAAGGTTTCTCTTTTGGTTTTTAAACCATACGGTAGTTTATAACATAATAACGAAAACAAAGTGCATTATTTCCTTTTACTTTATCAAAATTCGTTTAATAAGACCAAATATTTACGAGTACAAGGCCCAGACTACATCCGCTCACGGTAGACCATAGACCTACCTTCAATATCATTATTTTATTACTTCTGCTGTAACTGTCGATAAAAAAAATATGATCAAGATTCAGTGTCCGATTTTTAGGGTTCCGTATCCAAAGGGTAAAACGTGAACCCTATTACTAAGACATCGGTGTCTGTCTGTCCGTCCGTGTGTCGTCAGGCTATACCTCATGAACCGGGATAGTAAGACAGTTGAAATTTTCACAGATGATGTATTTCTGTTGCCGCTACAACAACAAATACTTAAAAACAGAATAAAATAAATATATAAGGGGGCTCCCATACAACAAACGTGTTTTTTGCCGTTTTTATAGATAATGTACGAAAGCCTTCGTGCGCGAGCCCGACTCGCACTTGGCCGGCACTTTACTACCTACGCAACTAGACATTATAGAGATAATTTGGTTCATAGTTAAACAGTAATCTGCGAGTCCTGTCACGAGTATGCAACAAATATATAGACTCGTTTTGTAAATTGTTTAGATACGTATCATAAAGTTTAAGTACGATTGCAAACATCCGCCCAGGCAAGACTAGAATTTACAAATACCTCTGTTAGAAAGCACAGTAGCCTGTTATTATGCAATATCACGATCCAGCTCATCTGCGTTCATTGATTTTTCCAGACCATTCTGGAGTCAATTTGGACCCTTACGTTAAAGAAATAAGAAACATTTAAACGCTGCATTGCACTCATCAAAAAACGACCGCGCAATCGTAGGATGTTAGGATTTTAGTGCATATCAACACAATTTCTTGCTAGGTGGCCCACGTAATCGCGCTCTCGAGCGATCATTACGGAGTAAACACGCATTACTAAAAGATGCGCGCCATTCTTCACTTGTCGAGAAGATTCGCATAAATATAAAAGTGAATGATGCCCTCGGTGAAACTGTCAGATTACTGTACCTTTAGCAAAAGTTTCCGAGCAAAATCAGGCAATCTGTGTAAATATAAAATATCATCGATCAAAGAACAGCAGCGCAATGTGAACTAAATTTATTTGACTGGATAATTAGCATTGCAACGGATTGTACTCTGTTCGACAGAAACTGGTGCTCTGAGCGTAGCAATTAATTACAAATTTAATTGAAGACGTCGAGTTACTTGCTTATGCAAAATGGCTATTGCGATTTCCTACGTACTTACATGTAATTTAAAAGAATTACAATGGCATGGTGCAGTGTGCGGATAATTGTGAATAATGACAACGATTTTGTAAGATGGATTGAGAGCTATCCGAAGAATACTTATCTGAATCATGCATAGCATACATTATGCTGGTAATAATTTATCTGTAAAACTCTTATCTAGCGAGATAAATAATTTCATATAATGAGAATAAGATGACACTTGAAATATCATATTATAACAAAAAAAAACAGAATCCCGCCTGTATGTATAGGTACGCAAGGCGCATTAGACTAAATATCAAAAGAGATAGAGAGAGACAGCAATTTTTCTTTGACCACTTCTGATTCGATATTGAAAAGCTCTTTTATTTGAAAGTTAATGTCCTATCTTTATGTAATTATTCTGAGTGTTTTTATTAGTACAATAATAAATCAACGTTTAGTTCTATACTTCGTAGAGTCACTGACAAAACTTACTTAACAACTCCCATAAATACATACGCACCTGCTCGTTTTACTATTTCAAATAGTTACCTTTGCACCGCAAAATTGTGAAAACCATTGAGTGCGTATATAATGGCTTGAGTTGATGAATGAACGCATGAATGCCGAGTTGCTTAGCTACATCTCAAAGCGACCAAAGTACTCGAACATTTATTTATAACTTTGTCACTTGTTCAAGTGGCATTCATTCGTAAAATGTTCTCCACAGATCATTATTCATGTGTTATCTTTATTATCCTCTTGGTAAAAGAACTTTAATTGGTGCCACATGTTTCAAATGAATGTTTCAGATCCGTTGACGGCTGGTGTGCTTATGAAGACTAGGGGGCATTTTGTCAATGTTTTTCAGCAGCCCATTTTTTTATTAGAAGTCAAAAAACTAATCTAGAGTTATCATTACCTTTTTAAACATTAGGGTTCATTTTATTTTTAAGGGATGAGTGGGGAGAGGGAAGGTAGGCCCTTTCCCTGCAGTGGAACACTACAGGCTCTTAGCAATAATTTTAAAGTATTTTCATACAATATGTATTATGTTTCACATGTTATACTAACCAAAGTGCATTAAATATTTTCTGAGGATACCCGTCCAACAATAAAAACGAGTAAATTTTTATAACTAAAATTAATAGACATAGTAACGGAAGTCGAAACTGTAAAGGAAATAGGAATAAATCTACCACAGATGCTCAAGTCACTCACACTCTATAAAAAGTAAGCGAGAAAGGGTTATAAAAGTGTTAAAATAGTTTTTACGATTGTGCCCTACAAATTGACGATTGTTCAGTATAGATGCTATAATAAGTTTAGTTTTTTTTTGTCTAGATTTATAAGTCTAGATGATAAAAACATTACATAAATGTCTTTCAACCAGTATAATAGTAATCAAGTAGGTATATAATTAAAATGAAATAAAGCAAATACCATCTCAGAATATAACTCTTCATACAAAAAAACTAAATTACTATTTGATTTATCTAAACTCAACAAATAGATTTGCGTCAATAAATTCAACCGTTCTAAATTGCATCTTACTTGATTCTAAATTCGTATTTGTCACAGTTTATGACATATTTGCATTATAAAACGAGTTGATACATCGGCCGTCGAGTTGTAATTTTGCTGTGTAATGGTGCGCCTAAAACATTATGAAGCACGACAGTATGAAATAGGCTCATCCTTCTAGATTTACTAGGCGGCTTTGAAATGTAGATGAATTTTCAACAGGCACGGTCATTCTACATGATCATAAAATAGACGGGTGACTATGACTATCGAAAGCATCATTCAGAATAGGCTTTCTAGAATGTTTGGCAATCACACTGTAAGTAAACTGTTCACCAGCTCAAATGAACTAAACTAATTGTCTCCAGGTCCTGATAACATTATAATTATTTTAATTGTATGTGGGTTTTGGAAAAAAAAGGTGTAGGTATTCGTTTTTAAATCGATGGCAAATAGCGCTCAAGTTGCGATTAACATTAGCAATCAGTTTTAGAAACAAAATATTAGATGTCGTCACAAAGCTGATTTATGATCTTCCTTTAGTAGAATTAAATCTTAACATATTATACCACAATTTCCGGTCCCATTTCCCAGTTTTGTCCCATTCTTGTGTAATTTCCGGGATTTTGGTCCAATGACGAATCTGATTGCACTGACCAAATAATCCAAATCGTACGCGGATTTGCGGTTCAATAAATTGGTTTAGATTATGATGATTGTGTTTTCCTATAAATCATTGCCCATTTATGAATAAAAAGATCGTGAAAGAAGTGGTTGGATTGATTGAGAGATAAAATTAATATTATAGAAATGCTGTTGATTGAATAGTTGATGAGTAGGAGAAGAAGACATGTTGTACTGACCCCACTTATGCGTGGGATTAGGGCTTGATCTGGTATTAGCTAATAAGTAGTATTTTTCTCTAATTTTCCACAAAGCCCGGTAGCCATTTTCTATTATGATTATTTTGAGAATATAATAGCTCTTTGTCTGAATGTCATTTTATTTGTAGCATATTGAATTCTTTTTTGTACATGACATACCCACTATCAAAGTCAAAGTCAAAAAGCATTTATTCAGTAGGACCGCTGGGATCACTTTAAAACGTCCTATAGGTTAGGTCTAAAATAAAAGAAATAGAAATGAAATGAATGTTTATTCAGATGAGATATATGTTTATTCAGAAAGGTCTTAACTAACTAAAGTAAGTAACAATCTTGTATCGAAGTAATGCAATAGGAAGAACTTACTCGCAGCAAAAAATTGCTGTTTGTAGTTCGTTGTTCCCATATAACATAAGGTGTAGAGACCTAGTTCTAGATTTTGCTTTGAGCATCTCGTTCTAACTAAGTATAAGACTTGTATGTAGAAACGCGTCGTTGCTTCGGCTAGTAGATAGGTAAGTAGGTTTGATTATCGACTTTGGAGAAAGTAAGTACATATTACTAGTGTTGATTCTATCGAGAATAGTAACACCAAGATAGACAGACACAAAGTTTCTTGGATTTTATTTCTTTGGACGATGATTTTCACAAATAAAATGTACTTTCCACACATGGTTCAAACCATTTGCCACCGCAGTCAGAAGGATACAACCGAAAGCGACATATTTGTTATCGCGTGGTTTCATTAATCACAGGCGGGTTGCTTTGCGCCATCTATACCCTTACGATCTTTATGATAGAGTAACAAAGTACAAGATAGCCAAAACCTACCTTTGGATTAGGAGCTTTACGTCCATATACAGTACTCGTAACATCAATTTGACTTTTTAAAATTTTATATATTTTATTTAGAAACTAAGCTACTACATATTTACACATATTTACAAAATACAACAGGATTAGTCAAGCTATCTAAGGATCGTTAGAAACGATCTATAGATAGCTCAACTGATCCAGGTCACTGTCAGTCGGAAGCGTGCAAATTTGACTAGTTATCTGATATGAATAGTTCGCTCTCAAAATCTCGATATGCCTACAAATATAAAAAAAAAGTTCATTGGACTTCATAACACATTTTTACCTATGAGTCTAACAGACGGCAAAGTGCTTGCACCTGCCTCTCACGTGCAATGCTAATTTTTACAAAATGTGGGCTTGGACGACATGTGTCTTTGCGATACACGCACATACCTACCTGTCTCTGACTCCCTTTAACTGATATTATTCAAAGAGTTTTGAATTTGATTGCTTTAGAATATTGTTCGTACATCATTGTGACGTGTGTTCATTCACAGCAACGCTTTACTTATTATTACGTCTTAGGTCTATTCGATGTTTTTCCCTTCCTTGTTTGTGCCAGAAACGTAAGTAATCCACTAAGTGATTCATGGTATTATTATTTATTTCACTCTCGTAAAAAGTAATAAATTGTGCTGAGATGCCAAATTTTGTCTACTTGCAACTTGCTGACAATAATTCGAGCTTACGAGTTTAGAGGCGACATTTTTCTTGTAATCTTTAGAAATATGTAATTTAGTAAAATATAATAATTATATTTAGAAAGATGAGTAGGTAGATATGGAACAACCAAATTGGTATGACATGACAAGCGTGAAAACTCAGCTGCGTGAAATAAGTTTGTCATGCAAAAAAAACTATTATCATGCATTAGCATTTTTCTTTTCATAAACCACCAAATGTGAGGGTGAAGAACAATTTCATCACAATTCACAAACGTCAGCTTTCATCAATAAATCCACGTTGATTTATTGACAGGCGCGTCCTATTCTTAACAGATTCGATATAATTTGTTAGCCAAATAATCCAGGATTTGGATGCGGACCCCACGGCTACATCAATAAAAGCTTCCCAATAAAAGAACGGAGACAATTATGGCACGCTGTACGAAACGAGCTAAATTTCACCCACATTATAGCAAATAATGGCAAACAGTAGGCCGTGAGCAAGTTACCCTCGTTCGCTTTGCGTCGATATGTAACGCCCTATCCCCTACATCTAAATGCACAACGGGAGATCGAAGAAAAAACGTATCGAACGCGACTGAGGCATTCGACTACGCAATAATGCGAATATTTATGTCGGAGGCACGTGCTGATTTGCTTTAATGGGAACATGAAATCCACATATTTGTAATTACCCCCGCGTTCCAGGGGAGATATTAATAATATTAAATCTTATATATTACGCCGGTAACAACCACGGTTTGTCGTAAAGTTTTATTCAGAAACAAGGTAAATTGAAGTCGAGCTGTAACACCCAGTTCGCTTCTGTTTATGGTTCAGTCTACGTCGTTAGCATATTGTTTATGAATCCTAAAACGTTAGAAACTCATTGGAGTTCACAGCAGTTATTGCAACAATGTTGATATTACTCGACTGCTAACATAAAAAGGAACGTTTTAGATAAAAAGCTGTTCACCTAAGCACCGGATTTCGAAATAACCTCGAGTAATGGAGAATGGTAGTTCCACAAAAGAAGCTAATCTCGTTTTTCGGGATAGCGTAGGGTAGAATGGGGACACGATAGCCTCAGGGGATGCAGTCTCCGGTACGTCTCTAAGTCTATTAAGACGACTTGCTGCGTTCTCGAGGGAGGCCAACGCGCTCGGGGGCAACACGATAGAAAAACATTTCTTACTGGGAAACACCACCTGTGCGGATAAATGGAGAAATCCCGGTCAATATAAGCAGCAGGCACCCTTTCTAGCCATGAATACAGATATCTCCAGAGAGAAAACAATTACGTTCGATATTAAAACGGGAAGCCTCATTGAAATAAAGACAGATAAAACAATAGCTCAGAAGAAAATGAGGCTGCAGTTTTTCAATTGCAATCGGCCGCGATCCCTCACCAACGGGCTCAACCACTGTAGAACAAAGAGACCAAATGAAAGTCTTTCTCATCCTGATTTATTGTGCAATATCTATAAAATGAAATTGCGTATTGTAAACTACGCTACAGTTTTATAGAATCGGTGGACAGATGTAGGGATATTCGGCGCCTCGAGGGATGGTAGGGACGGTGTAACATTGTTACCGAAGTTCAAGCAAGGCCGAGACCCATTGCCGAGCAAATTGTGACCGTAGGGTCACCGCCTGCGTATTTGCTCGGCCAAATTACTCCCACCGAGGTAAATACAACGTACGTTATTTAATAAGCCTAACGAAATTGTACCTTTGCAATTTGCTGGGTTTTATTTTTCAAACAAAGATTATAGTGAAATATGTAGATGTCATAACAGTATACGGACCATTTGAAAGAGAAGTTATAGGGATGCGTCGCACGTTATTCCAACTTATCTATTTGTATAAAAGATCATAAATAAAGCTCTAGAGATAAACTAAATTGACTTGGACTAGCCGCAACAATAATTAGTATTTGTATGATTTATACTTCACGGTTGCTTGCGAGGGATAAGTTTGCTTTGTTTATAGAAGAGTAAAACATCTTCGCACGTTCCTATAATTAGTTTTCTTGTCTTCCACGAACATAAAGATTTTTAGTGTTTGAAAGTATTGATTTCGGACTATCTTTTAAGGGAACACCTAAAGGTGCTTCCAGAGGTATTTCAAAACAATGCACTTTGTAGTTTCATGCTTGATGATCGTTGCACGGTAGGATCTTACAAGTTTATGATCGATTTGAAATTACGGTATTGAAAACATTTTAGATTTGACCAATGATGACCCCGCTTTTGCAGGCTAGCTGACGTTTTTGTTCTTCAATTTTTGTTATCATTTCTCTACAATGTAACTGATAAAGTTCACGTATTGCTGTCCCATCCGATACATTCGACAAAACAAGAACAATGCTCCTATTGTGCTAACGTAGCGGTCCACTGAGTCCATGGTATTGTGCTGAATTGTATACTCTTTTCAACCCCTGATCATGTCATTCTACTTTCCATTTATAAAGCTGGAAGGCTGCTTTATTTTTAGTTGGTTCACATTCATTTAGCTTGTTTATCGGAATCGATTGAACGGATATGAGGAACAATATTGACTTGCCGTTTTGTTTTCTTTCGCTGGACAACAGAAAACTACTCAGAACCTATTCTTGGAACTGTATTAGGAAGTATTTCGTTTTATTCTGAATAAAAAAAAAAATCTAGATTAGGCGAAGTTAATTTCACAGAATCAACAAAAAACGTTAAGTAAAGTTACTTGATGGTACCCCGTTATAAAAATGAAAATAGTTATCTTATGAGTGCCTTCTTCTATGAAAAGTTCGGAAAAATTAATTACGTTTAAGAGAAAAGACGAGGAAAAGCTTCTTATTGACCTTCACCAAGTAAAAGTTTAAGGATAAATCCTAATTTCAACAAACTTAAAACTTCTTCTGTTACGAGCTTAATTAGTAGAAAGCTAATTAATCTTAGAACCCGGCGTCTTTAATACTTTATAGTTCGGGATCCGAGTGCAATTTATGGATAAAACAGGCTGCCTGCGCTTGTAGTATTGTGCAGTTAAATAGGCAAGCGTGGACTCAAATCCCGGCTGATGCTACGGCTAAGTTACCGATTTTAATGTGTATGAATATTCTCCCAAACACAACATCGTCGCTTTGAATGCATAGGTTGCGCCTGACGCTGTTTAAACTAAAATAAAGTTATTTTTGTGTCCAAAGTATAGTAGTAAAGGAGTGTAAAAAATACTTTGAAAGGGCGCCTATTTGTGCTGTGTGTGGTAGTATAAAATAAATTGTAATTCTCGAGTCCAAAATAACTTTTCCGTAAGTGTGCTCGTTGTATAAGGCGAGTAGGTGTTCAATAATATTGGAGTATCAGATTTCACACATGCTCATATTAATATTTTCCTGTAGCTATACGATTTACAACAATATCCTGTTTTGTACGTAAATGCGCCTCTTAGTTCGGGATTAGCGACAGCGTTTTAATCCTGATAACAGCGCCACATAAATCAGCAAACACTAGCGTCAGCATTCACCGCTACGTCGAAACACCCTAATTTACAATCGCATTAGGTAGCCACCAATTATTTTATACAAAATTCCAGACCCAAAATTAACGAAGCGGTTATTTTAATTTACAACAAACGTCCGAATAATTTCATTAAATTGTCGATATCTCTATTTATTGAGGTGAGAGATTCAATTACAAAACGTACCTATTCAATAGAAATTTGCAAATTGCAAATCTTGATTCACTTAGCGTTTATCGTGAACAAAGAAAGGTAAAGGACTGCAACAGGCCAGGCCCACACAGTTAGGCTCAATTTTAAACAATTACTGTTGAGCGAAGGGTAAATGTTTGCGTTCGACTTAGAGCGAGCTCGCCGGATCGCCCACACGCGCGGCTGACAGGTATTCATTACATTCACGATGCACACGATGCAACCTTCATGAAGAACTGGCCGCAAAGAAATATTTTTTCATTCGAATTCGCAATTTCTGATCACAGTGAGAATAATTCCATTTACAAAAAGCAAGGCATGTTCCACAGTTATTCTCTGTCCAAATTACGAATGCTCAAATTGCTCAGCTTGGATCAAAGGGAACTCAAGGATTAGTAACACACAATAGAAAAATATGACAAGAATACAATAATGATTTGTCAGCAATAAAACTTGATGCCCTATACAAAATTTGAAATTTCTGAGCAACAATGAAAGCATTTTTCATTTTGTGCGTATGAATGCATTTTGCACAAAACTTTAAAGATTAGTGTCATGCGCTTCAATGGTTCAACTTTAATTGAATGTATATATTTTTAAATACTTTGAATACAACAGTTGAAATTTTATTTCAAAACAACAAAAATTATGTTTCTAACCCGGTTACGAAGTAGGAAAAAATATTTTTACGTAGCTGGTTACGAAATATGGTTACGTAAAAGCACTAAAGAAATTATAAACATCAACGTTCTATTGAATTACTTATAATTTTAGTAAGTAAAGTAAGTAAGTAAGTTCGTATGAGTCAGTGGCCAACCCTGGTGACGGAGTTTTTAGGCCGCCTTAAGGCCTCCGTCATGGCTTAACGACTTAAATAGCCGGGATCGACAATTTACGTGCCTTCCGAAGCACGGAAGCGCTCAGATGAAAATGAATTTTTAGTAAAACAAATGTATAAATTGTATATTACAATTATTATTGTATATTTACAAATAATAACTAACAAGCCAATTTAAGATAAAATCTTTTTCATATGTTTCTCAAGACACTAGCTGATGGCACACCTCATAAAGTCAAAGCTGGATGACAAACATTTACACTAGTGCCCGCGACATCTTACTCAGCGTTATCTCAGTGACAAATTACATCCAGACTAACGCAAATCATATCTGTCTACGTACAAACCAGAGAAATATTTAAGCCTAGAACTCCTAGTGGAATGTTGTATGAATGAATAAAAACATTTTAGAAATTATATTGTAACTAGCAAAGTTTCGACGCCAAGAAACCACCGCGTTGATGGACTTGAAACCTGTCACGAATAGAATACTATCTTTGAAAAAATGTTGGCAACACTAAATAGTATTTAGACGTGACTCTGACTACGTCTTTAGAAATCTTCAAAGGACCTTGAGTGGTTTGATTTGATAGTATGTCTGCCGTAGGTATACATACATTGGGGATAGCAATATTCGTGGTCCTGTTTCGGTTTTTCGTTTCGTATCTAACTCTAGGTTCTATTAGTTCATTATCTTGTGTAGTCTTGTAGTTCATTCATTAATTGCGGAGTGAGTAAAAAAAAGAAATGCAAAACTTAAAGTACCTACCTACCGGATACAAAAGCCACGGACATAATGGACTCACGTACGAACGGTGCCAGCTTGCATCCAATGACGGTGACGCTCAAGACAAATGGTACGAGTGTTGGGCTATGCTATGTTAACGCCCACGATTGAATATCATTCATCAATCTTTATGACCCGTTGACAAATTATAACATCTTTGTAATTTTTCACTGCAAAAGGTTCGCTACTAACTGATCACCTAGTGGTTTATGAGCCCTATTCCACTCTTATTAGTGGTTTTCTATATTTTTTTTTTGCATATTTTTTTATAATTTCAAAGTAAAATTTGAATCCACGTTTTGTATTTTACAATTATTTTCATAAATATTTATTTTAATGTACTTACCTAATTTAATCACTCCTGCATGCGCACATTTTTGTGCTACTTATAATTATCAATGTGTTAAATAAGTTAACTAATTCACTAATCGCACTCATTTCAGTGTTAAAAATGTAGCAACCTATCAAGTAATCTTGATTAACTACTTCTCAAAAACAAAACCCTACTTTTCGTAACAAATTCCATTCCACTTCAAACGAAATACCCGACATACTCAATAGTGTGAACAACAACACATTTACTCAGAAATTATTGTCCCAGAAATGCCGATTCTCGATTAAATCAGTTTGCTTAGAAAGGGTGCGTGTAATCCCGTTAAAAGAATTAAAACCTTCATAAGCTTAGCCAGCTTGCACTTATTTGCCTACCAAGGTTTAGCGTAACCCCAAGTTAAACGATTAAGTCGAAATTTTCGTTCCAAGAAGAGGCTTAATTTGAGTTGATCAAGTTAACCCTGATTGATGGAACGGAGTAACAAGATTATTCTAGAAAGGCATTCGATTTGAACCACGTGGCCCGAAATGAGCCAAGAAGATTAACATTCTTTCAACCCTAAGCGACAAAAGGTGCGAGTTTAAGGGGAGCGATACTTTTGTAATTCGATACACATTTCTGATTTATTGAAATAACTCCAACATCTCTGTGTTATATAAATCGAGTTTAGGGGAGATAAAACCTTCGTTTGAGGAGCTCGTCTTACAAACAATAAATCTTGGCGTCATCCGGTAGAAAACGATATTTAGGTGTTAAATTGTAGCGCGCAGTTATAGGGGTATAATGCAAGGGCGTGATATGATAACAAACTTGCCTGTTATTTGAATAAAAAAGTCAACACAGATGCTGTTTTAAAAACTTCCGATGCTTAGCAGGTGTGAAGTTTTAGACAAAGATACACGGTTAAATTTTATAGAGATAAAGTGACATTTTACATTTTCGAAGTATATTCTTACTAAAATTATTTAAGGTCATACTAAAAAAAATAATAATATACAGAGTGTAAAAAGACGTCTACCGAAGCCGAAAGGGGTAGGTACAGCATCCCAACGCTCAACCAAATCCAAAAGGATTTTCCGAAAAATCATTATATCCGGAGAAAACAGCGTTTGAAGATTACTGTTTGCGTATGTACTGGGCGCGTTTTTATACGTAGATTGCTGGATTTTGAGTTTTAATTTTTTTCTTTTATAAATGCAATTATTAGGTAGGTATGGCCTTATTATGTTGTACTAGTAGTAATTAACTAGAAAATAAAATAAAATGACGTAGATAAGTCAAATTTTTTTTTTGCGTTTTTTTTTTCGCTAAATATGTTTAGAATCATGGTCTGATTGAAACCCCTCAGTTTTCGGTAGCAGTCTTTTCACACTCTGTATATCATTAAAATTAAATAAATATCAAGCTCTGTTTCCTTTGTTCAGCGATTTTTTTTTTAATTTTTACAATAAAAGAGCTAAAAAAATTACCTTAATAAACGTAAGTCAAAAAAAAACATTACAAAAGGACCAGCGGTTACCTAAAGCTGAAAATCGCAGAATTTTCCTGTCATAGCTAATTTTAATTGATAATTTGCCACATTTTTTGCATTTTTATTAGCCATCCTGAATGTAGGACGACACCGGCACGGTGGTCGGCGCCGCGTGCTCTCACATAATTAGTGGGAGACCGAGAGTACATGGTAGAGAGGATCTGCCCAATACCGGCAAATCAGACGTTTAGAAGAAACAGTTTTTGACTCGAGTGTTTAATGGCTAGAGAGTTTAAATAAAAACTCGTATATATGGGTCGTGTTATATGCTTTTGTGACAGGGTTTATATTCAATACAAATAAATGGGTCGCAATTCAACTCTATAATAAGACAGGACTCAATTTCCAACAAGACTTTGTGTTCTACCTAGAATTCATTAGTAGAACTTTTTTATTACTCAGTAAAAAAAAACTTTAGCGAATATGGTTTTATTTAATCTTTAAACCTACCGTTCTGTTCCATGAAACCAATTAAATAAAAAAAAATTGTGAGAAAGAAGCATTAGCACAGATAACAAAATTGTAATATACGAATGAAGATGAATGACATAAAATAAATCCCTATTTTAATCGTAAATATAATAATAAAATGATGTAGATTTAAGTACATATTGTAACTGGTTGTATATGATGTGGAGAAAATAAAACTTTATTATACTTATTCTTATTCCTGAATGAACAAAAAAATTTTTTAATTAATTGTGTGTCGTCCCTCAGGTTTCTTTTACAAACTGACTTTTTCTTTCAACATCGGCGCTGATAAAACTTCCCCATCCCTAGTCCAGGCC
Source organism: Epirrhoe tristata (assembly GCA_951394285.1). NCBI lineage: Eukaryota > Metazoa > Arthropoda > Insecta > Lepidoptera > Geometridae > Epirrhoe > Epirrhoe tristata. Next base: position 6,095,230 of record OX596150.1, on the reverse strand, counting down.
CGTATCGTTCCGCCCGTACCTACTTTGCATATTTTGTTTGAGCAAACACGGCCACTGTTTGACTGTTAAAATCAAGGATCTCGGTTCCAAACTTTGAGGGACAACAACCAAAGTCGTAGGTCATCTTTACCTACTAAAACCTTTTATTCAAGGCAAAATTTTATTAAAAAAAAATAAGTTATTTATAAGACTACAGTTTTAACACAAGACAATCTTATTTTTCGGTGAATAAAACATTTAGAAAACCTCAACTGCCTTAGAAATAACAACAAAGCTTCCATTTTAAAACTCAAGAGCTAAAGTGAAACCTCGATTGCCTTTCTGTGTGAAACGAGTTCTTTTAAACGTGAATAATCCATTTCACTGTAAAGCTTTAGAATTTTTAATTTCGTTTAAAAATTATGAAAATATTTTTAAGAATGGTCACCCACTTAAACCTTCTATTCAGTTATTTTGCGGCGTGTCAAGTCAAGACGGACGAAACGGTGGAAAATGGCATTAAAACGAAGCAAAAACTGGCATTAAAACGAAGTAATTTCAGTAAGCGTTGTTTGTACAAAATACCTAGTATTTTATTTTGAGGACAACAAAGAGCCTTTTGGAGGATTTTCATTTGGAAATAAAGAAATGTAAGTGGATTAAGTTGATTCTCATCGGGATTAGACGCGAGGTATTGGGCAATCTTACCTTTTCATTACTACACGTGGACGCCTTTGATGGCCGCGGGGGAGATCGGGGATTTACGTGTTTATAGTGCTCATGAAAAGCGCGGCTTTATATGTTTCCTTCTATTTCATCGTGCCAACGCATCGTATTGAATCATAATATTGATATGAACGCAATGTAAGCTGAGAGTGAAACAATTTTAGTCGCAATATAATGGGAAAACATTAATTAGAAACAGGAGATAAAATGTACTTCAACTGGAACGCTAATCAATCTCAATCTAGGTAAGATTATCTGCCTACTTATCTTCAAGTTATTTTATTGAAAAATCAAGGCTCTGACCCATAATAGAGCGTACAGAATGGACCTCTTTGTACCGCACCGTTGGAGACTCTATCCTTTAAGTTCTTATTTGGAATCTTACGAACAAAAATTGCATAGGCTTAGGAACACAATGTATGGTCAGCGACCAAAACGACTGTCTAGTACTTAATTAGTGTATGTACCTAGGTGGAATATGGACGCGATTGAATGGAGTTTTGTACAGTGTCCGAGGTGTGCCAATGCTACCAATTTAGCTCGATAAAGTTTATCAAAAACCTAACAAATGTTGGCAATATTTCACAAGTTTCATTAGTAACTAGGCACTACAGAAGCTCACCCAAGCCCTTAACCCCAGGCGCTATATGTCTAATGCTCAGTGATTTATCGAGTCTTACTTTTTCAAGAGGGTAGATAACACCCATGTTTATTGTTCAAAATAAGGAGTTGCATTTTATGCTGTAGACTTATGTTACTAGTATTCATTTCAAAAATGCTAGTTAAATAAGTAACAACTTAATAAGGATGGTTTAGAGTAATTTAATGCAGAATAATCAATGGGCAGTTACTGTGTACAGACCACTTAGGTTAATTCGTTTTTATCTAGAAAGAAGTTAAAGAGTGCAGACTTGAATATTTAATTTGGATCTTTGAAGTCTTCACCAGGGATTTATAAGTATTCTGAATCATCAGAATACTGGTGAAGATTTCTGGTGAAGGTTCAGAATAAAAAGCAAATGTTCACATATGGCAAACCTACATCATATTTCACCGAGTTCTAATCCAGAGATGATTCAGATAAACTATATAGAAGAATATATTATATTTAGGTGGAGAATTTCAACCTTGGAGAGTTTCTTGTTTGGTGGTAAAGTTGACTTAGAGCAGCGAATGCGAAGTTGAAGGCCTCGACTTTGATTCTTTCTCTGGTGGCGTGGGCTATTCGGTACGGGCTATGCGCCTGCGCTGGCGTTCTTCTCTGGAGAGACCAGCGCAAAGAGAGCCGGCTCCACTGGAGAGGTAGGCTTCTTCAGCTACCTTCTAGAGGACACAAACTGTACTCTATTTTCTTCTAAAACTTCAAAGCACTAAGTTCATACACGTAACACGAAACTAATATTATCGGAAATTTTAAAGAAAATATTTATAGAACTTTTTGATGTGGCTGCCTGGGTACTAATGAGAATACTTTAGAAGATAAGCTTCGGTTTAAGAAGTTATTATTAGTTTTTAGATAACTTTGAGAAAGTAACTTTGCTTGCTTACAACTAAAGTACTATATTAATAATTCTTAAAATAGTCATCATTGAGCTATGTTGGCTGAGTGGGATAGTGCCTTGAATATGGCCTGCGTATTATGTTTAAAATCTTGCTATATTAGCGAGTACCTACATGAATCTGCAATCTATGCTTTGTAATAAGAGCTTTTGTTTGAATGAAAAACTTGGACAAAATTACTTGGTACCCATTCTTATAGCACACATAACTGAAATACGGATACCCTTTGAAAAGAGTATGAACTATGCATATAATGTGTATCTGAATAAATGCTCCAAAAATTTTAATAAACGAAGAAATGATAAATTATGTAACTATGTCTAGACAAGTTACCTTGGAGTTATTTTATAGATATATAATATATAATACATGTAATATATAATCGATCTTACATGGGTATCAAAGTAAAAGTTTGTGACTTAACGGTTTGATAATTCCTGTAGGTTTGATTGTTTTCCCGTAAAACTATAAAAACCTTCTCTCCTAGGCATATTCTCGTTACTTAGAATTACAGTCCATGCGCTAAAGCTATGTCAATGTCAATAGAAAATTATATTTTTTTCACAGAACACCGTTTATGAAATAAATAATACAGAATTAAAACTCGATGTAGATATGGTTATATTTTACCTTAGTAACAAAAAATACTTTAGCATTAGACTATGAATTAAGATAGTTTTTTAATAGTGAATTGTTCTACCATTGATAATTCATTATTGAATCGCTAATTTGAAAATCTTATAGCTTTTTCTATTTATGAACAAATAAATCGGTGGAGCCGTTATGGAAATAAATGGGAATAAAAAACAGCACACACAAACAGAAAAACACACAACTCTCACCCCAAACGCATACTACATCTCCGTTCTGTCGTGGGTAAAAATACTGAACATAGTTCTGTATGACGCCACAAATAATACGGCCTTGGTAAAAAAAAGAACAAAGATGGCTTTAGATTACTGTATTTAGATACAATAAAATATAAATTAGTGTAGTGTTTGTTCCTTTGTCTTTTTGATAATGTGTATTTGGTCACGAGGTAAATTCTGTTGTCTCGTCGATTCGAATTGTTAATGGATGTGTAAAAAGAAACAAATTGCTCTCTACTTCTTCGTGTCTTCAAAGCAAGTAGAGGAACTGGTATGAAGAAACCAAATTGTGCTCGGTATTTATATGAAATCGTCTGCCTCCAGACCGTATTCGAGTCACTCGACGATGTTGAAAAATGATTAATTATCTTGTATTGTTTTTTTAAGCTTTTGTAGTAAAAATTAGTCCGCGAATGTATGTAATTTGAACAGCCTTTTTAGGTGATCAATAAATGCAATAAGACTTATTGTATTGACCAAACGTCTTTATCTTTAAGCTGAGACGGTTTTTAGCTGCTGGTCATCTCAAAATTTCAAAGTGATCCCAGCGGTCCCCCTGAATAAATGCTTAAAAAGAAAAAAAAATGTAACAGATACCAATGTTGCAGGTTGACAACGATTGCATTATACATGTGAACTGTAATAAATATTAGTAAACATAATACACCATCCATCAAACCTAAAATTAAGCAAAGCTTGTACAAATGTACCTACCTACAGGTACCCAACTAATACCACCAATACAGAAACCAGACGCATCGCGTATAAACCAACCAATATTCACTCACACCGCACGATTAATCCTCTGAAATAGCAATTGTCAAGTCTGACCAATCTCAAAGACCGCAAGTCATATTAATCATACATTTCCAAGGCACCGCATGTGCGATATATTACCTACGATAGTAAGGAGAATGTGAACAGTTGGCGTTAATGGGTGGCCTTACCCTAGGGAAATGTGCTCTTGATAATGCGAACAGTAATTTTATGTTGCAACAATACGATCAATGCTGGAGATAAAGCTGAATTTGAATAATGATACATGAATGCACGTAAACGGATTTTTGACTAAATAATATTATAATAAAAAATTGTTGCACTCCGGGAGTGCCAAAAGAAGTGAAAACTTGAACGAAGTCTCGGTAACAGTTCTAAAATTAAAGAAAGTACAAAAAAAAGTGCTAAAACTTTCTATCCCACTGGGATTCGAACTCGGGGCAGTCAGCCAGACCATGGTGAAGATACAATATGACGTGACGAAATTAAGGTACGTATTAGTAAAGTGATGGTGTCATATCCGGTAACAGTCACGTGAGTTTGATATTTTCCCCCCATCTGAAAAATGCGTAAACGAAGTTTTCACTTCAAAAAAACACTCAAACATTATTACAGTAGTAGATATAAAAAATAAAAATGCAGGATAAATAAAATATTGTAAGTTGCAATAAATATAAAAAATAATAAGATTCGTTAAAAAAATAATAAGATTCAACATTATTGAAAAAAGTGTAATTACTTTCCGACATCAAACGGTGGCTCGTAAAGCATTTTTTAATTAAATCGCTCGAAGACAAACGCGGTCACTTTTTATAGGCAATTCTTTGTAACATAGGAGTTCATTAACGTCATGCAAATATTCACTTAGAAACGAACGGAAATAAGTGACCCAGATAGCTTCAATACCTACATATTTAAGGGGGGTTTCCCAAAATGCAGGGTCTATGATTAGCACTTTATGAAGGTCGAGTAAAAAAATTAAGTATGTAGGTAGTTTGAGTCTGCTTTTCATCCAATAATAGAGTTGTAAAAAACATACATATAGCCGAACATAAAACCTACTCCTTTTTTTTTGAAATCTGTTAAAAACTGCGTTGTTTTTATTCTAACTGTGGATCAACGAAAAGAACAAAATTAAATTAGTGAAAAAAGCGAAATTTTACAACTTATTCTTTACTTAATGCCTAGTGCCATTGTTTACGTAAACGCAAAAACGTAAACAATGGCACTAGTTAGTAGTTTATGTTGATAAAACTGTGTTTATAATTATTTTATTAGATATATTCAAAATAATCAAATCTATAAAATATTATTTTACGGATACCGTTTTTTAGAAACTAGCTTAGTTGTCAGATATCAGGTTAAACGATAAATTAAATTGAAAATGGAACTTTATTTAACTTTTTAGTGATTTAGCTTCGTCGAATCACCGTTCACCAAATTCTAGCCGATAGAGTTATGCTTGCCATTCAAGCTTCGTGCAGTTTATATCCAACAATAATAAATACTTTGTGAAGTTCATGATAAGTGATAAGTCTTTAATTCGGGTATTGAAGAGAAACTCTCGATAAAAGTGGTCAAGTCGGCACGACTTTTTAACCGTCAAATAACATTTGACTGCTAAAATAATATTGATATTTGTATAGTATAGTATTATTATAGTAAATGAATCCTGAAGTAGTTCTAGGGACAAACAGCAACAGAACTGAAAGCAATTGTCGCTGTATTCTATTTCTTCATTTACCATCATCAATGTTTAGTAGGTTAGAAGCCCCAACACATTCAGGCATACAGTCTAGATTTAGGCTAAGATAGTGGCGTCATCACACATGGGGTGAAATAGGTCTATTAAACGCTATTTTCACACCATCGCCTTTGAGTAGATTCTTTACATTTGAACGAGTTGAATTTAGAATCTTTGTGGTCATACTGAACTGTTTGATTGCAAAGAGTAACATGGAAATAGAATAATGTTTTGGATGTTTATGAGATTGTGGATTTCTTCATGCCAATAGATATATAAAAAACCAAACAAAGCTAATAAAACGTGTTCAAAATAATAGCTGTCAAAATAAAACAACAAAAATTTACAAACGTTTAACAAAATAAGCCATAAATGCGTTTTAATCTATACAATTTTGAAAAAATCCCTAAAAATCTCAGCAAAGGAGGAAAAATACAGGAGTATTACAAAAATATTCACAATCACCGTTCTGAACAGTCAAAAGGGGAAACGCTTCAACCATAAACGCCCCAGAAATTATTACGACCGGATTCGCTCGATAAAATTGAGACTTATCCACAAAACACAAGTTGATGCTTGCCCCGGGCAGTGTTAAAGACCGCTGTCAATCTCCCTTGATCCCATAACCTCCACTCAATTTATTATGATTCGGCCTTGTGTAATACCATTTCTTCAAGTTATTGCCCTTAAATATTTTCTTCTGTGTGTTTTACAGCATTTTGCTTTGTACCAAATTATTTGATGATGATAGCATAATAATGCTTTACGATATAAATGGGCTGTACTTATGCGAGATATATCGGCTGCTTTGATAGTCAGTTACAGTTCAAATTATATGCTTTTTGCAGATATTTACATTTCGCTTTGGTTTCAGTTGATGGAAAAGCTTTTATGTTTTACAACGTGTGTTTTTACGCTACGTTGATGGCTGATGGTTGTATGTTTAGTTAATATTTATGATACAGCAATTTTTGTAAAGGTTGAACTTCAATCAAAAACTTTTTGTGTATTCATCAAAGCTGTAGCTTTTGTGTACTACTTTAACTAAATTGCCTTGTTCATTTAATATCATTGAAATTGCCCGTAGAAAAACATACAAATCCAACCTCGTTTTTCAGTTTATTTATAAAATCTTTAGGTATATGTTCCATTACGTATTCATGTGTCATTCTGATTGTAATTTTTGCAGAGCTTTTTTAGTGTGTTTATCTTCCAATAAAAAGAAATACCTACTATAGTTATTGCGTAACAAGGAGAAACCTATACCTAAGTAAATTTTCCTAGACGCAGTTATTGCAAAACAAACAAAAATATAAACATTATTTTAACAGGAATAGTTAACAAACTCATTCGAGAAATCAAGACCTATTTAGCAATAATAAACGATGCCGCATTGCATGCTATGCTAATTTATTATGCTACAAAGTATCAAACGGCAGAAGTTTGCAAACAACCAACTAAAAATGATAAAGTAGCAAATTTTATACTGTTGGCTAAAACATCGGCAAAAACAAGTGGGCTACGGCAACATTAGATAATACTTTCACTTGCAGTAACTGCACATTTCTTATTTTGTCAATCACAACTGAGTTTTGTAAAGCACATTAACATGAGTCAAAGTTTTGTTTGGGAATGCATGTCCAATGAAAATGCAATTTTATGTGTAAGTGTCGTAGGGAATCTTAGATTTTAAATGGTTCTAATTAATTCAGATATTTTAGAATAATAAAAAAATGGAATAGATAGATTATGTATTTCAAATGATTGTGACTATAATCTGTCAGGAGGTCATCATTGGTCTTCGCTCACAATTTTTATGAAAAAAATACAAATAACGAGAAATTATCGCGTTATTTGTTTACCTTTTTCATAGAGGCTAAGAGCTGGCTAGAGGCTAGACACTGGCGGTTGAAGAGCAGATTCAAAGCGGAGCAGGCATGCGGCGGATTCGCCACGGTTGCGCGACGGATTCGCGACGCCTTGTAAGCTCAGTGACAGAATGAACTTATCCTAAATCGTATTTTGTTGTAAAGAGTCTTCTATAATAGAGCAGGTTGGCTTTTTACGACGATTGTACAAAAGAAGTTCACGCGTCCTAATCCGCGGTCACACCGCGGTCGCGCGGCTGATACGCGATGAATACACCGCACGCCCGTTCCGCTTTGAATCCGCTCGTCGACCACCAGTGTGATAAGGCTGTAGCTGTAAGTTACAGCAGAAACGATCACGGGCAGCATAAATAAGGTAAAAATGCGATCAATTAATAATCTTTGTATGTACATTTTTTTTTATAATAATAATAATAATGCTGGACATTTTCACACAGCATCATTCATAATCATCATTATGAATTAGGTCAGCATTTGACTTCACTCTGCCTGATCTCTGACATCTTTCATTGTCATCATTATTATAAGTAAAGATACTGGTAGTGATAGCTTTATCTATACCGTGGGCTACGGCAACAGCTGGCCATAACGACATCACGCGAGAAAGCAATATATCGGCTCTGAAGACGCCATTTTCTATGCTTAGTGGTTGTACTCTGCGATACCATAGTATTTGTATTATGTATATAAACTGATTGAACTATACCTAGGAGTCAACTTATCACTTATTACACGTGCAGTATTGAAAAGATATTATTATATTGATATTTCAAAAATTCACAACCTCATTACTATGATGGTTAGCGAAACTGATGATAAATTTTACCCAAAAATATAAATTTCACCTTTCTTTAAAATCTAAAGCACCATGTTTAAAGTTTCTGGTATAAATGAAAGTTCCTTGAAAATGCTTTGCTTTTACTAGTGGTATAGTTATGGGCTATAATAAATTTATCTTTACCGTAGATACGGTTGAAGATAAATTTAATACTTAGGGTACCTGCTTGAAAATATTTTATGTAACTTAATTTTATCCCACTTTTTATTGACATGACGTGTCTGAACGAGGCATTACAATAAGATTTCAATTCTGCGAAAGCTTTAAGAAGATATCGAATTTATCAATCAGTTACGAATTCGATAAATTTTTTTGCTGTAATTTTTTTTTTCTAATAGGTACATTAGGTACGATACGAATTCAAATTTCAGAAAAATTTTGATTTGCATTTTTTTATAATATCTTTGTTTTGCCGTCTTAAACATTTGCGAAATCCATTACTATTACACGCACCAAAGATATAATTATAATTCCAACGTACAATTAACGAAACCGACACCATTAGGTTAGAGTACCTACGAGTTGAATTAATGTTGGGTTACAGTCACTCGAAAGTTCCATTATCGTTAGGAAACACGATAATGCTTAGGTGATAAGTCTGCAGTTGGCGTAAGTACTGTACCTAGTAAGTAATACGATATACAGGTTGAACCAAATCTTATCAATACTTAACAGAATAACAAGAGTAGAAAATTTTAAATTTGGAAACTTGTTTTTCAGATTTTTGTTTTTTTTTTGTTTTTGTGGAATTATCTTTTTCAATCCGGTCAAAAGCCAATAACTTATACATATACATGAATACTAAAACCAAATCTTATTTCGATTTATCTGATAGAGGTAAACTACCTGATATATTGTTATAAGCGTTTCAAAAATAAGTACTTACTTACTATCCTGGTGCATCGACTACATACAATGTGGGTCCTGGCCTCCAAAATCAATAAATTTGCGTACCCTGTATAAGACTACTATCATTCTAATACAGAGTACGTGGATACAAATTGTATATAGTGAGCAAACACGCATACATACATATCGTATGTGCGCGTATGTGAAATATGCCCAGTAGTTTCGTGCAGTAATGACTGGTAAGTAGGGTTTTCACATATTTTGATCGTAGCTGCTGCTATGCCTTGTCCGAGAGAAAATTTGGGTTCATATCCAGTTTGGGTGTTAGAATGTTTTCAAAAAGTTTTGAACTGCTTTTGTGAATTTTATGGATCGCTATTAGCTAAACCGACTGCAATTGCCATCTTTTTAATGGCATAAAAGCGACAAGGAAACGCATATTCTAAAGCTTTGCTCAATAATAAATTGTCAGGTGAAATGAATGCCTGCGATGCAGAAGGTTGCGGGTTCGATCCCCGCCGCGGGACAAATGTTTGTATGACCTACAGATATTTGTCTCGGGTCTGGGTGTTTCTATGTATAATATGTATGTATTTACAAAAAAAAAGTATATATTAAGTAGTTTATCAGTCATCTAGTACCCATAACACAAGCTCTGCTTACTTTGGGGCTAGATGATGCTGTGTGAAAAGTCCAGCGTTATTTATTTATTTATTATTTTATTTAATTATGATAATATACGACAAGACAAGTCGAAGGTTCACCAAAAGTTCGTTTCTTATGACAAAGCGACCAAATAAGCAGCGACAACCCTAACGGGCTCTGCGAATACAGTAGGTAACTGTGACATTAGGGTACAAATATTGCGCGAGGTGTCTGAATTTGTCTATTCTGTGCGAGCGTAACAGAGTTTCGTTTACGAGTAGCTTTGTCAACTGCAGTCGTATCATTTAGAATTATGACAGACTACGTTATGAATTTTCCCAACTAGGTCAGGACTTACGAGACTGCAGTAACAGAACTGGTGTCCTTTCCAAGTTTGAAACTCACTCAATTTTGGCGACATAACAGGCCATTTTCGTATCTGAACAGACCGGCTATGAGTGAAGCTGGATTTACATTATTGTGTCGGGGTGTGTCGTGATGCGCCAGAATTATAGGTATCGGATCGGATCCATAACATGGTATATTATTGTGAGAAGAGCTATGAATTATATTTAGTATACTTTGAGTTAACTTTACTACTACACTCTCAAACATAATGTTTGTATTGTTTATAGACTGCTCAAACGGAATTAATCAATGCGGTACAAATTTTTGCATCGATTCATTTTCGGTTGAGGTTGAATCTGGGACAGTTGCATGTAATATCTAGATATTATAGTAAACCCTTCACATAGTAAATTATTAAAATTTTACAACGCTGAAGTGAAGCCTTCAAATTACCATCGATAGCGACGAACAATCGTGCTAATTGCCACAGTCCCGTTGTCTGTGAAATAATCTTATTCGATTATTCTGTTTTCATCTAGGAGTCATAATTATGCAGGTAGGCAGAGTACACGAAGAAACTGAACGTTATCTTTCTAATTCAAGCGTTATCTTTCATGCAACTAACTAACTAAGGTAGTCAACGTTTCCTTATTGTATTTTTACTCTCATATGTTTTTATTCCAAATAAATATTTTGAATTAAAAAAATAATTTAAAACTAAAACTTCATTCAATCTTAAGGTTCGTATCCAAGCCGTCCTCATGCAAATGAACCTTAACGGGGCGTAGGAAAACAGCAGAAGTAAACCTGCGGAAATCCTACAAATTCACACAAGAAGATGATTAGATTTGCGAAATATTCACTGTTTTACGGTCGTTAGTCAGTCAACAATTTAATTTTATTAAAGAAATTTTTTCTACATTGTTTTTTCTTTAACGTAGGCTTTCTGTGCTACTTTCATCGTATGCTCTCTCGAAACTTATTACTCTAAAAAAAAATCTGTTTATTTTGCTGTTTTTTTTTATAGTGATCGAAAACAATTAATATTCATCGATACGTTCTTCGGTTCAGGGCGCTGCCGCATTTGAATAATTGGCTGATTTTTATGCAGTTGAATTAATGCAATTGGTACAGCGGATTTTATTTCATTTTTCGACGCCGACGGAAGCAAATTTTCAGTTGTATTTTAAAATTCATTACGTTTAATCGGGTTGAAGATCTGATATTTCAGAATTGGACGATGAGAATGTTTTCATTTTGAAATGAAATAAAGGAATCTCAAACACTGTATTTTTGCGTTTTTATGTGAAACATTTTTGATTGGAATAAAAAATATACCTTTCGACATTGTGCGAAATATTCGTAATTATTTTTCACAATAAAAAATACGAATACAGAGAAAACAAAAACTGGCAACTCCTACTACAACACTAGTTTTTTTTAGGCTCGATCTCTTAGGGTCCAATCGCACCAATTTTACGCTAACAAAACAAAGCAGGACATGCAATGCACGCAAATGAATGCGCAAAGTTATCATAAACCTACCAGTGTGTTAAACTTTGTAAGGTAACAGAATTATCGACATCGCGTTTTTGAAGATTTGATTGAATTGAAGGGTTATTAATAAATAACCCCATACGAACTTTAGTTCGTAACATCAACTTAAAAATTGAATTAAATCAATGGGACCGAAACCATTCCACTGACGATTTTCACTGATAAAATGGAGGCGTAAATCTTGATGATAAGTACCTGTAAACAGTGTCGAGGCACAATGATATTTTGCAGCACAGAAACTTTTTCAATTTTGGTGTACAGTGAACAACGCAGTAACCGATATCACCGTAGCGCCGTCGGAAAAATATTTTCAAAATTAAAATTGGAATATTTCTCAAAATAATTTCAGCGATAAAAGGTAATTACGTCAACGGAAGTGACAATTTGAATCCAACGTGCGCATAACGACGAAACTTTCGACCGCACTGTCCATTCATTAACTCTGCTTTACGTTAAATTTTATTAATAAAATTAAATGTCGTACTAAATACAATAGCTTTATGTATTTCAACCGCCAATGTTTTCGTTTCAAATATATTTTAAAATAAATTACAATATTTTAATATAAATTAATGTTTTTCATTTGTAATTAATTTGTAATTAACAAATAAATTACTTTTTTACTTTACATTAAAACAGCATTTCAACGATTACCACAGAATAATAATAGCTCCATACTTAGTGCAATCTATGAATAAGTAGTTCAGGCGAATATTTTAGACATTGAATTGTGGACTCTATGATCCTCCAAAGGATTTGAAAGCTTTTTTGAAGTGAAAACTTCTTTAGGCGCGTTAGCGACATAGAGGAAATAGTTTTGAAATGAGTAAAAATCTTTGGATTCAACTAAGACGCTGTCAGGTGACCTAAGATGCTTTAATGTCAAAACGCTAAGACGCTTTAATGTCAAGACGCTAAGACGCTTTAATGTCAAGACGCTGTCACGTGACCCAAGACGCTGTAATGTCACCTAGACCTAAGCCACAAATGACCAAATGACCAAAAATGTTCGTTCGACTTTAAAGGCGGCCGCGTGTTTTCGTCAGCGCGATCTAGAAAACGACCAATTTTAGTCGCGCCATCTAGTTATAAATTTCAGAACTACCAACTTCAAGTAACTGTTCTACACTGCATAAAGTTTAGGAATAGAGCTTTTGTTTACATTTAGATTAGATATAATAATTTAATAAATAATTACATTAGAATAAGCTAAATGTATTGGAGAAACTATAAAAAGGTCCCAGATCGAGCATTTTTATGTATCGTTCAGATTTTTGATGCAACTGTATTCATTCAAATATTATGTTTTAAAAAGTATACAGCATTAAAATCACTAGGTATTATACTTACCTAATTGTTCAAGTTTTCACTTCTGGTCGGCACTTCCAAAGTGCCACTGGTTTTTTTTTATTTCAGACAGTGTTTTAACAAGTTTAGTTGTGAAATTCGAATCTAAAATGTACCAAGTGTTCTATTTCCCTCGCCATTGTCCACGACTGCTCTTGATTCAGAAACAATGAAAACACAGCAAAGCACGGAAAATAGATTCTGCATGTGACTGACAGATACACATACTGCCGTCATATCGAACAGGAAGGGTGCATATCAAATCGGTCAGGCCGTGTCACGCCAGATGCTGCCATTGCATCCCTGGCACAGTAAGCACTAGGCAAGTAGGTAGTATATCATAGATAGTCCTCATACTACCAACTCGTCTATGTGCAGGGATAGTTTAAATAAATTATGCCCAGACGAGCGTAGCGAAAATTTTTTAGGTCTGTGGTCCAGACGGACATAAATTCAGCGAAAAATTCAGCATGAAGAAAGAATATTACAATCTCGTAAAGTAATACTGTAGTATCTCATCATCATCATCATCATCATCAATAACCTATTAATACCCACTGCTGGGCGTAGGCCTCACCTCTAACCCGCCACTCCTCTCGGTTCCGTGCTATCTTCATCAATTGTCGTCCAACCACGCCGACTATGTCTTCTGACCAACGGGTACTACATACCTAGTATGGTGTAATTACTAGTGAAATACACTATTTAATCAAAACCTCAAAAACGTAACAAGTAATTATTGTCTGACTAGCTTCCGATCTCTACTGCATATGCGTGTCACGTAAATATTTAGCTGCACTCTACACACACAACAATAGGCGATCGATTTTATTTTTAACCTTTTTATCTTGATAAAGACAAAATTTATTTTCCTTTTGTTTGAACGGGCCTGCTATTTATTTCTGTAAAATTTTTCAAAGAATCCTGAAAATTCTGAAGATTTATAAATCCAGAAGTTGGTATAGCAGTTCAACAGGTTCACGCGTATGCTTTACTAAATTCCACTCAGAGCGATTATTATTATTTCGTCCAAATGTAATTTAGAAAGGCCTACAAAATGAAGTTCAGTATTTTTTAAATGAAAAACTTCCAAAAGTCCACTTAACCACGATGATTTAAGAACGGCTAAGTGTGCTACACCACAAGCGCTTCAATATAATATAAGCGACTTAATTAAGCTGATTGGAAGCTAAGCCTCTGTTCACAAAGTACCTGTGCCATCCCATCCCCAGATTGCAGGATGCAAAATTAATTTGCAGTTGTTTGGTATGTACTGTATGTACACAATGTATGTATGTACATAATGATTGGATTTCCTTGCATTATGTGAAGCTTAATGTGAGGTTGGATCAGAGTATAATGAATTGGTACATGAGAAAAACTATAGTGAGTAGTTTTGTTTTCAATAATTTAAACTGATCAAAAGTTGTTGAAGTTTAAATAAAGTTGATCACTTGGTAACTTTTCAGTTCAGATCAGTTGGTAAATGTTTCTTTAGTTAATATCAAAATAGAGGTAATTGACGACCTCTGTGGCGCAGTGGGCGAAGGTCCGCCTGCGATGCAGAAGGTTGCGGGTTCGATCCCCGCCGCGGGACAAATGTTTGTATGACCTACAGATATTTGTCTCGGGTCTGGGTGTTTCTATGTATAATATGTATGTATTTACAAACAAAAAGTATATATTTAAGTAGTTTATCAGTCATCTAGTACCCATACCACAAGCTCAATCTTACTTTGGGGCTAGATGATGCTGTGTGAAAAGTCCAGCATTATTTATTTATTTTTATTTATTTATAAATATGATTTTTAGTTTTGGGATTTGTTATTTAAACTGTTTTTATGATGGGAAAAATCACTTCTAGAAATAAAGTAAATACTTATTCCAAAAAAAATTCTTCTCTAATGATTTAAGATCATACCATTATTTTTACTTTTATTACAAAATATTGATCAAACTCTTTCAATGAAATATTAAACTCCCCAGTGTATTTTAAGGTCCACACGACCCCCAAACAATCACAAATCTCGGCTTTTTATCACCGACTTTAACACAATAAAGTGTGTGTCATTATTTTGATTATCTCTGGTACATTTTTAGTGGTTTTACTATTGGCCTGCTGCGTTGCTCACAATATAGTAACTAAATAATGTTTATTAATTAAGAGTTCAATCAAGGATGTTACAATAAAAACTGAAATTAAACTGTAATAATTTATAGAATAAAAAGGTAAAAAGGCATATAGTTAAACAAACTTTTTACTTTCACCACGGTATCTCATAAATACATAATTTTCTAGGATAAATTTGATTAGTAGTCTAAAATGCGTATAAGTATCCAGATTTCAAGCTAGCTTCATAACCATCCAAATTCGTTCAGCATTTTCAGCGTGCGAGCACTGGTGGTCTATAAGTAGTAGCGGCTCTGCCTTCCGATCCTAAGGTCGTGGGTTCTATTCTAGTCGTACACCAATGAGTTTTCACTCTGAAATGGCGAAGGAAAACATCGTGAGTAAACCGGCTTGTCGTAGAAACTAAAAAAGTTCTAAAACGTGTGCCAAGAGCATGAAAAGAGCCTCTTAGAGGCGCACTTATAATCCTTTCATCACATTGGTTCGTAAGAACTAGTGACACGACAAGAAAAAGAAGCGTAATGGAGAAACAAAAACCATGTAACCATCTGTATTTGAATGTGATTGTACCTACGTCTACCCTGCAGTGTGCACGTACACTTCTCTAGGTAGGTAATTGAATTGCATGGGTAGCGCGCTGGCACGTGCATCGGGGCCCATGGGACCAGCACCGGCAATATTTTGTTCTATCTATTTTTAATGGCAGCTTGAGGGTTAATCATCGGTGCAGATTTGAATGCTGCGGTGTGTTTTTATATGGGGCGTTATATTTGCAGCGGTTTTGATAATCCGATTAAATGTTTATACTGTAATAGTTTATAGTTTTGAGTGTATGAAAACACTTTTAATTTGTTATTCTGGATGCAGGATATTTCCGCTATGTATTTTCACTTACACAAAATATCTCTAGCATTTTCCTGCATAGATATAAACCCACATCCCTTGTTGGCATTTATCCACCTTGCCACTGTGATTGTAAAAATCAAAATAATAGATTTACTTGGCTGAGAATCCATTTCGTGCACTATCTATACGACCTGAATCTGGGTTCAATCATCAGATAATAACTAAAAAATCAAAGGAATCTTTTGTGAGTTGATTTATTGTACCAAAATTTGTTCGCTCCGTCATTATGTTACTCAAATTCCAATTTAACTATTAAAAATTCTTGCCCAAAATAAAACAGTAATCACATTAAGAACGTTAAACCTTATGCTTACAAAATAGGGCATGTTTTGATAGCACGGGATCAGCGGAAGCAAGTTTTCTTACGCCTTCACTTCGAGGCAATATAGGCGTAGAGTGGTGTACTTAGCCCGCCTCACTTGGCAGCAGAAGTAGCTACTTAGTAGCTACTGCGTACGTTATAAGGTTTGAATGGTAGTGAATTTTTCGAAACTCTGTTTTATTAAACATTCTTACATTCAATTAGTAGTTTATCTTTTCAACCGACTTCAAAAAAGGAGGAGGTTCTCAAGTCGTCTGTATCGATAGCGATTGTTCCGCCATTTGTTGACCGATTTGCAAAATTATTTTTATGTTTGAAAGGGTATACTCCAGAGGTGGTCCCATATAAATTTTATTCCTGAGGGATTGATAGTTTCCCCGTAAAACTCTAAACACCTTCCCTCCTAGCCATGTCACAAATAGAAATCGAATCGACAGCTTGACGCCCTGAGTCACACCGCGTTTCGAGTCAAACATTGAAGTCGGTTTTCTTTTTAGTATTAAAACGTAATTATATTCTTAGTTATCGTGCACAATATCTTTGCATCTAGATAATATTGTTTATAAATATTGGTTATTGCTTTTGTAATTTCACCTTTTACATAAGAATGAATGATGTATTTTCATTTCACTCAGTATGCGATTTCAAAAAAGAGCTAAAGAATGTCCTTAATTTCATCAAATTAATTTTGTCTAGTGCCTGTGCAAATAAAGTGTCCTAGTTTACTCACAAAACTGGTTAATTCCCTGGTTAAGTTCTTCTGGTTAAGTTTGCTTAGATCGGGGCTTGAGTGCGCTTTATGTAATACCCTCTAATATTTATTTTGGTCGGAAGAAATCTTGCTGTCTTTCCTATAGATAAACGTTTCAAATTAGATAAGCCCTGTCATTACCAGTACCACTGGCGTGGCGTCCTGCCAGCGACAAGCCCGTTATAATTTAGATTGTTTCGTGTATCATTTCAGCATCGACTGCTATAAAATTTTACGGTTACAGCGCACCATATGCGCTTGTAACGCCATCTACCGAATATACGATCGACTGATGTTTAAGACTATCGAGGTTATGAAACTTCTTTTGACAGACCATCGACAAGCAAATCGATAACTTCTCTAAAACTCTTTCGACGTTCGTTTTATTTAGCACGTTAAAAACCGATTTATAGCAAAAACCTGACATAAAATAAGGGATACGTTATGTGCACCTGTCAAAACTATACGGGGTTGGGCTGTTACTTTATTGACAATGTACCTAAACATAAAAAGACCATCGTAAACTAAAGATATATTTTTACTAGTGGAAAATTTTAAATGCACATAAAAGTAAGCAGTTTTGTATCGACGTGTAATGTAATCTGATATGGGTTCTGAAGGAGCTCTAAGATACTAAACATATTATTGCAAAACTGTAGTAGAAACCTCGTCTTTTGAATTAACTTGTGCGTTTGGAACAAAAAGCTAAAATGGCCACTATTTTTTAGTTTATACAATCTAGCTAGACTCTAGAAGCTTGACACAAAAGTGTGTGTGGGGTTGTACAGTATCCAATCTGCTTACACGACATCTTCAGGACAAAGTATCTCCAGGGAAATATTTGCTCTTGTGTCGCCAACTGAGAACTCACTAGTTACACATATTATTTTCATATTCAAGAATGTCAAACAATCTCCGCTTAAAAATATTTGTTGAAACTCGAACAATGGCCCACCCGAAAGGGATAAGTTATGCATTAAGTGAAGCAACTTAAATCAATATTATTAGAACAAGCAGGGCCCTGTACTATAAGGCTTACAATTTGACGAAGACGTAGAAATGGAAGACGAAACCGGTTCAGATAAAAAATATTAAACTTTATTAATTTTTGGCAACGGATTAGTATTTTGATGAACACTTTCCTAGTGTCTTAAATATAAACAGAGGAAACACAGTCTTTTATTCATAACTAATTTCATAAATTAAATACTGCAATAAAGTCATAATGTCTGCTCTAACTGACCAAACAAACCTACAAACTTTTGAGTATTTTAATTTTGTAACACAAAAAAAAAGACTTTTAACACTAACAATTGATATATACCATTACTAAGTTGTGATTTTTAAAAGTGTTTATAACCTAGAATGGTTAAAAATACAAGGTGCATAAATGTAAAAGTGACAAGTTTTATGTCATAGACCCGAAACTTACCGAACAGGTACTAGGAACGTGTAACTCCAACAGTGGAGCAAGACAAATATTGAGTCAAACTTCGGTTCTTAGTAGACGCGGCACCCGATGTTAATTATTAACATCAAGTTCAAATTATGTTTACTTTTAGAATTTAATCAGCGCTGCATTGTGGTAGCTGCAGTTGCCTTTGCTTGAGTTTTGCATTTCGCAGAACTACTTCTTGTTCATGATTTTTTTATGATGCTTCTATATTAAATACAATTTGGGCACAGCGATGGTTTGATTATTAATGATAGAGACAGTGAGGAAACCCGCTGCTTTGTCTGACTATGCCTTTCCTGTAAATAATAATGGTGGACTTTTCACACAGCATCATCTAGCCCCAAAGTAAGCAGAGCTTGTGTTATGGGTACTAGATGACTGATATACTACTTTTATACTTTTTGTTTGTAAATACATACATATTATACATAGAAACACCCAGACCCGAGACAAATATTAAATTTGTAGATCATACAAACATTGGTCCCGCCGCGGGGATCGAACCCGCAACCTTTTGCGTCGCAGGCGGGCATTTGCCCACTGCGCTTCAGAGGTCGTCAAATCGTCAAAAAAAAAATAAGCTGACAGAATGGTTGTTTATTAAGTTAGTATCGAAAGAAAAGAAGAATTGTAGATCTTTACAGCCTACCTACCAATCTCTTCGGTAAAATAGACTCAACTGTGCTGACATTAGAGTTTAAACAATTTTGAGATTTTGTTGCAAACGTAGAAATGTTTTTGTGCCTAAACTAAAATGTAATTTTGCCGTAGGGCGGTTGTGGTAAGCAGGCTGTATATTCCTATCGTCAAGTGTATTTTAATGTCTAAAATGTTGCTCAAGTTTACAATGTTGCTCTGTCCAACTCATAGCTAACGTTCATCAAAAATAGGAGCCTAATTTTAATGAAGGAACGTCGACCATTCCTGAATTTTATGTCGATCATAAAAGCAGGTTTGTTGCATGACTTTTAAGTTTCATATCCGGGCAAGTTGGTGTACTTAAACTTTAAGTAGGTTTTATATACGCTTAGGCTAATGAAAACAACCTACCGTGTTTTATTAAACACTTAAATGCCAAAGAAGTAGCCATGCGCAAAAAGTGTCCCTTATTTGAAAAGATACATATCTTTTGATCGCTGCGAAGTATTTCTATCTTTTAGTTCTGTAGTTAAATCTAGTTCAACTGCATATGTCATTCTCATCGCTCCAATCGGTATTCATTCGTAATATAATTTATCTTTTGAACTAGATAGGCAGTTTAGTTCAGTAGTCCAATCTATACAAATGTATCGCCTGTTTCTTGCCTCTCTATCGTTCTCGCTCGCAACGTTCATCTCGCTCATTTGCCGCGTTGAACTACGGAACTTAGAGATATGATTATATTGAAATTGAACTAGTGAAGGAAGAACTAAACGCAAAAAAAGTAGTCCAATTGAACTAATTCGTTCCGTAACTACACAAGACTACAAGAAGTTACCTTTAGCTGCATGCATAAAACTCACCCTTGAAGAAATTTCAAATTATTGTCTCATAAATATGAAAACTGAGTTTTGATGCGTCATTAATTTTAGATCAGATGAAAACAATTTTAAAATCATCGTATTCGCGTTCTATAGGTAAGTATACATACCTGCATAGCTGAAGGTCGGGTCCTTGATATGCTTTGTAAGCTTGTAAATAAGCCACTTAGTCCGGTTTTTAGTTTTTCTTACGACGCAAAACAATATAGAGACTAGTAGGAGAAACCTAGTCAACGACTACTTTGTGAATGACCTCGTCTTTTTCCTTTTTACTTTGTTTTTTTGTCGTTAGTTATTGTAATAATAAACCTAGTTTAATCACTAAGTATATATATTATTGTATTATCCTAAGTGTTGACAAATAAACGGATGGGTGACCCTTCTTTATTATCCTTTAGAACTAGAGCCAGGAGCGAATAAGTTACGTGATAGAGCACTTGCTCCTTCACGCTTAAAACTCTTACTATCGAGTTAATTACTCGTTAGGTGTTTAGGTTAGCCAGTTTTCAAGAAAAAGTATTTAAGATAATTTGCAATCTCCACTTATCCTTTATTGAAAACGCAACATAAAAAATATTGTTTTATCCATAATTAAGGATTACTTGCTTTATGTTCTTTTGGAGGCACGTTAAATCTTTCTCAGCTAAAAGTCGTTAAACCTTGATGGAGTTCTTCAGGCGGCCTTAGACCACTATAGAAAGATTGTCATGTCACTGCAGATGACACATCGTCTAAGATTTGACAGCAGCTCTTGGACTAGTCGTAACTAACTTACTACACTATGGGGAAGTTCTGACATTTTATAGGCTTTAATTAAAGCTGGCACCGTATATTGTATCGCCATGGAGTCAAGTTCCTGAAAGTTTGCAGTTTATGTCCCGGCTATGATTATGAAATGAGCACGAAATGGGCTTGCGAGGACTCGAAGGAAACAGATACTGTAGTTTTGTGATAGTTTATATATACATTTTAAAATTATATCTGTTACGGTATTTTGTGGCCTGTAACATTATCAATTCTGGCATAATTTTATTTAAAGATCTTTAAGAAATGTTTTATATAAGCAATTTTGCGCTCAAGAGGCTATAAAAATGTAAATATACATAATAACATTTAACAGAGACATACTTAGTCCTGCCACCACATTAGTATTACCTACATATACCAGTGTGGTGACGTTACACATACTCTGCCGCGGGATTTTGCAGACCATAAGTTAATCTCTTAAACTTTTCCACATTTGTTTTTTTTTAATGGTCCTTTATTTTTATAACTGTCTACCTCGTTATGATATCATACAGTAGGTACCGCAACATATGAAAATTCCTGCGAAACTGTCCCAGAACAAGAACTAACTCGGATGGAGTTCTGTCGAACTATGCAAATTCCACCTAACACCTCTCGCAGTCGACGCGCGGGTATTTCTACTCGTATAGTTTATATCGAGTTTTAGTAGGTATGGTACTTTTCTATAAAATCCATTCAACTCGAGGGTGATCTTTCTATATTTGGTTGTTAGAAGAGAAAGCATACTTAAATATTACAATTACTTAGTAAAAATTCCTACAATGTCTATATAGTCATCCAACTACGACTACTAGTCGAAGTTTTGAGTTTTGACTCAATCAGACCATTTCCTTCACAGTTTCGTTTTACAACACATGCTTTCATGAGAAATATGAAAGGAAGATCAATCTCGTTATCTTTCAAAAGATACCACCAACTGTTTTCTAATTGTTTGCTATTCTTTTTAGAAACCAACAGCTGACAAACATTTTAAAGATTACAATCAGGGTTTTATCAATGAAAATATGTCTCAATTCACATGGTTGAAATTCGCTTGGAACCATTTATTTTCCTATTGACAGAGATTTTACAACCACATGTAAACACCATGCGTATCCTGATCACAATACACCAATAACTCACAAACTGACATGATATCCAATAACTAATATTTATATTTACGTTTTATGCAATAAAAACTTTGTCAACGTATCCTGAGTTATTGGCTTACTGAATAAAAAAGTTTTCTTTAGACGACATTGTAAACGTCAGATTGCAGTGTGATATCTTTAATTTAATAGAGATATTTGTCCCAGGTCTGGGTGTTTCTATGTATAATATGTATGTATTTACAAACAAAAAGTATACATAAGTAGTTTATCAGTTATTCTAGTACCCATAACACAAGCTCTGCTTACTTTGGGGCTAGATGATGCTGTGTGAAAAGTCCAGCATTATTTATTTATTATTATTATTTATTAATAAAAATATTTTATCTATAAAACTTAAGCACAAAAACTCCAATGTTTCTATATATTAAAGCTCATTAAAATAAACTTACTTTACGGACAAATCGTTGTCCATAGAGATTTCATACGTAGGTACCAATTTACTTTTCATTTTATTGCAGTTATTTTGACTTACGCTACTGAACTTACGAGCACCTATGTAGGTGTTCGTAGGGGACAGGAAAAAGTCATGTTACACTTTGTGAGCGTGAAAGGCTGATTTACACAACTTGAAAGTTGATGTTAGATAGAAGATGCAACGCCGTTTATGATGGATTCCTATACAAAAAGTTTTTGGATTTACCGATTTTATTCGTGTAATGGTAAAAGTTACTTTGGAAGTTGTGTATTGAGTATGGTATAATATTTTTATTTATGGATGTTTTTTTTTTACAAAAACGTATTATAATTAAAGGATTTAAAGATTTATTTAAATAAAAGACTTTTGTTATTTGAGTATTCTACAGCCAATACAAAAGTACTTAATAAACAATTTGAACTAAAATAAAACGACTTACTTTCGTGCAAGTCAGCTAAGTAACGGTAACAAGTTTAACCACAAAGCAGAAGTAACATCATCCCATGTAGCACGATCCCTTTTTCGCCAAACAGACAAACAAAAAAAAATAGGTTAAAGGGTAAGGTTAAAAAGGTTTAACGGTTGTCTGGAAGAGATCGCTTTTAGCGATAAGGCCGCCCATTGAACCTACTTACTTGTTTTCGTGTATTTCCTATAATGTGTTTATTTTGTGTACAATAAAGTGTTTTTCTATTCTATTCTATTCTATTCTATTCTATACGTAGTGAAAACTACTGACACACTGTTCAAAGCAACAAAATACAAAGTAATTCAAAAAATATAGTTCATAAAAAAGTATTTTCAACACACTTGCTCATAAAGTGGCTCTATGGTCACCGCAATTAGGCACATAATGACACCCATAATCAAACTGTGACTTTTTCATTACTATAACTCACTAGTGAGTAATAGATTTTTTTTTTAATTTTATTGGTTGAGTTGCTTTGTTCTTTAAAAGTTTTTATTCAGAAAAAAGATCGTGTTCAATAGAAAAAATAAATTAATGTTCCTATTGCTTGCTCATTTCATGCAACTTCTAATTTAAATAGATAATTTTAGCTCGTACGTGTTTAATAAATAAAACTTTCACTCAAATATAACTTTTGTTTTCTCTGTAATAAAAGAAAACTTTAAATTCCCCATTTTTTACGTGGCAAAATAGGCCGCAAACCCTATGCGTGGCGCGGAAATATAGTCTGTGGCCGATCGCAATGCGCGCGCATAGGAAAACTGATTCATTTTTGCCGCAATAGCGAAACATTTTTCACAACTCGTTTTCACTGTTGAAAATGAGTTTTTATTGTTGTTTTATTCACAAGTGTGTTGAAAAAAGTCGTATGATACACGTGTGTATTGATGATTACCGTCCTCGGTTCTGTTAAGAGCCTCGCCTAACGGCTCGGCTCTCAAAACACCTCGGCGGTAATCACCAATGTTACACACTAGTACCATAATGTACTATTATATGTATGTGAATCATTCAAAACAGAAGAACCACGCTTACAAAAAGTAACATAATATTTATTTGCGGGCCAAACCAATATAATACTCTTTTTCTACTGTGAAGGTGGAAGAGTGGGTTGGCACTGTACGATCTAGATTCTAGACAAGATTTATTACTTATTTCCGGTTTGAAATGCAGAACTAATTATATTAGCAATTTCAAGCAGGCACTAAACAGTTACATTATCTTACTAGTTACTAAGCTTGACTAAGTTTGAAATAGAAAAGTATTAATACGTTATCTGACAATAAGTGCATCTTAAATACAATATTTCAAAGTAAATAATTGAAAAAACGTGGTAACACATCCTAAAGTGTTTTAAAAAGTTGCAAAAGTATAGGTAGATATGACTAGTATGATAATAATAACAGAAAAAAATAATATCTAGATTGACTTATTAAAATATACGTTGTTCCATGACAGCTTTATTGTGATGCAGAAATTAAATTCCTCTATAAACAAGCCCGTAGACCCTGCTACGAAAAAACCCCGCCACTTCTAGAAAAAATTGACAAAAGGAAGTAAATCAGATCCCCCCATCAACTAGAAAAGAGCTGATGATCTTCAAACGGTTAAACAGATTTTCATGAAACATGGCTAAGAACACTCGGGATAAAATTATCTATGACACAAAAAAATTAACGAAAATCGGTTCATCCGTTTGGGTACGATACCACAGACACAGATACACAGAGACACGTTAATCTTATAACACCCCTCTAGTTGTGCGTCGGGGGTTAAAAATATGTATATCAAAAATATTTCAACAACTCAGATATGAAAAGACAAATATGTAAGTTCATCATTAAAATTAATCGCCATAAAGGATTCAAAGGCCAAGTGGCGTAAGAATTTTGAACCAGACTCCAATCCATATGATGGATTAATCCAAACCAAGCGGGCGAAGGGTTAGCATGCTACATCAGCGTTGCGGTTAACCGGCGCGCGACGGACGCGTCGCCAGAAATGGCACAGGGGCTAACATCCAGCGTTTGTAGAACTGCTCAATAATGCAGACGCATCCAGGTCATTGTCAGTTACATCAAAGATCTGGTATGATGGATTAATCCAAAACGCAGGCGGGAAGGGTTAAGCTGCGTAGTCACGAACTGGATGTGATGACAGGGTGCAACAAAGGTTTGCTTCTGAGTATATTGATTAGACTTGATCAAAGTATGATTACCAAAATTAGGCAATTTTGGTTTCACTTCAAAAAATTCTCTTCTAGATTTTTTTGCTACTAGGTATTATAAAAATATGTAAAAATTTTTTTACAGAAACAGATATTATTACGTTTTTTTTCTAAGATCATTAAGTATGCTTTCAAATAGCAATAAAATAGTGTTGTGTCCCCAGTCTTCCATGACTTGAACCTCATAGGGTGCACACTGCACGCACAGTACAATGTATCACTAGATTAATGTATACGCCTGTGATATACGAGTGTGACTGCTGCGTACGCGTAGGTACAACTATAATTTGCTCGTGTCTAATCTGCTGCTTTATCGAACATTCAAATTCCCTTTCTGCAAACAGGAGATTGAAACCAAACGAACCATGAAAGGAAAGCCTAAAACCGTTGAATACGAAATGGCATTCTGAAAAACCAATTCTATTTTCGCTGACTCGATAATTGGCTGTGATAATTGGTTTTCCGGTCATAAAAATGTAAAAATTGTTTTGCATCTAAGCTCGCCCTTTGCGCTTTTTCAGAGGGTCGCTCAGTCGCTCCTTATTTATATGCTAATTCGCTGTGCAGAAATGCCACGCACGACTTAGGTGCACCTGTCCAATTACAAGAACAACATTTTCCCTTATGTGCATTTTCATGGAATTTTCTGCATGGAAATTGAGCTAAATTTCGCCACGTTTGAGCACGGCACCGACGATGAAAATTCTGCTTTTCACTAGCAGTCGTTATGTAAATATTAACTACGGAATGACGAAGCTTAGGTGTTTCTCGTTTAGGGTTAATAGTTCTGCTGGTGTACAGCAGTTTTGTATGAAAGAATGAAGATTGCTTTTCTAGTTTACGGGGTTATTCTCTGGTGGCGAGTGATAAAACTTACTTATTTATCACCTTTTGTTTACGTGTTGCGTTTTTTGGTGTCTACCCTTTACATTAGTATTCATAGAAGTCAGCCGATCGAGAAAAGAATTTTCGCATTCAGGTCCATTCTTGACGAGGGACGGACGGTAGGTACCTACTGAGTGGTTGCCATTTCCTTTCCCTTTATTTTTTTCCAACAACTTAATGGAGTCGTAAAGAATGGGCCGGCATTTCATTATAATGTATTAACTCCGGGATGAGTGGAGTAATTATGTGACAGCCTCTGTTCTCTCTTTCTGGGTCAATGATGTTGTTATTGCGCGTCATAAAGCGTTTTTATTTATTTTGTTATGAACTCTTAAATTATATCGTCTCGGTTCTAAATCTAATCTAGTCTAGTCAAATAAACTTGCTCAAAACAGACTTAAATAAGGGATACGTTTGTAAATTATGTACTTAAATACACTGAATGAAAACAAAGTCACAAACTAAAATAGCCACCTCTAACATAAGAGAGCATCAATTCTCGCAGCTCGCAGGAATTTATCTAAAGCAAATCTCATTGTTCAGTAGATCCGGCAAGACGTGAGCGGAACTCGCAAGTAAGACAAATTTCCATCGAGTTGATTAAAGTTGTCAGCTATAGAACGCGAGGTGCAATCTACGGCGGCTTCAAGCGTAAAAAGCTGGGTAACTTTGGAATTAATCTTTTCAAAATATCTCGCAGCAAGTTCAGCACATTAAATTATCTAATATAACCTGGAATTCCTAAAACATTTGTAATAATTTTAGATGAAAGGTGAGTAAGCGTGACTCCTGTTTTGTGTGTGGCTTGACAATTTTTCATACTACTGAAGTGCAGAGATAAACTCGATGCGTTGTCAAGTTAAAAAGTGAAAACAACAAAAATAGTAAAAACAAAATAAGTAGTAAATAACTACGATGAGTTTTTAGAGTTCGGCGCACCTATAGACAAAAAATCACTCACACACGCATAAATAAAGTATGAGACAGCAGAACGTGGAACGTTCGATTCTGTCCATTTGCATGGACTGAACTAGCCGTGAGTTTTTTGTTCCTCTACTCTACACACGGCAAATATAGCTAGGATACGTGAGGGCGTATTACCATCAGAATAAGATGCGTTACTGTAAATTGGCATGTGATGAATGAAGGTTTACGTTGCCAGCTAGAGCATAAACTTGATTGTATTATAGTCATAACTTTTCGGTGTCCGCATAAAATTAAAGAAATTATGTGCTGAATAAAATTGCTCAGGAACAAAATTCAGGAATTTCGGGTTGACACAGGTGCCTAATAATGTTCAGGAAACTAGTTTTTATTTATGAAGAAAAAGGTAAGTATTAACTTAATTCTTGATTTAAGCTTTAGGAAAAGTTAATATCGACTGACCATTTTGTTCTTATTGGTAGATAATGTTCCGAAAACTTGAAGCAAAAATAGCACATCAAAGAGAAAATACCTTTGATAATAAATAATTCAAGTGGAGAGTGGTATCATCCTGAAATTATGCAGCAATCATTTTCATGGTCTAGGAAGCACAAAGTAAACGGAGGATAAGTTACTTACGCGCTCGCTGTAAAGTGGTCTTAGAAAAGCTTACAGCTGAAGAGTATATTACTTACAAGTATGACAGCAGTGGAGGAATTCTCTTAAGAATTATCATAAAATAACATTTCTCTGTAGCAAAATTATTACAAAGCTCAGCCACAGGAAGTGCTAGATTTTCAGTTGGCGTTTGGACAGTCTTGATTCAATAGGTACATTTTTGTACAAATCAACTTTGATATCCATATTTTTGGGATCGAAAATTCAATGCTCAAATAAATTACATTGAAAATTCAATACATCACAACTCCATACGCTAAATAGGATCGCTCGAGTGAGAAAGCACGTAGGTTTGTACATAGTAACGGTTATACCGAAATATTTCTGAATTATATTTCTAATCCACGAAATCCTTGGCACGCGCTAGTGGGATTACACATACGAATAACGCCTCTTTTTCCGCAGGCAGAGTTGAGTTTTAGAATACAGTTTTTGAAAGGTTTCTATAAACATTCAAGTTTTTAAGGTGTTTGGTATCCAATGATTCATGACAGATTCAATCTACAATTTAGAAATTAAAAAAACGTAACTTACTTGCTGTGTTTATGCAAATATTGACGTCGTCTTTCCTGTGGGCCAGGCTGATTAAGCTGAAAGGATGGTTTAGGTGCAGGGCAAGCCTATTCCATCTCAAACAATGTCCCAGGCACTACAGCGTCCCGTTAAGTGTAAGTTGCCTCCTGACGCTGTATAAATCATCTAATATTAGATGTAAATGCCTAAGTTTTTTTTAATGCAAATAAATGTTTACTCTCATGAGCATAGACATAGGCTGTTTCCAATCGCCATATAAATCTAGTAAAATGTAAAATTGTTCATAATCGAGAATATATGTGTTATTTCCCGTAAATACTACAACAATGTACGATGAGACTCATGGAACAAACATACATAATCCTATCACAGCAATCGTGGGCGAATGTGTACATGGCACTTTCCACGTGAGCAGCGTGTCTTGTGTATTCAAACTGTACCTACATAAGCAAGCTGGAGTTTAGCCCAATTTTGAGCTAGCAATTCCGAAGGTTGGCTTACACTGCCATTGTTATCTCGGGTGTGACGGCCAACACATGTAGTTGTAGTACAGTTGTGTAATTAAGTGCTTCTTACACAAAGGCAAGAACGACTTGAAACGATTTATGTAGGTCAGATAACTTTGTTTCGAAATATTCTTAGAACGAAGTTCCTTTCCGGACGGTATCGAAGAAAAAAAGACTGAGGCTGGAAAAAAAAATTTGTTCCATTTTACCGTCATGACACATGTATATGTCAAATAGTCACAGTGCGAAATGCGCAGCCGCGACAAAGTCCATAAATTGTAACATTGTTAGTACGGAAGAGCGTTTCTAGGATACCTAATTGACAATTAATTTATTATATTCCCAGTATAGAAAAGTACTCTTTGCTTCGTTCCAACCGAGTGTTCCACGACACTCACGTACTTTTTTTCTTTAGCACCTAGTAAACCCTTGATACGGTCCTTATTTCTTTGTTTTATTATACCGAATAAGGTACTTTTTTATTGTATCTTAGTTTTTTGTTCATAAAAAACATTCAAAAGTCAACAAAGATACTGGTGCTAACATTTTCGGAACTTTGTATTGCAATCAAATTAATGGAATACAGCATTACCTTTCATACTGCACTGTCCTTAACACAGAATAAATATGAAAACAAGTACGATTACGATTAAAGATTATTTATTTCTCATAAGATTTACAAAATAAATCATTTACTGAGAAACCTTATAAAATACTACAAAGTATTTACACATATTTTTAAATACAGTGAGCGATGAATTATTAAGTATTTAAAAGTATTACAATAAACATTAATTTCATTAAAAATACCATAACAACATAGCAAAATCAAAATTGTAGCATACTAAAACGCATACACAAGTTCATAATAAAACCAATTTCATAACAGCTGCAAAGTCTTACTTTCTACAGTCCAATAAAGACAGGAGTCGCGATAAACGTTATTATTCAAACTTAAATGTAGAAACGGTTATTGCAAATTTCCCTTTTTTAGTAGAACGAAGCGACGCAATAAACTTTCACGTTAGTCTTAGAGAGTTCTACGCCTTACTAAGAATTTCAAATAGGATTTTCATTCAAATGTAATTAAAAATAGTGGCGGCAAGACTATGTTCCAACTGTTGTGAAATTTCCCAAAAGTCTTGAACATACACTAGGTGTCGGAATAAGCAAGATGGTAAAATACTGTTTTTTAATATGAGAAGGAGACAGTGCAATAGAAACGCGAAGTCATTTTGGCCAAAAATCCGTAGATACTTATTAAAAATTAAATAAACAGAACAAAGAAACGTAAATCTAGACTTCTCCACAAAATAAAATTCTATCAAGAAAATGGTACTTTCTATACAAACACATTATCTATATTCAAATAACAAACAACATACACAGCACAATTGAATCAATAAATCCCTTCTAACACGTTCAGTATTGCAGTTTTCGTAGTAGAGGCCATTCCACAGAGAATGGAAATAAATTCTCAGTGTTCGTATTTTAGCCGTAGGTTCATAGAGGCAAGACAATTTACTTAATATAATAGTTCACCCCTAACTGATTCGAAATAACTGGTGACACGAAAAGAAGAAGACTCTAAACTGGACCTTCTTTTTCAGAAATCCTATCTATAATACATACATAAAATCACGCCTCTTTCCCGAAGGGGAAGGCAGAGACCACGGATCTCCACTTGCTATAAAGGTTTTAATAATCAAACGGATGCAAGTCAACAGACAGTTCAGCCTTAGTATGAAGGTTTTGTTGGTACTCTTCATATACAGAATCCCAAAAAAGACACGGCTCAAAACATACCAGCAGACTTATTATTTTATAACGGGTATTTATCACGTATCTGTTATTAATAAGTGTGTGCGTCGTGGTACGTGTTTGCTGCAAGTTGATACAGTCAGTGTCGTGTGTCGCGGTGTGAATCTGTCCTTAACGGATTCTGAAGACGAATTGAGGGTAGACGCAATCTACCCTCAATAATAGAAGCTAACTCGTCGTGCATTAGTTCATCCGTGACCACAGACGCTGCAATGCGTCCGGAATGTCGGAAAAATTAAAAACAATAGGTACGTGATAAATACCCGTTATAAAATAATAATTATGTCACCAAATCACGAAAGTTTAAGAAGTTTAATACCAGCAGACGACTCTATCAAGCTCAGTAAATACTTTCGTATATCTGGGTTGCAATTGGAAGCGGCGAAGTTAAAGCAATACTTTATATCTTAAACAAAGTATAATTCCGCGCGGGCACGCCATTGAAAAAGGATGAAACTTTGTTATTGATTGTTGTTCCGTTCTAGAATGCAACTGAACTGGATATGCAGCGATGATGTATGGGCGTGCGCACGTGATTAAAACTATGAAGTTTGTATTAACTTCGTTGGTGGAATAAATATTTTTGGACTTATTTTCAAGCTGAAAGAAATCTAAACAACGTGTTATATCTATTCTATAGGCAACTAGCCAAATACGAAGTCTAAAATAAGAAAAATTACAATAAATCTGGATTTCAACTCTACAATACTGTAGTAACTTGTAATATGGTGTCATACAGAAAATACCCAGTGTCAAAAACAAATATACAAAAACAAATTCCAAGGTATAAAAATCTCATAAACCCTTTCATAATTTGTAAATACAACATTGGACAATTTAATTTTATTATACATAGTACCTATGTCACTACCCTATTTTGCAATTGCAGTCACGTAGCAATAACGAAACGATTGAGTGACACACCCTACAAGCACGGGCTAATAACGTCCCTTGTATTGACTTTTATTTTATTGAATGACATGTCCCGAAACTGAAATGAGTGGTGTAAAATAATGGGCATGGATGAAAGATTTTGAAAGATTACAACTTTACTGATGCGTATCATCAAACATCTTATACATTTTCGGTATGATACCTAATTTCCACCCACACAGTTGCTAAAAAATAACCATTCATCCTTACCATACCACTCTGGGTAACGATGTAGTGATATGGTAGAACAACAGAAAAAAAAATAGTATAGCGTTCGTGGAATTGCTAGTCAAGATATTATGACGTTAAAGTTAAGCAATGTTCTGCGCGATCACAAAATCAATGAATGAGTTTTTGTCCATTATGTCATACGCATTTACTTCCTACGAACCTACTTATTCTAAGTCAATTTAATTGAAATACTATAACAATGACAACAATTCAAAACCAAATGCGTCAATCTGAGTCTCCGAACTCTAAGCTCCATAGGCGCGTACCATCTCAACATTAAATTGGAGCAAATTCAACGCCCACTCATCAGCAAATCTAATCCCAGGGCGCGCAATTACGAGACAAAACATAGTCCAAGAACAACTGTCCACATGTTGGTCTCTATTCATTAACCCTCGGCTTCTGTATCGCACATCTGAAATACAAGCCAGCCAATTAAAGTTGACCCGGTGCCGTTCCGCTACTGCACTCTTAATCAGTGGGCAGATACACGGTTAATTAATGTGATCCGCTTTTATTATTCTGTAAAATAGGATAGGGATACTGTGCTGAAATTACAAGGATAATTAAACCAACTTTAATGAGAAAAGGGGCTATAGTATTTCAAACAAAATATAAGATCAGAATTCAAAGAGAAGAATATGTGAAATTTTGTTACCATTTCTCACAATCCAGACTTTGAAGATGAGAAATCACTATCTCTTATTTCGAAGTTTAATACTGCTAGTAATAAGGTCCCATTGGAATCCTTTGAATATGAAACCCTAAAATCAATGTTTGTGACAGCACTGTCATTCAAGCCGCAGTATTTTTTCGTAGCCCTATATGTTATGTTCATAGTATTGAAGTTTAAAATTTGAGCTTGGAACACGTGACTGTCTTTGACGAAAACGTCGTATGTTTGACGCAACTGAAGTAAAAACTGTGCTAATAAGACTGTTTCGATTCTTCAATTTCCGCGCGCTTGTAACGTATCTATATTTTTTCGTAGCCTTATTACAGTGCCGAGCACGAAAGCTAATATTGTACAAACGTATTCAGAAGTGTGAATGCAATATTTCGAGGGGCTTGTCATGTTGTCACTCAAGTGTACATACGTTGCGTGATCGCCATTGCAATATCGCTACTTCGGGGTAGGTATGTGATTGAGTGTATCCGTATGTAGATTAGCTAGGTGTTTGTTTAATGTTGGGGTGAATTTATGAAAGAAAAAAGAATAAAAGAAAATTTGCGTGTGGAGGTTTAAGGAGGCATATTTTACTGTGATAAGAATCGACGTCCTGACTGACAATGCAGTCCAAATATTTATTAAGAGAAAACGTTCTATAAATCAGGCACAAACAATAACATTGGGCACAATATAGAAAGTTTTTTTGCATTCTTCAATTAATTTCAAAGAGGTTCTATCAGCCTCAGCTTTGTAGTCACAGCCTCTAAATATTATGTACACAGCCAATCCTGGTTGTCTCACTAACGCTTTATTATTCGTTGAAAGACTTATCACTTCAAAACTATATGAAATTATTAGGGCATCTCACTAGAACTCCTTTGATGAATTCTGTCAATACAGCCTAGATAGTTTCCCTGAACCTGATATTCAGTATAAGCTGTGGAGCACTAATTAGTTCCAACGCCTAACAACTAAACTTTCGTTATTGCATACCGATAGGTGGCTACCACTAGCTTCCAACTGAGATTTCTAGACCTGTAGCACTAGTAATAACATCGGAGTCGATACCCACTTAGGTGCAAGTCATTTTGTTTTGATCAATGACGACACTGATCCGATAGTTTCATATAAAACATTTTATGATTCACTGCTAATTCAATAACGCTCAAACTAGTGCTAGCTCCCAGTTTCCAACTATGAGATTTCTGATATAATGATGTAGGTAAATTCCATGGCGTGGGTGTGTAAGTACGACTATATTCATTTAAGTTCCTCCAGTGAATAAACCTACACACATTCTACACAAGTTAAAAGGGTTACAAGCAGTTAATTTGTCAAATAATTTGTGTAGTCAAATTCTTACAAATTATTGAATAATGAGGCGAATGATCAAAGAAGTTTTCGGTTACCAACAAAATCTTTGTCAGGACAAAAAATACTATGATATATTTCTATGGTGGAGTAAATGAATATCATAAATTCCGATCAATCTCAGATATCATTCATATCATTATTGAGTAAATTAAAATGTTATTTTAGCTTGTTTGTTCAAACAGTCGTTTGACAAAGACAGTGTTTGAGGCAAGTGTGTATGGGACAGCTGGAAGGGTGAGGCCTAGGCGAGCCTTCTTGGATCAAATTGGCGACATTTTGGAGAATGGCCAGGTCAAAAGTACTCTAAACCGGCGAGCATGTGAGAGTGAATGAGGCAGTGTTGTTATTGATACGGCAATTGCCGTAATATACGGTAATCCACGTTATTTTTTCAGAAAATACGGTATACGGCAGGCCTTTCATTGCCGTATCAAAAATACGGCAATTAGCAGTTGTAAGTGAAACGAAACGTTTTTTAGATAGCGCAGTGAAACGTACCACTCCCAGCCGGGGAAACCCCGACTCGCGACTACTAAAAACAGAGTTCATATCACCGTATCGTGCCATCTCTTTCGCCTTAGTTAAAAATTAATGAGACAACGTACTGAACTAAAGTAAATGAGTCGAAGTCGAATAGCTTAGCTCATTTGTTTGACGTACTATGTCTTCCTCACAGTAACGCAGATTGTGAAAGGATATTCAGCCAAGTAAATAATATGAAGACCAAAATGCGAAATAAGTTAATAACATCGACTGTTAACAACATTATTAGCAAGACAACTTATTCAAAATCAAGGAAACTGTACGAAGTTTAAGGTGTCGAGCGACATGTGTAAAAAAATGAGAAGCAAGGAAAAGTACACGCTAGATAAACAGGAATCTGAAGTAATTGAAACGATAAGAAACCTTTATGGACAAGAAACAAATGAGGATTAAACATTATTTAATTATATACGGCAATTTAGTACTTTTTCCCTTAAAATACGGTAATTCAGAATGTGACATACGGCAGCCCAGATTTTTACGATAACAACACTGGAATGAGGCAAAAGTTGTGTGTCAAGATCGAAGCAAGTGGAGATCCGTGGTCTCTGCCTACCCCTTCGGGAAAGAGGCGAGATTTTATGTATGTATGTATGTATTTCAGCTTGACGGCTATTTTTCGAAAAGATGCTAGTGCCATAGCTCAAATGTATTTTACTCTATCTACACTAAAGTAGATGACGTGGTTATGGTAAGGCTGATGAGGGATTATTAAGATGAAAGTACACATCCTTCCCTATCATCAAAAGATATTTCCCTTCAACAAATAATTACATCTAATCTCATAAACGCACGTTTCGCTCACTGAAATATTCTTTTGATTAATATTTTATTACGTTTCTCAATTAACCATGATCCTGTGCATGAATAAATGAAACAGCTAAAAGAGAATTTACACGATGGTGTTGCAACTAGAATTTACATGTAAATTATTATTTATAACTAAGGACTGACGAACAAAACTAATTAGGACCAGAATTTAGGTATCCCAAGACACGGTAGACGTTTTCTTAGAACAAGTCACTTTGTCATGGTCCTAATATACAGTCTTGGCCTTAGTAATTTTATGTACTCGTATGTAAGTCACATAAGGTTCTTTGATTGCTATTTTTACTTATTACCAAGTGTCGTTGTTATTACCGTGTTGCCACGCCAATAATAGTAGTACTGCCATACTAAACGATAATTGTGATTTTGTGATTCAATATTTTTACGATGAAACCACCAAAAACTTTCCTATACGTTGCTAAGCTCTTTGATATGTTTGTTTATCATCCAAATAAAATCAAACTTCTGAGAGGTACCTACATAAATACTGATATTGGTTATTTTATTTATGAATACGGATAATATTTTTTGTAACAATTTACTTTGATTTCAGTAATTCTTGATAGAAAATACGAGCAATATGTGACCTAGCTTTGAACAATGACACCCTACGTGCCACACGCGATACGTACTATTAGAAGAAAGATTGAAACTAAGTCTGTCATTTCAAATCATCTATCTTCTAACTATAAAGTAAGATAACTATAGAAATAGGGACGTAGCAAAATCAATGCAGCTCATTTGAAATATTTATTGGTGAAGCACTTGGCTACTCTACAAGCGACCGACGCGATGGTTTGAACAACTAGACTGTCGCACTATTTATGCCGCAAAACACGCCGTGTAAAGACACCCTTACCATCAGAAATTCAGAAAGTGAATAACAAAAAGACAGTAATTTGCCGGCCGAAATTAAATTTTAACAGAAAACACTCGAAACGCGAAAGTGCGCGTTTCGTCGGGTTGTGTATTTAACGCGGATGTGGAATCTCCCGCATCCGCCCAAAAATAAATGAGCTTTCTTCCGCTTACTTAATTTACTGCTACGGCCCAGGGTTTTACAGTCTGAATAAATTAAAATTAATATTTCGCGCTCGCTTTATGCTACCTCAGTGTGATTTGTTAACACCAAGCTGTTGGTAATAGGCTTGTGGTCATAAATGTGGTTCCAATGTCGATACACTGCAGAAATAACTTCAAAGGAATCATACCCTTATCATAATCTGACTTACGGTGCCGAGACATGGACGCTCACCAAGGAGACTGTGCACCGAATACGAGTGGCACAACGGGCCATGGAGCGAGCCATGCTCGGCATAACTCTCTTAGATAGAGTCCGAAATACTGAGATCCGCCGTCGTACCAAGATCTATGACGTCGGCGAAAGAGCGATTAATCTCAAGTGGAGTTGGGCAGGACACCTGGCTAGACGTGGTGATGGCCGGTGGAGTAAATCTTTGACCAAGTGGTGGCCAAGATCGGACCACCGGAATCGAGGTCGTCCGAGAGCACGTTGGGCCGACGACATAGTGAAGGTCGTAGGGAATGTTTGGACGCGAGAGGCGCAAGATAGAGGAGACTGGCATAAAAGAAGGGAGGCCTATGCCCAGCAGTGGGTGTTACCAGGCTGAGGTGATGATGATGATGATAATAACGAAAAAGGTATTTAAACAGTATTCAATTTTATTTTGTCTGTTTCATCATAAGCGAGTAAATACCTCCCCCTTCCTTTGCAATTTTAGGCAAATCCTTTTGAAACAAGTCCCGCTCCTTAGGTAATTGAATAAATTTTACATTATAATAAACAAATCAATTTAAGCGATATTATTCTTCTGTAGACACGTGAAATAGCCAGTTTCGACCCGAAAGTCTAATAAAATCTGCACTTAGAGTCAAGGACGTCACACTTTACAGTACTGCACCCAATGATGTTAAAAATTGTATATCATTGACTACACCTAAACCACGTTCAATATACAGTACGTACATGTCCTACAGTCCATAAATCCAACATTTTCACGTCTATTCAGCTTTAAACAATTCACAAACTCATGAAGGCACAAATTCTGCGTCAATTCTAAATCCTCGATGGCACTCTGCAAGAGAATGGCCGACTCCCGTCCTATTTCGGCAACAGTTACAGCATTAGCTCAGAATTGAGAGGGCAGAGGCAACATTTACGCGCCGTGCCTCGGTATTATGGCTAAACCATTCATTAAACAGAACATCAACCAGACTGCATTGCATCACACTGATGTGTTAATAGACTTTATTTTACCTTAACTACTGACTGAGATCTTCAGAGTTTAAGGCCATACTTGATGTAAGAGTGAGTTAAAGACACCTATGATTGCATTTAGTTAGGTAGTTCTTCCGTGAGGGTAAATCCTGTGATCCACACTGTAATGAAAAAAAATATTGAATTTGTGAAAAGAAGTTTTAATTTAATTTAATTTAATTTCATTTATTAAATCAGACCAAGATCCATAAATTGTTAGTAACATTACATAAAAATCAAATCATAAAAGCTCGCTTAGTGCTTGAAAATCTGAGATATTTTTTAAGGATACGTACCTACTAAACGATGCAAGGCAAAATGATTTGGGTTGTGGTAATAATTTCAGTGGAAATGTGTGTCATCCTCATCACAGTTCACAAATTCAAATGTACACTTTCAAAGAGAATTTCGGCAAAATACCAGCAGCCAGGCAATCAGCATTAACACGCCAGCCGACACCAAGAGCAACATTTTGACGTTTCACACATACTTTGTCCTATACATTAGCTACATAGATAATAAACTAAAGTTGGGTTGGTTAGCTTATTATTATTTTTTTTTAGAAATCAATTTATTTACTTATTTCGAAAAGGCCTTGTACTATTCGTTTCGAAGCACTCTTCTCAAATTTGGATAAAGACGGCCGTAGACTAGAATAACTTCTTTCAAACAAAATTAAGTAGTTTATTACTTACCTGTACTATGCCGCGAATGAATGGAAGTTTTCAAATTGAATACTAGGTTCATAACTTGATGATTCAATGCCTGATCCTCTTATAAAACATGATGAGGAATGACTTAATCCGTGGGAACGATACACAGACTTATCCCCAGATTGATTTAATAAGTACTCTTTACCCATATTGAGAGAAGTATTTCAATAATAATTTTGGTTTTTTTTTCGACCACCTCTGTGGCGCAGTGGGTGAAGGTCCGCCTGCGACGCAGAAGGTTGCGGGTTCGATCCCTGCCGCGGGACAAATGTTTGTATGACCTACAGATATTTGTCCCGGGTCTGGGTGTTTCTATGTAGTATGTATGTATTTACAAACAAGAAGTATATAAATAGTATATCAGTCATGTAGTACCCATTACACAAGCTCTGCTTACTTTGGGGCTAGATGATGCTGTGTGAAAAAGTCCAGCGTTATTTATTTATTTATAATGGAATATCTAAATTTCAGGAATCCTACACTGTTGAATTTAATACACAAAACTGTCTATGCACAGGGACACAATTCTAATCCAAATGTCCACTGCATGGCTGACCTAGTTTGTAGGGTAAGTCGGGGTAGTTCGGACTAAAATCGGCAATAGAGCAGCAGTCACAATCAGCATTCAGCATTAGGTCGAAAAGGCAACATTTTGACACCGCACAGTATAATACAGGAGCCATTAATCCTACGGATGGTCACGTAGCGTCACGAATGCTTACACACCCGTCGAACGAGTGAAATATGGGATGGAGCTTACTCGTATCGTGTATTGGAAGCGGAAAATTAAACACATTAGGTAGAAAACTGTATCTTGATACGTATTTCTGATTTTAGAATAAAAAAAAATCACGTCTGTATTACCACGACAGAAGTCTCAGATAACCTGAGATTTCTCGAAGATGTATAAATGGGTAGTCAGGGTATTTTACCATGTTTCGTATATAAGTTTTGGGCATTTAACAAATATGTATTTGGACGTGTCTCTAGGATACCTTCAAAAATTTTTAAATATCATCAAAATTTGAAAAATATCTACAGCGCTTTGGTCCTGAATCTATTTCGTTTTGTTTTTACAGTGCTGTTTTATTAAAACAAAGAGATTAGCAAATTTTGTTTATTTGCAAACGCCTTAATTTTTAATTGAATACCAGTTTCAGGCCATGTTTGCCGTATGTCGAGAGACCAGTGGGCCAAATTGACCACGGAGTGGTGCCCTGATACGTCGCGACGACGACGCGGCAGACCGCGAACAAGATGGAGGGACGAGCTCGCCAAATTCCGTGCCGACTGGACATTATTAGCACAGGAGAGAGAAGAATGGAGGGAGTGGGGGGAGGCCTTTTCCCAGCAGTGGGACATTGAGGGCTGATATAATAATAATAATAACCAGTTTCAAGTCATTGTTTATCAAATACGATAGTCGTTTATGGTACTTGATGAAAATTCTATTAAAATTTTTTTTTCAATATTTAAACGTGAACATCGTGAGACTGTAGACATCTGATACATTACACAAAATGTTTTTTCTTGTTAGTTGGTATGTGGTAATAAGCTATTTCAGACCCGTTTTCACCCAACTGCTTCCCATCGATCATAAAGCCTATGATTATCAAGTTGCAAAGCACCGCTAGCATGCGATTTCCTTGTTACGCGTGCATACTGAACGCACCTTCCTCCGATCCGCACATAATAAATCATCACATTCATTATTGCGGACAAGTATGAAACTAGAAATTCACCGTGTCTATTTCATGAGAAAGTAATTTATTATTCTAGTTACTCGCATAACGTAGAAATGATACTCGAATCGAAGAATTCATTTACCGTGTTTGATTCGATCTATTGGCTGTTTTAGGACCCTATTTAAACTTCAACGGAGATGACTAAAGAGATTTAGTGCCGATGAAGTGACTGGTTGATTGCATTTCCTGAGTAGGTCTATGATTTCAAAGGAACAACGGTGATGGCTCACAAATAATTTATTAGCTGGAGGCCAGTTAATTGTATTTATGTAGACAAAACTTTGTGACAGTCATAATATTTCTCATAGAAGAAACCAGTGTTACCGTCAGCGAAATAATTCCATATTTTTTAATAAAAAAAATACTTTAATTGCATACTGTGTAAAACCTCCGTGTTTTGAAGTCGTAGGAGCTTACCTCCCTAATATACATTTTGGTCTTATTAGGCACGTTGGAAGCTATAATGGCTGGTCGTGTACTGGTCTAGATACAACATCATAAATCAGGAAGAAATTAGAGCACCTAAGTAAAGGAATTCAGGTGTGCTTATGAGGCACTGTTTCTACTAGAGATAAGACACGCTCCTGGTGCCTAGAAACTACAGTTAGTATCAATATTCTACTAAAACAGAGCTGAGTGAAGATTCTACACAGTAAACAGCGATTCAGCGGTCATTTCGTCTGGTTAAAATACTAGCTAATAAAATATAAGTACTTCATTTTATTTCAACCTTTTAATACTTATTTCAAATATAACCACAATAAAAGTCAAGACTTTTATAATCGTAATTTTTTTTTTATTAAAATGTGACGTGATTTGTATACTCGTATTCTATGTATTTGTTGCAGTAGGTTTGACCTTGACCTACAATATTTTTCTAAGACCTAAAGCTCTAAGGCTCAAGCAAAAAGGATGAATAACGCAGGCTGAAGAAAAAGAAATATATTTCTCCTCTCCGGAATACACATGTCGCTCCGACTTTCCGTTTCCGTCGGCCGACAACACTAGTTTATTGTGGCCGGGCGAGACAATTAAATGCCTGATTACTGATTACTTTGTGCAAAATGTATTGAGTATTATTTTACCTGACTGGCCAAAACGAAAAGTACCTTTGTTGTTTTTTTTTGCAGTTCTTTGTCTCTCATAGCGTCATCTCATCCTCATCCGATTTTTTATAAATGTGGCGATCGTCGTCTTTATTCCGGTGACAGGTAGTTACATTTTCATCATCATCATCAAATTTCGTAAACCTAAAATCAACTTTCTATTTGAGATCCTCTGTCAAAATAAATTTCAAATCTCAACCGCAACCGTGTTTTTTCCAACGACTCATCAACGAGCTGGTTAGATCATTAGTTCTGCCATTTTGGTTTATCTTTAAAACTTTCTTCATTTATCCCTAAAGGGTACTTAAAAATTCGCCGGCTTTGCATTCAATGCGCTATTACGTGATCTACATTGCACCAATTAACGAACTGCACCGATTCGATATAGCTCGTACTAGTAACTTAATGAGTTCCGATGTAAGACAAACTGTTCGGCTACTGGGCACAAACTGGCCATACCCCGCCTACAGAGAAAGGTGAACAACACTTACTAGATAGGGCAGTATCTTTTTTACTGAATTTTGCTTATTTTATTTAGAAAATGTTCGTACTTTTGTGCAAAAAAAATATTTATGAAAGGAACTTTAAAACTATTATCATCATCATCGGCAGCTTGAATAATAGCTTCATCAATTTTATATAGTTCTTTTATTATGCGCACTGCAAAAATTTGGAATCAGCTTCCAGCGTCTGTATTTACGACCCTATTGTTTTTAAGAAGAGAGTTAATAGGCACCTTCTGGGTAAGCTCGCTCCATCGTAGACCTCACTCTTGCCTGTGTAAGTCTGAGGTCAAGAGCCGACCCATTCATCATAAAAAAATATATATATGTTGTTGTGCCTATTACTATGTTATACGATTAAA
This sequence comes from Epirrhoe tristata, assembly GCA_951394285.1. NCBI lineage: Eukaryota > Metazoa > Arthropoda > Insecta > Lepidoptera > Geometridae > Epirrhoe > Epirrhoe tristata. The sequence goes on along the minus strand of OX596150.1, from coordinate 6,053,313 downwards.
TGACTTATATTCATTTCATTATAATTGATCTCTCTTTCGTGGTTCAATAATTCATCCAGACCATTCATTCGCAATAAGAAAATCCACAAATTCCATATTCATAACTTCGTTTCTCTTGAAAAATTAAGATGAACAACTCAAAAATTTATTGAAAAAATTCTCTAGAAAAAATTGCAGCCATCTGTTCCAGTCAGTTTTAATCAACGTTTGCAGAAGGGGACAAGTTTTAATTAAGGCAAATATCTCCCACGGGCCCTGTGGACATTCCATTTAGTGTTTAATTGCAGATAATGGAATTCATGTGGGCTAGACTGATGCACCGGCGAACTATGCTGGTAGATAGATATCAAAAGGTCATATCGAAATCAGATTTTAATGTCAGAGGAAGCGGTAGATTTTGGGCCAAACGCGAATATTCTTGAACATTTTTTGAATATTGAACAATATTATCAAAGGAGAGATTATTATTCTAAACACAAACCTTGATTTCGTCCAGCCATAGTTTTTTAAATAACCTGGTAAAAACTCTTTGGCAGTTCCCTGAAAATATGAACAATAATTTTATCATCATAACTTGCCTTCGGAAGAATCAAGTACCTATCTACCTACAACAAAATTAACTTTACAAAGCGAGCCCCACTCTGAGGAATATTTTGTCGCCTTTATTTATTCAGCTCAATAAATCGGATTTAAACAAGTCTTCAAGATTCCTGTTTCGTCGAGATAACCAAAAAGTAAATTTGACAAAAATTATTAATTTTCTCCGGATCGAAACCGGGAAATTGCTGTTCAGAGCCCCTTCTCTTCTCAACCTTCCCCTAATTCACATAAAGCAAAGTGTGGTAACTCAATACTTTCCCTTTTTTAAATTGTTTCTTAACCTTTAGCAATAAGTATAAAAGTTATTTCATCAACAACAAAATAAAGGTATCGTAAGTTTAAACCAACCTTACTTTTAGTTTCTCTTAAATTAATCGATATTTTTAGTTCGTATCTGAAAAAGCATAATCGCTCCATCCTCCAACTCTACTGAATAAAATCAAGTTGAAACGTTCGGGCTATTTTTCACTATTTCACGCTTCTAATTTACTACCTATTTTTACGCCCCACATAACCTAATTCACTCAATATAATAATTATTATTACTTAGTAAAACCTTTTTAGTTTTATTTTTAATATTGAAAATGTTTAAAATCAAAGATGCACCGTTTCTCCACATGACGCTGGCAAAACTACCCTACGCAGTCGTCATTAGGAGCCGGCACGCAAAAGGAAATTATCCGCACTTAACCCGCTGAAGGCGTTAACTGGCACCTCAGAAGAGAGCTCTTGACGATTACTTTATTATACAAAAAGGTACGATTTTTATTTGATGTAAAAGCAGTTTGAAGTTGTACAAAATTATTTGATCTCAAATATTTTACTTGATCGTGTGACCCTTCATTTTACTTCGTTAAAAAACATGTTTTTTTAATGTGAAAGTAACTCTGTCTGTCTGTCTTTCTATTTGTCTGTCTGTCTGTCTGTTTGTTACGCTTTCACGCCCAAACAGCTGAACAGATTAAGCTGAAATTTGGTATGGATAAAGGTTGTATCCCAGGGAAGGACATAGGCTACTTTTTATCCCGAAAAAATTAAAAAATCACGAGGGACCGCGGGTCACACCGCGCAGCTAGTAATCATATATAGTAGGAACACGCATGTTTTAGCATAAATTATAATCATAAAGTTTTTTAATACCGTGATAACGTAATAAACGAACTCCCAACGCTACTTCAGAAACCCTCTGTAATAACATAGAATATGTTTTTTTAATAGCAGAAACCACATTAAGCTCTCTGATAACTCAACCGACAATATTCAAAACCAAAGCCATTCCTAACTAGAATCTAAAGCAGCGTGAACCTTAGCAAATCTTTAATCTTGTCCCTTCAATTCAGGAGCCCGATTGTTTTTCCGAGTGAGTGCATCAAAATAACAATTCGTTAAGGCTCTGGCAACCCTCGGCCACCCTTGTCCGTCAGAGTGGGGTCGAAATCACCGGCCGGAACAATAATGGCAGTCATTGTTGCTTTAAACTTTTTACAATGGTGAAAAGGTGTCGTTATATTGATAGGAATGCGCGATAAAGCTTTGAACCCTTTTTAAATAACATGAAAAGTGGGCCAGAAACGAGCAATTGTTGCTCTCTCTGTTATTTTTTCAGACCCGACAAAACTCGCAAGCGGGAATTTAAGTTTTTGCCAAACGAACCAAGTAGAGTCAAACGTCAAGTTTCTAGTTTGTCCCCTAGAAAATTTTATTACTAAACAATATCACAGTTTATTGCCCTTATATCAGCAGATCTACAATTAATCTCTTAAAAGCCAGCGACGTCGACTTCGTTACAAGTAAACGTAAAAACACCGAATGTTGAATATGGATGTACACGAAAGCAAAGTATTGACAAAACATTACCGTAAAAGCACGCAATAGACTGGAATCGGCAAACCGCACAGCCGACAATCCCATTGACTATGCGGCTTTGTCATTATGTCAATGCTAATATTTGCCAGTCGAGGCTCGCCAATCGATTGTTACCAAATCGTTTGCCACACACGCGATACTTTCATACCTTTGGAATCGCGAAATCAATTTCTCCTTTTAACTTTGTACACAGGAATTGAGACAAGCTGAACAATCTATCTATCGTGATTGAGTTATCGTGGGTCTACTGAAGTTTTTTTTTTTCTAGAAACGTATAAAGTTTATTTATCGTAAGAATTACAGCTGTAATTCCATTACAGTTCAGGTTTATCAGTACGCCTTACAGTATAAATAAAAAAGTTTTACATAAAACTCTGAGCAGTTTCGTATCACGTCCCATCGAGCATCGGAAACGTATCAGGGTATACGACAATATGCTCAAGTGGCTTCATTTCCCAAAGTGATACAACATTTTGTCCCCAATCCACTTTTGTGAAAGGCTGTACCTTAGAATACGTAATTTTTGTCCATTCGTCACACGTAACGTCTCAGTATCGCTGTCACGTACAGTCTCGTAGAAAAGTTTTATTACTGGCCCGTAATTGTTACATAGAAATACAAACTACTTTTATTAAGGCAACAACTTTTGGTCCGCGACTCGAAAATACTCAAAGAATTTTCCCGACGGTAGCTGAAAAATTGTTTCAATTACTTTCGGAATGTTTCTGGAAACGTTTCGGTGGAAATTCATTGAAGCTGTCATTTTACGTTTTCTACATTATTGAACGTTTGACAAGAGACCTGCCAATTGCACTCTTTGTTAGGAAAAGGATTGTAATTTAGTAATTTATCAAATTATTTTATTTGTATGAATTTTTAAGGTTATATAATTTTTTTATAAGCATTACTATTACTGATAAACTTTTTGTAATGTCTTGTCCCGGCGCCAGACCTAACTTTTTCACATGTGTGGCACGAGACTTTGACTACAAACTCTCGTGCACACTGTGTGTTCAAACATTTTTGTTCAAATATTTGTTCAAACATTTGAAGCATGTCTGACGCCGATTGTTTTTTCAAAGCAGCTACTGCGATTAATTAATTTTATGAAAGAGGCTTATTTCGTAAACTAATGCAATCAAAAATTCACACAAAAAAGTGAATAGATATTTTCAGAAATAAAAAGGTCGTCGTTATTCCCTCAAGTTCCCCAATGACAGCTTATTTCATTTAACTCGTAATATTAGGTCCTCAAGAACGCTAGCACACTCTTTCAAATAAGATGGCAAGTAATTTCACGAAAACCCAGTTCTAAAATAAATTATTCATTGGCGACGAAACGCCTCAAGCCCCATATTCATTTCATTTTCTGAATCTGAATTTTACTTTTCTTTCGCCTTTTTTTTCGCCAAACCTTACCTTTAATAAATTTTAAATAAGCTCGTAGATTAAACAAAGTACTTTCGGAACTTTTCTTTTGCACTGAAACGAATTTTAGGTAATTGTGACAAAAGTTATTGCACTGCAATATATTATATTTTCGCGAGGTAACAAGATTTTTTCCTCAAAATCGCCAATTCAGCTACAAGCTCCTGTGAGCACTGCGAACTATGGAAAAGCTTGCTAGAAAACTGAGCTAGGCGAGACATTAGCTAATTCTGTTTCTAAATCAGTTAGCCCATTCTGTTCTAATAAGTATTAAATTCCTTACTTCTTAAAACGTATATGTAAGACGTTGTGGATAATGTATGGTTAAGCAGAGATGATTGTAAAGGTCCTAAGCACATCTGAACCATCGAATCAATATCCAAAGAAAAATACAGCCTATAATTTTTAGAAACTTTGTTTCTAATAACCATGCTGATACCCTGAAAGCTTTCAAAATACGTAACATTTTCACACATAAACGTCCAAAGTTGGTTTAAAATCGTTTCACATAAAACAACTAAAACAAAGTTCTGCAGAGGGCGTTATCAGCGGTCTGTAATAGCTGGCGATTGGTTTACACTTTAAAAGTCCATCCCAGTTAGTCCCGGGACGAGCAAGAAGGTTTGAAAATATAACTTTCATCCTAAACAAACATTATTTTAAAGGAAACATTTAATTTTAGCTGAACTAAACTTTACTCGTACATTCGAAACATTTTTAAAATTTAGGAGAAAATAATGTATTTATAGTCGTTTTTGCCATTACAATAACTTTTTGTTTTTAATTTCACCATCACTTCCATGCAACTTTTGAAGTTTTGTATAATCATACACAAGTCGTTATATTATTATTGTCTTCATCATTCACAGTTTCACAGCTTTTCCGATCCTAAGCGTTTGTCACTTCTAATCGTGTCAGATAATTATTATCACAATGCTATGTCTAGGCAAGCCCTCTTTACGCCATTAGTATACAATCAGCAAAAAATGTGGTCTAATACCCTACGGTTGAGTGTCATTTGAACGGCATGAAACAACAAAGTTGATTTTCCCTGGCAACACTATTATTTTACCAGTTATATAACCTTAGCGATAGTTAGATTTCATAGAAACTTTTGTCAAAACTGGTACACCACTTTTCTTTGCTTGACCGTATCTAATGATCCAAAACTGTTATGTGAGCATTATTTTTTGTTCGTCTCGTGCCCGTCCCGTAGCTGCTAAAACAGATCTTAAAACTATAGTCACCAAGCAAGGATCTCAAAATATTACGAGGGACGATAACGTTGATATACGCAAATAGCTGTTTAGAATAGGTTTTCATGCGCCGCTGGGTATGATCATACCATATGTTATTCGTAATGTCATGTGATAGGTTAGGATTACTTGGGATAGTAGTAATTTCGGTATGTAAACTTGAGCAAGGATTTTATCCCACATCGATAGAGATTTTATCGATATTACAAATGTTTTTTTTTTGCCTCGACATTCGTGTAGTTATTTGTATCTCATTAGGTACTATCATCTAAAATGTGTTTTTTAATAAGTACATACGTATCTGTTATAAAAAAATCTCTAAATATTAAAAAAAAAATCTTCAGATGTGATCTCTCGTACTGATAATTCAGTAGTGAGTCTATTTTAATCATGTTCATGGGTATTAAAGATGTCAATTTAACTAAATACATTAGCACCAGCCGTCAATGTTTTCATCGTAATTACTGAATGTGTTCAAAAAGCATAGTTTTAAAAGCAGCCTTTAATATTTTAGCATATTTAACGCTTATCACATTAACCTGCTAATCCGATTAATTATGCAAACAGTTTCTTTAGCAGAAATTGTAAACAATTCTTAGAGTAAAAATAATTACATTATGGATAAAAATAGAGAACTTGATATAAATAATAATAATAAATAATGCTGGCATCTCACAAAGCATCATCTAGCCCCAAACTAAGCAAAGCTTGTACTATGGGAACCAGATAACTAATATACTACTTATATACTTTTGTTTGTAAATACATACATTTATTTATACATAGAAACACCCAGACCCGAGACAAATATCTGTAGGTCATATAAACATTTCGAATCGAACCCGAAACCTTCTACATCGCAGGCGGACCTTCGCCCACTGCGCCACAGAGGACGTCATTTTTCAAACTTTGCTCAATAAAGTAATTGATTGTACTCTTCTAACATAATTATACTATTTTATTGACTAAAAAAAGTTGAAAGTGAACTTGTAAGTTGTCTGCACTTGAACAAACATATTTATTTACTTTAGTGACGTTTATCATAAGACGAAGAAAATCCACTTTTCTAAGCTCTTGCCAATGTAGTCGAGTACTTACGATTTGTTCAGTTCATACCATAAGAGTGCTAAAGTTTATTGTACTTATCTAAAATCTCATCTACATAGAACCCACTTTGTTGTGCAAAAGAACGCGGGTAGTAAACAGCTACTCCTTACCCCATTTTGTTTTAACCCAATTTAACTTCAGCCATTGAAGGCTCATTTTGTGTTAACGTAGTTATCTCAAATTGCTGACGGAATTTCATTCAGTTTTTTGCGCAAACATGTTTTTTATACCATAGTTTTAAAAACTGACAAAATATTCAACAATTTAAAACTTTAAAGGACAGTAAACAAGGATTGAATCAATCTTATTACGACGATTTAATAGAGAGGTATTGACTCGTTGATATCTGTTAAAAACTATTACACAAAACTATGATGTAACTATGTTCCCTGTTTATTTGTTCAAGCTCTTCTCATTTTCTCAGTATCTCGCCCTATTTACAGTGTTTTGAACTGAAGTCCAGAGAGTAAATTACAGACCTTCGACTAGTCTTTGATTAGAAGTAAAGCTTCGCACTACGATGTTTTGTCTACAAGGTTGTTTGTTAGTTCTAATGAATGAAGTGACAAATTAGTAGTCTATTCCATTTTTTATCTGTTTTATTGTGGCTTTTTCAACATTAATTAGCTGCGAACTGCTTAGCATCGCGAGGCAGCCGAGCGAGGCAAATCCTTGGTCAGTCAGGACGTGTCTGCCGCACGTTCTGCCTTGCGGTAAACGTTGCGAGGCAAATGCCTGAGGCTGCTTGCTCAGTCACTACGCGGCTATGAAATAAATGGTTAAAATAAACGTTATGTATTCACCACCGCAACGTCACATTCAAAATGCACAGCTTAATAAATCCCATGGCCTACAAAATGCTGTTTGTGTATAATTGCATGCATTGTACTATGACACGAACCCCGTCACAGGATCCACGTCACACTGAGTTATAGCTTGCATTTTGGGCTGTTAATTAAACAGCCTCCCAACGTTCAATGCGCCCCTTAATAAAATTACCGACCCAATTTCGATACCGACACAATTTAAATCCTACATTAGGTACAGTTGTATTCAAAATAGAAGTTTCATCGTCAACAGTATCGAGTTGATCAGTTTGATCCAAAGAGCATTTTATCCTAATTGCGGTTTGATCACTCGATATCGCCATGACAAAATGACAGTCATGACAGTAGTGCACACACACACCTGTAAAGACAAAATTTAAAAACAAAATGCAAAGATAAAATATTGAATTACTTATTATAAACATCATTTTTGAATTAATGACGGGACGAGATCGCGTAAAAATTGGTTGTTTTGATCGGTGAATTTGAAATCTTTATGTGATCTCGTCACGTCATAAAAAAAATGATATTATAAACATAATAATAACTGACCAAAATACTTGACAAAAAAGTAACAAATTTTAATAAAAACATGTACGCAAAATAAACTGCTTTACATTTTACTTACTTTACTTTTATTTGCTTTACCTTCTCATGAGATAAAAGTGTTTTTCTTCGCCCATTTTTGGCTTATAAGCAATCAGTTCGACGAATTTTGGCGATGTAACCTTTAAATTATGTCAGTGTACAAGGTTTGCTGTTTTTGTGTGCAAACCAAACTGGCCAATTTTAGCCGCGATAAAATTACCAGATTGGGCGTGCAATAGATTTTAGGACGTAAATTGTTTTTGCCCATTTAAACGATGAACCTATAGCTATTTCAGCTGTTATTCAGAAACTTTTGGTAACGTGACAAGGATCAATGTTAGTACTGTTTATATTATCTTCTATACTTTAACCAAAAATATTTTTTTGAAGATTCTTCAAAATAAGTACTGAAAGAGATAGAAGGAACTGTAGAAGTTCTTTACTCAGCTGGAACTCCCTTTTTTGATGGTTTCAGTTCATAATTAAATACCAAATTCGAGATCTAAGTACCTATACTATTACATATTATAATTCTATATAGCTTAGCGCTATCGTATACTTTTTGAAGAATATTAAATCGTTTGTAGGTCACGCCAAATATAACTAAGTAGATTCACTACCCTTTTACAGCTCCTAAAATGTCACAAGCCTCACCCATTAGGCACAGAAAATACATAAAAAAATATGTATTTTATCGCTTCGCCATTTTTATGGCACCTAATGCATTAAGTGCTAACAACAATCAATCATGGAATTATGAAGGGATCAACGTAACGCTTGCGTGTGTACGGTGCGTGACCTGTAAGTACTTGGCGACATCGCTTGTAGGTAGTCAGAGGCTAGTGTAAGCGAAGCGATAAGCAGAGCGAGATAAATAGTATAACACAGGTTAACAAAAAAGCATTACAAACGAATTTAAGATGTTATTTGAATACGAGTACATTTACGAGAGGTTTAAGAAATGCATTAATGGTCCTTTGAGTTTTTTAAATGTAATCAAAGAAAATAACTAAACTAAGGTCGAGGATGTAGGTATACGGATGATAATAATACGGCTTAACGGCTTAAGTGGAGATGGGCCAGGCGGGACGACAACCGATGGACCAAGGTGGTTACCGAGTGGTGGCCAAGAGATATGCGGCGGCCTTGGGGCAGACCACCTGCCCGATGGTCAGACGACATTGTGGGGGCGGTGGAAGAACAGTGGATCCAGCTGGCACAAGACCGCCAGGACTGGCGTGAAAGAGAAGAGGCCTATACCCAACAGTGGGTGCTACCGGCTGGATAGATAGATAGAAAAAAAATATTCTAGAAACTCAATAAACCAACTGCTTTGAGCAACACTACGCTACACGCTCCCTCTCAACTATGAATTATCCCAAAGCACTCCGCGATTTCACTTGCTACTGTATAAAACTAGACAGATAACATTGTTGTTTGAATAAAGGGTTTATTTTTGTAAGGTCAAATTAGTTTTCCATGTCACACTATTGTCGGTTCCTTGTTACACGCAAATTGTTAGTCGAAAACAACACGATATTCTAAAAATTGTTTGTGGCAGCAAAACTAGCTGAGTTTTATTTGCAGGAATTTAGTTGAAACCTCGTCCAAAACACAAAACTTTTGGTTACTGCTTCAAAGCAGTTCTGACCGTTAATAGCCGTAATTGCTTTTAGCTTGACCGCTGAGATGCTAAAAACAGTAACTTGGCTTTCGCGCGAGTGCCCAAACCGAGTTCAGTAACTAGTATTACGCTCCCGACGGTTTTATGACCTAAAATGTAGGTCCAATTTAAAGTTCTATCCTTAGCCGACGTGACGTTAAAAAACCTAAATCCTTGTGAGGCACTTCAATTTGTAACTGACTGTGGCAGACCAAGTTGTGCAGCGCGGGGCAGTCTCCGCCCTCTAGTTTCATACAAATTGATATTTATGGTAATAGCATGAGTTTTTCAACGAGAACGCAAACTTTGAGGGTAACAGGCTCTGCTGAATACGATCCGAATCCAAATGGGCAAAACGTTGCAGAAAATCGTAAAGCAACAAATTTTTCGAGGTCAATAAAATTTGATATTTCACGAGCTACTAGTTGAAATTGAAACTAATACGCAACTATAACTTTAGTTCTATAGCAGGTTTTCTATCAGTTTATTATCATCATAATAAAAAGGAGTGCAGATATTTTGGAGCCATTTTATTCTCATTATTTATTTTGTGCCAAACAGTCCAGTCGTTTAAGGCCGAATTTAATCTAACTAAAAACTACTTTGAGCTTATAAATATTAGCTTTAATATTTTTCTGGTCCACGTATCAAAAAGGCAACAAACTTTGTGGTTCCACAGAGTAGGTCATTTACACATTGAATTATTTATGGAGCGTAAGTGCAGTGTTAATGTATAAATCGTAAAATTTGATGGACGGACTAAAAAGAAATGCCATAAAACCTCGCTCGTAATGAATGAAGTCATTACGCATTGAAAAATTTATTACACATCTATCGTGAATAGTTTGTTTGTATTGGTGCACTTCCGCGTTGAATAATTACTTTGTTTGAGGTATGGCCGCTCGTAAGGTGTTATTGCATGTTGTAAGCCAATGCAAGTATGGCATTTGAATTCAAATTGTATTCAAATTGTAAACAAAGGGCAGTAGCCTTTTTTATCACTATAGTAAAACCGTTATCGGTTACGGTAAAAGTCACTACAACTACCTTAAATTATAAACCTTTGAATTGAGTGACTGTGTTAAAAAGCTTATCTTTAAAGACTAGGCAAGCTACCACGATCTAAAGATTGATTCATTAGTGAACTCAACAATTTAGGTAACAACCATCCGCTCCAAGTACGTCCAAATGTATCAATCGTACAATTTTGAATAGACGAACCCTGTCCATCCAATAAATTATGCGGCGGGCCGCACAGCCCCAACGCCTGTCGAATCCAACAGGAACCAATTAGTCGCTTGAGGATATTTATTTGCGGTTTTCTCAAACAAGTGAACACCGACACTTAGGTCTGCGTGACTCGATTTCTTATAGTACCTATAGTCAATTGATTACGATAGATGACGCTGTTCGTTGCTTTTAATTGTTAGATTAATGTTGGCAGATTGGTTGGCAGTAAAGAAAGGATTTTTATGGTAGGTTTTTATGGACTGGCATTGACCAATAGTTATAGCCCTTTACATACGAGTTAATTCTAGAGTAAAGTAAGTTCGTATGAGTCAGTGGCCAACTCTGGTGACGGAGTTTTTAGGCCGCCTTAAGGCCTCCGTCATGGCTTAACGATTTAAATAGCCGGGACCGACAATTTAACGTGTCCTCCGAAGCACGGAAGCGCTCAGATGAAAATGCCACTGGCGGTCACCCATCCACTTACAGACCGTTTCGAACGTTGCTTAACTTCGACGATCTATCAAGAACGACTAAGCAAGCACGACCACGAGCGCTTCAAGAGAATTATCTGATAAACACTGAGGAAGGTTTCAACCAATGTTGTAGACTGCGATGTTATTGAGATGGATTTTTTACTGGTGCCTCCATAATAAATTTGCTCTCTTTGTGATATGTGCCTAGGTTGGCAATAAAAACAAATCTGACTTCACCACAAATAAGATGCCTTAAATTATAAAAAAATACTCAAAATATTGGCTAAGCCAACTGTGACTTTTTGCCGAAGCCATTTTGATTTGAAATTGCATTATAATTGCCCCGAATGAATCATTCCAATCACGTTAAAGCGTTTTAATAGCAGGTTTCCATTAAAATATTATGCTGTTGGCGTGTAAGCAACATGATATTATACAACAATTTCCTACTATGGCAAGCTAATAGTTATGTCAAAGGCCGTTATCCTAATTGTTGGCAAGTAGGTCATAATGCATTCTGGTTAATAAGCAAAGTTTGGTGACGAGGGTCGCACTGCAGATCCATGAGCACCAGTTTCATTGTCTATAGAGCTAGATCTATAAATAAAATTAAGTACTCTTATCGCTTTTGAAAAACCAATCCTAAATCGGATTACGAATCTACCTGAATCGATAAGGAAAGTTTGGTGACAAGGGTTGTAATGCAGATCTGCAGATACCTAGGCACCAGTTTCTCGGTCAAGCTCAGATTCTAGATCTGAGCCATTTCTCTATTTTGCATTTGTTAGAAGCGATCCGAAATCGAGTCAGTTATATTCCAATACAACCGAACGCAGTGAGCTCATTATACCAATATACCCACAGATATGTCAATATGCATTTCACACATAATTGACTTTGTGTGAAGAAGCGATACCTTATTTCTTCGAATCCGGATCGAGTTTAATCTACAATACAATAGTAATTATCAGTACAAATGTGTCCAGATTAAAATATTTTAAGTTAAAGCCTATTCACCAGTTTTAAATACCTAATTGTTTCAAAAACTCGATATCAAGCAACGTCATCAATGTTGCCTTTATCTGAGCCTTTATCACTAAGATTAAAGAGGAAAACTTAATTTTGACAGTGAAAAATTTACTAGCAATTCAAAGTATTAAACTTGTGCTTCAGTTAGCAGGTCATCCAACTATTACCTATTGCAGGAGAGGTTAAGTTTCGAGAAGCTTTGCAACATAAATTAATAGCTGGAAATTCAGAATCTAAGGAATTCCAATAAGTTCCTGGAGAGTTTAAACATTACCTCGGCGCAAATACCTACTCAGAAAACGGTTTTATGTACGTACTATTTTTGGCAGTTTTTATGGATACTTTTTAAGGCAATCTTAAGAACCTTTTGATACTTGTTGATTTGACCTTCTAAGTGATTTTCGATACATTTGAAACCACTCCAATTTCATACGAATTTGCCAAAGTAACGTGTGGCTACGTCTGCAATACTAATGCATAGGAAAATCCCAATCTTAAAAATTACTTAAAATGGAAAAAGAGTGTGTCCCGTTTCTTTTAAATATTAACAAAAGTGTACAACTTAAGCGTCCCCTTTGTACTAAATGGTGATCTTTTTGGTCAACTTTTCCACTTCATTTAAGTTGTACGCTGAAATTGTACTTAATGCTAAAAAGTTGGCAACTCGGAAGATTTAACAATGCTTATTTTGAAGGGTCCACTGGCCCCCAGTTTCCGTACGTTGTGAATCGTGCCTTTGTGATTTTAGAACCGCTTTTCTGAGCTATTTCGTCGTTTCTATTGATCAAGTTTAGCAGAGAATTGTCTTTTCTAAATCACTGAAACAGAATTTCAAAGTGCGCCGTCTCCGAATTAAATCTCAATAGATGAATAAAACTCCACAAGATTGCCAAGTTTAATTATGAAGTTAATTAGCTTGGTCTGATGAAAAATTTAAATCTTCACTCAAGTTAATTTCCTCTGGATCTGAAAATCCATTTTCTCTTTCACATTGCTCAGATGAATTTAATCTAGATAGAAGCTCCTTAGAAATTTTAATTGCTACATTTAATTCCCTGAACGAACAATCTAGATGAAAATCTCTATCAAAATAGGAAATTGGTGTTTTAGTCGACACCTCCAACTGGCTCATTAAATTCATTTCATTTTGTACCAGGTTTGCATTTTGAGTCGACAAAGACAAAGAAGATAAAGTAAGTCCAAAATATAGGCCTACTTTTAGCAATTAGGTATGAGAGAGAGTTGGTGCCAAAATATACGATTATAAATTTATGAATCGTTCGACATTCTAACGTCGGGAATTACCCTCCTACATTTACTACGGGCCTACATTTTAACAAATACCTACATGCTCAAGTGGAATTGGGCCGGCCATGTCTGTCACATGTCGGACGACTTGTGGGCAAAGACCACAACTGAATGGGTGCCCAACGCAAGATGTCCACGCGGCAGACCACCACGGAAATGGCGGGACGAGTTAGAGGTGCATCTTCCAGATTGGCCCACTGCAGCCATGGATAGGAAAAACTGGAAAAAAGGGAGGGAGGCCTTTGCCCTGCAGTGGGATAATACAGGCTAAAATAAAAAAAAATAATAATAATACATGCTCTAAGACACACAAATACACTGTAAACTGAATACCGTCTTAGAAAAATTTACAAAAAAAAAAAGAAATTACGTAATTCAAAACAAAACGACGGCAAATTATGAATTAGAAATACCTTGTTAGAGCAACTAAATCATGTTTTTCATAACGGTTCCACTCGTCCGAGAACAAAGTTATTAGTGGGATTAATTCGAAATGCGTCCATATTAATTCAACATAACGACATCTTTATGAGCTGTGACACAAAGTAGGACGTGTATATGGAGAATAAATCTGTCATGGAGTTGGAGAAGGGAAATGTTCTGTTTAGTCGGGGTTTTATCCGGCGAAAATTATAGGCGTTTACTTCCTGCCTGATACATAATTACGTACGTTACATAATTATTATATAACTTCGTTTTTTTAAAACTAAAAAGAAACCTACTTCAATGTTTGACAGGTAAAAATTATAAGTAAGGATGAGTTGAGTTTTGCGGGAAATGTTTGAATACTTACCTCAAGAATAAAATTTATGTAGGACCACTTGGGAGTCGGTTAGTTAGTGTTTTGTAGTTAGATGAATAATAGATCGTTTTGACAACTTATCAACTATGAGGGAATAATTATGAGGCAGCCAAATATTAACCTTATGACCAAAAATATCTATCTTGTTTATAAATACAGACTTTTTTTGAGGTATGAATATAAGGTCATGAAGTTGAAGTCTTCATGACCTCAAAAACAAAATTGAAACTATGGAATAGACTGACAATTTTATTCCTAAGTATATTAGATAACCGTTTTAATGAAAGCCGGATAATCTTCCGTCTATTCTTATTGAATCACGTCTCTGCAGAGTTACGCCCGGTCACAAATCGTAATTTACCGTCATGTGTCGGATAGCCAGACTTCTATTTGGTTTGTAATCACTGTAAAGTTCTGATTTAATTGAAAGAGCTCATCAGTTGGTATTTTTAGAATTCGGCGTCATACTTTCATGAAATTATATAGACCTATAGAGATTCCTTTCACTCTTCATTTTGTCATGGAGTGCAAGAAGTCAATACTAAAATTAATCATTAAAAAGTCAAGTTCTAAGAAATACATTTCTGTATAATAATAATATAGTTGTTATGTCGGAAGTGTGCCCAAAGCACTGGCAGCATTACCACGCTGGATGGCAATGCTGATCCTTTGAGCCAAAAATGTGCCAGCTCTCAGATCCGACGACGCGTCCGACTGACAATGACCTGGATCAGTTGAGCTATCTATAGATCGTTTCTAACGATCCATAGATAGCTTGACTAATCCTGTTGTATTTTGTAAATATATGTAAATATGTAGTAGCTTAGTTTCTGTAAATACAGACTTACTATTGTTATGAATAATTATACACATGAGTATAGTTCGAATTATGTTTATTTGTAGATACTCATTATATTATTTATCATTTGAAATACAATGATAAACCAATACTTAGCAAAATTATTACAAGCAAAACTTCCCGGCTAGTTAAAACCGTTAATTATATTAAAACACACACCGAGTTGTTCTTACGAGTACGAGGGAAACCTCAAATTGGATCCAGCGAACAGACTTTGGTACTAGTTTGTCAACTTCAATATTTAACTTGCTCCCTGTAGTTTCCAAGCTTCGTCTGTCAAGAACACAACGGTACTTGCCGATGCTTGCAATCTATTTCTAAGTGTTTCCTTGGGATGTGTTCTTTTTGCCGCTTCTGCTAGCTGCTCGTTTGTGATTCAGCAATCATGCTTTTTGTATTAGATACAAATATAAGCTGTGTATTGCTTTCGAAGTTTGAAAGAACACGTTCTTAAGCAGTTCAAATTCCACGTTTTATCGAGTTTAAAACTGTACTCTCCCAATATAAATGCCCAACACACAAAGCTTCTGTAAAAGCTAAATATTCTATTGCTATAATATATTTATTGCTATATTTTTAGGGCCATGGAGCGCGCCATGCTCGGCATCAAACTTATAGACCGAGTTCCAAATGTCGAAATCCGAAAACAGACCAAAGTCATCCTGGACTTTGGTCTGTTTTCGGGAATAGGATAATGGACCTAAAATGGAGCTGGGCGGGACACATAGCGAGGCGTGGTGATGACAGGTGGAGTAGAGTATTGACTGAATGGTGGCCCAGATCTGGGTATAGGAACGTAGGACGTCCGGCGGCCAGATGGGCAGACGATATTGTACACGTCGCGGGCCGTCAATGGGTCAGATTAGCGCAGGATCGTGGTGGATGGCACAAGTTTAGGGAGGCCTATACCTAGCAGTGGGTGAAGTCATGCTGTGGATGATGATGATGATGATGATGATGATGATGATGATATTTTTTGTAGATGAGTGTCTCAAAGATTTGCTATAATAAGGAGGCTAGTCCTCAATAATAGTTAAAATTGTTAATATCAGATTTTTAAATTTCAATAAAAAGTGAAGAAACTTAACTAGCAATATCATAAAGCTTTAAAATGCCGTGGGGAGAGCACACTGCATCGCAATGAGCACACTTCGAACCTATAAACCAGTAGTCATATCAATTCTGTCTCAACCGGCGATATTCAACAGCATCCCTGGATTCCAATAATTTAATGGCGAGACCGAGGTATTTCGTATTTTTGCGTGAATTCTGAAAATGGAAGCGTAGAATTGGTGATTCGGAGCGACGGTCCCTTGCGACGGTGCCCTTTCGAGGAACAAGCCCGAAAAACTTTTGGGTGCACACCTTTTCGTTCACTGTATACCATTCATTTCGAAATCTAGAAAATAAAGCATTTAGAATACATAAAATCTCAAAGAATGTTTTCCATCCATTGAGGTTATAGTCGTAATCCTGGTTTTCGGAAGTAACCAAACGTTCCAGTTTTTCTTGTCGTATCACAAGTTTTTTCAAACTGAAGCAAAATACAATAGGTTATAGAATTCCTTTCGGTGATTCGGTGCAGTACTCGTATTCACGCGTAAAGTACAGATACAATTTTGAAGCTTTATTTCATGTCGCGGACTCTTAGTCATGAAGCTTTTATACAAAAAGAAAAAAAATGACTGTAATGTCGTTCTTTGAATGAGACCCAGCCTGCAAATCTAATGAGATCCCATGGGTGTGTAGCCTTCCATTTTCACGGATATCGTTCGTACGCTTATTTAAATCGCAATCGCAAATATTTCAATCAGTCAAGTGATTTCTGAATATTGTTATGATTGCAATCAGACACATGGCGCGACGTATAGCCCGACCGTTTATTTTATATTTTTATCTCTGACCTGCCTTTTGAAAGTAAGTGATTTTCGTAAAATAGTAACGTATTTTTGAGCATTTACTATAAAGATCATCTAGCTGTGCATAAGTTAGGATGGCTTACAAGAAAGATTGATGGATCGCTTTTTGTTACTAAAATGCCATTTATACGATACAATTCTGGTCTCTTGCCACAAAATATTAGCTCTTTGTCCGTTGAGTTTGAGAAAAGCAAGAGGCATAAATGGTAAGCCAGAATGGTATCGTGTAAATGGCATTTAATTCACGATAAAACGGCAGAACGTGGTTTATATTTGGTAATTATTATTATGGAAAAATTATGTATTCCCGAGAGATTGCGGCGAGTAGCCCGCGTAAGTAGGTATCTACTTGATTCCAGACGCTAGGATAGGTACTCGATCGTGAAATACAGGCATACCTACCTAGTTCCTAGAAACCAATTCTATACTTACTACTAAATTTGGCAGTTTTATGATCTGTCTAGCCTGAGTTGACGCTCAATGGGTTTGATTTTATGAGTTTTATCAAAGTACCTATGCCCAGAGCCATTTTTACCGAGACTATAGTTTGATTTACCGAATGAAAAGTACGTTTCGTTTCACAAATGCATTAACCCGATAAAGCCATCAAAGTGGAGACTGTGACTCACAATAGCGAACCAAGAACTCAACTTAAGATGAGATGTGGGGTTAAACTTTAGTTTCTAAGCCGCAAACTGTCTAGTTGCCAGCGTGGTCACGTGCATTGCATGCATGTTTCAGTGTCTAGTCTCTATTTTATTCAATTCCAATCTCTTCGTATACGAGAGCTAGAACTTATGATACTTGTTTCTAGGGAAATGGATTCAATTATAATGATATCAGCTTGATAAGTTTCTTACAGTCACATAAAAAGTTTAAGACAGACATAGTTACTTCCATAATTTGTCATATTAAAGTATGGATGGAGATTTAGGTAAGTAATCTTGAATGATTAGCTATCCAAAGAAAGTTAACCTACAAACTCAAGACTAAAAAAGTACTATGAAGCCATTTCCCTGGAGGCTTCGTTTCCGAAGGAAGTGCTCGACCTCCGCCGGGTTTTTAATCATAAATGAAAATTGCGGAGCATTTTGTGCACTGGTTTCGATCCGAATCCGAGAAAATTTAGTTACAGTTAAGAACGAAGAAAACGGTCTCTTGTCTCTCTGTCTCTTTTTTATGTCCCATAACTGAGACATCAATGGTAACTGAATCTAACGATTCAATTAAATGTTCTTGTGTCTGAAAAATAAGGGCTTAAAGAAGCGACCAAGAATCAAAGAATTATAATCTTTTAAATTCCATAATATGAAAACAGTAGATTAGTTTAAGTGAGGGCAATGAATATACATAGGTCGGTATATTATAGAACGCCATCGGATGAAATCACATTTTCAACATCATCATCATCATCTTCCTGCCCTTATCCCACTTTTATAAGGGGTCGGCACAACAGGTTTTTCTCTTCCACTCCGCTCTATCAGCCGTCGTCTCAACACTCACTCCTTCCTTACCCTTAACATCCTTTACACAGTCCATCCATCTTTTTTTCTTTATAATTTTCCATAGATTTTGGCAGGTAGATTTTTTGACTATTTTGCTTCTCGGATTGATATCGGAGACACTGCGTAAGCACCCCAAAGCTTGAATTTATTTAACGGCTCTTAACCGAACGGATTGAGATAACTGTAATAAGATCGCTTAAAAGAGAAGAAATCTCCTTATTCACAATTCCTATAATAGCTGCTCTATATCTCGTTTAAGCACTTTTATGAAAGAAACTAGCACAAGTAGAAATGAGTAGGTACTTATAAGAATCATGGTAATATGATTAAACTTTGTGCTTTTCACGTCCTTTTTTACCTTGTTAGGTAATACCCGCCGGTTTATACACAAAAGTATTTGCAGGGGCCTTATTGTGTAACTCAACTGGCAATGGACATGGGCTTCATTTTGACATTTGAAACCTAGCCTGGACTTCAATTGTCATTTTCGTATTGCTTGATTGGTTGAGCTCTATTCGGATGACAACTGGGAATGGATTTCATGTTAGACAATAAGGCTGCTGGTTTATCTTCAAAATAATAAATAATGCTGGACTTTTCCACACAGCATCATCTAGCCCCAAAGTAAGCAGAGCTTGTGTTATGGGTAAGTACTAGATGACTGATATACTACTTAAATACTTTTTGTTTGTAAATATATACATATTTTACATAGAAACACCCAGACCCGAGACAAATATTTGCAGATCATACAAACATTGGTCCCGCCGCGGGGATCGAACCCGCAACCTTTTGCATCGCAGACAGGCCTTCGCCCACTGCGCCACAGAGTCGTCAAAAAAAAAATAGACTGATGAATATAAATACTCAATCAAATCGAAAATAAACTTGAAGATAGGTAGATACCATAAACAAAGACGCGTAAATAGTCATAAAGCCTATCCTAGTTGACGTTCTATCCATACTTTATCTTTAACTACCCAATTCCGTCAGCAGAAAAAGCGCTTTCTTGCCATTTAGCGGCGTTTTCGTCCTTTTTTACCTCGAAACCTTGGCTATAACACCTCTCGGGGGTGCGGTAATATTTGCATTTAAAGCGAACGACTGATATTCTGACCTTATCAGAGGGAGATTGTGTTTGAGGGACGAATTCAGATGACGCAAGTGCCGGGAATCACTTGGAATCGGTAGCTCGGGACTTCGTTTTTACGGCTTATGTGCTGAGAAATCTGAACATTTAGAATCTTAAAGCGAACTTTGGAAGTTTCACTTTGCTTAAATTTTGTACGTTTCACCCGGTTTCATTGTAAAACGTTCAGACAAGAAGAACTTTCAGCAAAACCGGCGATCTCGGTGCCGTGACGGTGAAAATTAATAAGTGATCTACTGAAAAAAACATTTGATCTTTAAATGAACCAAAAAAAAGTACGTGAGTGTCGTGAAACACTCGGTTGGAACAAAGCAAAGAGTACTTTTCTATACTGGGAATTTCAAATTCAAATTCAAATCAAGCGCTCTTCCGTACTACTAAAACTAATTTGAACAACAAAAAGCTAAAAAGCGGGAAACCTATTATCACAAAATTAATTAGTCAACTTGCTTGTAGGATCTAATTCTTATTTAGTATTTGCTGGCTAACGCGTTTCCACATAGTGCGATCATAACAGCTGGTTCACTCGGTGCACGTAACATTGTATTGTAATCATAATCATCTTCAGTCTGCATGATCCCACTTTACAAACTCAACTTAACAGTTTGTAATACAAGAATGTTTGAAAATCCATATATACTTCTATAATATCTTCTAATATATAAAATTCCCGTGTCACAATTTTCGTTGCCATACTCCTCCGAAACGGCTTGACCGATTTTGATGAAATTTTTTGTGCTTATCCGGTATCTATAAGAATCGGCCAACATCTATTTTTCATCCCCCTAAACGTTAGGGGTAGTCTACCCCTAAATTTTTTTTTTAATTTTTAGACAAAATTTTTAATTTCTATTTTTTTATGATACAACATACAAAAATACACACAATCCTCAATTTTCACCCTTCTACGATCAACCCTTATTTTTTAATAGCGATATAATGGAAAAACAACGTTTGCCGCGGGTCAGCTAGTACATATATAAAATAAGAAAAATATTATAATCTACATGCCTCTACATGCCCCTACATGCATTCTCTTTACATGCCCAAACAACTATACTCTTACCAGCAGAGCTTTTTTAGTATTTCTTTACTTAGTGGTAAGTACCGAAATGTTTCAGTAGTCGAACCCTGACTTATTAACCCCTCGGTCTGTAGGGAGATTTCAAAAAAACAAGATGGCGAAAAGAAAAAATGGCCGTTTTTTCTTGCACTTAAGAAAATGATGTATTTGGAGTAAAATAATAAATGCATGATTTTTTGGATTCTACCTCAATAATGACACTGAATTTGTATTGAGCATATTTTTCTTTAGTATTCGTCGCTTCTCCCTTTCTACGATACTACCATGCAGTGACCTATCTGCTACGGTGTTGCTGTTATCTAAAGCTTCGTCCTACCTTCGTAGCTCGTTTTGTTCAAAGCCCCGCTCCAAAAGTTTGTTTTTCACTGTATTCTTATTTCTGTAATTTAATTTGCAAGCCTCCTCTGATGGCCTTTTTGTCGAAGCTGAAAGCCGGGTGTTTATCGAATGCCAAGTTATAAGTACGTGGGGTTTTATCTAAAGACTTTATCTGGGTCTACTTTGTATTTTAAAGGTTTTACAAATTCAGGGCTGTGCGAACCCGTATTTACTAATCAAATAAAAGTAATTACACTGCCAAACTGTGGAACTCATTGCCGGGTACCGTATTTCCCGAAAAGTACAATATAGGGGTCTTTAAATCAAGAGTAAATAGGTTCCTTCTAGGAAAGCATGCTCCATCTTAGACCTCACTACTGCTTAACATCAGGCAGAGGGAGGTCAAATGCTGACTTATTTAATTAAAAAAAAAAAAAAAAATATTTAAAAGCTGACGTGTTTATGTACAGTTTGTGGCAAATTATTAAATGTAAGACTTAAGATAACTTTACTGGTTGGTGATAAATCTGAAAAATCTGTTGATGATAGGCTGGGACTTGCAACCTTCGGGTTGAAAATCGAGAGTACACCCCTCTAGGTCAACGGGGTTCGAGCCAAATTATAGTGTTTCAAGATTTTGCACATATAACATAATCCCGCACATTATTTTTAAGCAGCGCTTTTAAGCAAATAGTTAATATTAAAAATAATTCCTTACTTGATCTCCTCCAAAACTAGCCATTGGATCCCCTAATTTTTCAGTGTTTTCTCACTCGTAAGTGAGACCCTTATTTGGCAAACCGGCTTGAAATTGAATTGAGCACTCTCAAAAATGTGCTGAAGTTCAATTTCCTATTCTAACTAGTGAGCGGTAGCCTAGTCAAAATGGGTCACAGAGTACTTACCGGCTATTCCATTATTCAGAGGGATTTACTGTTCTTACTCCGTGAAAATTGCTTGTACTTCACGTCCATTTTTTGAAAGCATCACTCACAAACTCTTATTGCAATCGGCTTATTCTAATGTCTACGAATGTTTTGGATTGTTGTCAGTATAAAGGGAATCAAAACAATGCATATGTGAAGGAGTTTTTAGGCCACTGAGGGCCAATAGCCATAAGTGTTACCGTCTGCCACCGCGTGGGAGCAGTTTGTCTGGGCAGACGGTAATCATTCACCTGAACACTGCCGACTATTTAATCGCAATTTTGTTTACTTATCACCTTTGTTGATGTTGATATTTGATCTTCCTTTTGGTGAGTTTTTTGATTAAAATATAAAATGAAAGTCATTAACAATGGGCAATTTTAACAATGAGACGCAACAAATCCTAAAAATCCACAAAAACCAAAATGTGACAAAAATTCAGCAAATTTCCTTCCAAAACAAAACAAACATTCAAATTAACCACGAGACAGGATGCTCGTTATATGGAGAGCCAAAAACAAAAACATGGAAACAGGTGAGAGAAATACGGGGTATGATAATCATATTTCAGTTTCAGTCCACTTGTTGCGATTCAAATGTTCCCATGCAATTTGTCCTAGTTCTTTTTTGTTGGTATTTTTGTTCAACAAAGGAAGTGAAGAGTACTTTTCTGACTTGTTTAAGTTTTACTCAGTTTCGTTCGTTTTCGTTCTACCTGAGCCTTAATTATTAAGTTAGGTTGCGGCCGAATTTTGTCCAAATGTTTTGCTAAGTTTAACTTTATTTAGTAGAAACTTGTATTAATAATAATTAGAAGAAAAAATATCTAGCTACTTAATGCGAGGGCTTTTTTTAATTTTTTGCTTCTACCTAGCCATTTGGGACATTTATCAAGTCTCTCAGCTTCAGTATTATGTTGCATTATCGTTCTTGTACCTTGAAAGCTTAAGCAAAGCTTTGGTTTTCTAAGAAGTATTACGCGGTTACATGGCGGCCGTGTTACACCATTTTAGACCTTATTACAAAGAACTTCCTGACATTAGTCGTTTTTGTGTAACTGTAGCCTCCGTTTCTTAGAGCTTAGGAGTAGAAAAAGTTGTCACACAATAA
Source organism: Epirrhoe tristata (assembly GCA_951394285.1). Classification (NCBI taxonomy): domain Eukaryota; kingdom Metazoa; phylum Arthropoda; class Insecta; order Lepidoptera; family Geometridae; genus Epirrhoe; species Epirrhoe tristata. Next base: position 6,030,265 of record OX596150.1, on the reverse strand, counting down.
ATTCAAGTTGGATTACTCCCCTTCCGCGCATTTTGCGAACAACCTAATTCCAGTTATCCTTCGTGACACTCAAAACAAACGAAAGTCTGATAAATACCGCTATTAATCTTCGCCCGACTCACGGCCTGCTGTTGCGTGAGAAGGACGGATATACATTGTAATAATCTAGATTTAGGTCAAGTGTTGCCCCTTACCATCCGGCCGAATGATCTAGAGTGCATACCTACGTTACAATTGAATTCAGAAGTCAAGTCGTATTCCAACAAAATTAATATCTTTCAATATTTTTGCTCAATAATATAAGTAAGTATATTTTAGTTTATTGATATTGCGATGGTTTTGAATCAGGGTAAAAGTAATTCCACGTCATATTAACACGTCTTAACAAACTACCTTTATTGAAAAACTCTTTTCATAGAGTTTTATTTTAGAAGATACGTTAGCACAAGTTTCCTAGCTGGTCTTCAAAATTGAAGAGATGATTCCGGACATGTTCCAGCTTAGTCAACTACAAGGTGATATTCCATCGGTATTGCAGTGCATCAAACGAGCTTTTGACGAGTTGTGAATCGTATGGAAACTGGTGCTCTGGTTATCGTGCAACTCTCACGCAAATAATAAATATATAATGCTGGACATTTTCACACAGCATCATCTAGCCCCAAACTAAGCAAAGCTTGCACTATGGGAACCAGATAACTGATATAATACTTATATACTTTTTTGTTTGTAAATACATACATATTTTACATAGAAACACCCAGACCCGAGACAAATATATGTAGGTCATACAAACATTTGTCCCGCGGCGGGGATCGAACCTGCAACCTTCTGCGTCGCAGGCAGACCTTCGCCCACTGCGCCACAGAGGTCGTCAATCTAATCTGCATACATTTGCAATCGGAATCGTACTGTCTATGTACACGCAACGGTTTTTGAACCAGAAAAGCAAAACAAAATTGTTATAAATTGCGGATACACGGAACTCGGTTGTGCCTAGTCACATCCGTATAAAAAAATACATAAATGCATTCTCTGGGTTAGATAAATAAATAAATAAAGTACGCGATTACGTTCTCAAATGAGGAGTACACGCACGATTTGTTTTTTTTTTTAATTTGGCGATTGCTCATTTGATAAATTGTCTGTGATAATACCTACTTGGTATTCATAATTATCATTATAAACAACCAAAACGCAGTCTTGGTAATCCAAAAATAACTCACAAATATTTGAAAATCTAACACAATCGAACACACCTTGTAATAGAATTCTGTGTACACTGTACACGTATGTACAGTATGAAGCATGAATGGAACGGATTTTGTTTAGTCATTTTGCATAGCGCCTACCAATGTTTTAGGCGAAAATATAGGTGTGCGTTCACTCTGTCTTCCACTGTAAGACGATACAAGTTGAAACTGGCGTCACGGAAGACCAGCGTTATAGTAGCTTCTGCTGCTATAACATTTGAGTGATGACCAATTTTGATGTCACTTTAAGTTAAGAGTGTACTTAGATTTAGTATGTATAACTCAACTTAAATAGCATACAATGTACCTGCATTCTGTGTAATTTTTCTGTGGCACAAAATAAAAGTAGGTATTCTATTCTAAACTTAGTTTCGAAACGATACATAGGTATAAACATTCATAAAATAAAATTAGGCCTCTTTCTCGAAGGGGTCGGCGGATACCACGATATCCACTTGCTACGATTTCTAAACAATTGCGCTATTATATAAAATTTGCTTGTAGTGTTTAGTCGTAATTAATCATCGCTCGTATATTTTTCGAATTTAGTCATTTGCACTTGCCTCTGACAACCTCCTCAGATTTCGCAAAATGTGAGAATAACTAGATTATTTTAGAGAATGCTTTAATGCAAGGTCAAGTCCTGTCAATTACATACACAGTAAATATCAACTTGTAAACAGGACATTACAGTATTTTTGTTACATTTTTTAAGGGTAAACACTGAACCCTTCTCGATTATCAATATCTTTAATCTCGCATACCGTGTGTTGCAAGCTTTATAGGTTCACGCGTTCACATATTCAAAGAGGGACCGGTATAGGATATCGAAGTAGGATAATACAAAGCTAGCGCTATTTGAATATATGTTTTTGTATTGATACATACAAGATGAATACAGTGAAGGAATAGGTAGTTTAAACATCCCCACTGTTCCTACCTAGAAGTAGAGGTAGGTAGGGGAGAGCGGGGCTGAAAGTGCCGATTTTGATAAATCACTTAAAAAAACTATTGAAATGAAATCGTGCATTCTCAATTTCTTTAACACTTATGTTAAATTTATTGTAGTTTTTGAATTTAAATTAATAATTGGCTAATTTGCAATAGTTTTTTTGTGACATTGAAATTAGTGCAACGAGACCTTGAGGCACAATTGACCCCGTCGTGGGGCGGGTTGTGCCAATGCTGAGGTTGGTTGTGCCGTTCTAAAAGTGGATATTTTATATAAAAAATAATGGTGTTTAAATAAAAAATAAGACAAAAATTGTTTTATTTAAGCTATTTATTTATATAAAAAAAAATACTCCGTACATTCACAATGTTTTTTCTAATTAAACTCTTACTAAACTAACTGACATAGATAACAACAAAAACAATCAACATTTTTCTTCTTTCTTAACTAAAAAACTCAACATAACTTATAATTTTCACTATCAGAGAGATCCATTTTCATTTTTAAGTGTTATAATAATTAATTATACATTTTATTATTATGTATATTTATTATATTATACATTTGTTGATTTTCTTAATGCGCTGCATGTCTTTTTTGCTTCCCAGCTACAGTTTTCAATTTATGGCATCAGCAGCTCTTTGTAGAAGCTCCTTCGAAGTAATCCCTCTCTTGGTCTTTCGTTTGTCTGTCCTCATCCTATAATAATAATAATGAAAAATAACGGTGGACTTTTCACACAGGATCATCTAGCCCCAAAGCAAGCAGAACTTGTGTTATGTGTACTAGAATGACTGATAAACTAATTATATACTTTTTGTTTGTAAATACATACATATTATATATAGAATACTATAAGACAAAAACGTAGACTATAACAATGGATCGCTTGGGGTCGGTTGTGCCGCGGCACAACTAGCCCCCAATAAGAGGCACTTTCAGCCCCGTTACTAGTACACGCACTTTCTGTCAAATTTAAAATGTTTTGCTTATCAGAACCTACAAAACAAACCGAAAAGCGATGTATGGATAAATAACCACTGACCTAGTGAAACACTGGTATAAGTAGCTTCAAAAAGCAAGGCGATTGACCAAAAAGTTTAAAACACAAAATATTTACTAACGTGTAGTCAGAGCATCACACTGCATGCCACCACTCGATACGCGTCGCAGCCGCTACTAAAGTGGCTGCCGGCGATGCACGCGCGTTAGAGGTTCTGAGATGCAAAATAGAAATGGAGCTATCTCTTTTCGTCTTCGAGTTATGTTCGCCGGCACTACTTACCCCCGGCACTTCCAACCCCGCTCTCCCCTACTTTTAATCATTCAACATTAAGAGGGATGTGTCATTACATTACATAACATAATTTTACTGTGACATAAATTCTATAAAAGTGAACAGTGTGTTAGCCAAATGCAGGCGATTTTTAATATAAAAGTAACGAACATTGTTTCATCTTATAAAACTTTAAGCTTAGATTCAGATTAATAAAATAAATTAATAAAACTGATGACGTATTGTAGCTACAGTATAATTTTACAATAAAGTTTTATGTGAGATTTCAACATAAAAAAATTACGACCTCTTATTACCATAGAAAGGAGAGCTATTACATTAGAAAGTTATATTTTATACCTTCGTATTGTTTCTGCTTTGAATAAGAGTTATACATATCGATTTTTATGAGGTATTTTATCGAATACACTCAATGTTCGTTTTTACGAGCTATAATAGTGAATATCGTGCTGTGAGATGTTTTATTATGGCTCCAATTATGGCAGTGTGTGGCTACTGTTTTCTGAATGCATGTTTGTTTGTGTATCCACAATGTAACTTAATATAGGTTCCTATCATGTTTTGAGCCGTGCTGGTCGAATGGGGTTGTGCCTCGACTTTCAATCCGAAGGTCGTGGGTTCGAATCCCGGCCGTGTAGCAATGGATTTTTCGTTTCGTATTTATATGCGCTCTTAACGGTGAAGGAAAACATCGTGAAAAAACCCACAGCTTAGTCAGTCCCACATGTATTGACGTTGTCTTTCCTATGGGCCAGGCTGATTAAGCTAAGAGGATGGTTTAGGTGCTGGGCAAATCTATTCCATCGCAAACAATGTCCCAGGCACTGCAGCGTCCCGTAGGTATAGGTTGCCTCCTGACGCTGTATAAATAATCTATTGAAGATGTAAAGGTCTAAGTTGAAAATGACTACAGTTCTTTTGATTTTATATTAATCAAACTAACTACAGTGACCCTAAGGTTATGTATATTCAAAAACAAATTAAAAATGTTAATTCCTTATCGCAAAACCAATGTGTTTTTGTTATATTCGTTATTCTTGGACTGTTCAATTAATTATAAACCGACTTCAGCTTTAAATAAACTTTTAGTAAACACTCAAATTATAAACAAGTGATACTTATTAGCAATAAATAAAATTATTAATTATCCCTTAACAACACAATAGTTTTCAAACTAGGTTAATAGAACCAAAAATGGGTAAGAAAAACAAATACTGTTCTTGAAAATCACAGTAAAATAACTCTCTGTTGAAAATAACTGTGTGGGTTTGCTACGAATCAGTTTTAATCAAATGAAGAGAGAATAGTGGGAAGTGTTTCTGCCAAAAGTAAGGGTAATTCTACAGAGACGTAACATGAAACAGTCTATTACATACTTATACATAGTTGGCATGAAAAATTTCAGAATGTATGTAATCAGGTTGATAATGAAAAATACTAAGGAAAATTATTTGATTACTTTCCGTTATTACTAACAATTATTGTATCCAGTTTAAGGTTATTAATTTCACAAAATAAGCATTAAATTGTAAACTATTTCTTAGTTCTACAGTAAATACTGATCGTGTTGGTCATTAATTTGTATTTAAAAAATAATATAACGCATAAATCACAAAGCTTCAATAGGTAAGCCCGCAATTTCGGATTAAATAATTATGGTTAAATTATGATTGATTTACGGTCAGCTATTATAATCCACGAAACCAACACTAAATTCAAATGCTCTCGAATTTGTGCAGTTCATATCTATTACTAAAACTTTAATAGATTTTTAAGGATCGAGGATCTCTGCGACGCAGTGGACAGAGTTTCGTCTAAGACGCATAAAGTGACGGGTTCGATACCTGCTGCAGAACAAATGTTTGGCGCTGTATAGAGCTGTCAAAATCATGGCATCATGCTACAATCGAGAAAATATGTGCCTGTCCTGTAACGGTTGGGTGGATTTGGAGTAAACTTGAAATAGACAAAATTCGATTACCTAATGCTTCTTAATGGTAAGAAATAATCTCCTTATCGTTACAATAAAACTGAAATTCGTTGATCATTGCCTGAGTGACAATCTATTACACTCCTAGGTATTAATTACCTAAACAATCCATACAAATAGTCCAGTGATGTTCGGTCAAAATTTGATTCCGCGGGCTTTGAAACAAAAACCAAGGTACCTCTCACTAAGCTCACAAGGCTAATACTAGTGTACACGATCCCTAGCTTAGCTCTTGCCTACCTCGTGGGTTGCCAATGTAAACTAAGCTCAACTTTATTATAATTTGAGTTCAGTTGCAAAACAAATCTCGTATTCTGTCCAAACTGTGATTAGAAACTAAAAGGCTGCCAAATTGGGAACATTTATACACTCAAATATTATCTGGATGTTGTTTTAAGTGACGCTGAGATCAAATCACAATAGTTTTTGTTTATTAGTTTGTGGACTCGTAAACAAAATTTAACCTAAGAAAAAAAACCCTCAGCAACAAGTAAAAATATTGTCATTTTCTTCTTCTTCTTCTTATCGTGTCACCTTTTGTCGAACCAGTGTGGTGAAAGAAAGGATTTTATGTGTACATCAAAGAGGTTCCTTTCGTGCACTTGACACATGTTTTCAAACTTTGTAGGTTCTACGACATGCCGGTTTCCTCACGATGTTTTTCTTCACCGTTTGAGAGTACTGGCATAGTGCACATTGTTGGAAACATTAAGTTGAATGATGTGTACTCATTACTTTCTATTTGTTTTTATCTGTAGCTTTATTTAGTTCATTCATTATTGTCATTCATTCATTCTCTCGAAAAATATAACTTCTTCTGTGCACACGCCAATTTTTATTTTATTTATAAAAAATAGTTTAATTAGCTCCCAACCATCAGAAGTAGTCACAAACTTCTTCACACATAACATTTTCTGCAGAAAAACTCATTGGGACACGAACGGGATTGAACCCACGACCTTACGATCGGAAGGCGGGGCCACTACCACTAGACCACCAGTGCTCAATATTGTCATATAAAATAGTAGGTTAACAAAATACTATAACGTCCAATTTGTAAGATACCATAAAATCCAGCCAATACCAACACAGAAGTAAAATATACTCGTAATTTATGAGTAAGTATATTATATATTTATATTTGTTATAAATCTAAAATAACCCCATGAATGACGTCGCTAAAATAAATTAAGCTAAAGCTATATTTCCCTTTCGTGGTAGATTGCTTAATTGCAAATTTTGTACATTTCATTAGATTTTCTAGATGAGCTCTGTACCGTTTATTGTAAAGCGAATATCGAAAATTAATATTAAATTACTAGGGTGAATAAATACACTCTACGTACCGGCGACCGCATTATCTAACAAATTTTGAAAATTGTCCCTGTGATTTTGTGAGCGTTTAAAAACTTGATGATCTTTATTTGACTTATCCAGTACAGACAATAACGAATGGTGATAGTGACGGTCCGTCTCCATTCAATACGGCTCACATGCAAATTTGTGTTGATTGTCGTATCGGCAAATAATCGACCTGGGGCCAGCCATCCCCTGCAATCTAAACCCCTCATAGGGAGCGATATTTATGGAATTTGTAATCAAACGACAGAGGGCCTAGTCTCAATTTTGTTAGCTAAGCTATGGATACAATAGCAAAACTTTTGCAACATCAATTTCCATAAAACATTCGTGTTGCTGTCATCTTACCAACGCTACCACGGCTTAAATTTTGTAAATTGATAACTTTTGTGTATCGATACTATTAAATTGTACAACGATTACCAGTTGTTGCTTTTTATTCCCAAAACAAATGTTTTGTGAGCTTCTGATTATGGATATTTTGTATGAACTCGCGCCTTACAAATTCGAGCATATGAAGCAACAAAACTCATTTCCGAGCGTGCTATTGGGTTGCTTTCATGTGTTTGTTGTTTTATGTAGAGGTCGAATTAATGATAATCAAAGGCATTTTTGGTTCAGAGATATTACAGCTCAGATGCCATAACTTTGCTCTACGGAATGCGTTAGGGCTTGTGCAGAACCACGCATTATGGTTTCACATTTGTACAAAATACACATAAGTATCCAATTGATTAGACCAACAAAATATTCATGTTCTTTGAGCAATTAGCACACATCTGCATTCAAGATTGAGTGAAAAATACTTGCAATATTCAACATCTTTCTACCTTCTTGTGAAAATAAGACATTAAAACTAATTCCCATCTGAGATCTTTCGTACATTAAGCAAATGTTGGAAGTGCTCTACTATAAATTTAACTGAACAATTGGTTGAGAATCTCAAACAATACCTTCGCACACGTAAATCCTAGCTGCATAGTATAATCCCCTCCTTTAAACTAGGATGGTAAAATGTCTACGAAGCGAGTGCGTAATCCAGTTAGTATGACTACACAACACTGTAACTAACCTTGCTTTTCGAAATAGATGCACAGTGAAACACAAATCTAAGGTCTCTGGAGATCAGAATTCAGAATATTCTTTCTCAACGAGATAAAACAAGCGAACAAAAAGTATCGAGTCAATTTTTCACAGGCAAAGTATGACAACCTTTTCTGCGAAATGACAAGTAATCAGCCGTATAAAAACATTTTCCAGTACTTTTTTACTGCTCAGTTCACAAAGTCCAGTAATAAAAGCATGATTTAATAAAAATATACTTAAATACTTTTTAACTGAAACTAATTGAGTTGCAAACCATAATCTTCGTTTTTATATAGCTTGAATAATGAATAACTTACTCGTATCATAGAACGTGGAGTAAGCAGATTATTCTTAGGATCATTGGCATTTTTTTTATCACAGTGTAACGCTCACCGCTGAAACCTCTAAGCTGTGTAACACTATAAAGTGGGTATGTTGTTATTATGCGCAACAACTTAATCCCCAACACGTGCTTGTTTGCGACACGTATCTCGGAAAGAGTAGCTGTTTTCAAGTGGTAGGTACCAAAACATAGGAAATAGCTAGTGAATTCGAGTATTTATACCTAGCACATCATCACGTGTTCAAAGTTTGTAAAGCTCTTGATAAAGCTGGGTTAATCGTCTTTAATACATCAGTGTTCTGCACGGTCTCAAGAAGTGACCCAGTGGCTAGTGGTGATAACAGAGCTTCCGTGTTTGAGAGGGCACGTTAAATTGTTTGATCCGGCTATAAAATCGTTGAGCTGAGACCGCTTCTAGGAAGTCTAAAAAGGAATATTATTTTAAAGGTTACTTTTTCATACGAACTTTTATGCGAGGCATAAAGCAAGGCAAGCAACAAACAAGTTCAACATTAGTTGGTAAAATCTCATATCGAGCTTTTTATAGAATACCAGGTTTAATATCAGTGGTGCGTGACCCCTGACTGGTTCCATAAAAACCCTTATCGGAGCCATCATATCTGAAGTAATAAACTTCCTAGGTTATGAGTGATTAAAAATGACTATGACGTCATTCGCTCCACAAAATAATACTGCCATCCGAGAATGGTGTTGAGAGGGGAAAATATTCCAAGTCTCACATCGTATTTATATACGCAAATGAAATGTTATAGAAAATGAAACTTCATTAAATTGTAGGATAATTGCTTTTAAAATTTAAAGTAACAACCGCAAGTGGATAAAATAAAGGTTAACTATTTTCCCGATATAGCTTGAGAATAAACACGTCTTTGAAGTTCATCTAACCCAAATTAAACTTAGTGGAACACTTTGATTGCCATTGTAAGGTTCTGTAAACTTTCGGAGGAATTGGACGCCCTTTGAAATGGGACTCAGCTTCCAAGTTTAGCACAGTTTCATCAGTGTAAATAAATATGGGTTACTGGTTTACCTTAATAACAATACACTTTTCAGTTTGATAGGTGCAGTGTATTTGAATTAATTGGAACTCAGCTTGTACACAAAAATGTTAATTAGTAATATAAAACTTGACAAAGAACAAAGTATATTATATTATAGTATAGATCATGGCACCCAAGAACTATGTGAGTATTCTGTTTCGAACGTTGTAGAAGCCCCGTGAATCATGATGAAATAACTGAAATATTTATCAATCCGTTGTATCAAAACTCGATATTTTCTCTAAACCAAATTGTTTCTCATACATTGTACCAAGCCCTAAAGAATATCCAGCTTAAAAGGAGCTTAACCACCGCATTGTTGGAACTCATCACTGATAATAGAATTCATAACGAAAGGGGTTTATGCTTGAATATAAATGGATATGCAATCTGAAAAGAATGCATATTTTTCTCTATAAAAATATTATATCCGATCCATGGACAAATGATGAGTTCATTCCACAGAACTAAGTTCTGTGGTTCATTCTGTAAATTGTTTACAAACTAACTTGTGATCAAAAATTATATTTATTTATTTTTTGCGTGTTATAGAAGCAAATATCATTGTGCAAAGTGTGTTTTCGTAAGAACGAAAAATTTCTTAATAACTAAAATATATTATTACTTATTCATAAAACAATTTCAATTTACTTATAACCTATAAGAATTGTTTAAAACTTATTAATTCGATTTTAAAATCGATACCTATAAAAGAGAAACTCACTGACTGAAAGTAATCTTACGCGCACGAAGTCGCGGGTTACAACTAGTAATTAAATATTACTTAAGAGTAGGTAAATAAATCACATGATTTCATCACTCCGGCCGTGACAACTCGTGTGTGCTCAATGGTTCCCGCTTCATCAGTCGAGCTTGGTATAATTGGGCGCTCGGGGTTTGGTTACAGTGACACGGACGGGCATACGGAATATCATAGCGATTTTTCCAGTTTCTTCGTTATCTTATCGACAATGATTGTATATCTAGTAGTGCTAACCTCACACTTGACACTTTTAAAATGCATCCCAAAAAATGCAGCTATCCAAGACATAAACCTGTGACCATGTGACCGTGTCACATCAATAGCATTAGGTACCGACTGTTGTACGATGTTCAATGCAATAAATAAAGTATCTGCTTTTTTAAGGATACAAAATTGCAACTCCAATTTGCCATTCTATAGAAATAATTTTTTTGCATAAACAATAATTTTATGTACAGCAGTGCATATTTTTCGATACTTCCATAAGCGCATAATAATTAAAATTCACGCATTATGGATGAAAGTTACACTTTCAATGCCTAGAAAATCGCTCCGCAATCGCTCTAATAACCTCTCCCACTAAACCCATAGCTCGAGTGTTCGCTAACGACGTCCGCGCGCGCCAAAACTCATAGGAGCCGGAAACCGGAAACTTGCCAATTGTATGTGGTAGTTACCGGTTGGCTGAATGAACCAATGAATACGACTCTACGTTTAATTTCATGTCAATACAATTTTTGAGTTACATCAGGAAGCCGTCCTGCGATCAAAAGTCAGGATTTTGATCGCAGGACGGCTTCCTGATGTAAGACAACCTAGTAAAGGTTGCTGGGAGCCGTTGGTCGCAGGCCGCACCAGATAGATAGCTCTGAATCGATGGGGGGCTATATTCAACTGCGAACGTCTGTCATCTGAAACATACCACCATACTGTAATGATGTCTGTGGATAACGCACAACAATATACGATTGGAGAACGGAGTTATATTGCATTGCAAAGATAGATTAAAAAGTTTTCTGCTTACAGATCTATGGGTTATACTGAACAGAATTATAATACCGATATGGAAATAGCCTTATGAGATATCTATTTGAATTGAAACCGCATAGCAATTGGTTTCTCGATCCTGTATGTACAGTCAGAGTCACCAACTGGTAACTCTGACTGTACATCCCCCTTAGTAAGGTGGCAGTACAAACCACCTTACTAAGAGGGTTCCCATTGGCGACGCTAACTGTACCTAGCTCGTAGTGTTTTTCGTCTAGTTTTTTAGTAATTTAGGTAGATGATAACATTATGGCAACCAATGAGCACACCGCGAAATTTACAGTTTTGCAATAAACATTAAGTTAATAAAGGTATTTGCAAATAAACATTTGCAAATACCTTCTCGTAGTTACTGTCGATCTAGTCAGTGCGTAATACTTACTGCTATCTTCTATTTTCTATCTGTAGTGTCACGTAGTATAGGTATTTCAACTAAACCACTGATATGGAAACTAGACGTTGATCGTGGTAAAATCAATAAAACTTAAAGATCACTTGTTTCTTAAAACAACACTTGTTTTCTATTAGAAATCAAGAAGATATATTTCTAATGTGACTAGCAACAACACAGATGATTCTTTTTATGATTCGCGTAGGTAGTTAGGTTGTTAGGTACTTCATAGAGCTTATAACTCAGTTAAGTGCTCAGGGAGTTAGCGAACCTACAACAGTGTAGCTCGTTAACAAACTGTAATAGGCTTAGTAATTCAACGAACTAAGGGACAACGGAGAATAAAAAAGGTTAGTTAAAGCTTGCTGTTCATTGCGCGACACAAGAAATTAGAAGCAGAAAGCAATCTGTGGGGTAAATAGAGGTTAAGCTCTGTGCAAAACTGTACCAGTGACTGGTGGTCTAGTAGAAGCGGTTCCGCCTAACGAATACGTGTGTGAAGTTCGTTGACGACCTCTGTGGCGCAGTGGGTGAAAGCCCGCTTGAGACGCAGAAGGTTGCGGGTTCGATCCCCGCTGCGGGATAAATATTTGTATGATCTGCAAATATTTATCTCGGGTCTGGGTATTTCTATGTATAATATGTATGTATTTACAAACAAAAATTATTTAAGTAGTATATTATCAGTTACCTGGTTCCAGTACAAGCTTTTTAGTTAGTTAGTGGTTAGACTAGTGTGATGAAAGGACCATAAGTGCGCCTCTAAGACCCTAAGAACGTTGCCTATTTTAAATGCATTCCAATTTTGAAAGTGTATAGCTTTACAAAACTATATTTTTCCTCAACAAGCTAGGCCTGAATACGAATAGCCCACCTTAACTCGGCGGAGGCTTAGCCTAGTTAACTCGATGGTTCAACTTTAATCTAGTTCAAGTCGAGATCAACCTGGATCAACTTTATTTTCCATTTCAATCCTCTGAGCCCTTATTGAAATTAACAGCCTATTAAAGAACTCGGGTATTTTTACTCTACTGAATATTCTTTCAACATAATTTATTTATTAGCTCCGTTTATATGATGGTATTAATTTTTTTTACTTAACAAATCAAACATACTTAAATACATATATATTTTAATCAATAACATTGTATAGTACACATTTTTTATTCAGTTAAAACCAGATTCTTTAAACGGACCTGCCAGAACGTTTATTTTGTAATACATACGTACGTAATAGGTCAGGAGGCAATTCATGCCTATATTCCACGGGACATCTGTAGTGCCCAGGGCATAGAAAGAATTACTTGTGCCTAGCTCTTTAAATCCTCTCAGTTGGCTTTATCCATAGGACATAGTCAATACGTGTGGAGCTGACTACGCTGTCAAGATCGCGCCACAGTACTTCTTAGAGAAACATTTCCTGACGTTTGTTAGTCCATCCACGAAGCTCTGACTGGAATACAATTTAAAAACTAATTACTTTTCTTTGAGAATAAAAGGTAAACAAAGTTTTGTTAAAGTTAGTTTTCATTAAGACGTTAAGCGAAGTTGAAACTCGGGACAGGAAATTGAGCAATTTTCGTATGACCACAGAATAAAGAGGGCATGGTATGCTCGCTTGAGTAAGCGGCAGTTGGGAAACTTTACCATTGGTTCAAACTACACGTTATGGTTAGGTACAACACGGACTACCTCTTTTAGTTTTCTTTGTATCAAATAACATTAATATTGCTTTCGACGATTCTTTGTTATCCTCAGTGAAGTAATAGTGCACCTAAATTCTGAAATATATTTTAGTTAACCTGTTGTGTCCCACTGCTAGGCAAAGGTCTCCCCCAAATTTTTCCACTGGCCTCTATCTTTTACCACTCCCTCGCAAACCCGTCAAGATCGTCCAGCCAACGCCTTCTCGGCCGGCCTCGTCGTCGCCTTCTGTTCTCGGGCACATACGTTAGAAGGTTAAGCATTTCAGAGTCCTTTATATCCATAGCCGAGGTCGTTTGACGGTTGGGTCTCTCACCCGGGGATTCTTCGCACCCCGGACCCCGGGTCTGGCATGGCGCCCGTCAACGTCAGCGCAGCCACCGGAGTCGCCGAAATATATAAAATAAATAAATAAAACGTGTACCACGACGATCCGTAAGACTTGTATAATTAGCAAAACTTGTCTTTGCTTAAGTAACGCTTGGCCAATTTTGGCCAACTCACCGTTCTATGATGGATATGGATATATGAAAAATGCAGTATACCATACTGTTCAATAATATTGGATTTATGAATTGGCGACTGTTTTCACACCAAAATGAGTTTAACATGATAAGTACTTAATTCTCTTCTGAAATCGTATTTCGTGCAAGCATAAATGAGTTAACTAATTACTTCGTTTTCGCTGTGTGATCACGATTACCAGAATTACTCATTAAATTCGTTGTTGCGTAGCATTGTTTTCAAGAACAAAAATAATAAATTTACTCCCCAATTCTCGGTAAAGTCATCAAACGTGTAATAAAATGGTTAATTAAAAACTAAAAGCCACCGATCATTGATAAGACCCGCGCCCACTTTTAGCGACAACAGTAAAGAATCTTTTTCACATTCACACGATGCGGGACGGATCAGAGACATTTAAATAAGTAGGTAGAACTCAAAGTAAAACGAAAAACATCAGGAAGAGAAGACAGCGCAGTGAAAAAAACACACAACAAAAAAAACACAAAAAAAACACAGTGAAATCGCAAAATGATTATATTATAAAATCTTCTAAAAATAAATCGAAAGCTACATGGTCGGTTATAAATAAGACTAAAAATAACATCCCTAAAACTGAGATTGCTAACCTCAAAGTTGACGGGAAAATTGTTCATAATCCTATTGACATTGTAAAACTATTTAATGACCATTTTATTGATAAAATCATTCCTCAATCAAATATGCAATTAAATAATAATAAATTGACATTTAACATATCTAATTCTCTGTTTATGACCCCAACAACGGCACAAGACATACATTGTATTATTAATTCGTTAAAAAATTGCAACAGCACTGGCTATGATAATATAAGTACCAAAATTATTAAAGAAACATCTGCATACATAGCACCTGTTTTGAGTCACATTATCAATATCTCTATTGTCTCTGGAATATTTCCAGACAAGTTAAAAATTACCATCATTAAACCACTATACAAAAAGAATGAAAAAGATAATTTGAATTCATATAGACCCATTGCACTTATACCAGTATTTTCAAAGATATTTGAAAGAGTCATTAATGATAGTCTGTGTAATTATTTTGAATCTAATCACATTTTCGCTGAAGAACAGGTTGGCTTTAGAAAGCATAAATCCATAAATCTGGCTATATACAAGTTTCTGAAAAATATTATAGGGGAACTAGACCGCAAGAAACGAGTTTGCGCTATTTATATGGATCTAACTAAGGCATTCGACTATGTTGATCATGGAATACTTCTTAATAAGCTGGAAACCTATGGTGTCAGGGGAAATGTCTTAAGTCTTATCGAATCCTACCTAAGCAACCGAGAACAAGCCACGGAAATTTCTCGTATTTGTCCTATTTTAAAGAAAAAAGTTACCTACGTTTCAGAATATCGTCAAACTAAGTATGGAGTACCTCAGGGGAGTGTATTAGGTCCACTTCTCTTTATTGTCTATATAAATGACCTTCCAAAAGTAATACCAAATGAAATGGTCTTGTTTGCAGACGATAGCACGGTTATATTTAGTGATACTTGTGAAACTAATCTACAGAATACTATTAATGATTCATTAGAAGTAATAATTGAATGGTTAAAAAACAACAATTTAATAATAAATCTTGACAAAACTAACATAATGACATTTAAAAATAACAATAATAGTAACAAATCTAACATTGACATTAATATTAACTATTTGGGACATAAAATAAATCAAGTTGACTTAACGAAGTTTTTGGGTCTCAATCTAGAT
The DNA here is from genome assembly GCA_951394285.1 of Epirrhoe tristata. Classification (NCBI taxonomy): domain Eukaryota; kingdom Metazoa; phylum Arthropoda; class Insecta; order Lepidoptera; family Geometridae; genus Epirrhoe; species Epirrhoe tristata. The sequence goes on along the minus strand of OX596150.1, from coordinate 6,014,749 downwards.
AATAAGTTGAATTGGAAGGCTCACACTAACACAATTTGTAGAAAATTAAATCAATTTTCATACGCCATGTACATGCTCCGAAAAACTGTTAATGAGTCTGCCGTAGTTACTGCTTACCATGGGTACGTTGAGACTGTTTTGCGTTATGGTATATTGTTCTGGGGAAACTCAACAAATAAGCAACGAGTATTTATAAGTCAAAAGAAATGCATCAGAGCAATTTGTAGACTTCATATTACTGACAGCTGTAGACCCTGCTTCATTGAACTGAGAATCCTAACTTTACCCTGTCTCTACATTTATGAGATGGCAATTTTTGTACAGATTAATATGGACCTCTTTGTTAAGCGTCAAAGTAGCAGGCACAAGAATAAAATCTGTTTTCCTAAAAACAAAACTGCATTATTCAACAAAAGTATGATGTGTATGGCTCCACATATATACAATCACCTACCTGAAGCTATACTAAATGCTCCAAGCCTTAATACTTTCAAAACAAAATTGAAGAAGGTGCTTATTGAAAAAGCCTACTATACTTTAAATGAATATCTATTGGACAATAATATTGACGCTATTTAATCTTATATTATTTGGACATGGAAATACTTAACTTGAATTTAACCTTAACTTAACTTGAACCTTATTATTGTATTGTTTAATTTTATTTTAATGAAATATCATATAAAATGTACATATTGCATGCGCAAGACGTTGATTATGGCTGACCGTTACTGTACCACTAACACCTGTTACATTTTTTTTACCCATAATACGCAATAAAACAATTTGATTTGATTTGATTTGATTTGAAAAGGTCCGGAAAGATATTAAAAAACTGCAAATTCAAAATTCAATTCCAAAATTTGCAAATTTATTTCGCATATTTTTTGATTAGAGCATCAGGTTTAGTATGAGCATCACTAATTATAATTATAACTAAAGACGATTACTGAATATCGCTATCCATTTATTTAGCTTTCTTATAACTAGAAGAGGTTCTAAAAGTCTTTGCAGTTTTAATTTCACTGAGCTACGTACCGGACACGTAACACCACTATGTACAAAGCCTTAGAACCCACATCAAATCGTTTTTGTGTACCCTAATAACATGAACTTTGCAAACTTTGTGTACATAATAGGGTATTTGACATCATTAAAAATAAACTACAAATTGTGGTCATCCTTTTAGAAAATAGTCTAAATAAGCATATTTCTTTCCATTTACGTCTAAAATATGTTTACTTTTGGTAAAAAAACCTTTAAAAATTACAAAAAAAATTAAAAAATTTTCGTCTACAAAAACGCACTGTGATTGGTTGTGACTCTGATGACGTCAAACGCTAGTAAACGTCAACGAACTGATTGTCTGTCACTATGGACTTGTACTGTCTGTTTACTATGGAGTGACGTCACGGGTACCACGTGATCAGCGCCATGACACAAGATATCGTTTTTCGCGCGATTTTGTATGTTTAAACTTTAAACATGGTTTTTATCAAAATTATGTTAAATCTAAAGGAAATTTAATGACCAGTGTGCATATAATATATCAAAGAACACTTTGAAATGGTTTTCTGAAAAGAGTCAAATACCCTATTCGCTGATAATTACTTTTGTTACCGGACTTTGGGTTTACTGCCTTTATTTTTTGTGATCTTCAAAATGGAAGCTAACCGGGTTAATAAACGTCGGCAAATTTCACTCTTCAACTTAAAAAAAACTCTTCACAGTAACAGGAAGGAATTTGTATGGAGTTTTGTCAAGTGTCCAAGTGTCCTTAAGATGTTGTAGGTATTCGTGCCTCAAAACTTTCTGTTTACATTTAAGTTAAAGGAATGAGAATTTAAAGCGAAATTTCTTAGCGTGTTAAAAGTCAAATTGGAGAATAGGTCTACCGTGTAATCGCATTGTTGGTTTCGAAACTTAGCAGAGATGATGTCGTGAATGAATGAATCATTGAAAAAGATTATTACTTTACACTTTTTTGATTGAACGTTCATAGCGGCGTCCCATAGTTATAGGGCTAGGTGTTCCCCTCCGAAGAATATCTATAACAGTAGCATGTTTGTGTGTATGATCTGTTTTCTTAAAATTATTTTCGGTCACTAAGCTAAAAAACTATTGAATTTTGTAGACGTTCTCTAAAAATACTAGGATTTGTATTTCTTCACTATATAAAACCCCTTTTGCTCCAGTCAGGATGCTTGCCAAAATCTCTACGAATGGCCATCCAAATTCTCCGAGAAGAAAACAGAATAGGTAGTTCTCTATCGGGAAGAAGTAAATCTTGTATTTCTATACATAATTCAACAGTTAAAAGGATTTATCTGAAACGGGAAAAGTTAAGGATAGTGGCAATTACTTAAACTAATTAATTGCTTGTTGGCCTGAATCCCTAACATAAGCATACTTTTTGCTAAATGAAGCGGCAATAAAGTACATGAGGATGTATCAGGGTTCACACTCATTTCTGTTCATTATTTTTCGTATGGCAAAATTATATAATAATGTAAAAACTCAAACGTAAGTAAAGAAAAATCTTTTTATGACTTGCCAACTGGTCTAAGTGTAATTTTGTTTCGATCAGCAATCGGAGGAAATTTTTTGTGTTTTAAGTACTTGTAGAACTTTAGTTTGTGATACTTACAAAATTACCTTAGAAAATCTATATCCATACTTCCATATAATAATAATGCTTTCACGCCCAAACCGCTGAACAGATTAAGCTGAAATTTGGCATAGTTAAAGGTTGTATCCCAGGGACAGGCTACCTTTTATCCCGAAAAAATAAAAAAATCCCGAGGGACCGCGGGTCACACCGCGGGAGGGCAGCTAGTAACTAATAAAAAATAAACCTCCGTGGTTTCTTAGAACTAATTTAATTGTTTAATTAAATAAAAAATAAACCTCCGTGGTTTCTTAGAACTAATTTAATTGTTTAATTAAATTAGTTCTAAGAAACCACGGAGGTTTATTTTTTATTAATTACTAGCTGCCCTCCCGCGGTGTGACCCGCGGTCCCTCGGGATTTTTTTATTTTTTCGGGATAAAAGGTAGCCTGTCCCTGGGATACAACCTTTAACTATGCCAAATTTCAGCTTAATCTGTTCACGGGAATATGTAAGATTTTATAAGATAAATAAATAAAAATAATAATAATAATAATAATAATTTCCAACACAAAACGGCCGGTAAACTTAAATTTAGATTTTTGTGACTCCTTTCAACGGGGTCTATTTTAATTGAGAACTCTGGTCATTTGATTATACTCGTAAGAGTTTGGCACAACCCTAAGTTTGCAGGAAATTGCAATCTTCAAATGTGTTGGACTCTTGTGACTCCGAACTGTTTTTCAAGTCCTATTTTATCGGAAAATTCTGTATTTTGTGCTTAAATTTTCAACAATTCGACAGAGGTGGAATTAAAAAACATTGTTTGTTTAACAAATCAATATTTTTTTTACATATTTTTTATTCCTATAATGTCTCTTCCCTCACAACTGTCCCATAATTGATTCGAATAGTATGCCTTAGTTATATCAGACGTGTTTTCACATAAATTCATGTATACTATAAAATGTAGTCAGATTATAATATTGTTGGTACTAATATTTATAAAAACTATTTTCTTTATATCAATTAAAAAGTATCCTCGAGTTTAAGCACAAATTAAAACATGAATCTGTGGCCTGAAGACAAATTAGATTCAAGATTAATTTGAAGCGTCGTCCATTTTATTACGAAAGCTAGCTGCCTAATATAAATCATTGTAATTTCCCAGCAAAATATGAAACGGCAATTCGTGTAATTAGACGCTTGCCGTCTAATTTATGTCACTGGATATTACCACCGAAGGACAATTCAAACCAGCGTGAAATGGACAAAGCTACACCGACGAGGACGTTTAACGGTTGGTGACAGGCCGCGGGCAAGGCTTCCAAACAAAGGAGCAATGTAAACTGAACCACAAGGCTACACGTGTGGGGAAGATACGGAACTGTTTGCCGTAATGACTGGCGTGCAAGACACTGACGTCTAAACAAATTGTATGATTGCTGACTTTTTAATATTAGTACCTAACTATAAAAAAAATTGCTTCCATTTACAACTTCGCTCACGTGGTACCGACGCTCGCTTGATCTTCACTTCCAAGTTTCATTGAGATCGGTCGAAACACTCGCATTTACACCATAATGTTCCATAACAGTACAAAATATATTAAATCGAGATTATTCTACGTAGGAGTTACGTAGGATTATTCTTTCGGGATATACATACAGTTGTAATCTTGCAAAGAAATAATGAGAATCAAATTCAGATTCTGGTTTCGTAGCCCGCACGAACGAACAAACTGGTACGAAATACCAGCTGGTTCGCAGTTCAATATTAAGCTAAGTTACCATTTAGTTCCTCTGAACAGTTCTGAGAAAGCAGATGTTCGTTTGCGCAGTAATTTTATTCCACTAGAAGTGTTTTTATTACCGAATGAACGACGATTTTCTCGTTTCAAAGTCGTGAAAATGCAGCTTTATTTAAAATGCCGTTATGATTATGATATTATTGAATTAAACACCGGAAACGATATATGTGTACCAGAGAAATGATAAACTACTATATAGAATTCTATGATATATACCTAACTGTATCCATAAGACATACACGACAGACATTTTCCAGAACGATCAAGATCTTTAAAAATAATTTTTAAGAGCTAAGTACACATCTGCAAATTGTGGACATTTTGACACATGCTTACATTTTGCAGATGCGCTTATAACTGAAATTATCAGCGTTATGTAAAATTAGTCGCCTAGTTAAGCCCTTCGCTGCAATACGCATAATTTTTCAAACCCTTTAAAACTATTCATGAACTTCTAAGATTTGCGCCTCCAAATAATTTAAGTAATTGTACTTATACTGTGAGCGTGGTTAGCGAACTTTGCTATAAAGTTTTAGTGATGTGTTGCATAAGACACAAAAAGTTAACAACAATTAACAAATTAAATACCTACCTAAGCTTACCTATTATTAAGACGAATGTGAGTGCCTACTCAAACCTATAATGGTTTTTAGGCACAATATACTAAGGGCCTTACTAATAAACGTGGTGTAAAGTTATTCCTCGGAATAAACTAAAAATAACCATACATTTTGACAGTTTAAACTGAGGAATAACTTTATACCACGTTTATTAGTAAGGCGATAAATCTGTAGTTATTTTAATAAATAAATAAATAAAATATGTATGTATGGATTGGTGGCCCAAAATAGAGATGAATGGAGAAAAGAAAGAGACGCCTTTGCCCTGCAGTGAGACATTACAGGATTCTAATCCATACTATAATACTATAATATTATAAATGTGAAAGTAACTCTGTCTGTCTGTCTGTTTGTTACGCTTTCACGCCCAAACCGCTGAACAGATTAAGCTGAAATTTGGCATAGTTAAAGGTTGTATCCCAGGGAAGGACATAGGCTACCATTTATTAGCGATGTGTATATCCGGAGTGATTAGTTCAATTGGACTACTTCTTTTGCGTATAGTTCATCTATCTCTAGTTCAATTTCAATCCAATCATATCTTCTTATCCGTCTTCTTATCCGTAGTTCAGAGCGAGATTGATAGAAAGAAGCAGACACAGACAAGAGACAAGATAGGTGATATGTGATATAATCCAATCTTATCAATCCGTCTTCTTATCCGTAGTTCAGAGCGAGATTGATAGAAAGAAGCAGACACAGACAAGAGACAAGATAGGTGATATGTGATATTATTCCAATCTTATCAATCTTATAGTTCAGTAGTTCAGTCTGAGCGAGAACGATAGAAGTATTCTTATCAATCTAGTTCCGTAGTTCAGCGAGCGAGTCGAACGAATTAGGGATGATCGATATTAGAAAAAAACGATGTTAACATCGAACTGTCCATTATATTTATGAAATGTGTTTATTGTTGTAGAAATAACAAAAGTTACAGAAGAAAAAAAATGTATGTTTTAATTAATGTATTTTTTGGGCACACTCTGTAAAATGAGAGATGTGACACTAGGGTCGGCCTAGATGATGATGGCCTTAGGGGCCTCGGTCAGCTTTACTGGACTTTGTTGTGTGCTGAAGGCTACGGCCGAAAGACTGAACTACTGAACTAAAAGATAGATATACTTCCCAGCGGTGAAAAGATATGTATATATCTTTTCAATTAGGAGATATGTTTTGCACATGGCTACCATTTATCGTGAAAAAATGAAAAATCCCGAGGGATCGCGGGTCACACCGCAGGAGCGCAGCTAGTATACTATAATATTATAAATGTGAAAGTAACTCTGTCTGTCTGTCTGTCTGTTTGTTACGCTTTCACGCCCAAACCACTGAACAGATTAAGCTGAAATTTGGCATAGTTTAGTGTATCCCAGGAAAGGACATAGGCTACTTTTTATCCCGAAAAAAATAAAAAATCCCAAGGGACCGCGGGTCACACCGCGGGAGCGCAGCTTGTAATAATATATTTTTCAAAATCAGTTGACAGGTCGCTGAAAGCTTACATCTTGTTCTAATACAGACTACGATGAGAACACCTGATACAATTCCGCAAGCCATAACTAGTTTTAATGGTAAGGTTATATTATTGCAACATTAAACGTACTCGTACCTACTCTTTACTTTACCCATTTACAGATGTTAAGTGATTTAATTATTTTCAACCGACTTCAAAAAAGGAGGAGGTTCTCAATTCGTCTGTATGTTTTTTTTTGTATCTTGTTACGCGATTGTTCCGCCATTTGTTGACCGATTTGCAAAATTCTTTTTATGTTTGAAAGGTTATACTCCAGAGGTGGTCCCATATAAATTTTATTCCGGAGGGATTGATAGTTTCCCCGTAAAACTCTAAACACCTTCCCTCCTAGCCATGTCACAAATAGAAATCGAATCGACAGCTTGACGCCCTGAGTCACACCGCGTTTCGAGTCGGAAATTGAAGTCGGTTTTTTATGATTACGATTCTTTACTTTAATTAGACCATTTATTTTCGGAAACTAAGCTACAACATATTATATTTACTACTTTTAATACACTATAATCAGTTGAGCCATCTAAGGATCATTGAAAATTATCTAGAGATAGCTCAACTGATCCAGGTCACTGCAGGAAGCGTGCCTTGATCAGGAGAACGAGTTAGCTTGAGGTACAGGGGCCGTATTCGCGTTCCTTTTTTAGTTTGTTTGATGAATTTTCGGATGCTTTCCACCACTATTTCTGACTTAAAGGGCCAATTTTTAAAACGTTAAAACACGGTCCTAACCTGGTAACTTAGGTACTTCAGGTATCATCGGTTCCGCTAAACTGGCAGATAGCGTCAAAAAAGTTGCACAAAGTTTTTAGTTGCAGAAATTTCATCAAAGAGAACCATTTCGATCATCACCCACATTTTTCCACGAACGGTTTTGCCAAAACACAATCCCAATAAAAATGGCTAACGACGCATTTACAACAAAATACATGAACATTTCGCGGGCACTAATAACACGAAATAGCTTCCTCGTCGAATGGATAGGTGCCTTTTTATTATGATCTGGCCATAAATGCCTTTACAATGTACCCTTGAGACCTGCCAAATGTTACTACTTCAAAATATTAGACAACAGGAACGACTTAACGACAGTTTATGTCAGCTTTTATGTGTAATCGATGGAGCTATGGTATAAATTCTCTTGGCTCTGAATGGAAACACGGTTTGCCTTATCATTCGTATGGTATAAACAATTTTATGTAAGGGGTTATTTTATGGAAGCTTTTCAATTATTTGAAATGATATATTTTTAATGGACATACATTATGTTGAATAAAATTCGAAATAAAACTCAAAGGTACTTCACAAAATCATCTCCTTACCCTTACCTTATTCCACTTTTTTGTAGGAAAGATAGGTAGGTACTTAATTTTGAAAGTAAAAAGGAGCATATTTTTTTTTAATTGTTGAATTGTCATTAAGGCGTAAAAACACACTCATTTAAATTACTCGTATAATATAACCTCTTTAAAATTACTCTTATTATATAAAAAACCGGACAAGTGCGAGACGGCCTCGCCCACCGAGGGTTCCGTACAAAGGACTGCGTAGGTACACAAAAGTGCAAACTTTAGTACCTAACGTACCTACATACACCAAAGTTATACATGAGAAGGGATTTTATTTGTTAATTTTTCGTCATAAATCGTTTTTTTTATAAAAAAATCTGTTAAGCTTGTCCTTATGCAGCCATTTCATACGATACCTACATGACACGGTTAACTCGCTTCACAATTTCAACCCCCATTCCTCACATTAAGTCCTGTTTTTTTGTGATTTAACTGAAAGTATAACATTTTTAGATTTTTCCCTATACTTGTAGTCTAAGACAATACTACTTGCCAAATTTCATAGTTCTAGGTCAACGGGAAGTACCCTATGAATTTAGATTTCCATGAGTGTCGAAATACACGTTTTTTGCGGCATCAACGGCTGTATATTTTTTTTGCGTTCACTTAGAAGTTTGATTTTCTCACAGCTTTAAGGGACCGTAGACCGTAGAGTTGAAATTAAAACCGTATACCTGAGTATACAATGCCTCTACGCGTTCCCGAGATAAAGGGTCTTGACAGACAGACAGACAGACGGACAACAAAGTGATCCTATAAAGGTTCCGTTTTTCCTTTTGAGGTACGGAACCCTAATGAAAGGACTTTATAGTACTTATTTTCAGCTATGGATATTAAAAAAATAAAGTGACGTAGCCAAATTAAATATAAAATGCAATGCAGGTCAATGAAAACAATCATTAATTACAAGCGAGCGTCATAATGGCGATTAAATTACACGGATGGGCGACACGTCGAGTCGCTGTGTCGTAAATACATCAGCGGTGCACCACAGTAAATGCTGTACAGCACAGAATAGAAGCAAAGTTAGCAGTAGATATAATCTCTTTGAGGCTCTTTTATAAACATTTCACTAATGTCGAAAGAATTAATACCGAAGAAGTAGCAACACTAAATCTTAGACTTCTACATCTATCCTTTGTACCTACTTATCTATCGGGCAGCGTTGGCCTCTCTTGACTATCTTTCAACAGCGTTAGCTTAGCTGGCCATATTATAAGATTATTTTGCCAATACTGAATGTCATTTTACTCTATTCTACCACAGAAACAGAATGGTCGTGGCGTGTTCACTTAAGGTGCATCTCTACTGTATCAAAGCTATATATTTATGCTGGCAGAGGCTTTTAAGTGTACCGGTGTCCCGCTTGTTCCCATAAATTACAAACAATCGTTTAGAAGTGAAACAGTATCTAAGCTGCAGTATTCAGTTAATATCTTATTGTGCTTATTCAATGTGATACTGGCTACTTTTATAACACTTTTCGGGAGGTCATTGACCTATTAAGTGTTTTAAAATCGCTTTTATCAATTACTAGCCGCGCTCCCGCGGTGTGACCCGCGGTTCCTCGGGATTTTTTCATTTTTTCGGGATAAAATGTAGCCTATGTCCTTTCTTGGGATACAACCTTTAGCTATGCCAAATTTCAGCTTAATCTGTTCAGCGGTTTGGGCGTGAAAGCGTAACAAACAGACAGACAGAGTTACTTTCACATTTATAATATTAGTATGGATAAAAAACTTAAGTTTGGTTAAAGATGAGCATGTGATGATTTTTTATAAGTCTTTGTTCCCACTGTACTTATAGCTAACTTTTCAAACTATGGACTTATATTGGCAAAAGTTTTTTTTAACATATTAAACATACCATCACACTGTATTTGGTTTGTCTTACTACGCTGGGCAAGCCTATTCCATCTCCAACAATGTCCCAGGCACTGCAGCGTCCCGTTAAGTGTAGACATAGGTTGCCTCCTGACGCTGTATAAATCATCTATTAAAGATGTTAAAGATGTTATAAGAAGGCCTAAGACATGACTACGCAACGAGATATTGGCTCTCATAATTTTCCTTTTCTGCATTTGGTACAATCCTTTTTAAAACTATAAATTATCTACTGCTACAGGTATTTACTTTAAACGGGTATTCATTCAAAGCTTTCACTACAAATTTCACTGAAATGGCAATATCCGTAATAAATTCGACGCCTCATCTCGATCTAAATGTTCCCGATTACCCATAATGGTACAATAGGGCCATATTCAATAGAAGCGAGTTGGCACCTGCTTTGCCAATGAAACCGCCTCGATAAGTACATTCTCAGACAAAATTGTTTCAGAAACAAAAAATTATCTAGGAGAAAAGTAATGTATATTCCACACAAAATTAATGTGAAATCAATCTGATTTAGAGTCTGAGACAGTATGGGCTTTCAAAGTCTTTATTTACGCCGTGTTGGCCGAATGGGGTTGTACCTCGACTTTCAATCCGAAGGTTGTGGGTTCGAATCCCGGCCGTGCATCAATGGATTTTGCGTTTCGTAAAATGTATATGCGCTTTAACACGTGCTCTAAACGGTGAAGGAAAACATCGTGAGGAAACCAGTTAGTGTTCTTATAGGCGGCGATGGGCTTGCGACCTGTCACGTATGGAATACTAACTTCTGCAAGATGTGGGCATGTATCACATATGTGTTTGGACATGCCTCTGACTACCCCCTTAGACATCTACAGATCAGGAATAAGTAATATAAAAAAAAAAGATCTGAGAGAATGTCTACCGCACCTTGGGGATACAGTCGTGAACCTGTTTACGTTTTTTTTTTTTACTTAATCTGAAGTGATATAAAATATTCTCTGTAACCTTGCTCGATTGTTGTTTCATATAACGGTTTGTGCAGTGTATAGGTAAAGGTTTCGTAGTAAAAAGAATGTTTTTAAGTACTTAAGTTTAATTTACAATTGAGAGTCATTGTTCTGCTTCGTAGATATAACAGAGGTAGGTTCTTATATAAATGTTTGCTCAGTATAATGTAATACATACAGAGGTTTCTCTGTGTTAAATTAAATACCTATGTAAATGAGGATAGTAAAGCTTGCTCCACACGATTTAACAGTTAAAGTGAGACATGTCATACTTGCATTACATTTTTTAGTAAACATTTGGTATGAACCGACAAGTGCAAGCTGGACTCCTAGTCCTACACAAAGAGTTCTATACTTTGTTTTTTTTTATATAAAACCGCAATATTATTATGGTTCAAAAAAACTAAGACTTGTGACGGACGGATAAACAGTCAGCAGGTGTTGAGCGAGTAAGTTTTAATCGTCTTTTAATGTAAGTAACATAAAAAAATTACGCATGATTCAAAATCATATTACGAACATAATTGTACTTTCTGATATGAAATGGTCCATTCTACAGTCCTGCTAGAAATGCTTGCGCTTTTATCCTGTCAGTGACTTATACAATTTGCTCTTAGTGTGTCCTGGTCCCTAGAGTGTAAGTAGGAGTACCGGTTTGTTAAAATGTCACAATATAGCCAAAAAATCAACAGGCTTACGACTGTATTTTCAGACTCAGTAGACATCTACTCAAGTTTGCAAGAATTTTCATAACGTGTGAAGTTATTCGTAGACAAGTCTAATCACGTGGTTTACTCAAAACAATATTTTTTACAAGATGATATAAAAAAGGAAACTATAATCATCATTTTCCTTGTACATATTATGTGATCTAAGCCGAGCAGTGAACGCGTGTGAAGTGGGCAGATAACGTTTTGTTTCAAATGTGTGTTATGAAAATTATAAAAATATTTAAATGATAAGTTAAATTAATTGCGTCTCAAATACCTACTGATTCCTGTGTAGAGTGAATTATTTTAATCCAAGCAATACTGAATCATTTTAGTTTTGTTTCACATTAATTCTGCTCTATGTAAAACATCAAACTTAGCCCGCGGCTAATTGGTTTTCTGAAGCTGACATATTTGCAAACATCTATTTACAAAATGGTTTTTGTGTATCTTGGGGCACGTTATAGTTATTTTAAAATGCGAGTTTTAAAACATTATATTGATCAATCGGCTCCTGTTCAACTGGTTTCTGTTTGTAAAGTCATGTCAAAACGTAATCTAGCCACGGACACTTGCAAATGAGTGTACATCAGTCCTTACGCTCCTTAAAGAACAATACATTTGCGTTTCATGTCTCAAGAAATGATCCTACTCCTCTGACAATACGTTCTATTTTCGACTGTCAAGAATAAAAGGAATGGTAGATATAAGTTTGTGATATTGTAGAACTCGTTTTATAGCAACTGTAGGACAGTATAAAGGGATGTTAATTGGTGTTCCTTACTTTCCAGAGATAATTGAGTCGTAGCTAGGATGCTAGACAATGTACTAGACTGTCGCGACAGACGTGATTGTCGCTCCTGCACCTCTTACATTATCATAAGCCATTTTACCCGCCGGGTCAGATCCTAAGGTAATTAGTAACATGGGACGTTTACAGGCAATTTGAATAATTGCCCGATGCTTCTTAGGGTATGCTACATTCTGTGTCTTGCGTACTTTATTAAAGCTTGCGCAGAAAAGTTTATTTGTAGAATATCTTTATTAACTTCGGAATAATAATACCAGGTAAACTAACATGGGTTTCACTACGCGGTTTGGGGATTTAGTCGTGCTCCTGTTTCATCTTATTTTGTTTAAATTTGTGTAGAGAGGATTCTTTCAAAGGTTCTGTAATATGTAACATAAAAAGATCTGAGAGAATGTCTACCGCACCTTGGGGATACCGTCGTGAACCTGTTTACGTTTTTTTTTACGTTTGTGTAGAGAATATTAAAATTAAATTAACTGCAGATCCAAAATCAACAATATTATCAACTATTATGAATTAGTAGACATAGAATGAAACAAGTTAATTACTTATCAAATTGTGTATCGTGCTGAAATAGTTTGACTGATATTGAAATCGACTATCCTGAGCAGCAAATTCCGTGAATTACATCAGCAAACACTTTGTCAGCAAACATGCAGAACGCTGACCGCAGGTATGTCTGTCTGTATCAACTCCAACTTTGCAAGTTCAACAAAATATGAACCACAAAGCATTCTTGCGGGCGCTTTGTATCGTTTTCAATCTTCGTTATGAGATAGCTGTAACCACTGACCCTCCACAAAGCAATATCGTTGAAAGCTCGCATATTAACTGCATGAACATACGTGTAGTGGAAACTTTAGACCTAGAGGAGAGATAAGTTTCTATAGTAACTGTGTCTTGTGTCTTGAAGGAGTTTAAAAATTGTCTTGAATTTTAGTGTAAACAGCTCTTGACCGTTAAAAAAAAAAAACAAAAAAAAATTGACTGAAAATGCTATGAAGCAACAATGTAAATACCTACATACTGACGTTAAATATACCTAGGTACCTAGTAGTACAAGTACCTATCTAGTTCTCAGAAGACTGTTTTTAATTACAAACCTCTGTATTATGTTACAAGACAACTGAATTAAAATAATGCTGAGCTGAGAAAGAAAAATGTATTATGATAAGTTATAAAAACCTACAGAAGAAATCAAACATGCATAATTTATACCACCAACTAACTAATGAGTAAATACAGGTATTTCACTTGTATTCTTTACTTTGTTTAAAAAGGGATCATGTTTTTATTAAATTTAACTTTGACCTCTCAAAACAAAAGCGTTCGGGAAAAAACCCACTCAAAAAACTTCAAAACAATTTCTCGTTAAAAAAGTATTAAAAATTGTTGCAAACGTTTATTTTACCTCGCACCGGGTTTAAAGTTTTAAGACGCGTTTTCTCGTTACAGAAAGGGTGCGGGGTGAAATTGTGGGGTGTGAGGGGTGACATCAAAGTGAATTAGCGAATGTTGTCTAGGGGCGTCCGTTTGTAAGCCGCTTTGAAGTTACACTACCTGCAGGCAACTCCGAAATGTGCTAAACCGTAAGGCATTTTATTTCGTCAGCCCTCGGGGCAAGGGCTCGGGAAAACGATACAAGAACCTAATTCTGCAAATGGTTATTGATACTGCTAATTTTTAATTTCGTCTTCAGCGGAGAATACTTGGTTTCTGTATAACGGTAATTGAATATTATTACGGAAACGGTCCTGTCGATTCATGTTATTGTGGGTTGCACTCTTCATTCTATTACTATTTGAACTTCGAAATAATTGATGATACATTATTTTGAATACACTAAAGCTCGCATAGTTTAGTACCTAATATTATTTAGAATACTTCCCCACAAAAACATAAAATTACAAAAGTGCGCGAGAATAAATAGTTTTAATTTCTGAGCGCCATTAAGATGCTCGAAGAACAGAAATGCTTTGCATATTATCGTAACCTTTTTATTATTTATGTGACCACATCGTCTGAGAAGAAAACGAGACGACAGAGTGACCCAAATTCCCTCAGAAGGTGAGCACTTATTCCCTATCTAACGGCAACGACCTTACAAAGGCAACGAGAATAGATCTTTCTTCTTTTAATAGAGCCCCTAAAAGGGTTCCTCGCTAGCTTACCAAAAAATGTTTTCGCCATTTTTCTACGAGACCTTTTTGTCGGGAAGGCGGCGCATTAAGCCGGGCCAGTCGCCGCGATAACGTACAGATAGTGACGCTCGCTTTAAATGCAAATCTGTCCGACCAAAGCCTGAACGACTCGGGAGCGACCCAGAAACTATCTCTGTATCTACTGATATTGAAATGGCAAAAGTGGTGCTAGAAGAAAAAGAAAAAAAAGATTATTTTTGACTATGGCTGAACACAAAATCAAAAGCTGAAACAAACGGAAAAGTTAAAGTTAAAACAAAATGATGGAAAACAATTTAACCAAACAAACAGGAAATAAAGCAAAAATCTCTGCGCAGAATTTCCTACGAAACTGTGTCCAAGAACCACAACCGAAACAACCCCATGAAGCCTTATTTCAACAATTTATACAGAAGCTCGGTTTCTTGGAAACCTTTGCTCTGCCAAATGCTATTAAGTAAATTTTTGTCGAAGGAAAACAGTTGCTTTTGTTAGTTTTTGGCTACGCTATCGGTAAACAGACGATTTCTCATGGCTGAGCAAGTAGAGCATAGGTTGATGGCAACGGAAAAGTCTAAACAAAATTGCATTCATCTTTGAACGAATGTTTACCGCTTGGCTTGTGTTGTACAAAATTAAAAACTAACCAACGCTATTCTCCAGAATTGCATAAACTTTTGATAACACAGACGATTCCTAAAACGTGAATGAAAATAACAAGTAAAACACTAGAGAAATTAATAGTTTACGAAAAAGTAAGTAGTTTCGATATTTATTTCTGGATTTTTTATGGCAGTATCGAAACCAACGATATTCTCCAGAATTGCATAAACTTTTGATAACACAGACGATTCATAAAACGTGAATGAAAATAACAAGTAAAACACTAGAGATATTAATAGTTTACTAAAAAGTAAGTAGTTTCGATATTTATTTCTGGATTTTTTATGGCAGTATCGAAAGTGGCTAGGTGAAAAGTTATATAACGAGCACTTCAGAAATGACTTGAGAAATGTCCCCCTTCACACGGAAACAAGCACGCAACAAAATTTTTATAGAATTTTCTTCCCGATGTATTATTTTGCTTTGTTAAAGATTAAAGATCTCTAGTTGTACCTAGTAGACCTTGTCGTTTTTAATAAAACTTATTTTTGATGGAGTGGTAATACTTTTAGTTTTATAGAGAGTTTGATCAAATAGCAGGGATACTTCTTCAAGTATCCCCATAATATATACTGGTATTTGAAGATCTTATATTATGTTCAGTGTAATAATCACTAAGACATATCGGGATATGTAGGTATATGACGGCATATATCGTGCCGATATCGTGAACTAGCTAGGACAACAAACTTGGCTAGTATTATCGACAAGAACACTACATTGTGACTGCGACAATCCGTCCAATAACTATGGACAGATTGCTGACGTGTCGTGCCATTAAAAGTTTCCGATCCAATGACGTGGGCGAAAACCTACCTTCTTTATGTTTGGACCTCTATAAGTTGCCCATTAAACGTAAGGTGCTTGTTAATACAACAATGGCTATTAATGGATGTCATAAAATAAAAACATGCCTTTTTCTCGGGGTAGGCAGACTACAGATTTCTACTTGCTGCAATCTTGAAACACGTAAATTTTGCCTTACACAAGGTTGCAGGCTAAATTTACTGTGCCTAGCGTCACTATAACTATTTTTTTATTATGTTTATTTTTTTTCTCTCTTATCGTTACCCACAAATAAAAATCATTTTGAAAGTTGGATTATTTAATAGGTGTTTGTCAATTAAATTGGAAATGTTATTCCCACTGGACTGATTAACATCAACCACATAGCGATCGCTGTAAAAATCATTAAACCATCAATCAACTGTTTGCTTCCAAAAGCATCGAGCCGAATAATCGCATGTAGATTCTGCGGTAAAAGTCAGATAGGCACCTATTTGCATTTAACTTAACGAGTGAAGTCGAGTAAATAAATAAAGCAACAAATTAAAGGGGGATTTTAATTGAAGAGTTCGATAATTAAGCATGAATGTTTAAATTAATTAATGAAATTCGTGGAACGGGCCGAGTTGAACGGCTGTAGTGTTCGCGAAACGAACATCCTTAATTAATGTGGACAATTTGAAATAGATTTGCTAATAAAAGTTCAAGTTGCTAAGTTTGTGTATTCAAAACTTATGTATAACAGTACTTCGGTTTAAACTTTTTAAACGATACATAATACAAGTTTTATTAACCTTCACTTATGCTTATGCTTGTAAAAATATAGATAGTACAAAATACTTTTCTATCATCCATATCCTCATAACAGCTGATACAAAACAGATAAGCAATGAAGCAAGTCGTTCAGAAAATCTGCGCCACTATAGCTTAGGGATTTGTTACACGAATGGAAAGAAAGTAAATCTGTCGCGTGCGTCAGCTGCCCTACATTAGTCAGGCGATGCGAGAGAATTTAATAAAAGCACTGCTTATTGCCTCGTCCGAAATACTGTTCCATCACTTTTTATGCTACATTCGCGAGTTTCAGTTGTGTTATGATTATAATGTTCACGCTGTGGGTATAAACCTCTATATAAAATAAATACACACTCTATATTAAATACATTTAAAATAAATACATACAACCAGAAAACAGTCTGGTTTGTATTATAAAATATGTACATAAAAGTGTCATGTTAGACCACTTAGTTCAAAAACTCTTATTTTATTTGCTGCGAACCTGACTCGTTGTCGTTGATTCTCTCAACGAGTTGGTCTAGGATTCCTATTATTTCAATTTAAACGAAAAGCAAGCTCAGATGATCAGATAAGATAAAGAATACGGGAAGTATTAACTTCTAGATAGCCGCTCTTTGGAAAAGCGCTGCACTAGTTGGAACACGCACGGCATAAACGTCCGCATTCATCAGAATTGAGACGTAATTGCACAATGACAATAATATTTCAAGAATCTATATATCGCGGTACTGGATCTCTTAAGAGTCGCCGCTTCCGTTCAACGTCGTGCAGTCATTTCGATGGATGTCGCGTGCGCGTGCATTGCATCCGTTGATAGGGTCGTAGTTACTAAGATGCATGCAGATATTTGCAAAACGCATTTAACAAAACATTCAACATGAGGGATGTATAATTAAAAGTTTATAGTTAATGGTAACAAACGCTATTTTCACTTACCCACGCAAAAGTTCTGTGGTGAAGGGTCTGAACATTTAAAACTTGAATTTTCGTCACTGACCATACCGAGCGATACTCATTGTTTCTGATATTCATAAGACAGGAATACAACTATGGAACCAGGACTTATGTAAAAGTAAGTTCTAATGAATCAGTGGCCAACTCTGGTGATGGAGTTTTTAGGCCGCGTCATAGCTTAAAACGACTTAAATAGCCGGGACCGACATTTTACGTGCCCTCCAAACCACGGAAATTATGTATGTATGGGTGTTATTTACTTAATAGCGGCTGCACCTGACGTTTCTAAGTTATCCACATCACAACATTTAAATCAGTAATTACCCTCCACTCAGTTTTATCATTACAACCAGCGGCGTTGTCGCCCTGACTGAAAGCGCCATTAGTATTCAAAATGCAAATTGCTAACAGCACTCAGGGCAGTGCACCCGTCTCAGATCTTACTTTCCCAGAAATAATTTCATTAACATCTGCATACTTGCATGTTCCTTGTAAATTCTTGGACTAGCAGCCTAGAAAGTTTTCGTCTAGACGCTGGTTTATTTCTCGAGATATTGTTCTTCCGACTATCAAAAGTTTAATGGGATATTATGCACAAGAAATAAGATCAAAGGGCCGCTTGTTCACCAATAAATTTAGATTAACAGTAGGTATTAATAAAACGGTTGAACGTTTGGTTCGAGAATTGAATAAAGCTGGCAAAGTTCCTTGTTTTATGTCAAAGTGTGTACGAAAAAACATACATTTTACCCAACAACATTATACAACCTACTTCATATCTATTAATGCTGTTGATAAATTTCAGTTTTCATAACCTTCTCTGTATTCATGGTACAATATAATTTAATATTAAAATTAAGTAAAACGTACCCATCGAGATTGTCGCCAACATAGAGTAGAAAAAATAGAGGCAGCATCATGGGAGTGCAAAACATTTTTTTTAAATATGTTCAGCCTTATAGAAGTTTAATTTTGAATCATGTCATGATATTATGACAAATACAAACATACAACCACCCAAACATACTCAGAAACATTCGGAATTTTTCACTTCTTTTCTTCTTCTCTTCGTTCAAGTATTACGTTACCTCTGCGACAGTCAGACAGCGGAGACTTTTAAAGCACATCAATCCTTTATTTACGTTAACTTAAAACAGAATCATACTCTCTACCTTTATTATACTCTGTGTTTGATAATATTGACATGTAAAAATGTAATATGGTGTAATATCACAGCCGTAATTAATTTTATTGAAAAGTAAGAGAGTCATGAATTACGAAATATTTTCATGAAACTCTCAGTAACATTTATTTTTTAATAGCATCCCAATTTTATATTACATTATTTTGTCTCTGGAAAACTGAGCTAAATTATTATCGTTAAAAGTACATAAAACTAGTACTTAAAATGCTCTGGTAAAAGTAGAATGCGGAATCACAAAAAGGCTAGGATAGTCATCATCTTCCTACCCTCTTCCCACATTATGTGGGGTCGGCACAACATGTGTTCTTCTTCCATTCTCCTCTATTAGCCGTCATCTCAACACTCAGTCCTTTCTTACTCAAGTTATCCTTCACACAATCCATCCATCTTTTCTTTGGCCTACCTCTACTCGTAAATCCATCAACATTCATACCAAGCACTCTCCTAGTTACATGACCTTCTTCCCTTCTCATTACATGCCCATGCCATGCTAGCCTGTTGCTCCTCATCTTTTCATTCACTGGCGCCACTTTCACACTTCCTTTTATTAATTAATTTTTCTTTGTTTACTTAGCGATCATCATGATAAACAAAAAAGGTATTCTTAAACATGGAAGCGGTAATCCTTAAGATTATTTCGAAGCACATATTTTATTCTGCAACTAATAGTTACAAATCGTTTATAGAGATAAGAAATGGGTTCCCTATTTGTCTCTGATTTCATTAAAGTCCATGCTATTGCACTTAGGCACAGCTCACAACTGTAGTTGAATCAGTTTCCCTAGCAAAGGCTTAATTTTCTAAAAATCAGCTCATATTAAGAGGTTCGATTCGTATAAAGGGACATGTTTGCACGATCTGAAGATAATACTGTTCTTGGTTTGAATGTATTAGTAGTGATAGTACTCATAGTTTTTGAGCCAGGAGATACACAGAAAACCCAAGACACAGGTATCTTTGCGTGGGATTATGGTTATTTATTCAGGTATACAGGGTTATTTGTAAAACACCGGTAACCGGTAACCCAAAAGTTGAATTTAGGGTTATAGCATAGCTTCGTATGAGTATGCAGAAATCCATTGTATCTGCGTACTTATTCGAAAAATTGTGTGATTTTAGTTTGCATAGATTGATTGTAATAGTAGGTATGCATTGCATGTTGACCAGCTATTCAGTACTTATACTACAACTCAGTTCAATCTAGTCTGATGTTAATTTGTCACTGGCTAACGGCTCGCTTCGTGCTGCATTTTCAACATTAATCCAAATGTTAATATGTTTTTGATAACAAACTAAATTATTGTAATTTAGATAAATCTGCATTAGACACGATATTTAAGTCAAACTTGTTTAATTTAGATTATAACTTTTCCTCTGGAGACTATATTTTCAACAACATGAAGCCGAAAAGTTGCTTCTAGAATTGAATCTATTTTCGACTCTTCATTTCATTTACATTCACCAATGAGAAGGGAAGAAGGTCATGTAACTAGAGAGTGCTTGGTATGAATGTTGATGGATTTATGAGTACCCGCGGTCCCTCGGGATTTTTCAATTTTTTCGGGATAAAAAGTAGCCTATGTGCTTCCCTGGGATACAACCTTTAACTATGCCAAATTTCAGCTTAATCTGTTCAGCGGTTTGGGCGTGAAAGCGTAACAAACAGACAGACAGACAGATGGACAGACAGACAGACAGGCAGAGTTACTTTCACATTTATAATATTAGTATGGATGTAGTAGTAGGTAAAGGAAGAAAAGATGGATGGATTGTGTGAAGGATGACATGCGTAAGAAAGGACTGAGTGTTGAGATGACGGCTGATACAGGAGAGTGAAAGAAGAACACATGTTGTGCCGACCCCACATAATGTGGGAAAAGGGCAGGAAGATGATGATATACTACAACGTATTATTAAGAAAATAGAAATATACCCCAAATTACGAGTACAACTCAAACAAGCTAAAACGATAGTGTTTTCGTCTCATTTTCAGGAATCCAATTTTCTTTATCGTGTGAAGGTTACGAAATAAACTACTTGAACAATTTATATGATATCCTCTGGGAAACAACATACTTTGCGCTGTGTTGAACAATTCACGAGTTATTTTAGGTCACCCTTGTGTACATGTACATCCTTCTCAAAACTCCTACTCATAGAACAAGTTTCTATGCAGACTCCTTTTCCGTTCAAGCTGTACGTACAACTCTGGAATGCTCTACCCCTATCTATCAAAAAATCCTCCTCTCCTGCTATGTTTAAGATAAGATTGAAATCACATCTTCTCAATGAGAGTAAAGTTGAATCATCCAATTCTTGATCTAAATAATGTTTTATTACCTATATATTGTATTGTATGTATGTATGTATATTAAAATTATTTATTTATGTAGGAAGGTATATTTATTTTTATTGAGTAGGTATACGTATTCTATCTGTATTTATTTTTAATAGCTAGCAGGTTTATGTTAGTCTGTCAAAAATTCAATAATCTGTCATCATATGCACCCGACCAATCTTCTTTTCTCTGATGTTCCTTTCCATCCAAAGGTTGCCTGGAAGAGATCGCTTCTTAGCGATAAGGCCGCCCATTGTACATTTTTATTTGGTTTTTCTTTTGTTTTTGTCTGTGTTAATTTTATTAATGGTGTGCAATAAAGAATTTTCATTCATTCATTTTCATTCATGTGGTATTGTGTACTCAGTTCTGATATAAATAAAGATGATAATGCTTTAACTCCTCTATGTTAATAAAAAAACCTTTATGAGAATTAACAACTATATTGGATTGATTTTCATCTATTATTGAAATCGTCAACATAATGGGAATTTGCTTTGAAGGGCAAGAAAATAATGCTATAGATACTTGTGACTCCAAAATGTTCTTAACAACAAAACACAAAGTTAAGTAAGAATACGTTATCATTCCATTAAACGGTGCTCGTCCGGGATTTACCAGAACCCGTTATCCGGCAATCCAAGGAAAAAAGGTCTAGTAATTTGTCTTTACTTGGTGGATTTATGCCGGGATCACTAGTATAGGGCCTCGAGAGTAATACTCATGGAATGAATTGTTGATTATAATCGCTTCAAGGACGTCCCACGTGAAATCAGCTCAGTCTATTGGATAGAACATTCCTTTGCGTATTGATGTCCCTCGACTGATTTTGTTTAGTCGATGAAGCGTTCAATCGATCTTTATTTGATGTACTTGATCTGACCCCTTATCCTACTAAGATGAAAAAACACTGAAACCATTTAGACATCTCCAAAGGATCTTGAATTCCCTAAAATATCGAAAACAATGTCTCCTATATATACCTTAGAGAAAGCAGCAAATAAAAGCAACGGAAGGAAGTAGAGGCTAAGTTGACCATGAGGAACGCAAACAAGGAAAATCCAAGGATGAAATAAGGATATCCGAACAGCGCCGATGTTTATAGCAGTGTTCGTGTTCCTCGTTTGTGGTATTTATTTCTGATATCAATTTCATAAAAGTAATCGGTGATCACTCATCGGCTCCCACCGAGCTCGCGGCGTCTTCCAATCACCTCATTACATTACACGTCAAAGATTTACAGTGACTGTGCACGCACGCAATTCTCTCGCGTCTCGAGATACAAGTTTGGAGCTTGCTTCATCAGGTTATAAGCGATTAGACTAAACAAATAGACCATCGATCACCGAGGGAATTACAGTCCTCGCGGCGCCTCCAATCACCTCATTACATTACTTCAGAGATTTACGCTGACTACGCACGCACGCGAATCTCACTTACCTTGAAGTACTTTGAACTTGAACGCTTCTTCAAGACACACGTTCGTAAAGAGCAAATATAAAGATATTGTTCTGCCTGCTTACCAAGACCACCTTATATCTCTCGATGTCAGCTTTTGCGCCCACCAAAATCCAGCATCTAGGCCCGCCCGAAAAAAGACTCTGTTTTTGCTTCATATTTTTTATAGTGACTATTTCACAGAGATGGAGGGAAGGGGATGGCTATGATTGATAAGCAAGAGACTATAAAGTCCAGAAAGTGAGGAAAAAAGTCCGCCCCGCATTTAGACACTATTGAGCTACTAGTACATTGTACCTATTATTCACAAATAAAATCATAAAGCCGAACTCGAATTGCGTATTCACTTAGAAAGTTTGCAAAACGCATCATAGTGAAACTTAGACCAAACGTAACTTCATATATATCCTCACGTTCCTTTAGGCGGATTATCTATCTATAGGTATTAGGTACAGCTATACGATGTGTATCTTGATCATATTAGAATTAGAATAATAACGGTTCGCTACCCACAAAAGTTATTTATTGAAAATTGATCAATATTCGATGTAGATACAATTTATTGAGTTTAGTTAGGCCCTGTTAGGCGTGTCTGCGAGCTTGATTAAATTACGAGAATATATTTGATAAACATATTTTTCGATACGTGATATTGTAGGTGACCTTAGATATAGATAGATAGATGGATAGATAATTCTTTATTGCATACCACATAACGGAAAATACATAGGTAGCAAAAGACACTAGATAGCTATGTTATGGTTTAGTTATACCTACAGAGCCTCAATGATAAAGTTGATATCAGTTAAATTTTTTGAGAAAATAACTGCAATATTGGGGTCAAGATAAAACAAGTTAAAAACTCAGTCTACCTACTGTCATTAATTAGTAACAGTTCTGAGAGATTGTTTGTTTCGCCCTTATCTTCATCCTAAGAAACGTCACCTTGCAGATATACATACTACAACCACCATTGCTAATGAAGAATTTAAGGTTACATTAGCATCAGTGTTCATTACACCAAAGTATCCCAAGGTCGGGTTACAGACGAAAGTCAGACGAAACTCGGTCCAGCCCCTAATTAATGCAATCAGATACATCAGAAAATGTGTAGCTAGAAAGTTGAAAGCACTGACTTACAAACCTAAACCTTTTAATATTAATGAAATGAGATGGATTACACATAATTCAGAAAATTAAATCCCTTTGATGCGAGGGCAGTTTTTGTGGGATTGTGTTGTTGAGGTTTCACTAATGCCTTCGGCTTCGATGGAGTTTTTCATTTTAGAAAATGTTTGGAAATTGATCGTTACAGCTAATCGGTTTAAAGTAATGGAAAACTATTTGAAAAAATTGTGTATGATGAATAGGTACTTTATGTTTTGGTGTTGAAAAATCTAAGGGTGTAGACGGACTGCACTATGAACTGTGCGTGCGCACCAGCTGCATTATTACAGTTTTTGAGCAGTTGACATACCTTAATCGAAACTACTGCTTGCAAGTTGGATGTATATTGAATCTCTGTAGATATTCGCGCTTCTAAAATAAATGTCAAATGTCGATTTTCCAAGAAACGTTACGCCCTCATTCCATCACACAAGTAGGCTTACTCTGACCTCACTCTAAATGGTCCCTAAATCCATAATTCACACTAATACAGGTACCCTCCAATCCCAAAGGGCTGAAATACTCCTAAAACATCTTTACCCTCGGGCGATAGAAGATTTTGTAAGTAGAGATCAGAGGGAAGGGGGGTAAATATGACCGCTTTACAACACAATAGGTCAAAAGGACGATGGGTGGATTACGGCCGCGGGGAAAACAACAGGTGGGACAAAGGGTACTGAAGCTATTCCGGAGCCCTTCCCCGCTCCGAAAATATCAAAGAAGTTTCAAATAATTATTCAGAGCAGACAATTGTTGCGAGCGAATAGTAGGTACTTAGGTAATTTTAAAGCCAAATAAAATTATTTCAGTGTAAATAATTGAAAGTAGGGAATCGAAAGTTTCGAGATAGTCCTTGAAGTAAAAAAAACTAATACCTATCAACAAAATTATACCTACTGTTTTGTAGCAAGCTCGTCTTTCTTCACCTTTAACTAGGAGATAATTATAATATATCATTTATCTTCGAACCAAATGGTTATAATTTCTTGTTCTGCATAAAACAAGGGTTCATAGTTGCCGTCGTGACATTAATTTTCATAACAAATGAATGTCTATTAAACTATGTATCTCGATGAATAAACAATTTCAAAACAAACGATCCTAAGCACATGTCCCACCATAACTTGCAGCCGAGACCACTCCCGTTTAGGTGATCACATTCATTACAATGGTACTAAATACGCATTATGAATGTCGTCGGAATGCCTGTTACCACAATACATAAAATTAAAATGTATAAAATTGACAAAGTATGTATCTGTGCTTTTACATTCAGATAGACATTTATGGCTAGAGGCTAGACATACTAAATAATATATTATATTGTTAATCGCACGTTATAAGTATCTGTGAAGTTTACTGAAATATTATACTGAAAATCTTTCTCTCGCTTTTTCATATTGGTACTTTTATAAATAATCAGTCCAGGTCGCTAAAACAATGCAGTAAAGACGTATGCACGTATGCAGTTCGAATGCTGCACGTATGCTGTGTCCTAAGATTTGATGTTGATTCATACAATCCAAACGAGCGTAATGCAAAAATGAGGTTTATGTATTATGATTCTAACCTCTATTCTTTTATGTATTCTGTGCAGCATAGAACACCTATTTTACTAAAGTTTTGCACACAGATACGATCACGCGATTTATGCAGCCATTGTCTGAATACAACCAACTATTCTCATTAACGTCCTCCACTTCGCAGTTATTTGAATGTATGGACGATTTTTGTTTGAGTTTGCCATTTTTGTTCGAGATCGCCATTTTTGTATGAACTCGCCAAGCCATGGTACTAAACCGAGCTTTTGTTTTGTACCTACTACTTTGTTTCATTTACGGACTTTATAGAAGGTTTGCCTTTGCCCTGCAGTGGGACAATACAGGCTAAAATAATAATAATAAGAAGACACAAACTCCCCAAATGATACTCACTTGGTTTAGGCCCGTGAGATTCATTAGTACCGAAATTTTAATTTCGAGAAAAAAAAATACCCAAAAAATAATAAAAATAATAGAACGTGTTTTTGTTTTGGTCAGCAATGACCGCATACGCAGAATCGTCAATTATTTCAAAGTAAAAGTACGTGAGTGTCGTGGAACGCTCGGTTGGAACGAAGTTTTAACTTTGACATTTGGCATTTGTAAATTTTTTTGTTAATAGACAATAGAAACGCTTCCGTACTAACAACGTAACAATCTATGGACTGTTTCGCGCCTGCGCGCCTCGTGACGTCACGCAAAAATCTAACACTTTTTTTCATCTAGCCCCCATCCGATACCGTGCGAAAAGGAACTTCGTTCCAAAAACAAGACAAGTCAAGTGAGAGAAGCTTTATTAGAAAATTCTTTAGAAATATCTCTCATGTGTAACCGAACCAAATAGACTTTATCTTAAGCCTGTGCTAGAGCCTACCACAGGCTGAAATAATAACGCACATTTGGGCCACGTGTACCATCCATCGCGGTAATTGCCGACAGCCGGAAGATAGCTCGAGAATTATGACGTCACATAACGTGCTAATGACGTCATAACTGCATCGCCCTCGGCGCTTGACTCCGCTGCATGATACAATTTACTTTGCAATTCTGGGGTGCCTAACTTAGGCCACTTCACCTAGTTGAAGAATATGAATAAGGGAAATAAGCTACTTAATATTAGTTCTAGAAAATCGTTAGAAATCTAATACTTATGTTATCTTGTGCGGAATAAGTTTTTTAGTGTCGCACTAATTTCAATGTAAGTAGGTAGATTCTAAACGTAGCTAAAAGAGCTCTGCTGAGTCATCGCTGAACTCATGTACAGTCAGCAAAGAAAGTCGATTAACATTTTATGTTTCACAAATCTGAATATTTCCGAAATCCGTTACATCATAACCAACATTTTTACTAATATCCATATCCATACTAATATTATAAATGTGAAAGTAACTCTGTCTGTCTGTCTGTCTGTCTGTTTGTTACGCTTTCACGCCCAAACCGCTGAACAGATTAAGCTGAAATTTGGCATAGTTAAAAGTTGTATCCCAGGGAAGGACATAGGCTACCTTTTATCCCGAAAAAATGAAAAAAACGCTGCGGAGCGCTGCTAGTTTGAATATAAAGTCTTGTTTCATAATAACTTCTCAACAAAAGTTTATTTTTTCTTGGTTTTCGATAACAAAAGTCAGACTGTTAATCAACTTTCGTTGCTGACTGTAACGTGGCTTGATATTCGTAACAACTTACGTCAGTATCATTCTTAGGGTCATAAGAAAATAATAATAAAACAAACATACAAAAAGTGCGTAGTAATTGACGCGTTGACTTTACCACACACACACACACACAACACACACACACAAATGTGACGTCAAAGACTACTTTGACGTCACATTTGATCTCATCAATGGCTGTCAATTAGAAATATTTGTCTTCAATTAGGCGATTCAATCGTATAATATGACGTCAAAGTCAGCACGCATAGAGTACATGATAGAATAAGAGCTGAACATTTTATTACCAAAAAATTAACGATCTTGCCCATTCTCATGCATTCATTCATTCAGATTCTTGCCCAGTGAATAAATTTTTTTGTTAACCTATACTATCCCACTGCTGGGCAAATGTCTCCCCCAATTGCTTCCATCTGTCACTGTCATCTGCCACGTCTCACCAGTCCTCTTCTAAGGCATCCAGGTCGTCACGCCAATATAATAATAATATAATATAATAGCGAATACATAGTTCGACCAAAATGGATGAGTGGTAGCAATTCCTCTAAAGCCTCAGCTGGTTTATCATCACCTGTAAAGTACGACCGGACTTTTAAATGACGTTTGCGATAAGTTCTTGATTGGTGCTGAGTGCTGACGTCATGTCCATTATACAAGGTGTAGCCACTGTTGAATAATACATGGGCCCGGGAAGTCCCCATTAATTCTTTAATTGAAATTCAAATAGTCCAATCGTGAACTGAAAGTGGATTAAATTGAATATTGACATCGTGACAGGTGATAAAAGCTGTAAAAAAATATTTCGCATACGAATGTAAAATATCTGAATATTTATTGGAAGATAAATATTTTATATATAAATGCAACACAATTTTGTGTTGAATTTAAATATAAATTGTTGTTAAAAATTAAAACGAGCTGAAAGTCAACCATTCACTTTGTTTAAAACATATTTTTATTTTACGACCGTTAGCAAAAATCATCAGTTACTGCAACGAATAAATATGGCAATAATATCCTGTATCCTGTTAGTAGTATTTTTAGGTTTTAGTTAGCTGGTACTTACAACTGATGCATCAATGCCAAGTGGAATTCATAGAGATAATTCTTAAATTTATTACCCAATTAAGTAAACAACATTTTCTACCATAAAAATATTTTCCAACATAAATTACACCAGCAAAATATCCGAAATTGCTCCTTGAACTATGCGGTGGTTGCACTCACCTCTTAACAAATTGCTCCTTATGAAAACAGCTGTCTCTAACTAACCGCTATCAACAGTAGCCAAAGAGAGAGTTCATAACCCTTATTTATTCAGCAGAGCGAAGTCAGTTTCTTCGGGGTGATTCATGAAGGAGCCGTCGTCGAGGTAGATTTATATCCTATCCACCTGACGTGTGACGTTTATTGCAGAATAGCCCCCGACCTCGTAGCAACTATTTTGCTTCGGTTCACGAGCAAGTGAGTAAGTAATTTGTCATACGGCTGCATAGCTTGCAGTGTACATGAAAACGTATTGTGATAATGCATGAGTTGAAGTTTGGACTGTCAGGTTTAGATATAAAGAGCTCAAGAGATGATTTATGCTAAACCGATCCGGGTTTGTGTCGCAGCTTTTGAAGCTTCTATCGAAACATTGTTTTAGACTATACATCGTCACGCTGATGTGGAAGCTTCGATCAATATATTAATATAAATCTTGATCGAAGGGTGTAAGCATGACTTACAATCATCTTGACACCATATCGTTCGTAAGAGCTAGTGACACGACAAAAAGATCGAAGCAATGTCCGGTAAAAAAACTATAATATAAACCATCTACCTATTAGATAAGAGATAAAGAGTTCTTTTTTGATCGAATAAGGTACGGCCCAGCTCGGCAAAACATGGATCATCGCTAAAGCTGCAAGCATTTTCAGCGCAGTTTGAGTAAGATACGGTTGCTGTGTAGGTACCTAGTCTTTCAAAAGAAGATTTCATGAAAAATATGGTTTTTAAATATTCTGGCAAAGTAATGTAGTTCCTTTCACACTTTATTGAATTTTAGGTGCTTCTAAGGATATTTATTTTATAAATGGTTCTTAGTTATTTAGTAAATATATTGTAATTTACTAACCCGCCGGCATTTTAAGGTTGTAATAAGTATAGTTCAGAAATACTGAAACAGCGTCCATTAACATCCCTTTAAGTAACTTATTTTAACATGCATAACTAAAATTACGAATACGTGGAACTTTCTACATTAATGCAAAATGAGCACAAAATGGATTCACGCAATACAATTATGCAACTTAAATACAGGTTGCTCCAACATGGGTAACTTCAAAATAAACAGCTAAGCCGGACGTATGAGGGTTACATAAAATTTAATTCGGTCATCTAGTTGTTTCAGAGCATGTTGAACATATTTGCTGGCTAGTTCACATCACATAGGTGTTTAATTGTGACATTAGTAATGAAAATGCTTACATTACGAGCAGTTTGTGTTTTCCTGTTACTTTTACTAGTTTCATAAACGCGTTCAGGATTTGGAAAAGGACGTTTTCTAATTCCTACATAATTATATTCCATTACAGTATGGCCCAGAATCAGAAATTGTGTAGGAAAAGGAGGCCTTTGCGCTGCAGTGGGAAATGCCAGACTTATAAATAAATTATTACTTATATCACAATCTTGTTCATAGTGAAATTCTCTCTTGTGAAAATAACAAATCGAAATATATTATATTTCATATACATTGTTTGAGTTCTAGAAAACGATTAAACTAAAATAATATGATTATCCTACTTCTTTCGGTTCACTACAACCACTAGGGCCATGAGTCTATATTTCATTCACCTCCATTTCCCAGACTTGGAAAAAAACGATTAAGAACCGTGCTGGCATTCCAAATATGTGCTATTAACATACTGAC
The DNA here is from genome assembly GCA_951394285.1 of Epirrhoe tristata. NCBI lineage: Eukaryota > Metazoa > Arthropoda > Insecta > Lepidoptera > Geometridae > Epirrhoe > Epirrhoe tristata. The sequence continues at coordinate 5,984,770 of OX596150.1, read as the reverse complement.
GCGGATCTGATATCGCCTTTGTGAAAATTTAGTGGATGGTCGGTAATTACTGCCGATATGATCGTCAACGCCCATCAAGATATCGCGTGCATTTTTATACACGCTGTATATCGTGCCGTGCGAAGAATTCAATTTTGAGTGAGTTGATAAGTTCTTGGCGGTTCATTATGAACTTTCAGCTGTTTTTGTGAACGTACGGTTGAAGTTTAAAACTAAAAAGAAAAGGTAAGGTATTTGCTTCGTTTGTAGTCTTTAGGTTTGTTAGACTAACATATATAGTGATATACCAGCACGGGCCTGGTATTCACATAGCTAGCTTTATGTGTATACCTTTCTTCTCCTAGTTGCATCGTTATCCTCATTGCTGAGGGTATCCCCTGAACATGGAATAATCTTTTTCTTTGTTACCACCTGGATAGCAATTCATACTTCAGCGAACGCATCTCCAACAAAACCATTGCAGTGCCAACGTCAGTTTTTGGTCAATTCTACGCTCTGCTGCTCCTATTTTTGGCATCGTGGAGCGCATCATGAAGCTTGGTGTTCAGCGTAAAGCAGATTTGGTTCGACCATCTGAGTGGACTACTAAGATGTATATCTTAATGAGCCAGATAATACTTTGCTATAAGATAATAAAGCAATTTTGGCACGAGTCACAAATTGTGCTGATCGTGAGCTGAATGAAAACACATTAAGATCTCTTACAATGTGTCTGTATAAACAGTATATATCAGCCGAATACTTATAAACTTGAGAGAGATATTGAGCAAACTAGTATCTGAGTGCTGCTGGTTGAACAAGTGAGCTAATTTCAGTTTTTACTCATGTTTGGATTTATCTTTAGAATAAAATGTGGCAGGAGCTTTTTATATTTCATTCACAATTTGACACAATTTGACAACAACACATTCCACTATCCGCAAATCATGCCGTGGAATGAACAGTTCATGTTCATACTTATTTTTTGTTTTAGTCGCAAGTTTAAAACTGTTTACCATCACTCTCCGTGAATACTTGCGCCTCAGCTTAATGTTTTAATTAACTAGTGGTTAATCCTGCCAAAAGGAGCCAGACGATTACTTTTTTGTAAGAACGTCTCGGCCACTTGTTGCCACTTCCCACGCAACCGATCTGCATACATTTTCAGGCTCCTTCATCCTCGTACTTAGCATAAAACAAGGCCGACACCAAGTGCGAGCCAATGTTATATAGCTAGTTCAATCAATACGAAAAATCCTGCATCTTTGCGATTCAATTTAGCCTTAGGTGGCGCTTCAGTGATACAACATAAGAGCAGCACTCTTGAAGAAAAACAGCAGTTTTTAAGTTAGATTACCAAGCATTGCAATGGAAAACCAAGAAGAATAATGAAGATCCTTAGTATTAAAATCGCACTTGTTTAGTCTTCTGTCTTGTCTGTATTCTGTTTTTCAGCACCGGTTTTTTTGAAAGCTCTATATGGAAATTGAAATAGTGAAACAACCTATAGAGATTTTTTTCATAAATACAGATTTTGATCAGAACTCTACATGGCTGATTGAAGTGAGCCAGCTCTCTTACCCACAAACAGCAAAGTCATTATGCATTCTCGGATTTCTGAGTACAGCCGCATAAATTTACGCTATTATCAAAATATCGTGAATGAACCAAACCGAGCATGAAACAGATTTAACCAGTTTAGGGGTCATTAACGCACGCAATGCGTTGTGGCGAATAAGATTGCACGCTCCCAGTAGACGTGTAGGGTTATGTTGGCGCGTGGGTCGAAAGTAACCAGATTCTTTACCAAAGATTATTGTTGTATGAGTAAGAAGCGCTGCCGCATTTCAATAATTGATCCCTTATGAAGTTCTTTACTTGATTCCGTCATTCCATGCTCTAAGGTCATTCCATAAGTATGAGACATACATTACCATAGTCCTTCTTGATATTTCGTGATCACAACTAGCTATCTAACTGAATTTACTAAAACTTAGTAAATTGATTGAAATATTGAATTTGCCTAAAATCTTACTTTAATTTTAACTTTTTCTTAAGCCATTTCCTACTCTTAAACCGAGCCGACAAAACAAAATTAGAAGTGCCTCTCGTTCCCAGTTTTTAAATATTTGGCTCCATAAGGATCAAAGGGCATTTAGTGATGACCGTCAACAACACTCAAAGTAACTTTCTTTGATGATCAGCCCTCGACCTTCCGCTGTAGACTCGCTTCAGGCGCCGCTGTAATTCCCTCAAATGTTTATGGTACTTATCAAAAAGAAAGTTCAATTTTCGTTTTTGAAGTTGTGATTATGAAAGTGTTAGTCATTGTATAGAACACCCAGTGTGGGATAAGTACTGTGTGTGACTGTTGGGTATATTTATTAGTAACTAGCTTTCGCCCAAGGCTTTGCTTGCATAGGTCTTTTAAATTACCTAGCGATTTGAGCCCACCTTCTCCACAGAGTCCAAGCATCATCTAAATTTGTCTCTTATCTGAGGATGCGTGATAAAAACACAAACTTGCTAACATTTTTTTTACAATTATTATTATTTGCTCAATACTTTTCCGTAACAGCATTGGATTTTTCTGTTTTGTCACTTTCATAACCTTGGAAGAATCTTTCAAGCATTCAATTCCCCTTTGTCCGGCACATGTACCTCCCCAAATTGCAAGATCAGTTGATTCAAAGCTGGACGCCTTTGGCTAACTAATGGGACTATTAAGTACAGTATGAATATTCATTGTCCAGTAGGATTCCGAATTGCAGAGCTTAGAAGGAAGAGAGTAATTACCGTGATTATTAGTTTGCTGACGGGAATTGTAATAAGGATCGTGGTTTGCAAACTTAATATGCATATTGATATACGCACCATGTAATGTATTCAGCTGGGGGCCAAAACTATACATGTAATATAACTATTGTAATTAGCATTATTATACTAATTACATTTGGAATACTCTGTAAACAAATAAATGTATAATACTACACATGTGATGAATTTTTTTTAGTAAAGATTAGTTGAGTTAGCCTCTCATAATATCGCAAAAAGACCATAGAGAGCTTACATTCAACTTATACAATTTAGAGGAGTAAAGCCTGATTAAATAGAGCTTTTTACTTTTCATAGAATGAAAACAACAAGTATCTTTTAAAAAAAAATAATAGGAAAGCAAAACCTTTTTATGATTGCTGAATAAGTTTGAGTGGTGACTAGTACACAGTTCTACTTAGTCCATGAGAATTGAGTAACACACTGAACGTAAATGGATTGATGAATGGAGAGACAATCTCATACGCGATCTCACCAAGAGTCCGCACCAGAGGGCTTCAGCCTACAAGACTGAACGTCAAAACCGATGTATTGTGCAGTTCAATCCATTCACAGGCCAGACGTTTAGCAATTCCAATGGATTATCAATAAAATTAATGGGCATAGCTCGGATTGGCCGAGTGATTGGATGCGGACTAGGAGTATACTGTTACATTTGCATTAAGCGACTGGACAAATTGGTTGACAGTTTGTTTTGGTTGTTGTGACACTGTGTGGTACTCCCAATGTTCAAAAATCGAAAGCCTAGTATATTTCTAAGAGTCACTTACTATAACGCTGAAAGAATTAGGTCAGTTCATCCATGCAATGAAAACTTGTAAAATCTTAAGATAAGACAACAAACCCTCATCTTGTTTCCTACATAAAAGTACCTAATGCTGCTTCTTACATAAACGTTAAACCTTAGTTGAGACATGTCAAAACAAAACTGTTACCATAAAAAAGCGTTCTGTGCGAGTATTTAAAGATCGTTTTTCTAGTGACAGTTTTTTAGTTAGTCTTAGTCTAAACTCGGTTAATTTTCTTGTAATAAGATGGAAAGTGTTTTGTAGCAGGATTCAGAAACTGTTAATTATTACGAATCACATACAAAGAGGTGATAAGTATTTCACAAATTTTCAAATGATTTAAAAGCCACATTGCGGTGTTAGTGGGTAATTAAAGCAGCCATGACAACCTTGTTATAACACAAGCCGCAATTCGGTAATTAGTAAAAACAAAAGTAAAATATGCGTGGTCAGAAATATTTCTAACATTGCCCACGAAATACTTTCTGTGTTGTAAATTTTATCAGAGATTGTCCTAATGCCAGCTGACAAAATACATAAATGGAATTTAATATTAATGTCTCGACCTACGCATTTCGGTGTTCTGGAACGATATTAATATTCCATAAACTTATAATAAATAAAACATGGTATAATTCACAGCCGAGATGATTTCGGCTCTTTATGCGTTAGCTTTGTTTCGTATCGCGATCGCCAGGTGGCGACAATTCCAAACTTTTCAATGGCGGCTGTCCTCTAATTAATTCTTGGTTATTCCGAGACTATTCATTTTACTCAGTATCTAACTGGAGGGCCAAAACTCATTTAAAAGTCTACAGGTGAAGTGTTTTGCGAATTTGACGTACAGTCAGCGTCACCAACTGGTAACCCGCTCGTACGAGGCTCGCAGGGATGCTTATTAGGGTACCTATTTTTCAACGAATATGAGACAGACCACCCGCCCGATGGTCGAATGATACTATCTATGTACTTGACTTGAAGGTCCGCCTGCAATGCAGACGGTTGCGGGTTCGATCCCCGCCGCGGGACAAATGTTTGTATGACCTACAGATATTTGTCTCGGGTCTGGGTGTTTCTATGTTATGTATGTATTTACAAACAAAAAGTATATAAGTAGTATATCAGTTATCTGCTTCCCATAATACAAGCTTTGCTTAGTTTGGGGCTAGATGATGTGTGAAAAAAATAAATAAACCGGAATGGAAAAGAAAGGACTGGTGTCTTTTTCAGTCTCTTTTTTTCTCATATATTAATTTACTAGCGATTTAGGACTAGGTTTATTTACAGCATACATACTCGTAATATGTAGATCCGAATCGAATTTCCTTTACTCGCTGGCGTAATTCAATGTTTCTGTGTACAAAATTCGTGTCGTTTTAAAGTTTTCGATGATCAAAAGCACTCGTTTCGTGATAACGACATAGCATATGCAAATTGTGATTTGCATAACTAGAAACACGAAACGCAACGCTGAAAATCGCGTTCCTGTAAGTTTGAATAGGTACAATCCGCTGGTTTTATTTGTGCATACTGAATTAACCATTAAGCTTTCAAAGGTTGAAAATTACTTTAATAGTATTTTTGTAGGTCCCTATATGATAAATTAGTAACTATACCGAGGTAATCAAATTTCACGTCCAAGGATAGGGTAAAAAAACTACCTGGCCACCGCGGTTCTGACGTCGTTCAATCCAAAAATTGGTGTAATTTTTGGGATTTAAAATCTTAAATGATCTCTAAATATTCGAAATTTTATTGCAAAAATGTTAACAATCCCTGTACGTACCTACACGTTGTAAGAGAATTTGAATAAAATACTTCTTCCATAAATTATACTATACACAACACAACCCGCGACTGCATTGCTATAGTAAATCTTGGCCCGCTTACCAAAGGTTGCCCGCACCTGTTTTAATCTACGTCCATACAACTTTGAAGCGAACAAGCTACCTATAATAAAGTTTATAAGCCCGAAGCACAAATAAAGACGTAGACAGACGAGTTATGATCAGAAGCAGCGTTCATGGCTCTAAAGCACTTTTAATGCCAATCTACACGGGTTTATGGTACCTACGTCCTGCACTTAGGTGTGAAGCTGACTTATGATACACACAGATGCACTTAACGTTAGATTATTTGAATCTGTTTTTAGTTTCAATAAACATTATTACAAAGCTTCTATTCAATACAATACATTTTGTCATAAAACTATAACTAACAGTTATGGAAATGTTGGTTATTATTTATTTAAAAACGAGCATTTGCCCGCAGCTTCGCTTGCCTGATATATAATTTTTAAATAACCTACCTAAATTCTGCTAGGTTTCGATCTACCTACACTATTCTAAGTTTCAGTTTTTATCAGAATTTAAACACAAACTTTCAGATTTATAATAATTATTAGTCGGATATTCGACATAAAGGCGTTTTCTATCAGCAACAATTCAATCAAGTATAAATTGTTTACCATGGCTGATACTTCAAACATGTTACTTTATTAGACGCTTCGCCGTATATTTAATTTGTAGGTTTACTTGTACTTGTGAAGGCCTTACGCCTTCAATTACTGAGCCTTTACGGAAAGCTTCTTGTTACCGGATCCAAGGTAAATGTGGTGTTTGATATCAAGTCAATTTTCTGACAAAGAAATGTAAGGGAAACGTTTCTTTGAAGTTGAAACTTCAGCTGTAGATGCCGAAAATGTGTATTTTGAATTAATTATATAATATACTTGAAAAACTTAAGCTCAAACACACACACACACAGTATCGTGGCAGGATTATTTTGCGTAATACTTTTAAAGTTAAAAACTAAAGTTTTTAAGAAGAGAGTTAATAGGCACCTTCTGGGTAGGCTCGCTCCATCGTAGACCTCGGTTTAGAGGTCAAGAGCTAACACATTCATCATAAAAAAAAGTTATAAAATCGCTTGTGAATCCAAAAAGACCCTTTTAAACAAAAATCTTATATAATCACAAAAAATTACCTACCCATAGAAAAGAAATCACAGGAAATCTAATAAATGCATGCCAAATTAGTAGCAATTTCACTGTCATACAAACGAGAATCGTTCCCTAAAGTTTCCAGTAAATAAATAACACATTAACGAAGGAACCGAAAATCATAAACCACGAAGACATGCGATGTTCAAATTAGGGAATCCGCAATTGGTCTTTGCTAGTGATGAGGAAATGCCGGAAATAATTTCCGAGTTACTTTTTTATCGAAAAAGGAGCGAAGAGGTAGCAACTTGAGGGATTTTGCTTATGTTTGTATGTAAGGGCTTAACTTCTGACTTACTGTTACGAGTGAAATTTTGTAAGTAGTAGCCCAGATAAAATAATACTATGTAGTATTGTAGGTTGTGTCATTAAGGGGTAGCCAAATCGGTAACCGGCAGCAAGATGGGCAGATGACATAACCAAGGTCGTTGGTCGTAGATGGATGGGATTAGCACATAATCGTGTTGGATGACATAAACAAATGGAAGCCTATGCGCAGCTGTGGGCTAAATCAGCCTATAGATAATGATGATGAAATCGGTGAAGCTCTTGTAAACATATTGGGCCTGGGCTTAAGCGGCTCAAAAATAGAAATAGCCGGACGTAATATTCAAAGGCCGGGCAGCGAGCAGCATAAGACAAATACCGCTGGTAACAATCACACGAGTAGCACGCGCGCCCTCTGGTGCAAGATAGTAATCGCTGCAATTACAGCCCACCCACTGATGAGACCCAATACAAAGTTGCTGAAAACTCCAAAGGGACTTTCCCATGAACGATACTGCAAATTACTTTATAATAATTATTTCTGGAATTAAATTAATATCAGAGCTTCGCCGTTGTCTTTAGAGACAACGGCGAAGCTCTGATATTATCTGATATTATCAGTTGCATTAGTGCAACTGTTCAAATAATTGAATGTGCCTCACTCGAAATCCCATGAAAAGAAAACAGCTATTTTCTAGAGAGAGAGAGCCTATAAGAGCTATTTTCTCACGCATCAAAATTGGAAGAGTTGACCTCGAAGACACATACGAACCGAACCACAAATTTGTTCCAGTTCTCAGTACCAGCAATACCCATGTGAGTATTAATAATGGTCCTTGGTACCGGTAACGTAAGACCTATAAAATAGTACTTTCTAATAAGTACAGAGTTGAAAGCATTTTTTTGAACAGAAGACCCATAACCACAACATTTCGATCATGAAAACCATGCTAGCCGGGTTAGTAGCTCTTCGCTACGGTAACAGTCATGATTGTGTCTGGTCTCCTACAGTACAGCATACTAAACAGTAGATAAACTAAATGATTATCCCATTGACGTCAAATTGATAACGCCTTATCAAACTAGGCTTAAATTTCAAGTATGCCAGATAGTTACTGATATTTAAAAAAAATCGCGTAGATTATACTGAGATTCGATTACAATAAAAATTGGTAATCTTGTCTGATTCCTAGGCTTATTATTGCTAGGCTGTCAACGCATGAACCGGCTGTCTATACGAGTATAATCCGATCATTTTGTATTTTTTGTTTTGACCTACAAGTGACGAGTAGTGGTAGGCATAATGTTGCGTCCTGACGCTGTAAAAATCATCTAGTATCTAGATATTAAGGCCTATGTTTTTGATGTTTCGTAATCGTCCGTTAAAGTTTTGGTGAGATATAATCGCTAGACATCTTAATCTAGCTTACATAAAATTTCCAATCTACACTAAGTAAGAATTATTTTAAATCTGCAAAATAGATAAATAGAATTATGATATCATACCATGTCCTACCAATACATTAGACTAAGTAGGCTGTATAAATCAGAAAGAAGAGTACCTACGTGTAAAAAAAATTAGGATAGATGACGCAAAAATTAAACTTACCCCACACACACGTCTCCACAGCACTATCCCTGAGCACTTGTCCACTGTCTCGCCCTACTTGGTAGGTAGGTACTTATAATCAAGCCTATACTCGCACAAGTATTGAAGGAAGAAAGATACTAGGATTAATAATATTGTTTCTAGTCAGCGACCGTTACCAACTTTATTTATTTGGCAGCAACAAAGGACAAATTGTCAGCAAATAAAGGGTTTCCTAAACGCTGTCCCTTCGAGACCTTGTTATTATTTTGTTTATTGTTTGCGTATGCCCAATTTTGATGTTTGTGAACCTTTGTCCATGTCTGTTTTAGAGACGTGAAATAAAATTACGTTGGTTATACTCAAGGAACTTCGTCACAGTTGTGGTTAGCTTGATCACTACTTTTCTTTTAGGGTTTCAAAATGTTCACCCATAATTTTCTTTTATTTCTTTAGAAAATATGTTATGCGACATGATGGTTAAATACTTAGAAGAAATAGAGCCTATAAATTAGGAGATAGAGATAGAGATAGAGCCTTGAAATTTTTCATTAGTAAAAGGTTTATCTCAGCTAAATTGCGCAAAGAACTTACTGATACATTGCCAGGAATAACTTTTAAGTTTTAGTAATGTTTGCTTGCCTACATTGGATACTATTTTTAAGATTTAAGTACTTTATTGTCTTTTTCAGAATGATGATATAAGAACTATTTTTGTAACTTCGTTTCGTAATTTTTCTTTTTGTTTTTTCTCTCTCTATTGTTTGATATTTCTGTTCACTTGCATAATATGATCTAATTAACGGTGGAAACTTGATTGGTTTATGTGTTTTTATATGCCTTATTTAAAACTGTCATCATGTACTGTTTGTTTCCCAAATAAAATAAAATAAAAATAAAATAAATACCTTTGGTAATGGTGAATTTAGAGTTATATTCATGACATCTTTATAAGTTCTTTTACAGCTATCTAAAATCGCCAAAAACATTAACGCCAATCAGAATATTGTGCAAACATTCGTAGAAAAGTATTCAAAAGACAGAATCTCCGTCCACTATTAGTAGTAGAGCTTACAATACTTAGATAGCAAGTAGTAATCACTAGGTTAAAAAACCCTTGATCTTGGCTTCTAAATATCTTTATCGCAACACGGTGTCGTGTCTAATCGAGCGATAAGCTATCATCAATCTTTGGACTACAATGATCCTCTAACTAAGAGGCGACGACACTAGTCAGCGGCCGAGGCATCTATCAGTGGTCACGACTGATTTTGGTCTGTGTTTGTGCACCTTTTCTAGCATATATCAACACAGCAACCATTTTTTGTATGTTTATTATTCTCAAACTCAAAATTAGTTTATTCATTGAAAACACACACTCGTTCTCTAATTCAGTGTGTACCTAGAAGAGACAAATATTAGTACCTACATAGAGATTAGAGAATCACAAATTTGCATTAATAGCTAGGTAGATATTTATCAACCACTTTATCAGCAATTGGTGAGATTAGCCCTTTAAGGCTAATAGCCTACCTCCTAACCTACCAATACCTATTATTAATGAGAAACTTCGCAATGATAGCGTCATCTATTATTTGTTGAGTGTCGCCATCTGGTTTATAAACCGATTATTGTTAAATAAATTAAATTTATTAAAAATCAGTTCCCAGCACTACCCATCCATCGGAATAAACTGTTTCTTTTCTCGGCAACTGAGTATATTTGAGCAAGTGGTCTAAGTAACTGATTATACAATAGATCATCATTAACTGTTCGTAAGCAACCTTATAACTAACAGAAAGTGATTCACCTAGCTATAGTGTGTGAGAACGAGTTCTAGCGAACTTTTATATTTTGATTCCTGTTAAACTGCCAATTTTCATAAATAAATTAAGTTTGAAGTCCAAAGCGCTGTACAAATTAACTTTTTGTGATAAATGTGTGACACCAGTAGAATTTATTGCTTTTGGTGACTTAAGGACGAATATACAATTTGATAGATGCCAGTTTCGGCCTGCACACAATAACAAAACACTTACGCACACTTTGAAGCCGTATCCCCGTTCGATTATTAGTTGAACGAACTAATTTTGATACTTGAATGTTTTTAAAGTACAAAGTAAAAAATAAAGTAAGGTAGATGGTGTGCTATAAAACAATTGAAATATTAGGTAGGTAGGTGCATCTTTATTATTTAGCAGTTATATTTAAGCATTAAATTTTTAATCTCAAATATCTTAGGAAATCTAACATTTACGTGATTTTATCCCTCAATACTTTTAGAACGAAGTTCCTTTTCGGACGGTATCAAGGATGGGGGCTAGAAGAATCATTATCATCACGACACATACATAATAGGTCAAAAGATCACAGTGTGAAGTGAGCAGCCGCAAAGCAGTCCATAGATTGTTACATTTTGAGTACGGAGGAGCGTTTCTAGGATTTTAATACTTGACAATAATTTAATTGACAAATGTCAAAGTTGAAACTTCTATCCAACGAGGTTCCAACCGAGTGTTCATCACGTAACTCACGTACTTTGTCATAGCGCTTACGACGTTTTGGTCGCTAGAATAGTATACTCGTAATTTACTAACAAGCTGTTTAGTTGTCTTGCGAAAAAATAACCTTTTCTTTTCATCACATAATTTGTGGGGGCTAACTACCCCCCCACTTCACCATTTATAATTCCCTATTGCACACTACTTTGCGCATTTATTTTATTTCTTTCAGCACTGCGCACTACTTTGCGCACTCTGCGCATCTATTTTATTTCGTGCAGCACTGCGCACCATTTTAGGCACTTTGCGCACTTTGCACACTACTTTGCGCACTTTGCACACTACTTTGCGCACCTTTCACACAACTTTGCGCAGTGCTATGCGCACCTTTACTCGTTGTCAGTACTTTGCACACTTTGAAAACTTTTTACTACTAGTGGTTCTGTGAGAGTAGTAGACCTCGCTCCAAAAAAATTACGAAGAATGTACCTAAGTACCTACCTATTTACAATATTAAAAATATTTTTATTGAAAAAATATTTTCAATAGGTCCAAGCTTTTTATGGGTGATGAGCTGATTCATATGAGCCCAAACACGGATATTACTATTATCCACATAATGAGTTCCATTGAACAGCTCTTGGCTCCATCCTCAAAACAGCTCCTGTCACCATACTTTCAAATTGTACACGAAACTTGACCGATTTACACAGCTTCAATTAAATCGGCCTATTTTCTGAGGAGTTCCGTGGAACAGCACCTGATTCCACCATCAGATAAGCTCGTTGTCACCATATTTTGAAATTGTAGATGATACTTGATCGACAAACCGAGTTTCAACTCAATCGGCCTAATTTCTGAGGAGTTCCGTGGAACTGCTCATGACTCCATCATCAGATCAGCTCGCTGTCACCATATTTTAAAATTGTAGATGATACTTGATTGACAAACTGAGTTTCAACGCATTCGGCATAATTTCTGAGGAGTTCCGTGGAACAGCTCATGACTCCATCATCAGATCAGCTCGCTGTCATCATAAATTATTGCATCATCTCCAAGGACTCATAGGTGTACCAAAATTCAGCTCTATCGGAAGCCGGGAAGTGGGTCAAATTAAGCTTGTAAAATAGGACCCGGACAAACATACATACATACAAACCTACGAACATACAAACATTGCAAGTTAATAAAAAGCTTTTAAAATGCGATTTGTATGCGAGAACAGAAAGACAGATGGACAGACGGACAAAAGCAATTTTTGCGAAACTCGAAAGGAAGGCGCTGCGCTCGCTTCGCTCGCTCGGTCAAATAGGCGCGCACCTATTATAACTGGGCATTGGTGCTGACGATTTACACGTGACGGAAAAAAAATTTTTTTTTCCTTATCCTATCTTCAGCTGTATCGTCCGAAACCAAAAGTATCAATATTTTCCAGTCACGGTATTCGTATTCATACAGAATTTTAGATAGAACCTTGTCGAACTAAAAAATTGAAAAATGCGATACACCCGTCCTTCCATAAGCACGTTTGACGTGCATCTGAAGCGTCTGAGCTCGGATTCGGATTTATATGGCAAATCGAGATTGCGCACGCCATAGAAAATGTATGGAGAGAAATCGTACTGTTTTTTGTACATTTTAATATACTCATAAATAAAAAACTAATTGATTTGGGATAAAAATAATTAGCAACACGCTTAGAGGACTATATAAGCTAAAATTTTCTATAATTTTTTTGTCAAAATTTACTGCATCTTTGGCTATTTTGGTTCCGATTCGGACCCCATTTTTCGTCATTTTTAGCGATTCTTACGTTATTAAAAGCTTTTTTTTGTGGAATTTTTGTATGGGACTACCCAGTTTTTTTTATCACCCCGTGTAGATGAATACTTTACCTTTAATTTCGTACCATAATTTCACTACAGCTGTGGTTCCAGGCTCAGCAAATGGTACCGAAAAACCATACAATTTTGTATATTCATCCTTAAGAATAAAAACATATGTTCATACTTCAACAAATATTTATGAATAAATTAAAATTGAAATATAATGTTCATACTTTGTTCAGAAACAAGTTTTCTATGTTTACTCTAAGAAAGCAGACGGTAAAGCTCCCTAGCTTGACCATTAATCATAGCTATAGACTCATTATTCTTTATTCAATATTAACTTTGGTTTATAAGTAACTTTAAGCTTGTTATGAAAACTTTGGCCTGGTCAAAATAAATGATTATATTTACTGAGATTAAAACACAAAATAATGAATAATGTATTGATAGAGTTGGAAGTTCTAGTGAAAGTTAAACTAAGACCTTTACATCTGTTCTAGGCAATAATTTAATTTATCGATGAACCTGCTACACAGGTTTTCATATACGTACCTATCTAAGGCACTAGAGTCTCACACAAATTACTTTAAACAATTACCATGTAAAGTAAACATACAGCGTCAAGATCCCATTCCGAGGTAACATAATTCAATGAAGAGAATAGAAAATAAGAAATAAGAAAAATTTATTGTTCAAACTGTTAATAATAAAAATTAAATTTAAGAACTAGATATTCTAATAAGACACAAAATTGGCTGCTAATGTAGCAACTTGAAGGTGCTGCAGCAATGCGGACAAAGTTACGGGAACAGCTAGTATTTGGCTAGTACCTATACAGGTTGCAATATTTAGAACGGTCAGTATGGACGGACAGACTGAAACTGTAAGACATACGAAGATCTGTTAGATACCGATTGTGTAGGTCTAAGCAGTAAATGTTATTATGAAACATGATGTCTAAAATTAATACGATAATTACGTTTTAATACTAAAAAGAAAACCGACTTCAATGTTTGACTCGAAACGCGGTGTGACTCAGGGCGTCAAGCTGTCGATTCGATTTCTATTTGTGACATGGCTAGGAGGGAAGGTGTTTAGAGTTTTACGGGGAAACTATCAATCCCTCAGGAATAAAATTTATATGGGACCACCTCTGGAGTATACCCTTTCAAACATAAAAATAATATTGCAAATCGGTCAACAAATGGCGGAACAATCGCGTAACAAGATACAAAAAAAACACCTAAACGACAAACAAACCTAAACGAGTTGAATGTTGTATTGAATTTGTCTAAAATAACGACCTCTGTGGCGCAGTGGGCGAAGGTCCGCCTGCGACGCAGAAGGTTGCGGGTTCGATCCCCGCCGCGGGACAAATGTTTGTATGACCTACAGATATTTGTCTCGGGTCTGGGTGTTTCTATGTATAATATGTATGTATTTACAAATAAAAAGTATACAGGGTGTAAAAAGACAACTACCGAAAACTGAAGGGTTGCAATCAGACCATGATTCTAAACTCATTTAGCGAAAAAATTATGCAAAAAAAATTTTTGACTTAGCTTAGTCATTTTACGTTATTTTCAGTTATTGACTAATAGTATAACATAATAAGACCATACCTACCTAATTATTTCATTTTTAAAAGAAATAAACAATTTAAACTCAAAATCCAGCAATCTACGTAAAAAAACGCGCCCAGTACATACGCAAACAGTAATCTTCAAACAGTAATCTTTAAGGAAAATCCTTTTGGATTTGGTTGTGTCTTGGGATGCTGTACCTACCCCTTTCGGCTTCGGTAGACGTCTTTTTACACCCTGTATAAGTAGTTTATCAGTCATTCTAGTACCCATAACACAAGCTCTGCTTACTTTGGGGCTAGATGATGCTGTGTGAAAAGTCCAACGTAAAAAAACAAAAAAAAAAAAAAACATTGTTTTAATATCCATTAAAACAATGGTTTTATAAATTTTAGACATCGTGTTTCATAGTAACATTTACTGCTACAGACCTACACAATCGATATCTAAATAGAAATAGTGTTAGTTTCATTTTTCAAAACGTCCGGGTTCGATTCCCGAGCTGAGTACAAGCTTTTTTGAAAATGTGTGAATGCATTTTCATTTTTACTAAAATCGATGTCATGGTTCCTAAGAACAGATCTTCGTATGTCTTATAGTTTCACATACTGACCGATCTAAATGTTACACCTGGATATAATAAAGAAACATAAAGCGATTGAATCGATATCCAACAATCAACATCATTAGTATCACTCGACGGGTGCGTTTATAAAACTCTCAATCGTGCCATACACGGTGGCCGATACACCGTAATCGATGCATGAATATTTATTGTTAATTTGTAAGCTCGATGACTCTGAGAGTCCCAAGGCTTTGTGTAATCCCCCGACTTTGTTCTTTGTTACTTCAATTTTGTGAAATATTTCTTCTGCTTTTGATAATCTATTGATGTAGCTAATAAGCTAGCATTGAAAACCTCAACTTTGTTTACTGCTGTATTATTGTTTTGTTTGACAGAATTGTCATTACTAAGGGCCAGGCCACAACACTGCGTTGCGGCGTCGTATCGCAAAAACAACATCGTTTTTACAACAAGATTTTTACGATGCGACACCGCAACGCAGTGTAGCCTGGCCCTATACTACCCATCAAATTAAAATAATTTAATATGATCTTATAATTTTACTCCGAAGTCGTTATTTTGATCATCAAACGATATTTAATATCAATATAGTATTTAAAGGACCATTCAAGTAATGTGCCTTCGAAAATAACGGTCACGAATTGACTTTCTCCGAATTCACTATCTTCTCTGGATTATTTATAGCAGTCGTGATTTTCTTTTTATCAGATTATTTGATTTTATTTATTGTTTTATAAAATTCCTCATTTATCATACTCCTTCAATTTTTCAAATTTGGGTGGGTATAAGTTATACTGGGTATAACTAAAGCGGCTGTTACACAAGGAGAGTTTCTCGCACGCTAGCAGTGATTTCTTATAAGCGACCATATTATTGCCAGTACTCTCAAACAGTGAAGGGAAACATCGTGAGGAAACCGGCATGTCGTAGAACCTAAAAAGTTCGAAAACATGTGTCAAGTGCACGAAACGAGCCTTTTAGAGGCGCACTTGCAATCCTTTCACCACACTGGTTTGAAAATAACTGGTGACACAAGAAGAAGAAGAAGAAGTAGAAAACCCAAAACTGTCACAGCAGACCCAGCTTTAGTTTCATTAACAGTATAATATTGTGCTTATGCTAAACGAGTATTTCCAATCCGATAAGGGTTAAATTCGAACACAACCTAGAGTTTGTTTATTTGAATAAAATAGAAGAAGAACTTTGAAGCTAATGATGTCTAATTGGAATTCTGAAGGCGAATTTTCTCAAATAAATATATCAACTAAGACAAACAAAGAGGTGCGTGGGCTCAAAAAGTTAATCACGAACGCTTGTTAATAGAATAAGACCAGGCGTAGGTAGAATCAATTTCAATTCGATTGTCTAGCGATGTATCGAATGATAATGAAGGCAAATATTGTATACCCAGATATGAAACTCGCTCTTCTCTCGATCTTATGACTTTACTCTACCAGAGTAAGTGCAGGAATGAAATGAAACATGTCGTGCTAAGTTGGACCCCACTAAGTTGGATAAGGACAGGTAGATAATGATGACCTCAACCCTCTTATATATGGAATTCCTAGTAAAGTGTCGTGTGGTATAACATGTTTACGAAGGTTTTAAACTTCTTTCGTACAAAATATAGGTCTGTTTTGTCTATTCTATGGCAGATATCATTCTGTTACGAGATAATTGATAAAGTTACTATTATTCAATCTGTAGATAGCTTCAGATTCGATTTTGAGAGTTACGTTTCTACATTCCAAGCCATAAATTCTAGGATGGTGATTAGGGTCCACGATCAAAGATCTCCTTCCGCATGACGGGGGCCAATCGGACTCCCAGCGATAGATTAACGAGTGACTGCTTGATGTGAAACGGGTACCGCTTTGATTGTGCGATTCGAATGGACTATCCTTTCTGGGAGACAAAACTTTCCATAAAAATTAGTGGTCACGCTCTAACGCAAGCTCTTGGTAAAGAAAATTATCGTAAGGAAACTAGTTAGAATTATAATGTGTTGGTAACTAATAAACAATGTCCCAGGCACTACAGCGTCCCGTTAAGTGTAGGCATACGTTGCCTTTTGATGATGTATCATCTAGTACCTACCTGCTTAAAGAGTTCTAGCCTTGTTGTTATTTCTTTCCACGTGGACAAACCATGTGTTGCTACATTATTTTTGTGCGGATTGCGTGTTACTATCTTTACATGTGGATACAAGTGTACAGTGGTTATCAGAATGCTACGGCATTTCGCCTGATATCAGGTACGGCGCCGAGCATCTCTAGTGAAACCAGTTATGTTGCTTGTGTATCGAAAAACTGACTCTTTTAGGAATTGCTAGGATTGTATTGGGATAGCATCGGGAAAAAAATATTTTGGTCCCAAACCTATCTCGGTTACTCGGAAAATAAGAGTTCGTTGCTATTTTTCAACACTGTTTCCATTAGTAAAGCTGTTTATGTTTTGTATAAAACTGTTGTGACTCAACTTACTCAAGCCAAACATTTTTAGGATGAAACTGCTAACACAATTTGTCAAAAGGTATATTGGGACCGGCTAATGAATACCCTTAATACATTCTATTCTAACCTAACCTAATCTTATCCAAAGGCTTTCAAAATGTGTGCAGATATATTGCAAAGAGTCTATCACACTTTTTCATCGCACACATTTTACACTTCACGAAAATACGTACAGAAATTTTGAAAAATGTTATAATTCGGAGTTTTATCGCAGCAAGAGAGAAGTCCAATTAAATATCTTAGTTTATTTATGTCCGGTGTTAAGTAGCCGTGTTTGCTTTGTACGCTAGCGATAAATCGATTTATTCTGTTTGCACTCGGATAATATCATAGACGCTTCCACGCGGGCGGAAATCGGCTTTACTCCTTCTTTTATAGGTTTGCTTCTGTGATGAAGGATTATGTCTTCCATGCGCTTTATTTACGGTTCTATTGGGCAAGTGCCGATTGATTTCTCGCATTTCCTGCATCTCCTGTGAATTGTGGGCAAAAATAACCCAATTTGACATACTAACGGGTTTGGTGAACGTATTTTGGGCTCTCATTGATGAACGATCCATATTCTTGAATGCTTTGTATGTGTTTTCCTGGTTTCATCTTTCCTCAAAATAAAATAAAGTCGTTTTAACTTTCAAAAGGTAATAATGGAGGACATATCAACAGAAACAGCTAAAGACAAGAATCAAATCACATTATATAACCTGCGATACTAAGGGCCATTACCTAAGACGTCTCCTCAATGGCACGAAAATCAATTCACATTACGGCACCTCCAATAGCCTATTAGGAAGGTATCACAGTCTATTGATTTAACTACCATGTTTAGTGTTTTGTTCTCAAAATTTGGTACCAGGTTAAGTGCCGTACACTTATCGTAGCCATCAAAACGTGACCCAATAGTTTAATGAAAGTCAACCGGGTACTGAATCGATTAGTTCCATCAACTGATAGTATCTGTGCGTAGCTGCGTAGTTAGCCATCACTGTACCGGTAGTCTTTAGATTGATGATACGTTTCATTGTTTGAATGCTAAGCCGCGGTTCAATTTGAAGCGAACGAGTTTCTAATCCGAGCCAGCACTGATTGGCTGGAGCACAAACCTTTCGACAATGAGAACTAACTAAACAACATGTTCACTATCGCTTCTGCAGGATTTTTTGTATTGACAAAGACTTTTCTCAAAAAAACAGACTGAAACAGACTCCAAAACGTTTTATATCCTACACGAGGTAAAGAGAGATACATCCACACATTTTGAAGATCTACGATGAAAAATAAGAACGTTGTAAAAAGCTGAGGATAATTTTTTATTTCTTTTTAACCGTCTGTATCGTCGAATAATAAGACTTGGCCATATATTTTATGATAAAAGTTACTAGATACAGTCTCAAAATAATTAATTGTCATCCTATTAAAGAAGAAAAATTGTGAAGTTAATCCAACATTACCAACCCAGAAAAGAAGCAGGTATTATTGATAATTGTATGTCTAAAAGAATAGCGGCTTTGGAAATAAGAGTTTACTCAACAATTTTTGTAATATTAGTCTAAATGAAGCGCTCAAACTACCTACATAGTTTGATGTTCACGTATAGGAACGGGGGCTTTAGAAAAATAAGAATAAGAATAAGAATAAGAATAAGAATAACTTTATTCGTAGTTTTTTTTTTAAATAATACAGTAACGTTGGTACATAAAACTATTGACACCTTAAAACTACGAAAAATCATCTATTAAATCTTAGTCGTCCATCAATGACATAGATTGAAGTGTGGCTATTGTTTGGTAGTTGCTGTTTTTGTGGAGCCTCGCAAATAAATCGTGTGTTGTTTTGGATTTTTCGTGTGCAGATTTCAAATATACTCTAGTCACTTCTCTTTTATTTTATACCCGACTATGAGAAGTAAAATAATGGCTATGTGTTTAACATGAGTAGGTAAATTCATCTGTTCATTGTAGCTTCTAAAGTCAATTTTTTGCTTACAAAATGGCTGCTTTTCTATCATCAAAACATAAGCTACACATCGACATTTCTAATCATAATAGTCGGCTATCAGCCAAGTCTAAGCTATCCCCAGCTGAGCTCGCAGACGACAGAGAAAAACATTTTTCGATCAAACTTCGAAATTAATTTTGAAGTTTCCGTCTGACCAGCGAGCGTTCAAACCGTCCCAACTGTCGACCCGTTTGAAGTTATAATTTTTAACCGACTTCAAAAAAAGGAGGAGGTTATATGTTCGGCTGTATGTAAGTTTTTTTTTATTTTTTTTATGTATGTTCACCGATATTTCCGTCAGTTGTGGACCGATTTCCAAAATTTTTTTTTTGTTTGAAAGGGTATACTCTTATAGTGGTCCCATATAAATTTTATTCCTGAGGGATTAATAGTTTTCCCGTAAAACTAAAACAATCACTGAACTTTAAGAAAATTGTGGCCCGATTTCAAAAATTTTTTTTTTTGTTAGAAAGAGGTATACTCTCAAGGTGGCGCCATATATTTTTTTTTCCTGATGGATTTATAGTTTTCCCGTAAAACTAAAACAATCACTGAACTTTAAGAAAATTGTGGACCGATTTCCAAAATTTTTTTTGTTAGAAAGTGTAAAGGACACACTCTCAAGGTGGCGCCATATATTTTTTTTTCCTGAGGGATTGACAGTTTTCCCGTAACATTAAAAAAACCTCATTCTCACTACACAACACACCCTGACTCACAATCTTAGTCAAACATTAAATAGTTTGAAAGGGTATTACACCCGAGGTAGTCCAAAATATTTTCTTTTCCTTATGGATTGATAGTTTTCCCCCTTGCTGAACTCCGGTGTGTCCTTTAGTAGGTCTGCCCATGACTTCTCTTATCCTTTCCTACTTAAGCTACGATAAGCAAAGTCTTAATGTACTCGTAGCTTACTATATTATTTACACATACACTTTTATTTACACAGTATTTATTTACTTACACTAAAAAGTGAAAAATAAAACATTTTTGAAAAAAAAAATTGAACCGACTTCACAGAACACAAACAGAAGAACCTTCTACACACTAAAAAGAGAAAAATAAGAATATAATTTGAAGTCGGTGCCAAGTGAATACGATTAAGTACCTATCAAAAAAAGAAATCGAGCGATAGCGTACCAGGATACAATTTTGCACCCAAGTTCTTTTGAATTTCTTAGATGTAAATGAATAGTTGGCACCGACTTCAAATTATATTCTTATTTTTCTCTTTTTAGTGTGTAGAAGGTTCTTCTGTTTGTGTTCTGTGAAGTCGGTTCAATTTTTTTTTTCAAAAATGTTTTATTAAGCCAACTTGAGCCATCTATACAGAAAAGGTGCAAGTAAGGTAAGAATTATTTCGCTATAAAAAGTAAAATAATGATATTCCACAACAAAATTATAAAAAGTTATTTCTTGGACTGAGTCTAAGTGAGAGATGGCTATTTGCTTGGGGAGTTTTGAGTGTTTTTTTTTCTATTATTTTATCATTTAGAGTAATCTAGTTTTGGATTACCAACTTACCACCTTGGTAAAAGATGTTAGTAAGTAGTAGGTTTACCTATTGAAGGATTCCTCTTTGCAGACCAAGATTTCAACTTGCTTGCATCTTAACACTTATGTACCTAAGCACTTACTTCTATCTGAAACGATTCTGCGCGGAATGTCCCTTTCGCGAAATGTCCCGCTCCTAAAATCATAAGCATTTCGTAATATGCCCCGTTCGCGGAAAGATGGAAGTAGCAAAAAACTAGTGACGAGGAGAAGACAGAAAAGCAAGAAAGATGGTTCGCTAGTTTCCTTTAAAATAATATCAATATTTTTTCCAGCAACATTACTCAGAATTGAATGTTTCAACGTAGATACATTTGCAATTTAGATCCGCTGGCGCCGCTTGGGAGACGCGTGTCCCCGATATTGACTCAGCGAATGGAGTTGAAGCCGAGAAACTATGAATCTACGAAAATAATGTGTTCCCTTTTCAACGATCACATACTCTCATTTATTACTGCAAATATAAAAAGAAGTTAATTGAAAACGAGATATTTTTATATACAAACTGTGAAGGGGTTTCAATTCCAGTTAGGTAGGTACCTACCTACCTCACTGGAATAGATACCTATCTATCTAGGATTCTTTCATCTATCAGCCGGTAACAACCACTGTTTGTTAAAGGCAAAGATCTCTTCTCTATGGCTGTTTTATTCTAGTGAGATCCACTGCTAGGCAGTGGATTCGTCCCTTGATCTTGCCAGACCAGCGGTCAGGTTGTCTAGTGGTTTTTTTTCAAATATATTCATCCCCTTTTTGCACACTGCTTAAGATTTAGCGATTATCAAATTAATAAAAATTCAAACACATTTTTACAGAATCATACAAACCTATTTGAGCTAGCCTACAATGGTCAATGTTTTGTCTGAATGCTCACTTCCTTAAACCATTAAAGCTAGTTAGTATCTGCTATTGCCCTCTCCGGTTTCACAGCTCCGCGGTCCAAGCCTGTAGCAGACGTCCCGGAAATACTTTTCGGATGTCCGCAGGCAATGTGCATCCCGCTTTATACAAATAGATTGGATCTGTAGATAAGACAACCGCATTATCTATCTCCCGTTTGTATTGCGTCTGTAATTCAAGATTTATATTTTCTGTTGCAATACTTTAATATAGTAAATAAACCTACATTTTGAAATTTGTTAAACATTCAAAATCTATTTTATAAAAGCCAGCAAATTATCAATGAGAATCGTTCATTGTCTTTGTTTAGAGAATTGGTAACACGCATTATGCAGATACCTCTGAAAAACAAAGAAATCGTTAATTCATGAATATTATCACAAGAATATTACTTCTCTACTTAGCTTTAATTAAAACCTTTTACAACGATGTCCGAGTGAACGGAAGATTCGCCTAACTAGGAGCGGATATTATGTAATTTATTAGGTACCAGCTGAATATAAAACGGTATATACTGCTAAGTACCCAGTAAAGCAGCGAGTTTATGAATAAATAAGAAAATCTATGGGCTCCAAAGCTGTGGTTGAATAATTAGACAGTTAGACAGCTTTTTCCAAGCATTTGAGTTTAAATATCACACACCTAATGATTCTCAGTAACCTAATGTTTTGGTGAGAGAGAACTGATATATAAATAGGGCTTTCACAAAAATATCGCATGCTCCAACTTTTACACAATGTTTGATACAGCTTATAAAAAATGATAAATGCCTAGCTTTAAAAACGCGATACATTTTCCAAAGAACAATGTTAGTATGTAAAGATTCAGGGCTCTTAGAACGTAATAAGCGTCAGACTGACTGTAATATATGCCCATTGAAAATATGAGGGCCGTTATTATATGTAGATTTTTCTAATTCTCCCTCCTTTGATAGCGAAGCGGGGTGAAATTGTATTTTATTTTAGCGCCATCATAAATCCTCACACATGCTATAAAACGAAAGTCGCTGCTCATATCAACATGTAAAGGAATGTAAGAGCAGTATAAATGTCATGAAAATATTGGAGTTTCTTTGACTGAAATATTTCCATGATTTTTTTTCTTTGGTTATGTGTTTAATAAAATTGAATGTAGGTATTCTCTTTTATGCCGATACGCTCTATTTATAGACAAACTTACATTAATGTATTCTACGTTTCCTATCGCCTAAGTAAAACTCTGTGCCTGTATTTTTACATTTTCTCATTTATTCGGATGCATCAGCCCAAGATAAATCATCATCAGGCAGGCAAAATACACAAAGGTGTGCCCAAAATTATCAGTCAAATAAAGGGTCCTTCAATTTGAATACATCCAACGCTCACACTTGGTGGTGGATTGAAAATAATCCAAGTAGAAAATTAATCCTTGATTACGTACCTCCTCAGTGGGGACGAATCAAGAATCGCGTTAGAAGGGAAGATACGGGAGGAATACAGGGTGACACGAAAGTCTCATCTTATTAAAATTAACGAGAATTAGCTTATTATATATTATAGCATTGCCGAGTATATCCAATATAGGTACTTACTGTAAATTGAAATCATGCGTTTGAGAAAACGCGCAAATGATTTTCAAGATATAATCGGGTGAATCAAAAAGGTACCTTTATTTACTTAAGTAAATGTCTGAACTGAAACAAGAAAGCTGTTTTCATGTTTCATAATCAAACATTGAATCTATCTTAACGTTACAGCCATTATTACGATTCCACATCCATTGCAAATAGAATTCTAATACCACGGGGGTATTTCACATCCTTTTCAATTTCCTTTTTTAATTTCGGTTTCACTTCAGACTTTTCCACTGCGTTCTGCTTGCAAGGGTGCTTTAAACACAAGGGAAGCGTTTTCTATCAAAATTTCAACGGCACCGAATACCGATAGCTCCGTGGCAAATTTATATTTTTGTTGAGGGATCCCCTACTAAAAGATCAATTTCGCGCTTGGACAAGTTTAATGTAAACTTAAGTGCCTGCGGGTGATACCGCCAAATGAAAACCGGCTCTTGTTGCTTTAACAAAATGTCTCTATGCTATTGAATGTTTGAACTTAAATTCTCCAAATTGCCTTGGAAAATAAGCTGATATTAAAAAGCTCAAATGAGTTATTATTTTATAGAATTAAATTTTTATCAGCTTATTGTAGCTTTTCAGTTGAAAGCGATTGGGGGAGATTTTGACCCAGCAGTGGAAAACATAAATAAAACTTTAAGCTTATTTTCGTGTCCTTTTAGTGGTCCAAATAATTTTTTGTAACAGTTTTTACGTTATGCGTACACACAATTTGTTACACACAACACACAATTTGTTAAACAACCAATAAGATAAAATTAACTTTAACATAGTAAGTACAAACATTTTAGCGGAATTCCTATGCCCGTGAGATTTTCTTCAAACATTTAATGAGTTTTGTGAGCACGTTCCCAAAGAGCAAGGCATCCAAGAATTTGCGAGGAAGCAACTTTTTCTCAAAACAAACACGACTCGATAAAATCAATCAGAATCCATCTCACGAGTATCTCAGATCAAATAGGAGCACGCCGAGTGTTCAGAACTTGTTTGGCTTGGCGCTGGTTGCAGCATATTCGATAAAATTCAAAGTTTCCATCCTTCCTAGAACATTTTCACATGCTACGTTTCTTGCGCGGTTTTCGATCAAAGTTTTCCGTACCACCTCCTTCATATGAGTGTTTGAAATCGGTTCGGTATAGTGGAGTTTTCTTTAAAAATGCACGTAAATGCACGTTTGTTGGGTGCTTAGGTTTTATTCTCAAAAGTTTAGTCTTATTTTGATTTCTCACAGATTCTAGTGAAAAATCGAAGCATTAGGTAAGTATCAACATACAACACTTATTTTAGGTAGAAAACATTTTCAAAACGTTTCGTTTGAAGCTAGTCTTATTAATATAATACCACTAAAATACATTATTATCCAAAAATATGATTTGTAAATTCGGATTGTTTCAACACTCAAAACAAATTTTCATAACCTAGACCGATTTAGTCAAAGGCAAATAAACTAAATTGTAGGTAAAGAAGAAACAACAAAGGGCTGATGCCTACCTCTCATTAAGATAAAACTAATTAATAAGCATCAGAAACGTCATCCATTAAAGTGAACGAGATAGGAATTTATCTTCGGACAAGCAGTACAAACAGCAGGTGTAAGCCGTAATAGAAAACAATTTGTTTACAGTCATCACAGCTCAAATTAAACTATGCTAGTTCATTTTGGTGTTGTGTTTGTGTCGGTCATGCGTCCCGGCGTCCGTAATACCTCTGCTGTTATGGGAGTCTATTTATATATGTTCTGGAACCAGTTAATTGATTAAAGATATTTAAATGAATGCCGTGGTTTCATACATACCTAAGGCACACTAGTTTTACGAAGCTGACTTCCTTATGTAAATCTAGATCTAGGTTGATGGGGCTTCGTCAACACTATAGAGATGATAAAAAAGTCTTCTTCTTCTTATTTGTTTCTTTGTATAATATGTATGTATTTACAAACAAAAAGTATTTAAGTAGTAGATCAGTCATCTAGTACCCATAACACAAGCTCTGCTTACTTTGGGGCTAGATGATGCTGTGTGGAAAGTCCAGCATTATCATTATTATTATTATTTTGTTTGTCAAAGTTTAACATCACGGAACTATAGAGTCCCGGACCTTTGATAGGCATGCATGGGGCCGAAGCCAACACACAGAGGCCTTTTTGACAATTTTGATCTTGTGTGATGGAGACACATACCGGCTACATTCCTTCAACACTATAAAAATTCATTCAGGAATTATTATTATTATTATGAGCCATTGCTGTCCCACTACTGGGCAAAGGCCTCCCCACATTCCCTCCAGACGTCGCGATCCTGTGCAAGGCTCTCCCAATCGACCATAAATTTGTCAAGGTCATCGCGCCATCTTCTTCTCGGTCTGCCGCGTCGTATTTTTAACCGACTTCAAAAAAAGAAGGAGGTTCTATGTTCGGCTGTATGTATGTTTTTTTTTTTTTTTTTTTTAATGTATGTACAGCGATATTTCCGTCAATTGTGGACCGATTTCCAAAATTTTTTTTTTGTTTGAAAGGGTATACTCTCGAGGTGGTCCCATATAAATTTTATTCCTGAGGGATTGATAGTTTTCCCGTAAAACTAAAAAATTCACTGAACTTTGAGAAAATTGTGGACCGATTTCCAAAATTTTTTTTTTGTTAGAACGAGGTATACTCTCAAGGTGGCGCCATATATTTTTTTTTCCTGAGGGATTGACAGTTTTCCCGTAACATTCAAAAAACCACATTCTCACTACACAACACACCCTGACTCACAAGCTGAGTCAAACATTAAATAGTTTGAAAGGGTATATTACACCCGAGGTGGTCCAAAATATTTTTTTTCCTGAGGGATTGATAGTTTTCCCCCTTGCTGAACTCCGGTGTGTCCTTTAGTAGGCCTGTACATGACTTCTCTTATCCTTTCCTACTTAAGCTACGATAAGCAGGGTCTTAATGTAGCTTACTATATTATTTACACTCACACTTTTATTTACTTACACTAAAAAGTGAAAAATAAAAATTTTTGAAAAAAAAATTGAACCGACTTCACAGAACACAAACAGACGAACCCTTTACACACTAAAAAGAGAAAAATAAGAATATAATTTGAAGTCGGTGCCAAGTGAATACGATTAGGTACCTATAAAAAAAGAAATCGAACGATAGCGGACCAGGATACAATTTTGCACCCAAGTTTTTTTGAATTTCTTAGATTTAAATGAATTAGTTGGCACCGATTTCAAATTATATTCTTATTTTTCTCTTTTTAGTGTGTAAAGGGTTCGTCTGTTTGTGTTCTGTGAAGTCGGTTCAATTTTTTTTTCAAAAATTTTTATATATTATATATTTTATATTATACTCTTATCTTATTATTAAACATTGCATATGCATGTATAATATTTGCTTACAGGCTCAAATTGCCTGAAGCTTCCTAGCTGTTCGGTGAGAGCTATGTTGGACGAACTTCACCTCGTAACCCTAAAATCTAATTGGATTTAATTCCATTAGCAAAGGTCCAAATGGGACCCCTTAATTGTGCTGACCGATGCCAGTTTATTATGTGGATCCGTGCGTCATTTCATAATGGGAAACATTTTCAAGATACGGATGAATATTGACCATAGGTACCCCTTTTTCCAAATTAATATTCATACCACATAATCTAAGGGAAGGGCTATTACCCAAGTTCTATAACCTGGTGAATTGTAAATCAATTTTAATTAAGGTCAGTCACTTATTTTAGAACGAAAGTACCTACCTAAAGTAGGTTAGAATCATTTGAAAATGTTGTCCTTGTTAATTTCAAAGTCCGCACAGAAACCCAGAACCAGAAACAGTACTTAAATCAGTTATTTTTAAAATTCATGAAAAATCAATAATTTTAGAAATGGGTCTAATAAAAAACCTAGCTAGCTTGCATGAAGAGTGCAAAAAGTGTGAGTGGGAAAAAGATGTATACCAAATTGATTGGAAACCTATGTGATGCGCAATTTTATGTAAAACCCTAGTAAAAGTACATTGAGCAAGAATTGAACAAACGAATTTATTGAGGCATCGACTAGTACCGGCATGTGGGTCAAGTACGATTTGCATATTTAACTCTACATTCGGCTCTAACTAATGGAGTTAAGCCTCTTATAATGGGCTAGGGTTTATGTTACAATAAACTGCGTTTTGACCCAGGAGAATTCCAGCAATCTTCTCGCAATCAACGTGATGCCTAAAAAAGCTATTTTCCTATGGGAGCCAGCGGCCTAAAAACAACGTCATCAGAGACGGCTAGTCTCTGATGTTTATTAGGCCTTACTTTTTTTTCGGTCATACTTTACTATAATGCTCTATTATTGGAACGAAGTTCCTTTTAGAATAGAATAGAATAGAATAGAATAAAGTTTTATTTTCTCCAAATCATATACAACAGTTACAATAGGTACTTAAATCTACACAATTTTATGTGGGTGAAAATACGGCTACCCCTCAGCATTTGCTCCAACAGCTCGAGAGTGTTGGACCGCTGGTTTTCAGTGGCGCCATACCCGTTGTGGCGCAGCACTTGCTGCGTCACGCGTCTTATAGCATAAAATTATTTTTAATTTTTGGACGGTATCGAAGAAAAAAAGACGGAGACTGAAAAATACCTAACTGAAAAATACCTAATTGGCAATTAATTTATTATATTGCCAGTATAGGAAAGTACTCTTTGCTTCATTCCAACCGAGTGTTCCACGACACTCACGTACTTTTTTATAATACGAGTAGGTAACAGGTAGGTAAAAATGTCATCATTAAGCATGTCTTTATGAGCTAGATACAAGGACGAATTATGTTCGTAAATAGCTAGACATTATTATTATCATTTTAAAATATCATAGTCTAATAAGAGTAATCAAACGTTTTATTTTCACAACTTCATCTCCGAAGCGTCTAAGATATTTTCTCAAATATTTGTATCAAAGTTTGTACAGTTATATCCGCTAGCTCTCGTGTTTTCAAGCATCAACATCTGAAATTGAGATGGCCATTAGTTTAAACCAAGTTTAGGCACTATAGATGTATTATGTTATTTGCACGATAATTAATGCTGCAGGCAAATTGCTCTCAGTTGTATTGTTCACTCATTAAAGCAGTATAATAAGGTGTTTACAAGCTCAATGATAGTAATATCTATCACAAGATATAGGTACTCGTGCGCGCAATGGAATGATGAAAGCAATTGCGTAATCATCATTTGACACACTGTCAGACCTTATCAGAAAAAACTTGCATGATAATCAAACTAATATTATTAAAATTGTATCAGTTTGTATGTTTTTTTTTGGGTGTAATTTTTTTGCCATTTAACTACATAACCTTTCCGTGGGGGTTTACATAGTTCGCTGCCTGGAAAAGGACGCTTCACTTTATTCAGTAAAAATTATTTAGTTTCTCATAGTAAAATATGGGTCAAAACCGGGTAATATTTTGGGTCAAAGCGGGTTGAAAAATGATTGTGCAGTTGATAATCATTAAAAAAACATTGCAAGTTAAACAAAAGCTTGTAAAATAGAAAGAGCCCTGTTGGCCGAGTGATGTAGTGCTCGACTTTCAATCCAAAGGTCGTGATAAGATAGAATTTTAAGATATTATTTTATCTGATTATTGCAATCAAGCGTCACTATATTAAGTACCCTGCAAATATATTTTATCAGGCCAATTAAAAATTCGCACTGCTGAAACAACTCATTAATATTCGATTATTTCCGTAGGCTTCAGAGTTCAAAAAATACAAAATGCCCCCGAACGTTATTGAGCTTCAGTTTCCCGCTGACGCTGAAAATCAAAATGCGGAGAAAAAATCCACTGAAAACTTGATTGATAGATCTGACTCGGACGATAAGTTAAAAATATTTAATTTAGTATTGAACGTTTTGTCACATATTCTCATCATAGCTGTGACGGTGATTTCTCTCCTCTTCGCGTTCAGAAATGGGCTGCCTTTGAGCGCGACGCCTCTACATATTGTTTTGTGTGTTATTGGGGTAAGTTGTTTTGACTGTCCTATTTTGTAGGTACATGATTGAACCTACTCAAAGGTATTTTCATCTATTACGTATTGTTCATAATTACAACCGTGTTGGCCTAATGGAATAGTGTATTATAGTAGACTTTTGATCTGAAGGTCTTGCCATATTTTTCGTTTATAGGCAGCGAAAGGATTGTAAAATTGCCGGTCTCAGCCAATAGGTCATTAAGATGGTCTAAGATTGGCAAAGTTGGCCTCTAACTCAAACTTTTTCTTTGATTTCAGTATCAACTGTTGATGGCTGAAGCCATCCTTGCTCTATCACCACACAACTTCTGGACATCTCGATTCCCGAATCTCAAGCTAATTAACAAACGACGCGTCCACTGGGTCCTGCAAATCCTAGGATCGGGATTGGCCATCGCAGGCAGCTTCATTAAAATCCTGGACAATAGAGTTCATTGGTATACACTACATGGACAGTTTTGTGAGTAGATTTATGCCATCCTTTTTTTTAATTAGGACAATTAACACGTTGTTTCCAAACAATCAGTTTTCAACTAATAGTAAGTAGAGTTGACCTTGGAAGAGAAATAAATCAATGGAGCTGACAATACTTTTTCTCAGGTCCAGTTTGAAAATCAGCGTTACTGTGTACCTTCGGGCATGGAGTAACAATAAGCTGAGACTGGACCTTTTTGGCTCACTACAGCACACTGACCACTGTTGCTCCCACCTATGTAGGTAGTAGTAGGTATTATAGGTTTCTAGTTTGTTTATACCTGTGCGCCTACCTACTTGTTACTTGTCTTTGTTTTTGTGTCTGTGTTGAAATGTTATGTGCCAAATAAATATTTTATCTATATATCTAATACACCGATACATAGCCTATTCGTTTTAGCAAATTACATAATATAAAACTGGAAACATCTTATACCTACGCATTCAAAAGACTTTGTCTACACAGAAACTTACCAAGTAACTTGTTTTCAGCATTGGTCGCACTAGTCTTCACCGTGGTATGTTTCGTCAACGGGCTGACTTCAAACTACGCGTATGAACTACGCAAGTTCATACCTTCAAACCTCTCGAAGCTCACTCACATCTGCTTCGGGACCGTGGCCTTCGCAGCCGCCTGCATATCCCTCTGTTACGGGTTCGACAAGTTTAGTTTTAGGAATTGGGCTGCTGATTGGCTAACTCCTACGGTCATAGCCTTCACAGGTACTTTTACCGCAATAATTATTCTCAATCCCTTAATCGTTTTTGGTGTTAAGACTATGAACATTATCAAGCGGTAATTTAATTAATCTTTAAAAATTTAGAATTAATGTACTTAATTATTAATAATTATAATAATTATTGATGCTCGATACGTAGCCTAACATGTTACTTTTAGATGATAATAAAACATATTTTAAGGTTATTTTATGTTTCATTAGTAATAATTCCACTTCCACATACCTACCGTAGGTAATTAAGGTGGAAAACATCATTAGAGTCTTTGAAACCGAGCATGAGAGCATACAAACTATCTATATGTATATGTAGTGATTTTATAAATGTGCTACGACATAAAAAAATAAAATAGATAACCAGATTTAAACACGTGGTAGACATTTATTTAAACCTACATGATACACAATACTTATCATCAAATTATCATCAATGACCGTCACAATCCTTCAATCAATTTTTTTAATATCATTTTATAACTGTCAGTGTTCGCAAAAAATATAATCTACATCGATAAGACTATCTATATCCTTACATTCAGAGTAGAACTCAGAGGGTTCAGTGAAAATTTTTATTAAGTAACAAGCAATAAACTTGAAATAATAGGAACAGTTTGTTTCTGATTATTGCGTTTGATGGCGTTGCGTATGAATATTGAAAAACATCAAATCAGAAATTATTTAACATAGAAAAAAGTTAGATAGGTAGGGTATGTCTAAAGTACGAGAAACATACACAAAAATTATTACGGAACTGCTAGTACTAATCGACTTTTAAAAGACTAACAAAAATTCAGCCTTTTTGAGAAGTACCTACCTATTATAATGAAAACAAAATTATATATATAAAAACATTCAATTTATTTGAAGCCCTTACAGAAAAAATATATATAACAGACATACCTACTTATTTTTAGTTTTTCTATTAAAGTACGGAAACCCTAAAAGAAGATTATAAGTGTCTACAAGCACTATAATGATAACGGTATCAACTAAAATGTGGTAATAGGTTTTTCCAGTTTAATGATGCGAAAATCACAAGATATTAAAAAAAAACTTATATAGCATAATCACGTAGCCTACCATAATCAATAAACCCATAGCTCAATCCGTGAAAGAATTTTTGAAATCGGGTGTTGTTTTGGAGATCTAACTAGATACAAACTTATTTTTGTTTTGTTTTTAACTGATTTTAATTTTTGTTTTGATTTTAATTAATCTAGAACTTTTATTAGCTTTTTAGCTGTTGTCACGTCACAGTTCTTATTATTTAACTGTAAATGTTGTGCACGCCTGTAATGGGTATGCAATATACATTATATATAATGACTTTTTAAAAGTTCAATTTTAAATGTGAATATGCTGTTGGCGTTGCCTAATAAATAAATAATTGTACGACAAACTCCCGTGTGATACATACAACTTTTCACCTTACTAGTGAAAAGATACAATATGGTTAAAATGTAAGGAAAACCAATTGCCGCAATTTTCTTTTGCCCGGAAGTAACAGGCTAAAGTCCAAAAATCAGACCATCTGGGCCTACTAATGCTATTCGATTCTCATTGCTTGCAGCATTCTAAATTCAAATCACATTTCCGCATAGTGTGAGCAAAGTAGAGTTTTGCTCACTGTTTTTACGCGGCAAAAGCGCCCGATACCGATATCGGATCGGATAATGTGAAACCACTCTAAAGGTTACAAATATGAAAGTTTATAAATCTCTGAATGCGGGTGTTCCACTTGTCCAAAATAATTGGCTCACAGAAAAGTGGTTGAAGTGAATCCTGAGCAAACATCTATTAATCTCCACAGTTTCTTGAAAGCTGCGTCCCGTTACTTGCGCAATGATTGCATCGCAGCTTATCCGGACATTGCTTACAGGCTGGTACTATAGCTCGAATAAGCTTTGCAGTAGGTGATCTACATAAATCGAATAAAATGATCGATAGGCAATTTGTAGAACAATTATATTCATGCAAAGAAAACATTTCCTTATGGCCCATTTGTAAATTTTAAGCCATCGATTTCAATGATGCCCCTTATGCAGAATTTATATAATTGTTGCGGCTATAGCCAGGGCCATAGCCCATAATCTTTCATCGCTCACCCCGGCCACATACTCATTTCTGCCTATAATTTGCGTAACATTTCTTCTGCGCCGGGCCTGGGTTTATTTTCCATACATCATGCATGAGCATTCTCTTCTCTCCCTCATTTTCAAACAACTCTCGAAGAGATGTTATTCTACTGCTAGTAGTTCAACTGTGTAGTTCGGGCTAGTGCTCTGATATTTATAAGTGTAGGTTCTAAGCCGTACATCACGGTACCGACAATTTAATTGATAATTGTGCATTGCGCGTGAGCATAGGGCAATTCGTCGTGGCATGACGCAAATTATCGGTGCATCGAACCTGCGTGAACAATAAATTAAACTCACTAATAGAATAATCAAGTGTACATTTTTACGGATAAAGAATGAATTACTTACATCTTTTCCCTGTCTCTAGAGAGACAGGGAAAAGTGGAAGCAATTGGAGGAGGCTTTTACCGCAGTACGCGGTTCTTACGCCGATCACTAGCAATAAGTACGTATAACATTTAACATTTATATTTAAAAAGAATAGGTTAAACAATTAGCATGTAGAAAACCATTGTAAATGTAGAAATAAGTGTAAGTTTAAAAATAAAGCTCTTATTATTATTATTATATTATTACTTACATCTGCAAAATGTGGGCATGTGCTTAAATATTTGGACACACTTCTGACTACCTCAAAGGCTCAAATAATTACCCTTATTGTGTACCTACAGTTAAAAAAAAACACTTTTGACGACATACATAGAGACATTATTTATTAGTCATGGAGTCCCCGTTGTTAAGCTTTGGTTACAAAACCTTTAAAATGCTTTCGAAGGCTTCTAGCACATTTGAATCTGCTGCAATTGAAAATACTTTTCAGAATTCGAAAAGTTGCGATATTTTTTACCTACTTAGTTAATGTATTATTATCTTATCTTTCACTTTTGTTACGCTATCGGTATCGGGGAAAATGTCTGGAATATTATCCGATAATAATATTAAACGTATCATGCACTATTATAACTAAAAAAGTATGCAAGTCTGTCAGTAAGGGCGTGTTTTCTTTATTAACTGTCGATAGGTATTTATTATGGTTTTTCAAAGAAGCAGAATAATATCCACCACTGATACATAACTGATTTGAGTGAAATAGATATTTTTCACTAGCTACTGAAGTTACGGAAGATAATAGAGTAGAAACCATTTATGAGAGATAAATATAGCAAATTAGATCAATGCACCGACATGCTCTTTATAAAATAAAAACTATAAGTATACAGTTAGGAAAAGCCAAATTTTGCACTTGTTAAGCCACATGGTAGACAACATTTATAACGCATTCCGCGTCACATTTTATTCAGAGTCAAGCTCACAGATATATAGAACAGTATCGTGAAAAAATTAAAATATGCCACCAAACGTAATAGACACAGTAGTAGCTGAAGGACACGATAAAGCTGACACAAAACCTTCAGAACTCACCAGAAATAATGGCTCTGTCTCTGAAGAAAATGGTTTACCAATCAGAGTACAAGAGAACAAAAAAGTATCAACAAATGAACGTAAACTAAAAACGTTTATGTTGATACTAAACTTATTGGCGCATGTCCTCGTAGTTTCGATTACAGGGGTAACACTTACTTTTGCGTTTCAAAGAGGATTGGCGTTAGCAACACAAGTTCACATTGTGCTATGTGTTTTAGGGGTAAGTGTAATGATTATGTTCTTATGTGTTTGGTTACTGGTATTTTAATTGTCTGTTGGCTTTTATTTGTATTATTTTGAAAAAAAAATGTTTATTTAGAATAAATGGTGTAAACAGAGGGAGGCCTACACTCAGCAGTGGAATATTATTTGCCACGGTTAATGATGATACGAGTATGTTAATCTTGGCTTTCTGTTTCAGTATATACTATTGATGACCGAAGCAATCCTGAGTCTTTCAGCTCCAAATTTCTGGTCGTCGCATCTGCGGCTTGTGAATAGGCGTAGAGTTCACTATGTCCTACAACTTTTGGGCTCAGGTCTGGCTATAGCAGGAAGTTTTATCAAAATTACGGACAAAAATATACACTGGAATACATTACATGGACGGTTCGGTAAGTGATCAAAGATTTTTATCTTTTACAAGTTCTCAAGAATCTCTGAACGAAAAGAGCTTTTAATTTACAAATTGTAAAGAATCGTTTCACGCAATAAACATATTCTTTAAAATAAGACAACTTAAGTTTCTCACTTCGTTCGTTCGCAACGTTTAAGTTGGTAATATAGTCGAGAATATTGTAAACTACAACTGATTAGATAATATTTTGATTCGCTTTACCTACATTTTTCTTCAACGACCTTGCCTTGGCCGCGTGGGATTCTAGATAAGGATCTCGCGGCGAGAATGTACACAACAGGTGCAACTTTGTTGCAAGACTAAAATCATCTTTTTACTAATCTGATACATAAATCTGACTAAATCTTTTTTTTTTCAGCTCTAGTTGCTCTAGTTTTTACATCAGTGAGTCTGGTCAATGGCCTCACATCACTCTGGGCGCACGAGCTCCGCGCAGTCCTACCAGGGAACCTGTCCAAGCTGACCCACATCTGTTTCGGAACAGTCGGATTCTCAGCTGCCTGTATTTGTCTCTGCTACGGATTCGAAAAAGGCGTCTTTAAAACCTGGAAATCTGATGCAATAGCGTATACAATGATATCGTTCACCGCAGCACTCGGTGCTATTGTGATTTTGAGTCCTGCTGTATCTTTCTATCAAAAATCGAAAGGCTTTGTAAAGAGATAAACAGTTAAGTGTGCTTGAGTCGTCGTAGTATAATTTTATTTTTAAATAAATCGATTGTGATCTGAACTTGGTGAAAAACTTTACACCATTAAAATTTAAACTCAAATATACTTTTATTTTAATCACTTCAGTATACCAGGCCTAAAGGTGGCCTAAAAACTCCGTCACCAGAGTTGGCCACTGACTCATATGAACTTACTTACTTTTAGTATCCCAATACCTCGTGTAGTGTTGTGTAGGTAAGTTTAACACACAAACATCACTCCAACACGCTGATGGCATACCTAGTTGTGTCAGTTCCGACAGGACCTAATTTTCGTCAGTAAAATAATTTCAGGATAGTAAAAAGATAACGAGAGATAAAAGATTATAAAGGAATTCGATGTAAGTTGCCGAGTTTTTCGTGCAAGCCGATAAAAATACCTAAGTGGATAGAGTTTAACCTGTCACGTAATATCTAGATTGATTGACGGACGAGTACCTTACTGTAATGTATTGAACGAATGCAGTAAAGTATTGGACGACTCAATAAAAAGCAACTCTAAGAACAAAACAGTGAACATGTAAATATTATAGAAGCCGTATCGTTAAATTCAGATTCGATTGAGAGAACAGGTAACAGATCACGGATAACAAGTCGAGCGCCACCTATCTTTATGGCATCTAAACATATAAAGGAAACTGCGGCGAAGAGTAATGGCTCCCGATACGAGCATTCTGGAATATAGTATTGTGCTATTGCTAATGTTAGATCCTCCCTCGTATGGTTTGATAAATGTGACACTTTGTTGTGCAGACCTTTGACCGAGCCTACTGTGACATTATTCAATACGTTCCTGTGCGGATACATGACATTCGAATCGGGACATGAAGTGATGATGAAAACATCGATAAATATAATATAGGTTTCGGTCTGTAATAAATAAATAACACCCAGCAGTCACACGCATGGTCCTGACCCCATACTAGGATTCTCCGTGAAGTGGGTATAATTTTCTGAACCATTACCTACTTATTTTATTACTTTATGCTAACTCTAACGTACCCAACAAAAGTTCAAAGTTATTATAATGTAAGACTGAAATAACGAGACATGTTTACGACTTAATACTTACTTGAATTTAACACAAAATGTATGAGTTTTGCTCGATCCTAGGCTTCTATCCCATCCATTTTAAATCATATTTGAAGATCGTTGTGTCTAAACATTTTGTTTTTTTATAATAATAATATAGTTTTATAATAATTATAATACCTTCATTATTCCGCTCTAACTATGAAAAACTTTTAAAACCACACAAATACACAAATTATTTTTTATGAAATATCTCTTAAATTATAAATGCTTTCGAAATAAATAAAACAATTCCATGTCACACTCTCGACAAACACTTTAAAAACGATGAAGCCACAATAAATGTTGTGTAAAAAATAACAAAAGCTAACAAAATATAAACCACGGTTCCACCAGCCCAATCTTTGAAGGGCTTGCAGAAGAGACCGCTGCATAAACTGATGGAAGATGATAGAAACGCTGGTATCCCAAATGACATATGAACAGTTACAAACCAAGGTTTTTTTCCGAATAAGGCTAAAATACCACTGAACATACTTATTCCTGCTAGTACAGCTGCTATGAAACCTAAAATGGTAAAGAAAGCTTTGTTTTTGAATACAAAAAGTATGCAAAATTTTATTTTACTTAAAGTTTGAAAAGTATACCTGATAGTCCATGGAGACTCAAAGACATTCCTCTTCCCAGAATTGCTAGTGCTGTTCCTGTGACTGCGGATATCACACCACAAATTTGCAGAAATATATGGGCTAACTTCCTGTGCTTTGAACGCATAGGTGCAGACCAACCATTGGCATAGTTCAAGCTCAATATTGCTTCGGCCGAGAAGAAGTGGAACTGAAATAAAAACTTGAGCATAATTACTTATAGATAAAGATAGATATTCTATAGGTAGGTACACTCAACTAAATTATAAACGAAAACATGCATAGGACTGTATCCCGTTTCTCAACAAATATAAAAAATACATAATAAATCGCACTTACACCAAAACTGCACAATATTATGTGAAAATCACTAAAACCTGTTTTTATTGCATGATATACAATAACCATGAGAGTTGCTCCTATTAGTAGATTTGAAAAACTAACTGCAATTGCGGTGAAAACTGTATTACAATATTGTTCAAAAGGATTAAGTACAAAAATATACATTTTAGATGAAACACAAAGCGATTACAATGATAATATTGTCATAATGAAATTGGCATTGACAGATTCCTTAGAATTCATCACAGAGTAATTTGTCAATGACAAACTTCTTATTCAAGATTACAACTTCATTATTAAAAAGAAGAAGATGAAACCAAGAAGTGAAGTGAAACCAAGAAGAAGAAGAAGATCCCTTTACTAAGCTAAGATGTTACTGATTGGGCGGTATAGTCGCTCAGCGACAAAGCCCTATTCTTTTTTTTTGTTCAAGTAAATAAAAAAAAACCTCTTGATTGGGCGGTATAGTCGCTCAGCGACAAAGCCCTTTTCTTTTTTGTACGTGTAAATAAAAAAAATAAAAAAAAACTTCTTTTAAATAGAAATCTCAAAGCAAAGGCTTAAAAGGTAACACTAAATTCTCCCTTTGGGCTATAGGTATTTCTTCAATTCCTACTTGATATGAATCTTTTTTTGTTCTTCTGTGCACAAAATTACATGCATCTATATAGACTTACCAATTTAGGCGTAGCATAATAGGTTAAAGGTATAAGAAGGTATTCGTATAATTTGTATCTTGGATAAATAATCTCCCTCGAAGCTTTGTATAACCAAGAGTATAAGGTAGTTCTACTTACAGCCAAACAGGATACGGTAGCATGACTGTCCCCGCTCTTCAAAGTATAATGCATAACACTCAAGTTAACAGCTCCTACGCACATATGCGTCAGACCAACACCCACCGCACACCACACAGTCTTACAATATTCAGATTTTGGCTCTATAATCAGAATTTTAATTGGCCCAGCAAACTTTAAATGAGGCTTCGGTATTTTTCGTTTTGACCTGTTGTAACTTTTTTTTAGTATTGATTTTGCTTTAACGACTTTGTCCTGACTAGTAAAGACAGGTTCTCGTTTTAGTGTTGGTTTTATTTTTGTTAAAGCCATTTCGGCATTGTGTAAACTAAGTTATAAACACAAAATTTATTTTGGTAAATAATGATTGTTTTGAAAAATCAATGTTTGAAGTCAACGTCACTTTTGCGTCACTGGTAATCTTCATACCAAAGACTATTTTCTGAAGAGGGTCAAACGGTCAAACTTCTGTTTGATCTATGAAAAATCTATGCTTGACAAAGATTATTGTACTAGAAACAGAGAAAGATAAACTAGTAGGACTACCTATATAAAATTCTATGACTAGAACACTAGAACCTATGACTAGAACCAAACTATAACCAATGGACCTCGGTCCAAGACAATTTTCACTTGGACTTGACTTGCTTGGACCGGACGACGGTTACCATAGAGAAAAATACTATTTATTAGCTAACGGTTACAGACTAGAAATTAAATAGTACTTTTCTCTATGTTACCAACCAAGGAAACCTACCCAAGAATCTTGGAAATCATCCCTATTATTGAAAAAAGTATAACCTAAGAGCGTTTTCACATTATTCGATCCGATATCGGATACCGGAGCTATCTAGTTCATACATTTTACTTGCCCTGCCATCATCGTATCGGCGTCCGATACCGATATCGGATCGGATAATGTGAAACGGCTCAAGACGAAAACTAATTTAGAATTCTGTTACATACAAATCAAACTTACCTACAAAAAAAATATTTACCTATTGTGTCCCACTGCTGGGCAAAGGTCTCCCCCAAAATTTATCTTCTTAAAAAAAAATATGAAACCAAAATCATTTTTGAAGCTTTTCTAATTCTGTAAAATTAACTGAAGCCGGCATTGTTTTCTCGCATAATATCAAACAGAAATTTCTTGAATACCGTTGAACAATTAATATTTCAACGGAATCCAATGTTTTGCGCACTGCCGACCGGACGGACCCGCGGGACGTTCGAGTTTTGCAACGCATAACAAATGTAAAAACATAAAATGCTATGTAAAACCGACCTTATCGCTTGGAAACAAGAAATAGATTTATGCAAAAGCCAACTTGTAAAGCCTGATTCTGTTATAGAAGCGTGAAAAAGCGGATCGCGTTCGTACATATGGTGCGATCCCCTTGTCGACCATGTCGCGCGGAAAGGCAAACTTTGTTCGCATTTTTAGAATTACCTAATAGACCAATCCAACGGCCTCGTTTGATAAAATATCACTGCTATTCTCTTGTTGCTCGCGCATCAGTACCTACAACAGCTGACCGCTCGCGACTGTGTACCATTATTAGACTACAAATTGTTATTTATCCTAGGTCCTTGCTATGACCGGGCGTTTAAAATTAAGGCGTGCCGGTAATCAGGCGGCGCTCTGCGTTAAATATGAAGTTGCAGGAATCGACTTAATACTTTGAATCGGAATGATAGGAACCATTCCGATTTAGTCATATAAATAAATAAATAATGCTGGACATTTCACACAGCGTCATCTAGCCCCAAAACTAAGCATAAAGCTTGTACTATTGGAACTATGTAACTGATATACCTAGTACTTATAACTTTTTTGTTTGCAAACACATACTTATTATACATAGAAACACCCAGACCTGAGATAAATATTTGCAGATCATACAAACATTTATCCCGCGGCGGGGATCGAACCCGCAACCTTCTGCGTCGCAAGCGGACCTTCGCCCACTGAGATCGTCAATATCCACAAATATAAATAAAATCATATACCTAGGAGCTTCCAAAAACCACCATTTTCGCTTTTAGCGCTGACTACAAAATATGGAACTTATAAAACTTTCCCATGTCCCCCTTTATCCGATAAAGAATATTACGACGATCATAGTTGTTTTCCGGTATGATGCCGACTATTATTATTGAGTGGGGGTTCGTGCGAATCTGGCAGTTATCATAAAAAATAATGATTTCGACCATAACACCAATAGCAACAAATTGCTTTAGCTATAATGAAAATTTTGACACTTAATGTGGATACCGTGGATACCCTTTATAAGCACATTGACCCGTTCTCAAATGCAATGTTTGGTTTGGGAAATTAACCCAGGTATCAGAGTTTAACATGGCTGACATAAAAATAGCAAAACGACTAAGTAGTGAAGAAGACGTGCTACAACTTCGAGTGATCGAAGTGCTTCAAGCTAGACATTTAAAAATGAGAGGATGTCGAACCATGATGATAAGCTTTTCATACCTATTTGTCTAAGTACAAAAAAGATTTTATTCATTACAATAAATATAAAAACTGTATTAATCTACAACGCAAAAAAGAAAAGCAGCATAATTTTCCCACATCCAAACAAAGAATATATTCCCAAAATGTTTATTCAGCCAAGTAAATGCCATAGTTCGTACAATGACCGCAAAAACCCTGTTTTTAATGTCCATCCAGGGATGAAGCTATAACCCTGAACAAAATGACTTTCCCTCTGAGATTCAACTGTACTATACCTCCTCACTCCGACAAAACGATACCCCGCTTCGCCTACCACCATTACGTTTTATTACAGCAAAGGTACACGAGTTTGCTTTTTTGACGTATAAATATAAGAAATTGTTGTAATAAAAGTGGATATCTTGGGTCGCCTTAATAAAGAGAATAATGCGGCCCCTGTACCTAACCAAATCCCCACGAAATCCTTAAGTAAACAAGGGCTATAAAAAATTTACGCCTTGAAGCATATTCTTTTTTATGCTAA
The DNA here is from genome assembly GCA_951394285.1 of Epirrhoe tristata. Taxonomy (NCBI): domain Eukaryota; kingdom Metazoa; phylum Arthropoda; class Insecta; order Lepidoptera; family Geometridae; genus Epirrhoe; species Epirrhoe tristata. Next base: position 5,943,294 of record OX596150.1, on the reverse strand, counting down.
TCGCTTTTCCATCTAACCTTTAAACATTTCATTATCAGTCAAGTGACCCGAGGCCGTAAGTATGAAGGGCCAGCATACGCTACGTCAAAGGTTTCATGTTTTGTTGAGCTTTTATCAAACGATTTGGCCAATGTAAACTTTTACAACCATAATTCATGTTTTACATATTCACACGGTTATGGTTGGTAAATTTGCTGAAAACCTTCGTGTCCTTAAAATTCCACATTTATAAATTTTTGTACAATTTCTTTCATTACGTCCTTCGAGACTGATAAAAAACCCTTTATTTACATAAAGACTGTCGAATTTATAACTAGGATATCCCGATGAAATCAATTACAGAAACTGTACCATAAAATACAAACCGAAGAAATTAATTCGATTGGCGATGCAATTACGTACAGTCACGATGGCAAATGATTCACGATCTCCATTACAATATAAATCAGTGGTGGTAAGACAGGTGCGTCAATTTACATAACGCCCTTAAGAATATACTTAGACATGCGAAATTTTAATATGAAAGCACATGCTGCTTCTGAATAAATCTTGTGTCAACGTTCTGAAATGGCCATGAATCAAAATCAGTTGCTCACCTGATGGGCTACCAAAACGGTCTTTGACAGAAGAGTACATTGTACCCAAGGTAGTGATAATAAAACAACCCATCAGGTACTTCGAAAGGTATAAAAGTAGCGTCAGGAACTAAAAAGAGATTTACCTATATACCCTTAATAGGTTAGCGTGTGGACATGAAGACGAAGAGTGATGAACAAGAATGATTACAATCGATTTATTTATGGGCAATGATAATAACTTATACTGTATGCATTAGTAAGAAATCAATTGCAAACTGATAATTGTGGATTATTTATCGGAGACTTGTGCCTAAGGCACAAGATAAACAGAAAAGACGAAGGACGGGGCGCAGATAGGGTGTAGACGCAATTTTTAAATCCAGACAGAATATCGTACGTTTTTTTTACTATTGTCTTATGCTTATCTTTGCTGTTATGAAGTTCTAAACACAAAAAAATTACATGACTGAAAAGGCATTGTAAAAACGTTCCAATGCTTGTTTAGCTAATTGAAAGTATAAAATAAAGTATAGTATAAAGTAAATTCATAAACTTCACACAGTGTTGCATGGGTCCACATGAATATTCTACTGGCTATTAACAGCACGGCTTCTTGTAAGTCTCCCAATTTATAGCCAATTGGCCAAGGAATACAAATTGCTAAACATGTAGCTACATTAAAATGCAGATTTTTAACACTCCGCTATCAACAGTTAATTTATTTCGAAGTCTAAAATATATAAAGATAAACTTTTATAAAATTCGTGCATAATAAATTAATTATTAATTACGATTATGGGAAAAAAAATACATAATGAAAATACGTACAGTAATATTTTGCCACGGTCTCGTTGCCACCAGTAAAATATTTCTTTGCTTAAAAACAGGTCAGTGACTCCGTAGATAGACGTATCTTTTTTTTCTTTATTATCTTTTTTCTTATTATGAACAAAATAAAATAAGACATCCCTTCAAAACACAATAAAAACTCAAAATGCATTATCCAAAAGCCTAGCAAGGGTGCATACGAAATTTTTCCCCACACTTCGCACTTTCAGAAAGTAATATATGAGTTGCCAGCCCCTGCATTAGAAACGCTTAAAAGCATTGTTCTGTTTCGCAACGAATGAGATGTTGGGCCTTGGGTGTAGAGTTCTAAGATTCCAAAGTTTGCGAACTTTCTCACTGATGTGTTTCGGGAAACATGTTTTGAACAACATACCAAAACAGAGGCGTAATTTTACTGAAGTTTCTTTGGTTTTATGTCTATCGGGATTCAGGAATTTTGTAACGTTTATGTTACTTGAGCAAATATTACGAACTTTGTCTCTTGATACAAAATGGCGGCAAACCGAGTGTAAAAGGATGTGGTTTTGATTATTTTAAAGGCTTAGTATATACAACTCCATACAATTTCCAACGTTTTTAAATGCTTGAAAAAAAACATCATTTCAAGTGTTAAGGTGCGGCCAAACCTGTGCGTCCGCGACGTGGGAAGCGACTGCGAAGCGGGAGCGTCTACAAGGCGAAACGAAAATATTCCCGCGTTGTGGTCGCCTAGGTGTGCAAGGCGCCATAGATAATGGATGGGCAGCCTTCGTCGCGCGGCAGACGCTCCCGCTTCGCAGTCGCTTTGGTCGCGCACGCGCAGGTTTGGCCGAAGCCTTATGGTAGGCACTAGTGGAATCAGAATTTTGATAGTAGTGTAAATAGTAAACAAGGTGTGAAGATACCTCTTTAGGTTCAATGAACATTCTAGAATATCTTGCGACACCTCGTTTTACGGCTTCATCCATACATTGCTTTCATTATTCACCGAGTAGTAAAATGAGGAATGTGCCTGCATTTTCAGCACCAAATAAAGTTAAATTCATGAGCTTCCTGTTATGATTATTCATCGACGTTTCGGGACAATAAAACGCAACAATGCACAAATCAGCTTCGACAAAGTAACAGCAGAGATGGTGTGCTTTATGCGATTCCGTGCAACTATTGTGGACTAAAATTGTGCAACAGTATATTTTTATTACTTTTTGCATGTGGACCGTGAAGTTTATGGACGCAATTATTGTTGAAACAACAGCGCGAGATTTATAGTGACAATCGCTGGTGACGCTCCGATAATACCGTTCCAGGATATTGTTCGATCATCGTTAAAATTGCGCTTTCATAAAGTTTAACTTTTGCAGGGGTTTATGAACGGTATTGTTCGCTATAGAGCTTTTGTGTTCACTCAAAAAAGTGTTAATTTCCTGTTAACAAACGTTGAAGCAAGTTAACAATAATGATTAAAAAGATCGGCCTTTTGATAGTAGGCAGCTATTAAAACTGCTTACCTATCGATTTTAAGGCAGGCTTTTGTTAACACGACTACTCCCAGAAAAATTACTACATCTATTCTGTCTGATAATAGTTACTCTTAACTTCACTACTTTGTTGAATTAAAAACTCTACAAAGTAGTCTCTACGAATTATACATAATGGACCCCTTAAGCTGATCGCACATTTGTCCGCGCCGTACTCGCCGCAGTCATTTTTCTATACAAAAAATACTGATGACGTAAGAACATGCGGCTCGCTTCGGACGTCTTCTATTGAATTGACAATTCGGCGCGTTCGGCTCGACTGAACCGTGCGACCACCTTTAAACATATTGTGACGTGATTTCCCATTTAGCAAATCGTGCCTGCATTAACAAAAAAAACAAAAAAGCCACAATTTGCCTCAAATCCCACTATTTCATTCATTCAACTTTTGTTTCATTAAGTCCGCTAGTCTAGGCCTCAGAATATAGGTTCGCCATTGTGTCGCATTGTGAAGCCTCCGCCAGTCAACGAGCAATTTTCTCATTCCCCATTATGCAGTATTATTCTCATTGTTTGAGACACATACATATTGTCTTATTAACGCTCCAAAGCCTCGTGTAGCGGGGTTTAATGGAAAGCTTATATAATGTTACTTACTAGCTTTCCGTGAGTTTATTGGACTTACCTAGACAGAGTACGAATAGATCTGGAAATTATAAGATGTTTACCTACCTCTGCAATGCTTGTTTTGGATTAGCTGCTGTAGCAGTACTGTCAGTACATTAGTCATGCAACATAATTCAGCAAGGAATTTATGTTTCAGTTGAAAATGTTGATACTTAAAACAATTTAAGAAGGTAACCGTATCATAGAAATATAGACCTTGCTGTTAAAAACTATTTTACCATGAAAGATACTTGTTCTAAATTGACGTCCATTTTCACAAATCGCACGAAACGAGTTTCTATGAATCCTCCAGTTTCCTTGTATTATTTCAACAGCGCCCTCTGATCTGGCGTCGTTAGACCCTCAGGTGGCACCTTCATTAATCTTATTCCTGCGCGAAACTCAAAGAATCTTAATTTGAAGTTTCGACGCTCCTCTTTATCAGAACTATGCGAAAAGAATTCTTCTTAGAGATTCATTAAAAGAGATAAAGAGAACCGTTCCTTTGTTAAATGTTGAATATTCTTGTTGCAAGATAAATATTTTTAAGAATGCTGAATGATAATTATTTTATATTTATGATGTTTTATGTGGTTTAATAGTTACTAATGATCTACTCGTATAATCTAATCAACGAACACATTTTACAACAAATATAGAACTAAAATAAATTATGACCTATTTTCTCTGTTCTTAACATACTTACTAAAGTTTGCAAGTAATAAGACTATCATGTCATTAGAGGGTGTACATTTAGTGAAGATACAGTTTCCTTGGAATATTTGCACTCACAATTGCTAGCATGCTTGTACACTACAGAAACTCTGACGTGTAGACCCCATTTTCTTGAGATTTACAAATTCATTACACATAAAACCCACTTAATTTAAGTCATCAGTCGCTACTTCTGCAAACCTAAGAAAATAAAGTGGCTAAAATGAATAGAAAAAGCTCTCAGAAAACAAATTCAATAAGAGAAGCGAGCCTCGCAGTATTAATCCGGAGATCCGACTTACTTCCGCAAGAACACTCAAGAGACTCTCTACACATTACAGTTTGCGAAAGTAACAGACTTCGTAATGCAAAAGTCTGACCAACGCGGGATAAAACTTGCTAAGCCGAAGAAATATCTCAAGCGAAGCATCGGATACATCTTTAGTTAGCAACATTAGGACGGACATCTAAAGGTGCTCGAGCATGTCTGAGAGCCTAACTTTGACCGGTACAGGCGAACCGTAACGTCTTAATGAAGTTCTGAAGTTCCTCTCCACATCTCCAGCGGATTTACCGACTTATCCCCCTGATAATAAGCTTTAGATTCCCGGATTTAGGTTTAATGCTAAATTTCGTGGTCAGCTCTGACTTGTAGTGGTTATATCGGTATTAATGTAAACTTAAAACTTGTAAACTGGAATCGGTTAACCATCTCAACTTAAGTGAGCTTTTTTGCTGTTTTTAAGCAATTTCCTATTTAGCCGGAAGCTTTCTAAAAAAATTAACTTGTTGTTTTACGTATCCAACAAAATATAATTTTTAAATGAATAAAATCATAATTATTCAAAATTATGGAATTATAGTCGGTAATTGAATTGACGATTGGGTGGATCCTGAGGAAGATCTTTTGTGAATGTTCGAATTAAAAAAAAAAACAGTGACAAGTAGGTAAACCAAGGAGAAAAATAAAAATGTCGTGAGACAAATTGACAATATGAGAAAGAATAGAGTAGGTAAACATAATGACATGATTTTAAAGTGATACAGTGAAGAAAGGGAGATGATGATATTGATGGCACAAAGCACGAAAATAAACAATAAAGTATTTACTCTACAGAAATTACCTATTATAATGAGTGTTGTGCCCTGAAATTACCCTCCTAGGCAAATCCTCGGCATTATGAGGTAATATCGTTAAAATTTTATTAGCTCCACTTATAGTAATGTGATATTTATGACGTAGGAGAAAAGGCCTGAAGTATATTGTTTCATGCTTGAGGAGAGACGATGAATAAACTCAACGATTTATGTCGGCTGTAAACTTTACAGTACCCGTAAAGTCAAATAACAATCGCACAAATCTTAAATGTTGTTATTTTAATTGTCAGAGCGTTATTATAAATAGTTTAAATAATTATTTCCATAGGCCATAAGGCTGGCAAGTCAGAGGCCGCAACTACCGCGTTCATCATAATGTGTGAGCTAAGTTAGCCATCAAATTGCACCCTGCTAGGATACAAGAGTTAGGTATATTCTAGGTAATGGGCCTCTACTCTGAAATGGCACATTCAAATGTCCATCATCATCATCCGCAGCCAATAATATCCTACTGCTGGGTGAAGGCCTCCCTCTTATTACGCCATTCATTCCTGTGCCTCCCGCATCCAAAATTCATGTTGGCTCTTGATGTCGCCTACCCATCGCGCAATCGGACAACCTAACTATGACCAAAATATGTTGCTGAGGATCTCAAAAGGCGTAAATATATAAATCTTGATAGGGTTTATATATTTGAACCAATTGGGGTTGAGACCCTAGGTCCGTGGGGTTCTGGAGCCCTTCGGGTTTTCAAAATTCTTTCAGGGCGTCTGGTCCAAGCGACGCGTGATCCGAGAACTGGCACATTTTTGGCTCAAAGGATCAGCCTTGCCATCCAGCGTGGTAATGCCGCCAGTGTTTTGGGTGCGCTTGCGACTCACAGTGACCCGGATCAGTTGAGCTATCTATAGATCGTTTATCTTTAAATATCCCTAAGTGTGCGGTTAACACTATAAAAAATATAATCCTTAATCCTGTTGTATTTTGTAATATGTGTAAATATGTAGTAGCTTAGTTTCTGTAAATAAATATGTTCAGACCCGAAAAAAACACAAAATATTACTATGGACGCTCTAACAATAAAATAAAGCTTGTGTTTTTAAAGACGAATAAAATTCATAACTGCCTTTAACCTGCTAGTTATTAATTGTAGAATGAACTAGAGCACTGTGGTAGTGGAATAATGGATCCGGGTCAATGTCGACCATCCATCATCGCAAAGGTTCGATACCGTAAAACTACATACGGATATCTCGTTTATCATGCCGACACTCAGCAAACAATTTGTTGTTGAATTTTATATGGAATCAAACCAAACTAGGCGTGCATGACAAAATATAAGGTACAATATGTTATATTATAATAGTACAGAACCAATTTCAAAATTCATAATATTAATAAATACATTATATAAAAAAGTTAGTAATATAGGCTACTTCTGTATACGTGTAAACTCCGTAACGTCCCATGCACGACACAATTTTTCCGCATGAGTGTGTTTTGTATGGTTCCCACTATTTATAACAAAATCCCAATTTCTGTTCGCGAGTTATCCATTAATGAATTTAAACAGAAACTGAATGGCATTCTTATTAAAAAAGCCTATTATTCTATTGACGAGTTTTTAAATGATTCAAACATAATTTTGTGATGACGTAGGTTGATTGAATGTATTTTTTAACCGACTTCAAAAAAAGAAGGAGGTTCTATGTTCGGCTGTATGTATGTTTTTTTTTTTTTTTTTTTAATGTATGTACAGCGATATTTCCGTCAGTTGTCAACCGATTTCCAAAATTTTTTTTTTGTTTGAAAGGGTATACTCTCAAGGTGGTCCCATATAAATTTTATTCCTGTGGGTTTGATACTTTTCCCGTAAAACTAAAAAAAGCACTGAACTTTAAGAAAATTGTGGACCGATTTCCAAAATTTTTTTTTTGTTAGAAAGAGGTATACTCTCAAGGTGGCGCCATATAATTTTTTTTCCTGAGGGATTGACAGTTGTCCCGTAACATTCAAAAAACCTCATTCTCACTACACAACACACCCTGACTCACAATCAGAGTCAAACATTAAATAGTTTGAAAGGGTAACACCCGAGGTGGTCCAAAATATTTTCTTTTCCTGAGGGATTGATAGTTTTCCCCCTTGCTGAACTCCGGTGTGTCCTTTAGTAGGCCTGCCCATGACTTCTCTTATCCTTTCCTACTTAAACTACGATAAGCAGGGTCTTAATGTAGCTTACTAAGTATATTATTTACACTCACACTTTTATTTACACAGTATTTATTTACTTACACTAAAAAGTGAAAAATAAAAATTTTTGTAAAAAAAAATTGAACCGACTTCACAGAACACAAACAGACGAACCTTCTACACACTAAAAAGAGAAAAATAAGAATATAATTTGAAGTCGGTGCCAAGTGAATACGATTAGGTACCTATAAAAAAAAGAAATCGAGCGATAGCGTACCAGGATACAATTTTGCACCCAAGTTCTTTTGAATTTCTTAGATGTAAATGAATAGTTGGCACCGACTTCAAATTATATTCTTATTTTTCTCTTTTTAGTGTGTAGAAGGTTCGTCTGTTTGTGTTCTGTGAAGTCGGTTCAATTTTTTTTTACAAAATTTTTTATTGTTATTATCTGTTGCTTTGACATAATATTATTATATCTTATTATTATTAATTAAGTACTAATCATTTATCACAACAACTTATTGACCTTGTAAATGTTTGTATGGCCTACCGCCAGAATCTAGAGGCTCTGTTAAACCTGAACACCAATTGTATAACCTAGGTTCACAAACAATAAAGAAATTTGAACGTACACACGTAAGCGATATTAGAACTCTTAAGAATTTCTTTATTTTTTAAGATTTGATTTATATATAATTTTTTATTTATTTTACATCAAAATTGCGATTCAATGAAACCGCGCTTAGATATTTGAAAATATAACGAAAAATATACTTGATAAGTGCCTACTTTATGAAGTCATGTTCCATATGTATGTAATACAGATTTATTAGAGAGCTGGATTAGATGATTACATTATTACCTATATACATAAGTACTGTTATTAATCAGTGGTTATTGGCATCGCTTGTAAATTCCTTGTGCATTATTAATTCCAATACTGGTATCAATTGATATGAACGGCTAGTGATTTAATCTCTGATATTAGTAAATTCCAAATGCTAATTTGCAAAATCCCTGTTATCGCTATAAAATGTAAAATAGTTGAAAAAGTTAAAAATCTATTTGTAGTTACTTACAGTACGCACAACCAATCTTTAGCTCTCTGAAGTAGCTGCGCAAAACCCATTTTCGATAACGCATAAAAGACGAAAACAACGTTGTATAGCTGCCTCGCTCATTCGCCTAGTTTGCGAGATAGGACGATGCCACCATCGTCCTATCTCGCCTACTCGCGCAAACCTGTGCAATCCTTTAGTGCACCTAACTTCCGAGAGCTAAAGATCGGTTGTGCGTACTGTACATCATTACCTATTTTACATTTCCTTATATACTATCCTTTACCATGTTTTACAATAGTTTGTGATTTCACTGAAGTTTGTCAATTGCTCAAAGGACGTACCTATGATGATTTGTATGACCTACAGATATTTGTCTCGGATCTGGGTGTTTCTATATAATTGTATGTATTTACAAACAAAAACTATATAAGTAGTTTATTAGTCATTTAGTACCCATAACACGAGCTCTGCTTACTTAGGGGCTAGATCATGCTGTGTGAAAAGTCCAGCGTTATTTATTTATGACTTTAGAGCTATAAAATGATTTGGTTACACATAATTATAAGGTGTTTTATATAATTTTAGCATTCATACAATTTTACAATTGCAAATGATCACGCATTGTCGCCATGGGGCTCAGCAGTATAAACGGACAAATAAGATTACCATTCTAAATCCCTGATTGATGCTAAACCGCCCTTCCTGCGGTTTTCACAGAGTTATATTTCAAGGAGATAGAGTCTAAAATAGCTGGAAATGTTTCATTATAGCACTTTTCCGTTTTATAACGAAAATGGCAGCGACAGGGGGACGTAGTAGTTTTTATGGGCCTGTTTTAGCATATCTGATGTTGAAATCGTAAACAATGATGGAACTTACTTCCGTACTGCATAAATAGCTTTCCGGTTATGCGCAGCCCAACTCTAGAGGCTATTGCATCAATCGATTAAAATTACCAAAACAATCACCAGCCTAGCCAAGCCAACATACAGATTTTCACGAGCGAGGCCACCGTTGTGGCCCTATTCTCGTCAGGCTTATGTCCTGACGCTTATTCACTACTCCTCAAAGCAATAGTATTAACAATCATTCCATTTATTATTTACGATAGACCTTCCAGGCCCTCTATTATTTATTTAGTGTAGTTCTGGGCGTCAAAACGGGCGTGCGGTTAATATTTCACTGTGCCGACGTTAAGTCGACTGAGATTTATGAACGGTGTAGCCTATGTTCTACAATTAACTGGCCTGAAAAGGTCTTTGGGACCTAGCATCTCAGGTAGGTTATGATTAAATAGGTACTTGAATTGTTTAGAACTTCAAACATTCAACCTATGAACGGATGGGATCTTTGGAAATGTGGAGATGTTGTGATGTCGAAGAGCCGAGTGCCAAGTACCTACTTGTTACGATCTCGCCATAGATTGGAAAGAGAATCAAATCTGTATCTAGGTTCATTAGGTCCTTATTCAAAGACACATTTTGCAGAAATACATATACATTACGTTACGTGACATGTTGCAAGACTATTGCGCATATTCATTTAAGTAAATTCATTCACCTCGATTTGACCTTAGATTATGATGTTGTATCCACTCCCTTTGCTATAGGCACAGCTTTTTGTAATCTGTAGTGTAGCATATTATTATAGCGTTGTAAAGACGATCAGTGGTTCTAGTAGGTAAAGTCTTTCATTTTATGACATGGAAATCATGTAAGGAATAAATCACAAAGATGCTGCGAATAATAAAATTCAAACATTTTTATAACAAGCCAATATTTTGTTTACTTTGTATTCAACATGCGAGACTGCTCTGGGAAATCAAAAGCTGCATAAAAGCATTCTTATGAATATTTTCTATTTCCACACATGCAGATTGGGGAATATCCTGCGCTCTCTTGGGAGTGCCCGGTTCAAAACATTCAACTAGTTAACCAGATCTCCCTTCGGATAAACTATAAATAAGGTGTGCAAAACCAATTTATTTTTCTAAAAGTCCCAAGTTTTTCGAAAGCTCAGATATAGGGGATTATTTCTTTTTACTATTGAGTCGTGGCGATAACTTTTTAACCCTAGTTGACATGGGGTGAATAACTCGCGCTGACAGTTGTAAGGGGTCCTCGGGAACTTTCAGCCCCTGTCGCTTATTGACCTCGTAGGCCCGAGCCCCTCGAGAATGCATTCTGGAGCACTAAATATATCTTGACGGCGCGATGTAGATTCCGATGGAAATCGTCAGAATAGCATTGATGGAATATTTTCTAGTGGGGGACGATGTTTGCGTGGATCTCGCCACTATTTTACGATCGAGCATAAATACACATGGAACATGCAATTTACTTTTGTTTACTTTCTATTTATACCTTCTGAATGCTTGAATACCTCTGTGATAAAATGGTTATGTTTACTAGCATTTACTTAAAATGTCTCAAATGTTCAAAGTACACAGACATGAAAAAGACTATTGAATAATAAACGAGCAAAAACATTTTTCGCATAAGTTACATCATTCACTTTCCCTTTGGTCTGAAATTCACAAAACTTTAAAATCGTAAAATATCAAATGAACAAATTCACAGGTAACAGTGAAGAGCTGTACAAATTACTGGGTGCAACAGTGAATGTGGCCTCTTGACCTATTTCGGGTGTCACATCTCTAGGCGGGATTCTGGCACGAATGAAGAGGTTGAACCAGTTGAGGAATGGGCTCGGCTTGAGCGTTGTGATCGATGCATTGTTGTAGCTAGATGGCGGTAGATTTGCCTTGCCTATACTCTTTTAGAATAATGAATGAGATTATTTAACTTGAATACAATTTACGTCAAGAAGTGTTAATATGTTTACATTTATGGATACTTACAGGTGAATATTTATGAACAATCCAAAAACAGACCTTTGCTTGTGATTACCTAGTTTCAAGGAGCTGAGATAAAATTCCTGATTTTCCTTGATTTCCTTCACGGTAAACACTCAAGTCGTGAAACTCGTGATGTTTTCCAAACAAACAAGAAATGCTACGTTTACTTAAAGACGCTGTTATTGTCGACATTTTCCAGAAAATTGGTCCCGTTTTTATGTTGGAACAGGAATACCAAATACAAGTGAGTGGGCTCGGCATAAAAATTAGATAACCCAGCCTGTAGCGTAGACTAGGGCATGCCAATTTATTTCCGAATTTTCCTCCACAACTTTTCTCAGGCACTAGAATATTCATGCGAAGAAAATTAGTTCCCGCTAAGAAAATACGCCCGACATAAATTGTAGCAAACGGGTTAAATCACGTTTGCAGGAGTCAACAAAATACAAACTTTTGCTCAACAAGCTGGTATACAACTCCGGTCATTCAGTTAGCCGTTAGCCCGTAAATCCCAAACTGTTCCTTATTTCAAAAGATGTACTTCATAACTACGTTCAAAGCGCTCTATAACTAGCCAGCTTGCATTCTGAGCTCGTTACTCTGGGCTGACGTGCGTCAGGTCTTTGCGCGCCCATGAGATGCTTTGTGCACAGACGCGACATTAACGTGCGACTTTTGCTGTCAGTATCTTTAAACGTGAGAAATAATTTGAGTAAGTACTTGTCTTAAGCTATATTCAAACATAAATTAAACACTCGTACCTAAGTGTTTGGAATTAGAACCCGTAGGGAAAACATGAAACACCCATGACGTGTTCAATCAAATTATTTTACTTAGGTAGGTACCTACTTGTTTCTACGTGGATGACTGATGTCATGAATGCAAAGATGATGAAGATAATTATTCAATTTACAGAAACTGGCAGTGCTATGTTTACTTAAATATAAATTAAGTTCTAAACTAATATCAGAAAGATGGTTTTCATTCGTTGAACTTAGTACCTCAAACGCTGTTGGAAAACTGACAGTGCAGACTTATCAATTTCCTAAATTAGACGTAAACCTAAACAGTTCCATTTGAGAAACACAATTTACTTCTGTTTAAATTCTTCATAAGTGATTTCGTTCAAATTTTGACACAGCAGGAAGGAAGGGAGGGAGCTATCAGATAAGAAGGTAATACACTACTTGGCAAAAGGTACTGGTAAAGGCACTCATTTATCAAATTCAACACAATCAAAACCCAAAATCATCTAAACTTAAAATATCATTTTACTCTATTCCACCGCAGAGATGGGGTCATGGTAAGCAAGAGGTAGATTTTGAGGGTGAGAAGTTTCGTAAACATTACATGAACATTTACCTCAAAATGTGAGAATTGTATCTTGGTGTGAAATGGCCTAACTGTTGCGGTAAAGTACAGCAAACGAGTCCCGCTGTCTCCGCGCTAATGTGCTGGACCCCTGAGATGTATGAACTTGGCACATGTCTTCAGTAATGTATTTATTGCTAGATTTTATAGTTCGTTAGCTGTTTAAATTTAAATTGTGTGCTTGTTGATGCAGAAAAGTAATTATTTCTGGGATCTCAAAGCTGGCACAATGTACTGCTTCTACCTACATTAAGTATTGAAGATAGAAGGTAATATTTACACAAAAGTCTTCAGTGTGCAGTGTTTTTTTTTTTACCTTCCAATTGTGGAGACATTTTTTTATTTAAGGGTTTTGTTGCGGAGACACTAGATCCAAGAAACTTAGATTTTGCTTTCGAATATACGGTGTTAACCTGTATTTAATTTATATGCTACATCCCTGGTTTTAAAAGTTTCATTAACTCTAATGAAAAACCAGAGTATTCGGTTCTAAATCAGAGCAGAGGCATTGCGTATTTCTAAAGCAGCGAGCCAGCGCGCGCCACGCATCGTAACCGCCACTTTATGCGACATCGGCGGCTGTTTATACTCCCATACAGCGTAGATTTACACCCTTTTGGCAAATACTTAGCGTGGGAATAGGCACGGCTTAGTTCTCAGATTTAGGTGACTTTAATAATAATGTAGTACTCATTATACCCAATAACTTCATGTAACTTTATGTCTCACATCTATGTATTTGTGTAGGTTGTACGTTCGGGATCAAACCTACGGTCTTTCCTTAGATGATCAAAGTTTCACCTTGAAAAAGTGTACTTAATAAATATGTTTCTTGGTAAACATATTTTTTTTCGCCGTAGCTTTACCATAAAACCACATTTACTGGCACCTAAAAATCTTTCAACACAAAACCATTTTTACCAAAACTCCACCACACCACATTATGAACATTCTCCAAACCTATAAAAACAAACTTGACCTTAATTAAACCATAAACAATTCTGTTTATCAAATAACTCTCCGAAGTTGCCCCGCTGAATATTTGAAGACGGCGAACCCAGGCTCAAAATTGGAAACTTGGCTAGAGTACTTTTAAAGAAATTACTTACTGTGGTTAAGGCACTCACGTAAATAGCAACTTACTGCATTAGATTGGACGCGGGCAAAGAGAGCTTACGAATGCCACACTTTTTAATTTTAAGAGGCTCTTTCCCTGATTGGTCCGCAACAACTGGTAGCAAAGTAAACTCAGGTTTTATCTGTGCAGATAAATCTTAGGGCCATTTACTTTACAGCAGCTATTCTGCGTCTACTCCACCCAATGACTGCGGTATTCGAACCCTTGGGGCTGCGAGCTGTGATAATAAAAATAACGTGAACTTTTGCTATTGTTTCATCCTCATCCATTCCCGAATTAAACTCGTATGTCCTCGTAGTTTTATTGCCGTGTCGGATTGTTGACTCCTCGAAAATATTACAGCGCTACTTTAATTAAAGCTGATGGCGTGATGTACAGTTCTGAACTGTGCAAAAAATACTCAGAGGAGACTAATTTTACGTTCAAGCGAAAAGAAACAGGAGCATTTGTAAACAAACTCGACGGGAGATCAAAGGTTCAGAAACAGTTTCCGCGCAAATTATGATAATTTAAATAAATAAGCTAAGTAGATACATATTTTCGAACATTCTTTTCGACCTAAAAGGTATCCGTAAACATTATATTTCGGTCATAAAACATAACAAGCTTATAAAACCACAACATAATCGCGGAGGGTCCCCGTCGGAGTCCCACTGGAACCATTCCGCGTGGCTCGCCCCGAAAATTACTCGCCCCACGTAATTTTGAGCTTTTTCTTTTGTTATACTTTAAGGCCACCCGAGATTTGCGACGTTATGATCTCATTTTGAGTTATGAGAAAAAACTCTTAGCAGGTCCCGCCACGCGAAATTATTGTCCATAGGATTAGGTGCTTACGGGACTGCCGCTTATTTCGGTGGCGAATTATTGCTCCTGGTCGTTACAAATTTTCTTGTTTGAACCAAATTTTTCGACTTTTGGTTTCTTTATTTTATAAGAACTTATTTGCGAAGAAAGTTCTATTATTATTTATTATTTCAGCCTGTATTGTCCCAAAGGCCTCCCTCCCTTTTTTCCAGTAAAAAAGTTCTAGACAGAAAAAATCTATGCCAATAAATAGATGTGTAAGTAAATAAATTACTTTATACCTTGAGATATTAGAATAGTGTGAATAATATTCAGTTATCAAAATGATGTATATGAATGAATTGCCTATTATATAAATAAAGTAGTCTCTTAGAATTTTTCCAAGCGCACCTATGATACCTTTGGGTCCCGTTCTGTCTAGGCTTTATCTGATTCTGTCCTATTTAGTTTATGTTACTACGTTACTACTTAAATGTTCTATCTTCTTGGGTCGTTCATGGTTTCGCGAGATAATAAGGTGATTTCTATTCCAGGTGCGGGCAATGAATTTGACGATAAATATTTTTGTAAAATTGAATTGATGAGGTTATATAGGTTTATTATTTTAGAATTTCCGCAACCAGCTAACCATTTCATAGAAATTGAAAAATTTTACATATTTTTGTATGTACTATCAAACTATAATTTATCATTACGTTAGTATGCATTTTATGTTAAGCTACTCTTTGTACCTAGTGCATGGGAGTAATAAAAACTTTAACCATGAATAGCCTAACTTAATTAGTTCCAAAGCTTTCCTAACCAAATAAATAAATCCACGCCGCTTAAATATTTATGCTATCAAAATTCAGTCTAAACTGTCAAATATTTGTGCCGATTACCAGTGGATTGAATTTAGCTGAAAGAATTGGGTCAGTATTTTTAAGCTGCGTTCGCAGGCTGTCTGGCACATCCGCACGGTGGATGAAAGCGGCAAATCTGTTGTAACATCAGCTTAACATCCTGGACTATGGACCTGGTGTAAGCAACAAGCTTTGAGTTTGTAGCATAGGCTACAATCATTTTGTTGGCAGTGCTCTTAAGTAAGGTTTTTCATAACGATTATTTCGAAAGAACTAATGACACGCCTAAGGACGAAGTATATCGCGAGAAATCAACATTTAACACTCAATTTTTCGTGATCAATATCGATAAATTTTCGACTATTTTCCAACTTGCCAAAGGAGCGTTATCGTTCGAATAGAATCGATAGTTTTAAAAATCCTAGCTGAAATGTTTGACGTCTGTATTTGTGCCACAGCCTGGAGTAAAAGCACTCTGCACTAGGAGCCAGCACGTCCACTAAAATTACAGGCCACTCACAACAAAACTTTTGCCAACATCTCGGAAACTGTAAACTGTTGCTTGTAACACCGCACAAACAATGTGAGAACATTGCCAGAACTGTTTTTGTACATACTCTTACATGTTTTGTAATGAAACTATTTATCGGACTTGAATTGGGAATAGGGACAATGTTCTAGTTTGTATTTTGGTAAAATTCTATTAAGATTTCTGAGATATCGTAAATAGCCAGCGGCAACAAACCTTCGATGTCTACGAAAATTCTGAAATTACATTAGTATTCATAGAAACCTTGTTAAAGTGTACCGATTCTAACGAAATTCAAAATATTATATAGGGAGAGACCGAAACTAGCTTTTTTATAAACATTAAAATAAAATTTTCATCCAAAAAAATACAAAATTTTATCGAAGTATAAGCCACCCTAAAATTTACGCATAATGAAGAATAATATTGAAGTTCAAATTACTTTTTCTTTCGTTATTCTATTTCATTGTTGCCGTGTCAGTACCTAACCAATTCCATCAAATTTTTGCATAAAATTTTAACTAATTTTAAAACTTTTCGATCAGCGTCATTCCTTGTGATTGAAATCCATACAATTTTACAGTGAGTGAGCCCGGATTTCTGGAGATTTCTTTGTGTACCGTTCCACTATCCAGACTTTTATAGTCGGCTACTGTCGGTAAGAAGAGCCTGCCAACACCGAGCGCGTTATCTTCGGATTTGCGAGGAAACGAGACATAAAGCTTGCTTGAACTGAGCGTGAAATAAGGATTTTTGGTGACACAGAGATTCCTTGTACAGATTGCGTATCAACGACAATGTATGTAGCGAGTCTTGGACAGAAATTGCACTCTCATGAAATTCAAGGCGATCCTTACCAACATTTTTCGCATGGTCTGGGAGCGATTGGCTTTGATCAAATTGGATCTAACGGAAACCCGTTACATATTAATAATCGACTGGATACCAACGTATTTTTCCGTAATTCAAGATTTTCATGTATAAAAATAACATTCCCAGATTTTGTCCGTGTGTGATAAAATACGAAAACGATGTAATCTAAAAGCACCAGCCTAAAGTCTACCAAGCGGTGGCTGTGACTCGCATAATTGGCTGACTAAAAGAGAGCCTACCATTACGTACAGCGGTACATAAAAATCACCTATTCAGTAGGGACTCCTCGCAATTCTCGCATCGGGCGCAAGTTAATATGTATGAATGTAACTTGTTAACTCAAACGTAGTCCTGCCAGATGGCACAGAGTACGCCCAAATGTCCCACCTCGCTCCGCTTTATAATTCAAAGATTTGCTCGCGTCGAATAAAGAGACGTCGACGCTAAATTATTCACGCGACACGACGTATGCACTCCTCGGCGTCTTTGAGATTGAAACTAAACTTTGCGCAATTCAAAGTAAATAATCGTGTGTGCACAAAAGCCGCCGAAAACTTGAATTTTGCTGCGCCCGGCGCCGGCGCTGTGATTTGTTCGTGGAACTTTGTAAGTACAGTTAAGTCCTTTAGTAATTTGTAACACTTTCGTTGCACAAATGCAATTTGAATTCTATTTATAAATACAGAGGCGTTTTTAATTACTAAACTGTGTTTGATAGAACCAGTAATTGCTCTACAACATTACTACTACATTTCATACTTTTGTCGCGATCTGATTTCAGCCAAACACTTTCGCAGTAGGTGAATCAAAATACGATTTGTCCCGGCTCAACAATATCGTTTGGGTGTTGTGTAGGCGTCGTATTTTCCGAATAAGGAGCTATGTAGCACCGAGGCACAATAAATCAGGCTGTATTGTTGGGGAAACTCGCAAATCGTAAGCAAAACCATCGTATATTCTAAGATCGCTCTTTTAGGTGACCCTTGTGTGCAAACTCTTAGTAATATTAATTAATCCTCCTAGTCTATTTCGGCTGCAGAGACTTGGCTTAGTTTACTTTCTCAGTTTCTTTCAGGTCAAAAAGGTATTACCGTCACAAGACAAACAATGCTCTCAAACTCTCAAAAAATCTGAAGTAAACAAATACATTTGTTTTCGTTTGTAAACAGAGCTTCGAGCAAATCAGGTGAAGAATGTCACACAATACTGGGATACTTTACGAGACGAGGTGCCAATATAAAAGCGGTGACTACTTCAATTGGAGAGATAGTGCTCGCTGCATTTCATTCAACGTGGCTCACTAGGAGGGTTATTCTTGAAATCGACTATATTTTAGATGCAAGTCCAAATAATTATTCCTTCTGAATGCTCAGAGATCAGAGTCAATAGGCATATTTATTATATTCAATAAGGCCGCTAGCACCTTAAATTGTCTCAGACCTTTTATCCATAAATCAAGAACTAGGATACTTCTGATCTAAATGGTTTATATCTCTAACAGAAAACATTTTATCAATTCCTATTCCTATTCTGTAGTAGGTAGGTACTTACCTAAATATGTTTTGTAAGATACTCAGAAATTCAAATAAAAATACCCTATGAACGATTTTTTAACGGCTTACTAACATTTGACGCCCAGCTGTCTGTAAAATATTTCAGTATTTTTCGTAGCATCGACGTATTTTTTCCGAGAGGCAAAGTCTACCTATTCACTATTCACTGGAGGTTAGAATAGGGTCACCGCGTCGTTATCGAGAGGATAGGAGCTGTGCACTACCAACCCTGATGTTATTTGTTATTCGGACTGTCAGAATGTGAGGCTGTTTTATTTACTAGCGATCTCGTCATATGCAACATATTGTGAAAACTTCTGCGTTTGATATGAAAGACGACTGCGCATACCTTCTACATACCTAGTTGTGTATAATCTTTTTTAACAATACTTTGGCCAATCTACTTTGAACAGAGAAGTTTTACACAAAAAGTGAGCTTTTTGTGATTCATACCAAAATGCGAGAGTTCAGATAGATGAATGTTTGTAGGTCCAGCTAAACGGATCTCTTTATAATATGTTATGGAGGGTAGCCTTTTAATGCATTGGCACTTGTAGCCTGGAAAAAAGAAGTTAGACAGCACGGGTATCATCGCAGACGCACATGTATGTATCTTGGTTCTTAAAATAGATCAGTATACTTTCCTTCTTAAAAAAGGTCAACAGGAACGAAAATTTTATTTAAACACCTCTGTGTGTTAGGGTCAATCCTCACTATCGCGGAGCGGATTCGTGAATAAATTCCAGCAATCAGACCTACTTTTTACGATCTGAATGAAGTATGAACAGTGTACGTGCAGAGTTTCCTTTTACTACGCAGGATATAAAAAATCTAATGAACCCGAGTTTATTGCTCTTAATAAAACGTAGAGTTGCCGTCCGACTACTAAAGGTTAACTTTATAAACATAGTGCGCTCGATGCGTACGACCTTAGCAGACTTTGTTGGAGGAAATCGATTGTGTTTTTACAGGAAACGCTCGTGTAGTTTAGGATGTTCTTGATCAATCGTCGACTTTTTGTTTGGTCACAAAATACATAGTTGTTCCACTCAATAGTGGTAACTAGTAGGTACAAACACTTTCATGGTTCGAAGAGCACGTAAAATTGTCGGTGCTGGGCAGATGCGGGGCTGTGAGGTAGCCCTAAAAAGCTAGCTTAAAGACCTACTTTACAGTTTCTCAATTTTTGTTTGTTGCATTTATTTTTATAGCCTTATCCATAACCAGTGTTTGGTCAACTCTGAACAAAGAAACCCTTCGTATAAATTGTCTTTCCTTTTATCGTCTTTCATGACCTAGGAGCGCTCAAATTAAATATTTCTCACAGACCTATACAAATACCTATCTTCGGGTTGAAAGGATGTGGTTTTGACCTTGTCTTTGTAAATAGTATTCAAGCCTTAAGTTTCTGGAAGATTTCTTATTCCACCCTATTTCTGTGAGCTGGTTTCTGAGAATGTGGTTATCTGAATACCGTAGGAGTGCCTGAGTTGTAGTATATTATCTGTGGTTGTAGCCAACTCAAGGTGGTGCGAGATCCCACAGGATTACGATTATGCGGGCTCTTCATACCTAGCAGGTAATACCTCTGTATTAATTAGGAACAATAGCGGGATTTACCACATTTCTGTGAAAGCTACCAATTTAGTGAAACAAAAAAGTCTTATTGCGCAATTTTTCTCGGCAAAAGCTCTCTAAATAAGGATCATCTCATTATCCTCAGTGGTGATTTACGTAACAAGAATTTGCCACGCAGGTAAGTTCTGGCTATGAATATTACACGGACCACATTTTTGAACGAAAGTATATTACGCAAACATTATACATGAGATTACACTCACAGTCTTCCCAAAATCTGAACGACAATGCTATCTGAAAGAGCGTTTTAATTTATATCTGTCCAATAAAAACTGACGCTGCAGCCAAACCCGAACAAAGAACGTACACTTTTTCCAAATGAGCTAAAGTGAATCAGTGCAAGTCCAGCACAGGAGGTTCCCGGGACTTGCTAGCCGTCAATTAGACACATGGGAGATTTATAAGGCTATCTATCTTGTCTTGTACCCGGTACGGGATACGGGATAGAGGAAATTGTTTTTCAAAGGTTTCGCAACACCGGTCTCCGGCGGTGAATAAAAATGGAATTTGCTGGGTAAAGCGGGTTTGGCCGAAACAATATGATATGTACAGCGTGTTCTAGATTTATGGGTGATTTTGTGGCGACGAATAAGTTTTGTTGAATTTATGGGCGCGATGAAAAAGGTTGTGTTGTATGAAACGATAGTTTTCACGTGATAACGAGCTTTTGTTATTTTAACAGGAAAAATTTAAACATTATTTTTAGCTTCGGTGTAACGAGATGAAACTAATTTATTTTAGATGAAGCGAGCGACTATTTTTATCTCGAGCCATGTTAATATTTTCAAGTCCGTTTAAATACATATTAAATACATATGTAGGTATCACAGGTACGTAATAAGCTACCTACTTATATTAATTCCTCTTATTAAAATTCAAAAGAGTATTAGACAGCAAAATTAAAACGCTTATGTGAAGGATTAAGTTAATGAGAAAATATAATCCATGTAGGCAGCGTAAGCGTGATGAGAA
Source organism: Epirrhoe tristata (assembly GCA_951394285.1). Lineage (NCBI taxonomy): Eukaryota > Metazoa > Arthropoda > Insecta > Lepidoptera > Geometridae > Epirrhoe > Epirrhoe tristata. The sequence goes on along the minus strand of OX596150.1, from coordinate 5,922,095 downwards.
TTATTAATGAATCAGGTTCTGCCCTGGATAAGGTACTATATCCTATTATATAATCCCTGGCCCTTTTACTTATTTACCATTTGATTGGATTGTTCGAGATAATCCTCTAGGTATGCGGATCATTTATTTATAAAACTTTACAAGCTTAAGTTAGTTGAATACTTGCGTAGGTGGAACCAAATTTATCTTAGAAACTACGAGTAGGTAGGCATCTTTTTTATTTACTTAGATTGACATGATAGACTAGCAATAAAAAGTACCTACCTAATACGTTTTAATCGGTCGCCATCGACTTACTCACTGTTTTTAAAGCTCTACGGTGCATCACAGGTTACAAACTCATCGCTGCTTATAAGAATGCTAAATGGCTTTCTCACATTTTCCCATATCAACAATTCATTGATAACACGGCTAGAATTCAAAGTACCTACTGAATCTGAACCCACGACCTTGGGATGTCAAAATACTGTCCAACTTGGCCAACACTGTGTTGCTATTGGTAACATTATTCACGTTTAATGACGGCAACCTTTATTAATCACTGTGAAAGGGCAATAAATCCTAATTACACGGCTTATTATTTCGAAAGGACTCGACTTTCTGGAGGCAGGACAATACGGCAGTAATACATTGGACTGCTGCCCTTCTCTGTCACTCGTCTTACCAGCCATGACTCAGAACCGCTCGAATCGGCAGATTTTTTAAATATATTTTCAAGATTTTTGAGAAGTTGTAGCGAAAAGAGTAGGTATAAAGTACCTCTGCTCTATAACTAGTATTTTAGACAAGGTCGGCCTTTTATTTATTTAGGTATTATTAGTTTGTTAATGATGTTTAACTAACGAGTGCATTTACATCTGAGCGCTTCTGTGCTTCGGAGGGCACGTTAAATTGTCCCGGCTATCCATGGCGGAGGCCTTAAGGTGGCCTAAAAACTCCGTCACCAGAGTTGGTCACTGACTCATACGAATTTACTTACTTTTGCATCTCAAGGCATCTCAAAGTCAGCTACAATAATTAAATGCGTAGCTCTACGAGTTGTCGTAGAGATCGAATCGATTGATCCATATACGGGGTGTATCGTCTATTGACAAAGCATTGTTTACTAGATACATATACTCGTATACTATACTTATTAAAGGAGAACGCAACAATGTTGCTTCCAGTTTGCATCTTGTTAATCCGCACAAATAAGAACAGTAACGTTAAATTTAGTACGAAAATCCAAAAATGTACTTGGATTTTTTTTTTTTTTTTCGTATGGTTCACCATGTGATTGTACCATAGTTTGGTACCTCCAAAAATGTGTAGCTGGCATGAACCATGTGATTGTACCATAGTTTGGTACCTCCAAAAATGTGTAGCTGGCATGAACCATGTGATTGTACCATAGTTTGGTACCTCCAAAAATGTGTAGCTGGCATGAACCATTTGATTGTACCATAGTTTGGTACCTCCAAAAAGGAGTAGCTGGCATGAACCATTTGATTGTACGTACCTACCATAGTTTGGTACCTCCAAAAATATGCAGGTAATAGGTAGGTGTCTAAGATTTCAAAACTATAAGAACCGTAGGTACTAAGTACATAGGGCTTGCTAATAATAACTTATCGGTTCGCTTTCATCCATTAAAATCAGACACTTATGTGCTATTGTGCATAGATAAACACTACGGCGGATAACCCTTTGCAGTTTTTTTTTTATATCGGAGTAGTCGGGTAAACAAACTTTGATGACAATAAACTCATTATCTTGAGCAACAAAACGTCAAGTTCGGAAATGTTCGAATAACTATCCGAAAATAAAATGTCCGCAGGAAGAAACCGCACTGATTGCACAAAGGCCTCTCGCGAGACTGAATTATCGTCACGTACTACGGGTCTTGGCTCCAGGGATGAAGTCAGGCAGTATTGTTTTTCAAAAATACTATCGATTTCTTTACAATTTGTGCATTTATTAGTTGAAAAGATCAATCGACCACGATCGAGTTTTTCTTAATTTTTAGATAAGAACTCTTTTTCAATGAGATAGGTATCAAATGTCATAAAACTAGCTGACGAATGGCTCGCTAAAATTGTTTTTTATTTTTTTTTATATGTGTCACGGTCAGAATGCTGCTTTTAAATTATATTAAAAAATACATCATCGTCATCATCATCATCAGCCTATGGCAGTCCACTGCTGGACATAGGCCTCCCGTGCTCGCCATTGCGCCCTGTCCTCAGCTCGACGCATCCAGCTTCTGCCGGCAGCCTTACGCAGATCGTCACTCCACCTGGCCGGAGGGCGTCCTACACTACGTTTGCCGAGTCGCGGTCTCTACTCAAGAACTCGTTTACCCTAACGGTTATCGGTTTTCGGCAGATATGGTCAGCCCACTGCCACTTCAGCTTGCTGATTCTCTGAGCTATCGACAACTTTAGTTCTATGTGTGATAGTCTCGTTGCGTGCTCGTCTTTCAGAGAAACTCCGAGCATAGCTCGTTCCATAGCTCGCTGAGCGACTTTAAACTGGAGGACTAGCCGTACTGTGAGTGGTTTCGGCTCCGTAAGTCAAGACAGGTAGGACGCACTGATTGAAAACATTTGTTTTCAAACACTGTGGTAAGAAATACATATGTATGTATTTTTTAATGACACAATTATTTTCCGTTCCGTCCGCCGCGTCTCTCTTCTTTTATGGACTATGCCATTCAGTCCTAATGTTGTAAGTAACCCATTTAGTGTTTACCGCGACAGGTTTATCTAAATTAAAAAGTTTCAATAAACCATCATTCGGAGTCTTACAGTCTTCAAAGCCCCATGATGACCTACCCTGACTCCATTCGTATAAGTCACTACCCTTATATGATTGAGATTCTAAGCGTGTCGTCGACAAGGGATAGTGATATTAACAAAACAGCTGTCTAGTCTTATTTATCAGTATTTTTGTACTGGTCCTTAGTTTTCAATCACAATGTTTGGTGATAAGTAAGTAGGTATTTAAATCCACAATTGTAAAAAAGAACTGACACAATACAAGTCATAATAGAGTTGGTGATGTACATCATTATTATCATCATCCACAGTCTGACTTCACCCATTGTTGGGTATAGACATCCCTAAGTATGTGCTATCCACCACGACCCTGATAATATAACGATCGTGATGATATCTATATACATAAGTAAATAGTTATGATTGTTTTTTTTTCTTTGCAGTCAATATCATTTACCTATCTATCTATCACTGGGTTACTGTGGACCATAGCTCTGATGAATGAAACTCAGGATATAAAATAGACATTGCAAGCAGAAAACTTTTGGAACTTTAGTGTATAGAAGATAACTTGGGTGCAATATTTAAATGACATAATAATAATGGGTCAGTGAATAAACTACGAAGAAAATCTCCATCAAACACAAAGCTTGCAAGTCTTTTATTAAACAACTTGTAGTAAAACAAAATGCAATATTTCTTTTATAGCTAAATTTAATTAAGACCGTAATGCATAAGCCGTTTGGTGCTAATTAAAGCAGCTGTTTTAATTAGAAACCCTTTTTGAGAACATAATTACTTATTAGGGTGGCAGCAGGAGCCTCAACAAAACTTAAAGGAAAACATTATGTATAAAGAAATTCGGTACTTACCTCCACATTTGCTTTCGGATATTTTTGTGAATAAGTAAAAAAAGGGTTACTGTCGTTTGGGACACAAAAGTTTAGGACACTTTGTCCCTATTGACACTTTCGATTTTAAATATTTTTTTCACTGTCATTTGGGACACCAATAGAAAAAGCTGTTTTGTACAGTCAGGCAAAAAACCTCTAACGTTATAGTTTTTGAAACTATCGTGGATAGGAACATAATTAATGTTATCTACGGGATAATTATCATGATTTTTGAGTTAAACCTCTAACGATACCTCAACAGTAGAAATCTTAATATCAAATTTGCATTTTTAAAAAGGTAAAGTATTCCCTCAGGTGCAGTAACGAGCGAGCAAGCGCTAATGCAAAACTAGTTCTAGAAAGCATAGAAATGTTTCTATTTCTTTCTCTTTTGTTCCTAAAGGGTTCACTTGTTCTTTTTGCTCGGACGCACGGCCATTAATTTGTCTACCTGAGTCATGGTCAGTGGTTAAGTAAAAAAAATAGTCATGTGGCGGTTTGTGTTGTTGTTCATGTTTTTTGGAGGTAAGTTAACTATCATTTACGTAGCATTTTTTTATTGGTATTATACGCTTTTAGGTACTTAATTACTTTAAATTTAGATCTAAAGTGATAAAAAATTGTGTGTATTGTAAGAGATATTTAATTTCATTCATAATCGTAGTCATTATATTCGATGCATCAATTTATGTTTTTGTTAGATACACTGTTAGGTACAGATATTCTTGTGAAATGTTCATAAAGTAGCATATTTGTTTTTTCAGGAGATCCACCAGCATCGTCAAGTCAAAATCAAAATGGAATCGAAATAGTAACGTCGAAGCGCGGAAAACCGATACTTCTACGTGCTGGCTATAGATATATATATAGATACCATAAAAGATAAGAATTCTAAGAAAAATGTGCCAAATATTGTAAAAATACTGTGATTTTTTAGGTTATTTTTTATCTTTAGGTTAGCTTTTGATTTTTTTGATATTTTAGCTTTAGATCATTGTGCTAGTAGAGTATTGTGCCAAATGCTGTGAATATACTGTGATTTTTGTTGGTTATTTTTTTTAAAGATTTTTATGTATACACAAAAGATTTTAATAATAAGTAGGTAATGTTATGACATTATTATTGTTAATTAATATTAACCGATATTTTGAAGATGTGGACTTTACAACGTAGTAAATAAATATACATTTTAAATTAATTTTTGTAGTTTTTTTTTAAGTCGAAAAAGACTTACAAATTATTTAATTACAATGATCTGATACCTATACCTACACGTCGCCACCATGTCTAGTCCCTTTAAGCTACTTTAAAATAATCGTATTATAATTATTTAAAAACTTTTTGATCTGACTGTACAAAACAGCTTCAATATTTTGATAGTGTCCCAAATGACAGTGAAAAAAACATTTAAAATCAAAAGTGTCAATAGGGACAAAGTGTCCCAAACGTTTGTGTCCCAAACGACAGTAACCCTAAAAAAATAAGGCCTTTTCATGGAGATTTTTTTCTACAAGTTAGTTTCTCAACGTATTCAATAAGTAGGTTCGTACTTGCGCATGTTCATAACATTTCATTCTGCTTTCAGAAACTCATGATCCTACTATCCTATCCTAATATTATAAATGCGAAAGTCTGTCTGTGTGTGCGAATGTTTGTCCTTGCGTATCTCCGTAATGACTTAACCGATTGTGATGAAATTTGGAATGTAGATAGTTTAAGTTCTGGAACATATAGGCGTATAACATTTTCGAAAATCAACTCCTAAGGGTGTTTACAGGGTGTTAAAGTTTATATGAAAAAAAATAATCCTTGCTCCGATCTCCAAATTACCCTCCGACCAAACTCGGTATAAATATACTTTAAAGTAAATAATGAAACTCGTATTTTTTATTTTTTCAAAACAACCCCTAGGGGTTGTGCAAGGTAGTTTCAAAGTCTTAAGATTCGAAAGTATGTGTGTGTGAATGTTAGTCATCGCGTAAGGTAGTAAATAGTTCTATCTCTAAAGTTTGTATGACGAAACAATTCGTAGACGAAGTCGCGCCCGGGTCCGCTACTAATTTCATAATTATAAAGGCGTTCTGAACTACGCTTAGTCTCGCAATGTGCATAGAATTGCATTTTATCGCTCTGTTATTAAGAAGTGTGTAAAGGCGGACAATTGCAACGAATGAGAGGGAATCGGAGCTTTGTGCAATCAGCGGGTTTTGTACGAGACGCGACGTGCTGCGACTGCCTCCATGACAAGTGGCCGTCGATTGACGACGCGAACGATTGTAGATTATGGGTACCAGTAAATGGAATGCAGTTTTGAAATGCACTTAACAATCTTTAATTCAAATTCAAATTCAAAACGTTTATTGGTTCATGTTAGTAGATAGATCTTAAAATAAAATAGTGTTTCATAACATGAACCCCGCTGGGGCACTGCAACATTTTTACATTCATCATCAAATCGGTCCGACCGTTTTTATGTGATGCACTTACCAAAGCAAACGTACCTACAGCCATTACAGCAATATGTTTTTATTCATAGGTATAGTATTATTCAACGTAAAAAAAAGAAAGTTAGCTTTTACCCAAAACTTTTAGAAATGTGATTTGAAAGAGTGGTTTTGCCAAAATATTTAAAAAGCTATGAAAAGCTTCTCGAAGCGGCGATGTGGTCACTTATCTAAATTTTCAAGGCTGGAGGGTAATTTTGAGATTGTAGATCTCCAAAAACGTGCTTGCCATCGTGATCGCGTCCTCGGGGGAGATAGATTTATGACCTTTGACGCCGGACTTCTTAGCTTTCAGCATTTCTTGTGATTGTGAGTCATCTTTGATGTATTTTTCAGTTCGCCTTGAAGCTCGTGCTCGTACATTTACGAAATTAGTTTTCAGGTATAAAATTTGAGGTAGTAGAGTAGTGGAATAGGTATTATGTGGTAGTCTGGTTGGTTAATCAATAAACCAGCATTGTGTTCTCTTGGTGTCCATGATACTTATTTCTGAACCTCCGAACTCTACCTAAGTAGGTAATTATTTTCAGATTATTGAAAACTTTTAGGTTCTTGGAAAACCTTAGGTTTTAGTGATTTTGTGCGTTAGCAGTGACTTCGCTTGAAAAACTTCTTTGTACAAGAATTTGCGTTACAAGATCAATTTAATAAGCAATAGTAAAAGTAGTTAAAAATATCGTTAAGCACATTGTCGGGCGTTTAAGACGGCAGGAGTGAAAGTTTTCACGTTAGGAATACTTGAAAAGTCCATTACACGGCTGACGACGCCAGCTCGACCTTACCACAAAATTGGACTATGCAGTAGTAGTGCTTAGGCCTTTATTACATCTTTACTAGATGATTTATAAAGCGTGAGGAAGGAAATCCGCAGCTTATTCATTTATTCATTATTCAATTTTAGGTAATTTAGAATGTAAGCTTATTCCATCTTAAACAATGTCCTAGGAGGCACAGCTTCCCGTTAGTGTAGGCATAGGTTGCCTATCCGTCCTCATCCTGACGATAATCATAAGTACAATACAGAAGTACTTACCAGTAGGTACTTCTGTATTGTCTCTCTCTCTCTTTCGAGAAAGAGGTACTTCATGTAGTAACATTAGGTACCTCTTTCCTGAAAAGTAACGATGGTTACGATTGCCCATGATATACGAAACCGAGTAGCACCAGAGGTAAAATTTTAAAGTGCTAATACTGCTTGATCTATATTTTTACAGTAACCTTCACGTTGTTTGTAATTACACAGACCTAGCCCGAGATTTCATTTAAACTTCGTGACGTAACGGCCTACATAGCTGATAACTTGTAAAATATTGTTTCACAAATACTTAGTACCTACCTAAGTAGATGCACCATCATCGCATTCAGTATTGGATTATATGAGGGCAAAACAAACAATTTTCATTAAGTATATTGAATTCATTATTTGTATATTAATTTATTTGTAAGTACCGAAGTGTACGTAAGTGTATGAAGTAAGCTCGTATTTAGTGCCCAGTAATTTTTTGTAGTTTTAGGTTTTAGGCTACTTTAAGATGACATGAGTTTACAACTTTATAACTTTATCTGACAAAGTAGGTTTCCTCCGAAGCACAATTTTTATAGCCAGTAGTGGTAACCCACCCATTTTTTCGTTTCAAAGATAGTTGAAGCGACGTTTCAAGAACGGCGAAGATGACTAAAAAGAACAAGTGACACAACGAGCAATACAAATACCTACCTGCCTGTTTTATAAAATAAGGCTGGACGCACAACCAAGTCGCTGTAAAAACTTTCTAGACGTGCAGCAGATTGTCGAACAACTTTTATTTGACAAAAAGGGATAAATTTATCAAACCAAACTTGTTCGACGTAGAAACGTAGGCATGCTAGAACTGACTGAAGTTTGAACAACTTATTTTAAAAAAGTTTGTACAAATATAAGAATAATTTGACGAGGTAGAGAAAGCTCTTTGAGAGAACGTTATAGATAAATTGGTAGGTTCACATTTATCGATAGAATAAGAAACATGGTCTGTTAAGCTATAAATACTAATTCTAGGGTTTAATGCTATGTCGACTTAAAGTCTTAGGCCTTTACTAATAATCGTGGTATAAAGTTATTCCTGAGTGTAAACTGTCAAAATGTATGGTTATTCCTATTTTATTCCGAGGAATAACTTTACACCACGTTTATTAGTAAGGCGCATAGTATTTTTCATTGCCAAGCAATAAACTTTGCGAGAGCTGTGCCGTGTAAATCAACATTACCTACTTAAACCTTCATTATAAATGTTCACTATAATATTTTAATGCAATATTGCTAATGCTGTTAGAGAATTCCTCTAAGTAGACGACATAGTTGTGTAGTGAATTAATAAGTTAGCAGTTCATGCATATTGAGCTGTGAGGGAGGGAACCGCGGCTCGCTTCCCGCTACATATTCATCCCCGCAAGCCACAGACTAGAGACACCCCACAATCAACATAGTTCTATTCATACCTATTACCTACTCTAATGTTAATGATTTTAAGGAAATCATAACTGAATAGATAGCTATGATGGAGTTGAATTTTTACTAACAAACAAAAGCTTTTATATCTAGTCTACTAAAGGCAACACCGTCAGAGAGCTAAAATGGCCGAAGCATTCTAAATTCAAAATCATTATAGGTAGGTATAGATACATCTCTTCTATGTTGTCAACTCAATGTGTGAGTCATACAATGGTGTGTATCAATTTAGCATCACCAATAATGAATTATGGGCGTAGAATGAAAAACTCACGAAAAAAATGAGGCTATCTCCAATAGTAGCAGACACCAGAAAACTAGACTCACCAGACTGTGAAATTGATGTTGAAGATTCAAGAGCTGAAGTCGTAACATCAAAATTACCTACATGTTTGATTGTAGCAATAGATCCACTCAATAAGATGTATCAAGTTATGGCTAAACATTTTAACAATATAACATGTATGAAGAAGTTTTTTGCTACCCAATTTATGGTTCCCATGTATTCCCAAAGTTACTCCACACATCGTAACTTTACTTTAGGTAGCACGCAAAGGTAACTTGTACGGAAGTTAGGCACTAAATATATCCGGACCACAATGTCTTGAACAGTCTTATTAGGTTTGTTCCGGACTTTATGAAGGTTTCGAAAGTATTCAATTCACAATTTTGCGAGATTTTCACGAGCAAGAATTTCAAACTTTCCAAAAATATATTCAGCAATACAACACAATGTTGTGAGTATTAGCAAGGCCCTTTGGTATTAGCACAGTATTACGTACTTCACGCGGTCAATAATATTGGGTACCTTAGTGATGAGTCATTGCCATATATTCGACGCATAGATACCTAGCCTGTACATTTTTGTTGAAAGCCAGCAACTACCAATACGTAAAGCTAGGTACCGACACAAGTCATCAATCACTCCAAAAATTGGTCCCAATTAAAATTTGAGCGGCCTAAGTGGCAGCGCAGCGCTACGATAAAACCTAGGTATAATTGCTAAGGCTAGTGCCTGCAAATTGAAGCCCTTCACGTGAGCTCCAGGTTTTAGAGAACTGTTCCACGTTTTTAATTAAATTTCGGGAGGAATGCTAGACTTGACTAAGTTACGACGTGACTCATTATTTTCGAAGTGGATCCACTAATTGATAGACTGAAAACAGTTTCAAAAGTTCACACTTGAGAATAATAGAGTTTAGTGTTTAATATCTCAAAATGAGAAGTAAGTATTCCATTTGTTTTTTTCATGTTCAACTTTGTTAGTAAACACAAGTAATCGCCGATCGTTAAGAAGATAAGTTTCTGACGTAAAATTGATTACCTACAACTAGTTCTTTCTTAGTTAGAAATGACACGTTGTTTATAAGTAAAAAACTTTCCTAGTGTTGGATTTATTATCTCGAGATGAGCAAGGACACTTTTGACACAAACACGAGAACTTATATGGCGTTCTATCCAAACTTTCAAGGTGACGAATAGCGGAAGGAAACTCCGAAGTTTTTAGAGTTTGAGGGCTCTTCCACTGCTTATTAAGTTAGAAAGTATGTGAAGTATGTTATCCTACAACTTATGTCACCGAATTTGATTGAATGATTTCCATACGTCCTGTTTCTTGGCAACGCAGAACGTTTATTCCAGACGTCTGGCATAAAATAAACGGACTTATTTAGAACGAGGACATATTTTTTTAAATAGGACCTTGAAATTTAGTTACAGGAATAAACAATATAAGAACCTACTCACTAAGGTACCTACCTACCTACTAAAACTTGATCAATAAGGTTGGGAAGAAAGGTAAGGTTATCTAGGTAGAATAATTCAATGCCAAATGCCAGTCATCCAATTGAAATTCCGCTCTTCAAAATGAGTTTTTTCAGGCAACTCAGCTGAAACAGCCCCATTACCATGATTGATGGGACAGTGTCCTAATTAGGACAGACGACGTCAATCAACTAAAATCCGCTGGGAATTCAAAATGAGCCCGCTCTGGATCGGGTCATCTGTCTAATTCTCCGAACCAGCTTTATTTATTGGGGAAAATTCTCTTATTAGTGCAAATTGAAAAAAATATTTAAAATATAAAGGTTTCTGTTGAAAATGAATCAGGAGACTATGAGTGAAACGCAAGAATCAAAAGACATAGTGCCAAGTCCTAAGGTACCGTTCTGTTCTGAGAGGCTAAAATGACTTTGAGTCAATATACTTACCTAATCAAAGTTTTTCTTTGGCAAGAATTAAAAATCGTAGGTACCTACCTAGCAAAGCTTTTTTCCAATGAAACTACGAAACTGCATATTGTATTGTAACCTAGGAAAAACGAACCATTTTCTTTCTATTTCAGCAATATGAATGGTGTAAGTGCGAATGAATTACGACCTGGTTGCCAGTTCCCAACCACTGCGACCAGAATAATCGCTTTTCTGCGAAATGCAAACGAATTGTGGCCTGCTTTCTAAGGGGAAAAAGAAAAAGGATTTCTATTTATGGAACACAAAGGAATAGTAAACATTTGAGGCGAAGTTTAGGAACCTGGGCAGCCAACCACACCTGCACGCAGTTATAAGGTTGACTCTCCGCCACGTTATTTTGTGCGTAGGACCAACGACTTTTTCGCATGTTTTAGATTTTTTAAAAGATATTTGAAGACATTGAAGTGTTTTAAGTTTTTATGATATCGCAAACAAATTATGAAGTCAAAGGTCTACCAAAGAAGATGACGAAAAAATAGGGAAATAAACCTACCCAATTGATTTTCAAAAGGTTTTCCTAAATTTGCTATCGCTCAGAGATTTTATGTAAGTATACCTAAGTATGACTAAAATAAGTATAGAATCACACTACCCTCCTGATTCAATCCAAATTGTTACCGTGGATTGGAAACCGATATTGCAAATCCAATCCAAGGGCCTTTGGCAAGTCGGATAGCTTGGGCACTTAGGTCAGGCCTTGATTTGATTCGCAATGGCTGGTGGATCATTGTGGCTCTGATCTAGAATTGTAGCCTACATCTACTCATCTAGAACTGCCATTGATCTTAAACGGAAAGACTGAGGATTACAATTAAATATTAGGTACCTAGGCAGTCCATCCATAACCACCTAGTAGGTACTAGGTACCTATAAAAAAATCACTTAATAAACCCCAAACTGAAATTTTATTTTTTGTAGATTTTTTTTTTTCTAATTACCTACCTTGGATTTTTTGGATTTCATAACCTATCTCTGATGATAGGTTACTGTTTTGATCTGATCCTGTATTTTCGTTTTAGCATTTTCAGACACGGAACATTCACTCCACACTACATACAGGTAGAGTAGATATAATAAGAGACGCCTGCCTGTAGGTTAGGTATTCCACTATGAAACCAATAATGCTGTTTACAAACACGCTCCGTACTTTGTGGTAGGCGCGCAAACAAGCTGTCCCATTATTGCACCATTGTGTGCTACCCACTGTCTATGTACATAGACATAGACATTTATTTATTTGCCACTCAAACACACACAAAATGATAAGAAAAAATAAAAATAATACAACTAAAATAAAAGCCTGTCATGTATGTGTGTGTGTGCTACAGCAGCAAAAGGGCTTCGACTCAGCATAATGCCTCGCCACAACGAGGTAGCAAGGCGCCGGTATTCTGTCGAAAACCATTGGTCAGTCTCAAATCTCAATAGACCCTGTGAGGATATTTATGTGGAGTGTTGTGTTCCATAAACTAATAAAATATAATGTTTGCCAAGTAACAGAGTAAATGAAAATGAAAATGAAATGAAAATGACCTAATATTCGGTACATAAATATTTAATATCAAATAAGCAAAGGTTAAAATAAATAAATAACAAAAACAAAAGTACCCACTGTACCCAGGTACCTACCTTACCTACCCACCACCCTCTAGCAAGTGAAGGGGCACTATTACTATTTATACCAGTCAACCCAGTTTTTTGTTCATCTAGTAGAAAAGATTTGAAACGTTTTTTAAAAGTGAACTTTGATGTCAACAAAGACAAAGGGGGTATTCCCCAACAATATTTTGTTCTAGCACTTGGTTGCCTGGAAGCGAAAGCTTCCCCGAAATGCCAGTTTTGTGCTTACTGTAATGCAGCAAGTTTCATGTTGGCCTCTTACTGTACCTACTTGCTATTAGGTTGGCGAAGTTGCATATAGAGTTATTCTGGTGACTCGGTCTGTCACGAAGGAAAACACTAAACGATTTAATCGCCCACCAGCGATACAACCTATAGATACTTAGTAGGTAGGTACCTAAGCAAGTTCAAATCAAACGTCACGGCGGGCTCGACGATAGTAGCAGCGCGCAAAAACCTATTCCATTATTATACGATAAGTTTTTCAATGAGAGATTTAGCGTAGACTTGTTTTTTCATCCTTTTCGCTCACCCATAAACGAAGTCTGTCAGCCGTCGCCATTGAAATCGGTCTCCTTTAATTTTGAAGCCAATAAATTTCGTAATCCGCCAACAGAATTTATATCGGCCATTTAATGTCAATATAAGACTCATGACATGACGCCGTTGAAACCGTTTGAGCTTTTTGCTCCATCCGCTAAATTATCAGAGAACTCATTTTATATGTTAAAGCGAGAGTGAAAGCATCTGTGCCTGTAAGAAATAGAATAATCTGACTTTAGTATGAACCTCAATTACAAATACAAAAGTGGTAGGCGAAATATTCGACTAAATCCTACTTCTGATACACTGACACGTACCTATTCCCTACAAGGCTGTTATTGAAAACCGATTAAGCCCAGAATTATGCTAAAGCAATCACATTGCAGACGACGACCGACGTGTCAATATTTACACACCCATACAAAGCCGTACTGTAATTATGCACATATCTACAACATAGGCATCATACAAGTAGGTAGGTACCTATTGTATAATAGCTAGACTGCTTTGCTAACACATTTAATTACGTCTAGGTATGCGTGCATAGGCTTCAATCACGTTCGATTAAACTGCTCAAAGCTCCATTGAGCTTAAGGTCACCAGTTTAGATAATAGTTCCCCGGTTTAGTTTGTCATAATCATAGTGTACCTTTTCCTTATTCTACTCTACGGAAACGGAAACCATTCTAGAGCTTTTGAGTTTTTTGCCTGAAGTCATTTGTTGTTATGGCTTAAAAGTAAATTATCCCACTTCTGCTAAAAAAGTTATTCACGGTCCTACCTACGCGTGAAGAAATAAAAGAGAGCTAGGTGAAACCTGCTTGTATTGGTCAAAAATATCTATGATTTAGTCAAAAATACATATAGCCAAACTTTGAATTAGTAAAGTACCTACTATGAACCTACACCGTAACATCAAAGCTGTGGTTCTTACTACAGTTTAATCGTCTGACGAGATCGTGTCGACACGTTGGCAAATTGGACCGTTTGTTTACCACCCACACTAACTCGATTAGTCTAGGTATTGTGATCTGTAGCGCAGTATTTGTAAGATGGAGATTGTGGGATATTATTTTGATAATGCTTTAGTTTGCGAAACCGGTGGGCAGTCTTTCCCCAGCAACAAGAATGCACAAAAAAAAATGTTTCAATTCAATGTGTTTTGAAACGAATAATTTCATGGAAAATTATATTTGGAATGGTTCCAAGCTATGTACCTAGGTAAAGGTGTTTTGTTTTACAACAGAGGAACAGAATTTAGAGTACAGTAGAGAAACTGACTGAAAATGGTTGAAATTGAAGTGAGAGAAGTGAATTCACGGATAACAATTTTCCGCCTCATTTTGTCACTCAATCAGGCTTTAGCATAATCGATTCACGAGTACTGTATAAAGTCGAACCTATGTACCGTAAGAATAATCTATTTTTTCGAATTGCGCCAAATGGCATTTCCATTGAGGGAATCGTGGATCCGTGCCGCTTTGTCGTCAGCGCCCCGGATTGAAAGGACTGAATTCGATATCACCAGCGAACAGCTAACTGCCGATCGCAACGAATGAATCGTCTACACCCGATACAAAGAACATCGGAATATTGATTCTTATTCGAGTAGCGAGTCAATAGTGTGCTGCGAAATGGAACTCTGTATAAAGCTGATAGGCGAGGCGAGTACCTATAGGCAGGCAGGCCCCATTTTGTGAGCATCTAGGTAGATAATTTTAAATCTGATGTTTGTAGAACAGACATAGACATAGACATAGACATTTATTTATTTGCCACTCAAGCACACACAAAATACAGTAACATGTATGTAACATTAATGAAAACAAAAAAAAAAGAGAATACAAGTAAAAAACAAAAAGCCTGTCATGTATGTGTGCTACAGCAGCAAAAGGGCTTCGACTCGGCATAATGCCTCGCCACAGCGAGTTAGCGAGGCGCTGGTATTCTGTCGAAAACCATCGGTCAGCCAATAGACCCTGTGAGGGTATTATTTTTTTTTGTAGAATGCATTCTAACAAATATAGCTTTGTTTTGTTACTTTGATTGGAGCTCTAGGTAGGTACCTATACCTACCCATTTAAAGGTTTAAATGGGTATAGTCATCATCATTGCCGGCCAAGATGCCTGTGTGTGATTATCATCGAGGTCTTGGTCTGTCTCGAGACTCCTTTACCACCCATAGAAATATCGATAGGAATCATAACTTCCTAAAAGTTTGGTCAACCTGCAGGGCAAAGGCCTCCCTTCCCTTCTTCCACTCTTCGCGATTTAACGCAGCAACAGGCCAAGCTCTCAGGTGAGTC
Source organism: Epirrhoe tristata (assembly GCA_951394285.1). Classification (NCBI taxonomy): domain Eukaryota; kingdom Metazoa; phylum Arthropoda; class Insecta; order Lepidoptera; family Geometridae; genus Epirrhoe; species Epirrhoe tristata. Next base: position 5,906,733 of record OX596150.1, on the reverse strand, counting down.
CAGCTTAAGCTCCCAAATTAAGCTACGATGATAATCTTAAACAAAGCCTTCTTACTTATTCAATAGGCAGGCACTTAGCCTACCTACTTCATTGTAAAACTTCTGAGTTGTCAAAGAAAGTCACAGCGACATTTCAATCTATTTCTACAAATAATATGAACTAAATTTAAGTTTACCGTAACTAAAAATCAAAATTTACAATGTACTTGCAGCGTTTCCGATGTTGTGAAGGTTGCTTCAGGCCAGTCAAACGACGTCTATCCAATCTCCAATCACAAGACTATGAATGCTACTCGGAGAGCTATGTAAAATGCTTCTGGAGTCTCTGTGATCACCAAACCAGCAGCACTACTAGTTTTTTGAAGTCTGACAGCAATGGTAAGATGGAAAAAGGACGCTTGTAATTTGAATATGCAGTTTGATCTAGTAAATTTGTGTTTGTGATACATGATTAAAATTCAGCGGTGTCAGGTTTTTTTGTCATGCAAAGCAGTATTTTACCTTTTTATCCTTTAATAAAAATCATTATAACCCATGATTTCTCTGGTTTTAGTGGTAACTACCCAGCCAAGGCGACAGGAGAATTACAAAGCTACTTTCACCAAGTGTTAATTGAAATTCAACATTATAAAAATAGTAATATTTGTTTATTCATAACATGAATCAGTCAAACTAATTTGCTTTTCATTTAATACTTGTCTAACATTCATGTTAATTCTAGACTGCGCTATATAATTTTGAAACTGTCTCCATTCAATATTGTCAATATTTTCGTTCATAAACTCTGCTATATTTTTTTGTTCTGATATGTATTTGAAATCTGGTTTAGGGCAATCTATAGGTGTTAGCTCTTCATTCCATGACGAAGTAGTTGCTGGTAAGATTTTAGGCACAGCATGATAGCAAAGTCTAGCTTCCTTTGACATAACCACTATATCCCCACTGCTCAGAAGAATAGGTAATGGTTCTATGTTTTTACTTCTTCCTCCTAGTAGGAATATTGCTGATTGGCCAAAGCTGGAAACAGAAACAACTGATTAGAGAAAGACACAGTAACTAATATAATAATGTGACTGGTATGTGTTGCTAAAAATACAAGGTTCAGAATCAACTAATTATCTTTCAAATCCACTATAGTCCTTTTCACATAGGAACGGTACCATGACAAGGCTCTTTTATGTTAATTTCTCAAATTATTAGCAGCCGTCGCTCTGATTTCCTCTTTAACTGTGCTCATTTGCAGGTGTTCGTGTACTTCCGTGTTTGTGATGAACCATGGAGTGTTTGCTATGGTTTTGAGCATCATATTTTAGGCTCTCTGTATTGTAGCGATATTGAAGTTACTGGTGCATCTCCAGAGTTGGACGCCGTACATCCAGATTGGCTTCAGTATGACCTTATAAATCAGCAGCTTGTTATCTATGGATAGCTTCGAGTTCCTTCCCAATATCCATGCTAGGTTTCTGAATTTTATTTTCATTTGCGCTCTCTTGTTTTTATGTGATGTTGCCAGGTTACTCGTCTGTCTAGGTGTAGGCCTAGGTATTTAACGGTGTCGTTGTGTGGTAGGTACCAAGCTGTTGCCAGTTCTCAAAATGTTCATTGTTGTACAGCGTAAAACGTAAAAGTTCAATGTGTCATGGATATGTTCCTATGTGAAAAATACTATAACGTAGTAAAAAATATTAAGTTAACTTTCTCAGAGATCAGACAGCAACTGTTCCATAAGATTGAAATGCAAAAAGGTAGTTTTGGTTTTCAAATTTATGAAATTAAATTCTTATTAGTTTCCAATTTTGTTGGATATCATTGAACATTGTTGGCCACTGACTCATATGAACTTACTTTATTGAACATTATGGGGTACCTTAATGTCTAGACTGAAAACAAATATAGCGTTTTTTTTTGCTTTGCATTATTTGTGCATGCGCCATTTTTTTTTATAAAAAGTAAGGAACTAATATATAGCTGTTGTAGCTTACCTAAATGAAAACAAAGGAGCCTCTAAATTGACTTCTGAATGATCAGTGTGTGCCGATAGAGTAGAGTTCATGTGATAATAATTTACTATTGCTGCTTCTGCCTTGAAGCGTTTATAGCCAAGATATTGTGCCATTACATCAGAGAGCTCTGCTAAATCTTCAGGGAACACATCTCTGTTTTCTTCTGTATATATCTGTAATTAAAATTACATGTCTATTGGTCACAGATAATTACTGTTTTTACTTAGCATTATAGAATTTTACACAAAATCTAAGCAGACAAAACATTAACCAACATTATCATTTTACTTTTGTGTCCCAGTTGTGGTGGTATCCAAGTGTTATCCATCTCATTTTCTTCTGTAACTTCCAATTACAAATTCCATTGTCGTAACATGTTTTCCACCAATCCTTATAATCCCCATCAATATCAATGTTAGACTTGCCCGGTTTCCTAGGATACTCTTCTAGGCATTTCCGTATCCAAAACCGTTGGCCTAGAGAAGTAAATGGATTTCTTATTAGGAACAACCCAGGGCGGTCGGGAAAATAAAAAAGTTCCCATTCCGCCGTTTTTCGCAACCCTAATATTTCAGTTCTTGAATCATCTACCAAAGATGCAGGTGCTGTCACTGAAATCTGAAAAAAGAAAAGAATACTTATTATAGTTTGGGTTGAACGTCTAGATTTAGTGAAGCAGTCACAAAGAAAACGAACCTTATCGGATGAAGAATCTGCTGATAAAACTTTGGTTAGAGATGGTTTAGGTTTGTTACTTTTGTAATACTTGAATATTCTCATAAAAACATCATCTTCTTTACTTTGTGATTCGCTGTATTGGTCCGTATCCATTTTTCATAGTAAAATTTTTAGCTTGTTTGTTTTGTTTTCAAAAAGCATCGCTGGATTCACACTTCACAGATTATTATCACAGCACGTCACACTGCGCTCGCTACATACAACTCGCACAATGTTTTGTTGTGGTCTTGTGGTTTTCTTCTATAAACGCCTCTGTTGGTTCCGCGTCCGAAGATTAAGGGGTCCGAGTTCCCCTGTATATTACTATAATGGCTCCGAGGCGAGGATCTTCTTCCTCTCTAGAATACCACAGGAAGGAAAAGCAAAAGCACACACGCCGCCGCCCCGCCGGCCGCACGCAGGCACATTCTGGCACATGCAAGTCAATGCCACTGTCAAGTCAAGTAAGTTTGCAATTGTCAAAGTCAAGTCTCAGTCAAATGTTTCAATGCCCTTTGAGTATTTTGCTATTTTTAGCATTTTTTTTTTTTTTTTTGGATACCAATTTTTGAATTTTCTGCAGTCAAGGAAGTCAGTGTCAGACTGAAAGAAACAAATTAAAACAAAAAAAAGAAAGAAACTACTAACTGAGTAAACAAGGAAAGAAAAGAATCGCTGGCTGATGTTTTATTGCTGAAATCAGTGTACTTAAGACTTTTGGCAAATGTTTGTGATTTCAACAGATAGTGATGAAAATGAGTAACAGTACCGTAGCTGCATCAGATATCTCGCAGGATTTGACTAAGGTATCTTGTTTATATCGAATTTTCATCTATTTTCCCAACTCCACTAAAAAGCGGCTCAAGAATCATAGCTGCGAGCAAAATTGGTAAATGGTACTACAGAATAATTGCCTAGCCTGAGCATAGCATTAATTTCTGAATATTGCATGGTCAGGCTTCGGAAACGTTGCTAAGTAAGCTGCGGCTAAGTGTACATGTAGAATCACGTTTTCTCTCTGTAGAAGTAGGGAGAAATCATACAGGATATTTATTACAAATGTACATGCATCTACTTAACACTATCTCTTTTTCATATTACAGGAATTGCTAGTGGACAATGGCAAAGCAAAATTAAAGAAATGGCTGAACATGAACTTCCGCATTGAGATGACTGATGGGAGGATCCTAATTGGAGTGTTCCTTTGTACAGACAGAGATGCCAATGTTATATTAGGTAACATTCTATTTCTATGACTATTTGATGGACCCTTAGAAAACTATAATCATGACCAAAATGATCTATAGACATTTTCTATGGAACTTTATCCATACAAGTTTTCTATCCAACTTTTGAGTCATGCCTTGGGCTACTTTGAATGGGCTGTTTCCTCGTGGTCATACTAGTTTGTCATACCAGGCATAGCTATTAAAAACAAATGCTTTACTTAATATTTTTATAGAAATCATGGTGTTTGTAGAAGATACTTAAATAAATAGAACAATGTTTACAACATATTAGATATTTTATTAAAACAGGTTTTGTGCAGCTATTAATCTACTGTTTTTAATTTCTAGGTGCCTGTTCAGAATATGCAAAGAACAACGAAGGGGAGACAGAAGAAACCCGAGTATTGGGCTTAGTCATGGTGCCTGGTCGGCACATAGTATCCCTTAAACTAGACGAGAACCAATCTAAGTACTACTATGAGGAATGATCACTCCTGGTATAGTACCTAACTTATTTTTCTTTTATACAAATTATTATTTTAAGTAATTTAGAAATAAAAAATGAACTAAAAGACTTTTTATTCCACTTTCAAGTTCTCAATCATACTTTTTAAAACATTGACTTCCATGTAAATATTTTTGGAATCATTGGCAAAAGGATTGTCCTCATCAATATTATGTGTGTTCAATGAGAAGCAGTTTAAAATATTTTCACACAAAACACTAATTGTTACAGATTTACTAAATATTTGTTTCAAAAATTTACCATTTAAAATTCTTTGCAAGCAAATATTAGGATGCACTGCCATTTCTGAATTATTGATGTTTTTGTAATAATTCACACAGACATTTCTTACATCTTCATCTTCATCTTGCAAAAGCAAGACAGCTGTTGTTATTGAAATCATTTTTATTTCATTAGACAGTTTATCAAAATTGTTGGCTATTTCATTATTGGCCAACGCTGCTATGTATCTCATATCTAAATCAGCATTTTCAAAGTTGCTTAGTTTCAAAATTTTGTTTTGCAGGAGTTTATGCTGTTGTTCATTTAAATCTATGTTTTGAATTACCCTTGCAGCCAATGGTATCATATATCTCAGTTTAAATGTAACCTCTGATGTTATGAGTTTTGCTACATCTGTTATTTTTAGTTCTACTTTCAATGATATATGATACAGTATCTTCCAAATGATACTGCTGTTGTACTTATTTTCAAATGAAATCAAGATATTTGCTATTTCTTTTAAGACTGGTTCAGGAATTTGAGTATCCTTTTCTAGTTTTTCAAACAAAAATTCGCAATAACATTCATAGTCAATGTAACCCAAAAGGGTTTTTAGAAAATTGGGCATGTTTTCCCAACTACCATTGTAGATAACATTTTTGATGTTAGTTTTAAGCCACATTGCCAGTCCTAAAGTATTCGCATTACCCTCAGCTTCTTTAAAGAAAACCTTTATATCATTGATACTTTGACTATTAGTAATAGTGCTGTCAAAAACTTCTCTAGACCAGTAGGAATGCTTACTGGATATCAAAATAGTTCTAAATCTTTCTTCTAAATACTTCATCTCATCAAAGCTTTGTCCCTGATAGTACTGATGGCATAGTTTGAATAGCAACAGTGAACCATGCAACAAATTTTCTGACTGAAAATTCATTTTCATAAATGAATCATAGATCAATTTAAATGGGAAGATATTGAAAATGCATTTAGCTGTTAGCCTTCTGACTGTGTGTATGGGACTGTCCAATATTGCAACTAAACTCTTAAATAACTCTTCGTCTAATGTCTTCTGTTCTAACAAGTCATTTGAAAAGTTGTATCTCTTTGCGCTGTTTGCTAGCATGTTTAGTATAGGTATGAGATTTGAGTGAGTCTCAATTTTGTTGCCTTGGTCATTCCTCAGCTGTTGCGTGATATAAATCCATAGCTTTGGCGAATGTGTCCTAAGTTCGTCACATGCTACTGTGGATATGGTTTCGTCATCTGTCCCTGAGGCTTTCTTCTGTCCTATCAATTTTTGGACTAGAGCTCCATAAAGTTGTAGAGCTGCGTTTCTGGAAGATTCAGTGGGTTATTAGAAGTAAAGTTTGATCACGATTTATTTACGTAACTACTGTGGAACATAAATGATTGTTTTGATTAAATTACCTTATTTGCCATTGAGGGCTTATAAGATTTCTAAAAGCTAGCTCAGCCAGTTCAGCAGAATAAAACATCATGTCAGAGGCGAGACTGCTGTCTGTGACTATCTTAGTCAGGAAATGAATCAGTATAGCTTTAGGCAAGTCCACTTGATTCTCTATAGTAGTCACATCTTCATTATTTGGAATGTCTTTTGTGTTCTTGCATGTGTCCAGTATCGTTTTCATGAAATAGTGAAACAGGGGCTGAAAAATGAAAGATTTTATTAACGAATGAACATGGTAATTCAAATTATTATGTGTAAGTCAGTAGGCATCTTATTAATTACACAATTCTTACAAGTAGGTTTTCTTGTTATTGTAGGTGCCTAGTGACGAAAGATGTTAAAAATGAATTCTAAATTGTAATAGGACCTCTATGTTTTCTATTTATATTCGTGTTATCTATATTAAAATAGTATTTATCACCATACCTTTCCCTTCCTCATATCACTTGACACAATTCTGTGCACCATTATTGAAAGACCAGCGCCTCTGCGAGTGATGGACGCCATTTTGCTAGCCTCTGATATCAGCATTTGGAGCTTTGACATGAGTAGAGTTTGGGGTAAGCTTGATGTGCCTGAGTCTTCTGGCAGACTTGTTAAATATTGGATGGCCTTGCCTGTAAGATGACATACTTTTCAAACTAGATACACACATAAAAGTCTTTTTTTTTCAAGTAACGAAACTTTTTATGCATCTAATTATTATTAGATTTATTATTTCTGACTCAGTATTTTAATATAGGCTGCGATGATGTAACTTTTTAAGGAAAATTTTCAGGAATGCATACTTCTGAAACTATACGTAGGTATTTGGAGTGCTTCTGACTACCCACTTCAGCAAAAGTTCTTTTGTTGTGACTTGATCCTAGAAAACGTCTACTTATCATGCTTTGGTTATAGGTACAGACAGTCGTATCCTATTTTTTTCATTTCTTCTAATAAACGCCCTCACAGCCATTCATTGATTATTTATTTAAAATTAATTTAGTTTTAACAGCAAATTAGCAGTGGAACACAAACGGCTGAAATAATAATCATTTAGTTTTAAATAAGTGTTACCTAGGGCCATTCCAGCAGCCTCTATAGCTCCCTTGTGCCGTGAAGTCTCCAGCACATGCGTAATTATCATCAGGCATTTAGAACATTTATCAACATCTTCTACATTGAACTGTATCAATAGTGATGTTAGTTGGCATGAACTCTGAAAATTACATTCATTTTATGACACCATAAACATTAGGCTTAGGAAGTTTTGGTTTAAATTAGGTATTCACCTTGACGTTATGCCACAGACAGTTTAAAACCATTTGATGTAGACCCGAAATCTTAGTTTCATCCTTTTCATCACCAGCTTTATGTCCAGACTTTTCTATAATATCTTCTACCATGTCACTCATTTCAGAGAAATCTGTTAGTGTGGAATGGCTCTGTTCCCATGTAAATTGGTTGGATATATCTTGCAACATATCCAACAGATCTGTCATGATTTCATTAGGAATAAAAAATTTCTTAGAGTTGCAAAGACAAACCTCTAATACAACTTGCAAAATACTTATAAAGGAATGCAATTGTTTCCCTTCTTCAATGGTTTTTGGAATATCTCGTTTCAGTTTGTACTCGATCTGTAATTCATTGAATCCAAAATGGAAAACATCATCAACACATTTGAAAATTGTGTCAACACGCTTTTCTTTTAGTAACAAGTTTACTATCAAATTTATCATACTCTGTCCACAACTAACATCATAGAAGAATTTACTCTTCATGCAGTCCAAAGCTTCATCTACTATGATATAGAAATATTCATTCTCTAGTTTAGTCTTTCTCAATTCTGTATGATAGTGCAAAAGCAACACATTGTTTACATTATCTCTTATATCATCGGAAGGATCTTTCAATAAGCTTATGAGTTTCATGATAAAGGTATCTTCATGCAGTATCCACATTTCTCTGTCTTTGAGAGATTCTATCAATATCACATTGGAGTCTCTAGTCTGTTGTCGTCGTTTTTTCGGAATCTCACTCACACATCCTACAAAAATATTTGCCAATTTTATGCAAGTTAATTTCCTCTGGTAATTTCCATTCATGTTCAAGGAATTCACAATCAGTTCTTGAATATTTCTGCAGAATTCCAATAGATTTTCCTTGTCTTCATTATGACTGTCTCTCATATTTCTAAATGCAATATGTAATTCACCCATGAAAGTATCAAAGCTCTTCAACATGCCTATTCTCAGAACCGTACAATCAGAGTTAATGTTGCTTTCTAAATAATTTAAAATTAAAGAATATTTAGTCTGACTTGGTAATGTTTTGTGTTGTGGAATGCACAGAATATCAAATGCTAACATTCTGATTTGTGTATTGTAGTGTTCTACTCCAGATGAAAGCATTCCCATTGTTTTTATAGAGTTTTCTTCAAAAAGTTTTGTACAAATACCAATCTTATTGCCTTGCTTAACAAGGTATAGAATGCTGTGTAGCCTTTGCTCTGTGGCTTCAAACTTTTCCAACTCTTCAAGTAAAATATCAAGAAGCAATGGAAACTTCTTCAGTGTTGTTAAAACCCAGTAATTATTAAAGTTCGCAATAGCTCTACTTGAAGTTCCACATAGTATTTTCAAAATACTATCAAGAAATATTTCACACCATTGTGATGGTGACTGAATTTTACCCAGAACAGCAAAATACATATCAGTGACTGCTGACACCAGACCAGGTTTATGCAAGCTATCAGTGAGTCCTTCAAGCCATCTGTTCTCCTTCAACAGTTCTGTAATATTCCGGCAACTACTTTCAATAACTACAGTTAGCATGAGATACTTAGCTTTACTCCAGTAGAATGAATTAATTTCCCCCACAACTGACTGTAACATTTCTTCATGAAAATTTGTTAGGAGTGTTTGAAATATTCCTCTATTTAAGTCCCTTACTCCTGTGATGGGATTTTCCCAGTTATGATTCACTAGATTCAGAAGAACAATCTGATTGTCTTTGCTGAAAACTGCTTCTTGAAATTCAGTCCCTAATATTTTCTTGAAAGAATTCATAGTTTTGAAAACTGTGTATGTGTACTGTGAGTATTCATTTCCCATCAGGACTAGCAAGTTAAAAGAACAGTGGAGCAATTCTGATACCCCAGCCTTATCAGTGTCTTTGCATAGTAGAAATGATGATTGGAACATTCCATAGATTAACGACACAACTTGTAATGTATTCAAGTCTTCTTTAATGCCTTGAAATCTCAATGATATTTCTTTCTCAATCATTTCTTTTATTTTCATCAGATAGAACTCTTGTTTGTTTGTTAGTGGAGCTGTAGAGAAGAAACAGGTGGCACACAGCAATTGATCGTCCATTTTAGTCAGGCCAGTAGCTAAGTGGTTCAATAATATCTCTGTTATGTTATACCAGTGTCCAACATTTTCCTCAGTACTTTTCTTCTGGTGCTTTGCATTGATTAACACCGGCTGAAAGCATATATTTCAAATTGAATACACATTATTATTGGAACGAAGTTTCTTTTTGGATGGTATCAAAGAAAAAAAATTGTTCCCTTTTACCCTCACGACACATGTATGTATATGTCAAATCGTCACAGTGCGAAATGCACAGCCGCGACACAGTCCATAGATTGTTACATTGTTAGTACAGAAGAGTTTCTAGGATACCTAATTGTGTGTGCAATTAATTTATTATATTGCCAGTAAAGAAAAGTACTCTTTGCTTTGTTCCAACAGAGTGTTCCACAACACATACTTTTGTTAATAAGAGCCTGTGGTCTCCTAATGCTCTGCAGAGCATAGACGTCCATTTCTTCTCTCCAGTCATACAGATTTTGGGTCACTGTGTAACAATATTTTCCAATTTGCCTCTCCATTTACAGTATACACAAAGTATTGATTTTTTAATCCAAATTATTTAGATACAGTAAAATGTTTTACCTGAATCTGTTGTGAACTTAAATGTTTTGTTTCAATGCTGATATTAGAGAGTATTCTTACTAATTCCTCCATTATTTTATTGCCTGCAATAAAAATTCTCAAAATTAATGTATGATCAGAATTTTAATATTTTATTGGAAATGAGTAGAATCTAATCAAAATACCTACCTATCAGTACAAATTAATCCTGCTCAGGTATTAAGACTTCAAATGAAAGGCCAATTCAGTAATTGAAATAATTTACTACATGAAAACTATATTTACAATAAAATTTAATTTTAAACAATTAAGTCACTTTGTTTTAGCTTCGTCTTTGATAGGTTCAAAACCTTCTTTCTGCATTCTTTCTTTGAAAACTTCGAAGTCTCGCTTCCTATCAAAATGTGTGACCCACTGTGTAGGACATGATTTCTCAAACATCCTTCTAAGTTCAGCACAAGCCTTTGGCTTCAGTGCACTGTCTTTTATATTCTGATCGTCAAGGCATGCCCAGTAACGGTCCCTGGAGTCCCAACAGACTTTCCTCTGTTCTTTATTGGGGAAAGACATCTCTATGTATTAAATGCCTTATGAATACCTAAAACGGAAAACATTTTAAGCGTTTTATGCACTGATAGAGGTAGAAAGATGCGTAAATTTAACTTTTCAATGGTTTTACCTAGGGACTTCTTGAAAACTGCCTAGCAAAATCGTGAATTATATTAGCTTTTATAATTAAAAACAAGTTACTCACGTAAGTCTGATGTTGGAACTGGTGTTGTGAGTTCACTTTTTTCACTAGAAGACAATTAATTAGAGAAAATCAATTATTTCCGTAAATTAATAACCTAAAATGATTGCTTCGTCCGTGCTATCACTTCATCTATCAAATTCAATGTGACAGTGACGTGACACTAAAACTTAACGTCACTGTCAAATGTCAAGTTGGTGAGTTTGGCTCACAACTTTACAAGGAGTAGGTACCACGTAAGTGCCGCTATGCTCCGGGGCGGCTCCCTATAGTTGGCGGCTCAGCGAGTTCAATTTGAGTTCAAGAGTTCAATGACCTAAATAACGTTCCAATTCACTTGATGAACATGGGTTACTTGCTTGTATGAACCCGTAATAGGGATCCATTTTCACTTTAGTATGTAATTACCTATAGGAAGAAAGACTAGGTATATTAACAGTCTGTCGTATTAGAAATTAGCCTAACCTACCTACCTAGATAGACATAGAGGTTTATGTTTAAAGGTACCTACCTACATACCTGAATGCATTGAATATGTTTAAGTAATTAAGACAAAATCAAGACTTTATGACGACAATTTTTTTTCAGACAGACTGCAGGTAGAGTTGGTAGGTATGATGATGGTACCTATGATAAATCATACTGATCTTGCTATAACTTGATAGTTCATATTCCGAGATAAAAAATAAAACACTTAGGTAACATTTTCTTTACATTTTTAGTTCGTTTATTATTCGGCCAATGTTAATCAACTTATTCAAAGTGAAAATGTGAAAATTTACAGCTGGGAAGTCTACTCTAATATTTTGTATTAAGTTGTTTATTATTTCGTGCCCCATTTCACGTTCTTCATTATTTTTAACATAATCCAATATATCATTGGACACATTAACTTTACACATAGTCGTAAAGTTGATTAGTTGTTTGTAGTTTTCAAATGGGAAAATACCTGGCATTATAGGAATAGAAATTCCAGCCTTTTCACATCTTGTTACGAAGCTTTTAAAAATCTCAGCTTCAAAAAACGCTTGAGTCACTATAAAGTCTGCACCAGCATCTATCTTCTCCTTCAACTGTCGTAATTTGTCATCGTCGCATTCGCAAGAGCCAGCGACCCCGATGCAGAAGTATTGGCTTGTTATTTCTCGAATGTACTTTATTAATTCTGATGTACTGCTAAAATCTGATAGGCCGGCTTCGTAACTTTCTAAAACAACATTTAGTGATCAATTATTAGCATAATTTTTTGAAAAAAAAAAATAGTTTTTGTAGGTCATTTCATCAGCACCATCTAGCTCCAAACAAAGCACAGCTCTCACACACCATATTAACAGTAATATGGTTGAATATTATGACTAAAGTCATTGATATTTTATACATAAGTAGGAGGTAGGTACTTACTTATTCACTAAAGTACCTACAGTACCTAGCTTATTTTATACATAAGTAGGAGGTACCTACTTATTCACTAAAGTACCTACAGTACCTAGCTAGTATTAAGAGATGTTTAAAATTAACTCACCCCCTAAAACGACAAATAAATTACAGATCCCATTCTCTTGCAAAAAAGCCAAAACTCTTTCTAAATATTCTTTCTTCATCATGTCGCAGGACAAGTGCATCAAAACTTGTTTCTTCTCACTCCTTAGAAACTCAGACGTTTTCAAAGGCGCTATCTCTAAATCCTTGCACTTATGAGACTTGGCGTGCCATGTTACGGAGAAGAATATTGGATCAGTTTCCAGTTCAATGAGTTCCTCTTTGTTTATATCTGGAGTGACTTCAAACGAGTAGGTGAACTGATTCCCCTTAATCAAATCTGTAACTTTTCTTGCTTCCGTCATTGTTTTGGATGTGAACTACGAGTATAACTGATAACAAAACACTACACTAATAGGAATCGGGACGTTTACTTTCTACTTCGTGAATAGGTGGAATGATCGTCCTTATCCGATACCACACGACGCCGGCATTGATAGGTAGGTAGGTAGACAGATAAGACCAAAGAAAACAATAACACCTCGTCTAAGATAAGACTCAACTCAATAATTTACAAATGTAAGAAACTTTCCTATCCATTTGATACCTACTGCTATGTATTACTTACAACATTATTGTCTCCTAAAAGATTGATAAGTTTGATCCAGTTAATTATCGATTTACGATCGATCGGCGGCGTTTGAATTGGAACGCAATAGGAAATATAAGGTAGGTACACCTACATAGAGGAAACAGCTAGTGTGTGGTTAGTAAGCTAGGACTTTAAAAGAAAACTCAGTTTTAGTTATTAATTGATTGTAATTTTGACTGTTCTACACTTGGATTAACAATCAGCCATACCTGTGTGTATAGTCACAACCAAATCTATTAAAATAAAAAGTTTACAAATTCCACTAGCAACACTGTAAAAATAAATTTTACAAAGCTGAAACACGTCGTGTAGATAGGTATTAATTTTATTAAGATATATTACTGATAATGATTTCCCACATCAACTACTGATCATTATAAAACCGTCTACATAACTAACTGCGAATAACAATGAAATTGCTTAAATTGGGAATGTAATACCATGCCATTATTCTAAGTGTGTAAAAGCCTCCAAACACCTATTACTATATCTTAATCTTGAACTTATTTCATTCCATCCAAATCAAATCAAAAAACTATTCATGTTTTTATAACTAGATAGAACATCGGTACTTACTTACTAAGTGCCTACTTGGAAACAACTAACTCATTTAAAGTGTGTAAGAAATAGAAGTTAAAAAAAATTCTTAAAAATCGAGTTGTACTGGTAAAAAAGTTACCAATAGGTAGTATCAACATCTGAATGCCACTGAATGTGTATGACTCATATGCTATGTATGTTTCTCATACATATTATCCCTATTGTCGAGAAGCATATTTTATTTTAAGTCTAAGATAAGCAACAATTTAATTGGAATGAAATAATGCTGGATTCTAATTCTAACACTATGCCGTGTAATATTTCCATACGCATGTTTGTGTTGTTCATCAAAAGCTTCGTATTATTAGAGCTTAGAATGGTATTCTTGTAGGTAACTACTTGAGTGGGCTACACTTTATGAACAGTTGGTTTTAGTCTGATTTTATTGTCTGCTGGTGTGATAGCTGGTTAAGTTTAATAGGACTATTAACGAATTTAACCATTAAATCTGTATTTCATTAAATTTCGCCTGAAAAGCTCAAGCAACACTCCTCATTTCTTGGTACTGTGATATGTTTCTTCATTTCAACTCTACTTTATCCATTCTTCATTGAAACATTCTTTTTAAAGTTAATCTGCTCGTCAATGTGGTGAAGGTCGACATAAATTTGGTCTGAATTGACACCGAATTCAGTCTTATTATTAAAATTAATTAAGAGGTAGTTTATATACAAAGGGGTAATATTCGCTGTTGTCGTATGCATAAAAACATCATAAGGTTTTTGGTAAAAATCACTTGGATATCCTAAAATCAAGGTAAAAATTCAAGTTAATCTGGTATAAGTTTAAATTCAGCCGCTTGCACTCATCTAAAGTCGCTTCCGAATGTACTAAATTACCAATAAATACTAATGAACTTAGCCTACTTTGATATTGTCGCTTCAATTATCACCTAAGTTTACTAATTAGTTAATTTTTCCAATAGTTATTGACTTGCAGTGGTGCATAAATTTGACTAAATATTTCTAACAAAGTCTAACTACTACACTACTTCAATTGCTTATTGCTGACTTTAATTTAATAGTATAACAATGAGAATGCTTCTTAATATAATTGTGTCGTCAATGTTTTAAATTACCTAAGAGTTTTATTGTGTTGTGGACTTTTACAAGATAGTATGTTTATTTCACTGTTTATTACCAAGATAAATTGGAAAAGAAATTGGACGTTATCCTGCAATGACGACACAATTTAAATACATTTAGGTTGTAGCTCGTGGTTATATAGATTCCATTTGTTCCGTAAGCTCCAGAATAGGGCTCTCGCTGAGCGGTAGCATTCCAGTTGATGGTGGTAGACTGTGGCCTTGCCAGTTCGACTGGAACATACAGGGATTACCATTCTTACCATATTTATTATTTTCGCATGAACTCGTGGACGTCTGTTGGTTCAGACTATCCTAAATTCCTAATTACCTACTGTAATATGCGAAAGTAAGGATGGATGTTTGTTGCTCCTTAACAATGAAACGGCTGAACCGATTTGAATGAAATTTGTTATGTAGCTGTCAGGATTAATGATAAGCTTCTTTTTATCCAGGAAAAGGAAGTTGGGATTCCTGAGGGACCGCAAATTGTGCAGGAGAACGTCTGCCTAGTGAGCAACTAGTAACTTATAAGTGAACGTAATGTGTGCATGCAGATGTGCCTTCTAGAATATTCAAGCAGTGTAAAATAAAACAAGGAACTATTAAATTTACATTTACTTGTATTTAAATAAAACTTGCTTCTAAGTAAAGCTATCACATTTTACATACATTACTATAAATTAGCAAATAATAACAAAACTATACAGACTTTCACAATTAATAAAAGTACTCTTAACTTAGGTATAAATAATATCTAATAATAAATATATACTTATCTAAATAATATAACATGGAGATAAATGAATAAATTATGAAGGAACATTACCTAACTACTCGTATATTAGTAATCACGAATAACGTGATGTTTATAGTATAGGCAATCTAATGAAAAATGCAAGACTACTAGTATGTTTTTTTTTTTTCAATCAAATAGTACCTATAATACTTGGCAAGTATGTTTAAGAATGGAATTAACTGCGTTAGTAGTACAATTCTGCAACATTTCGTATGAAATATACAGGGTGTAAAAAGATAACTACCGAAAACTGAGGGTTGCAATCAGACCATGATTCTAAACTCATTTAGCGAAAAAAAAACGCAAAAATGTTTTTGACTTTGCTTATTCATTTTATGTTATTTTCAGTTATTGACTACTAGTATAACATAATAAGACCATTATACCTACCTAATTATTTAATTTTTAAAAGAAAAAAACTATTTAAACTCAAAATCCAATCAATCTACGTAAAAAAACGCGCCCAGTACCTACGCAAACAGTAATCTTCAAACGCTGTTTTCTCCGGATATAATGATTTTTTCGGAAAATTCCTTTTGGATTTGGTTGTGTTGGGATGCTGTACCTACCCCTTTCGGTTTCGGTAGACGTCTTTTTACACCCTGTATATGGAAATTACGTTCTCCTTTAAGATCAAGTAGGCTGTAGGCTAATTATGAGTGCATTTTGAATAAATTTTTATGATTTTTTATTAAAAATATTTAGGTAACAATATTCATAAGATTTTACCTTAGTATAGGTACTTAAGTCTTATTTTACGACAACATTCGGCCAATAAATTTAGTGATCTAGATAAATGTAACAGTGTAATACAAAAAATTTAAAGCACTAGTTATTGTCATGCACTCTATTAAAATTCATAAAGTAATGTGAATTAATGACTATACATTCGCCAATTACAAAAAAACTATGCTTTACGAATACAAACTACATGAGACCAATATTGATCTTGCACTTTCTGCAGTTAAAGCAGAACAGCGATCGCACTTCGAACTGCATTTGCTATCCACTCTACCAAACTACAAGCCTACGCGGATATCTAGTATTAATTTATCTGTTGAAATACCTGGAAGCAGGGCTGCGGTTGGAAAAGGTTGGTGTTCCATTGAACAGGCCAGATCGGCGCATCTACTCCGGAGTGCGCGGATGTTTCTGTTTCTCCCTCGCGAGCGCTCGCCTCCCTTCGCCCCGCCAACTCAGATATTTGGCAAGCACTCTGCATACTAGATGGCAAGTTTGACCAAGTCTCATTTCCCAATCTCTCTTTATTCATAATGCTTATCTCCATCGATCCTTGATAAGCAAACTTGGCTACTTCCTCTTGGCCTTCCTCTAGTTTCGGTTTCGCTGTTCTGTTAGGTCCTTCAACAATCGCTTGGAATGCGAGCAAATCTCGGTTCTCAGTTTCAGTCAAGGGCAGTGGTGGCAAGATTTGCTGCTGTTGAGCCATTTTGTAGCTTTGCTGTCGGAGCATCTGTCGTCGGCTCAGGCCGACCTGTAGAGCGTGAAGGCCCATATCATGCACAGGAACATTAGGAGGTGTCATTTGTTTTTGAAGAAGTTGACGTTTTTGTTGGTAAAGGCGGTGTTGCAATAGCTGTTGTTGTAGAGGCGGCTTTGTCACTTGTGTGACCGTCGCTCCGAGTAAATCTGTCGGTTCTTGGAGTTGAGCTACCATCTTAGGGCTGGCAGGCATCGGTGGAGATGTACTAGAGTAATTAAAAGTTTCAGGTAGACTGATGCGCTTAGGGTTTGGATTTTTGGTATCAAGGTAATGTGGACTGAAGTTCGCTGCGAACTGGTTATGTTGTATTTGTCTTTGTGTCATTTCTTCGGCGGGTACGGAAGATTGATACTGCGTTTTTAAAATTTGAGCTTCTTTTTGAACCAGATGCAGTTCCAAAACACCTTTGGCTTTACAATTCTCGTTTAGCCGTTGACTGTTAAATGCTATGTTACTCTTTTGGGACTCATTTGACTGTGCCACTTGCTGTGCGACCAAGCCATCGCTGGCACGTCTACCTTCTCTAAAATCCACAGGACTCCGAGTCATTGCCCGTGAACAGTTTTTATTAGATGACTGGTAATTAATCGGGTTATGTCGTGCCATCAGTCCAGTGCCCGGTGAGTTACTATTGTATGATGATATATAAACGCAGGGATGCATTGGACTTGTATTTACGAGGGAGCTATTCTCGTATGCCAGTTTATCTTCATTTGATGTACAGCTGGGCAAACTGCTTGCGAGCTCGCTTGAACAATCGGATAATTGATAGTCCAGACTTTCAAATGTTGAAAAATTGCTTTGTGATGAATCACAGCTAAGGTTCTGGCTCAGGCTTTTATTGTTAAAAAAAGTAACAACTCCACTGCTTGAGCTAGAACTTGCGTAGGAACTTAATCTGTTTTGCACTCCGGCGGGCACGTTTGGGACATCTTCCATATCGGTTTCGCAACCTTCATCTGTGGAGGACGAATATTGTTGTTGAAATTTTGTTGGCTCAGCAACACTTGTTTGCAATCCGGCGGAATAAGTGGGCTGGCTTGTTGTATATCTATTCAGAGAAAATTTACTATCCGGTCTGTATAGAGTACTTGGAAATAAATCGCTTGTTGTAGTTGTAGTAACGGAAAAGTTGGTTTCAGCTGCACTTGACATAGGGGGTAGAGTTGAGTTTTGCAAATAAGCATATGCGGGAAGATGGTGATTCATGTAGTCTTTGAACGGTGGCGTGCTTGTCTGAAGTCGACTCAGATCTTGTTGTTGCGCTTGAGATACAAGCCTAGCAGATTCTAGTGGTTTCGGTTGCTCTAAAACACAACTTAATTTAGACTCCGCCAATTGTGATGGTATAGGACTAGCGCTTAAATTGACGGTACCTTTCAGAGGTAAGGGTGACTGTTGTAAAGTATTCATAAGCTTAGCAGCTTCGGAACACATTGTGAACGTAGTTGAGTTGGGCATTTTTACTGGTTCCACACTGAAATTAGTTGCAGATGCGGAATTTTGTAGAAAACTAGCGATCACGTTATGATCAGCAGTGGCTGAACTTCTCCCGCTGTCGATAGCACACTTTGAATCAAAACTGGACGATGTCAGAAGTCTAGTTCCATCGTTAGTACTTTTATTCGTGTCTGGTCCAACAGTCGTCGATTGCTGTAACAATCTTCGGCAATCCTCGCTTGATTGTTTTAAAATATTCTGTTGCTGTTCGTAGGTTGACGTTAGCAACCTATGTGTGGGAACAGCGTTTTCATTATGCTTAGCTCCTAATCTTTGACTTGATTGGGAAACATCGATGTTTCTCAAAGAAAGTAGCCGCGTGGACTCACTCTCATGGCTTCTAGCGTCCAAGTTGCTGACTAAAAAGCTCCGATGCGTATCCGAAGGGTCGGAATTTCGCTGGAGCAGTCTTTGTTCAGTCATGTTGACTCCAGCGAGGGAAAGAAGTCGCTGTGTTTCGGATGTGGATGGGTCGCCTGTGGCCGCTGGTAATGTTGGAGTTGCTCTATTGAAGTCTCTTGATGGATCTCCTGCGTGTAATAATCTGGAATAAAAAATTGAATTTGAAAAATCATTCTGGAAACGTTGCCTTCGGAAGGAGAAGGAAACTGTTTATCGTTTGTTTACCTTGCATGATGTTCGCGTCTTGCGTCCTGAAGAGATGCGTCTCTGGCAAGTGCGTGATCGGCCACAGAAGATGGTCTTCGCGACGGTCTCCTGGCTTCCACACTAGCGCCACTCGCCGCCCGCGCTCTCAGTCTTTCCAGAAGTAGAAGGTAAATTGCTGCGTGGTGATCGTAACTGTTCGATCTTAGGCTCTGAAATTGAAAATCAATTCATTCATTTATTTGAAGAATACGTGTTAAGATCTTAAGCTAGTTATGATAGGAAAATGTAGGTATTCAACCTGCATGCAGGCGTGCAAGTGTTAATAGTTTTCAATATATAAATGAAACCTTCTCCTTACAATAACAAACACATGAACAATAGACAAATACCTCTTTGGTTTTAACAGGATCAATTCCCAAGCTCTGCATCAGTCTTAGCACCTGCTCATTTGGTTCTGTATGTGCGGGGGCGTGGGCGGGGCTACGGGCTGGGTCTGCGGCTACCACCGGAACCGCGTAGGGCTCCGCAGCCATCCATCTGTGCTTTTTAATCTGCTCTATGGTATACCGCTTCATTGGTTCCAGGACTAGCATCTTGCGAATCAGAGACTCGCATTCTGAAACAAATTAATTTGGTTACTTATGGTTTGTTTGGTTTCGTTTGCTTTTTATTAAAATCGGGCCTAGTAGCGTCCCTTGGTAGTATCTATCTAGCTCGCTATTCTGTAAGGATGAATAATTCGTTCTTTAGTTCACTGTCCAAGTAAATAACGTTGTTGTTAACGTCAATGAGGAAGACAAGAAATAAAAACATAATGCGTGAAGATAACTAGACCAATAGCTTAATCATTAACCTGAATAGGTTCAACTCGAAATGAGCACATTGACATTTTATAATGATATGCTTGTACACAGATATCCATTCTCAATATTTTTCTATAAGAGGAATAGGTAGGTATATTTTATACAATATACCAACCAGATCCTATATCACCACAAAACGACTTCTGTACTCACTCTCCTAATAGATCAGTCATCTTATTAGATAAAGACATACTCGCGATAAAATATTCATACACTTGGGACCATGTCCCATGTTTGGGGAAATCTATGTTAAAGTCAAACTCAGTATTTAGTAAACCTTATCGATACTTTATTCCGTTCCTACTTCCGAGTACTGAGTTAAGTACCTATCATCACTCATCAGATTTTATCACCACACCTACTGCTACAGCTAGAATACTTTATCGAGGAAAGGTCGGAGGTGGCACACTCGACGTAAATTAAATGAGAAATAACGTCACAAGTCCCCTAGTATAACCGGCTTAGGCAAATAGTGTGAAGTTTTGCTATTAATTACTTGTGGGTTTAAAATTTAAAATGTTAATTATAAAGTTCTGTAATTCTTTATTGTACACAAGACAATGGTTACAAAACAATAATTAGAAAGTACATGTACAAAGGCGAGCTTAACCCTAAAAGAGTTTTCTACCAGCAAACCTTTGAGTCTAGGGAGAAGACATTAACAAATGTGGATGCACTGTGTACGTACGCTGTATAAAAGAAAGCTATAAAATACGGTGTAAATAAATACTATTTACACCGTATTTTATATATTTTTTGTATAGGTATATATAAAATATACCTACATATTATTATAATATGATCTATACTATATATATATTAAAATACACACATAAAATAACAATGTAATATATAGAAAAAGGGATTCTTGTGTCAAATAGTGTTCTTTTACCTTAGCCTTAAAAGAGTTAAGCGTTTGACTACTGGGGATAGCATGAGGAAGAGAATTACACAACTTCACAGCGTTTATAGTGAAGGAATCACCATAACCGCTGGAATTGTGGGGCGGGGTTTTGAGGAGAAGAGACGGTTGACATATAGCAAGAGTTGCAGGGTTCAGTGTCAGCAACTAAATTATACTTGCAGACTTGTTGTATTCATTTTCTTTTGAGCATTCTCTGAGTTTTGGTTCTGTGCTGTGACCATCATATTCATGTTTCCATATGCTTCACACCGGGATACTCCTAGTATAACAAAATAATGAGTATTATCTTGCCATGGTTGTGTACCGATAAGTTATCATGACGTACACCTACCTAGACCTACTAGGTTGCTTGATATCTAACAAAGTCATAGTAATGTACCTACAGATATTAAAAAAACTATGCAAAAACATGAGAAATATTGTGAAACAATGTTAAAACAGTATAATTATTATGCACTTGCATTGTTATATTCAAGTACTTTTCTGTTTTACTTATTGTTTTTTGATTGTAGATGCATTACGTCTCCAAACAAGAGACGAACATTTCGATCATAAGTTGATCGAAGAACAAAATATAATAGAAATTCAGCTAAATAAAAAAATACTATAATATTTTTTTTGGGATACGAGCGAGAGCTTGCACATTTTTGGCTCAAAGGATCAGCATTGCCATTTAGCGTGGTAATGCCGCCAGTGTTTTGGGAACGCTTCCGACTGACAGTGACCTGGATCAGTTGAGCTATCTATAGATCGTTTCTAACGATCCTTCGATAGCTTGACTAATCCTGTTGTATTTTGTAAATATATGTAAATATGTATGTAGTAGCTTAGTTTCTGTAAATAAATAAGGTACCCTTTATTACGTAATATCAAGTTACTTGCCAACCTACACATTCGTTTCTGTATTATTGCAATATTTCTATAGGCCATTGTTCGTGTTTGTTGACATAACTAGTTAATTAACCGACAGCACATGTAGGCTAACCTGTTTCGCTTAGCTTAGCCGGTTCGTCATTATGTTAATGTAGACCCAAAATGCGGAACTAATGAAGGCAGAATTTCTACTTAAAAATAGTTGTACAATAGAACAAATAAGATATCTTATCCCGATAGTCGTAGCGTGACGCAATTCTCAACTTACTCGATGTAACGCGTGTGACAAATTCCAGTACTAATTAGACAAGTGATGACGGACGTAGAATCTCGTTAAAAAGCTCTCAGGGAAAATCCCAAAAAAAATTACTAAATGAAAAGAGCGTAACCGGAACATTTACAATGCGCATTCGTAAATTGTCTTGCATTGTTTATAGCAGAAAACTCTTGGCATCGCATATTTTTATCAAAGCCCTAGAATTAAGAGTTAGGTTCTATGTGGCTATGTGATTTTTCCCCCCTAATTTTATTTGCAGTTTTATGCACGACGTTTTATGTAAAATTTATATGCGCTATAACACGAGCTCGTAACGGTGAAGGAAAACATCGTGAGGAAACCCGCAGCTTAGTCAGCTCCACACGTATTGACGTTGTCTTTCCTGTGGACCACAGGCTGATTAAGCTGAGAGGATGGTTTAGGTGCTGTGCAAGCGTATTCCATCTCAAACAATGTCTCAGGCATTACAGGGTCTCGTGGATTGCCTCCTGACGCTGTATAAATCATCTAATATAGATGTAAAGTCCAAAGTTTTTTTTATGTACGAAGACAGTTTATTTACCTATGTGTGAGAGAGGAAAGGTAGGTATATTTAATCATTCACAAATAGCTTTTGGGAAAAGTCCCTCGTCGTAGCTGTAATAACATTCGGGTCATGCGTCATTCAATCGAAAATACGAATAATTGCTTTCATGTGCCGAAAGAGAGTGACGCCCGTGGAGAAATAAATAAATCTACTATATAATATTCTTTTTCTATCTTCCTCTCCCCGCTATTTAAAAGAACGCTTTGTTTTCCTCCATCAGGTAAATGACCGGAATCTACGGTCCTCAAATTCTCTCCAGCTTGCAACTCCTGTCCATAGCACCACTATGTATGGTGACTCTTTCACTGTACAAGCTGTGCAGCTATGGAACTCTTTACCCGTTTCCATTCGAATATCTAAATCTATACATATTTTTAAAGCCAGTGGCTGTGAATATTATCTTTCCATGGCTGGTTACTGCTAACTGTTTTTATTGCTCTTTGTGTAATTTGCTCTATGTGTAATTTGTGTGTGTTGTATTGTGTGTGTAGTGTAAGTATAGTTAGGTAGGTACTTAGTTTGTTACTATTCTTTACTTTTGTACACCGCTGTTTTTTCTGTATTCGACTATCCTGTCCATACAAAAGGTTGCCAGGAAGAGATCGCTCTTAGCGATATGGCCGCCCATTGTACAATTTGTTTATTTGTTATATTATCTGTATTATGTTCTTGTGTACAATAAAGAGTTAATCTATCTATCTATCTATCTAAATCGTCCAAAAATAATCTAAAGTAAATATGTTATTGGAATTGCCAGCTCTTTGCTTACCATTACCATAACATAGTTTCGATCGAGTGACGAGTGTGTAAGATTATAAATATTCGTTCGGCCGCCCTCGGGGCTGGAAATAGCGCATTCGCGAATCCTAAGCCGCATCCGAGAGTAAGTCCGCATCTACTATTTTATTTACCATACTTCACGTTTATAATAAATTCTATGAGTCGACTTTTCGCCAGGCAGTGTTATTAATAGCAGCGCTCGGACGCAAATATCGCGTGCTCGGCTTGACCATTGACGCAATCGAATGAAAAATGTGTGGCTGTTATTTAATGAAACGAAGGAAAGTCGGGTGGGTGTTAGCTCCATGAACTTGGCGCTGCGGGCGCGTCGATCCCGGCGTCACTTCCCATCCGCCTCTTGGCACGGCCGCATTAGAGCCGGCTATAACGACCCATAAAAAACCATGTAAACATAACACGTTGACTCATAAACGGCGTCGCTCAACATTTATAGCCCTAACCTTAAAGCGCAATAGGCGAGTTCAGCCCACGTACCACCTTTTTAGTTTCATCCTACACGAACACCTAATACAAATTTGCAAACAGACACAGATGATTGAATCCGCCCTTTTTGAATCAGTTCTATTGTAGCTTAGTTGCAACGTAGACATGATTCATAGAATACTTCGATTCATTCATGTCACTTATTCTGCCAAAGAAAGGACATTTTGGAGACTGCTTAGACCAATTCATCACTTTTACCGAAACATAAATAGGTGCACGCGATACCCCATGATCATAAATTTCGTGAATATAATTAAGAAGTAAAACTACTCGCGAAATTTATTACCGTAAAAAATATTATAAAGAAATAAAAGTATTTTGTGTTATGATTATGACCTACAGGATTGGTTATGACCTCAATAAAGTCGTGCGTCACTCAAGATTTTTATTTTTCACGCACTTATTTGAGAACTACGAAATTAGGCACTGCGTGTTATAGAATCTATTAAAACTTTACGTACTTTTAACGTATGTATACTAACAGTCCTATCAAATAATTTCGTCTTATCGACCTATTTTTCCCGTTGCCTAACTTAGTCTTGCCTACTAAAACCGAAACATGCGTTATTTTATGGGCACAATGTGACAGTAGGTATGTGCAATCGTTTCGACGTAGGTATTAAAATAAATAAACCGATTTAAAGCTGTAAAGGCATGTATGTATGATTGAGTAACAAGCTAATTTTGTATTTCAGTAGGTTCTAAAATTGTAGCTATGTTTGAATTAAAATTGCACATAAGTTGGTCATACTAAATGCATTTCGTTAACTTAGGTTAACAAGCAGCTTTAGAACTTGCTTCTACATCGTTCTACTCCAGTGCACAGTAGGATTTACTTCATTATGTAAAGGTACCTAGGTTGGTTTTTAATCATAAGTACTTGTTTACTTAAGCTTTTTAACTTTTAATTATTTCGACTATCTATCATTATCACTAATCGTAATCATCTTAATTTATAAGTAACATTAGTTTCTTTTTTACAAATAATCTTCTTATTGTAGAAACACGATTGGATAGCATTCCCAAATTTTAATATTTTATGAATAAAAAAAAAAAATTCTTTCAGCTTCAGGAGCCTATAGGTATAATCATCTTGGGACATTTATTGTATGCCCTAATTTTTGTGCGGATATCCAGTTTATCTATTATTTGCTGCTGCAATATTTATATGGTTACGAGTAACATTCTCAATGTTTATAAATGGACACATAGTAGTTTTGCAACGCATATTAACTACCGGCATATTTTATCTATAGTACAATACTGTAGAATGTAGATTATCTACATCATTATAGGCATGCAAGCAAAGCAATTAGGTATTTTCGCAACGTGAAAGGAAATAATCCAAATGAGTAGGTATGTCAGGGTGAAACGCTTCACGCACGCATTGCGAAAACGTGTAACAACTCTTTTTGTACGGAATAATCCCAATTGGATGGAAAATTGCAATTAATTGTAACTTTTCACTTACAATAAGAATTGTTAAGAATCGCGGAAAGCAAATATATGTATAGGCAGGTCATACTTTCTTTCGCAGTGTGGGCGAAGCTTTACACACCTGTAAAGTACACCTCGTTAACGCATCACGCAACGTTTTTATATGGATTTATTTATAAAAACCAACGCTTTTTGATTAGTTGCGTGTGGAAACGCTATCCGCATCTGATGCTGATATCCGGCACAGAATGTAGAGTTCTCTAACTGGCTAATAATGAATTAATCAACGCGTCTGTCTGAAAATAACGTGAAATGCCTTAAAATTGCTTCGTGGCATTTGATTCGATCAAATTAAGTAATAATTTATCTTCCAGCTAATGTTATTTAGGCTTTTGTGTATTTACGTAAATCAGAAATAGAGAATTGGAGTAGGTACGCTTTGAACCCATCCCCACTTGACTCTGAAAAGGTCTCTTTCTTGTCATCGCAATTCAAATTCGTAAAGACAACGCCAAATTTTCCACGACAAAGTCCAATTTGCAAATCTGAATTATTCATAAATGGCCTGAACCGCTAAAATGTAAATACAGTTTTTTTAGTTGAGTGTACCATCTTCTTAATACAATCAATTATTGAAATGAAGTTCCTGTCTGCGGACGGTATCGAGGCTGAGGGCTAGAAGAAATTTTTTACCGTCACGACATATCGCTGTCTCCGGGGAATAAAAGGATAACTGCAAAAACACAACTTTACAGGAGAAGCAAAAACATTTTTTCGTTAATAACGTCACAAATTGTGTAAAATGGTGCGCATAGTTGTGCGCAAAAAAAAGATGCGCATAGTGCCAAAATTGGTGCACAAGGTGCGCAAAGTTTGTTGAAACTTCGTTCGACACTCATGGACTTTTCCTACGTAGATCAGAATTACGCGGAGATGTCGACAAGCAAAAACAATTTCCTGAGGCTCTGATCTTCCTGCGTAGTTGAATCGCCGAGACGCGTAATCCCTTTGTTATAACATTTCATTATTCCAAAAGGTTGTTGTACAAGGAGTCCTCGACAAGCTGAATACTTCGGAATATAGCGCACAACTAGTAACAAGGGAACAGCCCCGAGCGGTGGAGGGCGCAAAACCGCACGGCTGTCCTCTAAATACTCTCATCTACTCGTCTGACGCTTCAACAATTTGACTCTAACCACTTGTAATTTCACTGAATTTTTCAGCGCAGAAAATACAGATAAGAAAAAACTCTCGGCAAAACACGTTAAGCGTTTTCGTATTTGAGTCACGTTGGCACACCTATTACCTGAACAAGATCGAACTCCAAGGGTCCTAATAACCTTCTGAATAATATAAAAACTTGTTCCAGAGACGAGGATCTCGTGAGAATCGCCAGGAGGCATGTTATTGAGTATTGAAATAATATTGACGACTGTAATTTCCATGTTTATTCAATAACAACGGCCATCGTGAAATCAGCGAGAGACATCGCAAGTTGAAATAATCGGTAGTTCTTGTAATTTGTATTTCTTCATATTGTTCGCTAATTCCAATTAAAGAACCAAACTGACTCACGAACAGTGCGGTTTAAACGCAAATAGCAATTTCCAACGCATTCTCTATTCTATCAATAAGTAACTGTTTATATAAAGTCATGAATATTTCTTGCGTCAAACCTTCACTGGAAAATGTATCGACGCCGACGCGACGTGTTCTATGGCTCGCGTCAGAGAACGTTATTCGTGGATCACACTCGTCATCACCACCAAGGTGCTTCAAAAAGGACGTGCCTGAGCCATCGCCCTATTAAAGTACCTACAATAAGGTGCCTTTGATTCGTCATCTAGACAGGTCACACACATCTTTGATATTGTTGCACGTAGGTAGATAAAACTCATTAATACGAGTATACCTGCTTAATATCGGCCCCGTTTGAATTATATATGATTTTCATTTTGTTTTTAAACTCTTAAATACAGTTTGCTAACTTGTTAATATTTTTTTCAATCTCGATTTTGAATTCCTGGATATTTGATAATGCTTTTCGTGTCTGAGTCTAGAGAGTAAATAATTGGCCAGTCACCTACGTCTATGGCCTCTCCGTTACGTTTTCTAACATACACATACGTACTGGGCAGTGCCGGCCACACGATGCATGATTGAACAAGGCTATGACGCAGTCAGCTCTTATCGATTTCATTATTTTTTTATCTCCAGCAACACACAATAGCATCCGAGCCTGTAAACGATTCATGAATACCATCCAATTACAGATAATACAATCAAATTAGCTCATTCTATGCGATTTTGGCGAAAACAATTATTTTTATAAGATAAATCTGTGTTTGATTTCGCCGCTTTGCTGAGTGTTTGAGGCAAGATTCCCAGTTAGGAATTGAGTTCACAATTCGGTACAGTGCTGCTCTTCAGGGTACTTTGGAGGCTCTCGATGTTCGCTGAGATAGAAAAGTGCTACAAAATCAACAAAACTATTCCTTTTAGGGCAAATTTTACATACAGTGTTACCCTCATTTATATATCGTGTTTTTATTTTCACAACATAATTAATATATTTATATTAATTATGACACATTCCAATTTTCCAAATAACTATAATCTCATGAGAAAATTTTCAAATGTTGCCTCATTCCGTACAAATTCGCAACGCCTGAAGCACGTACCAAAATCTTCTACGTGACTTTCACTGATTGTACTTATGAAATAACTGGGTATTGACAAAACATTACGTATGTATGTATTAAACTTATATTAGCATTATATTTTATTTTTACAGAACGGCACGTAAGTATATGTATATATTGGAACAGACCTTTCAATTCCCAAGAAACGAGCATGTTGCAACACAATTAATACCCCTGGAGATGTGATCATTTTCATAGAACAAAGCGTAATGTTCAATTGTATGAACGAGCGAAGAATAAAATCAGCTTCAATTGGTATTGTCTCATTGTATTTATTTGAAAAGTATTGGGTGGGAATGACTGTACCAAGGGGACATTCGTGTTACTGTTGGGTAGCTTTATGTTACAAACCTACCTATAGTATCATCATCATCTTCCTGCCCTATTCCCACGTTATGTGGAGTCGGCACAACATGTGTTCTTCTTCCATTCTCTTCCATTCTCTTCCATCAGCCGTCATCTCAACACTCAGTCATTTCTTACTCATTTCATCCTTCACACAATCCATACATCTTTTCTTTGGCTTACCTCTACTCGTAAATCCATCAACATTCATACCTAGCACTCTCCTAGTTACATGACCTATATATAGTATCAGTTATCTATTTTAACACTACTCGGGGTTTCATAGTCTAGGACAAAATCACAATGTGTAAAAATTCACATGTGTAATATAAAACAACAATAGGTATTATAATAAACATGTGTTTCTACATTATTGACAACTTAATTTTAAATGAATCAAAAAATAACTGGCTAAAGTTTGAGCCCTTTTTGATCCGAAAAAGTTGAACAAGTCGTACAAAGTTTTACAACTAATTAAGTGGTTGAAAGAAGCTTCAGCGAATCTTTTTGATTAGATAGAAAATTGGGAAAGTTGGTCTCATTTATCCATCACAAGTGCTTACACCTAATCTTTCCAACACTTGTGTGCTTCGTGATAGTTTTCTTAACTTCTCATTATTAATAAAGTGCTTTTGCGTTTGGATTTGCTTGCGTGATTTGATTGTAAAAAGTAGCATAAAGTAAAAATACGTTTTGCAAGAATAATATTACAATGTTGCATATTCCACGCGTATACTAAGCACAACGGATCTTTAGCTTTCTGAAGTTAGGTGCAATAGACGATTGCGCAGGTTTGGTAGAGTAAGCGAGATAGCACGATTTTAGGCGTCATCAAAAATGGATTCTGCGCAGCTGCGCAGTAGCTACTTCAGAGAGCTAAAGAACGATTGTGCGTATTAAACATCGAGTTTCTTTTAATTCTTTGGAATTCTAACTCTACTAAACGAAAATAGTAACTTCTGCTCAAAGTGGGCGTGAAGCAAACATGCCTCTGACTCCTTGATTGACTTTGATCTAATGGGGGCCAAACTTGGGCATACGTTCGTGATTCCACACTACAAATCTTTTGTGATAATGACGTAGACACACATATATGATTCAACATGACATTTACAGTAACTAATAATATTAGTTCAAAGTGCGAAGCAATAAAAGTCCAGCAGGTATGCGGATCGTAGCTCATGCGTCATTCATTTACAGCCTGTCAAGGTTTTCAATTCACAGTTTCAGTGATATAGATCTTGTTTTACGTTTCCCGACCTTGGTTCTCTCTCCCGTGAGGAATCGGACAGAAACACGTGTTCATGTGGCATGTTTTTGTCTTTCGAAGACTACTCTGCCAAGTTTGTTATGTCGATAACATATTTCATTGTTGGCAAACTTTTCAGCTTGAAAACATTAGTCATACGAAGTCTTCTTTATACAAAAATGTTTGCACTATAATATAAGTCTATTAAAAGAACACGAAGTAAATAATCCTACTAGCCGATTTCGGCTACGGAGACTTGGCTTTGTGTATTTTGTACCTATACAGGTGGATTTTTGGGATGGGCCACCGAGGGCAGGTACCTTAACCGTTGTAGCTACAGGAAAACGCTCTTAGGAGACCTTCCCTAACTTTTTAAGATATTTTGAACTGCATTTACAGATTTTGAAAAAAAATACAGTCAGCGACAAAAATGCCAAGAGTAAAAAAAAATGTTGATGCCAATCGATTCAGTTTCATGTAGGGATCAAAAGACTCTATGGGGCCACGGGATACGGAAATTACAATTAAATATGGTTAAGGAAATATATGTTTCGTCACATGTTTACATTATTGAGTTAATCATCACGTGCTAATCCTACAAAGTTAATTCAAACGTTGGTTTGCCACAACTAGTAGACTATAGAACAAAGTTTAGTATCGAAGTTAATAGAAACCCTATCTTTCTGTTACGTAACTGTTGTAATGGGATAAATTAAATAAGTATCTTTTCACGAATTAATCTCTATACATATAATATTTTAGGCATTTTGGCCAAAGGGTGTTGTGTACAGACGGTTTCGTGGGCGCCTAAGAGACCACCCCGATAGTGCGTACAGTTCATACGTAGATTATTTTAGTGTAGGTAGTTATTATTTATATTTTTATATTAGTGTTATATTATGTTTTATAAGGTATTTATTTTATATTTTTTTAAAACAACTCTCGAACTGCCGCGATACAGGCTTAGAGTGCGGGGTTCGTGGTGAATTATTTATAATAGGTAATTGTTATATTTTATGTATTAAGTTTTTATGAATAAATTGAAATTGAAATATATACACAAAATACGAATAACACAAGGTAAGTTGCTTTGTAAGCAAGAAATCAGGCTGTAGATCATTTCTGGATTCATTTGGCCAGGTCACAGCTTGTATGGAGCTAGCCGATGTTCTTTCGAAATTATTAAAACTTTGAACCGAACGAAGCCTCAGTTCACAACCAAAAGCACGCCCACCATGCCAGGTTGTTGAAGTTTTTCAGAGGATAATTCGACCTCTGACCCTTAACTTTTGCATCAAAATTCGGGTTGTCACCACATAACTAGGGGTCAAATGAGCCACATCCCTACAAACGGGGACAAAGACAAATGAGGTTGCAATAACGCTAGAAGCTTAGAAGATAAAGCTTACCTTCGCTCATAAAGTAGGGTATCCTAAATCGGCCCGACAGCACTCTATCTCGTAATGATTGTAGCGTGGAGCCATCGAACGGCAGAGCTCCACAAACTAGGACGTATAGCACCACTCCCAGACTCTGTGGAAAAGGATTTCATTAGTAAACGATTTTCTTTCCAACTGATTTGCTAGGTTCTATTTAGCTTTACTACAAATGTGATATATCGTCGATTACGAAATCGCTAATGTTATTTTATCGTATAACTGATAAGACTGCGGCATGGCCCATTTAGAAAAACCCTGAGCAGTTCTAGAAATCACTTCCTTTCTCAGTTTTAGTATAGTGTTGCACAACCTCTACTTGGTATGCGATATAATAACCTGCGATATATTTGTTTGTTCTGTATCAGAACCGAACAGCTCAACACCTGTTAGATAACTCATTACCGATTTATTTTTGTTTACCCACCTCTGGTCTGGTCTCAAAAGGCTTATCGACTCTACCCCAACTGGTAAATAAATTGTAGTCACCTAGATACTAGGTGATTTATATTGTCTAGTCAAGTCACAACTCGTAATCTCTCCGTAAATTCGTAGAATCGTAGTTTGTATTGACGTGCTACAAGAAATAGCTATTAGTATGTATGATGTTGCGTTGTGGCGAATGCTAGAAACCAAAGTTCGTAGAGTAAAAAATCTAAAGATTTTTTTGGTATTTTCAACATACAAATCAATATAAATAATGTAAATCAGTTCAATGGAATGAGTAAAAAAGTATTTTCTTTTGTATAAAAGATATTTTGGAATACAATTTTTTTTTCTTTTCTAGTTTCAGTAAATGTTCACGAAAATAGTTACGTCTTACGCACTTCTGAAATCACTGATACTATTGTATATTAGGAAGACATCGGCGATGGACTGTTTTTCTTTGGAATATTATCTATCGCAAAATATGGACACTTTCTTATATTCACCGGATAATCTGAACATTTCTAAAGTATTTCTTCCAATACTTAGCACATGCTTCGTACTAGTCTCTTACTACTTATAAAAAATAAAAGACTAGAATACACGTTTTCCTTAGCAACAAAGTGATCGGTTGAATCGATCCTAATCATAGATTACTTTACTACTAGATTGTTTACGAAGTTCCCTGCGTCACTTTTTATGCGATCCAAAAGTTATGCCTTCGTTGACGTTTTTATTGCGAAGGAGTCGTAAAGATCTACGTCGCTACTATTGAGTGCAGTGTACGGCTACTGCTATGGCACTACGCTCAACATTTTCTAATAAAATATTTTCCTTGAAAATATTTATAAAAAATATAAATAAAACATAACTTTCTGGTGCTACAAAAAATGTTTGGCTACCCCTGGCGACGGAGTTTTCAGGCCGCCTGAAGGTTCCTAGGCAAGTAATATTGACTTATTTTTATGTAACGCATTTCCTCATGTAAATCAAATTTCCTGGATTATCCATTATCTCAATGCATAATATCACATTATCAGCCGGAGACTACGGACTAAGGTATGTTAGTATGGCAGCAACAGGAAAAAGTATTCTCACCCAAATGTCTATTTCAGGGCCGGTGTACCTCTTCCCTTCGAAGACTTCTGGAGCGGCGTAGGGGGGTGAGCCACACCACGTGGCTAGAAGCTCCCCTGTCGCGTAGTAATTACTAAATCCAAAATCGGCTATTTTGATGTTCATGTTTGCGTCAAGAAGGAGATTCTCCGCCTGCAAAAAAATAAACCTAATCATTAATTTCAGCGAGCCATTGTTACACACACAAGTCTTTGTTAATATTTAATGAGTGATAAATACCATAATGAAGCTAGAAAATTGTGTCTTAGTAGTTGTAAAAACTTACTAAGTACCTAGTTTTTTTTATGTAGTGGTATCATAAAGTTTTCCGAAAACTCTCGTTAGGAAACAGCCAGAGGCGAATGGATAAAAAGTTTTGTTTTTGTTTGTGATAAGTACCAAATTCTAAAACTGATTTCCCTCAGCTGTATTCGTAAAAAGGCAGTGTTATGGTGACAGTTCCTTGAGGGCTCATCATGATCTTCCTGTTCTTGTGCCGGTTTTCTTTTTCCATTCTGCTCTATTTGGCATTAACACTTTTTTTTCTAAATCAATGTTCACAGTCCATAATTTTTGGTCTGCTTCTTCCACATTCAATTCATTAAATTCGTCTCAGAGCCTTTAGACATTTTCCTTCAAAGTATAATCACATAGAAAATCCATTTTCCCGCAGTTTGCAATAAACACAGAAATGCTTTCTAACGACGCTTAATCCTCGCAAATATACTACGAGTAAGTACTTAACTAAACAAGAAATTTGGTTTAGTTGAACTGTATGGTAGTGAAACGTCAAAGTAGTGTGGATAAATCTGAGGGATAAATAAAAGTAAGCGTTGCAGACAATGAATTAAATCGTCTTGAGATAGACGATACTAAGTATTTGTATAGAACAAACACACACAACAAAGCCTTCTTCATCTCAATACTGTCCCAGGGGCAACAGAGTCCCGTCGAGTGAATAAATACGTTATTTTTAAAACAAAAAAACACCTGGACACTTATAAAATTCTTTCTTTACTTCTGACGCGTGTTAATTAAAGAGTAGGTTAAATTAAAGTTAAGCAGAACGCTCTTTTGTTTTTGTTTATTTTTATTTAGGAAAGGACAAAAAAACTTTAGTCGCTATCTAAATTCGTCTCGTATATTTGCGCAACATTTTTATTTTCTGAAAAAACTTTGTTAGAAAGTTTAATTTAGAAACCGTGCACTCGTGACTATAGCGGGATATTTTAATACCTACGAAATACACGCTAATTGGTGAAGCACAATAATGTTTTGTTGTTGTTATGGATTTTTCCCAGCCCAATACAATGGGTCTTTTTACCCTACCTCACACAAATTACAGCTTATACGGCTGTAGTTGTAAAACCTTAGTAGTATAGGAATTATTAATAATGTTTGAAACTTTTTGTGACAAAAGGAATTGTTCTATTTAACCTTATAATGTATTAATTGTTAAGCGAAAACTAAAACACAAACTTTGAAAACAAATGAGAAGTGAGTTTAAAACTTGGAACAGCGAGTCCCACGCGATTTATGACACGAGCTGAATACCTCAAACAGTATGCAACCACCATTTCACAGTGGGAATGGAGATAAGATCCATTCGATTATTAGTTGTGCGAAACAAACAATACATCGCATACTTACAAAATACTTATATGTGAACTCTCTTTCAAAAGTGAATAAATTATTACCTAATTATACTTCATATTTTTCCAAGTTAATAACTTATCCTTTATCAGTAGAAACACTGGGATCACATAAAGTTATGTAAGTACTTACCTACCTACGTCGGCTAAAAAGCTAGGAGCTTCGAAAAAACCACTCAAACCTCAGACAAAGCATCAACAAACATTCACAAATTCAATAAATTACCAATTTTTTTTATTAAGTACATACCAGTGCTTTGTGTGCCACTGGTAGGTATAGATCTCTTACAACTTATTTGTGTGTAAGTTTCCGAGAAAATCGCGTTTGAAAATTACTTTATAAAATTGTGACGTTTTCCATAGGCGGATGCGTCACGCGCGTGCCAACGACCGACCTCATCTCAACTCATGAAGTATTGTTATGGATCTATCTAGCGGTCCTTGAGGCTCTATTGCTTGGGGTTAGAGGGGAATTATTCCGGTCGACGTACCGGCCAAATTATTTTTCCTATTTAGATGTTGTGCCTACCCGGAGCTATGTGCTTTTGTACTTGCGATTGAGGTCGAAACTTTGAATGCGGTGATAATTAACTGTCATGACAGTAAGATCTTTGGAGCTATCCAATGCTGGTGGCGGAGTAATCTGACCGGCTAAAGGCTTCTATCATCGCTTAGCGACTGCCACTATAAATGGCATCTAAGCATCTTTAGTAATAGTAATTGATTTTCTCAGTTCACGCATATCCTATCTATCCATCCGCATAATTCGCCCATGGTGAGTTGCCATTGTGCTAAATTATCGATGCATCATTTTTACATTTTACAACTTTACATTTACGAGTACACTCAACGGTACTTTAATCTTGACTCTGGAAAAATCTTTGTGGGGATACAAGTTTATATTTTTGCAAATTCACGCCACTTGAATTTGACCGAACAAGCACCAACGAGATTATGAACCGCACTTTATTTTTCCAAGATTTTTTATCACAAACTGGAATTGATGTCGTACAACGGTATATTAAATAGTCTGTCAGACCGAAATGAGAGTGGGTGGGCGGTGGGCCACGTGAGTCGGATTCATCCAGCCAGAATAGTTAAGGTCTTCATGAAATGTGCCTGAGGCAGACCGTGATGACGCAGGCGTTACGATCTCACCACATGTTGGACTTCACTTGGACTTCCACTTTCACTTGGAAGAGTATTTGGGATTGAAGACCTGAGAAGCAGTGGAACACTCTGCGGCTGGTTTACTTAAATATATGTCAGAATGTTACCTTGAGATCCCTGTGAACTATCCGCCTCTCGTGACAATACTCCACAGCCGAGAGAATCTGCCAGAACTTGCGTCTCGCCGCCTGCTCTGCCATCCTGCCAAACCTCGCGATGTAGTCTGCGAACAAGGTTTCAGTCATGAGCCAGAACACAATAACAGGCTAAACTGTATTACTCTAACTCCTCTGCCCCCTTAGCATGTCGATTGTCTAGATACAGCAGAATAGATAAAAAAATGACAGTAATTACATTAGAGTGTAGATAAAAGTAACTTATATCCACATTCTTTCCGTTTTATACACTCTAATGTCATTACTGTCATATATATCTATTCTCCCGTACCTAGACAAACGCCATGCTAAAGGGGCTGGACGTGATCGTGGTAATTCAATTTCCGCTTGCCAGTGCTTGCTGCCCACCCAACTGATGTGTAATGGGGGAAATCGAGTTTCCAATTAATCCATTCATTTTCAAGAATGAAACGTACAAAATTACCTTCAAAAACCCAAGCGGATAATCCTAACTGTATCGTAAATGCAAAATAAAGTTTTAACATAAAATGTTGGGTGTTACTGATGAGGTGTCGACTTTCGGATTCGTTTTTAGATTCGACTTTACTTCCGAAAATCAAAACTTTACATAGAAAGCAATAACATTCAACCATGATGACGCGGACTTTAAAAACATGACTTAGCTAAAAAAAACACTAAGTACTATTATCATAAGGCAACATCCTATAAAGATAATCTAAGGGAGAATTCAGAGGAAATTCGCTATATTTCGACTTAAGAATTTTCCAACCATCCAAGACAAACAAAATATTTTAGAAAAAGGTATGTTATTGTTGTAAGCTCCAGTAGTTAGTACATCATTTACATTCAAAGTACTTAGGTACCTATGATACCTATGTACTGCTACTAAATAAACATGAACACAAAACAACACAATTCTATTTTCAAGAGCCAAAAGGACGTCTCATATTATTGATGCGTATGACGTATGTATGTGTATTGTGTAGTGTAAGTAATCGTCGTCTTATCGCGGCTTAGGTACTACTTTGAATGTAGCTAATATACAAATAAAAAGAATAAAATAATACTGAGAATATCGTAGGCCGCACGCTGAATCTATTCTTTGATCAATTAAAATCAAAAAACTTGTAATAACCAACCTTGAAAATCTTCAAATTAATTAACAAAACAATCAAAAACTTCTAGCTAGAGCAATCGATGTACTGTTGTGATTTCGTTCATTATCAAGCCTTCAATTATAACACTCATATTTTATAGAAATCTTCTTCTTCGTTAGATGGGTGGGGCGGGGTCAAAAGGGAGAGCTCTACTGTCAAACAAATCCAATAAGATATCGTTGAACTTTTCATTTTATGATTTGAATGAATCAACTCTCATATTCATGTAAGTATCATTACAATACAATTTCCATATAATTTTCCTAAAACTATACGAATTAAAAGTGCACACATCAAGCATATTTAAATCTGACTTTCCTCTTTGAGCTAGCGCTCTCGTATATATTTTAAAAGCTACGCGAATGCTACGCCCGCGCCTTATCGTAGCACTTCTATTTGAGCTCGTCTACGTATCAGAGTCGCGTGTTCGGAACTATTAGCATTCTGCGGTACCGCCAGTCTTTCATCACAGTTTGATTTTGGAACAGTCAGCTGTGCGCGAAATTGCGCCTCCCTCTGCACCCCCTTCACCCCTACGATACCCGGCTCAATGACGTCAGAGAGCCTGCTTACGTCATACACAAAGTGGTCACGAATTTACAAAACGAATGCCCTTAATATATTTCGAGGACATAACGTCTTTATGAATATTCGACCGAATAAGTGATAATTTGAAATAACAATAAATAATTTAAGGCAATTTTTGCACCGAAATAAAGTAAATAAATATTTAATAAGTTTTTTTTCGGAAATACCATCGACCATCAGCTTAAGTTTTCAATAGTTATAGCCGTGTATGCGTTAGGTACTAGTTACTTGAACTGGCTTGATAGTTGCTTACTTAGGACCTTAACTCTCAAATAAAAAAAAAACACACTTTTCTTACAACAAACAAAATATTATGTAGTTTGTTAAAATCAACAAGTGAAGAAGTTCAGTGGATTTATGCTAATGTATAAAATCAGTAAACACGTAAGTAATTAAGAAACTAAATACCGTGACAGATGCAAACACACTAATGACAAGTACATCCTGTATTGTAAATCAAAAACAAAATGTTTACGTAAGTAAATAAATATAGCTCAAGCTATTTACATAAAAATTATGGCTGTTATCACCACCTTTAAGCAACAAAGTATCAAATTGTCGGTCTTTTTAGTGAGCACAGTACCTACCACCGAAAATAAAATCGATGTCCCAAGCAAAACTTTCAGTAAACCTAGAATATTATACTTTTAAAGTCTTCTTTGGATTGTAAATATATTTTTTAAATATGTGCTTATTGCCTTTGTGAATGTTTAAACTGGATTAAATGCTTACCAAAAATTTCTCCTTTACTCGCATACTCTGACACTATGTAGATCATGTTTTTTGTCTCCATGACCTGAAACAATTATTTAATTAGATACTTTGAAGCTTTAAAATCTTACATACTTCAATTTTACATTTTATCTTATAAATCTTATAAACTAAAGTTAGTAAAAGTTAGTGGTCAATTTGTGACCGTCTGAAGGTCTCTGAAGGATCGTCAATCTAACGTGCCCTCTAAAGCACCCTAATTGTAGGTTAGTAGGTTTAATTATGCCCACGCAGCCTAACTGAGTCCAATTGTTGATCTTTGAAAATAATAAAAAAAATGGTACCTACCTACTATTTCATGTGCGCTTTACCCAGTAAGTATTATTTAAATTGTATGATCTTTGTAAATATTATTTTTTGATGAAAAACGGATCATCGCAAATACAATAAAATGATATCTTGAATCGTAAACAACACTGGATAGGAATTAGCGTGCAAATCGTGTAATGTAAAACCGCTATCGTCATTTTATTACGTAGATAGTTTTATTAAGGCCTAGGCGAAACTTCTTGGATCAAATTGGCGACATTTTGGAGAAGGGCCAGTTCAAAAGTACCCTAAACCGGCGAGCATGTATAAAGAATGTAATGAGAGTGAATGAGGCAAAAGTTGTGTGTCAGGATCGTAGCAAGTGGAGATCCGTGGTCTCTGCCTACCCCTTCGGGAAAGAGGCGTGATTTTATGTATGTATGTATGTATAGTTGTATTTATATTTCTTTTAACGTCACTGCATTTCTTACTTTTAATTGGAAACAGCTTTTAACCTTTTTGCTCATTGGTATTTCAATTATTAGATTTCTAAGGTGCCTACAAATCAAGCTTATAATGGTTTTCTATAAATAAATTGAGAAAGGCATTTTGGCGTTCAAAGCTCAACCACAAACTGAAACAAAATTCAAAAGTTTCCAATATTTTCCTAAAATCTAAGTAAGTATTTTATTAACGAATAAGTCCGAGTGACCTTATAAACTCAATTGTTGACTGGCAATCACTTTAAATTGCCAACTTAATGCTCTCTCCTTCTTGAAAAGCAATTTTGTTAACAATGAAAACAAATTATTAAGAGAGTTTGAGCCCATTTTGTAATTCCTTAGTAAAATATTTATAGGTATTGATATTTTTTTTAATAATCTTAAAATCAATGTATTCAAATCTATATTGCTATTTGTTTTGTGTTTTATCACTTCGTGTCCGTGAACTAACAACTAACGATAGGTTAACGAAGCCATGATATAAATATCCATTCATGATCATGACTCACTGTTTTCGTGATTCTGAATTTTTCATACACATTCATGCGTACTTTTTCTATACAATACATTCTATGAATAAATCCCCACTTACGAGTAAGTAGGCAATAAATAGCATAAAATCGATTTCATCAGAATTTTACGATAATACTGTTCTAAGTTGTGAATCATAAAATAGGATACAAAAATATATGAATAATGAAGCTATTTTTGTTGGAAACTGCAATCCGGTTTCCCTGTTTCCTCAATCAATCAAGACTGACGCCGGAAGGCTGTTGATTGTTTGAAAACATAAAGTCGGAAATGCTTTCCCTTACAAAGCATATTCTAGACGACATTGTTTGTATGCAACCCATTCAATGTCTCTGAACCAGTTAATCCACGTGTAATGGAAATTTATACATAGTATATATATGTATTTGTGTATATTATTAAGTACTCTTATCTGTACTGTAATCTTATTGTATGTAAGTGAACAACTTTATTCGAAGGACAATATTTCTTTTAACAGTGGCCATGCTCTCTTCTGCATCAAATCAGCTTCCGTTTGGCAAATCATTTCTTCTCCTTCACTACTTCGAGTCCATGATTTCATTAGATTTTTCGGGCCCAGAATTTGGATAGTCTCATAAACTATGAGATTAAAATTAAATTTCACTGAACAGCTGCTAGGTGTTAAAGAAAAATTTAGCAGCATACCTAGCTACTCCTTACCATAATCTAGAATGTTAGTTATTTATTATTATTTTTTTTTTTTTTATTTATTTATCAATTACTTGTTTGTGAAGCAAAAGCGTGAGACGTGACTAATTGTTCAGATACTTTTAAACTTGATTGATGAGTACCTTTCATAGACAGTTTTATTATCAGTGTATCAAAGATACGACTCGATATTTCAAAGTTCGATTCTTTCTCAATCGTTATCTGGGTCATTTCTACGTCGTAATAAACTTCATTATTCTCCGATTGACGTACTTACACTATCTTTATTTGTTTATTTTTTTTTCCATATTTATTTTCGTCCCAAATTTTTACTCAAATGACACAAGATTTGATGCTCCGACCGATGACCTTAATTGGTAAAGCAATAAGCATTACGAGACTAATTAGAATATTGTTGCACGTGATGCGTACATGATAATGTCTCAAATAACTACATTTTTGTAGACAAACAGTTGTGGTCATCGTCAATGCGATTAGTTATATTTGGTACGGTTTTGTAATATCAATTATTATTATTTTCTTACAGAGTTTGTGTAACTAGAGGAAGATTAATAAGTACCTATAAGAGTTACATACAGAAACTAACTGTGGTTTAGTGTTACCTCACGTTCACACAGACAAACAATTTGTATACCTTGGAATTAAGAATAAGTAGGTGAGTAAGTACCTATATGTTTTGTATCTTATTGTTAATGAGGGTATCGAGTGACTTGCGCATGCAACTACCTGTATGCCTAGAAAAATACTCTTCGTGAACACTAGGTTTAAAATTACAGATGCCAGCCACTATACTTACTGAAGCTATTGCAATTGTTAAGTAAACATTGACGCAAACTGACTCACGTGAAAACGATTTCATGAGGTAGGATGACGTCAACGACGTCTGAAAGGAACTGTTTCTGAGTTAAAAACTCGCTAGTCTATGATAAAATGATGATTTGTCTAGTTTAGAAATAAAACGTAGGCACTAATTCCTCTTCAATGAAGTTGTTTATTGGTGTCATAGAGAGATATACATATGTATATAAACCTTGACAAGATTCCAACATGTTACTTCTTAATTGTACGAAAATATTTAATGTCAAGATAAATAAAGTCAATGGCATGGCCACTATCATTCCACTATAACGTGTTCGTCGCGCTTCAAAGAACAACGGGGCGTAATGCGTCTCATTTTAGCAGTATCTAATGTCATTATTGTCACATTCGAAGCGAGACACGTGCCAGCCCATCAACACATAAAATCGCTTGGAAACTACAAATTCGTTCCGCTTAGCTCCACCTAGCGTAGACTAAATAATGTTACTAAGGCTCGGGCGTACTCTACTTGCGACCGTTACTGACCCCTATAACAGAGTTTGTTGCCCCAACTGGCGTCATACCCTCACGAGGTCAAAATTATTTGCGTATTCACGAAGCAGCAAAAAGGTGACTCTTGCGGAGATTTGAATGTCTAAAACATTAAAAGAGTTAAAAAACGTGTGAACACTCACCTGATAAAGCTTAATTATATGTGGGTGATCCAGGCGCTTCATAATATCCACTTCTCTGTAGACTTTCTGAAGATTACTGGCGTCTAATTGCGATTTATCTATTATCTTAATTGCTACCTGTAACAAAAAAAGAACATGGTTACATTACAACAATGCAAACATATTGACATCTCGACTTTGAATTAATGTAGGTAGGTACTTATGGATTAAAATAGAGGTAGTTGGAAGTATTATTTATAAATGTTTTTATGAAAAATTTATGAACAGTCAGACCGAATAAAATGCAAATGTTCAATCCTCGAAGCTTTCATTCAAATCGGTGAAAATTCCTACTTATTTACCCGAACTGAAAGTCTGTCAGCGCATAAATTAGCCAGTTTGTTTCCCGTGTAAACATTCGCCAACAGCTGTTTACACTATCTAAACAAAAATGAGTAGATGTAATAATGAAATCAAGATTTTCGTAACGGAACAATACAGTTAGGTGCACGGCCAGACGAAGGGGCCATGAGCAGTGACGTCAGCGCGAACGTCATCCACGATTGAACTAATTGACGACGTGATTGGTCCGCCTGCCTACCTATGGCCCTCTTCAAAGGACACGGGAAAGAAAACAAAAATCCTCATCGATATGCGGTTTTGACGATAAACCGAACCATTATCGCATCTCCTTTTCCTATACACAGTACGTGTGTACTAGTAGTAGTTCTTCTTTGCTCATAGTAGTTCGACCACACGGTCAAACTACAATGAGCAGAAGGGAGCAAACCATTTCTAAGATTGTAATTATAAAAAGCAGTCTAAAGTTACGAATTTCTTCTCCTCTTATTTTCACAGCTCTCCTATGCATTTCTAATTAAGGTACCTAAGCACTCTAGCCTTGATTAGAAATCAGAGTAGGTAGAGATAACGGATCATTCTAACATGAATCAATTAACATTGAGGCTTTATCTCTATTGTAAATTAAAAGGTTTTTGAACCTTCACAGGTTATTCAAATTTAGTTTGCTGAACATTTGAAGTACAGGTACCTACAGGAGAGATAAGTGATACTTATACAGTCAGCCGGCACACAAGTTTAAATCCTTAGAAGAACAAACATACCTACTAGATATTAATTTTATCCCAGATAAAATAGTACAATACATTTAACTTACAAATAAAACTAAGTACCTAACCCTAACTTATCTTAGTTTTTACCCACCTATTTTTACCTCAATTTGTAAGTAATAAGTTGATTGAGATAGGAATGGATACAATATCTCTAGGACGCAGGCAAAGTTGATGTAATTATAGCCAATATAGGATGTAGCGGCGCGGACAGCCATTCTGACATTGACCCCATTGTTGAGTTGAGATAGCAGCATTACGCAAAACATGACGTCATCGGCCAAGATTCCTGCTATCTATTGAAAATAGTGCAACTTCCTAGTGAAGTTTCTAACTTTACCTGATACGATGTAGGTACATCATCATACCATTCGAATCCTATCTGTATCACCTTTTGTAATTTGTCATCACCTCCAGTTTCAGACTAGACTATTAGGTAATAGAAACACAAACAAAACGAAATCCAAGATAAGAACCTGTTTTTGTTACCTAAAGTTTAGGGTAACGAAAACAGGATCGAGACCACAGAATACAGAGTCGAGACACCGTATCCCCAGAGCGTTAAATAATATAATTCTCAAGTTTTAGGCCTTCCAAATGATCTATGCTCTTATCCTTATCCAAGCATCTTCAATCCTTAGAGAGATATCTAGGGGACGTCCACGTTCGGAAATTATCGAGTATTACTATACTCGATAGGTAGTAGGTACTAGAGATTCAAATGAGTAGGAGGATTTAACCATGAAAATGGCAAGAAAGTATGGTATTTAACAAAGCCAAGTCCATTCTTCAATAGCAAGAGAAATGTCCAACATAAATATCTCTAAAGTGAGGTAATCGCCCTGCTCGGAATCTACTCACGTTGCTCAACCAAAATTCTCCTTAAAGAACAGGTGGGTTAAATTAACATTTTGAACCTTAATGCTTTAGAATAAGACTTTCTCGTTTGGGTATACATCTGCGTCCATTAAAATTACTTGAAAGATAACCTTTATAGTTAAGAAATTCAAAGGTCACATACAGTATTTCTGTCTAGTGTAAGTTAAAATAACAACCTAATGGCAGATGTTACTAAAGGTGTGTTAAAAAGAGACGTATTTTTTGTTCATTTAATAACAGACATCAGGAAAATATGGAGTGACTACATTACTACTACCGACACATTGCTATACCCATTAATTGTAAAAAAAAAAACAACTGTGCCTTTACCTGGCTGATGCCATAAAACGACGCAAATATGTACATAAACGATTAATTTTGACTTTGCTAAGTCGCAGGATCTGAAAATAAAAACAAATTGCAAGGCTGAATTAATACTTACCTACTTAGGTCCGTAAACGTATTTTATTTAGACTTTTAGTTAGTTACTCTTATGAAATCAGATGTTGACATTTTTAATTACATACACATTTTGAAGATATCAGTACTCAGTCTGCAATTTACTTCAGTCTAATTTAACCCTTCAGTCTCATTTAAATCCTTATCCTATCAGTTTTGAAAGAAAGAACATTCTTTGGGCAAGTCAACAGAACGTCTATACAGCCTTGCAGTTTTTGTGTTCCCGCGGACCTGCATGGGAAATGCATTCCGTTACACTGTCCATAGAGGCTTGTTTCGTCGTTTCCTACGTAGTTTTTGAAAATGTGTAATAAGTGTATCCAGTTTTAGGCTTTTTATTTTAGTCTAAGAACAAGAATATAGAAACCGTGGCTCATTTCGTTCCGAAAGAAAGCCTTTACCCAGCAGTTGAATATACAACAACCACAGCAAACAAAAAGGATAACGCCAATCTCTGAGTCTAGCAGGGTAAGGCCATAACTGGTTAAACAAATAAAGTGATGTGATACCGTTAAGACGTAGGTTAGGTAGGTACCTCATTAGCAAGTATTCAATGTGTATTCGATTAAGTAGCATAATAATCAAGCTGCAGAATTGCCATACCTTATTAGAGAAGTAG
Source organism: Epirrhoe tristata (assembly GCA_951394285.1). Classification (NCBI taxonomy): domain Eukaryota; kingdom Metazoa; phylum Arthropoda; class Insecta; order Lepidoptera; family Geometridae; genus Epirrhoe; species Epirrhoe tristata. The sequence goes on along the minus strand of OX596150.1, from coordinate 5,862,156 downwards.
TGATAATACCTACAGTCAGTGTAGCTAAGCAAATAGTAGACGAAGGTCATTTAAGATGACAAGTAACTAACTCGCCTATCGACGTTGAGGAAAAATCTGTGGTAGCTAATATAACATTCCTACATTAGACGCGTGTTTTGGAACAAAACTAAACTTGATCACACAATCTGATTGCCAATATTTGTCTTAGAAAATGGATCTTATTTCCTGAGAGTATAGATTCCCGCTGCGGCTCTATTGGCAAGCCCCCCGCAGCCTCATTTAGAGATGTTGCATTAGTGGCAGTTTTAGACAGGCTTGAATGTACGAGTATGTATTCATAACATAATATTAGATATACGGATATACTTACCTAACATTGTTTGAAAATGCGTATTATTATTAATTTACAGGGACAATGGTAAATCGGTAATACTTATCTATTGTCACATCACATAGTTTGCTTTATTTACATTATTATGCGCAGCACTCGCAAATCAATTTAAATAGGAGCGATCCCGATCTACATGAATAACATCACGGGAATATTATTTTAACATTGTAAGTACAAAACTAGCAAACTAAGTTGAGAGAGTAGTAGAGTACACAAAAAGCGTAGAGCCTGCTACGGCGTAGACACATTTCATGATGATATTACTCAAAAGATATTGTTGATCGAAACTCAATTCATACGTTTTTTTTTTCTTCTAGAGCAACTAGGAAAGTTGGCTTTAGAAAAAACCCTATAAAATCAAGCCTTCAATAGTTTGTTCATAGAATTGTAACGACGATGACGAGCTTGACTTAGTCCAACTTTTATTGAAACACAGAACCATATACTAGTTTCTGTATTCTGTGATACTCGCAGATATCTTCTTTTGTACCTGAACTCTTAGTGTATACGGATCTACGGCGTAGAGGCCTTCCGATATACATTCAAAATAATTAAACAAAACAAACAAAGCGCTTATAAAGTAACAAACTTTTACAACTAAATCACCCTTATTTTGTTTCGGATTGAAACAAAAGATTAATTTAGGAAATTTTAATCTCGACAGGTCCATTAACAATAGCACGATATACCTCACAATATCAGATAAAGTTTATTTTTGTTTTGTTACAAAGAAGACTTTTTACTTAAGCCTTCTATTGTTTCAAGTTGACAATGGTGTTGTTTTCTTTAACAGATTTAGATAAGTGCCAGATAAAAGTAAATACAAATCTAGGTACTTCTAAGATTAATTTATTCACGTCATAAATAAGTATCATATCGAAGTTGCTGGTTCAACAAATGTATATTTGGCACTACCTACTCTTTATTCACTATCAATTATTAATTAAAGACAGCATCGTACACATCACAGAATATTTATTACAATCTTGTTCTAAAAAAATTAAATCTAGACAGAGACACCACGTAAAAAATAAATAAATGTACCCAATAAAAAAAAAAAAAAAGTACTTAAGCTATTTTTAAAAGCTTCATTTCCCAAATACCTACTATATTTTATCCCGGACACAAACGGTTATAACTGTGGTAAAATCAACATTAACCATGCCGGAAAATATTCCGATATCAATGATCCAAATCATTGTTGTAATAATAAACAACGACCCTCAGATTAATCCTTTCTGAAACAATATCCTTATCGATAGGTAAATACAGACTTTACTGAGTCTGATTTTACCTATCGATACGACCCCTATCGAGGACAGCTCGGAACAGAGGACACACAACCTCACATGACAGGAACACGTTCGGGTAATATTAAAAACATTTTTGAAAAAGAAAATTGAACCGACTTCACAGAACACAAACAGAAGAACCTTCTACACACTAAAAAGAGATAAATAAGAATATAATTTGAAGTCGGTGCCAACTATTCATTTACATCTAAGAAATTTAAAAGAACTTTGGTGCAAAATTGTATCCTGGTACGCTATCGCTCGATTTCTTTTTTTGATAGGTACTTAATAGTATTCACTTGGCACCGACTTCAAATTATATTCTTATTTATCTCTTTTTAGTGTGTAGAAGGTTCTTCTGTTTGTGTTCTGTGAAGTCGGTTCAATTTTCTTTTTCAAAAATGTTTTATTTTTCACTTTTTAGTGTAAGTAAATAAATACTGTGTAAATAAAAGCGATGTGTAAATAATAATAGTAAGCTACGAGTACATTAAGACTTTGCTTATCGTAGCTTAAGTAGGAAAGGATAAGAGAAGTCATGGGCAGACCTACTAAAGGACACACCGGAGTTCAGCAAGGGGGAAAACTATCAATCCATAAGGAAAAGAAAATATTTTGGACTACCTCGGGTGTAATACCCTTTCAAACTATTTAATGTTTGACTCAGATTGTGAGTCAGGATGTGTTGTGTAGTGAGAATGAGGTTTTTTGAATGTTACGGGAAAACTGTCAATCCCTCAGGAAAAAAAATATATAGCGCCACCTTGAGAGTGTGTCCATTACACTTTCTAACAAAAAAAGTTTGGAAATCGGTCCACAATTTTCTTAAAGTTCAGTGATTGTTTTAGTTTTACGGGAAAACTATTAATCCCTCAGGAAAAAAAAATATATGGCGCCACCTTGAGAGTATACCTCTTTCTAACAAAAAAAAATTTTGGAAATCGGGCCACAATTTTCTTAAAGTTCAGTGATTGTTTTAGTTTTACGGGAAAACTATAAATCCCTCAGGAATAAAATTTATATGGGACCACTATAAGAGTATACCCTTTCAAACAAAAAAAAATTTTGGAAATCGGTCCACAACTGACGGAAATATCGGTGAACATACATAAAAAAAAAAAAAAAAAAAAAAAAAAAACATACATACAGCCGAACATATAACCTCCTCCTTTTTTTGAAGTCGGTTAAAAAGTCGCTTGACCTTTCGAATTGATTTTATAACAATTCTGTAGCCGTATTCACGTTCTTTTTTTCGTTCGTTTGATGAATATTCGGATGTTATTTACCTACTACGATTTCTGACTTCAAGAGCCAATTTTTGGGTTTGTATTATTTGGTCCTAGCCACGGATTTAAAGAAATGAGGTCCTAGCCTAGGTTAGGACCACGTGTTTTAACGTTTCAATAGGCCCTTGGATTATATTGAATTATAGAAGGGAAAGTGGAAGGAAGAAGAGGAAGGGGAAGACCGAGGATAAGCTACATGAGCCAAGTGAAGGAGAAGGTAGCTGTCATGTCGTATAAAGAGGTCAAGGAAGCAGCCCTGGAAAGAGATACATGGAGAGGGATTCGTTGTGCCGACAAGGAGTAAATCCTTAAATAAGAAGAAGAAGAGAGGATCATGAACATGAAGTCAGAAATCGTAGTAAGAAACATCCGAATATTCAACAAACAAACGGATATTTTAAATAATAAAAAGTTAATTTCCCGTCCTACATAAAGGTTTGTCGGTAATAAAGCCTTCGCTTCATTAATTAATGAAGTGGTTATGATGACTTGGTTTGTTTGAAACACAATGATAGGGTAGAGAAGTAGGTACTTTTCGTGAAAATTACCCAAACATTAATTATACATTAATTCATAGATTTTTTTATTGAACTATAAAACAAATACGAGTATAGGTACTTACGTTTTTGTAGAATGTAATGACATAGATTATTGTAACTAAGGGTCTAGTCTAGTCAAAACAGTTGCAGGTAAGTAAATTGTTTTTAATACTTACTAGTAGGTATTACTTTACCTACACCTACTAGTAAGTATTAAGATATTCAATTCAGATTTCTACTCCCACTACACGACATTCAATTCTATGAGATTAATTTAAGATTGTGACGTCAGAGAGATAAATGCCTAGCTTAATTTGTTTACGTAAATGATATCGATTTACGTTGAAAGACTGTAGATTTGAACAACGGTGTAGTCACATGACTTTATTTCCACAACTAATAGTAAGAAATAAAAAATACTTAGTAAAATTTCCGATAGACTACGAATACTTTATCTAGGAACAATCAGAACACTCCATAAACGTAAATTCGATGTAAACGACAATATGAAGAAATTTCTGTAATAGCCGTTTTTACTACCATTTTCCCTAGAAAGAAATCAGGAACCTCCCAAACCTGATCAACAAGTCTAGAGCACAATCAATACATGCTAGAATAAGAGAGTACGAGGAAGTGGGACGGATGACTGTTCTCAACTTCTCTTCTAACCCTAGTTTAGTTCACGGAGTCTGCAAATATAGTGCTAAGCCGATAAGCAATTTCACTGGGTCAAACCTACTACGAATTACAACTGCATTACTTAAATCGATTGCACTTTGCGATCTTTGAAAATGTTATTCATGATGAATGATTCATGACTTTACCTAGGTACCTACCATTTAAAATCTGACGCAACGAAAGTCCGTAGGTATAGCATGCACGGCATAGGTACCTATTGCATATTCAAAGTGTGAAACCCTGTTCGCATTTATAGTCTGCAATAGCACCAACGAACGAATAGGTACCTCTACAGTACAAAAGACCTCGTTCCCCACGTTTCGCAGATGCTTGCAAAGAGTTTCTAGTAAATAGTACGGCTACCTACGTAACGTAGTGCCCTCCTTTCTAGTGCCTCCCACCTATTGTCCTTCAGGTAACGTATCTAGATAACTATTTCAAGGATAGAAAGCTTCGCTCTGTTTTTTATGTTTCATAATTTCGTTCCACTCACTATGACCTCGGCGTTATCAGAGCGATACTTCTGGATTAATTAAGCAATGTTTACATATTTAAAAGTTTAAAATAATTCAGTTTATGAATATCTTTATATGGAAAATTTTAGTTTTATTAAACACGTGACTACCTCGTACCTACTTCCTCGCGATCTCGTTGAGCTGAAAGTTCCAATTGACGTAAACGATAAATTGGTATCTACTTAAAACAGACGTCAAAAGGCGTACTCGACGGAGCAAGGTTAATTACACTCTTAAAGAATTCTTTCATCGCGAAGAATCTTCAATTCAAGCAGGATTGACGTCATAGAGGGAGATAAGTAGTACTTATCGAGAGCAAACAAACACGCGTGTCTCTACGGTATCGCGCTATCCACTGATAAACACATCCTAGTAGTTCCACCTATCTAATGTAATGTTTAATGCGTAGACTTAAGTCGTCATTTCAAACCAGATATTGGTGAATATTGAGTGTCAAGAAAAATGTTTCTAAAATGGTGAAGACGTCCAGAGTGACCGCCAGACTGCAGAACGTAGATAACCGGCAGTCTCTGACGCAAATCTCCAAAATAGATAACGCATTTGCGTCAAGCTTACATTTTTCAAGCAGAGTAAACGAAGCGCGTGCCATACCAACTGTTTATGTGTCGATCACGCTTCCTGGGACTGATCGTGCTTTCTTTATTTTACCAAGCGAATCGCAATGCTTCAAGCTGTCTGTTACCTATGCAATGCGTTATTTATACATACCAAGCCAGACAGGCGTGAACAACATTGTAGCTAAATATGCTAATCTCCTACATTCGTTACAAAGTTTCGTTTCTGATGCGCGAGCTAGACACTAAGTAGTAAATAAGCAATATACTTTCACTATTAACACATTCTCTAACTTAAATCAACGAGTAAGCACAAGCAGTAAATATTCTGCATCAATCAGGAGCGAGTTTGTGAGTACCTAGTTTCTGTGTAGACGTGAATCACAACAAAGTTCTGGCGACTCTGGCCATCACCTTGGGCTTGTGCAAATGAAAAGAAAATGAGAAATAATAAAAATTAGGCGGTGCGTGCATCCGGAAGCAAGGTCGATGCCGTGGTATTTCTGTACGCGGCAGGCAGCCGGACTCCGCTCGCCCGCTGGCTGAATCACCGATTGATAGAATCAGCTTCGAAACAAACGTAGGTAATAGTAGGTAGCTACTCAACTAATTTTATCATAATAAGTAGGTAGGTACTTACAGTTTTTTTTAATGCATAGGTAAATAATTAGAAGAATCATTAGGTAGGTTAAGTTCTCTCAAGCACGTTAGAAAGTTTACCAGGTTATGACCACAATGATACAGCGCAAGAAAGTTGCCTGCCACCATTCCATTCAAACAATGGCTCTCATTGACATATCGACAATTTCTCACGACAATAACGTGGAAATATTAAGCCGGTTTGTTTACACAACGTCGCTCTATCACATCAAAGAGAACACGCACTCAATAAAACGGCAGCGAAGGCCGAGGGCGGCCGTTCTGTTATTTCGGTGCATTCATTCAGAGCGTCCTCATTGTAACCCGACATGCATCATGCCGACATTTGCAAGCAGACGCAAGCCTCAACTATGGCCCTATAAATAGAGCTGTAAGCCCTGAAATCAATGTAATGGCTAGTAGAAAGTCAACGTGACTCACTGGCGACGGCGTAGTAGGTACCTACCTATTCGGCCGATGACCCAGTTGTCCCGTAGACTAGCTTTAAATAAGTAAAGAGTCTAGCCTGGTCTAGTAAGATTATTGTAAACGACTGAAATGTCGATATCGATTATTGCGATGCCGATAACATTTTATTTTAAGCAGCATGTGTCGTCGGCAGATCGTTGAATTAGCCATATTATGATATGCCTAACCCAGGCGCCAGACTTAGCTTCAAATGTTTTTGAATGTTTGCCCATTGTACATTTTTATCTGGTTTTTCTTTTGTTTTAATTTTAATAGAAGCGGTTTGGCGGCCGCTGCCGCTTCGCTCGCTCGCCTCGCGCTCATTGTTTTCACTAACTTTTTTTTTAATCGCTTGGAAAAATGCGTTACGCGTCCCCTCCGCCGGGGGGCAAGAGGGATATGTGGGACTCCCCGAGGGCAAAGCTACCGGTATACCCACTAAACGACCCAGTGGCATTCCGGCGTCGTCGCCTGGAATGGAGGGAGTCTGGGAAACTTAAGGCGGGCCCCGCGTCGTGTTGAGCAGTATAAGGCGGACGAAGGTGCCCCCGCACCTAGCATCCGCTACTCACCACCAGATCTCTCCGCTCCCTCACCACCTTCGTCCACTGCGCGCTCTAATTAACGAGGCACGCGTGGAGAAGCCTCAAAACGGCCGCAGATGATAGGGCGAGCGGCAACGACACACCGACACGCCTCTTCTCCTGCGACCGTCTCCTCTGACGCATCCAGGGCGTCCCCGCCTGGGATTCCTGTTAGCTTCACCGTGTTCCGCTTCACGGCTACTGAGCGACAAGATCGGAATCCATCTGGGGGTGTTTTCACTAACCTAACATAGCCTGACCAACTAATTCCAATCTAAGTAAAATGTTGCTTAACGTTCAGCATTGAACGATACGGCCCGGCGGGTGTAAGTTAGGCAGATCGTGAAATAGTCTCGTTGAACGATATATGCCTAGGCATATCATGATATGGCTAATTCAACGATCTGCCTACGACACATGCATTGGGTTGCAGATTATAGTCATTTCCAGTTATTCTATTTCAAAGAGCTAGGACATTGATTATGTCTTCATCCATTTTTTCAGCAAAATGGCTCTTGAAATCGTGCGTGTCGCAAGCTGTCTTTTTTACACAGATAGATAGATGCTAGAAACTTTTGTGCTGATATTACGAACTTAGGGCCGATATTTGCGTGTCTGTAATAGTTGCGGAATATTTATGGTCGAATTCATTGTTTCTCCTTTCTTTTCTAGTAGGTAGGTAGGTATCTACCTACCTACTTTATATAAGTAAATAGAAACACCAATTATGATGGGCTAGAGCCCATCACAATTGTTCTGTTGTTGTTTTGTTTCATTATGTAGGTAAGTATATCCTTATACCTATTATTGTAAGAGCCAATATTATTTCACACAATAGTTATATTTTAGCCTACCTTTAAGTAACCTACTTGAAAAAATGTTATAAGGTTGACTTGTGATTAAATAGGTACCTACAATTTATTTTCGCTTACCTCAGTCTTCGTTATTCGATGTCGTGCTAATTTAACGACGGCAAAATTTCCCTTGCCAATGGTTCTCTCGATGTCGTAAAAACCCACCCTAATGGGGGTTTTCGCAGGACGATCGCGCTCCGCCATTGCCGCTTCAAAAACCCTCAGATTTTCAAAGGACTCTTCAGCACTCCACAGTAAAATATACGTCTTTCAGCACGTTATACATCCGTAACACAGTAGGTATTGTTTTAACCATCGGAGAAAATACCTCCATTCACTCAACAGAGATTTGTAAAAATGAACCAGATTTTCGAATGTCCTCTAAAACACATTTATGTTAGGTTTTTATGCAATCACGCATAACATTAGGTATTATTCATACCCTGAAGTAAATTGGCATTATCAAAATGTACTGCATTACGCGTTTGAGTACCACCTCGATTCGGCCACGTCAAACGATTGAACACGCACTACTAAACAATTAGTACCTACTAGTAAACACAGTCAGGTTTTGTGTACAAAAATGTATTTACAATGATTAGAATATCGCTTAGAGGCGGCGCGCGCGTATTCAAAAGACCGGAGCACGTCACGCCGCCGCCTCACCGGCTGTCAACCGGGTACTGAACTCTTGTCTTGTCGATCGAGTTGACGTGAACACTCGACGGTCGTGGAGCGAGAGCCACCTGCGGTCGCAGGGCAGAACAGCACGCGCGCGCCGCCATATTGGTTCTCTTTTATGACGTCAGCGGTATGCCTCAACTAGCCTGTAGCTAGCTTTGCACATACCTAAGCAAAACCACCCACACTTGTGCACCCATTACCTACCTACCTACTCATTAAAAATATTTTTAATATTAATAAATAGTATAAATATTATTGAGTTTAATATAATATATTTAGCTTTTTTTAATTAAGTACTAAAGGTAGGTATGGTATGCTAGGATCTGGCAGCCAGACAGATCCTTTAAGGTAGTCTGAGGCATGTCCTTATTATTTCAAATGAAAAACCTATTGATGCCACGGCCAGGATTTGAACTCGCAATCTTCAAATTGAAAGTCGAGGGTCTATCAGACTAGGCCAGCACAGTTGCATCCAAATTACTTACATACATATAATAAAGTTAAAATTTTAAATTAACTAATGGGTTGCTTCGACTCGCACTCTATGTTGTACTACCTACTTACCGGATAGTAGGTAAAAAACACTTCTATTCCTCCATTATACCAGCCCAGTTTTCATTTATATACTTTATATTAATTAATTATTATAGGTAAGTATATAGAGTCTGGCAAATGAAAATAGACCCTGAAAAATAGCGTCAAATAAAAAAAATATAAGCGTGGCGTTCTACTTGCATTTTTTAAAGTGAACATTTCTTTTGGCGCGTTGGGCATTTTTGAGATGGGAAAAATCATCGCCAAAAGCGACAGTGGCCAATCGGTTCTTAAGGCTCGTTTACGTCGAGTCAACAACGTGCGACATTGCGGCTGTGTGTGATTGCGGCATGCCACGAGGCCGCATGCTACAGAATAAGAAATGTCGCACCTTGTGGCAAGAACCGTGCGACATGGCAACACCTTGCGTCATGTGGCGCTATCTTAGATAAGTAAGAAACTCTTAGAAAAAAAGGCGGGAAACTCGAACAGGGAAGCCGCGTTTTTTCTTGCGAATTTTTGAAATTTTAAATTTAAATAGCTATTCAGGACAGGTAGTGCTGCTGAGTGCTTTTTATATCTTTCTATTTGTAGTTATATATATTTCTTCTGATTTGGTAAGTCTTTTATCTATTTATTGTCTTTCATGGAGGAGCCCCCGGACCCGGGGGACCCAGTCCCTGCGGTAGGGTGTAACATTACAATAAGTACTGGCAATTCATTTGAAAAACTATTATCCAATGACTCTGCTATGGACACAGAATCATCTGTGACCAATCCGTCCAATAAAAGAAAGAGAACCCGCATGCACAAAGTTTGCAAGAGCTGCAACAAAAGAAAGAGACATGGTGATGGAACAAAAGGTTGTCACTGTGACGAATCACCAGTGAATGAGCCCCAGTCGGAATCCATTCCTCACTCCAATGTCACGTCAGAACCAGTCAACTCATCTTCTCCCACAGCTCCACCTACTGCTCCCACGGCTCCACCTTCATCTCCACCGGTGTCGGTTGCCAGAACTCAATATGAGTCGTCCGACAGCGGACCATTTATTGTTCACGTACAAAGAATTACAGATGCACCCAATGATAGTACCACACTCCACCCCATAATGTTTGGGAAATTTTTGCGAAGAAATAACTTTTATAATATTGTCAATGGCAGTGTTAAAAAGATAGGTCGTAACAGAGTCTCATTAGCATTTAATAGCCACCGTGATGCCAATGCATTTATCAGTCATGATAGTCTGTCTGTCAACAAATTGAAAGCTTTCATCCCCACCTACAGTGTATCTCGTATGGGTGTTGTTAGAGGAGTACCTACTGACCTCTCCCCAGAGAAGATGCTAGAATGCACAACGGTTCCACAGGGTTGTGGAAAAATTCTTAAACTCCGAAGAATGAACTACAAAGACACTTCTAATGGAACTGTAGAATGGAAGCCAACTCAGACGGTAGTTGTTACATTTGACGGCCAGGTCCTGCCGAGCCGTGTTTATATGTGTTACAATGCATTGATTGTACAATTATATACTTACCCAACCATCCAATGTTACAACTGCTGTCGGTTTGGACATACTAAAATGCAGTGTAGGTCTAAGCCCCGCTGTTTTAAGTGTGGCCAAGAACACTCTGGTGATGGCTGTGATGTTGATGAAGAATGCATTTCCTGCTGCTCATGTGGAGGAATACACTTTGCCACTAGTAAAACTTGCCCAGAATATGTCAGACAACAAAAAATTAAATTTTCAATGGCAGAAAAGTGTATTTCTTACGCAGAGGCATCAAAAATTCACCCACCTATGTCTAGGTCTTATGCTGAAATCCTTGCAACATCCAAAGATCAATCTGTTCCATCTCAAAAACCCCTTAGAAGTCAAAATTCTTCAGTACCCAGTCAGTCATACAGAAAAACTATATTTTTAAAACCAAAAGCGTATCCTAAACAAGCCCAAGGCTATGATAAAAAAGCTCACTTTGACATTGCTGGTCAACCATCCCCAACCCTTCCTAATGGTTGTGCTTTGGTTGAAGGTGAAAAAGATAAACAACTTAATATAAATGACATTATTAATCTTTTAAAAACATTATTACAGTCTAATATCATTGAACCGACCAACGCAGCTAAAATCATAGACACAATTAGTATACTACACAACCACAATGGATCACACCAGATCCGCAGTTCAATGGAACTGCAGGAGTGTAGTAAGTAAAAAACATGAAATTATTAACTTAACTAATTTATTTAACCCATTTCTTATTGCCATTACAGAGTCCTGGCTTAGGCCGGACTCTGTGTTTAAATTGAGCGGCTTCTCCTGCGTCAGGGATGATAGGCTTGATGGTTACGGAGGAGCTGCTCTTCTTATTAAAAATTCTTTTTGTTTTTCTACATTTTCATTACCACATCATGATACCAATAATTTTACTGCTATTGCCTGCATTATTAATAAAATATGTTTTGTATGTATTTATGTACCTCATCCTTCATTACCAATTTTTAATGAAATAGAAAACTTGCTTTCTCATATTCCAAAGCCGTGTGTAGTGATGGGAGACTTTAATGCTCATCATAGATCATGGGGTAGCACATTATCCAACAGCTACGGTAGAGATCTCATTGAAATAATAGACAGACAAAATTTATGCATTTTAAATGATGGATCTCCAACACGCAGATCTAAACCATCTGAAAACAATAGTGCAGTTGACTTAACAATAACTTCTCCTAGCTTAGCTTCTTCAGTTTCTTGGGAAACTGAGCCATCCACCTACGGAAGTGATCATTTCCCTATAGTTTTAAAGTTTTCTAAATTTACAGCTACTGAGGTTCCCAGACCTCCACCCAGAATGGTTCACAAAATAAAAAGTGACAAATGGTCTGACTTTACTATGTATGTTGAAAACAACATTTCAGCCCTGTCTCAGAATTTCCAGGATATCTCCTGCTGTGCAGATAGTTTATCTAAAAACTTAATAGATGCTGCAAATTTAAACTTCCCATTAAAAAATAAAGCTTCTGGTAGGTTATCATCTCCGCCATGGTGGGACACTGAATGTAGTATAGCTGTCGCCGAAAGAAAGGAGGCAGAGAGAAACTATAATATGAATATGACTGAACACAATTTTGATATTTTATGCGACATAATAGCGAAAACAAAAAAAATATTGAAAGATAAAAAATTCCAGGGTTGGAGGAAATTTTGTCTAAGTATATCACCGAATACAAAATCTTCCGATGTCTGGAGTAATATTAGACGTTACAGGATTGGAGTTAGTACTTCAAATGTTTCAGTTATGCCTCCTTCTTTAAACGACAGCTTCTTAGATCTTTTGGCTCCACCAACTGCACCTACAAGAGAACTATTTACACTGATGCATGTCATCCAGCCTGCTTGTCCCAATGGTCTTGATGCACCCTTTTCTTTATACGAGCTAAAAGGTGTTTTGATGGATAGACTTGATACATCACCAGGAATCGATGGTATTCCTTACTCATTCTATTCACATCTTGGCGAAGGCACCATGCAGTATCTCCTCAATCTTATCAATTCTGTCATGTTGACAGGTGACATTCCTACAAAATGGAAAACACAGATAGTGTTGCCTATTTTAAAACCAACAAAAAATCCTGCTGATCATATGTCCTATCGACCCATAGCATTATCTCCCGTAATTATTAAAATAGCAGAACATTTAGTTAAAAATAGAATAGAGTGGTTAGTTGAAAGTCAAAATGTTTTACCTAATAGTCAATACGGATTTAGAAAAGGCAGAAGTTCTGCAGATAGCTTAGGTGTTTTCTTAACGGACATTCGTATTGCCTTTTCTCAAAATAGTTATGTTGTAGCAACATTCTTAGATATAAAATCAGCTTATGACAATGTTCTCATTGAAGTATTAGTTAGGAAATTACAAGTTTTAAAAATTCCAGCCATCTTCATCAATTTTATTCAGAATATGCTAGCTGGTCGAATTTTATTATTAAACTCCTCCAACACCTCTAGAGTTGCTTGGAAAGGATTACCTCAGGGATCCGTTTTAAGCCCTCTTCTATATAACATTTATACATATGACCTAGAAGCATCTGTGAATGACTCGGTTAGTATTTTACAATACGCCGACGATCTTCTATTGTATTCTATCAGCTCCTGTATTACTACTGCAGCCTTCAATGTGTCATTTGCTTTAAAGTCTCTAAAATTATGGTTAGATAAACATGGCTTAGAATTATCACCTACTAAAAGCATTATTGTTCCTTTCACGCGGAAAAAGAACATACCACCTTTGAATATATTTTATAATGGAGTATGTATTCCTGTGAGAAGTCATGCAAGATTTCTGGGCGTTTTATTAGACTGTAAACTCACTGGTCGTCCTCACTGTGATTATGTGGTGGAAAAATGTGAAAAAAATCTAAATTTATTAAGATGTCTTACAGGAGTATGGTGGGGTGCCCATCCTTTTTCTTTGAAACTAGTTTTACAATGCTTTAATTAGAAGCACATTAGATTATGGCTCTTATTTGTTGGAGCCTGGTAGAGTGGAGGCTTTCAGGAGATTAGATGCCATACAAGCACGAGCAATGCGTATAATAATGGGAGCTATGAAGTCTAGTCCCATTAACGCTCTACAAGTAGAATGTTGCGATCCACCTCTATTCATGAGACGCCAATATTTGTGCAATAGATTTTTCTTTCGTGCTTTACAGTTTTCGAACCATCAGCTTCACCCTAAAATTAAAATACTTTCAGAACTCATTACTTCTTCGCCGTATTGGAATCATAAATCCCCTCCCAATTTAATAAATAGTTATAATATATATAAATCCTTGTCAGCTCCTATAGAACAGTCTCAGTTTCTTCCAATTTATCATTGTAACTATAAAGCATTAACTCTACCTCCTAAAGTTTATTTTGATCTAAATATTGATCGTAATGATATACATGCTAACATTTATTTTAAATCAGAAGTTGATAATCGCTGGAATGGATGGCATCAGATATTTACTGATGCATCCAAACACTTGCAAGGCAGTGTGGGTGTAGGTGTTTATCATAAACAGTTTGACATTGTGCAAAAAATCAAATTACCTTCAGAGACGTCTGTTTTTTCTGGTGAATGTTTTGGCATCACGAAGGCATTGGAGTACGTTTTATTAATGAAACTTAAAAAATCAGTAATATTTTCCGATTCCAAAAGTGCATTACAATCGCTTGTTAAATATTCTTTCCGGTCTAAATCATCCTATCCACTTATAATAGATGCTAGAACTAAATTGTTACAGTGTGAATTAAACGACTTGACTGTCGTTTTTGCTTGGATTCCCAGTCATTGTGGAATTATGGGTAACACCCGTGCAGACAAGTTAGCAAATGAAGCTGTGGAGTGTGGTGACATCTTTCCATTCAAAATTTATTCTCACGATCTTGGTTCTCTTTCCAGGATTTATCTCAGGAGATCTTGGGATGAATCTTGGAATGAATCTAGTACTAAGAAAGGCAAACATTTCAAACAAATACAAAAAACTATCCCATTAAAACCATGGTTTTTTAAAATTAAACTCAGTAAACGTGCCACTTCTATACTTATACGAATGCGTCTGGGGCACTCATGTACCCCAGCACATTTATCGAAGATGAAAATCATTTCTGAACCGACCTGCACTTGTGGAGATGAATTTGGAGATACAAATCATATATTCTTTGCTTGTCCACAGTATGACCATGCCTCTTTCTTTTGTGATCTCTTATCTTGTAATGTTCCTCTTCCAACCAATATTACTGTACTTCTTTCTTCTTTAGATTCTAATATTTATAATTGTCTAGCTTCTTTTATTTCTAACAATAATATTAATATTTAATTTTACATATTTTTATATTACTTATTCTATTAATATTTAGTTATAATTCCTACCTGTATCCACTACCTCTCCTGACCCGTCCTAGTCCGCGGTATTTCATAACTTTTGTTTCCTTAATTTTTACAATGAAAAATGGCGCATGCACACTTTTTGCGAAGCCAAAAAAAAAAAAAAAAGGGCGCTATACATATATATAGGATGTAAAAGGTACCATGCTAAATCTATGGCGCTATATATATCTCTATGCATGTGGTCTGTCACATGACAGACTGTGAAAGCTTGTATCCGAGCCTCTTACTTATCTAAGATCCGAGCACAATGGATTCCATGCGACATTATTCGTGCGTCAAAACAGTTTCTAGGTTGCTCGGCTTACGATGCGGCATGCGGCTGGAGCGTATCCCACAGAGGCAATAATACTTTTTGCATAAGTTTAGATAGAACCTTTACCGATACCTCGTTTAAAGCTAGGCGTCCATTGCAGACGGGCCGGGCCGGGCCGCATCGGCGAGCATTTTTGCGTACTGCGTCCACTATACGAGGCGGGCCGGGCCGCATCGGCGGATTTTTACAGCCAGTCCTACGTAAAACAAGCTAGCAAGCGGTTGTATGTGACGATGGATAGTTCTGATGAAGTTATTTTTATTTATGTTGTTGGATGAGGAGCAAAAAAATAATAAACGTCACAAACATAAAGTCAGGGTCACCATAATATGCAAGAAAATTTCAGTCCAAATCTTATTTCTCCTCAACGCATCGTGATATTTTATATTTCCAGTACCTATCATAAAGTTCAGAATATTGTTGCATTAACGATATTAGTAGTTTTTCGTTCATTTTACGGTTTTTCCCTGAATAAATACGTCCGCTCGCAGCAACGATCGACAAAAAATGCGGCGCGCATTGCGTCCACTAGAGGCGGGGCGGGGCGGACCGGGCCGCATCGGCGGAAAAATACGCTCGCCGAGCGATCCGCCGACGGGTTCCGATGCGGCCCGGCCCGCCCCGCCTGCAGTGGACGCAGTTTCATACAAAATGTATAGGAGGCGGATTTTTCCGATGCGATGCGTCCGCCTAGTGGACGCGATGCTTAAGTTTTAACTTCTGTTGGCACTCCCGGATTGCCACTGTTTTTTTTTACTTAACTAAATTGTAATCTATGATTGTAATAGAGAACGAACTTGCAATGTTTTTTTAGACTGGTAATACTATTTCTACTATTCTCCTATTCTGCTGTTTTGTTTCAGAATCCAAATTCTATGACAAGCCTAGCATTGTGTCTCCTTTTTTCGAGTGTTTTAGAAAGAAAACAATAATGTTTTTTTACTTACAATGCTATTATTAGTCATGTCGACAGCACAGGACCGGAACACCTACATTTTTTGCAATGTGATTGTACAAGGAAGGTGTTGGAGTTCGGAAAATTGATAATTTTCGTAGTTTTTCTTTCACATAAGTCTTCATCTAGTAAAAGCTTACAGATCAATACTAAATTACATTACTCTCTTTTGGAACTCAGCGATAGTTTTGATGTCAAAAATACATTCAGTAGACTTGCCAAGATGTCGGTGATACTCTTCTACATTTTTGACAAGAAAAAGACTCAAGTATCGTCCTGAAGCTCCCTCGGGTAATGAGCTTTTATACTTTTGAATGTGTTGATATAGATAGGGAAACACCAATGAATCAAGTAGCTGATGAAAACTTACAGAATATCCAGTGCAGTCAAATTGGTACGAATATGAAAAACAAAAGTAAAAAGGCCAAAGATCGTTCCGAAGGGAAGGACGGAATAAGTTTTGTGAAACAGGACGATTTGAGTGAAACATTAGATAATACTCTTCACATAAATAACATCGGTAATAACCTAACAAATGGTACGAGTGATCACACGCACGGCGGGAGTCCGGTGCCGTCTGATGACAAGGGGATGACAGAAGTAACTGGTAACGAGCATGCCTCAGATGTAAATAGTGTACAGTGTAGCGATGCGGCAACTAGCGAAAGCAAAGAGACTGCAGCCCAGCAGGCCATCAACTGCATCATCGATGATGCTTTAGAAAACCTTGAAAATGCTCTCAACAAACAAGAGCAGTCTCCACAGGATGAAATAGAAATTGTGTCCTATCAATCTGAACTGCAGATGCCTGAAATAATGAGACTTATACAAAAAGATTTATCTGAACCCTATTCTATCTATACCTATAGATATTTTATACACAACTGGCCTAAACTTTGCTTCCTTGCAACACATGAAGGAAAGTGTATTGGTGCCATTGTTTGTAAGTTAGATATGCATCGCAATGTGGTGAAGAGAGGGTACATAGCTATGTTAGCTGTTGATGAAAAGTATAGGAGCAGAAAAATTGGATCTCGGCTTGCACAAAAAGCAATTAAGGTAATTTTAGCAATAATTAATATTTTATGTGTCTAATGCATATTCTATTCTGCCATCACCATGTACTTATTTAATCAACTTATTTGCAGGCTATGATAAATGATAATGCTGATGAGGTTGTATTAGAAACAGAAATCACAAATAGACCTGCACTGAAGCTTTACGAAAACCTCGGTTTTGTGAGAGACAAGCGCTTATTTCGATACTATCTGAATGGTGTTGATGCATTGCGATTGAAGTTATGGTTAAGGTGAAATATGTAGGTAAAAGAGAAATTCTCAATGTTGTGTTTCATAACTCAATGGCTATGCAGCCTCAGGAATAAAGAGTTACTTGAATTTGAACTAACACAGTTTTTCATCCATGAGGATATAGCCAAATGTATAGTTTGTTTCTATAAATTTTTTAGTCATGTGATATGTTTTATTATATCTAATTTATGTGTTGAAATTGTTAAAGATATGTTTTCATCAATTCTTTTTATCTTGACTTAAGAATATAATAGTTTTATATCCTTACTAAAATACACAACTTTGAAGAATAACATTGTAGTCACTGTTTATTTTGTTTGCCCTCCTCACTTAGTATAATTTTACCAAATTATATCTGATTGGTAAAAATGACAAAGTAGATACACAGTACCTATATTTTTTAAGTATTTAAATAAATCCATCTGAAATTATTTTATGTTTTCATATAATTCAGTAATATCCTTGACCTCTCAACCTATTTAAATATTTGACTATATTTAGTTAATTTTAGGCATGTCTGGACTGGATACATCAAAGTGGCCTGCATGCTCATTTCATCTATAATTCACAATAAATAAAACCAAGTCATCAATTTCAATAATTTACTTACAGTAATTCATACAAAATTACAAAACTTAAAATGTGAAGGTTGCAGTGTTAGTAGAAGCTCCGTCATAGATAAAAGTATTATTTACAGGTTTATATTGCTTAGTGACCAGTTTTATAGCCTCTTGGGCCACACATCCTCCTAGAAATGCAGAAATACTGTGGAGTTCTGCTCCCCCGTATCTACACATCTCTTGAATGTGATCGTCTTTTCTGGCCAAATCTTGAGAATAGGATATTTCACTAAGAAACTTGGTAACGCAATTCTTTAACTTTGCCACATCACCTTCTGGCTCCCATTCACCTGGAGCTCGGCAATGTTCAGCCTCAAACATTTCTGATGCTCGTAGCATTACATAGTTCACCATCATTACATCTGGTTCTTCAAGGTGCCTGGCAATGTATGCTGCAACATTGCTTCCCAGCTGGCACTCTGATGCAAGATTGGATCCTTTTATCAGAATCAGATCATGGGCATGTCGACAAAACAGTTTGACATCAGTTTCACTGATGTTGTCTGCATGAAGTTGAGCGACAATTTGCTGAGCTTTTCTGTACACTACTTCAGCATCCATGGCAGCTTGTGCTCTATAAATATTCTGTAATTTCACATAGTGTTCGGTAGATGCAGTCATGTCAGGAAGTACTCCCTTGACAGGCAGCTTTCCTTTGCCCTCAGCTTCCACGAATCCCCTTAGAGCTGCACACATGATCCAAAATGATGAGCTTTCTTTTGTTAGGTTAGTGGCAGCATTGCTGTACAACAGCTCTTGAATTTTCATGGGTAAGAATGATGGCACAAGGGCTGTGTTCACTGCTCTGATGGCTTCTTCAAAGTTTTCTTCAGGTATTGTAATACCATTTTCATCCTTCCTGATAAATCCATGAATCACTTCTTTAATCTCATTTTTCTCTTTCCTACTCATGGGCCAGTTGTCTTGATGAGTCTCTCTCCACTTTTGAATTGCCTTGTACAGAATAACAATCCATGGTATGTGGCCATGGTCTTTTAGATCTAGAGTATCTATGTCAATAGAATCAAGGTAGCCGGCTAGAACTTGGAAAGGTATATCCAAGCGTAAATCTGTTTGTTCATTGTCTGGATGAGTTTCAACAATTGCATGTTCTTTGATTTGGATCCTGAATGAGGCTAGAAAGCCCACAGATCGACATTGGATGTATGGTACATTTATATCCCACAGATGTTGGGCCAGACCTGGAACAGTCTTTTCGCTGAGCGCTGTACTTATAACGATACTGAACGACTTGAAGAAGTCGGGGTTCTCTCGCATGATCTGGTCAGGTGGTTCTTGCACTGCATGACCTTGTACGGCGGAATTGAGTTCCAAAAGAAGTCGAAGAGCCTCCGATCCTCTATTAGATCCTTTGCTTGAGCTTTCTAGGAAAAAGTTGCTGCCAATATCCTCGTCAGTGACGGTTTTATCGTCGACAATTGTGATAGCTCCGACGCCGGGTAGTACGATGGATTTCAATATTTCAGTGCCTAAACCCGTCGCATTTATGAGGCATATGTGTCCATTTTCAAGTGCAGCTTGTCCATGATCACCCCATAAACGTAATTGCCGATCATACTGTTTATTCTTCTCACTTTGTTCAGGAGATTTTGGAGAAGGAGATGCCATAGCGTTATGCGATTTCTTCTAGATTTTAGAAACCAATAATCTTTGTCAAATGATATAATATTAAACAAGGAGTCTCTATGACAGGATTCTCTAAGTTTTTTTAACTTAATTAATTCTAAAGAATGATCGATCTTTATTTCCTCTTTCACTTCTTGGTAGCCCTCCGCCTCCGTCCTTGCGGCTTTTTTTTTACTGAAATGAAATTGACATGACAATGTCAATTGTCAATTTGACATTTTGATAAAGGAAACTAATGTGACATTGACATAGGGCCGTCGGTCATTTGGTTTGGACAAGGTTTGGACCAACCTACACTACACCTACGAACGAATGTCTGACTGACTGATTGTCTGTCTGACTGACTGTCGAGTGTCGATGTCAAATCATCGAATGAATTTCGAATGTCGTTTATGTCGTCGATGCTAAAACAATTATATATATGGCCTTGTTTTGTTGTTGTTCAAAAGAAATGATCATTTATAAATCGGACGAATGTGCTTGGAAATGAATTTACAGACGCTTTTCCAGGATTTTAATCCTAGGTAATTAATTGTATACAGTCCTAAAGCAATATTTCATCTAGAGAAAATTAATTGTTAAAATGTATGTAATTTTGTCCACAGCAAGTTTGTAGTTCACAGTTGTTTACTAATTTTTACGGCGTTACTAGCACTAAAGCTAGATAATTCCATAACATGGTCGTACTGGGCTGTCTTTGCCCCAATATGGGTGTGGAAACATCTAGTGGTATTTGGTGCAACTGTGGGCACATACGTCTGGTG
The DNA here is from genome assembly GCA_951394285.1 of Epirrhoe tristata. Taxonomy (NCBI): domain Eukaryota; kingdom Metazoa; phylum Arthropoda; class Insecta; order Lepidoptera; family Geometridae; genus Epirrhoe; species Epirrhoe tristata. Next base: position 5,841,590 of record OX596150.1, on the reverse strand, counting down.
GCAGTACCCCCACTTCAGGTAAGCATTTTTTACTGTCTTCTAAACTAAGTATAGGAAAAATATCTAGATTGTGTAGCCTAAAATCAATGGGTAGTATAGACAAAAGTCGTGTGTTTAGGTCAAGGTCCTCAAGAATAGAAGGTGTTCTAAAGTAATTATATCATAATTCTCAAATTGGTCAGGCAAACATCCTTGAACCACAATCAGACATCTGTGCAGAACTAATAGGTATAGATGAAGTTCCTTTTCGGACGGTCTCGGATGGGAGCTAGACGAAAAAAAAAACAATTTTTGCATCACGACACATACATAGGTCACAGAAATGTCACAGTGCTAAGGCGCAGTCGCAAAACAGACTGTTACATTGTTAGTACGGAAGAGTGTTTCTAGGATTTTATAATTATTTGACAAATGCCAGATATCAAAGTTGAAACTTCATTCCAACAGATTCCATGTGTTCCACGACACTAACATACATTTTTTCTTGAGGTTTGGAACCTGTCAAATAATTTGTCTGCCCTCAAATCAAGTTCCTTTTTATGTTTTATATAATTGCAGGTTGGAGGGAGAGGCATACATCCACTACAAAGCCATGCTGATAAGTCTTGCTATTCATCTAATTCTTTTAATGTTTGAGCTTCTTGTGTGCTATCAGTTGACCACTGGCCGCCATTTGTGGATACTAGTGTTCATACCTTTGATATTCATCAGCATAGTGTCTATAGCTATATGTATATGGTCTGTGAAACATGATCGGAGCTATGAGGTGTGTATATTTATCAATGAATTTATCATGTTTTTCAAGTAGCCATGACAGAGGCATTACTGTTATTTACTAGTTTTGTAAGTAGGTATGCGCAGACTCGATTTGAATAAGTAGGTAAGTACCTACTTTCCAACTTCCCACTCATATAATAAAGCTGAATGTTTGTGCGTTTGTTTAGATGTTTGGGTATTTGGATGTTTGTATGTTTGTAAGGAGGAACAGGAACAGGAGTAGAATCACCTAGTTTTGAGAAGTTTCAAAGTGATCCCAGCGGTCCTACTGAATAAATGCTTTTTGACTTTGACTTAAGGATCAGGCTCAAACGACGAAACATTTTATCATGAAATTTGGTTACAGGCTACTTTTTATCACGAAAATCGTTCCTGAAAACTTCCTTCCTGAAAAATATGTATATTGCATTAAAACTTTAGCAGTACTCTGTTTGACAGAAAGAGATTATTAAGAAGAAGATTATTAACATATCATTAAATAAACTTATTTTCAGCTGGAACTCTTCTGTGCGGTTAACATACTCCAATTCATATTCCTGGCGCTGAAACTTGATGATTTTATCAACTGGTCATGGGAGGTGGTGTTTGTACCACTTTGGATACTCATGTGCCTCAGTTTAGTTGGTAAGTTTGTTTGATTAAAAAATATGACCCAAAGTATACCATCAGATAATAATTGTTTTTGAGTTATTGAGCTGTGATTTCTATACATGACACACATTTGTGTGATGAACATGGATGGTGCTGTCTAGTAACGAGGAATTATAAGTACTTCCAGATTCACATAAATGTTTATGTTAGAATTTACAAAAAAAAAAGTATCTGTGTATTCTATCAGTTTACATAATACAAATTAGGGCTAGATCGCGCTGTGTGAAATGCCCATATACAGGGTGTCTTCGTCTACCGAAACCGAAAGGGGTAGGTACAGCATCCCATCACACAACCAAATCCAAAAGGATTTTCCGAAAAAAATCATTATATCCGGAAAAAACAGCGTTTGAAGATTACTGTTTGCGTATGTACTGGGCGCGTTGTTTTACGTAGATTGCTGGATTATGAGTTTAAATTGTTTTTTTCTTTTAAAATGAAATAATTAGGTAGGTATGGTCTTATTATTTTTTTACTAGTAGTCAATAACTGAAAATAACATAAATTGACATAGCCAAGTCAAAAAAAAATTGTGATTTTTTTTCGCTAAATATGTTTAGAATCATGGTCTGATTGCAACCCCTCAGTTTTCGGTAGTACTCTTTTTACACCCTTATATCTACCGATTATTCCTAAAATATATCCAATATTTTGCAGGAGTGCTGTATAGCATAATATTCGCAGGGATTCTACTACGGACGCCCGAGGTCAACATACAGCAGCGTCGAACAAGTTTCAATTCTGCAATGGCTTATACATTCACTGTCTGCCCCATATTGGTTTTCCAGGTAAAGTTTTATTGTGCTTTCAACTCCTATAATTATTAACACTCTTAGAAAACTTTACTAGTTGGTATAGCGTCAGGAGGCAATCTATTCCTACATATGAATAGGAAGTTGTAGCGCCTTGGATAATATTTAGGAGGGATTAAGCTTGTAAGTACTTAAACCAGCCTCTCAGCTTAAACAAAATCCGATAAAGCTGACCGAAGCCCATAAGGCCATACAGCCTTTCCACATATAACACATTGTCAATATGAGCTGACTAAGCTTCAGATTTTCAGGATGTTTACTTTCGCCACTAACGCCGTTAGTATACCGACGCATTCGCATGCGATTCGCATCGACAGATCGCACCCGACAAGGACGCACCTATGTCATTAGCTATGTGCTAGAGTGTGACGTTCGCATCGTTTCGCATTCGCATGCGAATGCGTTGGTGTACTAACCCAGTAAGAGCTTGTGTTAACGCGCATATATTTTGTAGAACAACAATTAAGCAAACACTTAAAATTTCTTTTTTTATTGTATTGCAGGTGCTATTGACAAACAAACTTGATGACGGTTTGGCACTTAAATACATCGTGGTTGTAAGTCCGCTATTCGTCAGCTATGTAACGCTCATCATAATGTCGTTCAGCTCAAAAGGAGGAAATAAATGTGAGTATATTTCTTTTACATCGTCACTAAACCTACGGAACGATTTAAAATGATCCTTTGGATGCTAGACACACGCGATATTTTTATCGTACAATGCCAAACAAGTGTAGAGGAAATTAATTTAGCTTTGTAGGGAAACCAAACTTTATCGTATGTTTTGATTAGGATTGCAATTTAAAAACACCAAATCATTCTTTTTTATAACCCTATGTAAAAATGAGCTTTCCGTTAAGTGTAGGTATAAATAAATAATGCTGGACTTTTCATATAGCATCATGTAGCCCCAAATTATATGCTTGTTTATGGGTACTACGATAGAAGACTGATAAACTACTTATATACTTTTTGTTTGTAAATACATACATTATACAGGGTGTAAAAAGACGTCTACCGAAGCCGAAAGGGGTAGGTACAGCATCCCGACACATAACTAAATCCAAAAGCATTTTCCGAAAAAATCATTATTATCCGGAAAAAACAGCGTTTGAAGATTACTGTTTGCGTATGGCACGTTGTTTCACGTAGATTGCTGGATTTTGAGTTTTAACCGTTTTTTTTTTCTTCTATAAATGAAATTATTAGGTAGTTATAGTCTTTTTATGTTGTACTAGTAGTAAATAAGCGAAAATAACACAAAATGACGTAACTAAGTCAAATTTTTTTTTGAGTTTTTTTTTTCGCTAAATATGTTTAGAATCATGGTCTGATTGCAACCCCTGAGTTTTCGGTAGTAGTCTTTTTACACCCTGTAGATAGAAACATCCAAGACCCGAGACAAATATCTGTAGGTCATACAAGCGTTTGTCCCGCGGCGGGGATCGAACCCGCAACCTTCTGCGTCGCAGGCGGACCTTCGCCTACTGTGCCACAGAGGTCGTCAAAAGGTATAGGTACTATACAGGGTGTAAAAAGACGTCTACCGAAGCTGAAAGGGGTAGGTACAGCATCCCAAAACACAGCCAAATCCATAAGGATTTTCCAAAATAATCATTATATCCGGAGAAAACCGACCTCGCACAGCTGGTCGAGCGTATGTAATGTACTGGGCGCGTTTTTATACGTAGATTGCTGGATTTTGAGTTTTAATTGTTTTTTTAATAATAATTTAATGATCTTATTATGTTGTACTAGTAGCAAAAAACTAGAAAATAAAATAAAATAAAATGACGTAGCTAAGTAAAAATTTTTTTTTAGTTTTTTTTCGATAAATATGTTCAGAATCATGGTCTGATTGCAATCCCTCAGTTTTCGGTAGCAGTCTTTTTACATTCCCATTACATTTTTACATTTTTAAATTCCCGACCTGACTATCACTCTAAAATCTTAGATGATAGACCACAGTTCGTTACATCACTAATGCTGTTTCAGGGTGGTTCGGTATCAGGAAAGATTTTTGCCAATTCCTTCTATCCGTGTTCCCACTACTACAAGAATATGCAAACATAGCGTACAATAATAACGTGAATCGTGGTGCAAATGTAGTTCCTAGTGAACCACCAATCAACCAAGAACCGTACAGAGACGAGGAACAAAAGAAAGTCAAAGAAAAAAAGTCGCACAAAAATCAAAAGAAAAACGAAACGATGAAACCTGTCGTGCCTATCACAAGCATAGACATGCCAGATTGAACTTTATGTCTATAGCGGTATTTGTTATAATCGTGTGTTCACTTTTAGATTGTATAGAGAGCTTCTGAATAACTATGGAGCAATAAATGTTGTTAAGTTTGGTAGTTTGATGTGGTAGATAATCTGAATGTACTTTAAAATTTAATTAAATTTTATGACCTATTGCCATATTATTTTCAAAATGGCAGCCACTGATTTAATGTAGCATAATTAAAAACACTAGCATCTGTTTTGTGTATGACTTGCATCTTACTTATGAATCGATTTTGATTTATTTTTTTATATTTAGCCACTGGAATGTGCTTTTTTTAATTTGCACATAAAGATATCACAATGCCATCATGAACGGTAGGTACAAATAAGTGGCTACCATCTTGAAAAATAGTGTCTAAGAAACTAAGTATAGCACTTTGCTTTAAGATTCTTGTGAACAAGGCAGCAATTTACCGAATTATTTAAGTAGCTTTAGTTATATCGCTGTCTCTGTCTTCGATTAGTGATAGAAGCGAGATAACGAGATAATTTTTCGTAGTAAGATGCAATGTAGTAATTTTTACGAGTGAAATGACAAAATTCTAAGATTTTTTTTGTATTTTATCCAAGCTTTTTATAAAGTTTTAAGTTATTTCGTTGAACACGGATTATTATGCTGTGTCGTTATGATTATCTTCATTTATCTTGCCATCACGGCCTTTTTAATTTTAAAATCCTTTTTGTTCGTAGATAATCAATATTATCGTCATAATTTGCCTAATGAATTGCACTGTTCTAGTTTAAATGTTATTTTACCATTATTCGGTGCTAGCTAAATAATAACTTTAATTTATTTTAATTCGTTGAAATCATGTTAGGGCTTTTTCACTATCTCCTAGTACTTTAACTGACAGTTAACTTATCTTACACGGAAATGGTCAAGCAATTATACTCGTATAAGCCTTATTTTATGAACTAAGCATATCTGTCACTTTATAAATAGGTATGCTGTTAAGCTTAAGATTTTATACGTAGTGATAAATAAAATTGTAGTATGTATTGTCATTACAATCAAAATTACTTATTTTTAGTTATCATTGGTTTTATAAACATTTTTTCAATAACTCAACTATTTATGGGTCAATCTTGCCACAACGGATATACACCGCAATTTTTTGACTACCAAAAAAAATTTTTTTGTATCTAACTATCACAAAGTTATCGAGGATTGTAGTAGGTACTCGTAGACCAAAACCGAACAACATTTTATGAAAACTGTACAAATAAGTACTACAGACAACAATTGCGTACGGATTCATATTTAAACTATGCACTCGTATCATCCCCAGTCAGTAAAACCCTAGTAGGTATCATAAATTCATGTTTGACTCGTCTTGTCTGCTTTTAAGGTTACTTATAATTTTTGTTTCTCTTTTTTTTTTGAGTTTTAACTTACTTACATAAATGTGATCCGTAACAGTAACAGACACCGAAACCATGTTTAAATTTTTTTTTGGTAATTAAAAAATAGGGGTATATTTTAATAAAACATGCGTAAAAATCATCATATTTTCAGAGAATGCGAGCGTTATCTTATTTTTGTATCGTCATATTATTATCTACTTATAGAAAACTTTAAAATGAGCTCATAGATGCACACCATACACATTTCTTATTGTATGGGGTTATGGATATGTTTACCAATCGTTTTAAATCATAGTAAGTAATCAAAGGTGTCGATTCTGTTGTTCACAGACTAAACTTAATTAAACTAAAACCTGAACGTTCTTATTTTGTTCTCAATAAAGACGAAAACAGCATGTCACTAATAGTGACATTACTAAAATTATAATCAAAATGGCGTCTTTGAGCTTCTGTTGTAGCAACTGTTTTACACAGCAAGCAAAATGGTCTTGACTAATTCTACCTACAAATACTTAATTTTGACTAAAATTTAGTCATTTTAGGAATGTCACTGTAATAGTCATTCTATTTTAGACTTTATCGTATACGAAATTAAGAGCGAAGCATTTTAGTTAAGTTAACTTTAGTCAGTGAACATCAGAATCGACGCCACTATTTGATTTAATTATTTGTTTTGATGTATTTAAGGTTGAAACTACTGAATTCTACCGAGATTTTTTTAACGTTGAAGTTTCATTTGATTAAGATTTGCCGTTATCTTGCTTTTTCCTATAGATATCTATTTCTTTATCATCTTCTATTTTGGTGCTACAGCCTATATCATTTTTCAATGACTCTTAAGAACTTAGGCAATTCTTACAATATTTACACAAAAATTTCACGACGCCGTTCGTGCTGAATCTCATTTAAGTACCGCAAAAATATTGAATTATCGTTGTTGTTCGTGACGAATACGGTTCACTAAAGCGCCATAGTAACGTAAACACGCGTACGACAAGATTTATAGCAACGGTATTTTGATCGCAATATTTTAGTAAACATTTCTGACTAAAAAAATAAGTAAGTACTTGTATTTTTTTGAAATTAGATTGAAATCTTAAAAACTAGATATTTATACATTTAAGTATTATTTTATTTATATAGATCGCTCAGGTCGCTTTGCGAGAACCTAATAAGTCGATTCCTTCATTTACCTTTTCATAATAATCGCAATTGGTCGTCATTAACTATTTCTTCATAATACGCCACACGGGCTTACTTTAATTACAAAATTAAAGCGCCTAAGCATAGTGCAATCTGTTTTTCGTGTAATGAGCTTTATTATCACTACGCTTTGGTATATTACCTGTAAGTGCGAATGAGCACGCAATATGCTCTGCTCTGCTCACACGTTCTTAGATCATGCAGCGAGAATTTGTTTAGTAACCATATCACCACTATAAATAAATAAATAAATAATGCTGGACTTTACACACAGCATCATCTAGCCCCAAAGTAAGCTTGAGCTTGTGGTATGGGTACTAGATGACTGATAAACTACTTATATACTTTTTGTTTGTAAATACATACATATTATACATAGAAACACCCCAGACCCGAGACAAATATCTGTAGGTCATACAAACATTTGTCCCGCGGCGGGGATCGAACCCGCAACCTTCTGCATCGCAGGCGGACCTTCGCCCACTGCGCCACAGAGGTCGTCAGTGTTCAACTATTGTTGTGGTATAGTGCAAATTCAATGATTCAACGCATCTTTCTATTATTTATATTTATATACGAGTTTCAAGTACAAAATATAATACCTTTAGCATCAAGATAGGTATTTGTGTCAGAATTTTTAGCATATGATAATTTAACTATACAGGGCCTTATTTATAAAATTATTTTACTGTGATATTCTCTTCCTTTGATGTCGCAATGTCGTTTTAACTAATTCATTGCTTTGTTAATATTAGTTTATAAGTTGTTCTGGAATTAAAACTACTAACTGTAAATAATTAATGCATTTTAATGACAAAAAACCCTAACAAGCTATTGAGTTGTCAAGTAATATTTAATTTCCCAAAAAGTCATATTGATCTTCTCTCAAGCTTGAATTAAAACTAGTTCTCATATACTCTTGTTAAGAACAGCATTGTAGTGAAGGCAAAGCAATTTTTCTCACAAGTGATTCACGACCAATGGGATTTAACCGGACAAATGCCTTAAAATATTGTGAATTAGTAAACGCATGGAAACCATGCAGGGTTAAGTTACATAATTTTGCGCTATTTGGCGAGGCCAAAGTTTATTAGCAATGCTTTCCTTGACCCGGCTTACACGATTGAGTTTCAGGGTAATCGTACAACACAGTGTTTCATAAATTAGAAAATATAATCTTTATTTTACTGTATAAGTACTAAACTACTGCACAACACTAATGTTGTTTTGTCACGATATTAAATTGCGAATTATGTACTTAGATTGTGCTTTAGTGCCTACCACAAAATTCTTAAAAATTATATCGCAGTTGTTGCTAAGCCTAAAATGTAGAAAACCGGCTTCTGGTTCATTTTATATGCCAAATTAATGTGTGGATCAAAATGTATTCGTATTTGAAAGTTGAATTTTGGAATGTTGGGATTACTTAAAGAGTCAACAATCAAAACTTATCTCTGACAGCAGAGTGTAGTTTGATATGAGGACCGTTCCAAAATTAGACTACTCTAGAGAAATAGTTGTGAACTTTCGTTTTCCTTTCCTACAAAATATTTCCAATCGCATTCAATTACAGCAAAAGTCTATAATCGCCGGCTATAAAATCAAGGTTGGGGTTAGCAGCAGTAAAAAGTTTAACGATAGGCAATTTGATGTCTTACACTCGCTTAGACGCTTACGATGGCTGGCACCGATGTCTCCATCGATTTCAGTTAAACAACACACCGCCGAAATGCACCTTCAGTCACGATCATGACTCGGTGGAACCAACACTTTATACTTTTATAATGATTTCAACCACGATCGGGAAGAAGTGGATAAGCGAAGAGACTGAAGATGAAGAGGAATTGTTCAGTCATTGTAGGGAGATGGAGATGGTGTGTTACGCGGTGACAAAAGTGATTTTAGACGCGGATAATAAGTGGAAAGGTTCGGGCGGGATAAGCAATACTCACTCGTTATCCAATAGAAAGTATATCATGGAGCTAGTGAATATACAGGTGAGTTTGTTTTCCTATTGTTTGTTTTGTCTTCCGTAGAGACGATTGTTTGTTGATTGATTCCGTAGTGATGGTTGAAGAACAGCTGACTTTACTATTGATAAGTACACATTTAATGCGATGTTTTAAGATTTAATTAAGATCTCAAGGTAATTAAGCTGTACTGATTTGTTCAATTTAATTATTTCAACGAATTTTAGTGAAGCCTAAGCTTCTGAAAAAATAGGCGTATTCATACTTTTGTGTAGATACACAAGAATTTTTTATGTTAGTTGACTTGATATGAAAAATCTCATTTATTTCAGGTACTAGATCAAATAATAGAATACTTATCGAAATTAGTGAAATCCTTCTACAAACTAAATCCCAAGTTGGCGAGATTGAAACGGGACAACGGTCTACTCCAAAGCAAACACGACCACGCCTTTGATAAGCTTTGCAGCAGTAGGTTTATTATGCTGCAAGCGATAAACGGACTTATAGCGACAATACTCAATACGTGCCTTCATAGAGAAGATTCGAGGAAGATGATTGAATCTTGTTTAAGGTAAGAATCTAAATTCCGTGAATTATTTTCCGAAGGTCCTGGCCCTTGATTCATAATACAGCGGAATGCATTCGGTTCAGAATCGGCCGACCGACAGCACCCAATCACAGTGCAGGAATTGATCCGGAATGAATTTGACGTTTCTTGCACTGTAATTTGTTGCTGTCGGTCGATTCCGAACTGAATGCATTCCGCTGTATTATGAATCAAATAACCGTTAGTTGAAGGTTTTTTCAGTATTGTATCAGCGCCTCTAGCGGATTAATTGAAAAGTTCTATAGTATTATTTTTATGATTGATTTTGATGTTCATTAAAATTTGTTTTTTTTTTTCAGTTTGGTGAATATTTACAATCACCTAATGGGTTTGAGCTACAAAAAGTTTGTAGCGAAGTTCAACATAGGAAGTAACACTTACCCGAGCACCATAAGCGACACAAAGACAATAACGCTAACTAAAATTGTTCAGGTGAGTTCCTTAGTTAATTCGGAATTAGTTTGTATCATTCAATCAAATAAGTACACCGAATATTTCATGAAACTGTGTACCGATTGAAGAGAAAGTAATAATAGGTAAACTGTGAACTACTAAGTTTACGTTTACAAAATTATTTCCCAAACCGCGTCTATAAAGAGTGATTATAACTTATCGCTTAATAGATTCTTTTGATATCTCCAATTAACTTAAAAATATCTATTCTTAAAAGGTCTTGATATTTGTTCGACGATATTAAAAGGCCTTGTCCAAAACGTGTCAGGTTCACTTCGTCTGCCCTATCTAAATGGGACATCGGAAAGAGGAGCGAAACTCATAAATTCATTCGTACATACGGACCCAATATGGCGACAGGTCACGATAGTAAAACACAAAAATCGTGACGATACTATCTATGGATTTATGAGAGGGATAATGCTATAAGAAGGCTACTTAGAATAAACATTTTTGTTTATTCGTGAGGGCAATGACATTGGTATAATTGGTGGGACATGCAAGAATCGTAGACGTATTTATTTACATATTGTAGGTATTAAATACATTTTATGTCAGGACAAACTTTCTTTATGTAGTACTCGTAGTATAGGTATCAGTCATGTGGTTCTTATAACAAAAACTCTGCTTATTTTGGGGCTAGATAATGTTATGTGAAATGTCATCAGCATTATCCACAGCCTGACTCCAACCACTGCTTGGTATAGGCCTCCCTAAGCTTGTCATCCTGTGCTTATTTGACCCATAGGCATGATGACAATTTCAAAATCTGTTCTAATTCAGAATGATTTGTTATGTGATAATTACGTTTTTATGCTAAAAAGAAAACCGACTTCAATGTTTGACTCGAAACGCGGTGTGACTCAGGGCGTCAAGCTGTCGATTCGATTTCTATTTGTGACATGGCTAGGAGGGAAGGTGTTTAGAGTTTTACGGGGAAACTATCAATCCCTCAGGAATAAAATTTATATGGGACCACCTCTGGAGTATACCCTTTCAAACATGAAAAGAATTTAGCAAATCGGTCAATAAATGGCGGAACAATCGCGTAAAGATAAAAAAAAAAAAAAAAAAAACATACAGAGGAATTGAGAACCTCCTCCTTTTTTGAAGTCGGTTGAAAAACAATATCATATATCAGTAGAAAATAAAGGTTTTCAAACATAAAAATCAAATTAAAATATAATTTGAAATTCACGCCAAAACGCTCGTCGGTGTCATGGCGGCTGTTATGACGTCACAGCTCACCACGTCAACAGCAAATACTACGTGCTTAAATACTAATGACTAAAGCTCAAAGGAAACAAATTGATTCTTGATACCCGTCATCATCCCTATTGAGACCCTGACATGAACAATATCGTCTACCTATCTGGTGAAATGTCCAGCTTATTTATTGATTACCATATAAATATTTTTCAGAATTTAGCCAAAAGCCGCGTCGAAATCAACTGCCAGCGACTTATAAACTGCCTAGTGACTGTGTACAGCCCTGAAGACAACTCCGATGGAGACTCCGGATCCAGTGGCGAAGACCTCGAGATTTATCAGTAAGTTGTAGTAAGGCTTGCAAACTGTCACGTGATTAAAAAAACAAACAGGATCTACACTGTACTGACTGTAGGTACTCTAGACACGGTAGACATTATTTCAGTTCTGTTAAGGAAGATTAAGTAGGATTATTTTGATCATGCCTAACTAGTAGAAACGAGCTTGGTAGGTTATATTCTAATATCTAATTCATTTCAGTACACTGACAAAACACATTACTCCGCCCGCTTCATCAACTCTCCGAGAGATGTCAGTTGAGAAGCGTCGCGAAGCGTTCATAGAAAACAAGAAGACTAAAATGAAGCAAGCCAAAAGTCTCGTAGAAGCGAAGAATGAGAATAACAAGAAATTGAGTGAGCTCATGAGTGGACAAAATTCTGATGCAGATGTTCCTTATACTTCGTTGTTGACGAACGAATGCATTCTAGAGAATATTATGAATAGTGATGGTAAGTTAAAATTACTGGAGAAATATCTAGGTACCTACTATAGAATAAAATTTAAATTAATTAAAATTTGGTCTTTCGTGTGTAACTGTATATTTTTACTTGTTTCAGAAAATGTTAACGGAATTCTTCAGAGTGAAGAGATTTATATTGAGATTTTGTTGGACACTGTCTGTAATATGTCTCCGACATTGTTGGGACCAAATGGAGTCAAGAAACTGAAATCAGGTGAGAAAATACTGTGTGTAAGGGGGTAGTCAGAGGCATGTGTAGTGGTAATTATAACCAAGTGCATCCATGCTTCGGTGGGCAGTTAAATTGTCGATCCCGGCTACAAAGTCGTTAAGCCCTGAAAGAGGCCTTCGGATGGCTTAATAATTCAGTAGAGTTGGCAAGAATTTACGTTTTTAACAACCTATTGGGTCTAGTGGAACAGACCTTTGGGAGAGACCCTAGCCCAATACCTAGTGATTGGGCGTGAAGTCTCTCCCAAAATCTTCCACGAATTTTTGGCGATCTGAATTTACTTTTTTTTTCAGGTAGAAAACTCCATTACCGGTGATAGACTCATAAAAACTTACTTTATTTCAGGAAGAATCCAAGCCAGTAAGAGAGCGGCACATAAAGTGACAGAATACTATCAGAACATTCTGTGGGGTGATGTTGGCAGTTGCTTGGAGCATATCGTGCTTTGGTGGTCGTCCTACCCTTTAGCCACTAGGTGAGCCATTATTTTAGTCATTCGGTTCTCATACAACTTTTGGCCAAGCTAGAGACTAGTCAATAGTGAGAAAAATATTTATGGCCCTAAAATATGACAAATCATTTGACTTTCTCTATTTACAGATCACCAAACACAAGTCAAAAACTACGAGAATGGTTGTTTCAAACGTTCAGTGTAAACAGTGAGCATTTACAAATAGCTTATCATTGATTTTTCGCTCGAATTATTGTCAGTTTGTTATTCAAATTCCAAATGCAGCCATTGCCCCTTAGGTTGAAAAAGTTAAGGAGGCTTATGATCTTAAGTTATGTTTCAGATACTCCAGAATTGATACTTTCTTCGCTAAGGGTGTTAGCCGATGCCTTAGGGTGTCATGTCACATCTACTTCTTGGGATAAACATTTTGGGTATGTAATTAATTTATATTTTACCTGATAGAGAAGACAAAAATCTACTTAATGTCCCTTACTACTTTGGCCTCTCGCGGTTTAGGACACACATACAATATAATCACATAGCCTATCTATAACTTACATTCCTTATTATTGAATTATTACATTCCAGAGCAACATTAACAACAAACTTAAAACCGACATCATTGAAGCTGCATCCAGATCTCTCAGTTTATATCAGTGAGGTGAGTTTTTTATACATTTGCTAAGCCTAGATTAATATTTTTTCTATTCGGTAGAATGATAATTATGCACCTTTACCCGACCTATAGACGATGAAATAAAACACCATGAAGTAACCAATAAGGCTTGTTTTGAATGTTTTGACATACATGTCACGCATGTCCTGACACTATTGTGGACTGTATGTGTTTTCCTCTCCTAGGTTTCTTCCAATGAAAGCCAATTTTTCTTCTTGCTTCTTTATTTCTTTCTTCAACTATTTAAGCTCGACTGCTTTCAAACAAGTTCTGTGAATTCAAACTTTTATAAAATAATGTTAATGCCAAATGCATTTGATTTTTTAATTTTATAGAATCTCAAGATCTATCCAAGTATGATGCCAAAGATCCGTAAGAACATAATAAAAAAAATAAACATTTTATTTACAGAAATTAAGCTAGTACATATTTACATTATTATATTATTATATCAGCCATTTGTGTCCCACTTCTGGGCAAAGGCCTTATATTTTAAATATATATATTATAAAATATATTTACATATATTTACAAAATACAACAGGATTAGTCAAGCTATCTACGGATCGTTAGAAACGATCTATAGATAGCTCAACTGATCCAGGTCACTGTCAGTCGGAAGCGTGCCCAAAACACTGGCGGCATTACCACGCTGGATGGCAATGCTGATCCTTTGAGCCAAAAATGTGCCAGATCTCGGATCACGCGCCTTATTTAGGTAGTAATCTAGATTCGTTTATTTCAGTGTACAGTTTCTGGATCCAATTTCGCGCTGATGTTGCAAGAATTAGTAACTTTGAACAACCAGTGTGAGGTCACGTGGGACTATATTTTGGGCGCTCCTATCGAAGACTTGCCTATCGTGGAACAAATACCTATCTTACATAGACTTGGTAAGTGATATAAGCAGTTTAGGCACTTTTAGGTATGCGTTTACTAGTTTTTTTTAAGCATTTAGAAAAGCGTTCTTGACAGGATGAAAATTACATTTAGAAACGCTTGGTGTAGCTTGCTTGTCGTTCTTGATAGATCGTCGCGAAGCAACGTTCTGATGGGAAAACGGAGAACGGGTGACCACGAGTCATCAACTGAGCATTATCAACTGAGTGCTTTCGTGCTGCAGAAGACACGTTAAACTGTTGATGCTGGCTATAAAGTCGTTAAGCCATGACGGAGGCGCATTTTTCTGGTAGCCTGAAAAATCACGTCAACAGATGCCAATAAGCATGTTCGTATGAGTTAGTTGCCAACCCTGGTAAAGCGCTCAGTCGATAATGCCACTAGCGGTCTCCCATCCATTGACCATTCAGAATTCGACGATTAATCAAGAATGCGCTTCTCATACAAATTTACTATTTTTTCCCATAAAGGTATCTTTATACCTTTACGGGAAAGATAAGTTTTCTTTCTACTCCTACGGGAAAGATGCATTATATTATGTAGGTTACTAGTGGACCCGGGCGCGACTTCGTCTACGCATTGTTTATCCTTTTACATATTTTTTGATTTTCAGGAACGTTTTTTGGGATAAAAAGTAGCCTATATGCTATTCTCCAATAATTATAATAATGGAGCTCTTCACCTTACCAAATTTAGTTGTAAACTGTTTCGTCGTTTGAGCCTGATCCTTACACAAACATCCAAATATCCAAACATCTTAACAAACTCACTAACTTTCAGCTTTTGAGTGGGATGTAGGAGTAATGCTCTTTTTTTGTAGATCACTCTATCCATACATACCGGCTATGGTGTTTAGCGGAAACGCGCCGGCTAGCCAATCTGTGGGAGATGGACGATTTCTTCAGAATAGCACACAACGATATGCAAGCTTGTATGGAACAATTACTGAACTTGCGTTTCGCTGACCATACCGTTACTATTGAAGATGGTAAGAAACTTTTTTGACCATTGAACTAAGTTCAACATGTATTTTATGTGATGGCAAGAAAAATCCTCGTCATAATGGTAACCTACTGTCTTTATTCATAAAAGTATGATGAATGTATTTTTTACTTTTTGATGTCCGGTGATGATTCACATAATATTTTTACAGGAAAAATTGGAGTCCACGAAAATGTATGTGCAAAAATGAGAGAGAAGTTAGTGTCTGAAGTGAAAGTAAATATTCAAAAGTTTAAAGTAAGTTTATTAACTACGTTGTGATTCATTTCATATTAATTTAATTATTATTCATCAAATACCTTTCCTGTACATACTTATATTAAAAAAAAACATTCACAAACTGTCAAACAGTTGATATGCGTATGGCTCTTTTTTACATGTTTATTTTTGTTTGTATCTGTGATGTTTTCATTATTAAAACAGGCTCATGATTTGACGATAAGCAATGCTTAAGAACCCCATATTTTTTTTTATATACTTAAAGTATCAATATCTCTCGGTAGTTCGGTGTTTTACTGGGACGGTATATTTAACATAGGTAAAATTGTCCTTGGTACAGTCAGCATCAAAAGTTGATTAACAGTTTGTTTTATTAAAGCGCCATTTCTCTTAAAAAATAAAACTTTGCTTAGGAAATTATTATAGACTGAGAGTTAATCATCAACTATTTGTAAAAATTTTGGTCGTTACGGATTTCAGAAATATTCTGATTTTGGAAACTTTAAATGTTAATTAACTTTTAATGCTGACTGTACGAAGGACAATTTTACCCATCTTAAATTGTACTTGGACGGAACGCTTCATAAGTAATTCCAATTACACATTATTTCAGGAAGCAACAGAGGAAATAACAGCGGTCCTATCATCAGTTTGTGCGTCCATAAGTCTCGCACATCTAACAATGATATTCCCGAACAACGCGGAATGGCGTCGTGTCACGGAACCTAATCCTGTGCATTCTGTTTACGTGCACGAGTTTTTAGGTAAACAAAACATCTCACTATTCTTATTCTGGGTCTGGGTGTTTTCTATGTATAATTGTTTGTTAACAAAAAATATTTATAAGTAGATTAGTTTGCCCATAACACATGTCCAGCAGTATTTATTTATTCACCTCGTAAACATTATAATACAGGGTGTAAAAAGACTACTACCGAAAACTGAGGGGTTGCAATCAGACCACGATTCAAAACGTATTTAGCGAAAATAAAACGCACTTTTGACTTAGCTACGTCATTTTATGTTATTTACTACTAGTACAACATAATAAGACCATACCTACCTAATAATTTCATTTATAAAAGAAAAAAAAACTCAAAATCCAGCAATCTACGCGCCCACATTACGCAAACAGTAATCTTCAAATGCTGTTTTCTCCGGATATAATGATTTTATCGGAAAATCCTTTTGGATTTGGTTGTGTGTTGGGATGATGTACCTACCCCTTTCGGCTTAGGTAGACGTCTTTTTACACCCTGTATATTGCTAAAAACTAAATTAAAAATAATGTCCTAAGATAAGTTAGCCCATAAACAGATTTGTGTAGGTAATTGTAAATGTATGACCATACTTACTCAATTAGTTCTGGTCTTATTTTTCAGATAAAATGCTACTGCCAGTTATTAAAGCGACCAATGATATAAATACGTTGAACATGGTTTTAAGAATAATGTGCGAGTCTTGGCTCCATCATATCTACGTGGCCAAAGTTAAATTCAGGTAAGATTTTATTCATTTATTCAGCTCTTAGACAAGTAGAACTCATGAATCTCTTGACTATATCCAGTGAATTCAAATAAACAGAAAAAACTTTACGCGAAAATATCACCCAACTCTGGTGCGCTGACAAAATATGTAAGCTGAAGTGAGCGAGGAATCTTATCCCACATGGAATAAGATCTATTTTGAATTGTGCGTAACAGACGCCATGTCTATTCTAAGCTTATTCTCGTGCTTCGGAGGGAACGTTCAATTGTCGGTCCCGGATATTTAAGTCGTTAAGCAGATGGAGGCCTTAAGGCGGCCTAAAAACACCAGAGTTGGCCACTGACTCATTAGAACTTACTTACTTAACTTATTCTAAGAATATTCGGTGAAAATAGAGTAAAAAGTGTAAATTGTTTCAGTAAAGAAGCAGCAGAGCAGTTGTTAGCAGATTTCAATGAAGTCAGAAACTGGCTGAATGAATGCAAACCGTTGTCTACCGCGGGAAGAAAACAGATGCTACAAAATGAAGTTTTGAGGTAACTTCATTTTAAATTTTATGCGGTTTTTTTTTAATTTAAATTAGTGTCTAACTATTATTATTGTAATATTATTAGGGTTTACCTAATAATATTACAATATGGCCAAGTTGGCCAATGAGCAATTTGTCCCTGACATAGTTTTATAAAGAAAAATATAACTAAGAATGTGTCCAATGGCACTTTTCTTACTGTCTCTAGTTAAGGGGAAGCCACTTTGTTCATGTGTTCTTTAAATACACTTATCACTTTATTATTTTACACTACACTAACTCAAACGGTTTGATTCGTTTGAGTCTTCTCACTAAGTCCGTGTTGTCGGGGAGCTGGATATCCTCGACGTTCACATGGTGATGAAGTCTGTTTTCGTGAGCTTCTGCATTATTTTTTAATAATTTTATCTACAAAGTCTATGTTAAGGTCCCGGTGACAGTTTATGCGTAAAGCGAGAAATAAACTATGGGACGCGATTGACAGACGCGACTGATAGGTATGCACAGTACAAAAACATCCTGCGCGCCAGATTTTTGTCGGACGTCCGTAAGTTCAAAGTCAGCCCAAGGATATGTCTGCGAATTACGTCTGATAGTTTACACAGCTCAGTGTACAATCATTAGCCAGATACCTATTAGTCGCGTCCGCCAGTCGCGTCCTATAGATTGTTTCTATCTTGAGTGCCTAAAGTGCACGAAAGGAGCCTTTGTGAGACACATAGAGAAACACTATTATTGTGAGACACAAAATCCTTTCACCATACTGATTCGAATTAACTAGTGACATGACACGAAGAAGAATAGATTCCATAGAGGTTTTACCATTTAAAACAGTTTATTCCTTCAGCTTGCCATAGCTCGACGGTTCCTAAATCTAATGCCTTCCCTGAGAGAGTCTACTCAATTCAACAGAAATTGTTGCTGAATTACAATGTAGGAGAGTTGTCACTATAACTCATACAAACTTTCTTACTTTTTTATCCTCGTAGTTTATTTTCTTCCGCCCCAAGTTGTTGAAATATACTTGAAGGTGTCCAATTTAAATAAAAAGCTACAACTTTCACAGTAACAAACCAAAAATATAAGTACCCACAGTTGTGCCCACAGTAAAAAGATAAATCATGAATAGCCTTAAAATAAAACTACCATAAACCACATACATTACAGTTGTAAAGACCTGCAATAGGTTTGTAATATCGGAATATCTGTTACAGACGATGTGAAGGCGTGGGAAGACTGTTGCTTCACGCGCCCGGCGACTTAATATCCATGCAGGACTCGACGATGCAGTCTGCTCAGCAGATACGGAAAGACGGTTAGATTTCCCTCTGCAATAATCTGTCGTCATTTTAGAATGGACCATCCATACCATCCTGGGGGTTATTCGCGTTCGTTTGATGAATATTCGGATGCTTCTTACTACGAGCTACTACGTATTCAGTCGATAAGATCAACGTTAAAACACGGTCCAAACCAAAAAATTAGGCCTTGAAGTCAGAAATCGTAGTAAGAAATATCCGAATATTCATCAAACGAACGAAAATAAGAACGGGAATACGGCCCCTAGATGGGATGGTCTAATGCACAGACAACAATAAATTGTTAAAAGTGCACCGAGTTCGATTTATGCGTCAAATAGTAATGCACCTAGGATATTGCCAGATTCTGGTTTACAAAAAGATCTGAGAGAATGTCGCGCCTTAGGGATTGTGATGATGTTTGTTTTGTTCAAATTAAATGTAAATTAATGAGCATTTTCTTTTTTAAAAAAATTTATGGCTACTCGTACATTCCACTTACAATTGATTTGTATTTTCAGAGAACGATGCTCCTGAGCAACTGATGCCCGCAGAAATGTACGTCCCGAACCAAAAGCAGTGGCTCACGCTACGTGCTAAGAAACTAAAAGGCCCCCTCGCATTTACCTTATGTTGTATCGTTTTGAGCTAATATTCAATGAAATACATTATTTATTCTACATATCATTTATTTGTTCGATTAACAAAAGTCCTTACACTTAGGTTAAAAAAAATATGATTTTCAGCTTGAGAAGACCGTCATAATAGCTATGTCGAAATCATTGCTCAAAATTCATTCAGACTAAAATATATAAAAACTTAACTATCAATTTTATATTTTCACAGCTCGTTTTCATTTCACATTTCATGATGTTTTAATTTCACATGCATTTTCAGTTTCAAATATCAGTTGTATGAATAAAAAAATATTAAGGACTAGGAATAATCTTATTTAATAATGCGTATTACAGAATACTATTCTTCACGGTTAGGCTCCTTTAACATTAAGAAAATCTATAATACTATGAAGGAGAGGCTTATTACTAAATATTTTTAAAGGATATCGCATAAAACATTAATTCGCATAATCATTGGTAGACTTTAGTTTACAGTTTAGATTCCCAAAATTACAGTATAAACAGTCAGTTCTAATGTAGTGGTAGTTTGAATTAATGCTTTTGCTTTCATTCTTTCAGTTTCTTGTATTATCTGAGATTTTAGTTTTCTCACAATAGTGAGACACTTATCATTTCGACTTTAGAAGTAGCAAGCTAATCATCATCCGAATCCGACTTCCTACACTTTTCCTTCAACTTATCATACTGATTCTTCACAATCATATCAGCCTTTATCTTCTCCATATCATTGAGAAGGCTGCTCACTTCAATATTATCTAATTTCTCTGGTGGTAATGAAGCCACGTCACTGTCTAAACCTGAATCTTCATCAGACTTATCGTCGTTGCATTCTTGGTCAGAAGGCACGTGGACGCTTTCATCGGAACTTTCATCAGCCGGGACCCCGATGCGATACGCTTTGGGTACTTTGTCGTTGTTCTTTGGTAGAGCGATTTCGCGTTTGCGAACTTCGCCGCGTTTTCGCTTGCTGGTGCTTTTCGCGATCACTCGCTTCTGATGATCCAGTTGAGGGAATAGTTCTGTGGATGTGATTGTATGGTAAGAAAATGCTTGAATTTGAAACTGACAAATATAAAAACAAACAAAAAAACTCTTCACGAGAAATAGTTGTGTTTTTAATATAGTGAGAATAAGCTTGAACAACGTTACCTCAGCAGGAATAGTTTCTTTGTTTATTTCAATATGGACAACACGCACAAATGTTTAAGCGGTGCACATTTACAGCGTTGCGCACTAATGATTATTCGTCGCTCTAATATCACTTCTAGAGTCTAAGCTAGGAGATAAATTCCTGCTAAGGTACAGTTCGCCCAACGGATCTAGGCATTCGTGAAGTTAGCCGTTTGTGAACGCTTTTTCATACAAAACTGTTTTTTTTTTTAATTAAATAGGTCAGCATTTGACCTCCCTCTGCCTGATGTTAAGCAGTAGTGAGGTCTGAGATGGAGCATGCTTTCCTAGAAGGAACCTATTTACTCTTGATTTAAAGACCCCTATATTGGGCGAACTGTAACGTACACCGCCAATTGGTACGTAATCGCCCTAATAGGGACGTGCGGGGAGCTTAGTTGGTGACGCTGACTGTACATCCATAGAGAGAAACAATAACGAATGGGAAAGTTAAACTGCTGCAAAAATAGCATAGTCTCCACTTACGATGAGCATTATTGAGTGCCATTTCCGCCGCGTGCATTTCCGCCTCCTGTATCGAATGGCCGCGGGCCGAGGCCAGCCGGGTCCCTCTAAAGTACACGCCCACTGTGTACACACGCGTGTTGGTGGGACCCAGGCATTCTATCACCCTAAAGAAAATATAATAAATACCGGGTAAGCATATAAATGGAAGCTTCATAATTACAACTGTTGATGGCGAGAAATATTAGATGTTTGAATGCAGGCCTGTAAGGGGTAAGTAAAATGCTTTATGCAATCGATGTGTTTAAATTGTGTGGGAGTACGCCATTGTAAAGATATGTGATATTGTCATTTTATAGGGTTAACACTATAAAATAGAATGCCACTATCATCATCCACAAACTGACTTTGCCCACTGCTGTGTATAAGCATATTATCATAAGTATTACTTAAAGTTACTATACGTGTTTATTAAAAGTTGTTGTAACTTTTTCATTAGTTCTGCTAAAATCAGCATGACTTTTTTTGTATCGCGAACTCTACTTCATAATTTCTTGACCCTTATCTTTATGAAAATTGCATAAAAAATGATAATTAGTAAAGGCAGAGATGATAATTTTTATAGAGCAACACGTACTTGTACAAAGGTATATCCGGTTCACCACCCTCCATTGATCGTAAAGTAAGGCAACATTGCTGTAACTTCGACTTAGGATCGTTCCAATCTTGGTTCATTATGAATTCTTGTAGGCGCGGGAATAAGCAGGCGTTACAGAACGCTTGGCAGTATTCTAAGCCCTGTAGGAAAGTAATGAGGATTACATTTGTGTAGCATTTTTACAAAAGATGCAAGAAATAGCAGCTCGGATTTCAATTGATATAAATGCCAAATAGGTTAGGAGGTACTTAGATGTGCCTCTGAAAAATTCTAAAATAAACTACTTTTGCTAAGATTATTATTTATACAGGGTGTAAAAAGACTACTACCGAAAACTGAGGGGGTTGCAATCAGACCATGATTATAAACATATTTAGCGAAAAAAAAAACGCAAAAAAAAAAGTTGACTTAGCTACGTCATTTAATGTTATTTTCGGTTATTTACTACTAGGACAACATAATAAGACCATACCTACCTGATAATTTCATTAATAAAAGATATAAATTATTAAAACTCAAAATCCAGCAATCTACGTAAAACAACGCGCCCAGTACATACGCAAACAGTAATCTTCAAACGCTGTTTTCTCCGGATATAATGATTTTTTCGGAAAATCCTTTTGAATTTAGTTGTGTGTTGGGATGCTGTACCTACCCCTTTCGGCTTCGGTAGACGTCTTTTTAAAAAACAAGATTGCTGTGGATATTGTTTTCGGAGGATGTATGCTGGCTCGTTCCAGGAAACTTGTACAACGTGTACAAAATGCATGCATTCGTTATTGTTTTCCCGTTCCCAAGCGAGCCCACATTACTCCATACATCAATGGTAACGGTATGTTGAACATGTTGTCGCGTCGCAGCCTTCATTTTGCAACTTTGTTATTCGGAATTATAAGAGGTCAGGTTCCGTCGTATTTGTATGAAAAACTCAAATTTTCGGCTCGTAATGGCCGTTCTGCCATTCGTTTAATAGGAACGCAACACCGAACGACCGCATTTCGTGGCAGCTTTTGCTATGCTGCCACGAAATGCTGGAACAATATCCCTCCCCCAATAAGAAATTCATTGACAGTTTTCTCATTTAAATCCAAACTAAAGAAATACTTGTTGGATTCACAAAAATCACTTCAATAGTCGTTCGTTGTTGCATAGGTAGGTATATACCTACTTAAGTACCTGTAATTGTGCAATGATTTTATTGTTTATTTAAAGTGTACCTAATAATAATTTGAAAGTACTGTAAGTGACCTGATTCCTTGATGTCTTTTTAAATTGTTTATTAACTAATAGATAGTTTATAACTAAAAGATAATTATGCAATAAGACGCGTGACGCAGCAAGTGCTGCGCCACAACAGGTAAGGCGCCACTGAAAACCAGCGCTCCAACACTCTCGAGCTGTTCGAGCAAATGCTGAGGGGTAGCCGTATTTTCACCCACATAAAATTGTATAGATTTAAGTACCTATTTTGTAACTGTGTATATGTGGAGAAAATAAAACTTTATTCTATTCTATTCTATTCTATTTACAAATTCATATTACCTACCCTATCAATAAACAGAGCGCCTAAAAATGACTCGAGCAGATCTGCCTTGTGTTTCTTCGTGCTTGGCTTTGACTTAGGATTGTTGTATATGGCATACTCTGATAGGTTCAAATCGTCACACACCATTGATTGTGTACGGTTGTTGACTAATGATGAACGGAGTAACTGAAAACATAAAATTGTATTCATAATGCGATTTCGGATAACTTGCTTATTGCCACCGGGCAAAACGAACCGGTTCGTTTTTATAGGAACCGTCGTATAAAAACAAAACGGTTCGCTTTACCTACGGACAGTAAAATATGATACCTGGCTGGCCCTTGATTCATAATACAGCGGAATGCATTCGGATCGGAATCAACCGACAGCAACCAATCACAGTGCAGGAATAATGCTGGATATTAGTAATAATGCTGGACATTTTCACACAGCATCATCTAGCCCCAAACTAAGCAAAGCTTGTACTATGGGAACCAGATAACTACTTATATACTTTTTCGTTTGTAAATACATACATATTATACATAGAAACACCCAGACCCGAGACAAATACCTGTAGGTCATACAAACATTTGTCCCGCGGCGGGGATCGAACCCGCAACCTTCTGCGTTGCAGGCAGACCTTCGCCCGCTGCGCCACAGAGGTCGTCGGAATTGATCCGAATTTGACGTTTCTTGCACTGTGATTGGTTGCTGTTGGTCGATTCCGAACCGAATGCATTCTGCTGTATTATGTATCAAGGCCCAGGCGTAAGTGGTAACTGTTTCGTTAAACTACTAACAGTTTGTTACTAACGGATTGGATGGTTACCTTCAACGCTCCGTAACTTTTTTGTCTGGAAATGACACTCTGTGGTGTTTCTATATCCATTTTACAAACATCAGTTAAGCTGTCAAACTTACCATCCGTTAATGGTTAGGTGGAAACTAGTCGTAGCTTTTACCTATGACTGTCCGTTGAATATAAAAACCGGGCATTAGTTGTTCTTTATACATCGTCAGTGACGTTCTTCGTGATCACAAACTGTATGGGTAATCAAGTAAATGTAATGGAACGTAAATGGCCTAAGTATAAGTTCTTTTTTGAAAATTTCACTCAAAAGTTGTCTCGATAAAATGTCAGAGCTGGCTTTAAATTTAAATTGTGAGGCTTTAAACCTTATAACCACAGATCTTAAAAAGTAGTACTATAACAATTCTGTTGGTCACACTGTTTCGTGAGAACTAACGACCCTAACGCATCCAATTATGATCTCTATCACTGTATATTAAAGCACCAAATCGCTTACCGACAAATGCCCTTCGTGATGGTCCGGAAAGTGTCGATACAACCGGTCAGAAACCACAAGTTGTAACACAGTATCGCCTAAGAACTCCAAACGTTGGTTAGATCCGAGTGTAAGGTGAGTGAAACCGACCGACCGATCGGTGAATGCGCGCGCAAGCAAACGTATGTGCTTGAATTCCACATCTGAAACAAAAAATAAAGCAATACATGAAAAGCTGTTTAAGTATATACTGAAAGGACTTTTAGGCCCATTAAAATCTTTTCAACACACTGGTTTGAAAGAACTAGTGACACGACAAGATAAATAAGTATGCGCTCCCACAAAATTTCAACCACCGATTGCCCATTTCTAAGTTGGAAGAGCGATGCCACTGATCGACGAGGTAGTAGGTTCAATTACAGTATGGGTGTGATTTTGAGAAGCATTTTAAAATCTTTATTTATTTGAAACTATCATGTTCATAAACTTTGATAAATTACACTAAAGAATTACGGCTGCTGCTCTACAACTCTACAAAAAAAAAAAACTATCGACTAAATCTCATTATTGGGGTTCGACTAGCACAGGACCGGAAAATGAGGAGACCTATTAACTCAGTAATGGATTGATGTCGGCTGATTAGACTACTATTGCTACTATCAATCAATTTGAAACTTACTTATACTCGCTTCAAACTCAGTAAGTTTCTGCAGAAACTCAAAGTCCTTGATGTATTTCCGATCGCCGAGCGGCTCTTGTTCCTGTAACGGGTGTAACCGTTCCTTTGTCCACGTCTCGTATAAGTCGGGGTACTCGTGCCAGAGCGAGATAGCGAATACACGGTCTGCCACCTGAATTTGATATAGAAAGAGGTTTTAGAATGAGTTATTTCCTGAAAAAGCTTATTATAATCATTTATTTGTTTGTGAATCTAGGTAAGTACATAGATAGTTTAAACAACAGTGGTAGGTATCTCTTAATTCCGCCTTTCGGCATACAAACACAAAATAAGTTGGCACAGTCAATAATTTAAAATACAAGGTACGCACTCAGTCTCAAAATAAATAAAATCTTACTATGACAGAAAATTATTCTTGCTTGTTAGATTATCAGAAGAAAACACAGAAGAGTACAGTTCGCCCAACGGATCTAGGCATTCGTGAAGTTAGCCGTTTGTCTGGGCAGAACATAATTTTATATAAAAAAGCGGTCACTGCAGACAAACGGCTAACTTTACGAATGCCTAGATCCGTTGGGCGAACTGTACTTCAATTAACTGTTTTAACTTGTTTGTTTTAAATTTTGAAGTAATTCAATTGTCTTCAACCTATTCTTTAAAAAAAAACAATTTTGTCATTTTTTTATTATACTAATGTCAGCTATCGAAAGGCATTAGTGGCAGCCATTTTGGAAAAAAAATGGCGGCTAGTGGGTATGACAAAAATTTCAAAGCCCGTAATAAGGCAGCCCATTGTTATACTTAAATTTATTTATTTTCTGTTGTTATTAGGTATTTTTCAATAAAGATATACTTATTCTATTCTATAATAATTGTTTGGTTCGGAGGCTTAAAATTCAGTTGAAGGCTTAAGGCTTGTTAACTAAAACGACAAATCTAAAGAACAGGTGAAGTTATACAAATCCTAGTTAAAATATTAATTCTGTACATACTTCAAGGCCGGCATCTAGGAAAAGCGCCCCCATTAGCGCTTCGAAGCAATTCGCCATCGCGTGTTTCATCACAACTTCCCGACACAGGTCAGAGCCGTGTGCGTATAGCATATACTTTTCAAGTTCTATATTCTGAAAAGTACATAATTGTAAGATTATTGTAAGAAACTGTCTCACTGAAGATTTTCCATATAAAACTGAAATTATCCAACAGACTTGGAAACTATATAGGGTCTTTTATTTTAAACTACACAAAATAACAGGGCCTCGTTTTTGGGTTGTAAATAGACGTTTGACCGTATCAATTTTATTCCTAAACCCCTTTTTTTCACTTCAAAATTTATCATTTACTGATTTCTTAGAATTGTTGTTGCATAATAATTTTCAAGGAGAACAGACGTTCCACCAATCGCAGCGCAGCTACATCACGAATAGGCTAAGTTATACAAGAAGCAACAATCAATTGAAAGGATAGCCTTTATCGATTTACCCGGGATTTTCATAACAAAACAAAAACAAATCATTACATAAATATTCTTTAATTTATCTTTTGAACCCAATTCCTCAATAAGTTAGTATAAAATGAAAGACCCTATATATAGGCTTCTAACTATAGGAAACTAAAGTCCATTAGCAAACAACCATTTGATTTACCTTCGCTAGATGTGCCAAGTGTTGATTTTGTACAATAGACGCTCTGTACGTAGCCAAACCACCTTCTGCCAGTGACGGGAACATTTTGAACAAATGTATTGAAGACACGAATTCAACAACCGCATCGCCAAGGAACTCCAATCGTTCGTTGTGCTTTATTTCTGACTCTGTCTCACTGTTCTTGCCGAAGCGAGACATAATGTTGATGAGGGTTACGATACCTAAGAAAGAAAATAATAGTCAGTACAGTACGTGCGTGTGTATGTGCATATGTTGATTTAAATGCGTGTGTATGTATCAGAGTGTGCGTATGTTGGTGTATGTGTGTGTGTATGTATATGTGAGTGTATGTGTATGTTTGAGTGTGCGTGTGTTTTGTGCTCGTGTGTGTGTATGGGATGCATTTAATAAATCTTCATTATCCTCAGTAGTGTAAACCAATACTATAAAAATACTCAGTCTTTTATAGTTGTTCTATCTCACGAAAGCTGGTCTTAATTGTGTATGTAAATGCATATGCACTGTTAGAGCGGTTTCACATTATCCGATACGATATCGGACCGGACAATATGAAAGACAGGTAGGTACAATATTTCATACATTTTACTTGCCCCCAATATCGTATCGGCGTCCGATACCTATATCGGATCGGATAATGTGAAAACGCTCTTAAAACTAGACTAGGTCTATACATTTTTTTCGACTAGAATATAGCTGAGAGAAGTGGATCTGGCTGACACAAAGCCACTAAGACTCAAAAATAACGTGATAAAGAAGAGGCCTTTACCTAACAGTGGGTGTTATCGGCTGAATAGATAGATATATTATAACACTCACCCTTCTTCCTAGTGTAATGTATCCTTCTATCTCCATATTCCGGTTGTCGTATCCCACAGTTGGTCAAACTATTCCTCGCGTGATCCGGATTCGTTCCAAAGTTCTCTCTATACGAAGGATGGGTTAACGCTGTCTGTAGTAACGTTCGCTGTTTGAAAACGTAACCGATTTTCTTCTCAAGATTGTCTAAGGATTTGTGGAAGCGGAGGTGACGGATTAAAACAGGTATTAGCATGGCGTGCTGAAAAAAAATACATCGTTATGTGGTAAAAAAATTGTCTGGTTTTCTAGATAACAATGATGATGATAGGCTAATGTGTCACCCAGACCATAATGAGGAATCGATTGATTAATTTCATCAAAATAGGATGAGTAATTTAAATGCTACTATGTAACATAGCAAATACAAACTTACATACCTACTGCTTAAATCATAACCCTATTTTTGGCTTTGTCATAGTTGGGTAAAAATGTGGCTAACCAACTCTACTAGATGATTCTACTCCTTTCGCGACCAATACCGTTTTTTTTTAATGATGAATTGGTCGGCTCTTGACCTCGAAATTTACACAGGCAAGAGTGAGGTCTACGATGGAGCGAGCTTACCCAGAAGGTGCCTATTAACTCAGTTCTTAAAAACAATACCGTGAAGAACCAAGGCAACAAACACGGTTTGGAGCCTAGTTTTATAATAATCCTCACCTGCACAACATCACACATAAGTCCAGTAGTATGAAATCCCTTGGACGATATAGCAACAGTGACGTCACGTTTCATCTTACTCTGCGTCCTCATCTCTTGTAGTTTAGCCTCTCTGGCTGCGAGTCTTCGACGGTCTTTGTATGTTGGCTTAGCCATGTTGGCGATAAGATGACGGAACTTTACGTAGAAACGCCATCTCTTTTGATACCTGAAACACATTACAGTTTAGAAAAGTTTACTTATTTATTTTTGAACTTGCTTCTTGCCCGAGTGTGTTTGTGTGCGTGAGTATGTATGTGCGTGTGCATGAGTGTTTGTAATAGGGTGTGCGTGTGTGTGTTTGTGTGTAAGTGATATTTCAATTTTAAGATGCAGTTATAAATCTTAAAGTTCTTTAAGTGTGATTTTTAAAATAGTGAATGTGTGTGCATGTGCGTGCGTGTTATGTGTGTGTTAATGTGTGAATGTACAACTTTTAAGATGTATTTTAGAAATATTTAAAATATCCCTAAGCTTAGTTCATCACACCATAATAGTGTTTTAATACTCACTCAGGGCTGCCAGCATAGCTGAGTTGTGGCGGGCGTATGCCAAAGTGCACAATCTCAGGATAGTACTCGAACGGGTTTTCAGTGGCGGCTGGCGGACTTCGGTCTAATTGGTCCACGCGAACTGAGCACGGCTTCTTGCCAGGATATGTTACTATCATACCTGGAAATGGAATGGAAATTAACGAGAAAAATAACTCATTCACACGACACCTGGAAAATGAATGGAATAAATACCTTATTAAAGGAGAAAAAAAATCAGAAACATAAATACATTTATACGAACATTGTGTCAGATTTAAGGTAAGGTTAGGTTAGGTTATCTGATTCTTGATGTGTCAGTAGTTCTTTCGGACTACAGTATGGTGAAGGAATTTAAGTGCGCCTCAATGAGGTTAACGTTAACACACCACCACGTTTTAGTTTCCACTTCATTATTTCAACTACCAGCCAGTTTTTGATAGTAAGACTTAACCATCATTTTTACAAGCATAACAAAGCTAACCTTTGATTCTATCAACAAACTTCTGCCAATGATAATGGTCCATCTTATGATAATCTTCCAACTTATCTGGTGCTATGAGTAGCCCACTTTCTTCCACCAAGTATTTCATCACCTCGCACATTGATAAAACCTAAAAAAAAAACCATCACAGTCTAAAATAACGCTAAATTGATGATTGGTTGAAATTATATTGAGGTTTTGTTTGGTAAAACGGCACTCTGATATGCCTTCTTATTTTTTTTCCAGCTCGAGCAAAAGTTTTAGGCATTTAATTTTGGATGATAAAAATCAAAATAATAATGTGCTGATATTTATTTGGGCATACCTCACAACCGCCTTCAGGCAAGAAACGTACGAAACGCGGCATGAAATGGAACTGAGAGCACGTTGTTTCGGTCGCTTTGCCCAGATCCAAGTCAACTAGCTCCAGCAACTCAGTGAAAATAAATTCCTCTGTGAAAATAAAGTTCGTATTGGCTTGTGGTCTAGTTTAGAGAGCTATTGAATCAATTGAGGCCTATTTCAAGATTTATCGGCTTTGTAGCCATCATTTAATATACAAGAAGCGATTATTTTGGATATTATCCAGATTGCTAAAGGGGTAGTCACAGAAAAAGTTAAGTTTCTATGGCTCGAGTTCTAGTTTCTAATTTCTTTGTATTTCATTATACTCACGAAATAAGTCCAACTCTTGCACAGTATAGTTCTCGGGCGCCGGTTCTTCGACATACAGTATCGTGTATTCAATATTGAACCTTATTACTTTGCACGTAGGGAGTTTCGCCAGTTTGTAGTGAGAGAACATTGAGAAACCGGAGAAAAGGAACTCGTGTTCATCGTGCGCTATGATGGTCGGAGATTTGATTAGGAAATTAGTTGGTGGGGATACGGTTATTCTGAAAAATAATATTAAACGGGTTATAGACTATCAATTTTATTGCGCAATATAACGAATTGTGCAATATTGTTGACAGTTTAGCCTTTAGTTTAGTCTATAGTAAATAGAAGATTGCGCAATGATTGAACGAAAGTTTGTGCGAGATTGATTTTTATTGCACCATATTTTTTTATTGCGTCGTGTAGGGTCAGTATTGCGCAATATTTTTCATTGTTTTTATAAACAAGAAGTCAAATGTCTGTCTAAAATTACTGTGCAATGTAGGTCTAGGGCCCGCCTTAGTAAATGTATGTGTGTAAATGTTTGTCCAAGCTTGCCAGCCATCCGAATCATTTTATATAACATGGCGCCTCTTTCCGATAGCGGGAGGCAAAGAAAAGACCACACATTTCCGCTTAAATCAAGCGTGAATTAGTTAAAAAACGATGATTGGGTTAAATTCAAGTACGAGTACGGAATTTTCGGTCTTTGGATAAAAACAGTCCCAGTTTTTTCCGCACCGGGGTAGAAATGAATAGAGTGGTCACTGATAGCGTTCTTTGGATTCTAAAGATTTATTGAATGTGCCCTGTGCCTTTTACGGCATTTGTTGTAATGAATTTGGCTCCCCATTGAAATTGCTGGGCAAAAGCCCCGTAGGGTTATTATGCAACTGCGATATCAAAAATCAGTTGTCGCCAGTGCTGCCTCTACAGAGAAATCAAACCTATTACCTACGGAGTAGGTTTCCATGGTTTCACATTAAACTTTAGTTCCAGTGATTGCTACTCAATGACAAATGGCATTAGTCTAACAACCAATGAGCGATCAGCAATAGATCGGAAATTTTACAGGAAAATAATTATTGCCCCGTTTTGCCCCACTAGCCTGGGTATAAACGATACTCACCGGTAATGATAAAGCTTGTCCACATTGCTCTCAGTAGGCACACACTTGGGGAATGTCTGTTCGCCCGTGTACACCCCGTGCCTCATACCGTAGCGGCGGGCGCGTGCACTGCATCTACATAGTGGACCGCTGTTCATTTCACCTGCGTTGTTGAACCTGGGGATTGTAAGAAAAAAAGTCCACATTAAATTAGTTTTGGAACGAAGTTCCTTTTTGGACGGTATCGAGGATGGAGGCTAGAAAAAAAAAGCGATCAATTTTACCGTCACGACATATTATTATTGCTGTCTCCGGGGAATAAAGGATAACTGTAAAAACACAACTTTACAGGAGAAGCAAAAAACATGTTTTCGTTAATAACTTGACAACAAAATGGTGCGCATTCCACGACACTCACGTACTTTTTTTATATTTTTATCTGCGATCAGTCTTCTGTCCATAAGCAGATTGCTCGAGTGATTTTTCAGTAGGCCAGTGCCCCTTCTCCCCTTTCCTAGGATATCTACCCTCAAATTAAATAACTAAATAAGAACTGGCAGTGGATCCTCTACCACAAAGTTCATTAAGCGTCTTACTTTGTAGTCTTATTTTATGTTTAAACGGGAACACACTTTTTAGACAAACTAATTTAGGTTTATAAACGTAAAAGTTGAAATAAAAGAAGACGTTTGTTTATCATTATACTACTTTACTTATATTATGTGTTTCGAACTTTTACACTCAAACCCCCGAAGAAGAGACATTCCCTTACAGCGGCGCCCAATTATATCCGTGAGTATCATTGGTACAAAAAGCGTCTCTAATTAATTCTTCTTGTCGCGTCACTAGTTATTTCGAACAGTGTGGTGAAAGGATTCTAAGTGCGCCTCAACGAGGCTCTTTTCGTGCACTTGACAAATGTTTTCGAACCACTTATTCGTGTACAAACAAGGGGGTTTCTATTTGTTGATGCTGAAAACGCAAAGTCACCAAGTAAGCAAAGTTTTGTATTATTAATAGGTCCATACCACATCTCAGGATGCAGTCTTCTAGGATGGTTCTGTTTTCTCTGCAACTCCTGTACAATTCTATCGCTTTCCAAGCTGGCTTCGTCATCCTCCGTGAGCCCTTCCTCGGATGATTCTTCAGAACTTGAGCTTTTATCGTCATCTGAAAACAACAAAGATTGCACATTGCAATTAAATTATTGTTTTGTTTTGTATCTGTTTAAGTTGAGTATGGTTTTAGGTTTTAAAATTGTTCAATACAAAAATTAGGGCAAAAGTATTACAGGATGGTAGTAAACGTAAATCTGTGGTATCTGCCTAGCCTCTCAAAGGAGCATGGTTCTCTGCATTAAAACTTTATATTAATCAGTAACTGGTGGGACATGGTAGGGGACAGAGACAGGTGGAAGCAATTGGGGGAAAACTTTGCCCAGCAGTGAAAAAGTATCAGGTTAATTTTGACGATTTGACGACCACTGTGGCCCAGTGGGGGAAAGCCCGCTTGGGACGCAAAAGGTTCCGGGTTCGATCCCCGCCGCGGGATAAATGTTTGTATGATCTGCAAATATTTATCTCGGGTCTGGGTATTTCAATATGTATGTATTTACAAAAAAACAAAAAGTATATGAGTAGTATATCAGTTACCTGGTTCCCACACGCACAACCGATCTTTAGCTCTCTGAAGTCAGGTGCACTAAACGATTGCGCAGGTTTACGCAAGTAGGCGAGATAGGACGATGCAACAAACTAAGCGAGTGAGCGAGGCAGCTATACAACGCTGTCTTTGTCATCAAAAATGGGTTCGGCGCAGCTATATTTATTTAAAAAAAAATAGTAAGATACTCACGTTTATGGCCACACAGCTTAGTTTTAGTCTGCAGAGGCGGCATCTCATCTACTTCTGGTCTGGCCTTCCTTCCGCGTTCTATAAGCTCTCTAGTGAAGGTTTCCACTAAGTTCTCAAGTTTCTTTGTCTGCTGCACTCCTTGACGGCCCTCTATTCTCTTATAGTAAAGCTCTGCTGGAGAACTTCGGTACCACATTTTGGTCCCCTGGAAAGACAATAATATTTTGTTGGCTAAAAGCAGATATGGTTCTTTGCTAATTTATTGAAGTGAAAACTTTATTAGGTGCGTTGGGCATTTTTGATGAGATAAGAATTAATTCTCGGATTCGCCTCGAAAAGGTCACATCACATGCGAGATGCGAGTCACGTAACTACTCACCGACACCAGTAGCGCCATCTAGTTCTATACTCGGTAAACTTTTACAGCAATATTTTAACATTTCTAGAAGCTCATTTTATAACTAAACGGGTGAATAAAATGCAAAATTTTTTTGTTCGTGGTTTCACTTCTTACGGCACTCCTGCCCTCTTACTATGGCGATAGTCTAGGAACCGGAGAATAGATAAAAATTACAGTAATGACATCGAGTATGGATAAAAGTAACTTTTATCCAAATTCTACTCGTTTTATCCACACTCTAATGTCATTACTGTTAACAAAGTAAAATCTGTAAAGAGTTGACATCTATAGATTTACATACAATTGCCTGAGGATTGAGAGTTCCCCTACAAAAACATGTAAATTAATAAGGTTTTGTGGGAAAAACTAAATTTTTCTTACCTCTTCCTCTTCAAGATTATTTTCCTTAGACCACTGCTGCAGTCTTTCAATAAAGTCATCTGAGGTTCTACAATAGTTCTTTCTGTAACAAATAAATATTTTTATTGAGTAAATATTTGTTATAATCCAAAGCTTTAAAAATATAACTCTAATGGAATCTTACCTGAATTCGGCTAGAATTTTCTCTCGATCTGTCATTGGTTTACTATCATGCCTAGATGAGCGTTCTCTTGAATGACGACTTCTTGAAGACTCTCTGCTTGGAGTCCTTCTGCTAGAAGATCTTTCATATCTATCATGGCTTCGAGAGCTGCTGTGACGATGTGTGCTATAGTGCCGTCTCTCACGCTCATGTCTTTCCTCATAATATCTTTCCCTGTAGTATCTATCTCTTTCACTCTCCCTAGATCTATGCCTATCTCTTTCTCTTGATCTAGGTCGATCTCTTTCACTTTCTATAGATCTATGCCTATCACTTTCTCTAGATCTATGCCTATCACTTTCTCTAGATCTATGCCTATCACTTTCCCTAGACATGTGTTTATCTCTTTCCATGGATCTCTCACATTCTCCAGACCTAAGTCTGTCTCTCTCCCTAGATCTATCTCCCTCTTTTCTATACTCTCCAGATCTGTAAGCATGCTCTCTTTCCCTATCAAACTGTCTCCATGAACTTCCCATTCTAACTTCAGAACTGTGACTCCTTTCACTTTTTATGTTTCTCGGATTTTCCCACAGTTCTGCTTTCGGGGCAACAAAAGAGTTTGAAGGCCTCGATGTGTCTTTGCTAGAATAGAATGAGTCCTTGTGCTTTCCAAAGTAATCAAAGGATGAAGTGTTTTGTAAGGAATCCTTTTCTAACTTTACTGCTATATTACCACTATTCCAATAAGGATCCTGAGTTGGTTCAAAGTAGGGATAATCACTACGGTTTCGAGATGGTCCAGGGTATGAGAAGTTATCTTGAGGTGGAGGCATACTTGAGGGGTAGTTAGGGTATATTGGTGGTGGGGCATACAGCGGTGGATGCGGGGGACGGTAAGGATCATACATGGGGCGCGGATATCCTCGAGGTGGTGGCATCGGCATATTCGGCGGCGGCACATCTATTGGATGTCTTCCAGGGGGCGGCAAATCCAAAGGAACTACTCCAGGTGGCGGCACGTCCATTGGATGCACACCGCGAGGCTGCATATTCGGTGAAATCCCAGGCGGTAATATCGATGGTGGAACGCCAGTAAGTATTTTGACGGGCGGTGGGATAATCGGTGGAGGCACACCAGGCGGCAAACCAGGCGGAGGCGGCATATTTGGCGGGGGCAAGCCAAAATTCACTGGTGGAATCGACATCGCATTGGTTTCTCAGGTTTTAGATGTAAGTATTGCTTCTACAAATTCGATATTTTGATGCAACCTTTAAACTATTTTTTGATAGTTTCCTCTACGGCCACATTTCTGAATTCTCACAAATTCACAATTTGACAAAATAAAATAACTCTGACCAACTCGGACTACAAAAACCAAAAAGGTACCATGCTAAATCTATGACAAAAACAAACAAAATTCGAGTGACGACTGAATGAAATCACTCGTCAAGATGTCATTGTCATCCAAGATGACATTGACTGTGTATA
Source organism: Epirrhoe tristata (assembly GCA_951394285.1). Classification (NCBI taxonomy): domain Eukaryota; kingdom Metazoa; phylum Arthropoda; class Insecta; order Lepidoptera; family Geometridae; genus Epirrhoe; species Epirrhoe tristata. The sequence goes on along the minus strand of OX596150.1, from coordinate 5,805,956 downwards.
ATCATTTTATCTTTTAGGCTACCCAACATAACTTACACGGCACCATGGGCACCACACCCGGTTCTCTCTAACTTCTCAAGGCTGCTGCTACTCATCTCCTTCAACCTCCAATAATATAAGAATGAACAGAAGTTCTCTTTTGTCTGATTAAAAGGAAAAAGAAAATTAAATATAATTTATTTAATTTTCTTTTTACTTTACGTACGAAAGTTAAACTCAATCAAGTTATTATGCTCTTTAATTTTGCTTTTATTATAAACAATACATCCTATTAAAATATAAGAAATTGTCGATTACAAATTATGGCAAATATTATTAATTTTAGCACTACCCAGACACTCTCCATTCTTATAAAGTACACCAAATTGACCTTCAGTAAGTGCTCTTAGTTTATTTTCTAAAATTATGGTTAATCCTTCTGAATTCTTCACCACTTTACAAGGTGTGAGTGGCTTTGTATGTTGAAATCTAAAATCACAGTTGAGAACACCATTGTCAGATAATTGTACTGGTTCATTAGGGATCCAATGAGGTGGATTTGTGAAACAAATGTGATTCCATAAAGCTGGATGCTTTGTTCCTGGCACCTGAAATAAAGATGTACCAATTATTTAATTGTTACAAATATAACTATCCATAACAGGCATGAAGAGTATAAAATGCGATTTACCACATAAATATTGTTTGTTTGTAGATCCTTTTTGTATATAAAATAGGCATCTTTCCAGTTTGCTAGACAGCACCTCTGTCCCACAGTCCATTTGTGCAACCCGTCATGTTCACCAACAACTTTGCCTGATTCTATGTCAATGAAGAGTCCTATCTTTGTTTGAATATACTGAAAAATGAAATTATTTCTTCAGTTAGTAAAACAGCAATACTTATTCACATCCAATTAAATATTTGGCACACATTATGTACTTAAAACAATTTGTACTTCACTTGACAGGTTTTAGGAAAACTTACTTCTGCAATGAAATCTGAAAATCTGTTCTTTCCAATGAAGCATATTCCAGTGCTATCTTTTTTCTTAGCCACATTGAGTAAGCTTTCCTTTCTAGCAATTTCTCTCACTTCACTCTTGAGTAGATTTGCTATCGGAAACATGCATTTTCTAAGTGAAAACTGTTTTACTTGGGAAAGGAAGAATGTTTGGTCTTTATGCTTGTCTGCAGGCTGAAGGAGTCTGACACCTGCAAATTTATAAATTGACATTCTTTGTAAACCAAATCGTTCATTGTTTCATTGTCTTCAATTTCATTGTCAAGAGACGAAATTTTTAGGTATTACACTGGACCATAGGTGTAATTGGAAAGCCCATATTGAGTCAGTAAGGAAAAAATTAAATAAATTCGTTTATATTATTTACAGGCTTCGCAAAACTTCTAATATTAAGACTGTATTGACTGCGTATCATGGATATGTTACCTCTAACCTAAATTATGGACTTATTCTATGGGGTAATTCTACGGACATAAATCTCGCTTTTATTGGTCAAAAAAAATGTGTCCGCGCAATAGCCGGTATACCACCATGGGAGACGTGCAAACCTTTTTTCATTAAATTTGAATTATTAACTTTGCCCAGTATGTACATTCTAGAGGCTGCAAAATTTGTCAAGGAACATTCGAATTTATTTATTAAAGCTAGTGATATATACCCTAGATGTGTGCGTAATCCTAACAGGATTGTTCTGGCTAGGACAGCTAAGACAACCCTTTATGGAAACAGCTGTTATGCCATGTGTGGCTCTATATTCAATAAGATCCCTAATGACATCAAACACTTACCTTTAAGATTATTTATAAAAAAGTTAAAATTATGGCTTATTGAAAAGGCTTTTTATAATGTGAATGAGCTCTTGGACATTAAGTAGGTACTAAGAAGATATTAATCAACATTTATATTATTAGGTATGACATTCTTTTGTAATTATATTAAGTATTTTTTTTTTTGACATTCATTATTTTGTGTAATTAATTAATATTTTTTTTGTAATTCATGATTTAAAATTTTGCATGCCAATGTTATTTGGTGAAATATGTGATACCTATATTTATCTAAGACCTTTTACCATATTTCGCAATAAATGATTTGATTTATGATTTGATTTGATTTGATCTTCATCATCTTCCTGCATATAATATAATACAATAATTACTAACCTTCATTTTCATTATATCGTTCTAAAAACGGTCCAAAAGATGTGTTAGCATAATGGCCAGTAGCTATTGCATCAGCTCCTAGGCTTTTCCTGCAATATTCGAAAAAGCTGTCAAATTTAATGTATCTATTGCACAGAATATCAGGATTTGGCGTCAGTCCAGTCTCATATTCTTTTAGTAATACAGTGAACACTTCATTCCAATACTCTTTTATGAAGTAAACCCGACGAACTGGTATGTTCAGCTTACGGCACACAAATGTCGCATCTTCGAAATCTTTTTCATCCGAACAGAAACCGGCTTCATAGTTATTGTCCCAATTTCTCATAAAAACACCTTCGACTTGGTAACCTGCAAGTGCAATAAATTATTTAGAATTAGGGCTGCCATCTTAAAAAGGCAACCAGGACAAGACGCATGAAAACCCCGGACATGAGGTTTTTTTTAAACATGGTCAGTATTTTAGTCTAAAACAGCTGAAAATGTCATGTGTTAATTTATTTTCAGACAAAATTTAGTAGGTATATGTAAGAATTTTATCCCTGCAGTGGGACACTACAGGCTCCTAATAATAATAATAATAATATGTAAGAATTTTATCAGTATTGACTGAGCGAGCGAAGCGTCTCCGTTTCGAGATTTGTACGGCGCCCCCTTACGACAATTTTCTAGCGAAGCGAGCATCTACGATTTTCTTTGCCTGCTCCTAAGCCTAAGCCAAGCCAATTACTTGAAATTTTTTAACCCAGACTTCAAATGAAACCCTCTCAACTAGGACAAATCCGGGGAAACCCGGACCGAAACCCGGACGGATGGCAGCCCTATTTAGAATTATTACTTTTCTAATGTTTCTTCTGAATTATTAGAACTCACCCTTTCGTTTGAGAAGAAGTGCTGCAACAGCACTATCTACTCCTCCAGATATACCAAGGGCAACTTTCCTGAACATCGTTTTTAAACATTTTACTCAAACAAATCTATAGCTAGATGGATTTCCTAATTAGTTCATCAGCGGAATCAATGAATTAAATTAAATTTTCATCAGACTTTCTGTTCCACAGCCACAGGTGAATCCGTGAATTCCACCCATATATATAGGTGTACCAAAGAGGTACCATGCTAAATCTATGATTCCACCTGTGAATTCCACAGGCGTGGACGTAACAACCTGTTCTCTTCTGTCAATCAAATTCAAACAAAGCACACATGCACACAATCAAAATCAAATACCAAACAAAACCAGCTGTTCATTGTCTATGGTCGTAACTAAGCTTGAAATACATAGAAAATGGAAATTATTGTAGCTCTGGAACGCTAGTTACATTATCTGTGGCAGGTCCTAGCGTTCAATGATTTGACAACATTTTGTTTGACAAGCAAAGCAAAAGCAAGTTGAGTTGGTTGGTTGACTGAAGTTGTTCTTTTTCACTGCTGTAGGTTATTCTTGCGGTATTTTGTGATTTCTTACATTATTTCTCAATATGTCGAACCTAAACCTGCAATGCCTGCTAGGAATACAGTGCAATGACTTTGTTATGATAGCTGCTGATCAGAGCAACGCTCACAGTATAATGCTCATGAAGGATGGTGAGTTTGCGGTTTTGCTTTGGTTCATTTGAACTTGTAACATAATTGCCGGAAACGACTAAAACACTGTTTTTTTAGATGAGGAAAAGATCTACAAAATAACGGATAAGTTGGTGATGGGGGTGAATGGAGACTCCGGTGATACGAACCAATTTGCAGAGTACATAGCTAAGAACATGCAGCTCTACAAGATGCGCAATGGTTACGAGCTGGGACCCTCTGCTGCGGCTAGCTTTACCCGCAGAAACCTTGCTGACTACTTGAGAAGCAGTGTAAGTTTGCACCCACAGAGTCATCTGTTAGTTTTCTATGTCAGCAAAACAATGATTTGCAAAAAACATACATACAGCCGAATATAGAACCTCATTCTTCTTTTGAATTCGGAAAAATAATGCAAAGCATAGTATCTTAAAATTTCTGGATGCAATTTATATATTAATAGATGGTAAGCATTCCTATTAGCACACTATTAGTAAAAACAGCAAAACTACACCCAGCAATATGCTTAATGTTAACCAATCAAATACTGTTTCAGTCACCATACTTTGTGAACCTACTGATGGGTGGCTATGACAAGGAGACTGGCCCTGAACTATACTTCATGGACTACCTTGCATCCAGTATGAGGGTTCCCTTTGCTGCCCATGGCTTTGGAGGTTACCTCAGTTTGAGTATTATGGACCGTTATCACAAAAAAGGTAATAATATCCAACTATGATTTTATTATTTTCAGAAAAAATGAGATTTACCAAATCTACTGATATCTGAGGTAAACAAAAATTGTTGGAATATCTTATCTAGTATGTACTACACAGAACTAAATGAATATAGGAACCACATGATCAGAATAAAAAAAATATTTAGATAATTGAAGTACATACTTTTTGTAAATTAATTGTGTGAGAGATGATATTATGAATGTAAAAGGAGTGGATGCACAATTGACACTCATCAATAGGAGTAAGTGGAAGAAGAAGACATGTTAAGGCAGGGAGATGATGATGACTTTTTGTAAATTAAAATTACTTAATTTTGTGTTTTAGATGCAACTGAACAAGAAGCTTATGAAATCCTGAAAATGTGTGTAAAGGAGGTCCACAAGAGACTGTTTGTCAGCCTGCCCAACTTCCAAGTCACTGTTGTAAATAGGGATGGTATCAAAGCTATGCCAGTCATTAACTCTGCTATTCTTAAGTAATTTTGTATGTATGTACTAATAAAGAAAAATTTTTTTTGAGAGATTTCATTTATAATTAAATTTCCCCTTTTTAAGGATTATTAAAACCTAGGATTAACGTACGAAATGAACGATGATTTACAAATCACGGCTTAACCACCACACATGTTGTAGATTCACATTGACCATCTATCTAAAAAAACTAAGTGACTACCTATATAGCTAAAGAATAAAAAATAAAAATTTAAATTATAAAATTTACTAAAACTATTGTTGCTCAGACAAAAATCCTTAATATTAGTATTATTAGCTAAACATTATCACAGCATCATCCACCAGCCTTTCTGTCTGGACTTGATGGTACATCTGGACCCTGGTTCTCTGGCTGTGAGCTGTTTGCATTCTCATTATCACCACCATTATCTCCTTCATTGTCAGATTGATCTTTAACAAAAAAAAATACATTTTAACAAGTTAAACAGGTGCAGGCCAGCAAAATATATTTGGACATGCCTCTGAACTAAATGCTGACCTATTTAATCATAAAAAAAAATATCCCCTAAGATCTGAGAATGCTTAAAAATATTGTGTGCGTTACCCTAGCTGGAAAGTGTTTCCTAGAGAGATGAGAGTACGACATTAATTAGTGCCTAGTGAGCTATAAATGTGCGCCAGATAAAATAATAGTGAAATAATAGTGAAAATAATAGTGTGCATACCTCCTTTTTTATCAGCAGGCATATCTTCAGTTCTGTTTGCCACTTGAAAATGATATTCCAACTCATCAAAATCAAACACTTGGTCTGTCGGCAGCAGGCATGACAAGTATGCTGGGAATGTAGGCTTGCAGGCAATCACTGAAAATAAACAACAACAGTAAATCACTCTAAATCATTCAAGTAATCAATCTCTCTGTAGTTACCTACCAATACATGTCTGATACATTAAGTTTGACACAAATGTGTAAAAACTGACAGACAGGTCCTGTAAAGGCAATAAAGTAATCTGACATTTCACAATATTTCTTGAAAGAACTTACATGGAAAGACTTGATTATCATCTGTGTTGAATAGATTGTGGGTCTCACTTGTCTTAGCAAGAAACTTAGTAAGCGCTCTTTCAATGTCCCTCTTCTGTGACGCAGCTTTCTCTCTGATAGCTTCATATTCTGTTACTGGCTGTTTGTGAGTCTGGAAAAAAACATATTTAAATAATATAGGGGGAAAGGTTGGGAATTTTTTAGGAAGAAATCTTTGAACCAATCAAATATTATTTCGCATTTGAAAATGAATTTATTTTAAGAGCTTATTAGTTGTTCTAGCAGACAGTAGGATAGAAGAAACTATAGGCTAAGCTTAATCAATAATTTCTTCATGAATCAAGAACAACAACTTACTGGTGTCCTAATGTATGCATGAGGATCAGGCAGTGGCGGCAAGTGGAATGGTATGTGCGGAGCAGGTTTGGCCTTGGAACCTGCTGATAGCATTGCAGGGGTTCGTGGAGGTGGCGCCTGTTGTGGAGGCTGAATCACATGTCTGTTGGGACGAGCAGCATACTGTTCTATACCCTTCATGCTTATCCCTGTAAAATATGAGCTCTTTTTAGTATCTTGTAATGTATTATTCAGCATACATAAACAACAGAGGGACACACCTTTTTTGAGGGGTTAATAGTTTAAGTACTCAAATATTGAATGAATTCTCTTGTTATAATGACAGTTGCTTTCAGTTAAATGTAACAAAAAGATAGAATATAATCTTTAATCAAGTGTGTTTAAAAAAAGCATACCCATGTTTATGATGGCCATTATTACATCTCCCAGAACAGGTTCAACTCTACCCGATATCTCACAGTAACCTCTTGCTGAATTGCCCACTTCAGATAGAACTGTAATTTGAAAAACCAGATAAGTACTATTAGCAATAAAACCAAGATTATTGACTGACTGCTATATCACACATGAGGAAGATCAACAGTTTATACCATTACTTACATGATTGCAGTATCTCTGTAAGAGTTTCCAGAGACATTTTATCGCAAGAATCAAAACCTGTCTCCAGCAGAACTGTGGATACTGCAATATTTAAAATCCGTCGCCTAGCATCGATGTTACAATCCAACTTTTCTGTAGACTCAGCCATTGTATCAGCTTTGTCGAAATAAATGTGTATAGCTGTTCACAGAAGTTCAGACTTCTGGTATCTGGAAAAAAAAAAAAACACACTTTTCTTTCTCGCATTTGTTTGAGAAGCAGTGAGACTGAGAAGAGAGAGAATCAAAATTGATGAAAAAGAAAAACTGTGCTGTACTACAACAACCAAACAAAATAATCAGTCTTGACTTGACTGACAAGTGACAGATACAAACTAATGTTCAGTATATAATTGTCATGTTACGGGACTGTCAGAAATGATATTCATGCTAAAACTATTCAATGAAATACTTAGAACACACTACTACTAACTTTGACATCTAATTCAAAGTGAAGTTTGTGACGTAGTAGATTTTGGTCAGACACATTAGGATTTGCCAATTTGCCATTGATTGATTTGATTCGAGTGATTCGACTGATTGAGTGGAATTTGTTATTTGGATTTGACTACTTTTGCTAATAAATAATTTAATTATTAGTTCAAGTCTTTTTATCTCCGTAGTCCGAAGCTAACATAACATTTCAAGGCACTTGTAAAAGGTAGTGCAGCATAGCAATCAAAAAGTGTAACAAATCATCATCTCAAGTCGTGTGCCTATTTTTGAAGTAAAGATTTATTGAGAAACCCTACCTTTCAAACTATTGTGACTGCGTGCAATCTGGTAAGTAATAGAAATTAAAATTGATCTTATGTGTCTGAATAAGAATACTTAAAGCGAGGTAGATTTGTCTAAAACTTGTAATATATCATTTTACTATCACCTAGGTACTCCTACTTATTAGCTGGCCTAGTCACAGGTTTAGTGGCATCTTAGGTTTAATACGTATTACTTACGTAGATCGTATTGTAGGCTAATATCCGATTCTATTATTATTATACTAGGCACTACAACATCCCCTTAAGTGTAGGTATGGATTGCCTCCTGACGCTGTATAAATCATCTAATATAGATGTAAAGAACTAAGTTTTATTATTATATTTATTGTTACAGCAACTGATATTTGTATGGTTAACAATAACACTATTTACAGATAAAGCATAAACTACAAGTTATAAACCATCAAAATGGTGAAGGTATATGCAGTACTTGTTCTCTACAAAGGAATCAACAGTGCCACAATCCTGAAGTCAGCGTATGATCTACAAAGCTTCAGTTTCTTTCAACGTTCCTCTGTACAAGAGTTCATGATGTTTGTCAGTAAGACAATGGTTGAGAGAACTTCACCTGCATCGAGACAGTCCGTGAAAGAAGGCGAGTACATGCTCCAAGTGTACGTAAGATCTGACAACTTAGCTGGAATTCTTATAACTGACCATGAATACCCCAACAGAGTAGCACACACACTTATCACAAAGACATTAGATGAATTCTCTGTGGCGGTACCTGCAGGAACATGGCCGACAGCAACAGAGGCTACAGTCGACTACCAAGCGTTGCCCCAGCATCTGGCCAAATACCAGAACCCTAAAGAGGCTGATGCAATGACAAAGATTCAATCAGACCTTGATGAGACAAAGATCATTCTACATGACACTATTAAAGCAGTGCTAGAACGAGGCGAGAAATTAGACGACTTAGTAGCCAAATCTGACAGTTTGTCAATGCACAGTAAAGCATTTTACAAGACAGCTCGTAACACTAACAGCTGTTGTAAATGGTGAGGTTCACAAATCCGTAGATTATTGGTCATTCATCACACAAACTGTTTATACATATATTATTGCAGACTATAATCTGACTGTAAGTTTATTTTTGACTGTTGAATCAGTAATTATTGAAGTTGATTATTTATACTGGGTGTAAGAGGACTGCTCAAGCTTCCTGACTAATTCTAATAAAAAAGTACCTAATAACAATATTCAACACTGCTAAGTCAATTCTTTAGTTATTCTAGTCTCAGTTTCTGATTGAAAGCTACTATTTCTTTCATTGTATTTCTGTAAAAATAAAAACAGTAACTGTTGAACTACAGTTGCAGCTGTCAAATATTGTATTAACTGTGAAGAGTTTAACATCAAGTCAGTCCTTTTACAATTGAACAGACCTTTGAGATATATAATACGATCAAAGACAGAAATACAAAAAAATATTGTTTGACGATTTAAGACTTTCTGATTCAGTTTTCTGGAGAAGTTTGCTTACGCCTTGTACGAGTCATGTTACATTAATTTCATGAGGTCCCTGTTTAAATGTCGTCATTCCATTTGGGCGTAGTTGAAGTTGTTCCTGCTTTAGATTCTAGATCAGGCTAAAGTCTAATTGAACAAAAATTGTTGTTGATGTTATCCTGCTGATATGATATACCTGCTATACAATTTGCTATCTATCTAATGACTATTGTATACTTAATGTTATTAGTGTTGATAACTGCTTTCGTCGTGGCCTATGTGTACTAGGATGTCGTTCTTATTCATATGTATATTCTTATTCACGTTGGTTGGGTAGAATTGAGGACATGGTTTAGAGTCCTGGTTGTGCACCAAAGGATTTTCGTGAAAGTATATGTTTTCAAGACCTAACAGTGACAGAGTTATTAACAGTTATTTTGCTAAGTGACAAAATTTAAAAGAAAGATCCTTTATCAAGAAGTAGTTAATTATAAATTATGCAAATTATATGCATAAGGCATTTAGAATAAAATACCATACATACATGTTCTGCTACAAAACTAGTTAAAAATTGAGCATTTTATATTAATGTATAATTATTCATTCATAGTTTTCATTGTGATAAATAAATAGGTTTGAAACAAAAGCATAGCATCTGCAGGTATACGCTCAACGGATCTTGGCATTCGTGAAATTAGCTGTTTTAATGCAGTAGAAGCTTTTTCATGTAAAAATGTCTACTGCTCATCGAAACAGCTTACTTAATAAATGCTTGGAACCATTGGCGGTGCTGCAGGTACTTGTGAATTAGAAATGTTTAAAAAAAACTGGCAATCTAGTAGTAATATTTTTTACAGCGTTATTCTAAATTCTAGAACAATTCCCCTGTAGATAGGTAGAAAAAGAAAATAAAACAGTACATTCCTGATAACATACCTACAGTACGCACAACCAATCTTTAGCTCTCTGAAGTAGCTGTGCAGAACCCATTTTTGATGACGCATATAAGACGAAGACAGCGTTGTACCTGTAGCTGTCTCGCTCACTCGCTTAGTTTGTTGCATCGTCCTATCTCGCCTACTCAACATACGCAATGTAGTACATACGCAAACCGTCGCAATCGTTTATTTAGTGCACTTAACTTCAGAGAGCTAAAGATCGGTTGTGTGTACAACTGTACTTACGTTGATATTAAACAGCCTGTGATGTCCCAATGCTGGGCAAAGGCCTCCTTTCCTTCACTCAGTTTGCTCTTAATATGTAATTTATTTTATAAATATTTTAACCAGCATGTTACTTTTTGAGATTTATGTTACATTCTAATGGAATGTGACAGTATTAACATAAAAAGCAATATTGTTGAATTCATAGATTTTACAATTTAAAAAGAATTTGATTGGTGTTATTAGATAAGGTCCTATTGGAATGCATATGAAAATGTAGCTCATAAAAAGTTATTCGATCTATGTAAATGTTGTGCTAGCTATAAACTTCATTGAATATTATATTTATCGATAATAGGTTGATATTAGATTTACGAGAGAATGTACTTGTACAGTTCGCCCAACGGATCTAGCCACGAATGTGAAGTTAGCCGTTTGTCTGCGCAGAACACAATTTTGTATGAAACAGCGTTCACTGCGCAGACAAACGGCTAACTTAACGAATGCTTAGATCCGTTGGGCGAACTGTACGTACTTACCTAAAAAAAATCTTTCAATACATTACGTATTATGTATTGTAAGTATTAATTATGATGTAGGTATTGTGAATGTCTTTAAAAGCAGGTTCTTGTATGAGCTTGGTGTGTTTGGTAGTTATACAGGTACCTAATACTATGCCCTTGATAACAAACTGCCTGTCTGTCTATGCCGGGATTTAAATGAATAAAACGGCAACATGAAATAAAAATACATATATTAATTACATCGATTTTAAATTACAGCCAACATAACTATGTAGGTTACATAATAAAAATATACCTATATAATTTTCATTGAAACAAAATAAATAGTAATAAAAACAAGGTATTCTCCTTATTATCCTAATTTCTAAAAAACATTGACTATAAAAGGGTTTTTTTTGCGGACCAGGTAACAATCAAAAATTCTATAAGCATGGGAGAGCTTATTTAATTATTATTATGGAATTTACTCAATTATTCTATAATCATTAATTAAGTATATTGAATTTGTGGAGTCAGTGCTCAAACGTAAGCGTCGTTGTCGGTTGGTATCTAGGTACTGATACTTTTAAAAACTCGTGTTAGGTATCGATTTGTTTTGTTTCATTAAAATTAATAATTGTTCTTCTTGTCCACTAAAAATATGGACACCAAAAGATTGGTAGATCGGTATATGTCAATTTAATTCCGGATGCCAGACGACTGTTAAAACCGCAATTCTTAGACCTCAAACTATTAAGTAATATCATTTTCACCGATTGGTAATTCACTAGTCTTGCACTGATTCCACAAACATTCGTAACCTAAATAGAAAAAAGATTTTTGTATGACACCCATACAGAATTTGTAGCTAACATTTTTGGCATTAAGCAACGAAAAATAATAATGAAGAGAACCTAAGCTTTGGAATAGATAGGTACCAGTGGTAATATGGAAGATCAGTAACTTCATGTTTAGGTCATAACATTATTATAACATTATTTACCTACCTACACCTAAAAAACTTGAAACATGTCGGTTAGGTAGGTTTGTTACATATATATAATGAAATATTTGTTTGTGGAATTATGTATGTTACAAATAAGTAAAGTACCACTGGAATGAGTCAACAAAATAAAAGAGTGTCTATCGGCAAGAAGATGTAAAATATTTACAGCAAAATAGACCAAAATCATAAATAGAGATATATTGTAGGAAATAGTGAAGAAAATCGTTTTACACAAACTGCAAAAGTATAAATGCCCATTTTACGTTAAATATTAATGTTTTCACACTACTAAAGTAGGTTTTCTAATGATAGTTTTATCGCCTACAATATATCTATTTGTATTTATAACATTTATTTTTGTTTACTTCTATGCACTAATGTTACATTTAAAATATGTTACAGTGTTCCCAATGTTATTTTTTTAAATTTTGATGACATACTATTTCGTATGTAACGAAAGATGACAATTTATTTTTAGAATCGTAACAGAAATTTTGTAATCAGTCTTCCGGAAAATTATATAAAATGACCCGTGACTCATCAGTTCTCAGAATTAAGTTCAATTCCTGTTTTTGATTTTATTAATGTGTTCAAAATAACAGTTAAATCTAAATACAACGAAACGTTTGCATTCTGAGTGCATGGAATCACTAAGTGCGTGCTGTAGGTAGATCAGTTGGAACCCTTAACAAAATCATGTTATTCTTTATTACTACGACTTTTACCCATGAGCCGACTTCTTTACCTCACGAGGTACCTACATGAATATAGTAAAACTGTTAATTTAAGGTTTTCTTAATTATTAAAATGTCTAGATTCTAAGAATCACTGTAGCAACTTAAATCAATAACTTATAGTAATGGTTAAAATAATTTTACACACTTTGTGCAAAATGGATTGTGATGTAGGTACTCGTAATAAGCGATCACATTACGGAGAACGCAAAGAGTTAACATAATAAAATAATAATTTATTATAGAATTTACATTAACAATTAATTAACAATAAAAATGGTTGCTGTCGTAAATGCAAAGGTATTCAGTTAGCAAAAAAAACTTAATTAAAATCAGCCACACAAACTGATACCGAGAAGTATCTTATGTAGAAGACTCTCATAGCTTCTACTGAAAGTAGGTAATAAATAGGACTCGCTTATCCTATCCACAAGCTAAATGAAAATATATTCATTGCTATAATAATTATGCATCCGTACCCAACCACTTACAACTACTTACACGATAAAAGGCATCCTTTCATAAAATATTCGTTTCAAATCAAAACGAATATAGCAAATTACTATAATAAAAAAAAAAAACTTCTACACATTGACAATAGCAAAAAAAGTCCGCTACAAACAATTATTTTTACTTTTATTTTTAATGCACCACGGGAACTTTTGTACTAAGTTAAGGATGAGGGAGAAGGTAGTCTGGGTGGGGGTTCTACTTAAATGTACCGTCACTCTATACAAACATTTATTTTTCACTCCGTGCCCAATGATTGTCATAAAGTGTTATAGTCATTAATAATAATGGTTATATCCATTATTATTATGGATAAACATCCAGCATAACACTTATGGCTCGGTTGCGAAGACCGGTGAGATCTCCTGGCTAGATTTCCAAAGTAGCGCCGAGTGACGTTCATTTGTTCGGCACGTGTATCTTCTTAGATCGGAAATCATAAATTTTGCGGCAAAATAGTACTAGCTCTGGTGAGACCGAGGGTGGTAACTTGGAGTCGTTTGGTGCAAAAGCAGGGTTCATTTCGCTGGCTGGTAGTGGTGGCACGATCGTTGGTGTGATAGTGACGCCCTCTTCAGCTGCTTTCAGCCGTTTTCTGTATCTGTAACAATGATATAAGTACCGTATTTATAATTACGCATAAAATTACAGCGTGGAGCACTAGAGCCGTTTCGACTGGGTTGGATTGACTATCCAACCCAGTCGAAACGGCTCTAGTGCTCAACTGTTGATCTGAATAGGCAGTATGTTTTATGTTTCGAGGTTTCGACAATTTCATTTCATTTCATTTCAATTTACCTACTTGTAAATCCTTTGCAGTTCGTTTTTTGGGATTAATAAATTATATTTTTATGTTTACGTAAGGAACAAATTGATTCTAGTGGACTAAAACAGTGCATATTGAATTGATGTGAACATACCGGCAATACTCATTGAAGGTGAGTACGTAGCATTTGTCTTCGATGCAGGCGACAGAGTTGGCGTCCCGGTGACGCGACGCGAACACCTCGTCTGGCGCATCTGCGGGCTGTCGGCCGCGGTCCGTGTGCTCCGGCCGGTAATACCATACCAGGGATACCATCATCTCTCCTGGGAATGAAGATAAGTAGATGTTATTTTCAGCTCGGCTTCAGCTTAAAGTTTTTGGAATTGAAACTCTTAACTCTACTCGATCGCAACAACTCTTACGATCGAGAAGCGCAAAAATGCAATGTCTGCCTCTAGTAATTCTACCGAGGCTTTCCTAACTCGGATGGTGAAATTTGTCTAAATGTTACTAATAATAGGATAGATCATACACTATTAAAATAATATAGTTTTAATTCTAATACTCACCGTCCTCTGGATTCTCCCACAGACTAGCGACTCTCGCGACAAATGGTTGAGCACGCGCGACCGAAGCCCGCAGCAGCACGCAGTCGCCGCGCGACACTTTGTCGCCGCTCGTATGTGTCATGCGCGACCAGCAACGCGCCATTCGGTCCAGTCGAGAATCATTCTGGAAGAAGACAAAATATTTTACGGTTAGAACCTCAAGTTAGTTTTCTTAGCATCTAACCGCTAAGACCTTCGATCATGAGATATATGATCGAAGGCTAGACGAAAACGTTTCATCAGTCCGATCATCTACGTGACGGCGAACTGAAAAGCTAAAAAGTGTGAATTGTTCAGAGAAACAGAGATGGTAGGTACCTAGATCTTTCTTTCTCACGGCCGGTTTCTCGAATGCAAATCATCTTCAGAATTAACTAATGAGGACCAAGTATTCCAAGTTTATTCAGCTTGTCAATTTGAAAAGCGTTCGAGAAACCCGCCGTCAGTCTTTTAGAGTATTTTGCTCTAGGATTACTGATGCTTATTTTTCCTTCAGAATAGTTGAACCATCCAGAAATATATTTTACAAAATTCTTGTTAGTTTCAGAAACTTACATTGAGGTAGACTTTAGATAGATGATGTTCTCCGTCCCAGTTCCAGCCATTACTCCACCGGGGCGGCGCTTTCGGCTCTAGGTCCGGTAACGCTGCTGGGGTCATCAACCTCCTCCCCCTCCTCCCCCCTCTCCGCCGCGCCCGTCTTGGCCCCGTTGGTACCGGTGACGCACAAGCCTCCTCTACCACTAATGTTGCTTCATCCGTCTTTATCGCCGGCCTCTTTGACACCAAAAGCTTTACTACCTTCTCTACATTCTTAGCCTTAATTTCTGTCATCTTGCATCGTTTCACCTTAACCGCATCTAAACTTTCCTCCTTATCGGCGGTTTCCTTCCGCTCTAACTTCTGAGATTCTACTTTATCAGCTGCAAGACTATCATCTTTGGGAATAAGTTTTGTAGTTTCTTCCATTATCTTGTCAACTACAGTTTGTTCGATTACTTTGTCGTTTGCGACTTCTTTTTCTTTATTTACCACTTCTGGTTTAGGAATTTCCTTCTCTAACGTGCCGTTGGACGTCTTCACTTCTGTCATGTCACACTTTTTGAGCGGTAAACTGTCCTCTTTGAGTCCTGGTTTAATAGTAAGTGGTTTTAATACTGATTTGTGCGGGGCCTTAGTATCTACTTTTTCGAGTTTGCAAGCTTTTTTGTACGCTAATTTCTTTTCTATCAGCTGAGTTACTGCCGCAATGGTATTTGGCCGAACACCGTTGCCGGTATTAGGATTTTCAACAACGTTGTTGTTGATGTTCAGCACTTTTTTGGTGCAGTTTTGAGCGATATTTTCACTTGGAGGCAGAAATAGTTCTGCAGGGTTCAACTCTTTATCCGATGCATATCCTTTGGAGTCCGCTCTGTCAATGCTATTTTTACGGATGAGATTGTCCAACAGCAAAGCACTTTTCGGTATCTGAGTTGAGAGATCATCCTTTTCCTTTCCTAGCTGAACGCCTTTCGCCACAAGAACTCCATTGCTATTTACTTTAGGATTTTTATCATTTGGGGATTCTACAAGAACTTTCTTGGCACGTGATCGACTAGAACTCGCGTCGAGTTTACGCTTAGCATTTTTCTTTTCAGCAGGTGGTGATTTCGGAGCTCTTCTTGGCAGAGCCGGCTTCTTTTTCGTTTCCTTGTTGACCGTTTCCACCCGTGGCGGCTCCGGGGGATCACCTGAGACCTTTCTCCTCTTTATTAATTTAACATGCTCCCCGATACCGTTAGTTTTGCACCCTTCCTCTAGCTGAGTATCTTTCATGTCAATTTCTAACTTTGGCCTGGAATATCTCCGTTTCACTGCTTTGGGACTGTCGGTGACGAACGTCGTATCAGCCGTGGTGTTATGTTCTCGCAGAGCTTGAGCGTCTGGTTTCCTCGCTGAAGCGAACGTGGGGCCCTCGTTTTCTTTTTTGATGTCAACAAGAGGAGTCGTCCGTTCGTCTGAGGATGAGAGATCGATCGGGGCGCAGGGTGGGGAGGATATTTCAACGACGTCATCGTCAGCGTCGCTGTGAGGTTGGACAGGCTGTTGTACGGATAGGAGTAGACCTTGGGTGTCGTCACCGGCGAGGGATCGCCTGGCCATGGCCTTGCCGAGGCGCGCACGGCGCGGGGCGGTGGGCGGCGGCTGCGGCGCGCACACTCCGGCCGAGCCTCGTGCCGGCGATGGAGGTCCGATAGCTTCGCCCGGCCCGTGCACTTCACTCGCGATGCGGATGTTGTCACGAACGTCGAACAGTTCGCGTTTCGGTGAAGCACCTCCTATGGCCGGTACCGGGCAAGGATGCGGAGCGTCTGCTCCGGCTGGTGGTTCAGGTTCCAATGGTGGATCCTGCGAAAGAAAACAAATTGAATTTGACGTCCTATTTTACCCAAACCTAAAATTCTATTAGGCGACGATGGACTTTTACCTGTCACGTATGGAATGCTAACTTCTGTATAATGTGACAAATATGTATTTGGAGGTGCCCCTGACTAACCAACCACCTCTGATATCCTCAAAGGATCTTAAACACCTAAAGATCTGGAAGAATATCTACGGCGCCCTGATGATAAAGTCGTGGTTCTGCCGTGTCATCCTATTAGAAGAAGAATACTTCCGTTATTCCGAAATATTGATGGAAGAATTGATTTACCTTTCCGCTGCCGTGGTTGTCGGCGGCAGCGTCGAGAACGCACGCCCGCACCTTCGATCGGAAGGCGCCCCCGGGCGGCGCTAGGGCTGAGGGAACATCCGGGCCGGCACCAGCTGGGGCTTTACCAGTAGCGGGCCCAATAAGGACGTTTTTTGGACACGCGTTAAGTGGGCACGGGCATCCGCGATATTCTGGAAATATAAAGATTTTTTTGAAATAAAAATATTTAAGACAACCGCGAACTGAGCCCACGGTGAAAATCCTTTAATATTTATACAGATTTGATTTTTAGAGTTGTGTTGAACGGCTCTTGACATCAGATAACTAACATCGGCACCACATTTTTGCTTCGAAAAAAAAAAATGATGTTCTAATAAAAATACCCAAGCGTAAATCATTTTTACAGACTGTAATGTGAAAAACTTAAAATCTTTTTACTTACCAACATACGGTATCCTTTGTGGTGAGTGCTGGTAACAAGGCGGACCACCGTAATACTGCGGCGGTGGATACGGCTCGCCAGCGATACCTCCCATCTGGAAAGAAAACATCACTATGACCACACATCTAATATAAAACAATCCTTATCAAAGTTGGGTATTTTACCTACATGACTCATTTAAGTTTCGGTAATTTCTATCTGTTTTTCCCACCAATTAAGACAAGTTGCTGGTTGAGGAAGTTTCTTGTAGTTTCAGAGAAATGATTAGCAGAAGAGCCGTAAGGATAATATTCTTACCGGCGCATCAGCTTGGGTGTGTGGTGATTGCATAGGGTACGGCGGTCCCGGAGGCCTGTAGTAGCGACCATAGCAGAGATCTGGGTAGTATGGTGGGCCGTACTGTGGCAACATCTGATTGGACAAACAAAGGAACCACATAAGTAAGTGATCGCATTGTCAGAATGGAAGATATTGAAAGAAGTTATGAACTCCTAATTGAAATGTTTATTTTAAATGTTTTTCAAAGGAGTGTTGAGTCCAATGATAGTGAATCAATTCACGGCAAACTCAGTGTGGTAGCACACACAACCTAGTTGAACTAAATAAGACTTTTATAGTTTAATTACCTATGTACCTGCTACCTACATACCTACCTGCTCCCTAGCACTTCAAAAGCTCTTCAATGTTCGAAGATCTAAGTGGATGTCTAAAGTGGAAGCCTATTTTAAGCGGAACGACTGAGGAAAATAATGACTGTCATTCTTAAAATTTAAGAATTTCTTTAGCTCGAACGTCTGTTGTGTGAATCGAACCCAGAACACTCGCGTTTCAAACCTTATCCTCAGACTACAAAATTACGATTAATTAATGGGCCAAAATTTCTGTTGTTCTTATTATGTTGTGAACTCAAAAATCTGAACTAACACCACTTTATGAACTATGGATGAATGGATGAATTTGGCACTATGTTTTTGGAATACGAAAAGACTAAGAGGTCAATTGGCAATACTTACTTGTGGATGCGGTGCATGGTAGTGTGGTGGATGGTATCTGGCCAGAGCGCGATCGTCATTGTTTGTCTCTTTTATTAACGGACCCGCTGGCTGGTAATATCCTGAAACAAAAAGAAAGGGCTATAAATAATAGAATTCAATAAATCTATGAACAATGTCAACCAAACAGTGCTAATGATATTTTAAAAAATCAGAAATATGAAAAATTTGTTGTTAATTCATAAATATCATTGGTGTAAATGGGCTTATGATGATGATGATGAGATTAATAGGTAGGTACCTACTATTTTACAGCTTCAAAAACAATATTGAATACTATTTATCCACCTACACTATTACATTACACAGGGTAAGTAGGGATGCATAAATCCAGTCAGACGCAATAACAAGTTGACGACGCAATAGCAAGACAATACGCATGACTTTGAAGTTGGTCGCAGTAATTTTTTTGGTTTTTCCCAGGTGATTCTCCATCGCTCCACCAAGTAACCAGCGCACACGATATTGATCTTCCTTTTTGTGAGAACCACAAAATCCATACGTGGCTCTAGCACTCCATCTGTCCATTAGCCGTTAGCCACCAGCGCAGCCAGATTTTTTGAAAAACAAAGGTCGTACTCACGATTCATGATCACAATACAAACAAAGGCGTCACTATTCGGTCAGTTGCCATGTTTCTCCAGGAGAACCGAAAGTCGACCACTTGGGTGATCCTCAGGGGGTGTGAGGGTCGGGGGACCCTTCCCCCCTTGGACTGCTCCTCGGGGTGTGCGGCTCGGGTGGTTCTTCAATCCTTGGACTGTTCCTCGGGGGGTATGAGGGTCGGGAGACCCTTCCCTCCTTGCTCTTCGTGGGGTATGATGTGATGGTCTTGTGTCAGGCGGGTTACAAGTCTAGTAGTAAGGTAGATGTTTTTTGTACTTCGTATTTATGCCTATCTGGCTGACAGGAACATTTACTAGACTAGTCATTGCGCAATATTTTCCTCTGGACCCTATCGAAACTGCAAAACCAAACGATAGCGCGATGCAGGAATTGGTCACTTTTAGCAGCGCCATCTAGTTTTGAAACGAAGAAACGCTAAAACAACAATTTTTTATTTTTTGTGACATGGGGTAAAACTTTGTAATAAAGTAGTAGTTAGTAGGTAGCAAGCGATATCATATTTATATAATAGTTTTCGTTGAAATAGCTTTCGATATAACCTACTTATACAAAAAAATCCACTTTCGTCGCCTTTTACCAATAGGTAAATCATTCGATTTCATCATACTTTACAAGTTAAAACCGCAGAAGTTTTATGAGGTAAAATTTTGTAGGAATATGTTTTATATATGTCCGTATTAATTTGTTCCAGTTCGAAGGACAGACACATGATACTTCCCACGTAACTTCAGGTATGCATGGCCCAAGAGCCAGGACAAGGTGAAGGACGTTGTTGTACCTACTTTCTGTTAGGCCGTGACACGATGACACACTTTAGCAATGTAGACTAGCACCTAGCACGTCAGTTTCAATACTTTAAATTCACATTGAAAATATCCAAGGTCTCACAATGTCTACGTCGTTGTAGCGACGACGGCGCGACGCGACGGCGTAGCACGTAGCACGTGACTATGTTTTGAAGGCTGAATTTAGTATGGATTGGTTTTCCACGAAATCAGTTGATGCTGATTCATTCCTACCTAAATTATGCATTTTTTACTCAATGTGTAGGTACCTAACCTACCCCAAACACAATTTGACCTACCCCAAAGATACTTCTATATACTTTGGCGCGAGCAAGTGTGGCATAGAACTTATAGGTAAGTAAGTACATTAGGTAGGTGCTTAAAATGATTTTAAAACTTTGTATCAAACTTTCTTTTATTTTGTAACAGTCCACTGTCCACTGTCGTGCACGGATGTGGTCGCCCGCCACGATACAGTTTCGAGTGTTTTTAAAACCCTCCATTATTGTTTACTACTTCACTCGTAATTCTACCCTATTATAGCGGACTAAGGTCCATGTTTATTTGAGCGTTGACATTTTATGACTACACATTGCGACTTCACACCACATTTGTAGATAAACTGCGGTCGGGACATTTCCTATTGCGCAAACGTATGCTGATTTTGTTTCACGAAGTTTTATAGTTCGCTGTTAAGTAGGTACCTAGGTACCTACCAACTGCAAAACTTTTTTCAACAAAAAATATAAGACACTTAATAGACGATCTGCCTACATTTTGCAATCATCTACACTATTCAATCCACCAAGGAATCCGGCAAATAAGGTTAGGTATTCTTTTCATTTTCATCCGTTACTCTTGAAACCACGCGTCATTCTTCCCGATTCTACTAAATTTTAACACACACACAGTCACAAACAGTAGGTAGAGCCTCCTTTCAAAGCCTTTGATCTTCGGCTTATCTCTGACTACTTATGATTCGCTAATTTGTTTACAATCCGTCAACTGTTATCAACTGCTGGTTTTGATTAGCAATAACAGTACCTGTCTAGTATCTACACATTAGTCCTAAAACAAATGGGTATATTAGCAAAGTTATTTTAAGTGTTTAGAATACATAATATGTAGATAGTACCTTACTTATCTAAATAAAATTAAGTAGGTAGATCCTAGGTATATACCTACTATAGAGTTCTTGTAATAGAAAGCTCGGTAAATTACGTAATATAATTAAACCATAACCTTTATAAACTCAAACCCAATACAATTTCATCGCTCTAATAAATTATTTCTATACTTACAATTATAATAAAGGAGATACGCCGAACAGGCGTCCATTAATTCATTCAGATCACAATCACGTTATAATAAGGGACATAAAAGCAAACACGTTGTGAAATAAGAGAGGGATGGGGCGATACAAACGTGTAATGAGTGCAAGGGACAGCAATGGTCTACCGGCAGGTGCATTCGAGAAATAATTATGTGGTTGGCGGTTACTTTTGAAGATTAAAAATATGAATATGATGCCAACTTAGGTAATGTTTTTGTTTTAGGGGTAGAAATGATAAATAACTTCGTTATTTAGATAATCTTCTATTATTATGCGAATACATTATGTTCTAACTATGGTGGTAGTTTTACATTAGTAGGTACCTACCCTAATATCAAAGATTTAGCCTGTTTTGCCTAATGTTGGTTGAGTTAACAATTACTTAGGTACTTAAATTACAACGTGGGAAGTCAATCTATTTCTACAAGTTGTAGACTACAACTTGTAGTGCTTGCACATTGTTGAGATAGAGTAGGTAAGGTACCTAAACCGAACTCTCGCTTAGGTATCAGCTTTATCCAAAGGAAACATGTGGTAAATATAACCATGGCTCCAGGTACAGCCATGGTTTCACGATGCAGTTAGTTGGTAGATTAGAATTGTTCTCATATAGGTACCTAAGTGACATTGTTTATTGTCTTTTAAGAATAAATTTATTATAAACCAGGGACTTCTTTCGCCATTTTTGAAGGAGCTAGTGGCTCTGCTATTTTATTTAGTTTTCTCGTGTTTTAATAGGTTTTATTATGTAATTTTGGCGGCATTTTACTAATGAAGCCTTGGATACGTAACAGGAGATTTGGCAAATGGAATGGGGGAGTATTCAAGAAGATTTTTCATTTTACGAAAGATTTCCGAGTTTTGAAATGACAAGCCGCCATGTTTTTTCAAAATCAAATTGACGTGACATAATACATATTTGAAGTGAAGTGAAACAGTTGCCATTATTAAAAAGAAAAGAAGAAGAAACTAAGAAGTGAATTGAAACCAAGAAGAAGAAGACTAAGCTAAGATGTTAGGTACTGATTGGGCGGTATAGTCGCTCAGCGACAAAGCCCTTTTCTTTTTTAACAAATAAAAAAAAATATATAAACCATAGATAAAGTTCAGAGCTTCTAAATTAAAAGTCATACGGCCTTACTAATAAACATGGTATAAAGTTATTCCTGAGTGTAAACTGTCAAAATGTATGGTTACTCCTATTTTATTCCGAGGAATAACTTTACACCACGTATATTAGTAAGGCGCTAATAGTATTTAATCATGGTTTGGTATTCTGAAATGATTCGACAAGACTCAGAGAACTTTAAATATTAAGCACAAATCGTCGACAAAAACTGAACTAAGTAACTACCTAACGACGACGGTTAAATTAAAAAAAAACCCATAAAATATGAAAAAATAATTAGTGAGTCAAATACCAAGTCAAATAGGCATGTGTGAAGGTATAACGAAAGCAATACTTTTACCCAATTAACCGTAGCACTAGTCGTGGTCACCATTTGTCAATTAATTGCGACCTCCTTTCATTACGTTCCATACACGACACGCATAAATACTTTATGCCCATGCCATTGTGTGCCAGTAGGTACCTACTGCTACTATTAAAAAGAAAAAAAATCTCAATTTAGGTCCGTTGCAGACGAGGCGGTTTGCCTTGAGACATCGGGGCAGCTGCTCTACAACCGGGGTCTATTTCTGAAGCGTATTTTAGAGTTCCGTAGTCAAGAAACCCTTAAAGGATTCGTCAGGAATTTTGATTGACCATTAATAAAAAAGAAGAAGAAGAAACGCTCTTCCGAATCCGTACTAACAATGTAACAATCTATGGACAGTTTCGCGCCTGCGCGCCTCGTGACGTGACGTGACGCAAAAAACTAACACGTTGTTTCGTCTAGCCTCCATCCGATACCTTCCGAAAAGGAACTTCGTTCCAAAAATAAACTACAGAGCCCTTCTATTACGCGAAGACTATCGCACTTGGCCGTTCGGCATTGTATCTATCCAGTTCCATTGTACTTTGCACGGTCGCGCGAATCTTTGCCGATCAGTTTGTGCTTTTGTGTGATAACTTACGGAAAGGTGCAAAGCTTCAATGTTAGGACAATATTGAGACGTTACAGATTTACTTTCGACTTTTCTAAAGTAAAGTAAAGTAGAATTTATTGCAAGAAATACATGTTACAAAGATGTTATTTTTCACAGTAGGTATGTCCATTGTATTGTGCCATGTTATGGCGTGCAATATTTAATTTAAATACGTGGATTATTTATTATATTAGCCCTCAATGTCCCACTGCTGGGCAAAGGCCTCCCCCCACTCCTGTGCTAAAATTCTTAAAAAAAAAAAATTACTGAGTAATAACATTTAGCTTCTAGTAGGTATCGATTTCAACCTACTCTGAAACAGCGAACGTGGAACTCTTAATTGTTTAGGTAGCTTGTTGTAAATCGAAGGAGCCATGCAGAAGATACTCCTGCGCATCAACTCAGTCTTTGGTTTTATAACACATAGGTACTCTACTTTCTGCTTTTCTGCTTCAACGGTTTTTGAAAGGTGGCCCGGATATCAACAGGAAACTAAAATAATGTCTGGAGTTTTAGGTCAATTCTTTTATTTTTAATGAATAACTACTAAGTAGTTTATGTAAGAAAATAAATTATTTCTACGTTGGAATTTAGTAGAGGCAGCTGAGAATATCATATATTTTTTTCTAATGTCACTGACAGTACCACGCCACGCGAGCATAACCGCGGGCGGGCTGCTAGCCTTTGAACTTTGAAGTAAGTAGGTGTACCTACCTACTCCCTAATAATTATTCAGTAGTAGGTAGGTACTTATTGCATTGTATAAAAACTTCAGAAATTAATGGCTGGCGTCATTCAAGATTGCGAAAACAGAATGAAATTGAAAATAACGAACGTTTAAAAAAGAAAGGACTTGAGCCCATATTTCATTGCGGAGTTATCTTGGCAATTATCGCCATCTATCACAATTTTTCACACTTTGTGCGTCGCAGAGATTTAAAATTCTGAATCACATAGCTTGCAGATAACCAGAATCATGCAACATTATATTTATTTTGCAAGCTTTGTTTGCAACTGAATTTGACCCGCTTTCCGGCGTCCGATCGAGCTGAATTTTTGTACTGTAATGAGTCTTCGGTGACAATGCAATCAGTGTCTCCTAAATATCAATATCATCATTATCATCATCGGCAGTTCTTATCGGCCCGATGCGGTTCGTAGGTAGGTACCTATCCAAGCCTTTTACTTTGATTTTGATTGAACACACATGATATATTTTTTTATCTTAGTTTTTAATTCAATACTCTTGCTTCGAGTTAATTAGGTACCTACTGGTAACCTGTTTTCTGCGAAAATGACTAAGAATGATGAGGCTTCGTGCCAAGATGTTTTGACAATAATGGAACTTTTTATTGTGCTCGTAAACATGAGCTCGCAAGTTTATGAGTGCACTGTTTATTATTGACAATTAAAAATAACTCTGTTATATACTGGTTTTGTCAGTTTACATAGCGTTACAGTGCATCTTACGATCTGTGTCAAGCCGTTATTGGGACTAGTCTGTCATAGATTAAACTATTGCAAATGAAATGACTATTGACTTCTTTCGCCATTTCTGAAGGAGCTAGTGGCTCTGCTATTTTATTTGGTTTTCTCGTGTTTTACTAGGTTTTATTATGTAATTTCGGTGGCATTTTACTAATGAAGCCTTGGATACGTAACAGGAGATTTGGCAAATGGAATGAGGGAGTATTCAAGAAGATTTTTACCATTTGACGAAAGATTACTATTGTAGTTTTGAAATGACAAGCCGCCATGTTTTTTTCAAAACCAAATTGACATGACTTGACTTGACATGACATAAATATATATTTAAAACTTGACATTGGCAGAATTATACTGTTAATACAGTTAGTTGCCATTGATAAAAAGAAGAAAAAGAAATGACTATTGTTCTGTGGTAGGTACAAACTTAAACTGACATAAGTAGGTACCTACTTGTTGCTTACTAAACTACCTATGTGTTTAGGTTTAGTCACGAATTATATCAAGAACTGCATAAAAACAACTCTTCTAACAGCCGGTAACAAACCATTACAAAATACCCTTTTATAATTACGCAATTATCAATTCAGATTACTAAACAGCCGTTTGTTGAAACAATATGGTAGGTATACCTGCCTAATACCTACCTACCGCAATAAATATCCACGTCGATACTAAGCCTATCAGAAATCAAACGACCAGCCAAAGGGTTCAAAATTAAAACTAAATCGCATTAAACACTCCAGTTAATCGTTTAACAAACACGGTCCCGGGACCCGTGCCACCGGCGACCGTCAATTAGCGATACAGAGAGGCAATTAGGCGCACCGCACACCACACCGCAAAAAAACGCGTTTGTACCGCATCGTTTTATCGTATCGAAGGGGTGCTCTAACATGCACATATCTAACGCGATAAATCAGTTTTTGCATTGTCCCGCTAAGTGATAACCCCACCCCATAGCAGTCTTATCTGCGCAGCCTAGTCTCGATAACACTGTCATTGATATTCAAAATTTTCATTTTGGTTTCGTTAATAAAATGACTGGTAATTTATTCTTGTTGAAAGCATAAATTCAGATTATGCGTTCGCTTACTGCATTTGTAATTTAAAAAGTATGAGCTAAAACAGAAATATTACTTATTTTTTTTATTACTTAGTGAAAACGTATTGAAAGAACACATCCAATTTTCCAGTCGGTTTTTATGCACCAGGGCGTAACTAGGTAACCGATGTAGCTTCATTGGGCTATTGCAGCTTGGACTACCACATCTTGTTTTTGTTACACGCGCGGCTCGTTGCCACAAGGGGTGATCGTTCAATTAGAGGTGCGGGCCGGCAATTAGGCTCACCGCACACCCGCACTGCAAAAAGCACATGAGTTTGTTTCCCGATAATACTCGGGCTTATTAGTTTAAGGTCTATCGGTGAATATTTTCTTCTATACCTACTAACTTCTTATGAGTTTAACTACTTAGGTAAATATTAAAGATTATTATATTATTATATTATATTGTTAGGATTGTTCAAATAAGCAATTCGGTACAACCGCGCTGCACATAGGGTTTATAGATTAGATATTGATAGATAGAATATCGTCTGGTAGCATTTAAATCCCCTGAGAGCAATCGGTATTTAGTAGAAAATCAAATAAATATGGTAGGTATCAATGTAAACCGAGGGGTGTGAAGTAAAATGACATTGTTTGGCATAAAAGCAATTTACTTTTGCTCATTATTCAAATCAAATACAAAATGCAGTGCGAACTGACCGTTTGGAACCCTAGGAGGCCAACAATGTTATTTTATCTGCTGGCTCGATTCTTGCTTTAGCTCGTAAGCTAAATCAGTAACCGATAGATAGACGGGCATATTCCGTAATTTTATTCGCTCTATATTTTAGCCCATAAACATGACGTCGCTAAAATGTTTACTTTATAGTAGGTAGGTAGCGATTCAAATTCGTCTACATAATATCTCCTGTCCTATATATTTAAAAGTGGCAGGTACACCTACCTACCGCAATTTTTGGCGAACTAATGACTGTTCCACCTCAGGGAATGTGAGTCTTTAATAACCCAGTGATGACAAAAAGAGTCAGCGACAACGCTACCGCTTGTTTACCGATAAAACCCCGCAACGTGTAAAATGGCTTTACCCAAAGTTTATAACGATTGCCACTGGCATATTCCGGGAGCTTTGAAGTTGACGGTCGGGATACCGATTGAAGTATCTGGACTATCCGAGTAAATTTAATGCCATAATAAATTATTTTGATAACAACAAGATTAGGTAGGTAAGTTCTTATGCATAGGTAGGTCTTATTTTTTTTTTTAAATACAAATGTTTTGTTTCATAAAAATGCAATTAAACGTCAAATAACGAATACTTTGGTAGGTACCTGTAATTGTAAAAGAGTTTTGGATAGAAAATCATTTTAATTTTGGCTACAAATATTTTTTTACTTATCTAACCTACTAACATAAATAGATCTACTGCAGTGATCCTTAGTGTTATATCCAGATCCTAGATAAATTCCAATTTCAAAATTACGACTAGAATGAACCAGTTTGAAACGGTAGCCAACAGCAGTAAGTATTGCCCGAGATCATAGTGTGCAGTTACCCAGTGGTTTACAAAATGAGCCCGCAGCGATTCTTAGGGCGTAATTTTTCAAACGCAAATTCGTAACGGCATCTTGTGCAGTAATAAGACCACCATGCTTGAGTAATGATGGTGTGGCCAATCTTGCATCCTATTGTCAAAGTAATGTGCGTGTATAAATGATTAAAAGACTAAAGAATTTTTTGCTTTGAAAATAAACATGAACTTTTGTTCGATTGAGCTGTTCGGTATGTCTGCATAGAATTGTTTTGATGTTCAGTTTTAGTACTAAATGGTTTACAAACGTATTAAAAAGTATTGTAAACATTTTATCTTCTATTTCACAGCTTGCGCGAAAATTAAAACAAGATATTGTAAGATAGATATTGTAGTGCTTCAATACGATTTGACTTACCTAACAGAACTTCCAGAACGTGGTGCTTTAGTGTCTGACTAGCAGCTGATTGCCGTGTTGGCCAAATTGGGTTGTACCTCAACTTTCAATCCGAAGGTTGTGGGTTCGAATCCCGGCCGTGCATCAATGGATTTTGCGTTTCGTAAAATTTATATGCGCTCTAACACGTGCTCTAAATGGTGAAGGAAAACATCGTGAGGAAACCAGTTAGTGTTCTTATAGGCGGTGATGGGCTTGCAACCTGTCACGTATGGAATACTAACTTCTGCAAGATGTGGGCATGTATCAAATATGTGTTTGGACATGCCTCTGACTACCCCCCTTAGACATCTTCATATGATCTGGAATAAGTACCATAAAAAGATCTGAGAGAATGTCTACCGCACCTTGGGGATACAGTCGTGAACCTGTTTACGTTTATGTTTTATCATACGAGTAGGTATAGCAGTAGCAACAAACGAATTCCGATAACAGAACAGATTAACTTTTCCCAGTCAGTTGAAATGGCGGTCGACATTCGAATTATGTACAGATTGGTCATTCAATATGATTTAGAATAGACCCACGACGAGTTTATTCACCGTTCACATCACACCGTTTTGATAGACCGTGAAATGGAAACTTTTGATTAGCCATCAGTGGATGCGTCGGAAAGTATTGGTACTTAACTTACTTAATATTTTATGTAGAGCCTTTAAACTAGGTCATAACATAACTACTTATTCACCGAAAATAAATTAAAAACATGGCTTAGTAATGACAAAAAAGTAGAGCTATCTTTTCTTTTACTTTCTATTTGCTTTCAAATGTTTTAAGCTTTTGAAGAAAATGTGGAGCGATTTCAATAAAAACCACTTCAATCTCGGTCGTCCATGAAAACGATGTTCGATTCAGTCCACTGAAATTCCCCTCACATTTAAATGGCGTAAAAGTAACCAAACAGATTGGCCTAAGTGAATATTGAATTCCAAGTCTGTTTACCGAAGCAGTAACAATAAAATATATTCTACTACCTCTAACAAAGTCTTATTCTGTGGATCAATCGAGTCACCGAAATGCCTTTGAAAATGTAATTCAAACTTTAGTGCGAACTTCTCATCGTTTAGGTATTAAGGTGCATTTACACGATGCGATTTCAACCCATACGATATCGTACCGCACGGCACCGATACCGTCGGCACGTTCAATGGGCGGGGCTTAGCAAATCGTACGAAAAATCGCATCGTGTAAATGCACCTAGGTATGCGTGATATCCTATTGAAGGACAACTTTTGATAGATCGATTCCGATTTGCGAATAGGGTTCATTTTTTGAGCTATAATTTCCCGACCTTTCGACAGGACGTCTGCTGGTTCCGCTAGTTTTTAATAACATAACAGAAACGAAGTCCGTTCTTTTAGTGATTTTACAGAATAGTTCGCAAATTATCGGATCAAGATCGGAAATCATTTTCACAGGTTTCCGTAGAGCGGGTCACGCTGCGGTGTCGACGACCGCCAATTGTGTGGCAATCACAATGACCTCGCTCGAGGTTACTGCTTATTTGATTAACTAGCGAAAAAACGGATTATAATCATACGTACCTATTACGTGAAACAAGCATTGGGTGTGATAGGTGCACTGGGCTATTTACAGTTAAGTAGGGTAACCTTTGTTTGAGATAATACCTATAATAAAAATTAAAAATAAAATAAGCAATAGTAGGTAAAGTGAAAAGTGTAGAGCATAAATAGTTAGATAAGAAGTTTTTGGCAATTGTTTGTAAAGTAGTAGAATAAAAGCTATTTTAAGTATTTTATCGTATGCAAAAAATTATAATAAGTACCTAAGTATTAAAATCACTAAGGTTACCAGTTTCGTTTTTTTATACGTTTCTTTCTCTGTGTGTTATGTATTAAAATCTTGCTAGTTTTAAAATCAATCAGTATTAGACCGTGTCTAATGTTAGTAAACTGTAAATAAGTAACCTAACTAAATTGGACATTAGTCGTGCAAAGGGGTAAATAACGGTTTAATTCTACCCATTTACGTTTTTGGTTGAAGCAATGACAACACCTCTAGGTTTTGGTGTTAGATAAAGAAGGAGAGACTTGTCAAGACCTTTGCAACAGATTTGTTAGGGTTTTAAGCACGGTATTTCACGTCCCACAGTAAAACAGTCATAAACTTAGACTTATTTTGGAATAAAATGATTTTGTCTCGGTATGGCTATAAGAGATTAAAATCACGGTCTGACGGCCCGGTTTCAGTTTTGCGGGAGTAGTCGTATTGCCTATGGTAGGTACCTACCTACATAATATACCAAATGAATCAGTGGCTTTTTAAATTAAGTAGGCTAATGAGGATTGAATTTAATCTTCGTCAATGAACGCTAAAAGAACTAGGGATGGGAATTATGCCTTCACTTCCATACCTGGTATTAATTATATTTGCGCATCTGGATCTCTGGAGGTCTTTGTAAGTTTACATTTAAGGACTAATTTTGTTTACATAACCCGGATCAAAAGGTCACCTGTCGCCGGGACAAACTCCAACATTCTTTGGACAAACAATAAACAGATTGATATCTGCACTTACGTCATTGATATTTACGACTTGTAGACGTGTGACGTGCTAGTGCCTCAAGGATACAATCTACGTATAAAATAATATTACGATCAATAAAATTCCTATTACAAAGGCGTAAAAGTCTATTTGGCAACGCTTTATTCGTCAAGATACAGAAAAAACAAATGTTGGTACACGGATTCGCGAGGTCGCTGGCCTCAGATTGGTTACCTAGACATTAGAAGAGTTCGCGTGTTTTTGTTAAAGCTTTTTGTCGCTCTAGCGTGCGTTACCCTCGTCTTAATATTTTCGGAATATAACTTCCTGTTTCTCTAATTCTCTATTCAACTGATTTTAAATTCAGGTGATTTGAGGTAAAAGATAATGTTTCTGTATTATCTTCAATTAATGCAACTTAATCAGCAATAAAATATAATCGTTTATTGGTTTAACCTTTTGCATCCGTATCGGCCCACGCTTAGTGAGTGGTACCTACATGATCATAGGCCTACGATACAATACTTACGAGAACAAAAAGTAAATACCTTTTTTTTTATTAACTTTTGTTTCTATAGAAAGATATTGCTATAATTAGGAAAGTACTCAATTCTACCAACTTTTATAAGAACTGTAAAAACGATTGGAACGATAGACACTTTCACGGAGAGCGTTCATAAAAATCGCTCGATGAAGCGAAACTTTTCTATTTTGATACGCCTCATGAATTACACCTTTGAAATTGGTTCTGCAATTTACTACCTTCACGCTTACATTTGCCCTACAGAAGTTTTGCGTCGTAGCTTAGCTTGCCATGACGTAGCGATGACGTAAGTGGCTGACGTTCGGGAACGAAGATAAGGAGCCGTATTCGCGTTCCTTTTTTCGTTCGTTTGATGAATATTCGGATGCTTCCCACCACGATTTCTGACCTGAAGGGCCAATTTTTCAGTTTGGAATATTTGGTCCTAGGCTAGGATCGTGTTTTAACGTTTGAAAAAGCTGATGAATGATAAACCATAAAAACTTTAAGATTAATTACGATATTGATAGCGCCAAACCATTTTTATATACCAGTTTGAAGCTTCAACTAAATTCTCTTATGTCAACGTTATATAAATGATTAATCGAAATAAACTATTAATTTCGATTATTTTCATTTAGGTATACTTACTTAACAAAAATCCAATAGGTCTATCAGGGTCTTGTGTGGCCTTTTTGTTAAAAAAACGTTTTCGATTGGCAGTAACTTGGATCAGTTTAGCAGATTGGTATAAGTACCTATGTAGGTATTAAAACAAAATAAATATTTTCGTTTACATCGTTAGCCCCAAAGGTTTGCTCCGACAAACCTCCGAAAAGTCTGGACCGATTATGACGAGGCTTTCACTGACAGGCCTAAGGATTATACCTAGGTATAATAGTTAAATCTCATCAAATTGAGTACGAAATCCAACGGAACGTAAGCGAAGCCGCAGACAGCAGCTATTTGTTAAATAAAGTTTACAACCGTGCGGGAAATAATACACCGATCGGGTCGTGTTCACCCTTGTGACCTTGGACAACAAGGGTTGTCCCCCTCTACTATTATTGTGCACTAAACACTCCATGGCTAATGACGTTGCATTTCAACGATCACTTCACATGTTATTCGTAAATGCAACAAAAAAGGAAAACATCGTGAGGAAACGTATTGACGTGTCTTTCCTGTGGATAAGCTGATTAAGCTGAGAGGTTGGTTTAGGTGCGTGCAAGCCCATTCCATCTCAAACAATGTCCCAGGCACTACAGCGCCAGCGTCCCGTTAAGTGCAACAGGCATAGGTTGACTCAAACTTGACGCTGTATAAATCATCTAATTTAAATGTACACGTCGCCCAACGGATCTAGGCATTCGTGAAGTTAGCCGTTTGTCTGCGCAGTGACCGCTTTTTCATACAAAATTTTGTTCTTCAGAACATTTTTCGAATGCCAATATTGTAGCATTTGTAGCTCCAATATTATGGAAGTACCTATACAGAATTTCCAAAGACATAAAGAAGCTCGCTAATGAGTGTGATTCAATTCGAGTCGAGACCACATTGTGGAATGTAGTCTATTCTTGGCGCATGTGAATCATTTCTTGCCAAAATATCTTAGCGATGATTACGATCGCATCTAATTACCTATTTATAGAACTATTGTAAACAAAGACACCTGACCTGACAGAAAACAAAATATTTTACAAAGAACTTTAAAATTAAATGTCGACTTGAAACTTCAAACAAAAACTTCTCAAAGAAGCGTCATTCATGGAAAATAATTGCTAGTACCTACTATTACTTGATTAGTGTACAACATGATAGGTCCGTTCTGAAGTGTTTGCGGCAAGGAGTCCCCGAGAATAGACCGCTAATTACTTAATCGTGTAGGCACTCCTATTAATAGATCAACAACGTCTTTTACCGCACTATAAATACGGTCAATCAGCTCATGAATGAGGGGTTCTTGCGGACACTTTTATGTATCGAAGAATTATTCTGTGTCGGTTGTTAGTAGATAAGATAATTGACGATCCGACAATTGAGGGCTGCGATGTAAGATAATAGAAGCTGGACATCTTTACAGCCGAATATACCTAATATCTTATTTTTATAGGCTTGGATCTAGACATTATAACGAGATCGTTGCTCCCTGGCGTAGCAGATTTTTGTTCGGAAAAATCGATATTTGCCTTCTAGATACTTTGAATACCTACTTAATGATTTGGCATTTTTCTACTTAAAAAGTTTCGGATATCTATGACAAAAATAAGAATCATCTCGATCATTTTCTAAATATGTAAGTAGGTACTTAGTTACATCAAATAGGATAATCAAAATAAAATTGAGGAAATCGATAAGGAAAATTTACAATTAGAACTTAAAAATTATATTCGAAATGATTATGCCTAACATTTCTAGAATAATAAAAAAAGATAGTCTATAGCGATAAGCGCTACAGACGGCTAGTCGCGACTACACGAAATGAGTTCCCTCAGGCGCCACGAACGTCCTACATCCCGTGCCTGAAACTTTTAGGGTTATCACATTTCTATATTCTTCATCGAGGTCCTTGAATGGAAAAAATACTCGTAATCATAGCCGTAGGTAGTTAAAATCAAAAAACAAGGTTAGTAGGACATTGAACATTTTTAAATCGTCCTAAAAGTTAGGTGATTCTCATCCTGTTTTTGAGCGACTAATACCGTGCAGAATCAGGGCAATAAAAACGGTTTGGGGGCCTATCTTTCTTTTCGGTGATCAATCTTCTTAAATCTAAGTAGGTAGGTACTTAATTAAATGTTTTAAAACTTAGGTGATTCTAATCCAGTTTTTGAGCGACTAATACCGTGAAGAATCAGGGCAAAAAACACGGTTTCTAAGTACCTAAATAAATCTATTAGCTTTGCGATGCATATCGAAAAGGAATCAACTCTAGCGACGATGGTCACACACGTCACGATTAATGGATTAACAAACCAAATTAACGTTATCATATTGATTATAAGAGAAAAGATAACGAAAATAGAAATAAAAAAATGTATCCGTACTCAGTAGGATCACTTAACGTTTATTTTCGGGCCATCATCGGTCGTTCACCTCCCGTGTCTCTTGCGGGAAAGTAGACCAATGTCCGCGAAATGTAAAATTTATGGCAGCCCTACTCTGCCAGTCTGGACGGCTGGGAGAAAGAGGTCGTGCCTACTTACATAGAGCACCTACTTACGTAGCTGGGACACAAACGAATAAAAGATAGTATAAATAAAGCAATATAGGTAATAATAATCAAAGTATAATTGCAATATTTTATTTTCATTGGTGTCATTAGTGTAGGTTCTTACGAGTAATTAATTATACGTGACAAAAAAACAGGAAATCAGTGTTCTCAGCCTATCACTAAGGGAAAAAAGCGTGATTTCAAATAATAAATAAATAAATTAAGGTCTTAAGGTGCGTTTACACAATCCGATTTTTCGTACGATTTGCTAAGCCCCGCCCATTGAACGTGCCGACACGTGAAAAATTACAGTGCGATACGATATCGTATAGGTTGAAATCGCATCGTGTAAATGCAACTTTAGTGATTGGTTTCATTGGTCACCTTACGGTGTGTTAATGATACGACCTGATACAATTTTTTCGAAAGTAATGTCGATACGATACCATCAAAATTAATTAATAACCAATACCACAGCCCATACTTTCCTCAATAAAACTCGTATTATTTTTTTATTATTTAGATATTCGTGGTTCTTATTTAAAATTTAAAACTATTTTGCAAATAAAATGATACCGGTTCTCGGATTTACACGTGCCTATAATATAAACACCTAAAAATATTGTTTTCGTTGAAAAACAAGGCGAGACGTTCACCCCTTAGCTGACATCAGTTTAAATTTAAAATAATTTGATGATGGATCGAGGGGTAGTCAGAGGTTAGTCTATTTTACGACCTTTTAAGAGTACCTTTGTGCACACAATTTGATACTGTAAGGTTTTCTTCCGCGAGTTACTTTGTTTTGAATACTAAAAATTAAAAAATTAAAAATAAACATTTAATATTATAAAATGCCATTGCCTCATATTAAAAAAGATTCTTTTTATAATAAAGATATCTGACAAATTGATACAATTCATTTTCGACGACTGTCTTTGTATGTATGTTGCCTGTATGTTTGTATGACCTACAAATGTTTATCTCGGGGCTGGGTGCTCCTATCTTTAATATGTATGTATTTACAAACAAAAGTCTATAAGTAGTAAAGTAAATTAGTTATCTGGTTTCCATAGTACAAGCTTTGCTTAGTTTGGGACTAGATGACGCTGTGTGAAATGTCCAGCATTATTTATTTATTTTACGTAAGTTTTTATCTTCGAGGTTGCTTCCTGAACAAACACTAGGTATTCGTAGTATATAAAATAAATGCCAAATTAATTTTGCGCGCGACGTTAATATACAGTGTTTTTGCTAATGAAATGATTTATTAAAAATAGATAACTAACAGCAGATAGCTAACAAAGTTTATGTTATGAAACAATGATTTTATGAACTAAGAATAAAAGGTACTTACCTTTTATTTTATAACAAAGAACTGCGTCATAAACTGTGGTTTTGCTTGTATGTATTGCTGAAGTTGGTAGCATAAAACAACAGTTAGAATACACTTAACATTTTAAATATTACTCTACCTACCTACATTTTATTGTAAATGTGCCAAATTGTATTATTAAATTTATAATTTACACATTTATTATTACACAACTTATACAACGATTTCTAACGATCCTTAGAGAGCTTGACTAATCTTGTTCTATTTTGTAAATGTATAGTAGCTTACTTTCTGTAAATAAAGATTTTTACTTATACAATATTACACTATATATATTACACTTAACATTTAATGTTCTACATAAAAAACAAAATAATAAGCGGCAAAATAATAAATATAAAACACTTTATTGGAAGGCAGTTGATTAAAATTATTCATGGATGTTGACACCAATCACCTAATAGAATGTCATTTGACTCCAGATTATGTAAAATGACTTCGATCGTAAATTGACTGACAATGTATTTTAATATTTTATATTTTCTATCAATCAGGAAATATTTATGACTGGTTTCAACTAAATCCATATTTATAAATACTGAGTTGAAAATTCGCAAAGCATCATTTATGGAGCATTACGAGTTTTATGATTTGTTACTTTGTAAGTTATGTATGTCACTCGGCAAATAAAAGTCACATATGATAGCTACAAATGTTTCTGAAACTTGAAACTTCAGTTAGAGCTTAGATGGTTAGAGACGTCACAATAATCTATTTCATTGTCTTCTTCCCCGTGTACAACATGTCACAAAATCTATTGTAGGTATTATATTACATCTATGTGACGAAGGTTAGCTCTGTGATCAATTTCCGTGTACTGTCGTAAAGTTACAAGGAACTAAAGGTGCTTGAAGCTTGAGCTTTATTATATCATTTTATAAACTACAAAGAAATCTTCAATGTTATACTACTAAGGATATTGTAGTATATTGTATGGGATTTTGATATGCATGAGATATGTGACGTGTAATGGGGTTACAATCGTGATCTTGTTCCGACTTTTTAACCGACTTCAAATAACAGACCAGGTTCTATGTTCGGCTGTTTTTTAACAGTAATTCCGAGGTAGGTTTACGGTCGTGGCCAATGAACTAGTCACAAATTCATGCCTGGCGTCGGTAAACCTCGATGACGGCCTCATAGCTTTAGCTCGTCACATATCATATCGCAACTACCGCAATGCTGTTGTTCAAATGTCCGGACGAATAAAAAGCTTTTGTCCAACGCGGTTTGAAATAACCCGTTATGTTTTTTGGTAGAGCAATATTTTTAATAGAGTAACGGTTTCGCGATTGTTATAAAATATTTTAGTAAGATGATAGATAGGATGAATGTTGGAAAATTCAGTTGTAGATTTACGCCTTTGACGTTGACCTTAGTGATCTACTGGATGCTGGAGTGTTATCAATGTTATATTTACATTGGTTTTTGTATCTATGCAGGTATTTATCAGAAAACAAAGGTATTAAAATAAGAATTTAGAATAGAATAGAATAGAATAAAGTTTTATTTTCTCCACATCATATACAACAATTACACAATAGGTACTTAAATCTACACAATTTTATGTGGTCGAAAATACGGCTACCCCTCAGCATTTGCTCCAACAGCTCGAGACTCGAGAGTGTTGGAGCGCTGGTTTTCAGTGGCGCCATACCCGTTGTGGCGCAGCACTTGCTGCGTCACGCATCTTATTGCATAATTATCTTATTAGTTAATAAACAAACAATTTAAGAAGACATCAAGGAATCAGGTCACTTACAGTACTGTTATGTTCATGCCTCGATGATCAGAACAAGTAAATAAAAAGAAAGGTCATAGATTGAGTATCATTAATGCCTGATATCGCAACTTCACTAGGTAATATTGGTACCAAATGGTTGCTTTTATCAAGCAGAGATGAAACAAAACTTATGTCGCGGCTTGACGCCGCTGTTCAAGCTCAGGATCAGCTTACATAACAAGCATACATCATCGAGGGCTTCACTCAACGTCAAAAACGTCAAAGGTGACGTCTTCCGTAAAGACGTTCTGTCAAAAAACACATTCATTCATACACCGTGTTGAGAAGCAACAATTTTCTATATTTATTAATCCAATGTAATAAGGCCAATCCAATTAAATCAAAATCAATTTTAATTTCGGGTTTCATTTTAAACTCAAGATGTCTGCCTAGACATAAATTTTTTTGGCGACCGTCGACAAAACCTCGACAAAACTCGGAACAAGATTCACGTCAACATCCATTACAACAAGAAGAAGCGGAAAGGAACCAAGGGAAAGTCATATTGGACGCGCAAACGAATCATTGGGCCCGGAGAATTCCACTAACGAAAGAAAAGAAAAATTGCACGGACGTCACAATCAAAAAGCTAAGTGCCCTACACTTGACCTTGACCCATATTCCACACGTCATGTTCCAATTCCTTTGAACTTGTCCTTGTTGCCTCCACGGTGTATCATGGCTGGGTAAGACCAATTTCAAATGTGCAATTTAGAGAATAAAATCATTTAAAGTTAAACATTCCATTCTTATGCGCTTTTGCTCCAAAGATTGCACATTCATTTATCCACTAATATAACCACAAGAATTACTTACCCAGTCAATCTAATTAGCCACTAAATACCTAAAATACGAATAAATAAATGTGAGTAATATAATAAAGTAGAATAATTCACTAGTCATTCAATACAATTAAATAAGTAAATCGATAAAATCACACTAGAAATAAGATAAAATAATTTAATTTGCATGCAATTATACAACCTATTCCTATATTAATTTGAATTTCATCTATTTGACTATAATTTAATGAATTTAATAATTACAAGCGTTGTCTCTTGGTCCATTATTTCATGTTGTAAAGTAACTTATATTTTAAAATTGTAATTGCTCGTTGAATAATCTTGTAAATTGTCTGGCTTCAGTCCCTAGTAATTTTCATGCCATTTACAATTTGTTATTGCATTACCTAACAAGTACAACCGAAAATTTCAGATATAACCGGTGCGCCCCGGTCCCTGACCCATTGTGTCATTGATAGTACTCTCATGCAATCAGCTGATCGAGCAATCAGCACCTACCGCTTGGTTCTGGATTCCTATTGCAAAGGGTCGACGAACGGAGGAGAATAATACATTTACCCACCACTGCAGCTAAGTCAGAGAGATTGAATAATTTATTAACTTATCTAATATTTTGGTAACTTGCAAGGCCATTTAAATACTCCATTGATTTACATTGAAATTTTCACAATTTTTACCTATTGATTATAAATAATTACATAATTAATGCCTATCTACTTGTCTGGGATTTGTAATCGAATCAAAACTTAGGCACTAGTAGTAAATAATTTGTCACTACATTTTAATGAATTGTCATTAAAATTATTATAATGATTTGGGATTTTTAAATAAATTGTTAAATCAATTAAAATAAAATTAAATAATTTGATTGTAATTAGAATAAATTAATTTAAATTTCTTTAAAATACTGAAAATTAAGTGGAGTAATTTAGTAGATTGATAATTTAAATACAATATTAATGGACGTTTGATTTGCCTTGTACAAGTAAGTGTTCATTACACATTTTTCATCGTATCTGCTGTTTCATGTTGTTTTGAACGTTAGCATTATACATCTTTACTTAGTTTCTTACTTTAAATTCACATCATGACTAATGAATCTGAAAAGCCTAGTGCAAAATTAAGGGAATTAAATGTAAAACGCAGTTCAATTAAAGGCCAAATAACAAAATTTAAAAACTATCTGGGAACATTAACATCTTTAGACGTCGAGTTGTCCGACATTGAATTAGCTGAGTTGTCATTGAAGTTGAATAAGTTTGAAGGGTTATCCACCAGGTTTGATTGCCTTCAAGGGGAAATTGAAGTTTTGAATTCACACAATTTAGATGCTGAAATTGATGAAAGGGACAACATAGAACATGATATCATATTTTGCATAGCGACTGCCAAACGAACAATTGAAAACGCAAACATACAAATCGAAACGCGTCGTAAGTCTTTGGCTCCTGAAGTTCATTGCCAGCATAAGCAGCATGATCAGAGGTTCGGCTTTAAGCTGCCGCAAATTCAGATTGCCAAGTTCGACGGAGCATGTTTTCGCTGGCTTGAGTTTCGCGACACTTTTCAATCATTGATTCACACAAATGAAAAGATATCTGATATTCACAAGTTTCATTATTTAATTTCATACTTGGAGGGAGATGCTGCGCGAATAATATCGAATCTAGAGGTGTCATCTTTGAACTATCCCGTGGCCTGGTCACTATTGTGCAAACGTTATGATAATAAAAGATTACTCATAAATTATCACTTATCTGCATTGTTAAACATACAATCAATCACCCGAGAGTCAGAACGGTCCCTGCGATTTTTGGTTGACCATGTAACAAAGAACCTGCGCGCTTTGTCCAGCCTGGGGCAGCCCACCGACAAATGGGACATTCTTTTAATATTTATGTTGTCTGCCAAGCTAGATAGCCACAGTTTGAGGAAGTGGGAGGAGCTACGTAATTCCTTTGATGATGTACCTACTCTTGATCAGTTTAATAACTTTCTCACCGACCGGGCTGATGTTTTGGAAACGTTGAATCGTAAGTACGACAAGATGCAACTAGACGCACATCGCCCAAGTTCAGGCTCTCACTCACCGCAGACGACTGCCCAATTTAAACAATATTCTAATAACAAACCTCACTTCACTAATAGGCAGGAGAGAAATTCCGATGTAAAGACATTTGCTAGCACTAATCAATACACAAAGGGAAAGATTTCATGCATCATATGCAACGAGCCACACAAGGTTTATCAGTGTTCTACGTTTAGAGGAAAAACTTATGATGAAAAGATAGCCGATGTTAAGAAACATGATTTATGTAGCAATTGTTTAAGACAGGGTCACAGCTTATCTGAATGTCGATTGGGCCCCTGCATGGTGTGTAACCAAAGGCACAACACAATTTTGCATCGCGATGTCACTTCATCTTGCGCCGCCATCTCAGACGAGTCCGTGGTAAACTTTTCTAAGCAGAGTCCTAATGAAGTAATGTTATCCACAGCGTTCATTGAGGTTTCAAATCCGGTCACCGGCAAGATAGAGAGGGTGCGTGCGCTTCTTGACTGCGGCAGTCAGTCCTCCTTCATCACGACGGCTTTAAAACAGAGGTTACAATTAGAAAAACTTAGTATAAATTCGATGAAAATAATAGGAATAGGTAATAAGGCATGTAATAAGGTCATTGAAAGCTGTAACTTGCAGCTAAGCTCGATGAACGGTCCATATAGTACATCTTTGTCCTGCTTGGTGATGGACGAGCTCACAGGTGATCTACCAAAGGCTCCTGTAGACATAAGAAACTTACAACTACCTACTCAAATCAAACTGGCAGATCCTCACTTCAATGTACCAGCTAAAATTGAAGTTTTACTCGGGGCAGACATTTTCTGGGATGTCTTGGGATCTGAACAATATTCACTTGGCCCAAAGAATTTAAAACTAATTAATTCGAAATTTGGCTGGCTAGTAGCCGGACCGTATCATGCAACAGCATCCAAACAAATTCACTGTAATCACGCGATCAATCATACACTAAAAAATCCACTAAATAAATCAAATGATGCTTTGAATGATTCACTAATGAAAATCGAAAATATATTAACCAAGTTTTGGGAAATTGAAGAACTTCCACAAAAATCCACTTTTAGTAAAAATGAAATGTTATGCGAAAATCACTTTGTAGAAAATACGATTCGATTGAATACAGGTAGATTCTGTGTAAGACTACCACTAAGCGATAACCCTAATCTTCTAGGTGAGTCATACGATAGGGCCAAAGGGCGCCTGCTCAACCTGGAGAAACGATTTAGAAAAAATGAAAACTTAAAATCACAATACAAACAATTTATTCAAGAATACGCTGAGTTAAGTCACTTATCGGAATCCACTTCTAATGTAATACCAACACCTAGCTATTTTTTATGCCATCATGCGGTATTTCGAGAGGGAAGTGAATCCACCAAGATTCGAGTGGTGTTCGACGGCTCAGCTCCTTCGTCCACTGGGCATTCACTTAATGACATTCTCCGAGTGGGCCCCAACTACCAAGATTCTCTCTTTTCCATTTTAATAAGAGCTAGGCAATATAAATATCTACTGATTGGAGACATTGAAAAAATGTACCGGCAAGTAGAAGTACATCCTGCAGATCGTGACCTTCAACTAATCTTGTGGAGAGATGACGAATCGCAACCTATAAAGATTCTACGCTTGAATGTCCTCACTTACGGTACCGCAAGTGCAGCCTATTTGAGTACAAGGTGTCTATGGCAAGTTGGGGCGGAATGTAAAAACGAACAAATTAAATCAATTATACAAAAGGACTTTTATGTAGACGACCTAATCACGGGGACAAACGATATAAACGAACTTCGTGATATACAAAGGCAGGTTTCAGAAGCGTTAAATTCAGCTTGCTTTCCATTGCGTAAGTATAAAAGTAACGTACCAAACTTTCTAGAGAATGTCGAACAAACTTCAAATGATAAATTGATATTGAGCGAATCGTCGAGCACCCTCGGATTGGGATGGAATCCAAAAAATGACTATTTACACTTTCCTTTCAAGGCTCTTACCACTGAGG
This sequence comes from Epirrhoe tristata, assembly GCA_951394285.1. Lineage (NCBI taxonomy): Eukaryota > Metazoa > Arthropoda > Insecta > Lepidoptera > Geometridae > Epirrhoe > Epirrhoe tristata. Next base: position 5,763,608 of record OX596150.1, on the reverse strand, counting down.
GCTCGAACATCACCAAGCGGTCGATAATGTCTAATTCGTTTAAAATCTTCGATCCCTTGGGTTTGCTGAGTCCCAGCATAATTCAACCCAAGATGATCTTGCAAAAACTTTGGCTTCTCAAAGTCGATTGGGACGAACCCGTTTCCCAAGACATCAAGGCATCATGGGTTGAATTTGCTAACAATGTTTATCACCTTTCAAATTTGCAAATACCTAGAACCGTTTTATGCAATCAACCAACAGACATAGAGTTTCATACCTTTAGTGATGCGTCCCAGCTCGCATATGGGGCCTGCATATACGTTAAATCAACAAACACAAAAAATGAAGTAACGGTTAAATTATTGTGCTCCAAGTCAAAGGTTGCTCCGTTGAAGCCAATGACAATTCCTCGTCTGGAACTATGCGCTGCCCTCCTAGCTGCAAGGCTAACCAAAAGCGTAACCGAAGCGATTAAATATAAACCCAATCGTGTAGTCCATTGGTGTGATTCCAGCGTGGTTCTCGCATGGATACACAGCTCGCCCAGTAATTTGAAAACTTTTGTGGCAAATCGCATAGGAGAGATTGTAGAAACAACTCATTTTTCGTCATGGAGATACGTACCCACTGCAGAAAACCCAGCAGATTTGATTTCACGGGGTGTCAATCCCAGTCAGTTACCAGGTGCTGACTTGTGGTGGCGTGGTCCAGCCTTCCTTGTCGAAGATGAAAGCCAATGGCCAATACTTACATCAAAGAAAAACCAAGCCAATTTACCGGAGGTAAAAACCATTCAATCTAATCCAACAGCTCTCACAGAGCCTATAATAATTTTTGAGAATTATTCACGATTTACGAAATTACAAAGAACATTCGCTTATGTCAAAAGATTTATTTTCAACTTAAGAAACCCACTGAATAAAAGATCCGGATACTTAACCACTGAGGAATTGAATAATTCTTTTCGTTTTCTATGCGCTGTAGCTCAATCGCAGTCATTTGAAAAAGAATATCATAAACTAAAACAAAACTTACCATTAAACAACAAATCTAAAACTTTATCACTATCACCATTTATTGATGAACATGACTTAATCAGGGTAGGCGGTAGAATTGAAGCGTCTAATTGCCCATATGAAAGGAAACATCCAATCATTCTTGATGCATCTCATCACTTAACTAAATTGTTCTTTCAGCGTGAGCATATTCGTCAAATGCACGCCGGTCCGCAGTTACTCTTGGCCACAGTAAGAGAGACCATTTGGCCACTTAACGGGCGTCGCTTGGCTCGCAACACAGTACATAATTGTGTACCATGTAGACGCCTTCAAGGCAAAACTCTTGTCCCCAAGATGGGAAACTTACCTACGCAACGTGTCACGCCTGATTTTCCGTTTTTGTCGGTAGGGTTAGATTTTGCCGGACCATTCTTCATCTTAAATCGCAGGGGTCGCGGCTCTCGGCTCATTAAATGTTATTTATGCCTATTCGTATGCATGCGATATAAATGCGTTCATCTGGAAGCAGTAGGCGGCTTGTCAAGGGACGAGTTTGTAATGACCCTTCGAAGATTCATTTCGCGACGAGGCAAGCCGGCGGAAATATTCTCCGATAACGGACGCAATTTCGTTGCTACAGCTAATGAATTAGGAACATTTTTAAAATCAAACAATCACTATCTCTCTGACTTCGCTGCACAGGAAGGGATTAAATTTTCATTCATCCCAGCTTATTCTCCTCACTTTGGGGGTATCTGGGAATCTGGAATCAAATCAGCAAAACATCATATAAAACGACAAATAGGCAATAGTCACCTAACCTTTGAGGAACTTCAAACTCTTTTTGCACAAGTGGAGGCTATCCTTAACAGTCGCCCCTTGTGCCCTATGTCATCCAGTCCTGACGATCTCCTCTCCTTATCCCCAGGGCACTTTATCATCGGAAGACCACTTACAACGTTCCCGTCACCGGCCCTGGAAGACGTCAACCCAAACCGACTACAACGCTATCAGAAACTAGAACAAATCCGACAGCATTTTTGGCTTCGATGGCAAAAGGAATACATATCCGAACTACAGCAGCGGCAAAAATGGACAAAGGAAGCCGGAAGCCTCAACGTCGGCGATCTCGTTCTTATTAAAGAAGACCATGTACCTCCACTATGCTGGGCTCTTGGAAGAGTAACAAAGTTATACCCAGGCCCTGATCAGATAACCCGAGTCGCTGATCTAAAAACCTCCAAGGGATGCGTTCGTCGCTCACTGGTTCGTCTCAGCCCTCTTCCGAAGCCAGAAGATATTCAATGTTGAAAGAGAAGACCCTTTCAACGGGGCGGAATATGTCGCGGCTTGACGCCGCTGTTCAAGCTCAGGATCAGCTTACATAACAAGCATACATCATCGAGGGCTTCACTCAACGTCAAAAACGTCAAAGGTGACGTCTTCCGTAAAGACGTTCTGTCAAAAAACACATTCATTCATACACCGTGTTGAGAAGCAACAATTTTCTATATTTATTAATCCAATGTAATAAGGCCAATCCAATTAAATCAAAATCAATTTTAATTTCGGGTTTCATTTTAAACTCAAGATGTCTGCCTAGACAACTTATAATCTAACAAAGCTAACGTTTTCATTAAATCAAGACAGTAACCGTAAAAAGTATTATGAATTCTGTCCCCGCATCCAAGTGCCAAAACCAACACGGGCGACGAATTTTAAATAACGCAGAGTTATTGATAGTTCCATTCAGCTCGTGTTTTATGCCATTCAGTTAAATGCCACCACAGATAGCTTAATAGTTTCAGGTTGCTTCTCTCAAGTTATAGTAGGTAGGTAACTTAAGTAGGTACTACTGTTCCGGATTGGAAATAATGAAAAACTTTTTAATATCGCTGATAAAACTAGAAGTCGTGTGTTTCGAGCAAGTGCGCGATGGTGTTACCAATTGATTACATAGTCAATCAGAAGTACTTATAAGTTGTATGAGTAAATTAGTGAAGATGAATTTGATCCTGAGTAACTGTAGCTATCAGATCTCATCAAAGTAACAAAGTTAATATGCGAATGAGAGTAAGCATTTGTAGAAAACTATTTTAGCTTTTGTTTTTTTTTTTCGGAGGACTATACTATTTTAGAATACAAACGTGTATAATATTAAAGACTAGCTGCGCTCCCGCGGTGTGACCCGCGGTCCCACGGGATTTTTTCATTTTTTCGGGATAAAAAGTAGCCTTCCCTGGGATACAACATTTAACTATGCCAAATTTCAGCTAATTCTGTTCAGCGGTTTGGGCGTGAAAGCGTAACAAACAGACAGACAGATAGACAGATAGACAGAGTTACTTTCACATTTATAATATTAGTATAGTATGAATACATCACGCTGAATATATACGCGTTCACTGTTGCCATCAAAAATATATCATGACATAAATGTATATTTATTTATCGTGCCGTAAAACATGGTGTAGTATTTGTAAGTAAGTGGGTAAGTTACTGAGCTGGGAGCTTTGCAAATGGCATTTCTAGAGTATACTTACTTACTTCATAACCTCAATAAAACGTAGCGCCAAGCATTCTTGATGCGCTCGATTACGGTAGGGCTGCCACGGTGTTACGATGCTAAATCTTCATGCTTACGATTTTATGGTTCTAGTATACAAGCGAATTTGATTGCTGACTTGTCTAAAGATTACTGACTTGTCTTGGCTAGAGATTATCACTAAAGCATTGATCTAGAGTTCAAGAAAGAGTTACTGCAAATTAAAAAGTTGCGATGAAACAGGAGTAAATAGTTTAAGAACTGGAACCGCTGGAATTTTAAAATAGTCTTATATATACTATTTGATAATTCCAGCAGTTTCACAGAATAAATGCTTTATGACCTTGAAAACAGTAGGTTCCATGGACAACTTTCTCTACCAGTAGGTAGGTTTGTCTAATTGAATTGGACTATTTTAATATACGCGTAGATGCGGAACCACTCACAAAGGATTGAGGTCTGTCAAATCCTCATAACGTTTCAAATATTCGAGTAGGAAATTCAATGAGTAAATCAACATTCGCGATTAACTAGACATGGAGGTTCAATTTAGGATGTTCCTATTTAAATGTACGCGTACTATTGTAGATAGTAGAATCGGAAATACTTGGAAAATAATCTACAATGATAAACAATGTACCTGCTTATCGACCGATCTGCATGTTACTTTCTGCGACCTTGTATTCAAGATAGGGTTTGAATCCGTGGTTTAAATATACCTAGGCTTTTTTATGTGACTTTTTTCATTAATAAGGTCAGTTTTCTTTTAATTTCAAAAAAATAACGTTCGCTGCTTCATCGTCATCGTCCTGCCCTTGTCCTACTCTGTGTAGGATGGGCACATGCACATTCCTCTTCCGTTTCCTTCAATTAGTCGTCACTTCAGTCAGCACTCAGCACAAAGCGTTCACTGCTTGTAATAAATTCTGACATAGTTATTATTATTTATTATCTCATAACTGCGTGACACCCCTAACGCGTGCCCACAAGGCGTTTATCATGTTGTTAACATACCGTATAACCTCTTAATTCATAATTTCGTAAATAATTTTTAAAATAAATACAAGTTTTATCGACGCTTACACATTTAATGAAATAAAATCCCATCCATGCCATGATCAACTTAGGCCTTTACATCATAGATGATTTATATAGATAAATCATCTATGATGTAAAGGCCTAAGTTTTTTGGCTAACACCACGGGGCGTAGTAGTACTTATTCGTTCATGCAGTTTGGTTTGTCTGTAGGTAATAAATATTTTTTACTTTCAAGATGCGATAGTCAACATATTGGAGTTAAAACAAAATTGGCCTTATTACAAAAAAGTTAAACCTTAGTTGAACACCATGTTGACATATGTCAAACAAAACTGTTGATGCGGAAATCCATATTTACCAGTAAGTGTGCACGCACTTTTAAATATGCAAACTGCTTTTGTGTTATTTTTATACTTTTGGCTCATATTAATTCTAATGTATTAGTTAAATGTATTTTTTTTGTATGTTTTTTGTTTAATGTATTTTAGTCATTTTTGTTTACATACTCATAAACTACGTAAAGTATACAATAACATATTTGAGTATCGTAAAATAAAATTTTATAGCATCATGAATTAACAGATAAGTCATTACTAATACAAGAAATATTATACTCATACATTTGTAACTTATAAAATTGATGATAACAGTTTAGGTAGGAACAAATGAATTTAAATATTGGGTACATTGAACATATTTCGTCTTATTACAAAAAATATGAACAGAGTTTAGCTAAGCACTGACTAAAAAACTGTCCCTTGAAAAACGATCTTTAAATACTCGTACATAGAACGCTTTTTTGTGGTAACAGTTTTCTTTTGACATGTGTCAACATGGGGTTCAACCAAGGTTTTACGTTTTTATAATAAGCAGCATATTGTTTATTTTTCTAATAGTCTAATGCTTGACGAAGGAAATGGAGTTGATTAGTGTAGAATTAGACCTATTTATTATCACACATTATTAATGTCATCAACTGACTTAATTGGGTAACTAATATTTTTGAAGAACTGTGTTAGAAATCACCGCGTATCTGTTTAATCTTGTAAGTTTTTCAATGTGACCGAGGCTTTAGATAACATGTGAGGTCAGGTAAAATATTGAGGAAGTGATTATGACAACGCTTTTATAGGCTTTATTGTTATAAGGTTTGTTTATTAATAATAAGAATTATATGCAAGTACTCGTATTATTAATATTAATTAATTATAATTAAATAAAGCTGATGATGGCGATTCTATTGTTTGCTGATTTCGAAATTGAAGTAAATACGAACATTGTTATTTCGTGCTAAAAACACGACATAGGCTATCTTAGTAATAATAATAAAAATAGCTTTCTTTTGTAGAAATATGATATAAATATATATAACTCTTTTACGGGTACAAATAAACAAACAAGCCAGTTAAAATAAACTAAGCTCACAATTTTTGTTACATCGAATTGATCTTGTGTATTAATTAATTGAGATATATTGTTTTTAGAATATTTTAGTATGTCAACTTACAGCAGATTGGTTGCCGACGCATAAATAATGTCGATTTCTTGACGGAAATAGAAAAATAATTCCAGACGATTCCTAGGTATGGCCAAATTAGATTTCATCAAATCTATTACAACATTGCCCTTACTAATAAACTTGACATAAAGTTATGTCGTGCATAACCTATGAATAACCATACAAACTTTAAGTTTTATTAGTAAGGGCCATAGTATTTAAATCTCAAATAGTAATTCACAAAAATCCTAACCGACCGGCGCATGAAATAAATATCTTATCAAATGAACGACAGTAGCTAAATATTAATTAAATTAATTATGTTGAACAGGTTGTCAGGAGGCAACCTATGCCTACACTTAACGGGACGCTGCAGTGCCTGGGACATTGTTTGAGATGGAATAGGCTTGCCTAGCACCTAAACCATCCTCTCAGCTTAATCAGCCTGGTCCACAGGAAAGACAACGTCAATACGTGTGGAGCTGACGAAGCTGCGGGTTTCCTCACGATGTTTTCCTTCACCGAAAAACGAAAACGAAAAATCCATTGATACACGGCCGGGATTCGAACCCACGACCTTCGGATTGAAAGTCGAAGTAATTCTGTTGAAACATGCCAAGTAATTAGATAACAATTTTAACCCTTAAAACTTGCCTGTAGAAATTCTCGTCAAATCTCATAAAAAATGTTGTACTTACTTATTTACATCGTGACTCAACGCCCATACGCCTAATACTATCCACGTTCAATTGGGAAAGTATCGCGACTCGAATAGCCCTCTATAAATATGCCCAGCTGATATACCACTTATCCAATACATCGCCTGTTATTTTTTGGCTTCATAGACGAGACACGACGTTTATTGTCGTATGCGGGCTAACTGTGTGTATAATTTCTTGTATAAAAATGTTAGGATACACCAGAACTCTTACATTTTACAAGTATTACTTAGGTACCACACGGCATCCTTTTGTAAATTTTGATGACAAATGAAAGTTTGGTACTTGATTAAGATTTCTTGCTGCTTAGTTTATTAACAAATTATTCAATTGAACTTGCAAGCAATATTTTAAATCCTGTTGTTGTTGAAATATTTAAGTATTTTGGAAAATTTTCTAAGCAAGTAATTAATTTTGGAAAAGCTGGCGCACAGACGATTTTTTTGCAGATCTTCTTATATTAAAAGTCAGAAAACGAACCCGAAACTCGGTAAAATGCAGTTTACCGAGGGTGGGAACTCGTGCGTAATTCCTTTAACCAAAACCAAAATAGATAGGGTATTCCAAGCCAATCAATCGATTAAAAGGGTTAACGTATAATATGCATACGAAATAAAATCGATTCAGTATCTCGATATTGGCTCGTGCGATTTACAACGTCATTTAGACGCTGTAAATCGCTCTGAGATATGTGGAAACAACACTTGAAGGTCGACGGTGTGTTAAACGATCGTTGTGAAAGCATTCATCGATTTTAAAGTAATGTGATGCCATTGTCTTTAAAGGTTAATAAGAGCTCATAAAATGTCTTCTCAATTTATTATGTTATAAACATCGTTGGGAAAGTTTCAAACTATGTCTAATAAACATAAATAGTCAATTAGTTCCAAGTGTACCATCCTACGTACATTAATATTCATAGATTAAATCCCGATCGGTTTATCTTGTTCTCTCTATGCTTACTTATTTCGGTAAAACCACTAAAAGAGTCACGTACACTTGAGTGATATTGCAAAACCTGATTCTATGTATAATACTTACCCATCAATCAATTACAAAAGGTATCAAACGGGTACGAGGTAAAATACACCGTGAATTCCCTCTTCAAATATAAACATATCAATGTCAGTAATAAAACCGACAGTTTCCCATTCCACTTATTTTCTAAAAAAAAAATATAAAAAAAAAATTGAATTTCGAATAGAACCGGGTAGAGCAAAACAGCGCGTGAACCGTATACTAAACAAAGGAGTTCGTAAATATAGGGGCAACTAACATATTTATTGGTCGTTTTTATTGTCTGGTGCGTACGTGAATATGTGAATAATGTAACATGGGAACACCGGGACGTCGGAATATGCGGGCGCGGGCGGAACGACCCGCTGACCCACTCCCGTTCCCACTTGATTACCTACTGCACACAGACCCAATTGGACAAAGGCTGAAAACTCGGCTAATGCGATTATATCTATAACGCTGTTACATGCATGATACGTTTGACTGTTTCGATGCAAACAAATGGGCTGTCATATTTTTATGAGCATGTTGTCATGATGATTTGCAAGCTGCCCACGTTGGACAAATAAGGAATAATTATCTAAGTAGCCAGTACTAATAATGTAGATTTTTTTCCGAGTTCATTAGTACCTTGTACCTACCTACGCTCTTCTCGAAAACACGGGCAAGAAAACGCAAAAGCAAGAATCTCAGATAATAAATTCATAGTATTTTCGAAATACCTAGTAGGCAAAGGAAACCTAAAAGTCAAGGTTGAGTGCTCGAGGTAGACTCACCGTAGGGAACGTGAGACACATGGTCACATAAACTGCAAGTGGAGGTCGGCTTACCTGCAACAAATAGGTTCTTTGTTAAAACGATTAAACAATCTTTTATTGTTTTTTACAATGACACACATGGTAAATAGGTCAGCACTGCGTCTCTATCACAGTATTCAAATGAGGTGATGTTTAAAGTAAAAGTTCGTATAGTCTACTGGCCAACTTAGATGACAAAGTTTATGAGCCCAAAGACCTCGATCACGGCTTGAGACATCCTTTTCTTAACTCCGATGTACAGAAGCACTCAAATGCCACAAAAAAGATACCGCTCTTTTTATTTAGGTTAAGCAATATCAAATACCGTACATTTATTACGTTCCATGACTTATTTATTTGGCGTAATGTATTATGAAACATCATTAATTCCTAATGAGTAAATCCTATTGATAGTCAATTGAATGTCATCAACAAAGTCATCCATAAAATAAATATGTCAATGCCCAGGTGTGCTTAGCAGGCTGTGGGTGAAAATTTTGATAGCTTTTTTTCACTTTATTATAAAGGTTTGAATAAAAGTAGAACCTATAAAAACTGGACTTTTTTAATTTTTCCCTATGAATTTTGATTTTCATGAGTGTCGAAATAAACGTTTTTTGTGTTGTTGAGTTTTTTTACTTTTTACTGATTTTTTCACAGCTTAAAGAGACCATAGACCTCCGTATATACGGCTTTAATTTCAACTCGATACCTTGACGCGTTCCCGAGATAAAGAGTATTGACAGACAGACAGACAGACGGACAACAAAGTGATCTTATAAGGGTTCCGTTTTATCCTTTTGAGGTATACGAAACCCTAAAAACAAAATCAGTTTTATTTGATAGGATGGGGTTGAAAACTCCCGGTATATTTTAATTGCTAGCGTTGAAAACTATACGTGCAGATAATTACTGACTAACAACAAATATTATATTTTAATGAAGCAAAGTTTCAACATAAGATAAAATATAATAATTTTTTGGGCAATGAATGAGTGAACTTATTCCTTAAGCACCAATTGAATCCCAATTCCCATTATTCCAGAAATAGAAATAAGTTCGAGAAAAGCAAAGCTTTCTGACACCACAGAATACATAAAACTAGCTAAAACCATAAATTCCCACAACGTGTAAAGTATGTTTTGATAACTCTGATTCAAAAATTCATACTCTATGAAATAAATTACTTACACATAAATGCTCATGCGTTATGCATCGACTGGAATATTCTATGTTTACGCTTCGACGTGAGGGGAAGGGCTGAATGTTTAAATCGACTTTATGCCCTGCAGTTAAGGTTTAAACCGTTTTTTTTATTTGTTCGTGCTGGTAGCTACACGAGTTGATTATTGTTTTACTTAACTTTTTATAGCCCATCGCTGCCAACGGGAAACCGACTTCCCACACTACAAGGGTTTGTTATGTTTTTTGTGACGCAAAATTGTTAATTAAAACTGAATTGCAATTTATAGTTTTTGGTACATTATTATTTTATGGGAATGGCTTATTTTAATATTTTTTCATTTAATTATTTATTACCAGCAAATTACAATGCAATTTCCATCTTCATCCGAACTTACTTACCTGTAGAAGTAGTTATACACAACACAAGTCACAACATAACATAACAGACCCAAAATACTTATTTTAGCTTAATTTTTAATTAAGTAACTTGTTTTTTTTCCAACAAGTTGTTGGAAAGACATGGAGTAGAAAAGCTAGAGACAGGGAAAAGTGGAAGCTATTGGAGGATTCTTACGCCGATCCCTAGCAATAAGTACGTACAATATTTAACATTTATATTTAAAAAGAATAGGTTAAACGATTAGTATGTAGAAAATCATTGTAAATATAGAAATAAGTGTAAGTTTAAAAATAAAGCTCTTATTATTATTATTATTAACTTGTTTTTTTATTCTACTGCATAGATTATTTATTATTAAGCAGAAAATGTCCTACATTTTCAAGCCCAGTCTGTGCTTTAATTCAGATCCATTGAAATCCAAAAGTAGGTATGTACCTAACTGGCTGCACTGTGAATATGTTGGCATGAATGATGCTACATCTGAGCTTTTATTTCGGATGATAGATGAAAATGCTGCAAAGGGAAACATTTCATTCCCACATTTATAGATAAGGGGAGTGAAGTGAAATGAAAGTGTAAACAGAAAAACAGCTTACTCTAGCTACGAGCATGATGATAATGAATTTTATTATGAGTGAGTTTATCTAGTGTAAGTTTATCTAGTTTTAGGTATTTACTATTATTATTTGTGTTTGACCGTCCCTTTGAGCTCTTACGTTGAAACTACCATGACGGATCTAGACGAAACTTAGCAAATGACTTGGTTAAAAAATGCTGATGACGTCAGAAAATGTGGCTGGCTTCTGACGTCTCAGCATTTCTTCTATTAAATTGACAGTTCGGCACGGATAGGTCTGCGATCACCCTTAGTGTCCTTTTTGCAATATATTTAAACTGCGACTTAAATGTCACAAGTTACATTACAAGATGTTGGATAATAGTTGAGTAATGCCGCAATTCGACCCGATATCTCACAACTAATTACATCATGAATTATGGAGCCTTTGATTCGTGCGATCTAGTTTAGATGCCATATTTGCTTCAGAACCTATTCATTGAGATAAACGACGAAGTGGCAGATGGTTCGACCCAGTATTTTAATACTTTACAGATTTATATTCTGTCATAAATGGTTTTATAGTCATTTCGATTTTTTAAACTGAAACATTAGGATTTTTATTATTAACTTATATTATTATGGAATGTGAATGCTATTAAACTGTTTTTTGTTGTAAATCTCGTAGAAAGTGTTGGATCTGGGTTGTTCTATTAGGTATATGGATATTCTTTGTGTTCGTGCTAAGCGAGCGAAACCGTAAGCGGTATTATCGAATAAAATATTTTTATTATTACAATAATAATAAAAATATTTTATTTATTTATTGGAAAACCAACAGCTATAACATGGTGTTCTTAATAACTAGTATGGTTACCAAACTCTGGAATCATACACGGCCGAAGGGTATAGAAACAGTGAGCCAATTATAGGTCTTCGCTAATGGTGACAGAATAGCTATAAAAATGTGAACACTAATACTTGAATGCACTTTACCTATCTCAATACACAATATACGAGTAGATACTTAGAATAGAAATATATTATATAATCTTCTTAATTTTAAATATAACTAAACTTACTGATTAAATAAATTTAATGCTAGGCATCGCCTTTTCGTGGGAACACTGATATTAAACATATCAATGTCCAATCTTAAACTAAACAACCCATTAGGTAGAACCAACTTTGAGCAAAGCTATTTTGGAGCTCAATTTGTGCAACCCACTGTCAATTTTGTCTAATATCTAATCAGCTTAAAATTATTAGAAAGGACAGCATAAACGATAGCTAAATAACTAATTGAAATCAATTGACGGCATTACGGTGATAAAGCCAGATCTCAATTGGGGAGCCTTCTCGGATCACTCAGCACCGCTTAATGAGAGGGCTGCGTAAGCCATGACTCATCAGGGGTGGGTGACGTCATCAATGTAAACACTCTCATTTAACTATCGATTACTGCGACATAGACTTCTTTGTACGATTACACAAAGTTACTGTTTTGTTACTATTAACGATAGAAGAGACTTGTTTAAAATTCTGATGAATTGATCAAGCTTAGTTGGAAAGTCATCAAATCCTTTGGGGTCATTTGAAAGAAAACTGATGAAATCAGCTTTTAAATCTGAAATAACTTATTTGAAATATTTAAATAGTCTCTTTGAAATCGTATCAGACTCATATAAAGCTGATAATTAAATGATTGTCCCTTTACTGCACCATAAAATTATACTCTTGCCATGATCACTAAAATTTAAAATACACTAACAAACAAAATTTTGTTCGTGTGTTAACTGATAATAGGGGCCGTTGTCCACTTTATGTTTTTACAAGATATGAATTAACTGTTTTAAGTAGGTACTAATAATAATAAGCCAATTCAAGTAGACCTACTTACAAAATGATCACTCACTTGTTAGGTACGAGTATCACCAACTAATATTATTGAAATAAAATTAGGACTGGATTTGAGTAAATCTTTCTCAAGAAGCTTAAATCTTGGTATTTCTAGATCAAATACCACAGCTTTGACAAACTACATTGGCATAACTCAAAACAGAAAAATGTATCATTATCAAAACCCCAGTACCTGACGCTGCAAGCTAACTCCATTAACCATTTTAACTGGGACAAAAAAATCACGTATGAAAAGAGATATTTTCGGTCTTTTTTTCTGTGGGATGCACGCAATCAACTTATTCAATTTATCTCTACATTTTCACACACTGCTTTTTTAAAAAAACGTAACAAAAAGATACTTACTTACATTACAAATTAAGATTAGTAAAATGACGAAGACAAGATGGCGATACACTAAAATAGATCGCGCTATGGTTAGGTTTTGCGCTATTGTATAATGTTTGCTTATCATTCTCAAACTTTTTGATCTACATACGATATTAGCAGGATGTTGAAGCTAAGTGTGAAATAAAAACTACATGAAAACCTACTTTGCGAGGTAAACGGGTGATAAAACATGAAAATATGCAGCCAACACATTTTTGCAACATTTTGCCGGGCAAGTCGCTTGGGACGCGGATGGATATAATCAACTCATTGAATTAATTCACACGGATCCTGCAAGGTAAACTTGTCTGCCGAAATTTGATTATGTCACTGGAAGCTTGTGGCATAGGAATTTGCGTTTTCTCTGTTCACGGTGTTGATTTATGAATTGGCACGTTTTCGCGCATTTTTGGACCTTATGACATAGAAAGGTGTTAGGTACATTGAAGCGTAGGTATATTTATCACTTCTTTCCGACATTCCACTGTATTTGCGGAGTTTTATAGGTATGTCTGAGGTGAATTGTGAGGATGAAAATACTTTTGAAGATTACAAACAATTAGGGGCTGTAAATGAACGTAACGAGTAGATCACAAGGGACAGATCCGGCTGTACACGGATCCTACCGAGGTCGGCACTCCATCGTGCTGACTTATAATTAATACTGTTTTATAAACTTTGAGAGGCGAGAAGTTTGCAGAGATAGGTGTATATTAATGCTGTATTTATGCGTGTATTGAGTTTACTGCAACCTTGGTAAATTATTAAGTAAGTTTGTTTGTGGTGGCCAAGTTATTTAGGCCACTTGGAGGTTTCTATTTTGGTTTTATTATTAAAATATTGTGATACCTTTCAGCATATAGATACTTATTATACTGACTCTGCATGACTCACTAGGAAGTACTACCAACAAACTAAATTTGGAGTTGCGAAATGGTTATTATAAGTACCTAAATGTAGTTGTAAAATGTGCAAAGTTAAAAACATCGTTTTCACAGAGTAAGCTATCAGTTTGGTTGAACATGACCGTGGGAAAAAGCTTATTCTAACTTTGAAATAAAGCTAGATAATACCGTCTAGTGCTTTATTCTAAGGAGTACCGTTGTTTGCCAGCTATGTATCGCGTCTTCGGGTATATTACATACGCCTACTTATCTACTTTACGATGGTATGAAGACTTTGGAGTGAAATATGTTGATTGTGGCATCCACTGCACGATAACTAAGGTATTTTATAGGACTACGTCTAAATTAAATTACCATTTCAATCATGAGGTATACCTTAATGTATTTCCTCGAACATTATATCTTGGTTATGAATGCAGTTTTGATAGGAATTTCTGTTCATTGTTTTCGGTTCGAATTTTCTGTAGGGATTTTCCTCCAAATCTTAATCTCTAATTACATGCAATAAGTACCTTGTAAAATACAGGGTTCTTTGTGAAACACCGGTTACCTCTCAGGACTGTATTACTATCAGGGATGTTACGGATGTGTAATTTCGGATAAGGATATGGATACGGATATTTCAAAATTATTATACCGGATTCGGATACGGATTATTATTATTATATTATTTCGAATTATCCGGATAGTTTCGGTTTCAGATATTAAGCGGGCCAAAACGCAACGATACTGTCCTGTCGACAGTCGATACGCTATGGTGCGAAATTAAATACTTATATATTTTTTTGAAAATGTTTTTCATTAGGTACATAAGCTGTTATTAGGTGACCGTGAACTGATTTATTTATTATGAGCCCAACCACGAATATAATACTATTATTCAGGGGGAGTTCCATTGAACGGCTCCTAGTTCTAGTACCTACTGTATTTTAAAATTTTAAATGATACTTGATCCACAAACCGAGTTTCAACTCAATAACCCTATTATACACATTGTGGCACTGACATTGTGATCATCAAGTTTGGAGACTGCCTGTATCCGAAATTATTCGAAACTTTTATATCGGATTCGGATACGGATACGGATATTTTTTTATTTCGGATATCCGGTAGTTTCGGATACGGATATGGATATCCCTAACATCCCTGATTACTGTCATCATAAAAACAACTTTTGTTCTATCTTTTACAAAACATAATACATTTATATATACATTATACATAAACACAACAATTTACCAAAAACAAACCTTCAAGATTTTTTGTCCTTTCCAACACATTTCAACTCTGTATTAAATAGGCAAATTTCAAGCATCTCCGCCACCCTAAACCCGCTCCCCTCACTATTGAACTATCGCTTTATTTTGCTTCGCATAGACTTCGTAACATTTAGAGCGTTCAATTTCTATTTTTGTACAAAGATCTGAACTAAGTTATGATGAATTTTAAAAAGTCATAGAACAAAAGTTGTTGTTTATTATGATAGTAATACAGTCCTGAGAGGTTACCGCTGTTTTACAAATAACCCTGTATAATTTAACACAATAAAAATAAATCAAGTTTGCAAAATTAACAACACAAATTGTTTTAAATTTTCATGATGAAATGAATGAATGCGCATTACAAGCAAATTGCGAGCATGTAACAAATGTTTTTTTATTGATAGCTCCTGTAATAGATCTTACTATTTTTTACAAACTTTCTTGTATTTATCCTTAGACATAGATTTTAGTACAAGATTTTATCGCGTTTAAAATCTATTTCTAAAGATGAATTCATCATCTCCCTGACCTTATCCCACGCTAAGTGGGGTCGGCACAACATGTCTTTTTCTTCCACTCACTCCTATCACTCGTCAATTGTGCATCCACTCCTTTTACATTTATATCATCTCTCACACAATCCAACTACTTCTTCTTCGGCCTTCCTCTTCTTGCATACCCAGCCACACTCATATTCATAACTCTTTGGGTAACGTGGTTTTTATCCCTCCTCATAACGTGTCCATACCAAGATAGCCTAGCACTCCTCACCTTTTCAGAAATAGGTGCCACTTTCAAATTTCTAAAGATGAATTGCGATCGCGAAAGTTTAAGAAAGACTATTTTCTTGCCTTTGTTATTTAGAAGATATGACTTTTGCTAGATAGGGAGGCATCCAGTCCAAAAATTACATTTGGCACATGTTTGCTTGTACAAACATTCCATACGTAAACAATAAAAGTTGGTAATCTCCACAAGCCATGCATGACGTGCATACTGCATACCATACCTGCAGCACCGAGCTGTCTGTAAACTTATAGTTTTCAAAAGCTTTACTAGCAGTAATTTGCGTTTCGTAGTTTTCTGCGCTCAAAGCTTTCATTTTGCTGTGGTTACATCATGCATTCATGAAAACTATGAAAAGCAAGCATTCTAGAAATGTTCTCATTTCGAAGTTTAATAATTCTGAAGATATGAATTCTGTATATAGGTGCTTTGGGTACCTATAATTTATTTCCAAGGATTGGTAATTTAATTTTTAGTTGCAAAAAGCCCGTCGAATGGAATCTTCTTCAGGTTCATTTTCTCGTAAAGCTTGCGAGCAAATTCCCATCACTTGGAAGTGGGAACGGAAAGACTTTAGCCGAGGACGGGTTTAGGTATTAACAGATTCAAGAACTTTCCAACATTACTCACTATTCTCAGAATTAATGATGGAATATTTATAATACGCTATGTTATTACAATTGTCTTAGATGGCAAATACCGAAGTAAACATTACCTTCACATTACATGTTAAGATTAATCTAAAGCGTTAATGCTTGTTAAGTAGCGGGATGACTTTATCGGGCCGTTTGTTAGTCCGGTGTTAATGGAGGTGCGAGATGTAAGGCGTGTGCACACGATACTCACCGTTGGGGCCCGCGCCGCCGGCGCCGGGGAAGTGATCGTGAAGCGTATAGAAGGGATAGTCACCTAGTTTGAACAGGTACGTGGACAGAAGCACCGCGTCCTGTCGCGGGTCCACATGCTGGTGCGTGGGCCGCATCAGCGATGATATAGAAAAGTCCGTCGTCGCGGCCCCCTGACCACACCACCCGTTCACACTGCACAACTTACACTCCTCAACCTTCATCGTCTAACACTAAATAAATATCTCTATCCGTTTTTTTTGTACTCGGTGTACGGGGCACTAGTAAATCACATATAAAAATATCCGTGGGGTGGCTCGCACATCACAGAATCACAGATATCACAGCGGCGTTCGGCGGCGTCTGTAATCCGTTTCGTAATGCCATGAAGACAAGCTCGGCTCGCTCCGGGTTTCGGTCGCATCTGTCGCGCCCGATACCCTTTGAGGAGCGAGCATAGTCTGTAAATCATGGCGGGTCTCGACCGACTCCGCTTCTCGAGAAGCAAAATTAGTCGAAATACGATATGTAATTGTGTACCATGAATTTATCTATGACATACGAATTGCCTGTCTAAATGATGGCTATTTATTTTTTGTTTTGACATTTTTACAAACTGAGATCTTTTACTTAAAATATCGTAGTAAATTTCAACTGCGCAAATAACGCAAAATACTGCGCATAATGTTAAAAAGTTATATCAACATCAGTTACCTACGTAGCGTTCAGGTCAAAAAAAGTGCAAACAAATGTCTGAATTCAACAGATAAGCAAGTTTAGCTCATAAACAATTTATAGTGTGTTTTGTTGAAGTTTATGTAATAGTTGGCGATTAGTATGTAATGGTAAACACACGTAGTCGTCGGTCGGTGTGGTGTCGGCGAGCTGCATTGCGGCTTCTCGGGTCAACGGCGGTGCAATGCCGAATCCTAATCCATTTCCATACGACCGTGATTATTTTCGAATTCATCTACAACTAAACTGCAATACCTAAAACCGTTTATGCCAATGTTTGAATTTCATTTGTTACTAATCATAACTATCAAGTTATTATATTCGATAGATTATAATAATAAATTGAACTAGGCACCTACAAGACGATCCATTTACTCGTTATATCTGTATTCTTTACCTACCTATCTAGTCCTTATCAAGTGCTTTAAGTAACTGCGATATCTAGGACTTATTTTCTATGATAGGTACAGTGCCGATATTTGCATGTAATCGCAACCGACTAAACTGCGACGCAGAATATTTACCTACTCGTTGTTCCCCCAGACGACCTTGACGTCATCCTATACCAGATTCTTCTATACCTATAAAATTTAAAATAACTACATACTTATTCTGATTCCTTTTTATCTAACCCAATTTAAATTAGGTTCCCTGTTTTGTACTTTGTAGTTTTTCTTTTGCCTTTTCTATACTTACTTATATGTATTTGACTGTACAAAATATTTTTTTAAAACACACCGGCAAAAAGCTAAAGGAAAGATTTATAAGGTTTACTAAAATTATTAGTAGTCAAAGTAAAGTTTATTTGATTCAGAGAGACAGCTCGCGTTGTATTATTTTGAACCTAAACAGTTGCCAACTGGTTTGATTTGTTCCGCGAAAATCGAATATAATTTCGTATGTAATAGGTATTTCAATTTATTAGTTATGGACGTGCACGGAATAGCGTCGCAATGTTGCAGAGTGGCCTTGAATTCGCCGGTAAACAAACGTCACGTGTCTGCCTCGGCGAAGTCATTAAAAATCGGCGCCCGCGCTCTTTCCATCCATGTTGATTCTTTATTTACGTCACGTGACTGTAGATAGCTGAATACCTAATGTATTGGACATCGCGAAACTGATAATTTTTCAAGCTTTAAATATGCTGACTAATTTCACGTCCATATCATAAAGATCAGAGATTTCCAATCAAATATAGGTACTTCCTAAACTTTACGAAAAACATCAATCTTCTAGCTGATTCTAATCCTTTACGGGAAGTTTCCGACGCTTGTGAATTAAAAAAGGTCTTCAATAATAGGTTAGACGCACGTGCGGTAAGCAGCTGCTGTGACAGATGTCGACGGAACTCCCCCGACGGAGACGGCTACCTGCCTCACCTGACTACATAACCACTGTCGAATTAAACACAGCACGATTCGAGGTTATAAAACCGATTCCGTCAAAATGGGTATTTTTATAGGCGTTTTAAAGATCTGGGAATATATTTTAATGAGTTTCTAAATGCTATGGATAAAAAGGAACAAGAACGATATTAAACATCAGCTCTCATCAAATTAATTTTACCTAATTAACGTTTTAAAGTGCAGAAATTTGCCTCTTAAGAGAAGAATTTATCACTTCAGCGGTCGAACGATCCTCTCCATGAACACATTCACAACATACAGGGTGTAAAAAGACGTCTACCGAAGCCGAAAGGGGTAGGTACAGCATCCCAACACACAACCAAATCCAAAAGGATTTTCCGAAAAAATCATTATATCCGGAGAAAACAGCGTTTGAAGATCACTGTTTGCGTATGTAGTATGTACTGGGCGCGTTTTTATACGTAGATTGGTGGATTTTGAGTTTTAATTGTTTTTTCCTTTTATAAATGAAATGATTAGGTAGGTATGGTCTTATTACGTTGTACTAGTAGCAAAAAACTAGAAAATAAAATAAAATGACGTAGCTAAGTCAAAAAAAATTTTTAGTTTTTTTCGATAAATATGTTCAGAATCATGGTCTGATTGCAATCCCTCAGTTTCGGTAGCAGTCTTTTTACACCCTGTATATTGAATAATATTGAAACACAAATAAGCGAATATTACAGAATATTTACTCGCGGACATACGTTCCCCGGAACTCAGTGCTATTCGTAATGGATCAAATTGAAATTCCTCGTATCGGGTTAAATCTAAACTGAAGCTTCATACCGAAGCTTGAATCTAGTATTAGCGAATGGCGACAACGCCGTAATATTTGGCAATGCTTTCTGGCGATCACCCAATAGAACAACCGTTCGATATGGTTTAAATAAACATTATGTGCGAAGAAAGCATGAACAATAGTACATGCAAACCAAGCAGATCGGTTTAGACAAGTGCGAAATATAGTTTACAATTGCTGGTGCTTAAAACTTAGTCTGCTAAATTTCTTTTGGAATGAATTCTTGGCGACCACCCAGACATCATCACTAATATCTAATGCAGTTGTATTGTTCCTTAGCGAAGTATCGGGGGACTACGTTGTGTTGAATTGCAATTTATAAGGTCTGTTTGATTTGAAATGGTTTAGCTTATCAACCGCTCGCAAGGGCGGGAGCCCTTCGGATCAATTGGCAACGGATGCTGGCGCTAGCCCAATTTGTTCCCGGTATGGCTTTGCGTCCACAGATCGCTTCGATGATACTTTTTATGATGAATTGAAATACCTATTTTGCGGAAATTTCGACGGTATAAATTAGGATATTAACTCTTTTACGATGTTCATATTTACCTTTTCGCATCTTTTTTTTGCGATGTTGATACACGCGACAAAAAGACGCACGTGATATAATATTTGCCAGTTTTGCGATAAGCGCTAAACTTAAAGAAAATAATATGTAATCAGTGAGAGTTAACTTATCGCAAACGAATAGGTATAGCTATTATCATATCGATCGATTACCCTATCACTGTCGCAGATAGCATTAAACGATACAATGAGTATAAGTACTATATAATTTAACACTTTCATTTTTCTATTTGTGTGCTAGATAGCCTAGATATAGTTTCGCCTCATTCGTTAATAAATGAAAAATAAGATTTGTGTCGGACCACACAGATTGAATTATTTTGTAATAGATTAATTTCTAGAGACACAATTGAAACATTAAACTCAATTTGAGATCTTTCCCAACCAAACTACGGTTTCATTAATCATCATTACCAATTTGTCGATGGCAGTTAGTATGTAACGCGAGCGGCCGTCGCGTCGCTTGCCGAAAGCACAGCGCGTGGTTTCACAAGAATCACAAACAGCTTACATAAGACATAAAGCGGCTTGCATAAACTCCACTTAGGTGCAGAGCTCGATCATAAGTTAGCTTTAAGTTCACGTATGGCGAGACGGCCCGCTCCGTGCGAAATAACGATTCGATTATATCGCTCGTGAACTCAATTGACCAAACAATAAAATTGTTATTTTTATTAGCTTTTAAACCACTCATTCGAACAAAACGAGCATTATGAATCTATAAAGCATATTAGAGACAGAAAGCTTACTCGGCTTATTATAACGAAACAATAAATGTAGCTGACAAAGCGATTCGTGACGACCCACATGTAGTAGTAGAAAGGAACTACGGTAAATTCTCATCGTCGGATGAGCTGTTGAACAAAATTACTTGAAGAAATTGTATACCTAGCTTTAAAATTTTAAATGTATTTATTCTAATTTATCACGAGATCACTGGCTCCTGCTTGAAATTCAACTAGGTATCCTATTAAAGAAAAGTGTAGAGAGACTGTTTCCAAAGCTATTTATCTGTGTAATTGATACTTGGGTATCGTTGTTCGGAGAGTGTGAAATTTTGCAATAGAGCTATATCGTATAGGAGGGACGCCCCAGGGCTAGAGAAAGCAGGCCTTTCACTCGACCTCCCTACCACGGATTGCGCAGCACTAATTTAAACAATAATACGCAATCATATCTATTGCTTGGTCTCCTTCGTTTTTAGACCAAATCGGTCGGTAGCGAGATGGAGAGACTAATATTTGTAACGGTAAATACCTATCAGCGTCATTTGGAATCAGTCGAGTTATTCTTTTGTAATGCATTGTGATCATACCAAATCCACCTTATCACAACATTGAATCTCTATTACATATAAAAATAGCAGAGTTGATACAGTCTAATCAAAAATCTATCTGTTGTATATGCCGACATTGTGTTATCGTGGTAGGTATATCAAGGGATTGCAAGTCTTAATTTTTCATCTCTGTCTCTTTATTTAGGTGCGTTGGTTTCGTTGTGAAAAATACATTCTATAAAGCTAAAAGAACTAAATTTCTCAAGGTTTGCAAAATTTTACTTTTTATTAAATTCTTTAATATTATTTAAAGTCTTAATTGACTCAATTATATGCTATAAACTTGATTTTTAAAGTAAGATTTTATCGATTTATTTAAGAGCTAATTAAACTTTAAATAAATAAGAATACATGACCGAGTTTTAATTACAATTTCATTGGTATAAAAGGGCTATAATAAAAGCATATTTAACTCAACAGGCTGCGGGCTTCTATTAAAACAAGTTAAGTAGAAGATTAACTTGAGAGTTGAGAATGGCTATGTGGGGTAAAGTTAAGGACCGCAAAGGTGGAAGTTTGAGTGCAACCTGCAGTATAGTAGACCGCAAACTACGGGCCACATACAAAGGATCTGTTCATGAATTACTCTATGGATGTTGAGGTTCGTTAACCGTTTAATATTTAAATACTATTTATGTATTGTATATTTAGTGCTTCATGCAAGGTTTTATGATATTCCAACTATGAATTTCAAATTTTGTTCGTTCAATTAATTCAGAAGCAAATTGTTTGGAATATGGTCATGTTGATGATTCTGTCAAATAATTGTATGTATTTACTAGTTTCAAAGCAAAAAAAAATTCTTTAATCATTGGAATATGGTCATGTTGATGATTCTGTCAAATAATTGTATGTATTTACTAGTTTCAAAGCAAAAAAAAATTCTTTAATCATTAACATATAATGAAAATAAAATCAAATAAAATCGACATCACAAATTCTATTCCTCAGGGTAGCGTTCTAGGTTGTATACTATTTCTTATTTATATAAACGACTTGCCAAAAAATATAACTAACTCATGTACTCTTTTCGCAGATGATATTTCAGTCGTTATCCCTGCAAAATCTATCTCAGATTTAAATAAAACATTGGATACTACTTTAACAGACATAAAAAGTTGGCTCAACGATCACAACCTTCAATTAAATTTCAAAAAAACCAAAATAATGCAGTTCTATCCATACCAAAAAAAACCACTAAATATAAATTACTCTTTCCAAAACACCCAACTAGAAACCGTAAACACTTATCCTCTTTTAGGTATAGAAATAGATTCCAATATAAACTGGAAAACGCACATCAAAAAAATAACAACGAAACTCTCTAGATTTACTTATGCTTTATACGAACTCAAAAAATTGACCGATGAAAAAACAGCAACCTGTGCATACTATGCCTATGCACACGCTTGGCTCCACTATGGAATTATTCTTTGGGGCAATAGCTCAGATGTTCATAAGCTTTTTGTTTTACAAAAAAGATGCATACGCATTATATATAATTTAGATACCATGGAGAGCTGCAAACCATATTTTAAACAAAAAAACATTTTAACAATACATAGTTTATATATCCTAGAAGTAGGAACATTTGTAAAAAAACATATAGACCTTTTTAAAATTTACACCCGCCCTCAAAATTTACGCCAAAGAAATAAATTAGATTTTCCTTTTTCTAAACTTCAGATGATTCACACCGCTCCGTATGCAATGTCTACTAAAATATTCAATCAAATCCCCCAAGAAATTCGACACCATAATTTGCCAAAATTCAAACCCCTCTTAAAAAAATATTTAATAGAAAACAGCTTCTATTCTTTGGAAGAATTCCTCTCTAAATAAATATGTAAACTATGTAAATTTCTAAGCTGTAGGCTTAATGTTATAATTAATAATGTTTAATGTTATAAATTCTAATATAATTAAGTAAGTAGTAGTAGGTAGGTACAAAATTCTAATAAATTTATACCTAAATGTTTTTATTTTAAGATTTTAATAAAAGATCTCATAGATTTAAGAAATGTTTGTTACACAAACTCAATTTTTATATTAATATAAAAAAATTGCGATGTCCTTACAGGACTCATGTGTTAGCTACCTAGTACACCTATCTATAAGACCTTGTACACTCACATGTAAGCAATAAATACTTTGAATTTGAAATTTGAATTTGTCTTCTTACTTAGTAGTAAAAGCATTAGTCGAGCTTTAAGTAAACATCTTGGAAGCTATTGAGGATTGAAAGTGGTTTGTTTTGCGACAATAAGTAATTCCTACCGTCGCAAGTTAGTACCTCCGTATTTGACGAACAAAGCACCTTTTATTTTATCCCATATTGTAATAATTTCAATATAATTTATAGTTTTATCAAGCGATTTTGAGTTAGAATACCTACTGAATATGGTGAGGTTTGCTCATCGTAAAGATGACTTAGCTTTTGCTGATCATCAATTCAAAACGAACCTATAAAATGGTATTATAGATACCTAATTTTCTTGTTTTTTTGCACTAAGTACCTAAACGTATATTGAGCACGTGACTGTAATTTGGGCCAACAAGATTATCACATCTATGTCATTGTGCTGGTATTTAGTGGAAAGCCAATATTGTGCTCCAAATCGCCCCTTTATGCGGCCGTAATAGCTTGTTTGCTGCCTTTTGTCTAACTAGGGCATAACCTCGATGGCATTAATTGATAGCATTGACAAGCCTGGCTTGAGCAGCGCAGATTCCACAAGCGCTCCCGGTAGCGAGGCGCCCCATTTCAGGTGAACTTACCGACCCTGTTTATTAATGTTCAGGTTGTTCATTTATTTTGGCCTGGTGGCTTTTGCTTGGAGGTTTCATTTGTGAGTTTGAGGTCGAAATGTTTAGATTACGAACGAAATGTTATGGTCTAATTTCCTTTTCTTTTATTATTAGTTAGTGGTCTAGCGAAACGAACATTTCGGAAACTTTATGAGGCTTTCCATGGATGTTTTTTACTAGGCTCAGTTTTATGACATTGCGAATGTTTGGCCACGTCTGGTAAACTTTAATCACGCATCGTTAAAGTAGACACCTAGTATGTGGATTAGCTGTCAATATAGTAAGATGATAATGATACCGCAAGCTGTCTCTCTTTACGTTGGAATTTGGGCGCGATAGTGATTAGGTATAGCCGCGCGCGACGAAAGCCGGCCGGCGACACTCGACTACCGTATGTAGATTTGGTAGCTTCCAACCTCGTCAACCGGATGGAACTCGTTTTTGCACAATACCAAAGTGCACAATTTCTTTGCGCGATCCGTTTCACGGCGGCATTCGCCGGACACCACACCGGCACTTACGTGCGACACTTGTGACATTTACATGAATTGGAAGTTCAGTTGCGTTTCACGATCCACACTTGTACAGTTAATTTCATCCATAAGTTTGGCACAACACGACACAAGATGATATAGTGATCATCTAATCCAGGTTAAATCGCGATCGGAAGCAATGCGCGGAGTGCGTCGTGTTTACAGTTGGCGCGGCGCTTTTACAGGCGGCGTGCGATGCGTCCGCTCGCTTCCTCGGTTGACAGGCGACTAGCAGCGCGGCGGCGGACGGCGGGTGACGAAAGAAAGCTGTGTCGCGGCGGTGGGGAGGGGGGCCGCGGGGCGGTCGCGGGGCGTGGGGCGTGCGGCACACCTGCGAGCGGCGGGAGCGCCTCTCGCCTCCAGCAAGCGACTGCGAAGCTTCCCGCTACTACGCAATAAACGCTCGATAAACTTTCTCATTAGGCGCGCCTAAGCGTGTGACCGTAAGCTCGATTCTGCTTGCACATCAAATACGATGCAATCGTCTACGAACGTCCCTGAAGCCAATTTACACTCATGCTTGCACTAAGCTGTGCTTTCGTCTTATGCGCCTGCGCTCTTCTTCTTTATGCGTGCGCGCAACTAAACAATTGAAATTCTGGCTTATGTTAACTGAATGGCGCATAACTCGTTGAATTATGCAGGATGTTCAATAGGTTAGTATTGAATAGGGTTTTAGCATACGTAGAGAGATATCGGTACACAAGGAACACTTGTTGTTCATTGTTCTGTCGAAGATAACAGCATGATTTTCTGTTCATGTGCAGAATTTTCTCGAGTTTTGCATAATGCGTAGATAAAATGAATTTATTACCGGTCAACTTAAACTGTGAAAATGAAACAGGTTCGCCTAATCAAAACTATTTTACTAAAAAAATACCCTATAAAAACGAAGGATTTCTGTTCGTGTATCTACCTACCGTTGAATTGATGACATTATCCGGAAATTTAAATAATTACTTCGAAATTATTGAATTTATAAATTATTAGTATTCTAACACGTAATTGTTGGCCTTGTTAGGGTGCGAGGGTAGTATTTTAAACTCCCACTGACTATCGTTTCACACTTGTTTAGTGCTACTCCCATGGTTTCACTACTTTTATGAATCAGTACCTTTGAGCTAAAATACCTCTGTGGTTTCCTAGGTTTCCTGCTACTATTTATGTGTGAGCTTATATAAAAAAAGCATTTAAATAATGAAAACCATCTTTAGCGATTAGGTAAGTACGAAAGTTTCAGATGGAAAATCTGGAAATTACTTAGACCAATACATAATTCTAGAAGAAGAAAATCGAAAACTTTTCAAAGCATCCAGAATCTAGATATTTTTAAATCAAAAAGCATAACTTCTTTAAAATCTTCGAAAAGGGAAAAAAAGTCTAGGTATTTGTTGAATAAAAAAGCGGTGCGCGTTTAAATCTTTTTTATGTAATTTAATTTCCACTTGTTATTTTTTTAATCAAATTATTTCATACTAGAGGTACCTACATAGACAAAGCTGTATAAAAAGCTGATATCAGTTAAATTATTTGAAATTATTATTAAAATTGTTTATTTATTGAATAAGTACTTAATTACCCTATTTTATTTGAAATTCTAAAATTATCCTCTTGACTAAACTTTTGATCTCAGATTTTTACGACACCGTTTCTTAACAAGATTACTTTGATACGAAACGAAACTAAATACGAGGTAATGTACAAATCCTTTTATTCTATCGTCATTCTCCATTATTCTGGAACATTCAAACAGCGTATAATATGATGCAACATTCCGTCAGCGGTTACTAGTAAGAGTAAGTAGGTAGATACTTTGTTCTCGAAAGATCCCGCGCTCCGGACCGGAACCTTCTGGATAAATCCTTGTTTTCTATTCATTTAGATGCTTTTATTTTAAAGTATTATCTTATCTTATTCATACCTATTTGTAAATGTCGTAAAGTGAGTTTAATGTTTGTGTGTTAAATGAATCGATTTTGATAAAGTTGGAATTTATAAATGGTTATTTGTAAGGAATAGCTTAAAGGATATTTATATTTAATATACTTAACGCGGGAAATACTTGGCGAAAACTAGTAATATCTACATTCTACTAGCCCCATAGAATGCTAGAACTTTTCCAAATTTTGAACTGAATATTTACAAAAAATAAAAAAGTAAGCTGATGGGCTATTCTCTCGGTCGGTGGGCATTTCTGATTATGTGTAGGCGTTTGGGGTAGTTAGTAGCAATTTCAAACTAGCACTTGCCTACTTTTAGGTATCGAGCCACCCAATAAAAAAAAAAGTTACACATAAAACATGTTGATAGCACCGACACACAATTGAATAACACAAGTTAAAAAAAAAACAGTGACACATTTAGTGTCACTCCTAGTCCAGAATGTTCTAGGATACAACGTGATGCAATATTCAGTTACTGGTCACAATACCTACGTGTATCATCGCCACGTGTGCGGCCACGTGGGCCCGGCACGTGTTTGCGAAGTTGTGAACTCTCCACGAGCTATTTACAATACTCTAGCCTTTGTAGTTGGGATAAATAGGGTGTAAATACACTTATTTATGGACGGTTATTATGCAAAGTTAGAGGGCTATTTGTAATGTTGGACGGTTCTTTGAAGGTGGGATAAATACTGTGTTGTAACTAATAGGTGCCTATTAATGAAATTTTATTTATTACGTGCTATAATGTGGTTGGATGTTGATAAAGAGATTTGTGTACTGTGTGTTTATCACCATTAATTATTTCTAAGTTGGTAAATTCAATGGTAAATTTTCATTACAAACGTAGTCTTAGATCCTTATTAGATGACTCATTTATATATGACAATGCTTAGCTTAAGCACAGATAAAAATAATACTGGCTTAATGGTAGGACTACATTGTCGGAGTCTCATGAAAGATCGCGTTCTGTTATATGTCTGTCCTATGTTGATCAATACGACTGCACTTGTCACAAAGCTAATAATTCGTGAAGTTCATAATGTCGCATATAAACCACTGTTTTGACGTTTGGACTTGTTTAGAGGGTAAACAAGAAATGTTCTCGCAAAATTCAAACATCGATTTTAAGTCGACTTTTCAATGCATACTATTGCATACCCTAGGTACATAGAGGATGCATTGAAAATTCGACTTGTGAAGGAATTAGATGAATGATACAGGATGTGTTAGAAGAGTTAATAGAAAATCAAAGAAGCTCTCCACATAAGATCTCAAGATCTGAAAAGTTTACCGAGCCTTGGCGATACAATAGTGGTGTTTCCTTTTTGTTTTAAATGAAGTTGTGTTTTAAAACTTTGTTACATTGATACCAAAAGCTATATAAACAATAGTACGAAACTGCGCCGATTTTCCATTAATTAGAGCTACAGTGCAGAGTAACTTTGACAGACAACTTTGTAACAGGCTTACAGGCGGAAAATGAATTCGTCTTGAACTTACCTATTTGCCGTCTCAGGCGAGTCGATTTGTTCCACGTCAATATTATTGCGTTTATTTAATTGTTTACTTTATAGGTTGGCAGGAATAATCTTTCAAAAGATTCATTTATAGACGGCTGGCTAGACGGAAAGACGGAAGATGGAACACAGTGATTACGGGATGGTGGCCCAGAGATGCTCAAAGACCACGAGGCAGACCACACGCCCGATGGTCGGATGACATTGTCAATGTGGCTGGAAAAGCGTGGGAAGGACTGCACAGGACCGAACAGAGTGGTGTAATAGAGAGGAGGCCTATACCCAGCAGTGGGTGCAACTGGGCTGATTAGATAAAAGTATTTACAGATTGCAAGTCCATAAGTAAAGTACTGACACTACAAACTCCACAGTATAATGTGCAAACTAAGAAGTAGCACTAATAAGTATTTTAACTTCCCCGAGCTCGGGAGCGGGGATCTAGGTCAATATGCAGATTGCAGATCACTGGACAACTCTATGTTTGCTTTTCTTTGAAGTATGTGCTATATTGAGCGTTCTTTATCTGTCTGTGTATTGTAAGCTTTTGCGTGCTTATTGTGTTGTAAATAACGGACAAACACAAAACAGATGTTGATCTTCTGTGAGCTTTAAGCTGAGCAGCAAATTCTATTTTACATAATATTCCTATTTTAAAGACGAAGTGTTTTTTATGTTTCTATGTGCCGGCGCGGTGGTATTAGAAATTACTCAATACCTAAAAAAATACTTACTTCTTTTAATTTCGTGTAGTACTATTGTCGAGCTTGATAATACCACAGACAATATTTAGTACATAATAATACCTACTGGTTCTCTTCTAGTCCTGTCGATAAGCTTTTCATTTCATAACATTAGTTAGCTACCTATAGCATAGCATTTACAATTACTGGATAAGCGTGAAAACTACATCTAATAAAGATGCTATGTAAGTGATAAACCAACAGGCATGGCATTTAATTAGTAATAAACACTACTAGATGTTACGAAATGCTGTGGAATTTATAAATGACTACAAGGAGCTACCACGACTCTTATAACTAAGTGGGCAGCTGAGCACTGATATAAAAAACAAAAATAGTATGAAAAGGAAAGAAGAAAATAATGAAATGGTTGCCAAAAACAGATTTGGTGATCAAAATAAAAAGTTTAAGAAATAAAAAATAATTTTATTACCTACTTGATAAGGTTCAGTTTCATAAACTTTTTATTGAGTTGGGCCTTTACATTTTGTAGATGATTTTATATCAAGAGAGGACCTATGCGTACATTCAAATGGCCAATGATGATGTGCCTGTGGACTGTAAGATTTCAAAAGAGAACCTGGTCGATGATGTTGCGTCTGTAATATTGTTCAAGATAGTAATCGGCTTTATCTACAGAAAATTTGGTCAATATGGTGTGGAGCTGGCTAAACTGCGGGTTTTTTTCATTTATATAATCTATGAATCAATTTATCTATATAAAGCGAAAAATGGTCCAACATTTTAACAATCTGGCAACCTGAAGGGAGACGACGCCGCGGACGGCCAAGGAAGCGCTGGAGACACGACCTCGACTCCTTCGACAGTGGGTGGTGGAACCTATCAAAGAAGATAGATGGTTGGAAAGAATTGGGGGAGACCGTTGTCCAGTATTGGGACAGTATAGGTTAAATAAAAAAATATATACAGGGTGTAAAAAGACAACTACCGAAAACTGAGGGGTTGCAATCAGACCATGATTCTAAACTCATTTAGCGAAAAAATTATGCAAAAAATTTTTTGACTTAGCTTAGTCATTTTATGTTATTTTCAGTTATTGACTACTAGTATAACATAATAAGACCATACCTACCTAATAATTTCATTTTTCAAAGAAGTAAACAATTTAAACTCAAAATCCAGCAATCTACGTAAAAAAACGCGTCCAGTACATACGCAAACAGTAATCTTCAAACGCTGTTTTCTCCGGATATAATGATTTTTAAGGAAAATCCTTTTGGATTTGGTTGTGTCTTGGGATGCTGTACCTACCCCTTTCGGCTTCGGTAGACGTCTTTTTACACCCTGTATAATCTATTAGGTATGTAATTGCAGGTTTTTATTCAATAGAGTAAATATACAAGCAAGGCCATGTAAGAACATTAGGTACCTACCTACCTGTTTTATTTCCTTTTAATTTGGTGGGTGTTACTATAAACCTAAGTAATTACAGTTTTATGGGTAAGTGAGTTAACACGTGTTGGTCGTGATGTTGTAAGGACTTTGACGATGGTACAAAGTTGACGCCATTTATACCTACTGGTACAATCAGCAATGAAAGTTGATCAAATGTTTTAATTCTTAAAGCTGGACTTTACACGCAGCATCCAAAGCCCCAAAGTAAGCAGAGCTTGTGTTTTGGGTACTAGATGACTGGTATACTACTTATATACTTTTTGTTTGTAAATACATACATATTATACATAGAAACACCCAGACCCGAGACAAATATTTGTAGATATCATACTTACAAACATTGGTCCCACCGCGGAGATGGAACCCGCAACCTTTAGCAGACGGGCCTTCGCCCACTGCGTTACAGAGGTCGTCGAAAAATATTTCTTTATATCATTAATTTTTCATTAGATATTTTTAAGAGGAAGCCTAAGTACAAAAGTTTCTATGTGTGAAAGTGCCAGGTTGTTCAACTATAGCTCTACGGCTTCAAATATAGATCAAGTTATCACTTTCACTGAAACATATTTTCAGAATACCTACTATACTATTCGGTCACCGCGCTAACGAAACCGTTGGAGTAGGTATTAGGTATAGTAAAAATATAGAGGTTTATTTTAAAAGTTTGTAAGTAAGTATGTATTAGTGAATCTACTATTGACCATCAGTAAAATAATTCCTGTTAGTTACACCAGTGTGACAATCTGGTGTAACCACGAGTCCGTCGTCTCGTCAAAACCACTCAGCCGATTTTGATGCTCTATCAGATGTAATGCTATAGATCCATTGGTAATTGTTGGTACTATGTAAGCGAAGCTGCAGACACTTGCAAGCGTAAGTACTTACATACTCATGTATAAATGTAGGTACCGACTACCTACCTTCTAAGCATTCGTGAAGTACCTAAGAGCAGAAAATAATTCTGTATGAAAACGGCCTATAGCCTTTCAAATCCGGTTATTGGTAATGAGATAGCTAAACGAAAAGAAACCTCTTTTCCTTTGCTTGTTAGAGTTTTTAACCAAACGGTTGATTATATCGCAAAATGTGATATAATTAGGAAACCTACCTATAGGCATCCAATCAATCCAGTCGATTTAAGGGCCCTACCAGATCTCATTATATTAATTGCGCACGTTTCACAAGACGTTGGTTTCCTTTTAAGCAGCCTATTTTGTTTACCTTTTTACAGACATACAGGCAGTACATTACGCTAATTGATATTTACTTACGCACTTAAATTCCCTTCATCACACTGGTTCGAAAGAAATAGAGACACGTCAAGAAGAAGGTGATGACAATAAAAAATATAAGCTAATATTAAGCTAGGTATTAATAACAAAGTTAAATACTCGTAGATAAATTACATATAGGTTCTTTCATTTTAAACTAACATAATTCAGGAATTGGGTTCAACAAATAAATAAAAAATATTTATGTAATGATATTTTTTTGTTTTGTTATGAAAATCCCGAGAAAATCGATAAAGACTATCCTTTAAATTGATTGTTGTTTCTTGTACAACATAGTCCATTCGTGATGTAGCTGCGCTACGATTGGTGGAACATCTGTTCTCCTTGAACATCATTATGCAACATTTCAAAAAAATCAATGAATGATATTGTTTTTAATAAAAACTTAAATCGGCTTAGGAATTAAATTGATACGGTCAAACGTCTATTTACAACCCAAAAATGAGGCCTTGTCAGTTTGTGTAGTTTAAAATAAAAGACCCTATAAAGACGAAAAAATTAAATCAAACATGTTACAAAATTATGTTCCTGTTTTTTAGTTTATTTATAGACTAGGTAAGTATTCCACTTTTAGACAATTTATTTTTTATTTAAATATTTTCATTAGCACCATCTGTTAGAGAGACGCGTTGATAGTTATAATTGGTTTACGAGGCGGTTCGAAGGGGAATCAAGCAAGGGCTCGACAATAACGAGATTAGTATTTAATTTGGCTGCTCAATCGATGCAATTATTTTCCCATATCACAGAGTGAGAGAAGAGACAACTTACAACTTAGAAGAGATCAAAGTATCATAGAACGACTTCATTTTATTTCACTAGCTTCCGCTAGATGCTTAACTTGCGTTGCTGCATAGCTTTATGATACCTACTCAAGGATATGGAACATTTTTAAAAAACGTTCTATACGTAATAAAAAATTTCGAACATACATATATCTCATCTATCTCTAATAATATAAGTATTAGTGTAGGTACATGGTATGATGCAGCATTGAAAAATGTTTGCAGCTACATTTCCGCTAAATTTGTGGCTTGGTATTTTAAACCGGTTATTTTATTTAACTCTAGGTAGAGTTTAAATACTTACATACTTTAGTTCTATAAGTTTTTTCCAATAAAGTTTTTTATTATTTTATTATTATTATTATTATTTATACCTCCGAATATTTAAGTACTTAAGACGACATTTTATAGGCATAAAATGTCGTCCTAAGTACTTAAATATTCGGAGGTATGTTAAATAGGAACACATAAAGCAGTAAAAATAGGAACGTACTTAGGTACTAAAAAAATGTCAGTACCTAAGGTTTTTGTTTAAGAATTGGAGCTAAATCTCTTACGTGTTGATAAA
The DNA here is from genome assembly GCA_951394285.1 of Epirrhoe tristata. NCBI lineage: Eukaryota > Metazoa > Arthropoda > Insecta > Lepidoptera > Geometridae > Epirrhoe > Epirrhoe tristata. The sequence continues at coordinate 5,730,334 of OX596150.1, read as the reverse complement.
ATACCTACCTACTCTCGAGTAAGGTTCAATGTGCATTCTTCTTGAGTAATGCTTCGTTAACATTTTCCTATCCTATTACGGAAACAGGCAAGGATCCGATCAAGTCGCGCGAAACGAACCTCTTTTTATGTTCAAAATAAAAAAAATATTCAAAAGTTCCAGCCAGCTGCGCCCGAGCATCCTGTCGACGTCACTACACCTTTTTGCATCCATTGATCACGGAACGTATATCTATCTTCTTTTGTCATGAAGGGTTATTGTGTGAGAGAATGAGATGACAGTAGGCTGAGTGGTTAGTTTACTTTATAGTAACGGCAGTCTTCCGCAAGCGTCGTTTTAAATAATGTTGTTTAAGTTGCTTGTTTATTTTTTTTCGGGTGCTTCGTTTGCTAAACAAGTGCCCATCAATTATTTCGTTAGAGACGTGGTGGGTCTACCATTGTAATTTTAGATTTTGATATAAGTAGTATAAGTACTGTTATTCAGAGATTGTTATGATAGATTAAAAAAAGAGTAAGAATCTACTAGGTATTTGTTATAGTACTTAAGTACGAACACATTTCATTCACTACTTAGAGGCATTTTTGTAGGTACACGTGCATTTGTGTATGTTATCTGCTCTTCATACAGACAAAACGCAATCAAAATCTCGAAACGTAGAGAAACTCAATTGGTGTTGTTAGTGTCCATTCTATACAGATTTTTTAAAAAGGACTCGTATTCGGATTATCTGACAGAAGATTGATTGATTCGCCAATAATGTGCGACGCTCACTTGTCTACAACAATCGTCCGTTCGTCTCGGGAGTCAGCGCCAGGAACGCCGGGAGTCGACAAAGGGCACTCGGTCGTCGATAAATCGTCATTGTTGTGACACAATTATTCCGCGCGGTCCCGCTCCTTATCATAGTTTGCACCGTTGCTAATTAACAATAGTGTTATGTAATCTGTGACAGATGGAGACTTGCTGTATATTGTTTCTATATAGGATCTTTCATTTTATACTAACTTAATTCAGGAATTGGGTTCAAAAAATAAATTAAAAAATATTTATGTAATGATTTTTTTTGTTTTGTTATGAAAATCCCGAGATAATCGATAAAAACTATCCTTTCAATTGATTGTTGCTTCTTGTATAACTTAGCCCATTCGTGACGTAGCTGCGCTGCGATTGGTGGAACGTCTGTTTTCCTTGAAAATCATTATGCAACAATTCTAAAAAAAACAATAAATGATAAATTTTGAAGTGAAAACTTAAATGGGCTTAGGAATTAAATTGATACGGTCAAAAGTCTATTTAAAACCCAAAAATGAGGCCCTGTCAGTTTGTGTAGTTTAAAATGAAAGACCCTATACTCGTATAAGAGAGAATCACATAGAAGCAAACTCCCCAAACCAAATGCAATTAGGCCACGAATCGGGTTTTGCACATAAAAAAAAAGTATATAACTAAAAGGATTAAATATGAGTAACAGTAGGTAATAATAACGCACCAATTGTTTTATCTAAAACGTTTTTAATTCAAAAGTTGCAGCGGCACCGCACGCACCGCAACGCAACATGTGGCATGTCTCTACTTTTGTTTAGCACAATTAACGCTACTTATTTGTATTTCAAGGTTTGTTTTGTTCTGTTTTAAATTTAAACAAAATGTATTCATATCAATGCCCAGTTTCAATTCACGTGTATGATTTTTGGATTACTCCCAGGGTTGTCAAAGCGGTTTGGAAAAAGGCGATGCTCTGAGCTGTAATATAATTTTCACTGTCCACCATACATATCCTGCTCGATGTGCGAATTTTAAGTAATCCTAATTGTAGGTATGTTCATTTAATTAATGAGGCACGGTGGTAATTCTCTCATAGATTTTATCAGATTAGTTTAATAAGTGCCTGATTTACACATTGTTATTAAATTTATTAACGCATTTCACTCAAGAGATCATAATAATAATCATACACAAAATTAAATAGAACGAGATTTGTGTAAAATGTGTAAAATAGTAAAACAAAATTTCATTTAATCATTAATGTTCTATTTATCCTCATTGGAAAATTATTATTCAAGGTTAATAATTTTCCTGTTCGCGACATATTGTTTGAGATAAACAAAAACAACAGTAGCTGTTTATTTCGTGACGTTTCGGCGAGGGGTCTTTGTTTTATTATAGCATGAGTTTTATTTGCATTCATACTTATAGTAAAAAAAATACTTATTATACGTAAAATATATTTCTACTACGCCTTGGGGGTGTTAGACGCAATAAGTATCATAACCTCATATCTTCATGAACCTGTTTCTTAGCGAATCGAACCCACTAAGACCCTATTAAGTGCTACCCTGAAGGTCAGCACTCTGATCAGTGCTTTTCCGAACGCATACGTAAGGTTTTCATGGCATTAGCTACGGACGACCGACGGTATCTAGCAAGAGCATTATAATTTCTAAGCCAAGTTGATCGATTCTCCGTCATGAACGGACAAACACGTCAGAAATTTGACAGCCCTGTCACAATCTGTGAACATTGTTGACTGATTGTGATAACTAGGTGTAGGTCAAGGTCATTCTTTATCATACTTCAATGTATTGTTTTAATCCTTTGTTCGGTGTAGGACAGATTCTGGATTGGGCAGATTCGTAATTCGGCAGATTCGGTACTCGACAGATTCATATTCGAATGTAAAGGCAACTTTACTTTGTATAACGCACTGCACAGTATTGTAAACACCGAGATATTTCTTTTAGATTGCATTTAAGGATCATATTTTTTTATTATATCATTACATATTTGTATTTTTTCATGATAATGCAAAATCTAAAGATTTATTGTTTGACGATGTCACTAGCGCCACGCCCCTGGCTTGCTCAGGTTGTACCAACATAGCCTATGATACTTCGGTGTACCTAGTGTATTATATTGTCTTTGCTACGGTTAACCTATTAAAGTTCTTTATTCTTTTAACATTTTAAACTTTTCTTCATACAATGAAAACATACTCATACAATGCTTTGTGTCGATATCCGTTGAATTTATTTCTCATACAAAGCACGAAGATTGCTGAGGCGCGCAATAAGTTTGCTGTACGAAATACCCTATCATGTTTATATTCAACACATTTATCTTATAATCTGCGACAGTTTATAAATTTCAAGACGTCTGCTCGTCAGCAAGGCGAGGTAGGAAGTGTGATGCTCAAGGTTCGAGTGACCGCAGACTATTAAATTACGCTAGCTCTCGGCGCTTCCGGTGCCGAGAGTTTATCTATTGAATTGTATCTGCTCACTTCCTTTTCTGGAATGGATTGTGTATTCAATTAGCGTATTTGGGATTCCTTAGAGAAAAATATTTATAAGATTATTTTATTTGTAAAGATAATTGGAGTGACGTGTGCTGCAGTTATCATAACTGCAGAAATAAACTCAGTTGTTTCAAAGTAAACAAAATAATCTATTATACGCGTGTGCGTGCACATCTAATTGAGGTGTGTGTAGGTATATCGAATAGTAGATTAGAAAGTCTACGTCTCAAGTAACGCATTGTGCGTTATACGACGTGACAATTTTATATCAATCTCAAAAGAAAATACTTACATTTATTTTAGTTTTATTATAATAAAAAGAACGCTCGACTCGCGAACTGCATATGTTTTCCACAAACCTTCTAATTTATAGTTTTACGTTATCATTGTCATCTGTTTCATTCGCAAAAGCTCAAAGCTCATTCCGAAGCATCGTATTTACTGTGTAAAAGTTTGTCCTTTTATAAACTTCCACTTTGAAATTTGTAATATGGACTTTACAGAGAGCTAGTTCTAGCTAAGCAGAAATGAAAAATTCCAGAACAACACGCAAATAAAATAAATTATTTGAAACTTGAAGCTTTACACAGCTTAATACTGGTCATCATCATTTTTCTGCCCTTATCCCGCTTATGTGGGGTCGGCACAACATGTTCTCTTCTTCCACTCTCACTCGTCATCTCCGTATCCACTCCTTTCTTACCCATATCTTCTTTCACACAATCTATCCATCTTTTCTTTGGTCTACCTCTACTCTTATATCCATCCACATTCATTTCCATCACCCTTTTAGTTACGTGACATTCATCCCTCCGCATTACATGCCCATACCACGCTAACCTAATTGCTCTTCAACTGTTTCAGTCACCGGCGCTACTTTCAGACTTCCCCTATTATCTTTAGAGATATATTTTGTAACAGGATTTTATCGCGTATTCAAGCTCCCAACTGCGTGGAATCCCGTGATTAGTAGGTGCAAGGCGCGTCGTAATGTGACTTTTCGGTGTGAAGATACTGTTAGTGTAGTGTGCCGTGGTGGACGTGCGGCCGATCTTATTTCTGAAGATTAGTGGAGGGTAGTTCTATATAACTACCGCCACTTTTCGTCGGCTCCGCTGACCTACCTCCAGTTCGCCCGCGACCACGGTTGTTGCAATACAGCCGAAACGTCGGGAAATAATAAAGGTAATACGCGATAAAATCCTGTTACAAAATATATCTCTAAAGATGAATTGTGATCGCGAAAGTTTAAGAAAGACTATTCCCCTATTATATTCATTCCTCACCTTATCCATTCGCGTCACACCGCACATCCATCTCAACATTCACATCTCTGTCGCATGCACTCTTCTTTCATCCGTCGCTTTCGTAGCCCAGCAGCTTAATACTGGTATGAGTTTAAATCATTTAAGATATTAATAACAGAAATATATAGATTCCAATATTACATAGCTGGCATCCTTAATTATTTTTCAATAATATAACTGGTTTGTACCAATTTAGTTTCAACTGCTGCTTAGCACATAAAATTATTAACAGCGCTTTATTAAAATATGTTTGCGTTGATTAATTAATTAAATTGAAATCACTGGCGTTTGAATAAGTGATTTCCGTATATTGGCGATTTAAGCTTGAATAAGCAGTGATATAATTCAGATGATATTTTATTTATTTATATACATCTATGTATTTACCATGACAAGAGTTGGACCTGTCTGTCTCTACCTACTCATCATTGCCAAGCGTAAAGGAGAGCAAATCACTGATCAAAACCCAGGGCGGGTTTTGCAATTATAAGTGTTCATATTCAAGGTAAGTTCATTTAACCTACAAAGATTTCTAACGGACTAGCTGGCTGACCCGCGCGCCTTCGTCTGCGCATTGTTTCGTCATACGATCTTTGGAACTGCCTTGCACAACCCATAGGGGTAGTTTTTCAATACTTAAATATACATGTTTCATTATTTCTTTTAAAGTTTATTAATACCGAGTTTATAGTAGATAGACCATGTTGACTATTAAGGCGCTGGACATTGGGCTGGACATAATGGAATAAGATTGACCATATTGCTTGCATGGAATTTCCATACAAGCAATATGCCAGGCTTTGACTAAGTATCATTAAACTGCTGGCAAAGGTTTCTTGATCCTGTATAAATCATCTAGAACCGTCTGAGCATTGAATTTTTTGTTATACTTAACTCAAACAAAATGGTGCTTCATAGAATGTACGGAACCAGTTTAACGGTTTAAGTGAGACCGTTAACTGCAAAATCATTTCTCGTGCGAGATCTGAATGGCTTGCGGACTTTTTGTATAAGCGTTTTGTGTGATGAGCCGATGACAATGTGACATTTGTAGCAAATAAGGGTATAATTTTAATAAAGCTGTGGTAAAACTAGCTTATGATAATGAACTCCACTATTAAAATGTATGAGACATCTGTAAAATTGCATTTTTGTGTCATTGCTGTTTCAGTGAACTTTTGGTACAAATTGTACACGATCCTTTGGACGAGGTTGACTAAGCTGGGCTGAAAGGCTGAAAGGAAGGTCAAACAATGTCCTAGACACTACAGTGTCAGTCACTATACAATCAGATCGTTGGTATAGGCATAGGTTGCCTCCTGATGATTCTTAATAACATCTAGTAAAGATGTAGGTTAAAGTTTATACAAATTGTGAAAGTACTTAGATAGATAGATAGATAGATAAAATATTTATTTGGCACACATAACATTTCAACACAGACACAAAAACAAAGACAAGTAACAAGTATGTAGGCGCACAGGTAAAAACAAACTAGAAAAAAAAAGAAATACACCTAATACTAGTAGTCTGGCACCTACATAGGTGGGTGCAACAGTGGTCTGTGTGCTGTAGTGAGCCAAAAAGGTCCAGTCTCAGCTTATTGTTACTCCATGCCCAAAGGTACACAGTAACGCTGATTTTCAGACTGGACCTGAGAAAAAGTGCTTCATAATACTTCATAATTTGCGCAGGTCTTGTGTTTTACATCTCAATCAATATTTATTTGGATTATGTCATTTATACACGTATAAAATGTAATAAGCGTTAAACAGGGTACGTACTTTGACCCTAAATTAACCCTAGTCGGTACGGTTGGCAATAAACCAGGTTTACTTGACGAAGTAAAATCACATCACACTCAAGCTACCAGTATAATAACTTAGATCCATTTGCAAAGTGACCTACCTGACCCTTTTGCGATCCGCCATCGAGGGCGATAAAATGATGGTGATGATGCTTAGTCCATTAGTACTTTCTGATGGTAGATGTACCTAGTGTGTAGGTACCTATACTATCTGAGCTGCTTCATTATTAATGAAGTGTTTAAATTATTGTAACTGAATCGCGAATTTTCAAGTCGAATTAAAATGAACTTATTTCGGCACAGTTGGAAAACTTACTTCGAGAACTTTAGTCATTGGTGAAGAGGGACAAAATATCGTATGAAAAACTAAGTCCCGTACATCTATGACTATATCAATACCAGTATTTATTAATAAAACCGACCAAGTGCCAGTCAGACTCGCGCACGAAGGGTTCCGAACGATTATCTACAAAAACGGCAAAAATGATAAAAAATTATAACCTTAAATATATATTTTATTCCATTTTTAAGTATTTTTTATTATAGCGGCAACAGAAATACATCATGTGTGAAAATTTCAACAGTAAAACTTTATGAGATACAGCCTGGTGACAGACGGACAGACAGACAGCGATGACCTAGTAATAGGGTTCCCGTTTTACTCTTTGGGTACGGAATCCTAAAAAGAAGTAGAGTATGTAGTTTGTCTATATGTAGAAAATCATCTATGACTGCAATGAGATGAACCCGATTTTAAATAACATCAGAAAATTCACATTTTCATAGTCAAACTAATTCATACTTCTGCGTCATTCGAATCCTAGACCTTTTTTCAGTTTCAGTCTTTGATCTATTACGTAGGTATGCAGAAAGCCTGCGGATCGAGATATTTCTCATCTCTCAGCAATAGTCCCATCTGGGACAAAGGGGATGTGTTTTTATTCCTCATTGTGGCCCACAAAGAGGTCCTGCAATCGAGCATTCACTGGCGCTAGGGCTGCTACGCATCAGAAAAAAAACTTTTTTTACATTTAAAGTTGCGGGTTTGATTCTCGAGTACCCTACAAATGCTTGTATAATCTACAAAATGGCAGTTATCGCGTCTAAGTATTTTCAATGTAATAAGTATTTCAAAGTCAAGTCAAAGTCAGCATTTATTTAGTAGAATCGCTGAGATCACTTAGAATAGTTTGGACAAAAAAAAAAACTATTATTATTACTTTGGGGCTAGTTGAAGCTGTGTGAAATGTCTAGCATAATTAATACATTATTTTATACCTAATACTTCCACAGAAACGAGTGTTACAAGTAGAAACATTAAACATTGTGTAGGTAACCTTAGGAAAGTAGGCAAAAACGGTTTTGATTGACCAGCGAGACGGGTTTCTGAAGCCAGCTGGTAACGTGTTGTACATCGTCTTCATTAGAAGACGGGTGTAAAATATTTTATTTTTATGTTCTTGATGTGAGTTTACTGACACTCAATTATAAATGCCGTACTTAAATCAACAATTTCTAATTCACCTTTATCGACTTCCATCGATACGTCTTTTTATAGATTAGTCTGAGGCGAGTTTATGATTGCGAGGTACCTACCTGATCAAAAAGTAATTTATAATCCATCCATACTAATATTATAAATCTGAAAGTAACTCTGTCTGTCTGTCTGTCTGTCTGTCTGTTTGTTACGTTTTCACGCTGAACAGATTAAGCTGAAATTTGGCATAGTTAAAAGTTGTATCCCAGGGAATGACATAGGCTACCTTTTATCCCGAAAAAATGAACAAAAACCCGAGGGACCGCGGGTCACACCGCAGGAGCTTAGCTAGTATACTATAAAAGTAAGTACTTAGTAGATACCGACAATTCAAAGAGCCCTTTGAAGCACGGAAGTCGTGTGATAATGCAATTACTATCATTACTGTCACACACCCATTTTATGACCGCGCAGAACGTTTATCAATTATCTTTGACGATCAATCAAGAAAGACTAAGCGACGATCACAAGCTATTTATATTTCGACATTCTTCATTAGTTCTTCATAATCATGATAAATTCGATTCTTAATATTAATAGGTGGCAACCCTATGAATTGTCTATAATAATATGGAGTGAAATGCCGAGCAGTCATATCCACGTCACACACCAATGTAAAGGATTCTAAGCTTTAGCACCAGTTTCGATATTATATCTCGATTTGGGGTTAGTTACAAAAATAACCGACTTAAGTAAGTCAAGAATGAAATTGGATTTGTAGAATTGATCTGAAACTTGTGCCAAATCTTCATGAACATGATTGAATAAGATTTTTGTGACGGATACTAGGAACTAAAGGATTTATGAAAACATATCCAGTTCAAGTAAATAAAACATGAAAGCTTTGTGTTCTCTGCTATTATTTTTCATTGACTCGGACAAGTATAGTTTAGTTTTGAGAATACTCCCCTCTGCACCTCAGCAAAAATCGGAATCCTTGGGGTTGACATCACGAGCGATGTTCAATTTCGTGGTCATCTGGAAGGAAAAGCTAAATTAGCCTCCCAAAAGCTTGGAGTACTTAACCGGGCTAAAAAGTATTTCATGTCGGCTCATCGATTGCAACTATATAAGGCGCAAGTACGGCCGCACATGGAATACTGTTCTCATCTTTGGGCTGGGGCACCCCAGTACCAGCTTCTTCCTTTTGATCGTATACAACGAAGAGCCGCTCGTGTTGTCAACGACCAAGTCCTTTCCGATAGGCTTGATCCATTGGCTTTACGTAGAGATGTTGCATCTCTATGCATCATGTACCGCATATACAATGGGGAGTGCTCAGAAGAATTGTTTGGACTGATACCAGCCGCTGAATTCCGCCATCGTATGCAACGACAGCAATACTCATACCATCCACATCATGTGGATGGTTGGCAGTCCACAACTGTGCGGTTTTCACGCCAATTCCTGCCTCGCACAACAGACTTATGGAATCAGCTGTCGCCAGCGGTATTTCCAGACCGATACGACTTAGGCACCTTCAAGAAAAGAGCCTATTCCTACCTCAAAGGCCGGCAACGCATCTGCAGTGCTTCTTGATGCTGCAGTTGTCTGTGGGCGGTGGTAATCACTTACCATCAGGTGTGCCACATGCTCGTTTGCACCCTCTTCCATAAAAAAAAAAAAAAAAACCTTAAAAAAAAACTTAGGCCTTTACACCTATATTAGATGATTTATACAGCGTCAGGAGGCAACCTATGCCTACACTTAACGGGACGGTGTAGTGCCTGGGACATTGTTTGAGATGGAATAGGCTTGCCCAGCACCTAAACCTTCCTCTTAGCTTAATCAGCCTGGCCCACAGGAAAGACGACGTCAAAGACATAGGTATTAGGCACCAGCATTCACTATCACTCAGGAATGTAAAGGAATGCTTGTTTGTTCATCCTCGGCGAAATAACCGAAGCAATGAGCTTAAAATATACACTGTGAAACTCAAAACCTGAAAATATACAGTAACTTTACATTCGGATAACGCGATCGAAGCCACGGGCACGTTCCAACTTAATAAGGACATCAACATTTATTGCCTTTTTCATTAAGCTTCATTTAGTTGGTAATTACATACAATGTGATTAAAATCATTCAACGTAGGTAATTTTTCTCATGGCTAGGCAGTAGATAGGTACTTACTGTGGCTTAGGTTAGAAAATACTTACCAAATTCGCAATAATAATACGCTACGGCAATATTTATATATTTGGATTCTTACCTGAAACAAAAGATTACCTTGAATCAGTTTATTTCTGAACACGAATGTAACATAATAATATTGGTAGCTAATAAACGGATATCAGTTTTTCTACCCACTATCATATGAAACTTCTACTAATTAGAGGTATTTTATTTTCTGCGTAGGTTTAAGCTTAATAAACAATTCGACCGATAAATTGTTATCCCGATTGTAGACCGATATCAGTTTTCTTGTTTAGAACCTTTTATAAGTTCTTAGAATATGAAAAAACCTACAATAAAATGACTTGGAATACATTATTGGCCTGTGTAAGTCGAATGATATTTACGACTGTCCTAGGAGAGCTGTTTATCTTCGTTGTCGATATTTCTTTGCGTAATGTTGAAAAAAACGGAACAAAAGCATCATAATAAAACATTATGGGGCTTATTACAAGAAAATGAGCCGAGTTTAGACCAAGTATATCTAAAAATCTGTCCCTAGAAAAACGATCTTTAAATACTCGTATATAGAACGCTTTTTTATGGTAACAGTTTTGTTTTGACATGTGTCAACATGGGGTTCAACCAAGGTTTTACGTTTTTATAATAAGCAGCTATTAAAATAAAAAACTAGTCTCGTCTTTTTTATGTTATAATTTTTATTTTTATTTTAGTTTTTACTACATAGATGTGATCAGTTACAGACACCGAGACCACGTTTAAATTTTTTTTGGTAATTAAAAAATAGGGGTGTATAATTATCATTTCAATATTAAAAAAAGATGGTGTTTTGAATATAACTAAAGAAACGTTTTATATCTAATCCTGATTTACTTTTATTTCTATTAATGCTTTACTTTACATATTGTTTCTTTTTCATTTATTTGTTATTATATCGTATAAAGACACTAATAAACCACCCACATTAGTTCTCTTTGTAGCGTAGCATAGCAAATAGGCAATATGTACGGATTACTTTTACATACGAGTGTAAGTCATACATTTTGTTCAGCGGAGCACATTGTATGACTCATAATATTCTATTTGTGTTTAGTTTATAGAGCAGACCGGGAAAGTTTTAGTTTTACGTTCGAGTTACTTTTGTTTGGTAACCACAAAAATGAATAGATATACCTAGGTGCCTATAACATACCTACAAAACAACGTGTCATTCAATATGGTCGGACCAATTTCAATCACGGAGTTTTCACGTATGAAGGTTATAATAATGAAAATCATAGAAAGGTGTGTTATATTAAATTAAATATGAAGAAAAAAATGCAAATGAAACAAAAATTTGTCTCACGCTGGGAATCAAACTCGCAACCTTTTGCGTTGCAGATAGTCCTTCGCCCATAGCGCCACAGAGGTCATAAAAATAAAAAGGTGTTGTAAAAAAACGTATATATTATGACAAAGCCATTTATTTTACTCTTCAACCTCTTGAAGCAAAAACTAAGTTTTTTGGCTAAGCTGTTTTTGATCAAGACAAATAACAATAACGTTTTCTAACTTTGCATCAACTTTCCATAAAACCTTCAACTGCCATTGTAGGTATTTATAATAAAAATATATTACTGTAGAGTACTGTACTGTAGGTAGAGAGTTAGTGATATTTTATATTGGTTACAAACAATATTACTAATACTAACCTAATATTAACCTTAGTGGTACATTTTGCATTTCTGGTGTAGGTAGGTACAGTACGCACAACCAATCTTTAGCTCTCTGAAGTAGCTGCGCAGAACCCATTTTTGATGACTTGTGTAGCTGCCTCGCTCACTCGCTTAGTTTGTTGCATCGCGCAGTCTCGCTTACTCTACCAAACCTGCGCAATCGTTTAGTGCACCTAACTTCAGAGAGCTAAAGATCGATTGTGCGTACTGTACCTATGTTTTTCCTGAAACATTGTTGCTCTGAAGCTAAGCGACACCTCAAGAACGTATCTTCAAGTCTCAAGTGAAATAAAAACATTCTCAGAACATTTCCGATACCCTCAAACCGCTACCGGGGTTTCCCTGCATCAAAAAGGGATTTCAATAAGACAAGGAGCCGGAATCTAAATCTGATCGCTCAAGGCGCAGGTAGCGTGTTTGGGATTCCCGGAGAACTTCCAATGGCTGGCGCCCATGCTATTGTTCAGTTTTTTTGTCCCTTTTACCATCACGTCGGAATGAATTGTTTGCTGGATTTGAATGTTTAGAAGCGTCAGTGTGAATGGTATGGTATTACTTACTACTACACTTTTTTGTTAGTTTTTCATCTGGATTTCGGAATTTTGACTGGTTAGAACTTGTATTTATAGTAGGTACTTGTATTTGTAGTGAAACATCATGACTGAAGAAAGTTTAAATGTTTAAAATAAGTATTAATTTTAGAATTCTTTTATAAAATTACTAATGTGATGACTAATGTGAGATGGCGGTACGATTTGAATATGCATCTACCAGACTGGTCAACTATAGCTAAAGTCAGAAAAGACTGTAAAATGAGGAGGGAACCTATGAATAAAACAGTAGAGTTCGGCAAAGACTAGATTTATTTTCTACCTTATTTTGTAACAACCTAATGACAACCAATAGATGGCACTACCACACACTTGTACATATTTTGTTACACACTAACAGAATTTCTACACCTTTGGCCTGCAGTGGGACAATATGGGCTAAAAATAAATAAATAAAAAACTAATGTGATTCTGATAATACTGTAAAAGTTCATCTATCATTGTAGGTAGGTACAGCATAGGTCTACTCTCTCTTTCAGTGACTTTAAATTACCCATCTTATTACATGACCTAGAAACAAATGATAGATTCAAGAAACCTAGTTTTTGACCCAACAGTTTAGATAAGTGTTGTATAATGCATAATGTGGGTAGGTTTATTTTACAAATAAATCAGTCAATACGCATCCATGGTCGTTTCACTACATGGTGGCAGCGGTGTTACTTGAAACTAACGTTATTTACAATCAAAGTAGAAGTAATTTATTGATTGAGCGCTGTTTGTACGGAAATAGTGAAAAGTGATAAAAGTACTATGGAGCATGCGCGTCCGCCGTCGGAATTATTGTTGGATGGCGGTCCGGCGAATCGCGCTGAGGCGTGGCGTAAATGGCTCAAACAGTTCAAAGTATTTCTCAAGGCGTCGGGCGTTTATAAGGAACCGAAGGATATGCAAGCTAGTTTGCTGATTAACCTAATTGGTCCCGAAGGTTATGACATATTTTCCACTTTCAAGTTTGACTCAGAAAGTGATCGTGATGACATTGAAAAACTCATTGAAAAATATAATGGCCATTTTGGAACGAAACCGAATACCACAATGGTGAGGTTTAAGTTCTTCACGAGGAATCAAGAACAGGGAGAAAGCATCGACGAGTACGTGACCGCTTTAAAACTCCTGAGTCAACAGTGCGAGTTCGAACAGCTGGAGGACGGTTTAATTCGCGATCGCATCGTATGCGGCGTACGAGAAAGTACCGTGCGCGACAGGTTACTTCGTAGCGAACAACTCACACTCGAAAAGGCCATTATTATATGCCAATCTAACGAAATTTCTCACGAGGAAAGTCGTAAGATAGAAGGTGTCAAATCAGAGTCAAAGGAGGCGTCGGTGGATGCCGTGTGGAATACTCGGGGAGCGTGGCGAGGTGCGCGAGGCGGCGGCGGTTGGGTGCAGCGGCGCGGGCGCGGCCGCGAGCTCAGCGCGCCGGCCCAGCACGCGTACGCCGGCGGCGGCGACGGCGCGGGGCCCTCGCAGCCAGGGCGCGGTCTGGCGTGCTCGGCGTGCGGGACCACGTACTGTGATGGTGGAGCCCGATGTCCGGCGAGAAATGGAAAGTGCCATGTGTGCGGTAATAAAGGCCATTATCGAAAAATGTGCCCAGTGAGTGTAAATAGGTCGAAAAAGGTGTTTCAGGTGCAAGAAGACAAGGAGGACGATCTATACTATATTTCTACAGTGGGTGTGCCTAGTGATGCGCGATCGGAGGACAAATGGTATGAGACTTTAATTCTATTAAATAGTAAGACAAAACATTTGTTCAAGTTGGATAACGGTGCCGATCTGAATGTTATTTCCAAGAACCAATTTTTAAAATTAGGTTTTACGATAAACGATTTGAGCCCGGTGAAACCAAAAGCTGTGTCATACTGTGGAAGTTTTTTGCCTATTGTTGGATCGTGTAATATGAAGTGGATGTATAAAAATAGTGTGTACTGTATAAATTTTGTTGTATCAGATCACTATTGCGAAAGTATTTTAGGTAAACATGCTATCGAGGAAATTAATTTGGTGCAACGGGTATATACATTGGATATGGATATCTATAGTGACCTATTTGAGGGTCTCGGACGGCTACCGGGACATTACACGATACCCATAGATAAAAACGCTTCTCCTTGCATCTGTCCTGTTAGGAAAATACCTATTAGTTTGAGAGCTAAGTTGCAAACGGAGCTTGAGCGCATGGAATGTATGGGTGTGATAAGAAAGGTGAGTCACCCTACTCCCTGGGTGAATGCCATTGTAGTGGCGGCAAAAAAGGATGGTAATATTCGCGTTTGTTTGGATCCTCGTCCCCTCAATAAAGTTATACGTCGTCAGCATTTTCCTCTTCCTACATTAATGGAAATATCTACACAATTGAAAGGAGCTACGTGTTTCAGTAAGTTAGATGCTAGATCTGGCTTCTGGATGGTTGCGTTGGATGATGAGAGTTCCGATCTATGTACGTTTGGAACCCCATTCGGCAGGTTCCAATATTTACGATTACCATACGGCATAAATTCAGCTTCTGAAGTATTCCACTGTAAAGTAAAACAGTTACTTGAGGGATTAGACGGCGTAGATTCATTTGTCGACGATATTATCGTGTGGGGATCGGATGAGAGTGAACATGATGAACGCTTGAAACGACTAATGGATCGTGCTAGGGAGGTAGGTATAAAATTCAATCATGAGAAATGCGAGTTTAATGTCTCTGAGGTAACATATTTAGGACACAAGTTTAGTGTAAAAGGTATGGAGATAGATGAAAGTAAGTTAAAAGCAATTAAGGAAATGCCATCTCCACAAAATAGACAGGAGCTGGAAAGATTTATGGGAATGGTAAACTTTCTATGTAAATTCATTCCGAATTATTCCGAAAAAGCAACTCCACTCAGGAATCTGTTAAAGAAAAATAATGAGTGGCAGTGGGGAGCGTGTGAAGATGAAGTAGTGAAAACGTTAAAGAGTGACTTGTGTACCGCGCCGGTTCTGGCGCTGTTCGCGGCGGACGAGCCGGCCGTCGTGTCGGTGGACGCCAGCTCGCACGCGCTAGGGGCCGTTTTGCTGCAGAATGGTCGACTGATAGAATTTGCCTCTCTTACTTTGACTGAAACTCAACAGCGCTATGCTCAAATCGAAAAGGAGATGTTAGCTATTGTCTTTGCGTTGGAGAGGTTCCATCAATACGTATACGGTAAAAGTGACGTAGTAGTAGAAACCGATCACAAACCTCTGGAGGCGTTATTTAAAAAACCGCTTAATGATGTTCCTGCTAGATTACAGCGTATGATGCTCCGCGTTCAAAGATACGACTTTACCGCTATGTACAAACCCGGTAAATACATGTTCGTGGCGGACACTCTGTCGCGCGCTCCGATTCAGGAATTGATGAATGAAAAAGTATCTGATGAGGTGCAGAGCCAATCATGCTTTTTAATAAATAATTTATCATTCAGCGATGAAAAAATTAACCTGGTTAGAGAACACACAAAACGAGATCCTGTATGTCAGTTGTTAATTCGCATTATAAAAGAAGGTTGGCCGTTAAACAAACATGAAACTGATGAAATAATAAGGTCACTGTGGGAGTACAGGAATGTTATGGGGTATTGTGAAGGGATTTTATTTAAAAACGATTTAGTATTTATTCCGAGCACAATTCGTGAGGATATGATTGCAAGAGTACATGAAGGGCATTTAGGGATAGACAGATGCAAAAGGCGTGCACGTGAAGTAATGTTCTGGCCGGGTATGTCGCACGACATCGAACGTGCGATACGCCGGTGCCGCGTGTGCGCAGAACACGCTGCGATGCCGCAGCGAGAGCCACTGATAGCTCACAGCATACCCAGTTTGCCATGGATAAAATTAGGCTCCGATATATTTGAATATAATAAAATGTACTTTGTGATAATAGTAGATTATTTTTCTAACTACGTTGAAGTATGTCCCATAACTAGTATAACGTCGAAAAGTGTAATTAAGGCAATGAAAGATCAGTTTGCGCGCCACGGCATACCACATGAACTGATAACAGACAATGGTCCGGCATACGCGTCAAAAGAATTCCAAGACTTTGCAAAAATATGGAGTTTTAGTCACATTACGTCATCTCCTAACTTTGCTCAATCTAACGGACGTTCGGAGCGCGCAGTGCGCACAGTAAAAACCTTACTAAAAAAATCACTGGAGGATGGTTCTGATTTTTATCTGAGTTTGTTAAATTACAGAAGTGCCCCAAGGGACGGTATTGCTAGTCCGGCGGAACTTCTTATGAGTAGAAAATTAAACACACGTCTACCGATTCATGTAAGCAAGCTTAACCCGGCTAGGAATAATGAAGTAGACTACGAAAACATAATAAATAAGCAAGCCTATTCGAAGAGCTGGTATGACGCTCACTCACGCGAGCTACCCGCCCTCAGTCCGGGTGATGATGCTATTGTCATGGATGGCAGTAGAAGGCGAGAGGTGCAGGTTGCGGCTCGCGCTGCTCAGCCGCGCTCATACTTCGTAAAGGATAAATTAGGCAGAGTGTACCGTCGCAATCGTAGACATCTATTAAAATTAAATTCTCCTGCAATGAATGAAAGGGTAGTGAATGGTGATAATGATGATAAGAGTGAGAGTGGTGATAGTGTGTACGATGATACCGTTGAGGAAGCAAGTAATGCAATTAGTGCAACTGAAGCGACAGCTGATCATATTGAGCCAGAACCTACTGTATCTGATAGAACCAAACGGTTTGCCTTACGTGAAGCTAGAAAAAATAAATGATTTAATTAAATAAACCTATCTAATCTAATCTAATTAAGGTCCAAATCTATAGATACTTACTCGTTGTGCTATTAATTATACTTAAACCTTCTAACAACTTAACCTACTTATTGTACTTACCTAATCTTGATCTTCTTGTGTTATAAATAAGTAGACTCAAAGATAAAACAAACAGGTAGGTACTTAAATGAATAAACTTAAATAAAATAATGTACCTATAGGTTTATAATTATAAGATAATCATAAATTAATTTTGTTTCTTAATTAAAAATTTAAGTATTAGATTTATTAATCTTCATTCAATTAATAATTTATTTATTGCTTAATAGTATGTATTTCTGTTAATTTAGTAGTCTAAATTATTCATGAAATAGCACCTATATTAAAAGACCTAGGGATATGTCTTTTATGCATGCCTGATGAATGTATACCTACTTAGATTAGATGCGCACCTATGTTAATGTGTAGGTACCTACTTACTAGTGATTTTGCATGTTAAACAAGTACTATCTATGTACTTCATCTTGTTTTATAAAGGGGGAAGATGTTGTATAATGCATAATGTGGGTAGGTTTATTTTACAAATAAATCAGTCAATACGCATCCATGGTCGTTTCACTACAATAAGTACCAGCAATTTTACGAGACGCACTCATTTAACTACCTCACGATGAATTTAACCTTGTCATTATTGTGTCAAAGACAGTGTTCTACCTCATAAAGGCGGGTTGATCTTAATTGTGCGTGTAGATGCACATGTACGTTATTTCTGTGTGCGTAAGCCCGGTAAGGGCTTACGCACACAGAAATAACGCTCCATGGACGAATCAGCGCTCAGTATCGTTTACGCACACAGAAAAAATCTACACACACAATTAAAACTAACCCGCCATCGTAAGATAGAACCACTGTTAGGTTAAAAGTGCACTTGCAAAACAGCTTTGAAATTGGTAAAACCGAGTGATGGAACACTGAATCACAAAATGAGTCATCTTGTCGACGATAAGGGTATCTAGATTACTCACTGCTACTGCTGTGAGACTGAAATTTATCAATAGGTAGGTATAATTTGTGTTTGTACAGTGGCATCGAACTTTCGCGTAACAATATAAACAGTATCATGATATGACTGTGTCCGTCCAACGAGCGATTTACATTATTTTATTGGCTATTCCTACCTCAAAGGACGGCAACGCATCTGCAGTGCTTCTAGATGCTAAAAAATTTTGGCAGTGTGTATATTCTATCATTTGATGACAAAGATTGCTGGGCTTGGCTTGGCCGTCATTCTGTAGGGGTAAACAGGGAAAGCAGATTTCCATAAGCACATATCGCCTCATTACTCATCTTCATAAAGCTCGCTGGTTGAGGGGCATACTTATTGCGATTTTATTATCTATCTTTGTATGTGGCAGTATACCTACGCTTACATCGGATTGATGAATTAACTAAGTACTACTTATTAATATTTCAATATCAAGCGTTATTTCATTACATCGATATAATTATATGTTATTATCACAAAATGTAATTAATTTTCCTATGTTTGTGTTCGTCATTATAAGAAGATCATTCTGCATTGGTTTAAAAATAGAATTACACTCATGGTGTACAATCGAGTGATAAATTGCACGAGTTTGACGAATAAGAATACAATCAACTGTCATTGCAACAAATTGCAACACGTTTGCAAACATACGATGTATTTAAAAATAAATGAACAAAAGCACTGTAAATTGTCAATTAATATGTTTCAAAGAGAATGTTTTCACAAAAATCATTCAGATAAATAGCAGTGCAAAATAGCGTGGAAATCGATGAGAAGCTACAAAAATGTTGAATCTATTTTGTAAGGTCCAAACGATGTGTGTTTGGTCCTTAGTAGGTGTTTACCCCAGTACCTACTACTAATACAGTCACGTGTCACACCGCATCAGGGCAAACATGCGTTGGTTATTATATATTTTAGTTTTTTTTTGTATCCTTAATAAGCTTTCCTCCTTCTTTGTGGCTTAGTGATTTGAGTGACAAAATTGTCTTATGTTCATGATGGTCGTCTGTATACTAGTGTTTATATAGTGAAATACGTACGAAAAAAAACCTTGTAATTTCAATATGTTTTACCAAAGTTTCCTACGATGACTAAAATCTAACTGCTTCAAAGCCACTGACCGGAGATGACGTAAGACTTTTATGATCGATAGATTTATTGATCTACAGATCTTAAATCTCGAATTAGATTTTTATAGACTAAAAATATTTTGAATTAATACAATTTATCTAAATTAAAATGTCCTAAATGTATAAATTAAGGCCATGTTATTTTCAATGATAAGTTTTAATAAGGTAGAGATGATTTGATATCCAAAATCTAGGTTTAACATTGAGTCACTTACCAAACTCAAGATTCAACGCTTTGGCAAGTTCAAAGTTTGGCAACTTCAGTTATTTCGGAAAGCGAGATCACGAACTCTACCAAAGAGATGGTGATCACTAGAATAATATAAGATAGAACTTAGCATAGCAACAAATTATTTCACAACTCAAAACGTATTATTAAAAACACATGATACAAAATATTAATAACTAAGTTTCAAGGGTCTACCTTTAAACTCGTCTATAATTTAAGAAACTATTATAATAATAATGCTGGTCATAATAATAATAATGCTGAAAAGTTGAGAAAAGGAGAAACATTAGAAGTCAATGTAACTATTTGCTGAGTAACCTAATCTTTGCTTCCCACTTCATACTTATATAGTGGAAGTTGAATGAACCGCATAAAAACCTCCGAGGATAAAAGCCGCAGCGCAATAAAATACAGCTATAGAGCGATATATCAACGGATAAATGGTCGCTTTGTCTGATTCGTTATTATGACAATAAAATGTTAATCTTGGATTCATTTAAATCAACTGTGGCGAATTTAGCCCCATAGATTGGATTATACTTTTTACTTTAGTATTTTTTTTAGCTATAAAATGACCCAAATGCGCAAACAAACAGCTCTAGTTTCAGGGCCTGGTCATAATAGAGCATAAACACAAAATAGACGTATTTAAGATCATATTCTTACGTTTAGCATTTGTATCCACGTATACAACTTCAGATAAGTCTACAATACATGTTTTCAAAATTGTTGTTTAGATAAAAAACTAAAACAATCAAAACTGTTGCAGTATGCATTAGGTGTAGATACAAAGTTTGGTAATCCTCTCTCTGGGATGCACAAGAACAAAACAAATCAGTAACGGAACAGATGTTGAGGTGTCTAGTGTAGACGTGAGTACAACCTTTTATCGGAATAGGGAGGTGAAACTTAGATAGATAGATAGATAGATAGATAGATAGATAATTCTTTATTGCATACCACACGTAAAAGACATACAAGAAAAAAAGGACACTTAACTTATAGGTAGACAACTATGTTAAATTTTATTCTACGAGTATAAGTCAAATGGGTGCTGACTGCTGTATCAGTAAATACTTCATTTCTAAGCAAACAGTCTAATTTTATCCTATTGAAATATTTAAGTTGTGTTTTCGACGTAATCTCTGAATCTCAATATGCTTTTACAATTCGAAAGTAGCTTTATTTCAGGCTATACCAGGACAAAGTCGGAGCGAAATACTATTAAATTATAATACTCAGACAAAGAAATTCCCAAGTTTATCGCGCAACGTACTCTTGGTACGTAAAATCAGCAGGCAGTTTCAATATACTGTAACCACGAGGCCAGTCTATAGTTAGCTTATTACCTCTCTGTGCAAGGACTGAATAGGCCATCGTTTGTGGACACGAATTATTGGAACCGGTTCCGCGCGAGTTGAATGCACACGAATGTTCCGTATCAATTAGTTAACACTGGAACACTACTGAAATAATTAGGTACCTATGAGGCAAATGGCTCAAAGAATTCTAAAAACATATTGTAGGTTTATTGGGATATTAAGAAGTAATGTTGACATTTCACAAAGCATTATCTAGCCGCAAAGTTAGCAGAGTTACGGGAACCACAATAGGTAATTATAATTACTTTATTTTGTAAAATACATTAAACAACTAGACCTGCCTGAGAAAACTTTTTGCTGACCATACAAACATTGGTCTCGTGGAATCAAACAGTCGAGGCTATTATTAGCTTTTGACTTTTAATCCCAAGGTTACGAGTTTGAATTCTGGTTCTTTATTCTGGTAGCGTAGAGTTTTCCGTTTCGGAAAGTTTCTAATGCTCTTAAATAAAAAGAACGTTGTACTAGTTTTAAATTGCGTCAGCTAGCAAGTAACCAGCTTATTTTCAGTCACAGAATAAACATTGTCACCTCACTGAAAGTAAAAACAGAGCGTTAAACAGCTGAATTCAAACGGCAGAGAGGGTTGAGGGAGCGTGCCTTATCTCAGACACTGGCTCCTCTGTGTTATTACTCATTCCTCTGAATGTATACTTACCTAGGTGTCTATGAATGTACCATGACCAGTGCACTTTTAGTTTACGTAAAAAAATATATATGAGAGTCAAAGTAAGAAGTGTATTTTCGGCAAGTGTATTTTTTATATTCAATGCGGTATTCAAATCAAATCGGTTATTGTTTTCAAATATCTATCAGCCACGTCTTATTATTTCGTTTGCTTTCTTATTTTAAATCCTCTGTAGTATAGTTTTACAGCAATGCTCTTTGCTTCCTAAAACAATACCAAAAGCCGTATTTTGAAGCGTCGCGATCAAAGCGCCCAATGCAGTAGAAATCACTGCAATATCTTATTCAATAACATACTTTCATGAATACCTCTTTCCAGCTTCGATTGAAAAGGCTGCGACTCCAACAAAGGCTTCGACTGAGAAATGAATAGTCATTTTTGAAGTAGAGCTGTTGGGAAAACCGAAAAATCTGCTAGCATTTTAGAAAGCTTCGATTGTGATTCTTTCAAACAAGATTTAGGTTTAGTGTCGCCATTGCTTACTGCACGTTTGTAGTGTAGCTTATTTAGTCGTTCTTGATAGATTGTTAAAGCTTTGCGCGATCATCGGATGGGTGACCACTAGTGGAATAGATATAGCACTTCAGTTGACGATTCCAGTCATAAGGATTTCGCTAATCCACATATTTGTTTTATATCCTTCACTAAAATTTGACACCAAAAACGCTATTGAAAAAATGGAGCGCGTAACAAACTGTTGTTAGAAATTGGAAAGAGCGCGCTGAAAAAGCTGATCTTTTCAAGGTCTTTAAAACAAAAGCGTGTTTTAAGCTAAAATCTGCAGCGTAGAGACGTTATTTTATAGCATGTTAGGAGTTGACATTTCTGCCAACAACGCCAACGAGACGATAGCGGCACGGCTACGGAACGGCAGAATATTTTATGAGTGTTTGCAGATGTGTATAGTTCAAGCATTACTGAATCAGCTTTAATACTCGTAGTTGGAGTGAATTATGGAGAGTAAATAGTTAAGTATAACAATTATACACTTTGATGCAATTTTTTTTCATTTATAAATTTTTATTATTCAAATACAATTTTATAATAATATTGAATATGTTTTGCACACATGAATTGTAAATACTAAAACCGTTATGCATATTTTGATAATGCCGTTCCGTTGCCGTGTCGGGCAGTGTAGAAATGCCTTTTCTCATTACGTTTGAGCTCTGTTTCTGTTTGTTTTTAATCCTTGCTCGAGTGTTAATATGAATTACGAAGTTGGCAGCGTAAATCAGCTTTAAAACTGGACGGTGTTCCAATATTTAACACTGGGGTACCAAAAATATTGCAGAAATTCTGGGGACTTGCATTTTAATTTCGTTTCAGACTTATCTTTGAAAATCTTTACGCGCAGTTTTAAATCTATCTTTTTTCTAGACTCCATGAGTTGAGTACGTGTCCGTGAGTATTAGGATTCGTGGCTCAGTTGGCCGACCCGTGTTTTATTGCGTGCTATATTGAACTATGTAGTATGTATTTTGAATAATTCATTCATCCATGCATTTATTAATTGACTCATGTAATTAATCATGAACTACGATTATCGTTTTGCTCTCAACATTTGACCTACGGTGTTGGATACGTTTACTTAGTGAAATACGGTGTAGTAAAACCTACCTACCACAATTATTGCTGCGCCTCGGTAAACTTCGTGCTTTATATGAAAACTGAATTCATCCGAATACGCACAGAAATACTATCACAAATATTATGCTTTATGCGCGTGAAAATTTGCCGATGCACACATTTATGGTACAGTCAGCAATTTCAATTTATCCAAAATCAGTGTCAGTCCATGTTAATTTCCCAGGATAAGTTAATTTTTTCTTAAAAATTGAATACAAAATAGCATTCTAAAAAATTAGACTGTTTATCAACTTTCGTTGCTGACTGTACTATCCCTACTTTTACTTGTATTAAAATCTATGTAAGTTGAGCAAGTTCTTGCACAGGTGGTTTGTAGTTAGTGATAGCTGGAGTTCGGTACAATATTGCACGTTACAGCACTTCACAAGATTGGAAACTGCAAGTTTGATGAGATACAAGTAATTTTTTAATGTTTAGCGACAAAACCTCGATCAGTAGAAAAACATACAAGCTTTGCTTAGTTAGGGGGTAGAATATGCAGTGTGTCAAGTCCTTTATAATAAAAAAAATCTTTAATACAACTGCTCTGTCAATATTTAAAATTATTTTTTTTATATTTAATGAATTCATGCCGCCAAAAACGATTTACATAGAGCAGACTATTAAGTATTAAATTAATCATAATAACTTGCCTAAGAGCTTCTATTCAAACAAATAAGTGTATTCTGTCTGGTGTTAAGTCGCGCTTGCCCCCAGCAGATAACTGCTTAGCGGCTTCGGGCAGAAAAGCCGTCAGCCGTGTGAACTGGGGACCTAGCACTAGTTTACAAATTCTTTAATTATTACGTAACCCATTAGTTGACTTTTTCGTAACTTAGATAGTTCAAAGAAAACAAAGTTGGACAAGGTAAAGAAATACAAGGGAGGTTTTTTAAATTTTACGGAAAAAAGTTAAAATACTTCAGGAATCTGGCACCATCTCGAGACGTAACCCTTTGGAATAAAAAAAACAAAATCGTTCTCCAATTTTGTAATTTTTGCAAATTTTATTAAAACTAGTTTTAATATAATTATTAGGTTTTTTGGTTCCTTACAAATAAGAAGACATCGGATAGGCTTTAGATATCGTAAAGGGTGACGTACTAAAAGAAGGCTTTACAATGACGTCACGCGACGCGCGTCACTGGCGAGGGTGGATTCGTGGAATAAAATGCCGTGTAGGATTTGTTTTGACGTCGTTCAAGCTGGTTCGTATATCGTGTCAAAACAAAAGTAAGTATACAATGAACTGGAAAATTTGTACTTTATGGTCATTGGCTACTTTAACCCATCCCCAGTATAATACTAGTATCTTATTTGTAACTTTTATTATGGGTGCATCTTTAAGTGGCATTAACAATTTTTTACTCTTTCTTTAGACACCGTTTACATGATACCATTCTGCGTAAAATTCCTACTATTCCTGCCACTTGCCACACAATATTAGCTCTTGCTCCGTTAAGTTTGAGAAAGCAAGAGGCAAGAATGGTATGCCAGAATGGTATCGTGTAAATACACATAGCTTCGCTTGGTTTATAAAATATCGATAATTTTTTATAAAACCCATATCAACACAGGAGACACAGACAGGAGGACAGTGACTTCATTTTATACTATTGGCAACACGTTTCGTTATCTCAGACACATTAACCCATTTTTTCTGTTTCTAGCTCAAGCGGTGCATATATTAAACTTGTTTAGGCCTTACTTTGTGATCTAGACGGAGCTAAGTAGCAGTCGTTTAGTTTTCCTGCGATCCAAAGCGGAACTATAGTTAGAACGCTCTCTATTCAACGCTAGCTATCATATTTTTTTTCAGAATTTTCCAATCTTTTATTTCAGATTTTAGAATATTCCAAACTTAGTCTAAAATCCTATGTTTTTTTTATAAAGCTGATTAGACCCCATAATTATAGGCTAGGCTTGGCGTTTTATGTGCTTACTAACGCTGAGTTGTTTTATAGTTCACGGGCGATAGAAAACTTGTAAGTAGGTAATTGAAAGATCCGACCGAAATGAGAGCTATTTTAAACCAGTTTTAAACGAAGACAGCTTCAGTGTTCGAGAAGTTTTATGGTTAATTAAGGGGTTTAACGCTTTTTGTTGAGGTTAATATAGATTTACTTCGAAAAGATTAATTTGAGCTTTTGCAGATTTATGCGATGAGGATTTATAACTTTTGCATTGAAAGTAAACCTCATTAAAAATAACAGGATCACGATCTCCAATTCTCGATATGCATTCGAGAGAATAGAAGTTTTCTAAGGAGATAGTCGGTTAATTATTGTCCACTGCCGAGTCAGTGCTGACCTGACACTGCCATCGTGTAAATTGATTTACTGACGTAAATTGACTACTGACTTGCTACTGACGAAATACTGACTGCGTGTAAATAGTATAAGTCAGTTTTCGGCGCCAGCACTGACGTCAGTTACTGACTCAATGTAAATCTTCCTTTATATTTAAAATTGCTATTGTTTCAATAATAATTAATAATTGTAATACACATTATTATATAGGTACACATTTTTAAATTTAGAATGTTAGTCTGGATTCATAAATGGAATTCCTGGTATCATATTTCATCCAGGTCATCATAAACTCATAGGTTATCTAATTATCCTTACGAAGTGAAAGTGACAAACAAGACGTGGCTATTGTGTCGAACAATGGCTCGCCACGCCCGAGTGAAAGCGACCACGTCACATCGCCCATACAACTGCTATTGAAACATAGAATACACACTGTTGTATGAACTGATTTATTTTTCTCGTACTCTATATTATAATTGAAACCTAATTCTTGTAATGGCTGTATAAATAAATAAATAAATAATGCTGGACTTTTTCACACAGCATCATCTAGCCCCAAAGTAAGCAGAGCTTGTGTTATGGGTACTAGAATGACTGATAAACTACTTGTATACTTTTTGTTTGTAAATACATACATATTATACATAGAAACACCCAGACCCGGGACAAATATCTGTAGGTCATACTAACATTTGTCCCGCGGCGGGGATCGAACCCGCAACCTTCTTCGTCGCAGGCGGACCTTCACCCACTGCGCCACAGAGGTCGTCAAATCGTCGTGTATGACTTACGTGACAGTGATTTAGCCAGAAAAAAATATTTAATCAATGCACTCTTTGGTCGAAAACGATTAAATAAAATGTGAACACAAGTTACTGCCGTTATGGATGATATCGTCAGAAACTGGTGTTCAGAAGATATAACGAACAGCTCTTGAAAGAAAATTAAGAGTAAACCCAGAGCCTACCCTAATTAGGTACTTCAGGTACAGCACATTGTCTTGTAAACAGTCCATTGTTTTCTCGAAAACTGGTAGAAAAGTTAACACAGGTTTTAATTACACAGAGAGAAGGTAAATTAAAAAGCATCCGGCCGTGCCGATTGCTGCGCCAAAGGAAACCTCTAAACGTCGCTCTTACCTCATCCAGAAACCACTGCGGGCGAATAGACGATCCGATCTCGTACACAAGTTAAGAAATGTCTTTCTGTTTATTGAACGAACGAAAAACTTAAAGTGCTGAAGTCGATCTAACTAATACCGTCGAATTGGGGAATAAATTCTTATATTTTGGCTATGAAATTTATTGTCATTGAAAATTTTTAACCACGCAAGTCGTTGTAAAACAATTAACCCGCTACCTCTTCCCGTTTTAGATTATTATAAGATATGATAAGACTCCCAATCCAATCGGCCCAGCAGGTTGTACACGATCGGGCCGTCTGAGTAAACTTTTGTTCTTTTTCCACCGGGGCCCAGCCATTGAACACGAGCGATGAGTAAATACAAACGATTTGATGTGGTGTCTCTGTTTTGCCGTCAACATAGGATTGGATGTGTTTATTGTGAGCTGTAGTTTCAATTTAGCGTTTTGTTTAAGCGGCTTTAGATATTTATATTAGAGAAAAGAGGTAACAAAATATTGGTGTTGGTTGGTTGTTTTTTTTTATACTTAGTCGTTTTTTTGCTTGAGCCGTGGTATGAAATAAAAATGCGGTTTGTTTGCGTTGCTGCCCCATTGTTGAGGTCGTTCAGTCAATAAAATCAGCCGTGTGGGCAGGTCAAGTTTTGAGTTTTGTCATTACATCAAAGTATCGAGTTTTAACGCAAATTCTTACTTAAATTTTAGTAACAACGATTGCAGGATCTAAATTAGTGAAGAAAGCAAATCAAAGATCTAAAATATCATTATGTTTTGCAAATGTCTTATTTTTAAAGGATCATGAATTTCTTATAGATCTGGAAGAGTACAAAAGTACCAGTACTACTGTATCCCTCAGTGATTAAGTAGATGTTATGATTGCTACTTATTTTCTGTTGCACAAAAAGTGGTTTTCTATTTTCCTATAAAAAACCTTTAAACTTCAAATCATTTTGGCGATATCATTTACCATGTCAAATATTTTGTGAGCGAATGCCGAAGCAAATCGCGCTCATTAACAAATAACTTAGTTTTTGTGAGCGACTCGATAATGGCTGATTGATGACGACAATGAAAGGAACGGACAGTCGCCGACGAACGATAGCTTATCTTATCTTACAATAATAAGCTTTTAAGATTAATTCCGACTGAGCTTTTAACCGTTTCATTGACAGTTATGTACATTTGAATGGATCCAACATGTTGGGTTTATTTTCGTAGAAGTAGGGAAAGATAGTGATTTTCAGAAACATGTTATGAATAGTAAAAAACGATTTCTGATAAACAAATGTAGAGTCGTTCTGTGATTATTCTGCAGTAGATAAGTAAAATAAGTACTAACAAAAATAAAATATTAACGATAAGTATTTAACGATATCTACAAAACCTTACTTACTTTAGATTAAATGATAATTATGAAACGAAATATCAACAGATCGTCACGTACACACCGGGAATAGATTAATGAATAAATATTAATGTAACGGTTGTTTTATTTGGTTATTTCTGAATTACATTGAGCTTGGTCCACTTTTCTATCATCATGTGGATTTGGGCCGTTGCATGCAGAGACGTATTTGCATGATCAGCAAATATTTGTTCTGGATCTAAATATATTTGTTTCTTGGCACTATATGAAACACTTACTTTTCAAAGAATACCAGTGCATGATGATAATAAATATGAAAATATTTGATTGCATTGTGCTTTTTCTCTCGAGCAGAAACTTTCCAATACTTCATTTTAATATTAGTATCTGGTGAACAATTATAGTAATTGAAAGAGACTAGCGCTACTAAATTTGGCTTTTTCACGTGTAGTTGACACGGTTGCTTTGGTATTTTTTCCTCACGAAAATACTAATTGGGCTATAAATTCTCAATTCGCTTCCTATCGCAAGCTGTTCCGTATCGACAGATGTTTACTGTTATGAGGGTAGTCAATTATAATGCAACTTTTGGAATTTCGCTGACAACATGATTGATTGCTTATTGGCTTATGTTCGCGGCTGATTGTAATTTTTGTTTTTCATAGCAACTGTGTAAAAATGTACTCACTTATTTAATAAATTTCTCTAGAATAAATAAATTGATCGTCAAGCTCGATAAACAACAATTATTGCTGTTCTTTATCAGAAACAAAACATTGAAGACAGATTTCATACAATTTTAACGTTTATAATTGCCAATGAAAACATCAATTCTCATAGTATTAAAGCTTACGGAAAGCGATATTGGAGTGGAGGCAGAAACTGATAAATCTAGGATTATTTGATTCGTTTTACGAGTTTTGTTCTGAAATTCAATATTTCATTACGTATGGTGCGTTTGCACGATGCGATTTATGTACGATTTGCTAAGCCACCCATTGAACGTGCCGACTAGTGTCTCGCTAACTATGACAAATCACATACGATGAGCGTTAACACGTGAAAAATTAGGAATAGGTGGTCATTATTTACCTTTAGGTTAGTAAATTAATGTTTAGTTTTTAAACAATTTATTTTAAGAGTTAAAATAATTAATGCTAAATCAAACCATTGTTGTAATTTTTGTTCGGTAGCATTTAACATGATTAATACGACTCTATTTGACTACTCTTTAGTAACTCTTTAGGTAAATAAGTAGTATTTTTTGGAAGAGACTAGGTGTTTAAACTAAAAATCACAATTTTACAATATTTTACGAAATAATAAAGTCCTTGAAACACCCTGTGCATAAAATAGCCTTATTATGAAACTGGAAGACAAGTTTATGTAAAATCCAATATATTAGGCGCTTATTAAGGGCCGGAGAAACGTAAATGTTCATCGTCACATTTCGGCAAGGGTCCAAGAAAGTTGCCGCGATCCGAGTCGCCAACTTGCGCTCTAAACTTATCAAAGTGATTTGGAGAACTTCTGCGTCACTCTTAGAACGCTCCCTGGAGTATGTAGATACTTGGAATGGGCGTCGCGATATGTGTTTTGCACACCCCTAGCACCACTTTCTTGTTTAGGTATCAAGGTAACGCTGACCAACTAGAGGCCAATCAGCCTAACTAACCTTATCTCTATGGTACGAGTAGATTTGAGTAAAGTGACATTTTGAATTTCACACTGTAGGTTTTATTGTGGTTGTAGAGTCGTTTTAATTTATTCTACCTTAAAGATAGGGTGGTCATGTTAAGCAGGCTTTCCTCCAAGACTTGATAAGAGTTCATTAAACCTATATTTACTAAAAGATTTACTTAAGTAGAATCTAGTGCTTGAGGCATCATAACCTAGTGTGGGTAACCTGGGCACGAAGTAGTGCCTATTGAGTTAAAGTGAAACAATCCCGGGACAAGTTTGGCTTGAACTTACGTAACCAGAATTCTGCAAGTTTAATTGTCTGGTAAACAAGCTATTGCTCTCCGTCTAAATATATAAAACTCCTAGGATCACAAATCATATCATGTACCTACTCGTATCGTAGCCTAGTACTAATATAAATATAAAAGTTTGTGAGGATGTATGGATGTTTGTTCCTCTTTCACGCTAAAACTACTGAATGGATTTAGATGAGAGGCATCCAAATAGATTTGAGTCTTGAGCTTTTTATCCCGAGAAAGTGAAGTATCCCGAGGGATCGCGGTACAGTCGGTCTACCAATATTTTATTAATCTTTGTGTGGAAAAATATTAAAGCTAATTACCTACATACTAGAGGAATATGGAAAGTGATTTTACGTAGCTATGGTACACTCAGACATGGTACATAATGAGTTTTTATTGTATTCAATTTGACTTTTCTCATGATAGCAAAAACTGAACACAACGTGATTGATTCAATCATTCGTTTGAAATGATGCATCGAAATGTTTATGACGTTATCCAAATACTATTTCGGCAGATTATTTTTTAATCAAAATTGCAACGTTACTTTTTCAAGGGACGCACTCATAACGTTAATGTTATTTTCTATGGAAATTTATGTAATCTTCACCGTAGAATTTATTATCGTTATCTCGGCCATAAAATATTTTACACAAGTTCAATAGCCTTTCTCGGCCTCAAAAAATTTGGTGCTTAGCCTAATTCAAATGGATTAGATCTACCACTTCCTGTCGGCTTACATTCTACTATTTTATACTTTTTATTATCTCACTTACTCCGTGTTTGTCTTACACATCACTGATTATTTCTTGTCAACCTACTTATTTAACGAAGTAAAGCATGACAGCTTTTATTGAGGATTAAAGCAAAATATATGCTGTAATTTTATTTGTTTGTAGTTTCATACATTTGCAGGTCAGCAACTTCTTCTAAAGGTGGATGTGTCTCTTACCCTGTTCTGTTTTTGCAAAATGTATTATAGCACTCACGTTTAAAGGTCGACATTGACTCGTGAACCCATAAACTAAACTTACAGTTTAACTAAACAGTATAATAATTAGAATATGTCCTGAAAGCTCCAGAACAAGAGACTACAGGAAACATCGCAATAAGGCTGTATTCATTCCCTATTAATTGAATCGTGACGAGACGCTCGTCGCCACAAACCCAGCCCACCGCCGCACAACAAGCGACTCTAACACCAACCAAATAAGGAGTCTTTTTCTACAAGAACTTGGTATACAAATAGGGCTGTACGTGCTATCGGTCAGAACAACTGTTAGTTTGTTCTCACGCTCTATTTGTGGTTTTAGAAGCTCTGTTGTCGACAAACATAGAACCAATAAATGTTTTGAGTATTGAGACTGACATAGGTCGGGGCCTTATACAAGTTAAGTACTAATTTGTTATTCTGCATCATAATGCAGAAAAACTCTTAGACTTGTTTGATTTATAAAATCTTAGCCTAAAGGAAAACAGTTACTTATGTATAAATAATAAATAATATGTATTTGTGTTTTCCCAAACGTCACAAGAATTACATAAATATAGAGCTATCGCTAATACCACAACTTGGGGAAAGATGCATAATAAAAATAAGAAGCGTATAATATTTGCATATAGAATTGCTAATATTATTTATTTTATTATGAAACAGGAACGCGCCATTGACCCGTAACATAACAAGAAGTACAAATTCGTACTTTCATTTTAGCTTTGTAATTTACCTTTCGAATGGTAAGTAGCAAGTAGGAGGAGCAAGCAAGTAGGATCACATAAAAATAGATATGGTAGACAGTCAATAGAAATTTATTAAAAATCACATATACAGGGTGTAAAAAGACTGCTACCGAAAACTGAGAGATTGCAATCAGACCTTGATTCTGAACATATTTATCGAAAAAAACGCATTTTCTAGTTTTTTGCTACTAGTACAACATAATAAGCCCATACCTACCTAATCATTTCATTTATAAAAGAAAAAAACAATTAAAACTCAAAATCCAGCAATCTACAGATAAAAACGCGCCCAGTACATACGCTCGAACAGCTGTGCGAGGTCGGTTTTCTCCGGATATAATGATTTTTTTGGAAAATCCTTTTGAATTTGGCTGTATTTTGGGATGCTGTACCTACCCCTTTCGGCTTCGGTAGACGTCTTTTTACACCCTGTATATATATAGACACACATATAATTAGAATCACTTGACAGAACTAGGTGATTCTATTTTTTTTTACCAATTACCATTGCTTCCAATAGTGTCGTCAAGATCGACCGAAGAAGCTTAGCGAACTGACGGTCAAAATTTTCAGAAGTTAATTATTCGGAAATCTAAACGAGATCACGACTGTATGCCCTTGTATTAACATTCGGTAGATATTATTTCGTTTACAGAAACTAAGCTACTACATATTTACATACATATATTTAAAAAATTAATAATTTATTTTGTTGTTGAAAGATAGATTTATTAAAGAACCTCGGGGTGTTATTTGTTAGAATGAAAGAGAAAACATTTCACTCCTAAATTTAGCACTGTAATAGCAACCCTAGCTCGCAGACTGACATAATTGAGGCAAAGACGACTGTTATCCGTAGGCTGTCTGCAGACACCACATTTACTTATCTACGTGTTGATATTCACTTATATGAAAACTGCTTGAAGTGTTACGTGTTACTTTAAATTAGGTTTAGAAATGTGCTTTACCTTCTAGATTTGACAACCTCTTGTGACTGGTGACTTGAATCAGTTGAGCTATCGATATCGATACTGTAGGGTGGATCGACAATGTATGAAAAAAATTTTTTTTTCGACAATCGTTTGCTAATAGTGGGGGAAAGTTGTATTATAGTAAGCATAGAAACTGTGTTTTTTTTCAGATTTTTAAAGTAACTTCTAATGCTGCCGCATTGAAGTTGAAAAAAAAATTTTTACTGAAAATTTGCCTTACTCTCTAACATTGAAATTGTTATTTTGAATATGATATTTTTATAAATTTTGTTATAAAATACAAATATAAACTGTATATTTCAATAATTAATTAAAAAAATAGATAAAACATCCATGAAAATACTAAAACTACAGAGCTAAGTTTGACCTAAAATCTCTCTTTTTCTCAAACTTGGCCATGGCTTTGCGAGATTCTTATTTTGTTTGAATCAAGCTTTTTCTAGCTTTTGATGTGCAGACAGAACATAAAGCTTTTATTACAATTAGTAAAAACTCATTCAACAGCTTGTATGTGGCAAGGTAGACTTGAAAAAGACCCTTAATAAACATTTAGCTGATAATTTTCGGACGTACGCCGCTCATCCGTTATCGAAGTTTTTCAGGATGAGCGAAGTAGCTATTCCTCTGGATTAATGGTCTACTATCTTCTTTAGATTTGGTGGGAGGTATTTAGAGTTTAATAATTGCTGAAACAGAGATGTTGGGCCCATTATTACACGAAGAGTGTTTTTTATAGGAACCACGGCTCGGTGCGTAAAGTTTTACTACAAATTTTGAAATTTTGGTGCGATATCTCCATGAAAATGTAAAATCGTAATACCTATAGGAATAGCATAGTGCTACCATGCATGTGACAGCCTTTCAGGAGATATATTACTTTGCTAAATCGTCTGCAACATAGCTAATCGCAGAAAAAAATATTCTGTGTAAAAAAATTGATCAGCACTAAACACAGATCATCTGTATTTTCAAGCAAGGCATCACTTATACTCTGAAAGGATTTATAATAATAAAGATTTATTTAATAATAGCAGCTTCTAGTTTTAAAGTGCTTTGCCCATCATTTCCACGTAAGATTGTGGTCCTAAAGTTAAACCATCATGGTAAAGGGACAAAGGGGCAACTCGTTCATAGTAACAGGCAAATTATCCCCTGCATTGGTCTTCCAGTTCGTTTTTCAAGCAACCGAATGATGCCACCGCCGCATTAAGTTAGTTCTTCGTTAGTTCCATCACATTCTATGACTATAGGCTGCTTTTTGACGATATTTTTATAATAAAGATCTGACTGACAACTTTCTCTAATAACTTAGCAGTATCTGCCATTATGCGGTGGTTTATGACCCAAATAGACAGATCCAGGCTCTTCTATTATTGAAATGTGATCCTCCATCATAATCTACTGGTAGTTCCGCTTATTCTTTTTTGGTATTTGCATCGTCCTGACTTCTTTTCCGTCAAATAACAATAGTGCGAACAAGTTCGAAATATGCGTCTTTGGGAACATTTTCACGAGTTTTCTCTTCCCACTTTGTATCGATGAATTATGGATATGTTTGACTTCTGCGGTGAAAACTTAAGTTCTAATTCATTGTTCTACTCAAGAACTAGAGAACAGTGTACTTAAAAACAAATTAAACTTAAAATGCGATGATCATAGATGCTCTACAAAATTATGAAAAATTACCTATATTGCAAAAGTTCAATGACCTTGCGGCGGCACTTACCCTTTCTTGATCCTAATAATATTTTGCACACTTTATTTTGAGCCCATAAGACACCCTTTTTTTGCTATTAGCAAACGATTTTCAAAAAAAGTGAATTTCGATCCACCCTAATCGATAGGTAGTTATTCGATTCCCTGATTCAGTATACTAACGATCCTTATATGGCTTAACTGATTGTAGTTTATTTAGTTATGTAGATTGTAGTTTAGTAACTACTTAAGTAGCTATTCAACCCAAATGCATCACCCTGTCTTAAAATAGGGAACACAGGGGAGCGAAAAAATTAAAATAACAACAGCTTAGCAACAATGTAAACAGGAAATGACACGTTACGATTAGAGTGAGACAGAAAAAAAATATACAATAAGTACTTACAGGGATTCAGACGCTCAATTGTCGGCCTCTGTGGCGCAGACCAGAGGGCAAAGCCCTGAGATGCAAAATATGAAATTTCGATTCTAGCCTCAGGACAAATGTTTGCATGATCTGCAGGTACTTATTGTCCGGGTCAAGTTATTTTTATTCAAATTATTTTATTAGTGCATAAGTGCTTGAAGACGCAGAAAATATAGCTATCAACAGAAAGCCCACGACTAGTCTTTCAGTATGGTTATTTATTCACTTTTAATGAATAGGTGGTGAATGTAGGTCTCAAGTGCTAACAGAACCGCGGTAGAAATCACACACTATGATTAACATAAAAAAATCGATTCCAGGCAAACTTAGGAAAAGATCGATGGTAAAAATGTAAGGTGTAACATCGATTTACAATAGATATTAGATTCAGTACAGCACAAGTCCGTGTATCGTACAGTTTACGCTCTCTCCAAATGAATTACTGCACAGATTGACCCAGAAAGCTCCTGAGCTACGGAACAATGCTCTCGATCGGATCATTTTGCGACTGAGAATGTAAGGAAATGAACTGGATGAATATTATACTTCAGTATATGATCTACATACTTTGATATTATGTAGGCACTTTTAATTGATTGTGCATCGCGCTATGAATGTGAAAAATGATTTTATCTCTTAGGGTTATTGGAGGACATATCACACACACATTTTTTTATCTTTTAATAATTTGTAACACCAAAATATCTATAAAACATGCGAACATAATTTTTGCATACTTCAGTTATCTCACCACGAGAATCAAACCCATTTTTTTCGTCTCAGTGTAGCATTCGTCCGTCACGTCACCGAAGTTCCTTTATTATGTGTAACTGTTGTGTCTATCAATGGTAAAAATCTCCACTACAGTTTAAGTCCTAACTTGTAGTAAACAGAGAATTTAATTTTAACCTCGTCGCTCCACCACTCGTAACCTATTAATAAACCATCGTATTTTTAAAATAGTCCAACAGAAATATGCTGTTTATTTTTTGGAAAGTTACATTCTGTTTGGCACCGGTTCAAGAGGGGTAGTAAATCATTTTGCCGTAAGTTTTCTGATAAATATAAATAAATAAACTAGGGAATTCAGTAACTTGAGTATGTAGCGCTTTGGTAACTTGAATTTTGATTTTGTACTTGAAGTTTTTGATTGTAAAACCCCAGGTAAAACCAATAATTTTGAAAATGTTTCAGAGTTATGTTATTTTAATTTATTACTTATTATGAAATTTAATGATTGCATATTTTTTTAAGTATCGTTATGCAGAATCTTTTTTTTTTTATTGTAAGTCAGTATCTAATTATCAAACACGAGAAATAACAATTGTCCTGGTTCTTCACGGTATTGGTCGCGAAGGAACAGGAGTAGAATCACCTAGTTTTAAGACGTTTCAAAGTGATCCCAGCGACTTTGACTTTGACTTATACCAAAGTACACACAAACAAGACATTGTAACGTAACGTAAACGAAAAAATTAAAATAATTGAATCAAACGAAGCAACAATGCAGAAACAAAACAATACATCGCAACAAAAGGAAGATTGAAATCAATTTCCATTAATTTCGATAGGAATGAAACCAATTTGCAATACTCACCTGCAAAATTAGCGTTTCGACGTTCCAAGGCTTGGTTGGTACAGTCGCTTGCAATAAGCTGTTTACACTGCACAATTTAAATACCATGACATTGTTTACCAATAAATGCAGTACACAGACTTGTGATTAAAGTGAAATCAGTTGGATTAGCTACATTGGTTTTCATATTGTAAAATTTGTAGAAACGTATCCCTGACACATAGAAATTTTAGGTTTTACGCTGTAGGTGCAACTATGAAAAATTTTGAAATAAATAAAATCTAGTGACAATACTAAAAGACTTAAAAAAATGTTTTTTGTCTATTTCCGTTCCTATGTGAAAACTACTATTATACTATTTTCAGTTCTATCTTTACTATGTAGAATACCTATGAAGATAAAAGACAACATTTCAACCTTTCGCATTTTGTACCCAAACAATTTGATATTTTCATTAGGTAGGTATGTACTTACGCAATTGAGTCCGGTAAACCTATGATTCAAAATAAAGATCTCTGAGATGTTGTGTAAAATGATAATTGAACAATAATCTTTCACGCTCGTTTTTAAAAAGGTACTGAGCCTCTAGACTAGACCATATAACAATCGATTGTCAAAAGCGAAGGTAGAAAAGTACAAAAATGTATGGGGTTGACTAGTGCCTTAAATATGTCACGTGATCTGTTGTCAACGAATAGATTATCTACAGTTCGTATCCAACAACATATCGACAACATCGAATTATTACTTCCATACAATTGGACTTTTCTACCTTCGCTTTCGACAATCGATTGTTACATTGTCTGACTCTTATCGAATCTATCATCTTATATAGTAGGTAAATTTTGGAAGAGCAGTAGAATTTATTAGAATCTATGAAAATTTATGAAAATAAATTTCATTTTGGTTATCTTTATACAGTTACAATAAAGTAAAAGTCTGTGTGCAACCACGTACCGCAGCCAGCTATGATCTTCTTTATTGAGTGGGTATGAGAGCTTTGAATAGAGATTACTTGGATATTATAGCTTAGTACAAGGTATTAAGCTGCTAGGGATTCAAGTTTAATATAATAATTTCTCATTTTCTTGGGTGGTCTTATAATATCAGTAATGATATTTCTTTATTATAATCTATAATGAGGCGTCGGATTGCTATTTTGTCGTACTCTTTTAACCAGTATACATAAAATATAAACTAGAATCTCTTGGGCTATATAGACTATTCCAAACAATCTTGAATTATCTAAATAGCTCTACTGGATCCACTAAATAGCTCTACTGGATCAACTGCGAGTCAGAAACGTGCCCAAGAACTAAAACATATTTTTTTTGTTTAACTTACTCATAATATAAATCTAGTACGGCTTCTACAGTGGGGCTAGTCAAAGTTAAGTTTTTTTGCTTATCTTCGAAGTACATAGAGTGAAAAAAACCGTGGTACTCCCGGGAGTGCAGTAAGAAGTGAAAAATTAAACCAAAAATTTTTAAGCATTTTATTCACCCGTTTAGTTATAAAATGAGCCGTAAAAGTTTAACGAGTACAGGACTAGATGGCGCTTCTGGTAGGTGTTGGTGAGCAGTCACCTGACTCGCACGTGTCCTTTTCGAGGCGAATCCAAAAATAAAGAATACATTTTTGGATTCACCTCGAAAAGGAATCGAAACTCGAAAGGACTAGGAAAGGGATCTCATCAAAAATGCCCAACGCGTCTAAAGAATTTTTCACTTAAAAAAGAAAAGCATGATGAACTTCTGAAAAAAGGTAAGGGGTCGGTAAGCCAAGTGTCCATAAGCTACAGTAGCCATTTTCATCAGTTGGCCTGCCTGTCTGATGGCCAGTGATATAAAAAAACTTACCAGACAATCCTCGTATTCAAACTAAAAATATGGTATGAGTAAGAGTCCGTCATGCCTGTATAAAAGTAAGTAAGTACCTATGCTTAAATATAAATAATGTGTGTTCGTGAATATTAAATACAAAATATGAAGATCGTAAATTGTTTAAAATTGCTGCGATATTGTTAAGTTCGGATATTGAAATTTAATCTCTGCGATCAGTGTAAAAGTTGGCCTGTTGAAAAATGGATGTTGATCCGATGAAGGGAGCCGCTTGCTGACCACGTACTGGTAATATAATTTTTAATTTAATTTTATAGTTAGTTTCAAATATCCCGTATTTCCAGAAGCTATTAAAAAAGTTCCATCGCAAAAATGTTTACTCATTCTCACTTTTATAGCAGTTTTTAGTAAAAGCGCCCATTCAAATACTATAAAATCCAATAATATTCTGACCACCACCTTGGACCTCTTTAAAGGGACTTGGTGGCCTTAAGATTTGAGACAGTCACCTTCCATGTCATGCGGAGCTTTTAAGACTGGTTTTTACTACGACACTAACCGAGTCCACTCCTTCTTTTTTTTTTTTTTTTTCGGAGGGCCTAATACTAATAGCCTATGAGGCCGTTTTAGTGTTACCGGACTATGGCGGGCACTGAAGGTGCCGAGACGCCTAGAGAGAAGCTACGACAACATGCGCAAGGGCACCTCAGCATAGGTACGAACCTCGGCTTGGTCTGTTGCCGGAGAGAATTTACCTACCTATCTGTCATCACTAGATGACGGTATCACTTCACCATTGGCGAGAGTGATAGCGTCATCTGGATCGCCAAGAACGTTTCTTGGCCGTCTGGGGGAATTCGAGACCATTCCTATGAGCTAGATCGGTAGTTATTGTTTACTTGTGTATGACATGTCAATGATAGAGTGCGCTCCGCTCGACACAGGATTCCGTTGGATGTTACAAACAAAGGGAATGTAAGCCTAGTAGTGGGCCTAATTTGACTAAAGATGGAGTTTTAGGCCGCTTGAAGGCCTACCGACGGCTAGGCTTGTATAAGTGAATTGGAGGTTGATACTGCAGTACCAAAAATTATACAATTCAAATGCATAGGTCACAGTAAAATAAAGGAAAGGTTATTCAATGGCTCATAACAAAATAGTTTGAAAAATACAGTGAAAGCTCAGGGCGGTGGGCGGGCGGCAGTCGTGGGCGCTATGACGTACACCGCCCACCGATGCAGTTAGATTAGTTTCTACTCGTATTCTACCTATTTGTAAATTCTGAAAATGTTTCATTAAAAGCAATTTTAATGGAGGTGTGGTTGCTGAATATGAAAATGTGTTTATTTCACTTTCTTGTTGTGTTTTGACTTTAAAATAGGGCTTTCCTGTGAAAGTGTATTCATGTTGATTTGTTTACTCATAAAACATTGAATTAGAATAGAAACTCTAGATGTAGATTATATTTCTCATCTTTCTACGCCAGTGAATGTATCTTAACTTTTGCATTCTCAATAATTTAACTAGGTAAGCGTAGTTTTGCCCGAGACTTTCTGCAATGGTAAACAGCGAGGCATCTTACAATTTTTCCCACGGAATGAAAACGCTAGTCGAGTGCCGCAGAGGGGGTTCCTGACAAATAGGACAATGAAGCTGCAACAGCACTTAAAACACAATAAAGAGCTATTGTGCGCTGACTTTAACAAGCTTTTAATATGGAAATTATGGACTTTAAGTTAGATCACTCTCACCATCGGAATAAAGACAACACATACTAATTACTATACAATTCATTTAGATTATATCTTGCGAGTAGGTGGTACGGAATTTTTGAGTTGATTCAAGATCAGGGAACAATCAGTAAAAATTACATCTAGATACTTATTTACTTAAGTATCTACGTAGTTACTTACCTAAATAAAAAGTTTTTCGTGTATTGTATTTTAAAAATGGATAAACATGTTGAAAATACTGTAGGTACCTTAAACTTGTTGTTTCCACAATTAGGCTCAATAAAAGTTTGTAAGAAAACATTACAAAGCAAAGGTACGTTCTATAACAAGGTAGAGCGAAGCCACTAAAAAGGTTTTAAAATATAAAATTATGACAAAAAGCTTGGGGCTGTTGTTTCAACTTCGTAACTACGACTTTTATTTAGCTACTAGCTGGTACCCGCGACTTCGTCAGCAAAATAACATACTTATTAGCAACGCCATCTATTGCCTTTAACTGGAACTACCAACTCCCCATACAAACTTTCAACCCTTATATCAAGCCCTCCATGATTAATATATAGATTTTTTTTGTCTGCGCGACTTCATCTGCGCATGATTCATTTTTCCGCGCAATTTTTTTTCTGTCATAAGAACCTTCTCGATAATAACAAACACAACACAAAAAAAATATTTAAATCGGTCCAGCCGTTCACGCATGATGGCGTGACCAAGGGATATGGGGATTAACTTTTATATATAGAGACTAGCTGACCCGCGCGACTTCGTCTGCGCATGATTCATTTTTATATATAGAAGATTTTGTCTAATTAGCCAAGTCGCAAACTAAGATGGACGTCTATCGGCCGGTTGAGAAGACTGGGTCTGTTGGATGGCACAAATGAGATTTTGGTCCATGCCCAAAGAGAAAGATGCCCTGCGGTGTACAAAGTCGGGAAATGAATGATGATGATGATGTCTCACTGTAGGGCAAACTAGACAAAACTTGGTACGTGTACCAAGCTTTCACAAAGAAGCATTTGCCAATGCCCTGCAGGTAATGTAATTTAAGAGATAGTAAGTATATCTTTAATCTATGGAGATATCATTTGTATAACAAGGTCGTGGGAGAATAATGTCGATATTTTGTTCTTTCGAAATGAGCGGTGGGAAAAGTTTTTAGAAGTTGTGTTATAATATAATAGTTTTTTAGAAAATCTTCGGCTTTTCCAGAAATTAGCTTCTCGTTGCTTGTTTTTAGAATATTTAATTTGCATTGGCATGGACATTTTGCACAGTAGTTTTGTGTTGTCCTAAATTGAAAACTCATTATTTGCAGAATTGAATTGACTGAATACCTTTCTCTAGGTTTCTTCTTAATTTTCTTTTGTGAGTATTTTGTCGTACAGAAATAGAAAAAAAAGGGTTTGAACTTCTTGAATTATTATTTTCTTTCTTTATTATTATTCTTGATTTATTATATTTATTGCACTTATGTTGTTAGGGAGGTGTTAGTGTAACATACATTGTTTCAAACATAAACAGCACAGCAATATGTGAAATGAACGCCTATCAGAAAAATAAAGTATTAAGATAGTCCAAAATCATCAAGTCGGTTATTCTAATATCACTTTATCACCATTCATTTGACACCGTTGTAAATGTAAGTATCTTGTTACCAGTACCGCAGTATAGGGATATCAAACCTGTGCAAGATACAAATAAGATAATAACAAAACTATGAATATTGATATGATATATGTAATAAAAGTACAGTCGGCTAAGGTAATTGCGAGTCAAACTTGCACATACTGGTATTAAAAAAATATATATTAAGATTCTAAGCGGTTCAAACTGACTGTATCAATTGGATGGACTTTGTCTATGGTCTGAATAAATATAAATAATTCTGTAGAAAATATTTGTTTAGTAAATAAATTAGGTAACTTTGTTTTGTTACAAAAGGCTTTAAAAAAAATAATGTGTTTAAAGCTAAGAATAAAAGTGTTATAATTGATTGCAGCTATCGAGAGTTCCAGGTTGAGTGTGCTGTTTAAGAGAAGTAGTGGGTGTATCCGCGCATCGGCAATCAATATCGATAGATATCGCTGCATTGATATGCACCGAGAGTGTAAGAAGAATGTAACACCCACGATACACAGCACTAGTGAAGTGTAGTAGGAAAAGTTCTTAGTGATACTCCTACAAACAAACTGTCTTTGTTATAAACAGATTTACACCTCTACAACTTTATATATAAAACCTGTGAAAACAATGTTCTACAAGGTATTGGTCGCGAAGGAACAGGAGTGGCATCACCCAGTTTAAGTGATCCCAGTTCTACTAAATAAATGATTTTTGACTTTGTCTTTCCCAAGTTTTTTTTCATTTCGGTTTTTTACTTTGACTTTGTGATTTCCAAGTTTTTTTTACATTTCAGTGCTCGAATCTTAAGACATTTTATATTCTTTGAATTTGTGCAGGAGCGTTAGATATAGTAACAAATACAAGTATTACATGAAGATGAAACCCCATCGCCATTTCATTCATGGAATACTGGTTTCCACATACATCTTTCACTGGTCAACCTTATACTGTGTCGGATGCGGTAAACTTACACTGAGGATTCAATTTGTAAGTCACTAATAGGTGTAAATCAATATTTATTTTGACATTAATCTCTTGTTTATCGTATAGTTTATCGAAGTTCTGTCAACAGCGATATTTATAACGTGGTTTTATATTACATGGTTACTTTTACTCGAAAGGCTTTCGGGTATCTTTGTAATCAAAGCTTCTATTCTCATAAAGTCGCTTGCCAGATACTAACTAGCAATTTAGTAGAGCTACAGGTTTTATAAGACTAGTACACCTGGGTGTTCCCATCTCTATTGCAACGACTTTGTAAATTGTTCAAGATTTGCAGCTTTGACTTAATTAGGGTTCAGCATCCAGATGACAATCTCTTTTAATTTAACCATTCATTAGCCTTTTGTTGAGCTAAGAACTTAATTATTTAGGAGGTTGAATGTTTTATTATTTTAGAGCTAAAGCAGAAATTATGAAGTCTGAAAATTTATTCATTAGCTTTTTGCGCGATGGAAATAAAGTTAATTAAATAATTGTTACACTTCTTTTAGAAGTAGGGCTCTTTTTAATTTAACTAACGAGATTCAAAATAAAGCTTGGGGACTTATTCATATTACGTAACAGCTTGTTAAGGCTTTACATAACAATCTTTTTTGTTTTATTTTAGGAAAAAAGACCGCAGTAGACTCATTTTCTTTGAAGCTTAGACATAGCTCACAGGTTTTATATAATCTTAATAGATTATTAACCGACTTCGAAACAGGAGGAGGATTATATTCGACTGTCACCAACTGGTAACCTCCCTTGCAGTACACACCGCCTCAATAAGGGGGTTACCAATTGGTGACGCGGACTGTACTACGTTTTAAAATCAAGGCATACTTTTCCCGGAAACTTGGGGCTTATTACAAGAAAATGAGCAGAGTTTAGACCAAGTCTAACTAATAAACTGTCCCTAGAAAAACGATCTTTAAATACTCGTACACAGAACGCTTTTTTGTTGTAACAGTTTTGTTTTGACATGTGTCAACATGGGGTTCAACCAAGGTTTTACGTTTTTATAATAAGCAGCAAAAAGTCCTCATTCTCGCGTTGACTTCTACATAGTTTAATAACTTGAGTTTGGCTTTACTGACAAACAAACTCTGCATTTCAAAACGCGCGTCTTT
Organism: Epirrhoe tristata; assembly: GCA_951394285.1. Lineage (NCBI taxonomy): Eukaryota > Metazoa > Arthropoda > Insecta > Lepidoptera > Geometridae > Epirrhoe > Epirrhoe tristata. Next base: position 5,686,504 of record OX596150.1, on the reverse strand, counting down.
CCTCTCAAATATTAGAGCAAGACTGAAATAGGTTATAATACGCTTCTGGAAGTTTATACTCTTGTGGAAGTTCACTTCCCAGAAGAAAAGCTATGTGGGCGTAAAGTGTAAGTAGTCTCGCTCGCTTTATCTTTTATTAGCTTAATTTTGCTTACTGTGTTTATTGTACCAGCTCCGCTTTGCTAGGGTTATTAATAATATAGTTGTTTTAATAAGTACTTATTTGACTTTCATAATTCTTGCACGTGACTCGTAATTTTTATCACGCCATCTCTATTGACGTTGTTAATCATTCGCCATTTAGCTAGCCAAGATCCACTCATTTTTTCAATAAAGCAATTACAAATGCTTTGCTCTGAGTGTCGGGTATTTTCAAAGGGTATATAAACAACCAACACAGTAGCTGGTTCACCCTCCGCCATAAAGCAATATTCACTTCATTCCAGAATGTAGGTCAGCGATCAAAATGTTTTAAAGGCAGATAATGTTACAAGGACAAAAAAGGCATCGGCTTTCGTAATAACAAGTTTGTTTTAACCTGAATTGGGAACTTTGATAAAACTTTGCATTTATTTACATGAGGATTACATTATAGTTGGTTGATGCTTTGCGTCTCTGACTATACTATGATATTGCATAATATATAATAAGTACGTTATTGCTGCACTCATTACTCGTGCCAACCCTACAAGAGGCGCGATGAACACAAATTGTATGGAAGCTAGCAATAACATTATTTTAATGAATATCATCTTAAAATAGCTATAATGCAAAAATGAATCATATTTCGATAAATATTTATCCAACAATGTAGATACAGTTTACTTCGTTATAAACGCTATTTGCCCTAGAATAACAAAATAACGTGTGAGCAATCGTAAAATTCCGTACTCAAGCATTTGATGGACGTCTCTAGGTCGAATTCTTCTCTATTTCACTTTGTGCTTGCAAAGAGTATATTAGGTAAAGACGGGTGTTCGAAGGAACGTAAACACAAAAAGGTTTTATGGGTATGAACTGTACGGATACACATTACATTACACACAATACCTAAAGTTAGATAAATGTTGATCGCACTAGCAAAATATAGGTTTGATTTGACTAATTTGGCGCAGGAAGCGAGGTTTAATTTGATTATTTAATTTAATTTAATTTAATTTAATTTAAGCTTTAATCTCTGCAAAAATCGATATAATAACATTGGAACCGGCTGTGAACATACTTATAATTCAAGGTGAGCTCTAGGTACTATGCCTCTCAGGATGTACTAGTCATAAAAATCCCATTCGCAGGCTTGGAAAATTCTGTACAGAGAAGCAGTTTTACGACGTTTTGTAAATTGGGTCGCCGGCCAGCGCGAGATGATTAATTTTGTATTTGCTTTACAATTTGGAAAGTAATAGAGTTTGATACATGGTCTCTATTACATAGACCGGACCGTGTTAATTGGTTTTCGACAAGGTTGTAAACAAGAAGATGAGTCTCCTCGAGCACTAGGTATTTATGATGTAGCAGGTAAGGTCGCCTTTATAAGTTGTTACAAAGTGATCATAAAATACAAATAAGTAACTATGTTACTTGATGCATGAGGCACAGTATCGGATTAATGGCGACAGAAGGATATACACTACACCCAACATTTTATTTCATGGCTGATGATGATAATGAAATGTCGAAAATTACCCGACTGCCAAAAAGGGTTATTAACGCAATTTTTAACATTTGCACAATAAGCGACCCCAGTACAATGAAATATTGTGATCTAACTATCCTTATCGATAGATAATGAATTAAGATCATCATTGTTGATAGAGCTTTACAAAATGAAAACTAATAACAATTTCGTAACAATCTGTCTGTATCTTCAAAGCCTTCGTAAATCCCAGTACAATCGCGTTTGCATACATCGTCTTCATTCCAGCTATAATTAAAACGGACATCCACGGGGCCGTTCGCAACTGTCGCAGCATAAAACTTAAACTAAATTACTGGCACCCAGCACAGTATGTTACGACTCAAGTGGGCTAGTAAAAGTTATGCTTTATCAGCAAAATTGATCACGTTTTGTCGTTCTGTGTTCAGGCATTGTGTATTTGGCCTTTTGCTTATTGTATTATTTTTGTTTAATTAAGAAAACCGTCATATGTTTTCAGGAACCTTGAAAGCGAAAATAATTTTCTATAGACTAAAGTTTTATAAAACCCTATTGAAAGTTTACGCTACCTTCAAGCCCGTAGGTCACGTTTTCATATTGACGTTTAGGAAACCATATTTTTTCTTGTAGATTTCATTCCACATTTTCATACTCTCCTTCACTTTTTAATATTCCCCAACTTTAAAAGCTTTGAAACAAAGACGCCGCAGCAAAAACGTTGAGGACATTACAAAATTGTCAATGCAGAGTTTCGGCTCAATATCGGAAAATGTTAACGCGAGAAACTCTAGACTTTTCAAAAACGTTCCAGGCTCAATGTAAACAGAAACGTGGCAACATTTACTTTGTAGACATGAGGTCAGACAGGGCAGACCGACCTTCGCGCGCCCTCTCCTGTACCTGAACATTATTGGATCTTTTTAAAGTGATTTAGTGGTTAAGTAGATCTTTTTCATGAATGATTTTTGATCTTTTATGGCCTACTTGGTTATAAATTAGCCGATTTTATTGGATGTCATTTTTTGAAAAATATGCGATCTGTAATTTATTGTAGGGAGAGACGACAGATCGCATCTAGGTATTATATTTTTTTGCATAAAGTGTCTTCATTTTTGCCGCAGGATTGTAGTTTTAGCAGAATAGACTAAAATAGGTTAAACAAACGTACATCCATACTTATGTTATAAATCTGAAAGTAACTCTGTCTGTCTGTCTGTTTGTTACGCTTTCACGCCCAAACCGCTGAACAGATTAAGCTTAACACATTAAGGGACCGCGGGTCACACCGCGGGAGCGCAGCTAGTTCATAATATAGTACATATTGGAAAGATACATTCGCAAAATCACTGGTGACAATAATAATCTATTCATCGGAACCACTACAGGAAGAGAGTGCCAAGCCACGGCTTCCGAAACAACGAAATATTGCACGATAAGTTTGTGTCAGCCGATGATAATAAATGTAGCACGCGGGCCACGGAATTGTCCCACTCGGAAACTGCGACACCATTTTTATTTATGGAAATAAAATTCATAGTGCATGGTTTCGAAGTTTCAATTTGCAAAGCAATCTTTAAACTAACAGCTTTAACATAATATACTGGGGTGTTAGTGTGTTGACTACTCCAGAAATCTGGTTTTATTAATTTGCGCCGATACGAAATTGATTCATTTTAGAGAATGTGATTCGAATTTTGAAGCGAAAAATTTTTATTGAAAAAAAAATCGAAGCAACGCGTGATCCGAGAGCTGGCATATTTTTGGCTCAAAGGATCAGCATTGCCATCCAGCGTGGTAATGCCGCCAGTGTTTTGGGCACGCTTCCGACTGACAGTGACCTGGATCAGTTGAGCTATCTATAGATCGTTTCTAACGATCCTTAGATAGCTTGACTAATCCTGTTGTATTTTGTAAATATGTATATGTAAAAATGTAGTAGCTTAGTTTCTGTAAATAAATTATAACTTATATTTTTGAGAATGTTTATGAATCTGTGGGTTCTCTGCGCAAGCTATTGTATTTGAAATAGTCACTGCCTATACTTCTCTAAGTATTCATCAGCACATCATCGAACCATGTTTTATACCTTCAGGCTTCAAGCTTAATTCTATAACTATTAATAGTTCTATAAATATTACCTACTATTTACATCTGTTTATTTCTTATGTGTGAAGACAATACATCTATTCATTTCCTAACCAAACCTATGTACCACAAGGTCATTAAAGTCTCAAGGGAAGGCTCCGAGCGTGGGAACATTTTTTTTTTCAATATAAAACAAGCAATATTAAAACTCAAGAATTGAAACCGTTGAAAGATCTATGGAAATATTTTTCACAAAAAGCTTTCAGATTGATCCGAGTGATGCTTTGCGGAAATCCTTTGCGTTCGATAAAAGTTACGACATTTATGAGTGCTCGTTTGAAAGTCCTCGGAGGTACGAGATGCCGCGTGAAGCATGTGTAACGCATTGTGATATATTGTAAGAGATTTTAAATACATTGTAGACAATTTTGTTCATCAGTGGAAAGAGAAAAGTATAACTATATACAGGGTGTAAAAAGACGTCTACCGAAGCCGAAAGGGGTAGGTACAGCATCCCAAAACACAACCAAATCCAAAAGGATTTTCCAAAAAAATCATTATATCCGGAGAAAACAGCGTTTGAAGATCACTGTTTGCGTATGTACTGAGCGCGTTTTTATACGTAGATTGCTGGATTTTGAGTTTTATTTGTTTTTTTCTTTTATAAATGAAATGATTAGGTAGGTATGGTCTTATTACGTTGTACTAGTATAAATATATAAAATAAAATGACGTAGCTAAGTCAAAAAAAAATTGAGTTTTTTTTCGATAAATATGTTCAGAATCATGGTCTGATTGCAATCCCTCAGTTTTCGGTAGAAGTCTTTGAAACTAGGTTAGTTTCAATCATTTTATACTCTCTGTAAATAAAAGAAAATATGCATGTACGGTCAGCGTCACCAACTGGTAATCCCCTTGCAGTACTAACCGCCTTACTAACGGGGTTACCAATTGGTGACGCTGACTGTACACATACGTCCAAATGTGCAGTTTAAACATCAAAAGTGTGTCTGACCTTCGCTTGCCCAATCATGCGTCAAGGATGCATGGCTTGGCATCCAACACCTTTATCGGCTTTTCGGCTGAAACTGAATACCTTCTGTGTTGCAGATCCTTTTTACTTTTACCTGTGCCGTTTCAAGTGTGATAAGTAGGTATGCATGCTTGAAGTAAGGTCGCGAAGGAAAAGAAGATTCGCTTTACCTTAAGACTATTCTAAGTGAACAGAGCGGTCCTACAGATACTTTTGCCCAGTAGAAGGACACGATAGGTTAAGAAACGTGGAAGGTCCTTTAAAGTTAAATTTCAAACGTAAAACCATATTTAGGAAATATAGAAGTAACTTCTTTATATTCAAATATATCAATTACGATTTCCTTCTTTTTGGAAGGTAGGCGGGTAAAGATATACGTAGAGTCTATTAATTAGGTACCTATTTATCGTAAGAGTGGCACAGGCCAGTGCAATTGACACTGTGACCTTTGTGTATTCAATCATGCATCAAGGCCGAACCTGTGCACTAACGCCTCGTGTATTGATTAAAAACGGTAGCTACGTATTCGAGGTTTCATATATACAAACTGATCCTTATTACTGGTAGTCCCCTAGATAATAAAGTTAAGGGCTCTTTTAAAATATTTTGACCAATAAATTATTTGAAATACATAAATAGATTTGAAGTTTCTAACTCCAGTAACTTGAAATGAAATCTTTTTAATAATTAACAGATATTTGTCATTATTTAAAAAAAACAAGCGTTATTCTACTGAATTTGAAGTGACTGAGAACAAAATACTTTAAAATTAATCGACTCTGTTCAACTTTAGTAACATCACAAAAGAAAATCGAACTATCGTTGCGAAAACTAAATAGTTTTACAGTTGTTTCAACTCGACAACTTGTAAAACACGTAGAAGGTACCTAATTCAACAGCAAACAGCTCCAAATAAGCTTTGTGACTCAGCATTAAACACGTACAAAATAACCCGCAAGTCAGGACCCGCAGTTTAAGAATTAACAATAAACTTCACTAAACTATAAATGCAATGCATTAAATACTGCTAATGAATTACGAATCCAATAAAGCTAGAAGCGGCTTATCTCTAACGATTTACGCTTAAACTAGCAAACAGAATGAACAGAATCTGAGACGCGCGTCTTTATTAGATTCGTAGACTCACTACAAAGACGCCGTTTACACAACCCGACGCCACTCAGCCATCCTCGTACGTGTTAGATTCGAGTAATTCCATGAGAAAACAGATCTTTCATTCGTAAACAGAAGTCGCGAGCAACAAGTCGAACCGAGGGCGGATCGCTGTGAAACCCGCGCACGACCTTTCCGGGCCTTTACGACCTTTACGACCCAGTCTAACCTTATCCACCGCCCACGCATCCGATGGATTGTCGCCAACCATGCGTAATAATTCTACTTACATTCAATTCAATCCTAACAAAATCTTACCTAAATTTTATGAACCGCAAACGATTCCACGCGTTATATTACTTTTTATTATCAGATTACCTTATTGTAAAAACATTCGCTTAATACTTACACAAAATCTATCGAATGTAAGTTTGTGCGTCAAAGTGAGCAGCGGTCATGGACGCTGGTATCTCACAACGCCTCAAGGTTGCGAACAAAAACAAACAATACCAGTTTGCGGCGGGTGGGTCGGCCGGTACTGCGCCAGCGAAGTGTTGCTGGCCGCCGGATAGTGCTGCTCCTTCGTCAGCGGCGGCAAGTCGGCGATCATCGTGCCAGCAAGGTCCGCAGTGACAACTCGCGCTTGACACGCCGCGGTGCGCAATCAAGACTGGAGTGCTCTTTGGAATAGCGCGCAATTCGCCTGCGAGAGGGATGGGTCGCGGTACGCATGCGCTAAGACAAACGCGGGAAGCATTTTCTAGAAGCTACTTCCGCAAACAAGCGCTACGTGAAAAAACCGACAAACGTGGCCGCAATACAACTTTAGGGTTATTATTCTTATTTAAGTATATTAGATTTTGAGATCTTTTCCCGGAATAATTTTATTTTGTATTCTTTTACGAACGTACACATTTGCCTGTAGGTACCTAAATGTTTTATGTACTAGGTAACCAAATCAAATCATAACCGGCATAATAAAGGTACTAGTCTTATTGGAACGAAGTTCCTTTTCGGACGATATCGAGGATAGGAGGATAAAAGGCTAGAAAAAAAAGCGATCGATTTTACCGTCACGACATATCGCTGTCTCCTGGGAATAAAATGCTAACTGCAAAAACACAACTTTACAGGGGAAGCAAAAAAACAAGTTTTCGTTGATAACGCCAAAACACGCCAAAACAAACAAAGGGTTACATCAAAATTGTCTAAAAATATCCAAGTTTCCAAGCCGCGTCAATTATTCTACACTTTCTTTCCGTACGGAACAATTACTGAGATCGTGGAATTATTTATGAAAATTAACTGAAGAGCAGAGATTTCAGAAAGTAGGACATGAGGTCAAGGATGGCTCGGTGTCCCTCGAACCGATTGCTCCTAACTAGTTTCAAACTTTGCAATGTTTACGACAACATTTTGCTGTTTGCTTGGAAATTAAGTTCAATCTCAAAGTTTTTCTCTAGCACATTGCTTATATTTTTTTTTATACTGGACTTTTTCACACAGCATCATCTAGCCCCAAAGTAAGCAGAGCTTGTGTTATGGGTACTAGATGACTGTTAAACTACTTATATACTTTTAATTTGTAAATACATACATATTATACATAGAAAACACCCAGACACTCGAGACAAATATTTGTAAATCATACAAACATTTGTCTTGCAGCGGAGATCGAACCCGCAACCTACTGCGTCGCTGGCGGACCTTCACCCACTGCGCTACAGAGGTCGTCAAATATTAGAAAGAAGTAGAGCACTTTATCTGCATAATTAAGTACCTAGGTCGGTAAGTTATTTATGTGGGTTCGATTGAGTGTGTGACCAGAACCATCAAGCCAATTAGAGACAACGAAAGGACGACGACGTTGGCCATTTCTTAGGGCAGTTAGAGCCACATTTTACCCACATTTTCTAAGTTGTTATCATTCGACGCGCGACTCAATAACATTTCGTAGGTGAGCATTTCTTTATATAGCTTTGATCAACAAAGCTATAGTATAGGCTTTATAATGTTATATCTTAGCAGAAGCGAATGTAGCGTAAATTCTAACTGAGCAATGATATCGACGCAGCTTGTAATCCAATTGGACGTGGCTGGCTAATAGCTGGCCTGAATATTTGACGTGCTGCCACGAATTTTCAGCCAACATTGGTGTCAAAATAGATGACGAGTGTTATACGAGTTTGGAAACCACTCGAAAAATGAATTTGAGGCCATAACATAAGACCATATAACTATTGTTGTTGGGTGATAGCAATGTATAAGTAAATACCAATTCTTCTTTTCTTAGTACATCTCTATACATAAAACGTGAATCGTCAAAACAGAAATTGGTTCATAATGCAAAATGAGGTTCCATAAAAAGCTAAGGCTTCTTGCAAGCTTCATGCGGTGCTCATTTGCACAAAAGGCGCGACCTGACACAGTCCACACCACAGGTTGCATGCAATATTGATTTACAATAAAACCTTTTTATGCTAACGATTGGATTTATTTTGACTAGCTTTTGCCCGTGGTTTCACTCATATTATTTTATTTGAAACCAGTTTTTAGTCTTTGAAACGTTCAATACCTTAAGCATTAATCTTATTTCAATATATATAGACTCTTTGTTTCGTACAATCATATCACCTGCCGTTCCCAGGATTATCTAAAGTTCTTTAAATGTTCAAGTAATGAAAATTGCTTTGAATCCTCTTGTCTCTCCCTCTCCATGGTCGGATACTGAAGGTCGCATGACCGAGGCAAGATCATAGATATTACCCTAATAAGTGTAGTGGGTCTTTTACGAGCCAGTCAAGTGTAGAAAGATAATTTACCTTACAAGATTGGGTTACCCTCACTATTTAGTTGCGTACAATTATTGCAACTTTCTTTTTGGACTACATTTGTTGAGTACCTATAGAAAAACGAAATAAGTACGAAATATATCTAACCTATAATTATGGTGTTTCTGGGATAAATAATATGGATTTCGACTGTAACCGCGATGCGTGGTAGATATTCTTGATCCTTTCAAGATGTCTGACAGGCTTATAGTCAGATAATTTTGGGGTTGTAATGAGTGATTTATTTTATTCTAATAAAAATCTAGGTACTGGGCTTACGGCGCAGAGCAAGGATAATTTGTGAGACATGTGATAAAATCGCCAAGTCCTTATTAAGGGTCGTTGTGGACGGCTGCCCCATTGTGCGTGCTTAAGCGATGCTTAAGTGGTGATTAGGGCGATATCCAGGTGATGGTTATCTATGTTTATTCAAGGGATTTTGGATCATCAAGATGCCAGGGTACTGAAGGTAATAAACCGATAGAGAAGAGTAACACAATGTGGAGATGGAAGAATTGAAGGGAAAATTAGAAAATTGCAGTTACCAATTGAAGGTTGTCGATGTGAGCTCCAGCTAAACTTTTATAATGTTTGGTTTTTGTATATCGAAAAATTAAGTACACTTCGTTCAACGGATTTAGGCATTCGTGAAGTTAGCCGTTTGTCTGCGCAGTGACCGCTCCTTCATACAAAATTGTGTTCTGCGCATCGAAACGGCTAACTTCACGAATGTCAAGATCCGTTGGGCGAACTGTACCTAGGTATTCCTCAGAGACCACGGTAGCACAGTGGGGCATAGCTAGTTTGTTTTAAAGGGTATTCAGACGCAAAAGACTGCAATTAGCATATTCCACACAAAGAGCCGCTGACGCGACAAAGCGGGTTACGACATCGCAAGAATATTTCATCAAGATTTACGATGAGTACCTATTAATTTACAGCCCCGTATCTATTTAATGCAACAGACTAAATTATTCGAGAAACAACACATTGAATCTGCATTTTTTGTAATAACTTTATACAGTTGCTCAATTATATTGTCAGCGGACTACAATGTTGCCTTGTTTGATAAGGGGGTGAATAATTTATGGTATTGCCTTTGAGTATAGTCGTCTTCAAAAGTAAACTAATGGAATAACTTTTGTTTTCACGAATTATGATGAATATCTGGGTGGATGGATTGTTTCTAGAAGACATAATTATTCTCAATAAATATACCTACTTAAAACATTTTTCGATAGGTTTGATGCTATCTTGAAGTTTTTTTTTTTTTTTTTATTTCTAAGGTATAAATCTTGTTTGTTGATGTGAACGTGACGGGGTAACTATTATTAACATTTGGTTTGGAGCATATATAGTAGGAAACACCACAGCCCCGCAATTTGTTTCCTATCAATAAATAAAAAAAAATTTTTTGAATAGGTACTTACAGTTCGCCATAGCTAAAAGCTTACCTGTAAAAGAAAAATGCAATTGATGAATTGTTACATAATGCATTTAAATTATAATCAGAAGTGTCCTTTAAATAATGGCTGGATGATAAAATAACCGTCCGTGTACATTTACACTGAAAACTGTAACAGTAGGTAAGTCGGTAGTAGTAAATCGGGAATGTTGGTGTAAAAGTTTTCCAAAACTGAAATACGATTCCACCGAGATTCAAACCCGCATCCTTCGGATTGAAGTTAGCATTTTTCTACAGAATTGTAATGTAAATGGCAATTCTCTTATAATCATAGCACGCCATTTACACGATACCATTCATGCCTCTTGCAATAGAATATTAGCTCTTGCTCCGTTGAGTTTGAGAAAGCAAGATGTAAGAATGGTATCGTATAAATTGCGTTTTAATATACCTACCGAAACAAAAATAAGCTATTATTTTTTCTATTCAAACTTTGGCAATGAGAGCTTACTTATGTACCAATGAAGATTGGATCAACCTCGTTCGGAAGTTAATGCCAACAAACCCACATACGAAAGCCCCGAGAGTATTCACCGAGTTTCCACGGGCAATTAATTTGCTGATTTAAATAACTTCTGATTAATATTTTAATGAATTTGAGCTTATCAACTGTTAGAAAAAAGATGATTAATAAAATGGTTGTCTGTAAAGTCGGTTTACTGACAATAGTTGAACGTGACAACGCAAAGGCCGATTGTGCTTCTTTGTCGCTCGTTCCGCGCTCTCGCTTGCACTTGCGCAAGCCTTACATGGAACGCCCCAGAGCGAGGTAACGCCTCATGACGTCATGTTTTTTCGTGCGTGCAGCCGGCTCTATCGAATTATAAGACGTAGTCACGTCAAAAATATATTTGAGATAAAAAATACGAATTTAGACTATAAGTACTCGTAGTATAACTCGCTTTGTTAGGTATTTGGACTTTATAGGAAGTTTGTAAATATAGGAATGTTGAATTGGCCAATCAGAAAGCTCGAGTGGAGAAGTCACTCGAAATCTCCGCTCCGCTGTGATTGGTAAATTCAAGTGAGTACCACGTGATGTCAATGTTCTGCGTTTCAACCTATATTAACAAACTGTAGTTATTAAGTAAAGTATAATCTTACTAGGCTCAGGTTTCATAAGTGCCTATAGAACCGCTCAAAGCAGAAATAACAGGAAGGATTCCTTACGAGCACCCACTGGGAAATGACTCCTATTACATTATTAAACTAACTTACCGACCCCAATTACTCGACAATGAGATTTTACATCCTATTATCCAACATATTCCATTCCATATTCGTATAAAGCTTATTAACACAGGACTTTTGAATTAATGTTGTTCTTGGTATGTTACCATCAACAAAATAAACCTTCCTATGCTGATACTCATTGTAATGTGCAGTACCTATGGGTTTTTGTTTTGAGAACCATATTGGCCTAGTAGGCTGTATTCACAACTTTTGATTTGATAATAGTGAGTTTCATTCCCGGCCGATGATCGAAGCATCGATGATGAGCATACCCTATCGATACTCCAGGCAGTGAGGGACGCTCCCTATAAGACTGAAATCTTAGTCGTAACTCCAATATGAAAACGGTAAATTTACTCTTCCCGATTATTTATGAGACATGTCATATTATGTTATGGGTTATCTGAAATCGCTGGGAAAATTAAATGCCACAACATTTAATTTGACCCAAACTAACCTAACTAAAACAAGAGCCGCAATTTGGCAATGCACAGGCACACAGTTTCGGCTCCAATCTCATTTTTGCACGTAATGAGTCGGTAAATACCCGTACAACTGCCAGCGACAGCCCACCAATTACAAAATCATTAATACACACCCGAAAATATGAAGTGGCGAAATAATAAAGCCGAAATGTCGGGTTTTGCCGAAAATTGTCGGCTGCGGTGTACGATTTATTCATAAAAGTAAATTAGCCTCATGTAACCACTGTTGGTTTTTGATAGTACAAATATGGAGCGGCGGTCTTAATGAAAGTGGTTGTTTATTTTCTTCTTAACGCTGTTTAAAATACACTATTTCCTTTTACAGTTCTACTATTGAGAAATACTATTGAAAAATGTATGCATATTAATGTTCTGTTCCTAATTAATGACAGTGGACGCAGGAGCAGTGGGGTAAGTACCCATGCTTTTAGAGTTTTGTACGAGTACAAAAAAAATATAAGAATAAGTATACTGACTTTTTCTCAGTGTGTGTGTATGTACGAAACTTAAAAAATAACGCTCTACTTATGTTTTAATGAACCTATGCTTTCAATTATAAACCGATAAAAAATCTATTAATAATAAATTGTATTTTTTTAGTTTTTTGATAATAATATAAGAATTTATTTAAAGAAAGCTAAGCTACTACATATTTACATATATTTACAAAATACAACAGGATTAGTCAACCTGTCTAAGGATCGTTACAAACGATTTATAGATAGCTCAACTGATCCAGGTCACTGTAATAATTTGTATTTTTTTTTGTAATTGTAATTATTTTGCGTGCACTTTATGTATTGGGTAAACCCTATACCCTGGCCTAGATTAAAAGAAAAGTATAAGTACGATATAACTAAAATCATTTAGCGAAACACTAAAAACGATTAGGGTCCCAACCGAATAGTAGATAGAAGTTAGCAAAGCTAATAAAGTCTAATTAGGTAACTGTTTGCAAAGTTATCAAACTTGCGAGCTCGCGAAGACTTCATACCATTTATTTATCGGGGACGGGATTTTGATAGACTTACGTAACGTAACGTTATTATACTAGAACAAAAAGGAACATATTCAGCTATGTAAATGAAAAAAACTAATAACGGAAGCTCCCATACAACAAACATGATTATTTCATTATACCCCATAAAATATATTTGTCTCATCTTCTGATACTGGCTGTTCTATGCCTGGAGTGAAACTTCAGAATGTTACCTTCCACCAAAACTTCATGCCATGAGTTTCTCAGGAAATAAACTCATTCTTAAGTATATAAGTTTGCGAGATCTTTTCAACGTACGTGCAAGTTGTATAAGCTACTACTAAGCTGCGTCAAGGAGTAATTAAGTGCCTTGAGAAGGTTCTATATGGCAGAAAATAGAATGGGTTAGTAGGGGTTTAGCCCACTGCATGTACAAGTTACGCAGTTCTGAGCGTAGTTCCGCCTATTTAAGGACATATTTTTTTTAGTAAATCTAAAAAAAAAACAGTAAACAGGTTCACGACTGTATACCCAAGGTGCGGTATACATTCGCTCAGATCTTTTTTATGTTACTTATTCCAGATCCTTTGAAGATGTCTAAGGGGGGTAGTCAGAGGCATGTCCAAACACATATTTGATACATGCCCACATCTTGCAGAAGTTAGTATTCCATACGTGACAGGTTGCAAGCCCATCGCCGCCTATAGGAATACTAAAAAAACATGCTACAAATAAATTAGCTTTGTATAGGGTTGTTATTTGTTTTGGTTTTAATCCTAAAAATTGAGTACGTTCAGCCTTTTGTATTTTATTCTGATTAAAAAGTACCACAATTCCGTGTTAGCCATGAAAATACCTGGACTTACGATCCGTAGGTCGCGTGTTGGATACCAGCGTTGCCAGTTTTATTGTCAGGGTACCAGAGTCCAATACTCATAAATTGGATGTACCTACTTCGAATAAACAGCTATTTTATAGTGATGCTAGTTTTGGTTTACGCATTGCTTTCCTTGCTAGTCAGTCACTATTGGAACTGCAAAGGCACTGTCACACTGTGAACTGGTTTGCGGTGCACTTTGGCAACATGACCCATAAGTAAGTAAAAAGTATAAGTCAAAGTAAAAAAAAATATTTTTTCAATTGGAACTTTGGATTGTGTCGAAATTAAATCATGATTCGCACTAAGCCATGGGCTACGGTAATTAAGTAAGTGATCCGTGGTATAGCATTATTTTGATTTCTTATTTTGGTGTTATCTCGCTTTTTCAAACTAGTGTGGTGAAAGGGTGTCCATTCTAGTAGTACTACAAATAAATAAGAAGTGCGTAGTGCAACCGTGCGCCGCAGTGGGACATCAACTTCACAGTGCTAAGTTTATATTTAGAACTCTCAAGGAAACTACGTTTAGGATTCCCGCTACGAAGTCAATTTGCTTTCCAGACTGCTGAAAATTTATAGTAACAAGATTCCGGTTTTACGACTAAATTCCTCAAAATAAGTAAGACGCCGTTTACACGATGCCATTCCGGCATACCATTGTTGCCTCTTGCTTTCTAAAACTGAACGGAGCAAGAGCTAATATTCTGTGGTAAGAGACAAGACTGGTATGCCAGAATGGCATCGTGTGAATGGTGTCTAACACTCAATCTCTCAGGTAAATGCTCATTCGATATCGATGTGCCAAATAAAATACTGAGTACGTATACTTACCAATAATAAACCCGCGCGCCAAGATGAAATAAGTTTTATTATACCACATGTATTTTTTACCCGACTGTCAAAGGAAGGGTTATGTTTTTCGCGCGTATCTTGTATGTTTGTATGTATGTATGCAATGCGTTAAATTTCTTTGTACCCACGTATCTTCCAAACGACTGGATGGATTTCGACAATTAGGGTATCGTTAGATTCGTCTTAACCTAAGTGTCATATGATATTAAAATTTTTTGACATAAAAAAACAAAATGGCTGATTTTATGCGCGAAATAATAACATTTTAAGAAGCCGATCGAGTGGGTTATCAAAATCAAGAAAATTAAAAGGAGATTACAAAAATATATATTTGTTAAATCTGTCTGTTTTGTATAACAAATTGGCAATTAATGCATGCAAATGGTTTTACGCATTGCAAAATCTCAAAAGTTGACATTCTTGGCAAGAATGAAAATGTATATTTCTTGCAGTCGGGTTTTTTTATTTTTTTATTGTAATACTTGTTATCGATAGGTTTATACGAGTATATATGTTCAAAATCTAATATTCTCTAATATTTATGAATAACGGAGTTGTTTCCCTGTAATAATCAATAGCTGCCCGGAGCTTCGCACGCGTGGTTCCAATAAATGGTATACAAAGAGGCCTACGCACACATAAATGCATAGCGGCAGTGCGCCGGCTCGTCGTCGAGCGGCTCTTGTTTACCACGTTCCTGCTTACCTGCCCGATGCGATAACATTGTCTTCATGGTGCTTATGTGTGCGTGCGCCTATCGCTGGATGTGTTTACTTACTAGTTATAATTTTTGTGTTACAATAAGTGCGAGAACCTATTAGTGCTTAGGCAAACTTATTCTAAGTTTTTAAGCACTACTAACCAACCTATGTATTACTTTGTACCTTGTGAAAAATAAATAAATAAATATGATTTAGATACCTACTTACATCATTCCCAAGTTACATCTAAGTCAGCCAATTAATGGCGCAATCACGCCATACCAACTCAAACATACATACCAACTTACCACTTTCACAGTACACATTAGAAGGAAAGGATACGATTAGGTACCTACGTGGGTATCTAATGAATATGTGTGATTTAAAAAAGACTACTACAATCCAGCGAAGAGACGTAGGAAGTAACCAATACCATAAACCCTTATTAATAAACGTGGTGTAAAGTTACGCCGGGTGTAACTTAGGAGTAACCATACAATTTTTGGAGTTTAAACCTGGCGTAACTTTAAACCACGTTTATTAATAAGGGCCTATGGTATTGGTTACTTCGGCCAAACGGCCATAGTGTTTTAGCTCCGCTCAGCTTAATTTAATAATGAGTTAGCTTTCACATACTCGTAAGTAGGCAATTATGTTTCTGAGTGTAGCGATTATCTACGTTTGCTGAAATAATTAATGAGTTCCACCTTGCCTTTTCGTTTCAAGTTTATTTGCTTGCGCGAGTTAATTACTGTTTTATTTACGTATCGCTAATGTATGCGATTATACAATAAACAGCACTTTTCTTTATTATCTTTTAGGATATGTTTTATTTGTCTGGAAGAAATCGCCTTGAGCGATAAGACCGCCGATTGTAGGACAATACTATCGAAACTTAGCTTATAATTATTTCATGTAGCACTGTGTCCTCAATAAAGTTCTTATTTATTTATTTATTATTTATTTTTTGTGATTCAGCTTTTACTCTGTTCTTCCTTAGAGATGTCTTAAGTCATGGTAAGCAGGCTGTTTTCAGGTTAAAGCTCTTTTGTAACCTTTATTGCGTTCCATTTATATGTCCTTGTCTTTTATTTATTTCATCTAACTCGAGAAAAAAATGAAATCTTTTCGGGGTCTCTTATTTCATTGTTAGCATAAGCTGTCACTTTGTAGATTATCCGCATTATCTTTGTGGAACATCGTCGAAAATATTCAGTGAACTTGTCAACTGGTTTTATGATTTTTTTATTATTTTTATAGTGTTATACCACACTTAGGTATTTCATCGAGAAAATGAAATTAAAAGACTTATCAAAATTTTCGATTCCAACGGGATTCGAACCAGCAATGATACGACGATCCTCCTAAAGTCGGAGCCGCCTTTCGAAATCGTCCCCGTTCGAATCCCGTCGGAATCGAAAATTTTGATGTCTTTTCATTTCATTTTCTTGGTTTTATGATTTTTTTAAATTGATTAAAACTCGAAAGAGACTGGATAGGAGATTCCCGTATACCCTGCCCCTTGAGCTATCGGATAAATTAGCTATCAAGTAGAGCCTGGGATACACTGAGTCATTTTACTCTAAGCCCGCTGAGTAATTACTTCAATGATCTGGTAGATAGAGATTTGTTTTCTGTTTCGCGTGGTGTTAAAAACTCATTATTGCCCAAATATCACTTAACGAGTTTTAGTCATTGGACGGCAGATTTGAAAAAACTAAGTATACTTACTTTACTATGATTGGCAATAAACAAGTTATTTTGTTACAAAACGTTACGCTACCAAGAACCAAGTTTCAAGCTTTGTTAAATTAAAGACAATAAGCTTCATTTGTAAACTCCACAAATAAACTGACAAAATCATAACCCCCTTCATAATCGGGTAATGACTTGTCCCCATCACGCCCCGAAGCATTTTCCTCGTGTTAAAGACAAAACAACCTTTTCTATTAGCGAAAGGGTAATGATAGCGGGTCGAATGAGTCCCGAGCTATTCTACCCGTAATCTTTTACGATGAGGAGCAAAATAACTCCGCGCTATGCCAAATTCAAGCTTTGTTTTGAGAAAGTTTTGGCTTTTTTTAATGCTTTTAACAAGCTTAAGGTAGCTTAATTATAAGTTGAACTTAGATTTGGGCCGTATCTCTCACTGCAAAGGTAAGGTGACCGAAAGGTGTCATCTACAGACGTTTGCGAGGACGGCTACTGCAGCCGCCTAGTTATGTATTTGCGACAATTTTGCGACCGATTGCCGATCGCTGATTGGTTGTTGGCAGCAATCACTGGAGCTAAAGTGGTAAAGTGAAACCAAGGAAATTAAACATTTTTAAACGAATTAAGTATAATGCGACCACAGAACGAAGTAAGGCGTAGCATATTATAATTGGTTCTCAATTACCCAACACAGATTTTCTTCTAACAGTAGTTAAACGTAACCTTACGAAACATTACACTCTTAGCACTTCAAAGTTGTGAAATGCGATAATTAAAATCGCGAGTATGAACTCATTAACATCTCCGGGTAGATTTGTTGTCAGAGTCTCACTCGGGAATGTGTTTGCAAACACATTTAAAGGGCCATTTATGAATAGCGGTTCTGATTTCATTTGTAGCAATTAAACTTTAGTTTGATACCTACAATCTTTCGGTCGTTCTCTTAGTATTATTTTTAAATGCAGCATCAGAAAAAGCTGCAGTTGTCGTTGGGCTTGTTGGTAATGCTTCCTTATCAGTTACCATCAGGTGTGCCACTTGTTCCTTTGCCTCTCTTCCATAAAAAAAGGTACATATTTTATAAATATTTTGTGTTTTATCTCAAAAAAAAAAAAACATAAGTACCTACCTTACTATTTCGTTTTTTTTTGTTTTGTCAAGATCCCTTCTATATCTTATCAGGGCCAAAGATGGGCCCACATTTTGGTGATAATAAGACGCATAGTTACAATAATTCATTTTAGAGTATCTTCTACTTATGAAGGTAAAACTAAATCATAAAGAGATCATCTCTAAAAAACCAGTAAATAGTCAACTGGAACTTCAATCAATATTAATTCTGGTTTATCGACAGTCAGTTAGTCAAATGCGTTCAACACCCACAAATCTGGTTTATAATTATGAACTGGCATTAACAAATCACCTGGTTAATTACATTGGTATTAATATCAAATAGTGAGGAAACCCGCAGATTAGTCAGCTTCAGGCACATTCCATAGTCAGTATTTTATTAGGTTCTTTATGATACAGCAAATGAAAAATGTCCTACGAGGAAGCTCCATGACATCTAGCTGGTACAGATAAACTTATATGTGGCACACACATAAGGGTTTATTTCTACAAGGTATCTGCCACGAACTTACTTTTTAATTAATAGGATTTGAACAATGTCCAGAGATGGTTTCATAACCATCTCTGGACATTGTTCAAATCCTATTCGTGGTTCGTACAGAATTGTTGAGAACAACGAGAAAACAGGGTCATCCCTGTTTTCTCGTTGTTCTCAACAATTCTGTCGAGATTTGTTAGTACAAGCTCTGTGTAAAAACGAGGGGGAAGCCTACCCGGGTCAAGGGTCACTGGGTCCTCGGCCGCCGCCGCCTCAATGTATAGGATAACGATAACAGCCCATTGCGACCTCATTACCTTCTTATTGAACCACTTATCACTTCGGTCATTTCGTCACTACCAATTTCCTTTATCACCTCTTATCTAAAGGGAATTTGTAAACAACTGTTTTGACCTAGTAAGTTGAATTTCGATTTAATTTGTGCAAAATCTCTAGCAAGTGATGCATTTATGTAATGGCCATCACAATGAAAAGCAATATAGAAAACAATGTGGAAAAACCTATTAGTCAGTTCTACACGTATACCTACATCTGGCGAGAATGGTAGGTAAGCTTATAAAAATATCAGACCTGCTGCAGCCAGTTTAGGTTTGAGCTTTATTTGTAAACAAGCAATTATCAAAGCGAAAGCAACACACAAGTCAGTGATAAAGCAAAATTGTGGTTTGCGCCTACTTGATATCAAATATTTATGCGCAGCGCGAAGCGCCTCGGGCCAGAGCCGCGCCGGGTGGAAACAGTAAAGCGTGTTATCCAACAAATAAAAACATTTTAGCTGAAAAACAACGCTTGAAAAACCGACAGTGTTTTAAACGGATTTAAAAATTAACTTCAATATTCTATAGCGTCGGTTTGTGTTTAAAAATATTGCCACTTCATTCGCAATTCCCCTGGTGCATTTCCGCGACAATATCGCCCGAAATTCTTGTTTACCTCAAATAAATAGGTAAGTTTCACGAGGCTGAAAGTAACGCTTTATCGTAAATTTTGGCCAATATCTTGGGCTGAGTAAATAATAAAAAGATTCGAGTAACTCAATACGGGCCTCGACCGCCATTTATGATGAAATGCGATCGGTATTTTGCCTCTATCCGGGGAAATGGTTACAGTAGGATCACGCTTATCAAGCCTATTAATTTGGAACAATTGATCCGAATTAATTATTGTTCCTGTAAGCTTCTATTAAGCTTACAAATGACGAGAAGCCGTAACAAAAAAAAAATTGTGGCACTCCGGGAGTGCCGACAGAAGTGAAAACTTGAACAATTACGTACATTACGCACAATGAATTTTATCCCTCCAAAGTTACTGCGCAGAACCCATTTATGATGACCCACAAAGATGAAGACAGCGGTTGTCAGACAGACAACAAGAAATGACAGAGGCTTTACACCGCGGCCTAGAAATTAACACCTGAGTTGCGTACAGACTCATATGAACTTACTTTTTTTGGTACTTGAAAAGCTGAGGCTTGTGCCTTCACAAAGTACATTTGCCTGAAATAACAAGTACAAACTTACAAAAATAGATATTTGGTTTGTATCAAAACTAAAAAGTGATTGTACTAACATATTTTATTTAATTTTAACTATGTACTTAGTAGCAACAATAGTATTCTGAAGTTATTGCATATAAATAGTGTGATACTTTCATTGAGTGAGTGTGATTCAAAAATTGTAGAATGTCTGTACGTATACATCTCATTGCAGGCGACTGTACCTAACAGGTAGCGCTACTACAGTATCTATTCTTGTACTACTAAAGTAGGTACAGCAGCTAAATTAATACTACAGCAGCTAGGTAAATAAATACAATGTCCCAGGCACTACAGCATCGTCTTGAGTGTAGGCATAGGTTCGCTCCTGAATCTCCTGATTCTGTATAAATCATCTAGTATAGATGTACCTACAGAGGTTTTAGATAAAATAAAGTGTTATTGTTGAACAATTGTAATAATTTAAAAGTTAAATTTATAGTAAACGCAACATATACAATTTGACAAATCAATGATTTGAAAAGTGTCTGCGCAACCCCTATGAACACCATCACTGATAGTTATTAGTAGCTTCATGCAACTCAAGAGTACAGTTCGCCCAACGGATCTAGGCATTTGTAAAGTTAGCCATTTGTTTGCGCAGAACACAATTTTGTATGAAAAAGTGGTCACTGCGCAGACAATCTGCTAACTTCACGAATGCCTAGATCCGTTGGGCAAACTGAAAGTAAGACAAAAGCTAGATCAAACGGATTTTTGGATTAGGAAGGTTTTGTACCTACATATCTAGTTGGATAGAAATAGCTTTGGGAATGTTCCGGCTCCTCTCTGGTTTTCTTCAAGCCACAAGTAAAAATACTTACTTCTGAAAAAATGCTGCTAGGAAAAATTATCATACATATTTGTCATAGGATAAGTTTTAATCAAAAAGTGAGAAATCAGCTGTGTGTGAGTCATGTACCAATGCACTGTACTAAAAAATCCGAAATAATCACACATCACTCGGTAAGTTTGTATGTAATGTAACACAATTAGATAGTAGGTACTTTTCTCTATGCACAGCACTGACAATATTCTAGAATACATAAAAATGCTCGATCTGGGACCTTTTTATAGTTTCTTCAATTAATTTAGCTTATTCTAATGTAATTATTTATTAAATTATTATATCTAATCTAAATGTAAACAAAAGCTCTATTCCTAAACTTTATGCAGTGTAGAACAGTTACTGAAAGTAGTTCTGAAATTTATAACTAGATGGCGCGACTAAAATAGGTCGTTTTCTAGATCGCGCTGACGAAAACACGCGGCCGCATTTAAAGTCGAACGAACATTTTTGTTATGATGTGCTAGTTGATATGTGTGGTCTTAGTTCACGTGACAGCGTCTTGACATTAAAGCGTCTTAGCGTCTTGACCATAAAAAGGTACCATGCTAAATCTATGGTCTTGACAGTAAAGCGTCTTGCCGTTTTGACAGTAAAGCGTCTTACCGTTTTGACAGTAAAGCGTCTTACCGTTTTGACATTAAAGCGTCTTAGCGTTTTGACATTAAAGCATCTTAGGTCACGTGACTTTCCCAGTCGAATCTAAAGTTTTATACTCAATTCAAAACTATTTCCTCTATGTCGCTAACGCGCCTAAAGAAGTTTTCACTTCAAAAATAAGCATTAAGACCCGTGCCGTGTTAATATAATTAAGCGATAAAATGCATGTTGATTTATGTTGGGATAATTTATGTGGTATAAAATTAAGGGAATGTGACGTTTAGCGAACAAATATAAATTCTGGTCGCGTACTACAATATTGCCTTCATAATAAGCCTCTCCTGCTAGCCCGACATTTTTATTCCGCACTCGTTCACACTCAATTTTATTTTTAGACAAAAGATCGCAATTCATATTAGAATTTAAAAAGTTTAGCTGCTAAAATAATTCATTTGATTATTTTGGATTTTTATGATTTATTTTAAAACATTAATTTTATTTTTCAAAGTAGGTACATACAAACTAGTTTTACAGTATTATTTCCTGCTCTGTTATTTTTCAAATAAAACTTTGCTCGTTGTCGACTTTGTGCAAACTTTAATCTATTTATTTCAACAAATTCCAAGCTCAAAGTTCAAAAGAGAATAGGGAATTTCTGCGCACAAACTTAACTCCCTAACATTTACAAAGTAAAGTCCTAGGTTTTTACATTTGCAGTGTTAAGTCCCGTTTCTAGCATTTCAGAGTGGAAACATGTCCCTTGAAACTTATTCCGTGTTGTGGCTTCACAGGCACCGTGTTTATTGCATATAGGAGCTCAGCGGTGAACGGATACTAAGCTAGATAATAGAAAAAAACTTATCAACAATATTATTAAAACAATGAAAAACGTATCAACTGTGTTAAAAAGGCCACTACGTCTATACTAGATTATTTATACATATAGCGTCAAGATATATTTGTTTACACTTAGCAGCTCAACTTTGATAGAAAGATTACTTTATTCTTCTGGGTTTACGTAATTATTATGGGAACTGAAAGTAGTAGGCAGTCATTATATTTACGATGTCCGTTTATCTGATGTTTGTTCAAATGTGCGTAAACTGAGGAGCCGATGATGGAGAACACTTAAACAATGTGACTGCACTTAAACATAGTCATACATACCCAGTGAAAGCAAAGAAAACATTGAAATGTCTATCATAGAAAATTACACAACACAAACGGAGCTACGCTGGGGCTTACCAACTAAGCCTAACAAAGAATCCTAACTCCATGAATATAAGATCGATTATTGAACTGCGTTAGAAAATTACATAAATGTTGCCCAATGTTGCCAAAACCTTTCACATATTATGCGAACTTTTGCAAAATGTGTGCATGTGCCCATTATATACTTTTGACTACCTTCTTAGATATTTTCAAAGGGTCTTCTTGTAATTCACTACTCTAGGTCTAAGGCGCTGGACAAATGCAAGAGGTGTGGCGCGAGCGTGGCGCCACTTTTGTATAGAAATGGCGCCGCGCCTCTTCAAAATATATAGAAATGGCCCATGCCCGCGCCATGCCTCTTGTATCTACTAAGCCTTGGAAATAGAGTCGTGGTCCTGTTTTTTTTTGTCAAAACAAATGATTGCTTATCATGATAAATCAGAGCTATTCGAATAGAAAACTCTTTCTCGAGAAACTTAAATAAATAAGTAAGTAAAGGCTGCAAAGCGAGCTCGATTCTTTTGCCAACATTATTATTTATTTCGTCTGATGGATATTGCTTGTAAAAGAGAACGTGAACAAAAGACAAAACGCTTGAGAATTCTTCCCTGAAGTTTGAATTTATCTACTTTGTAAACGGTTTGAGACCTTTGTGTAAAATGTGTAAAAACATATACAAGCCAACAAAGTTGGTAATATTATTTAAAAAAAAATACGTAAGTTTCATAAAAAAAGTAAGAAGTATGACACATACCCCATTCCAGATTAAAACTATTTGCCCAAGGCGCTGTAGACATTCACTCAAATGTAGCAAGATCTTTTAAAAAAAATAGTGGTTAAGTCAGATGCAACCTAATCGTACATATTTGATAATATTATTCATTTTGGAGAAGTGTTTGTACTCGTAGCAGGGTTCAACAATATTTACACAACATTTATAAAAACTTTTTATGCATAAAACTAGAAATAAATAAAAAATGCTGGACATTTCACACAGCATCATCTAGCCCCAAACTAAGCAAAGCTTGTACTATGGGAACCAGATATCTGCATGATATACTACTTATTATACTTTTTGGTTGTAAATACATACTACTTACACAT
Organism: Epirrhoe tristata; assembly: GCA_951394285.1. Classification (NCBI taxonomy): domain Eukaryota; kingdom Metazoa; phylum Arthropoda; class Insecta; order Lepidoptera; family Geometridae; genus Epirrhoe; species Epirrhoe tristata. Next base: position 5,662,554 of record OX596150.1, on the reverse strand, counting down.
AGAAACACCCAGACCCAGTCTATAGTAGGTACCTATCAACCAATGGTCTTACCTAACCTGATCCTTTTATAAAACAATTCGAAAAATAACAGTAGCCCTTATAAATGCTTAAAACTTTTAGTACGAAGCAATTTCATCCAGCTAATTCCGTGGTAAGCTTTCCTTGGTCTGAGTAAAAGCTTTAACAGCAGCATGTCGTGACTTCTATTTTAAACCGACGTTAACTGAATTAACAACCTATAATTTGATACCGACATCTTCTAATTTGCTTTAAGAATGTTTTTTTCGTTTTATTGGAGGTTCTATGTATGTTTTTTACTTTTATAAAGTGTTTTTGTCGACTTTGTCAAGAGCAAGTGATAATGTAGTTACTTTGTTTGAGGATTCCTTAAATCTTTAATTGCTTAATATGGATGAGTCTGCTGACCTTTCTATGGTCATTTCTAGGTTAGGCACCGGATCAAAAGGTGCTAACGGAACCCTTTTAGTCTTCGATGTCTGTCTGTCACATGATTTTATCTTTGCTTTGAGTAAGGCACCGAAACTAATATTAGACACTGATGTAACAAAAGACCCTGATTCTCTTGTATGTCTATGCTAATAGAACACAACAGACACTTAAGTTTCATAACTTAAGAGCAACATAAATGTAGAACCTAAATAGGAAATTCAGGACCCTACTAAAACATCCTAAACAAACAAACTTCAAAATGTTTTATGGCGATGAAAACTATTAGCAAATATTCATTGAGTTGCGTTAATAATACTTTAAGAGGCCGTTTCTGGCCCATACCCAACAAACTAAATGGTTATTATTTCTATAAAATGGCATGTTTATTATAGTGCTCGACCGCATAATGTGCCCAAAACAACGTTTAACCCAAAAATTATTTACATTTTTACCAAAGTTCTCATAAAAAGCTGACCTCAAAATGTGGCTAAGTAGGAAAAGAGAGTAGCAAGTCAGATGGTTTAAAAACTCGGGGAAATATTTATTTAAAAGGCAATCTCTAATTATTCTTGAGCTGCCTCTGTTTCGGTCTTCAAAGAATCATTCTAAACCTGATCCAAGATCTATTTAGTTCTACATTGTAATAGATTTTTGTAACTTAGTTCATGGGGAAGAGTAAGATCTCATAAAGGTGTTTCAAAAGAATTGTACAGATAAAGTTATCAAGATAAACAATTTATATTTCAAATTAACACCACAATCTTATGTCATGATACGTTGGTAATCGGAGTTATATTGGAGTTTTCTACGGAGTGTTTTCTCTGAACAGCGTATTATTATCATTAAAAGTTATAGTAATACTCGTGCCCATAGAACTGGAGTGCTTTATAATGCCACTAAGCCATCCTTTTGTGGCTTTTAAGAGGCTGTTCAACTGACCTGGATCATGATGGGCGGAGGGCGAGGGCGCTGAGAAGGCGCTGGAGCACCCTGCGCGACGGTTGAGTCCCCCGATTTCTGCCACTGCAAAACGTATTGATAGTTAGGCCACTTTAACTTATCATGTTTACCCTATGCGGGGTTAGGCCTTATGACTGTTATTTTGGAGGGCTTTTAAGCAAAACGTAAAGCATTACGTTTTTGTACGGGACATTATATACAAAATATATAAAAAAATGCTGTAGTAGGTATTTAAGACAACTTTAGGATGAGGCTATACCACCCTCTCAGTCTAAATGGCTCATTCATTGGAAAGAATACAAGATTGAACTATGCTTAATAGGTACGTAAAAATCGGTTTTTAACTTTACTTTGTTTTCCACATGTTACTTATTACATTTTCACAAGGAATACCGATGATGTTGTTTCTCTATTTTACGTAATAAAAACGATTGTTGGATGGTACTAATCCACTGTTCAAAACAAACCTATTGCTTATTTCCATAATGACCTGTCATGAACAGTGCAACTGACGACTCCCAGCGACCTTTATTATTTCCATCGAGTGAGGGGTCATTTAGGAAACATGCTCGTTGATAAAAACATTCGCAGATAACCAATTTATAGATTTATTCAAGAAACAGGTAAAAATACTTGGCAAACAGAAGACAGGTCAGCATTTTTTGCAGATTCGATGTCATCAAATGCCGTATTTTCATCCAGTTATGTACATTGATTTTAAAATATAAATTGGAACTAAGTAAATAACAAAAAATGCACCACAAACACGATAATTTAGGCCGCCTCCAAATTGACGGTAAAATGTCGCGCGGCGGCCGCTGCATGCAGCCGCGCGTATGTTCATTGATTGACTAGTGACGTTTTCGTAGGCTTCTTAATTTGTTTTTTGTCTAAAATCCTTTTTCTTTATCAAAATCCATCGTGAAACTAAATGTACAACACTACCATTTTCAAAACGCGCGACGGCAGCGCGTCTGCAGCGCTGCAGACGCGCTGCCTCCGCGCGGCACTTTGTGGCTATTTGAAGGCTACATCACACAAAGATATTATATAACCAAGTGCCGAAGACCTTTTTGAAAACGGATCAAGTTATACAAACGGGTTTACGTAACTCTTCGCAAGTTTGTCAATTTCAAAAGAACCGTTGACCCGAAACGCAAAGCGACACAAATGCCGACAGGTTACGTAAAGGTTCGATGTGGGTCCATTAGATCAGCGCAAGTGAACAGTCGGTTATGTTTTTGGTGCAAGTGGGTTGTAATTAAACCAATCGTGCACCTTGCCAAAGTTGTCACACATTTGTCTCGATGAACAGGACAAAAAGAAAAAGCCAAATACGAAGCGATTAACGTTCGACTTCCATGATTAACTTCCGAGCTTTCCTTTCTCGGTTTATTTTGTCCCCGTTCCTAAATCCTAGCACGATTTAGCAAAAACTAATTTATTAGGATTCTGTTGCGAATAATTCCTGCCAATCCCTTTCTGAGTCTGTTTTCTAATTTCATTCTTATCCAATTTAGTAAGCGCTAATTGTTCAAGTGATACTTAAATGCTAACGAGAACTCTTTTAGATAACTTGAAAAAAGAGTACTGTCAATATGAAAAACATGCTAGCAGATAAAAACGTGCATAGGTACATACCGTATGTATGCACGTTATTATCAAGCAAGTTAATTTAATAACTTTCAACGTTTTCTCGACTTTTTTATCTTCGATACCGTCCAAAAAGGAACTTCGTTCCAATAACTTCCTAAGCAGACTGTACTTGGCTTTTGAATAACCGGTGCTAGGAGTTCTCTTGTTCCTTTCGTGAGCTGTTTTTCTTAAGATAACAAATAGGCCACGGCCGCTTAGACACTAATCGGGTTTCACCGAAATGGAATTCTGTTAAGCTATGAAAATTAAATGCTCCGCCGGCAAATTGGAATTATTCTGAGATGAAAATTAAAATAAATTCAAGGCGGCCTGTAATTTAAACCTCAATCTGGCAAACTTTTCCCCGTCGGCCTGAACTTTTATATGAAAGGTGGATTGTGTTTAGAAAAATATTTGCTCAAATAAACAAGATGTATTTGAAAAGTGTGTTAATCATGTTTTCAGTTTTATGTAGTAACCCAGGTGTAAAATAATAGTGAGTGGGTATCTTACATACCTACATGCTTTAATTTGACCCCCCTATGGGAAAGAGGCGTGCTTTTATGTTAGTAATACAATCAAGGTACACCAAGATTAACCTTTATACAACGATGATAGTTTGGTTATTCTGTTTGTTATTCTTCGGAGATGCCCATGGCAGCGATCCAAGGGGTTCCCTCCATCTATGATATTGGCCACACACGTCTACCGAAGCCGAAAGGGGTATGTACAGCATACCAACACACAACTAAATCCAAAAGGATTTACCGAAAAAAATCATTATATCCGGAGAAACCAGCGTTTGAAGATTACTGTTTGCGTACCCTGTACAGGGTATAAAAAGACGTCTACCGAAAACTGAGAGATTGCAATCAGACCATGATTCTAAAAATATTTATTATTTAGCGAAAAAAAAACACAATAAAATGTTTACTTAGCTACGTTATTTTATGTTATTTTCGGTTATTTACTACTAGGACAACATAATAAGACCATACCATTTTTATTAAATAGTTCAGTATTTGACCTCCCTCTGCCTGATTATGAGTTAAGCAGTAGTGAGGTCTAAGATGGAGCCTGCTTTGCTAGAAGGAATCTATTTACTCTTAATTTGAAGACCCCTATATTGTACTTTTCGGGAAATACAGTACCTACCCGGCAATGAGTTCCACAATATTCTTAATTCTTAATTCTTTATTGTACAAATAGACACACACAGGATAATAACATAAAAAAGGACATGTACAAAGGCGAGCTTAACCCTACAAAGAGTTTGAAATATGAGGAATGTTTAACTCGATTGATCGTTCCGCCCAACAAAACTCAAAATTCTCTGCAATTACACTAACAGCAAATCTTCTCGGGGAAGTAATTATGTCAATTATTGCGGTATCAGTAATAACAATTAACACTGATTTTAAAATATTTTATCGACAAAAACTGAACCACGATAATAAAAAAATTGAGCAAGTGCGAGTCGAACTCGCGCACCGAAGGCTCCGTGAAGTTCGTTATGTCAGATTGATAAACAAACTAACATTGCAGTTGAAAACCATGTTCTTTCATTTATTATTATTAAGTAAGTTTGTACCCGTAAAAAAAAGGGAAAATATACAACTTTTCGTTAAATTTTCATATACAAGAATTGACGCATTTTTTATGGTTTCATAACAAAACAAGTAAGAGTAGAAAACTAGAAGTCGATGAAGTCACGAAACGCGATTAAATCAGTTAAAACTAGAAGTCGATGAAGTCACGAAACGCAATTAAATCAGTTAAAAATAGCGCAGACAAATGAAATTTTATATCAATACAAATTTTCCTTCCCTCAGTAGTGTGTGGGAAGCCTAAACATATCTGAACGATTTGATATTTCAATTTATTTCTCTCTGTGATAATATCTGACTGAATAAGCGGAATGAACTTTAAAATAATTTTGATTGCTTCAATTTCGATGGTAAAGTTTTTATGTTACATTTACAGTACTTACCAGTAAACATTTTTTAACCTCTTGGCCCCAGTAAACAGTGGTCTCCAAGCCAGCGTAGTTGTATGATTTTGGGATCATTTGATGTCGCTAAACGAAACATTAGTGCTTACTAATTTTTAGTTACTAATTAGTGCTTACTAATGTTTCGTAACGAAACAAAACGAAACTTTCCAAGGTAGTAAAAACATCTATCATAGCCTTTTGTGTTTTAACATAATTTATACAAATTATTGAGATTATTGCCTTAGAATTCAAACATTCTAATTGAACATAAATAATTACGTTTTTATACTAAAAAGAAAACCGACTTCAATGTTTGACTCGAAACACGGTGTGGCTCAGGGCGTCAAGCTGTCGATTCGATTTCTATTTGTGACAAGGCTAGGAGGGAAGGTGTTTAGAGTTTTACAGGGAAACTATCAATCCCTCAGGAATAAAATTTATATGGGACCACCTCTGGAGTATACCCTTTCAAACATGAAAAGAATTTTGCAAATCGGTCAACAAATGGCGGAGCAATCGCGTAACAAGATAAAAAAAAAAAAAAAAACATACAGACGAATTGAGAACCTCCTCCTTTTTTGAAGTCGGTTGAAAAAAAACCGTTCCATATAAAATACAAACTTATAATACTTATTTAACGAGGCTGAAAATCAGTTTGCATAAGTAATCAGAAAAATTGCTTTGTTCATCTTAATTTCTTTAAAGACTATCCAACTACAATAAAAGTTCGCAATTATAGTGTAAAATGCTGTTCGCCTTTTACAGTAAACAATGATAAACTTTCAACTTTCTTCAAACTAACTCGTACTACCTACTTAAAAATGTATTTTTTATGTACTTACTTCAGAACAAAATGATTTCAGTGGTGCTTTGATACTAGGCACCTAGTCTACCTACTGATAAAAAAGATATAAAAATAATTTGTTTTAGATGTTTATGATATTTTGCATGAAAGAATACTAATGTGCTTTAGGAAAAAAAAAAGAATACCTACTTACTTTTTTATTTTTTTGATTGTTATTATTTTGGAAATTTTATTGTTTCAATCTTCATGCAACTAACGTTCAACGCGAAGTAAACTTATCCAATATTTAATTAGGTGATATAATACGCACAGTCGTTCTTTAGCTCTCTGAAGTAGCTGCGCAGAACCCATTTTTGCCTAAAATCTCGCTTATCAAACCTGCGCAATCGTCTATTGCACCTAACTTCAGAGAGCTAAAAATCCGTTGTGCTTAGTATACCTATCTGTATCTTTGTTTGTTTTTTGTAATGTCTATGTAGTGTATCGAGTATCTCGAGCCATACTTAGGATATGATTAAGTTCTCTTCTCAAGCTTACGCTGCAATGTTGTAAAAATTAAACGAAAATGGTGTACATTCTTGCAAAAGAACCACGGTAATAGAATTAAGATGCATAATTGCAGAGCTCGCGTCCCGAGAGAACACGGCACATTTACTGGAAAACACGGGTAAAACACCACAGATTATGTTAATAAATGTTATAATATTCCACGGAAGAGACTCTAGACTTGGGAGGCCAAGATCAGCATTGACATCTGCACACTTGGCCCGGAGCCAACCTAGTTGTGTTACGTGTCAACGATGTAAACTTGCTCAACTTAGAACAAAAACGTCGAAAAAATCAATGTTCACTGGCATAAAATCTCAACCATAATGTCACTCGCACAAAACAATTGACAAACAACGACAATAAAACACACATTGGTATAAAAACCGACCGATGGGAACAAATAAAAATGTTTCTCGTCACAGCTATAATGTACAAAATAAATAAAACTGACAACGGAGCCGTTTTTGTTGAACGTGTCAATAAAATGGTCGGGGAAACAGAACATTTATGAAATTAATTAAGACGATAAACTTGCGATATCTTCATTTTCTTCCACAATTAGGTATACTAAACTATATTACAAAAACAAGATTATAAGTGATTCGATCATCGAAGGTTAGGGTTACGTCTTAATATTTTTGTAAATTATCATCAATTTAAAAAATTTGGCGTGACTTGTGACTAAAAGGTTTGAGTTCTATATCCGAAGCGGGTGTTGAGGTACCTGGTAAGTAAAATAAATAAAAAATTAAAATTTCTTTAAAAATTACTTTACTTTAAATTACCAATGTTAGCAAGATGTTTCAGATAAAAGTCTTCAAAACCATTAGGAATCCTTACCTTCGTCTTTATCATGATAATTCATTCACTCTAGCCATTCAATTGGCTAGTATAATGTCCGCGATAATGAGTATCTACGCGGCAAGGCCAGTGAAACATTGACCTATAAACGCTGTGAGGCAACCGATGGTCGTCGGAACTCACCGAAACTTTGTGAGCGAATTTAATTTCCACAACTGTGTGTTTGTGTTTGGGGTAAACATCATATAAATATTTTAAAGCGAAGCCGATTCATCTGTGATTTTAATTTTATTTACGATATTATAGCACGCATCAATGGACATATTTATCACGTATGCTACGAATTGTGGACCTACATTGTAGATATGATTAAATCGCCGTATTTTTCAATCCCTTCATATCGAATGAACGATGAATAATAGTCTAATACAATTAAGTTTATTTCACAATCAATTTATGCTTAGAGTTAAATAGTCACTTAATGTTACAGTTAATGCACACGCCGAGAACAAATGTTTGCAACGTTAATGAGTATTTTATTATCTACTAGCTGCCCCGACAGGCGTTGTCCTATTTTAAACGATATTTGCAGCACGCATTCTTGCACCAACTTTCAAACGACTGACAATTATGTAAAACGATGTTAATCATAAAATATGGTCACATTGAAAATTTATGGGGTCGTAGTTTCCTTAAAACTTTCTTTTTTTCTTTCATAAGAATCTTCTTCTGAAAATAACAAACACAATAAAAAAATAATTAGGGAAATCTGTACCTACAGCCGTTTACGCGTGATGACATGACCAAGGGAAATAGGGATTTATTTTTATATATCTAGTCGTATACAGATTTAAATAACAATTAATGAATTTATTATGTATGCAACACTTCTCTTGAACTTTTATACGTCCTCGCTAAACTCGAGCGTAAAAATACAAGGTCTTAAATGTATTCATCGTAATTTATGCAAATCTTTACAGCTTCATGGAGATAAATTATCCTATGTAAACTAAAAATTATACACGTGTTAGTTATAAGAATTAATGAATGAGAATAATTAAATCCCTACACTTTCATAAATTTTAGATACGTGAGGTACAGGACCGGAATGAAAGACGTAAACAGGACAGGAGGAGAACAAACAGGAGACTATTTTTCCAAAATGGCAATCACCGATTATTTTTTTTTATACCTATTGCAAAGTTTAGTGAAACATTATTTTAATGTTTTTGGAGCGAAGCTCTTTTACGGACTGTATTGAGGATGGAGGCTAGAAAAAAAAACGATCGATTCGATCGTCACGATATATCGCTGTCTCCGGGGAATAAAAGGATAACTGCAAAAACACAACTTTACAGGAGAAGCAAAGAACATGTTTTCGTTGATAACTTCACAAATTATGCAAAATGGTGCGCATAGTAGTGCGCAAAAATAAATATGCGCAGAGTGCGAAAAGTGGTGCACAAGGTGCGCAAAATGTCAAAAATATCAAATGTACAAACTTTTTTCAACCGAGTTTTTGTATAAGGTATAATCACAACATGACAAACTTCATCCAAACAGTAAAAACATAAATTTTAATGAGGTGTATTTGGTGGCATATTTAGACCCTTAAGAGCATAAGTCAGAATCAGAACAATAAATAAACAGCTTGAACCCTGTATTAGAAGCATAAATCAAACTAATAATGATGGAGGCATAAGAACCGGAAAACGCTTAACGGAGCCGGAAAGCTGAACGCATTACGTCTTTCGTAAATCGATTAAGTACCTTGTTTGGGGAAAGTATTCGAATTCTTCGAGCAGATTCTGATTCTTGAACTAAATCGGAACCAATAGAATTCTAGGCTAGATTTATTGAACCGATTTCCATGCATGTTATAATTGTAATATGTTATACATGCATGCATGTTTCCATGTTTGTTGACCTGTTATTGCTAGCCCGAAAGACCTCTCGCGGAGAATAAACTGTCTCTTTTTCTCATTAAAAACATGAATTCAATCATCATCCCGCTTAGATAACGGAATCCTGTAGGGTAGGCCCAGCATGCGTAACGTAAGGCACGAGAAATTTTGTCGATGTCATCTTTCCCGTTTACTTCAAAATAGAAGTTGGTTGTAGACGTATGCTATGTCTTGTCTCAACGAGAAAACTAGTTTTTTTTTTGCGTTGCGCATGTAAGATTTCATTTGATGATTGAAGGTTTTGATGAATCTTACCTGGATGAGGATGAGTATGCACGTGTTCAGCTGGAGGCTGCATCGACGAGAGAGCCGACAGCGGAGTGTAGCGAGCACCATCATCACGCGAGCAACCCTCCTGGGGAAACATTAATCGTTAATCGTCAAGAAATCGATTAATTGTTATGTTAAAATGTTACCTATGTTACGAGTATGTTGCTCAACCAAATAAAAATGACTGTACTACCACGGGTTGAGTTGATGCAAAAAATGTGTTATATGGTATGAAGTTTTTTGACGAAGACGACGGCGACTTATAGGATAAGCTATTACTGAATGGAAACAGGCAATCAATTGATAAATAATAAAGAAGTTTAAACTTTTTTATTTTCGTTGTGGGAAAAATGAAAAGCATCTCAAGAAGATTAAGTACCAAATCTGCGTTCCATTCCAGTGGCACATACCATACAGCAAAAAGTTCTTAAAATATGCACCGTAGAATTTCTCTTAAGGTATGTACAGACAAGAGCATTTTCTGGCGGCGACTGAGTCCTGCATAATATCTCATCTTTCTGTGTAAGTAAGTATGTATTTATTATTAGTTCAATACGTTTGTTATAAGTTTTTTGAACGTTGTGTTTTACATTGAACGTTGTGTTTTAAAATTCGGTTAGTGAAAAGGTGGTACAATCTCTATTGTACCACCTTTTCACTCTGCGTACGGCTCGTTGTTCTTTTACAAGAAAATACTCAAGTTCGCGTTCTGTGTCTCTATCCTGTTTGTATGTCTGTTTAAGATGAAAAATACAACTGCACTAAGCATTACACACAACGAATAGTTTGTTGAATACAGATAAAACAGCCCCAGCCGTACGCAACAGTTTGTTTACTCAACTAAATAAACTAATTTGGAACCACTAAATGTTAATTCTGAAATGTGTTTGAAGCTCTTACTTGTACCAACTGACTTTAATTAATGAACAATAAAATTGAGTGCTATTTTCTCTTTGGAACTAACTAGTGAAAGTAAGTTGCGTAAAGTGATTATTTGCGGTGGAAACCGCTTTGTGGCTGCAAGATAGACAGACGTGAACTATAAAGTTAAAATGGTTTAAGTTCTTTGTATTTGTGTTATGTCTTTGGTTATTTATGTAATAACTAGCTACTACGCGTGGCTTCGCCCGCGTGGTACCTACATTTTGAGGTCACTATCTACGCCTATTCCAAGTTTCATCCAAATCGGTTTACTGGTTTAGGCGTGATTGAAACACAAACATACAAACATCGATACAAACTTTCAGCTTTATTATATTAGTGGGATAACAAAGGTTTGTCTGGTTACAAGTACTGTACGAGTCTTGAAACCTTCAAATTCATCAATATATATTTACTTTTGTGTCTAAGGGAGAACTTTGTCCAGCACAACTTTTTTAGTAAGTCTGTAAGATTTAGGTCAGGTGAAATCACAATCATCATCAATCAGATCTTTTAAAAAATTACAAGATTAGATGTCTTTACTAGTAGAGCGATGTCAGAATTATAAGATAATATTTATGTATTTATTTAATTAATTAAGGGGTACCATTCAAACTATTAGTGCCATTATAATTTCAAGAGATTTTAACCCATAAAATGCAATTCAGAGAATTCAGTAATGTTACCCGGTGAAATAAAACGTATGTAAATTGTGTTTGAAAATATTTACTCTTAAGCTCAGAATAATAATAAATAAATTTATGCGATGAATGCGAGAATTTTACGCTTAAAATTTTGTAAAGCACATTGTTTTATAATTTAGAGCTTAATGTTAATGTGCTTTCGAATTCTATTAAGTACTCTGTTTTCCGTTTTTGTAATTTAGTCCTTTGAGGCGAAAACTCCGTTTCTATTTAACCTATTTATTTAGAGTCTCAACGGTGAGTTTAGCATTAATAAGGCTTAAACCATCAGACGGCGTAATCTGCGTCAAGGGTAACACGACGTTTACTCCTTTCACGCGTAAATCGTTCACGCCCGGATTGATAACAGCCAATTCATTCAAAAAGTCATCGTGTGCTCTAAACACAAGGGCTTACTTTGTATTGCTAACATACGAGAGGTGAAGCGATGAAGGATAAAGCGCGGATGAGGTCCCCGGGCGTGTTTACATGGAACTTACTTCATTACCGAGTATTAATGAGAGTCAAAGCGCCAGTACCTACGACTTTATTGCGTTCGTACGACGCGGGTAATACGCGATTCAATTCGCCGACTATAAGCCCGATAGCACATCTACCTTCGTGTAATTAATATGTTCACGGATTAACATATCACGTGCCAGCTTTGAACAGGATCGTGTTTAAAACAAACGTGGGATTTATTTGTAGAGTACGAGTATTTACCTTTTCGCAGTTAGTTGTCGCCGTCGTCTGCGTGTGGCTAGTTGAAGAGATCCGATACTGCATTCCAGAGACGGTACAGTAACCGCCTTCCTTGTGATGATGGTGAGTCGAGTAGACCCCTGTAATAGTCACGTCTGTGTCCTGGTTCACGATTACTTCAACTTTTTGTTTTGAATCAGTCTCAACTGTATCATCGCTCTCTGGTTCCTTTTTAGGCTCCTCGTTTTTTGATTCCGACTTGACGCCGGAACCTACCCCGTTTTTTGGCTTCTGAGAAAAAGACTCATCGCTGCCAGAATCAGTTGTTGTGTCTTCTTTATTTGATTTAGGAGAACGTTTTTCATAACTGAGCTCTATCATCGCAGAAGCATTTAGGCTTGCCATGCGTTTTTGGACGACCATGTCTTTGAAATCCATATTAACCTCGTTTCTATTTCGCTTTTTCTTCACCGGAACTGTTTTTTTAATTTTAGCAGGAGGTTTGTCAGAATCAGATTTTGCAGAAGACAACTTTGGTGTTTTTTTCTTTTCTATTGTAGCTTTCTTTTTGGTTTCTAGTTCACTGTCTTCACTAGAAGAGGAGCAAGATTTAGGGTCCCAATATTTCCCTGCACTCCGGATACCTGGAACTTCTCGTAAAGTTCTCTGTGGACGACTATCGTCAGAGCTTTCTGAACTCTCTTCTTTCTTCTCTACCGTATTCTCATACTCAGACTCTGAAGTTGTCTCATGTTTTTCAGAATCTTTAGATTTGTTTTCTTTCTTTTTTGTAGGTGCGGGCCGCTTGGATGTGCTGGGAATGGGTTGCATAGCCACAGTTTTCATCAAACCTAAATCTGTATTAGATTGAAGTTCATTTGCAAGCAAGTTTTGCACTACTAGCTTTGCATTAAGTAAGGCCATTCTTTGTTTCTTAGGGCCTTTCCAATATTTATGTAGAGGTCGATGGTGCGACTGTTTCTCTTTTTTCTTGTTTCCTGAATCATCTTTGAGATCCACTAGTGAATCTTTTGATAATTCCTTCAGCTCCGAAGACTTGGACTTTTTAGCACTATCGGTTATTTTCTTGTACCGTTTATTTTTACGTTTTTTCACTACGGAAGCATCGGAAGTGGAAGACTCCTTAGTATCATCATTCGACTCATTATTATCATATTCCTCGGATGATGAATATTGGAAAGATTTAGTGTTAAGAGAAAATTTGGAAGATTCGAGCTCGTCATCTGATGAGGTACTTTTGGATTTCTTTTTATTTTTAACTTGGGTCTTTTTAGTAGGTGAATTAGGCTTAGTGTCTGATTTTTCACTACTACTAGGTAAAGCATCTTGGTCTGGAAATTTGATAGGACTAAATGGAATTCCCGTGACGCTTGATTTTCTAGCCACCATTTTGTAAGACTTACTTACAATTGGTTTTGGTGCATTATCTTCTTTTTTATCATTGTTGACATTTAGTTCAAATCTGTCCGAAGCTTTACTTTGAGTAGCACTTACTTCTTCACTTTTCTTAGCTTTCAGCTGTTTAACGACTTCTTCAATGGGCCGATGAGGTGAGAATTTTTTCCTTTCTGTTTCTGTTTTTTTATCCATCACAGTTCCTTTGACTCTAGCTATAGGTCTTACACGTCCAATATTTTGATTTATCGGATTCCGGATATCCGACAAAATGCTCTTTGGAGAATCCACTTTTTCTGTAAATGTGTAAACGTCAATATCAGGACCTTGAGAAACTAGAGTATTTTGTACATTTTTATCATCATTAGATTTGACTTCGCATTTTAAGGACAACCTTTCCGAAACACTTAGATTTCCTTTGGAATTTTTGCAACATTTAACATCGATATCAACCATTCTAGGAGATCTAGTAGATGTGAAGAACTTAGGAGGCCTTTCAACTTCTTGTTTTGGTGTCCCAGGTGCATTTGTTGCCAATGATTTTTCAGGTTTGCTCGTAGGCGATGAATCAAAAGAAGCAGAAGTATCCAATTCAATTTTACCTTCCACTTTCGTAATAAATTTATTATCTTCCTCCTGATTAGAATCATCAGTTTTTTGAGAATGCTTACTTTCATTTTGTTCTTTATCCAAATGTTCTTTGGGGCTCTTATCATCGTCAAACTTCAGCTGAACGATGTTTTCTTTCTTGTCGATACCAGAAGTTTTGCCTTTTTTCACAATTGTTTTAACTTTATGGCTTCTTGCCATTTTATTTTTAGGCTCATCTTTATTTAATTTGTACTTTAATTCATCACTTTTTTCATCTGGTTTTACACTGGGATGTGGCTTTTTAGCAGGTTTCTTTTTAGTCGGTATTTTTGGGCTTATCTTTTTGACGGTTTCAGGCAAAGCTTTAACCGGGTCTTTCTTTTCTTTAGGATCTTTCTTAATTTTCTTTGAAGAGATAGTTTGAGTGAGACTGGACTTAGATGTTGAAGCTCTTGTTTCCAAATGAGATTCATTTTTATCTTCAACGACGGTTTCTTTGACACTTTTAGAGACATTTTTCTTGTTTCCTTTTAGTAATGGCTTCCGAATCACTTTTTTAATTTTCTTGGCCACAGTTTTTTTTCTGGCTCGTTTTGGTTTTAATTGGGTTTTATTAACAGCCCCTTTATTTGGCGAAGTTTTTGAAGCCTGTGACCTCATTGTCTAATTTGGTTGGATTTTTACCGTCATTGATGGTTTTACTCCAGCGTCACATTCTGAAACAATAAAAACTTTGTATTAAAATTAGAAAGGTCTATCAAAGTATGTATTATAAAAATCTTGAATTTTAAGTTGTTTTTCACTGGCTTCACAACATAATTAAGCTTTATTTTATATTCTAGGAATCTTTGAAAAAACTCAAAAATGTTTCAAAATTGCAACATAATTGATAACTCGTACGCAAAGCATATCATCATCGTGTCAAATATTATTGTATGAAATGTGAAAGTTGGATTAGTAAATATTTTCATAAAATAAAACGTCGAAAATAAATAAGAAATAATCATTTTATCGATAAACGCTAAAAGCAACAACTAAATTGTTGCTAAGCAAACATCAGTTTTGATAACACATGCATCCATAGCTAAATATAAAAGCTGTGGCATTTAGAGTTCTTTGCGTTTAAACAATAACAAGTTAAGTTTAAAAATAAAACTTTAAGCCTACCTAAAAGTTTTTTCCAAAAAAATTCAAAACTTCAAAATTGCACATTTTTAGTAATTATATCAACCTTATTTCCTTACATAGTAGCCGATTCATTTAAACCCCATTTTTTCACTACGCTCGCGTTGACGTGAGACTCATAAGTATACAAGCCATAAGTATGTATTATGTATGTTGTTTTATATTGTATGTATGTTGGTGAAGTTTTTTTTTATCAAAAAACCCTCCAAATTTTTTTAATTTTATAAATAATCGTTAACAAAACTTATCGCTCTATAATAACGCAATGGTGTTCTAAAAAGCTCATAAATGCTAGTGAAGAACCACTTTAATCAAGGCAGTTCGTGCTTGACCATCGAGGGGGACAAAAAAGGGACCATAGACGTATTTCATCCTACCTGGACACGTGCCGGCATTATACGGCTACAAAAAGATAAGATAGGCGGCATGTGTGAACACAAAAACGACCCTAAACACCACAAACATGTTTATTTTTGAAATCTTTTGACTCAGTTCGCTACAAAGTGACTTTTAACTCTTAAACTCTATATACTTGGTTTAATATTTATTTATTTGACTAGCTATTTTATCTTAGAATATCATTACAAAATGAGGATTTACGTCAATTTAGCTCGCCGATTGCAAGCCCGACGCTGCCTATTATAGGTTACACCACCGGGCTCGTCCTATGTAAAAAAAAATTGAATTGAAAAATCAAGAAAATATAGAAAGGATTCAAGGATAAATTAAGTCATGGGAGTCCACACTGCTAAATTCATACTTAATTTAAATATTCATACTCCCGAAAACCTTAACTTTTTAAAATATTACGCTCACCCACATAAATATGTGAAGCAGGTAAGTAAATGGAATAGCCAAACTATTCCAATAAAACTTTATAAACTGCTTCGCAGACATTTAGGTGAGTATCAAACTGTGTTCCACTATTTTTATAACGCGCTGAACGAAATGCTTGAATTAGAGTAGTTTTTTACGTGCCAAAATGGTTTATGAACTCAATATAACTTTAGAAACTAAAAGAATTTGTACACTTCTGAAGCGTTCATACTCTGTAGTTCTTGAATAACTCTCAAAGTTAACCGATTTGCGTGGTACCAAATTGTCGAAATGTTTGTGATTATTAATATTATTTTCACACACCACAGCTTAGAATCAGGCCTGAGAGAATGTCTATAGTGCCTTGGGGATAGTCGTGATCCTCTTTCGTTTTCAAGCTTCAGCGAGACGAATTTACAATGCTGTTCATCCGCTCAGAAGTAACTAAAATTTTATTTCAGCATTTAAAACCAAAATGAGCTCTCAATCTCAACGAGCCATCATTATCACTCAGTGGGCTGTGCATTAACGTCGCGTCAGCACTCCAGTCCTATCAGGGTTAGTGTAATTGACGTCCAAGTGGCGTAAAAGTGAACCTGAGAAGCATCCTCAATCCTCAGCCACTTCAATCAGCAAACACAGAAAAACGAGCCTTAACCTCTACTAACTTTGATTCAATTTGGAACGTGCGCGAACGATCTTACTCATGAAAAATGTAGATAATCGTGTTGATCTGTTGATAGAAATATGAGCTGTCAAACGCTGGATTTAAATTTCAATATTGCATAGCAAAGTGATCGCTGTATTTCAGGGATGTCTGAGTATCTTATTCCCTGGCAGGATGTTAGGACGATAGGCCGGGGGCGATCGATACCGGCCGCGTACTACGCATACTCGAACTGGGAAACTTGAAAGAATGTTGACTTGCCCATTGAAAAGTTGAACTAATTTCGCTGAAAGGGTTGCCTATTTGTTTATTCACCCCAGTTAGAAAGGATAAATAAGTATACAATTGTATAACAGTATCTAATATTGAAAACAGACGAATAGTAGTACATTTAAAATAATATTAACTTAATGGGAAGTTATTTTGTTATATATATAATAAATAATAAGCCTTATTAATAAGCAATTTATATCACCATCGACTCTACATACCTATCATATGTAAAGTTTTTAGACCATATGATATGGTCCATATCGTAGGTAAAGGCAGGTACATATGCCATTGATCAACAGTCGATGGTGCGCATATAAAAAGTATTCAAACAAAGTTCAACAAAACGTGAATCCGCTTACGACTAATCAAAGCTCAAAGCTTCAAACGATGAAGGGTTGCTATCTGAAATAAGCTAGTAGAATATCTTTCAGTAACTTTCTTCCAACTAACCTTTTCAGCTTAAAACAATGTCAACTCTCCGGCGCTCAGTTCTTTGAACGATAAAAATAAAATTCCCCTCAAACAATAACAAAGAACGTTTAAAGTGCAGGAGACCACTGCAGAAGCTCCAAGCTACGTACAAATGTAGTGGCTTCCCGATACTATAAGCAGCTTTGCTCCCAACGAACAAATAACATAATAATACCTTACACTAATAATTTCTTCATAATATTACCTACCCTGGTATGAAACTTATGAACTTCTTGTTAATTTATTGTCAAAATGAAGTTCAATCTTTTATTACATGCAAAGAGCACATACATAGATTGAAAAATGTGACCAGTGCCAAACATGTGGCAAAATTGCCTCTGATTAATTACTCTAAGGCATACCTACCTAATGATCTTCAGTGGCTGTTCAAAAAATAAGTTAACTTGTTTGCGGTGAGCTCTGACACCTTCCTTCAGCAAGACAAAAGACGACTCATCTTGTCGTTTAACGTATACCTAATAATTGTATTTACAATAAGCAGAATTTGCTTCAACATCTTTAAAAATAAAAGATTGTTTAGGTACCAATAAATTGAGTAGAAATTCTTTTGAATGAGCTATCAGAAGGTTACGATCTTATGGTTGCCATTAATGTACTTCATAAATGGCGTCTTCTCAAGATGGCCTCTTTGTTCACTAATATTAGATATGCATTTGTTTGTAGTTCGAAATTTAAATTCAAATTACTGAATTTTGTAGAATTCATATTTTGTTTTCGCAACATTTGACTTTCATTTTGTTTTGCGCGCTTGACGATCTAACAAGAACGCCTAGCAAGTTACCTACATCACGAACTTCGAGATTTTAATCATTAATTAATAAAAAATATATTTTGAATATTTTTTATTGTTTAAAATTCCAATAGTTTCTAGAATTAATTAATTATAGAGCATAGTTTCCCGGTATTATTCCGAGAAGTAGGTTCATTAGGAGGCCACTTGCCGCGGCTTATTGAGCGAGAACAGGCCACTGTTGCGTGCTACTAAATAATAAAAATCCTAAACTTACGGCAAGACTGGTTACAAGCCTTTTAAGAATTAAATTAACCAGTCGAGAGCTTATCGGTCTTGTTTTACATAATTTTATTGAATCGTAACAATAATAAATTTAGCACGAAAACGGCTACGCTAAATGAATTAAGTAAGTACAGTCAGTGACAGAAGTTCATGAACAATTGGAGATTTTAAAGCTTCATTTTCATCATTATTGCCAATTTTTTTCATGTGTGTGTGGAGAATTGAGTGGGAAAATTGCCAATTTTTTTCATAAATACTAATGGTGCAAGGCAAAGCATCCAATGTAAGTTGAAGTTTTATCTAAAACCCTACGAACTTCGAAGATATTGAAGATTCAAATACATCAAATGTTCATGAACTTCTGTCGCTGACCGTACCCCATTAAGAAGAAATTATATTTTATTTGTTTTAATGTCTTACTACTAAGGTCATGAATATAAACAAAAAAAAACTACACACTACAGCAGCATACAGTTTGAATTTATTTTAAGATGGTATGGTAGGTATTGACGAGCCATGTTGTCTTATTGAAATGTACCTACTCCCATTTTATCATCTTAAAAACAATTTGAAATAGGATATAAGTACAGTTATAATCCTGTTCCGTTTCGTATAATTCCCAAACCAATTATTTCAAGAATAAACTTTAATTATTTGATCTTTGATTTATACTTGAACAACAGTACTAAATAATATCACTAGGTACTAAAAAACATAATGACCGACGGGATGTGAACGTGACAGCAGATGGTGTCGGCGGCGGTCAGGAACCGTTACATGTCAACAGTTTGAAACAATACATATACTTGTAATATATCTCTGTCTACTATTTTCTTTCGTCAACTGACAAAACTTTTACAACTTTTTTATGAAGATTTAAATGAATCAGCAGAATCTGTTATAATAAATAAATAAATATGGACATCATCATCTGGCCACTTAGGTAAGAAGAGCTTCAATAAAAATAACATATAACATTTTTTGTGTTTCATAATATTAGTAAGTGTATTTTAACGTTGCTGGGAGCCGTTGGGTGCAGGCTGCACATTCTGCACAATATCGATCGCTGTGGAAATCGATAGGGGAGGCCTATGTCCAGCAGTGGACACTAGATGGCTGACATGATGGTGATTTGAACGTACCTCTGACTATCCCCATAAATATCTTCTGAGGATTTTGAATGTAAAAAAGGTAAGAGAAAAAGTCTACCACGCTTCGAGGATACGTACAAGGAATTCGGACCCTGTTTCGTTCCGTCATCCACTTCCGTTTATTATAACTTAATGTGTAACTAATATAACATTATTTTGTTTACTTTTATGTAAAAATATTTATCCAATCGATATGTACAATTTTAACCATTGAATATTCATAATATTGAGTATACGCCCTCACTTTCATAAACAGAGTTACGTAGAATAAAGCTATAAATAACTGGCATTTAAACTGTTCGGAACAGATTATTATAACAGTTTCAATATTTGTCAATACCGGTATTTGTAAATAAGAATACAAATATTTAATGAACCGGCCATTGTTTGTAACCACCGTGTTATTATCTAATTTGACGCTGTTGAGCCTCTATTAAATAACTCTAATTATACTAAGTATATTATTATACTCCCAAATGCCCACCTAATTAATAATTACCTAAGTAATTAGCATAATAATCGGCAGCGATTACTCGAGTAATTTACTTCTACTTATGGCATTACGGACATCTTCTGGGTTCGTCTACATCTGATGTCAGAGAACATCGAATTAATACACAGAATGGACACTGGACAGTCTTCGCCCCAATCAAAAACTTCTTGTTCCTCGAGTTCACGATTGCGTTATTTTTTTTTCGAACAAAGTTCCTTTTCGGACGGTATCGATGAAAGAAAAAAGACTGAGGCTGGAAAAAAAAATTGTTCCATTTTACCGTCACGACACATGTATATCAAATCGTCACAGGGCGAAATGCGCAGCAGCGACACAGTCCATATAATATGTTACATTGTTAGTACGGAAGAGCGTTTTAGGATACCTAAATACAATTAATTTATTATATTCCCAGTATAGAAGAGTACACTTTGCTTCGTTCCAACCGACACTCACGTACTTTTTAATTCCTCTTTTCGCTAAGCGAATAAGGACAATTGCGTTCTTATGACTTTAAATTTTGATCCGAAGTTCATTCATGGTTTCGAATACTGGCAACAACGGATCTTTCATTTAGGCATTTTTACGTGCTTTTTGACTTGAGCTCTAAACGAATAACATCGTGAGCTTTCCATTGAGTTTACACATTATAGCAAGGGGCAACCCTTAGCTGTCTAAATAATTTTTGATAGGCATATTTTTTATACAGTGAAAAAACTGAATAGTTGCATATTTATTTGGGGTGACAAGTGACAATTGAATTAATTGTACGTGATCATACCACAGTTTCAGTTGCAACTGCGATAAAATATTCACACAAACCAAATTGCTTTACGTATTCTTCTTTATCCTTTTAAGAGGTATCTAAACTAGAAACCTAAAATACGCCACTTGTATCCACATCCCACATTGTGTCGTCATTTGTGTTTCATGATGTAGTAAAATCCCCTTAAAAAATTTCCCACAAGCACAAAAAGCAAGTTTCTTGGAAAAATTGTAAAGAAATCGAGCTTCTTAACTAAGTTTACAGACAATTCGATCCAAGGATGATCCTTGTGATTTTAGTGAATTATACTCTGTTTAGATAAGCCTCTGGTTTAAATATGTTGGGTCGTGTACAAAGCTATGTTTAATTTGGACCGTAAGCATTTAAATAATTGCGAACCAACTCTTAGCGTATTACTGGCGTATTCATTACTTAAAAGGTGGTTTGAAATGAATACCTATCACTGTCAAAATAATTGTACAAAATTAGCCAAAACTTTGATAAAAAAAACGATATCCATATGATATTCTTAGAATAAACGTACGCCAGGCTGCATGTGGCTGAAAAAACGAATACCTGTTGCCAAAGTTTTTGAAGTGAAATCTTCTTTAGCCGCGTTAGGCATTTTTCATGGGGGGAAAATATCAAACTCAGTCACGTGACTTACCTTAATTTCGTCATATATTGTACTTCACAATGGTCTATTTGTGAGAGTGGCCGCCTCGGGTGAGACTGCCCTGAGTTAGAATCCCAGTGGGATAGTAACCTTTTGCGCTTTATTTTTTTGTACTTTTTAAAATTTTAAAACCGTTACCGAAACCTCGTTCAAGTTGCCACTTCTGTTTGCACTCCCGGAGTGCTACATTTTTTTTATACATCATATTTATGAGACTTGTTAGATCTAGATAGATTGACTCAATAAAGGCTATTACTCGTATATGTCAACCCTCAACACAAAATGTATCTTTTTTTAAAAAAAAGCACTGCTAAATTAGGAGACGGGCGCTACTTATAGTCAAATTAGACGTCTCCTCATTGTAGCAATCAAAGAACTCGAAGATGATTGACGAGCAATGAATAAAGAAATTACGTGTCAAGTTGTAAGACGCAGCACGCAGTCTTTTATCAAGACTCTATTATGGCAGCCTCAGGCCATTCATTTTCACTTTTGTACACTCGAGTGCAAAATGAAGACAACTTTTTGCAATAATCTAAGTTCTTTTTATATTTGAGTTTTTATACATATAGTCATAATTCTAAGCAGAAATATTTATGCTGCATGACTTGATACATAAAGAAGTGACCAAAATGCATACCTCAGTAGGTAGTAGTTTTTAGTGACAGCGTAATTACATAACTTCTGATTGAAATCCAAAATACTCTCCGACTCAGTCGACATAGTTTTCGGTGATTATAATTTAGAGAAAATATATTAGCTTAAAATGTAATAGAACATAAGTGTACTTTCTCCATGACAAAATATAGGGCGAGGATGAATACAAGTCCACTGGGAAGGGCTCTCAATTCACATTCATGTTATAAGGCGGAATTGGAAGGGTTGAGCATGTTAGGAGCCCTATTTAATGTACCTATTGTATTATTTGTTTTGGACCAGATGGGAAGAAATCTAGTCTATTGTTACATTTCTAAATATGAAATGAGAAATTCGGATATTTATTTGTACACTTACAATTATTTTAGTAGGTAGATTAGGTGCGCGCTTTCTGAATTGCTTGTTAATTAGTTAATTAATTTAATTATTTTCACACTATAACATTAAAGTTACCTACCACTAAATGGTTATACTTGTAGAACTTGTTTTGCTAACTGCAGCAAATAAAAATATATGTTTTCTGTACAAAATAAATATTACAATTCCATTAATAAAACATAAAACGAAGTCTACAATAAAGAGCTCGCGAAGAAAAATCCGCTTTGACGCTCGAGAAATTTCTCACAAACACACTGGGTACATCTGGGAATTTGCCGCGCAAAAAGTTGCTAATTGCTCAGAATGTTTGACATTTTAACTAGAATATCTCATCCATATTTCAAACCAGTTGAACACCCTCGACTTTCAGCGTGGGTAGTTTATATTTCTTTCATAATAAATTATACCAAAGTATTATAAATACGAAAGTCGATGGAGTGTGTTGCTCCTTCTCGCTGAAAGGACTAAGTCAATGGATTTTAATATTAATAAAATTCTGATAAGCTTATAACCTAGAATATCACATACCTAGGTATAAACTATTTACTCCGAAAAAGTCGGATTAGTGTCAAATCCCCTTTGGAAACCCCTTTCAAAGGGGATTTTGGGAAGCAAATTTTAGTCCATATCTGAAGTTCTAAAGACTTGCTTGAAGACAAACTTCAAGTACCTTTACACTTTAGTAAGTATTTGTCTACACTGTTTTGGAACGAAGTTCCTTTTCGGACGGTATCGAAGAAAAAAAGACAGAGGCTAGAAAAAAAATTGTTTTTTCATTTTCCCGTTATGACACATGTACTCGTATATGTCAAATCGTCACAGTGCGAAATGCGCAGCCGCGACACAGTCCATTGATTGTTACATTGTTAGTACGGAAGAGCGTTTCTAGGATACCTAATTCCCAGTATAGAAAAGTACCTACTCTTTGCTTCGTTCTAACCAAGTGTTCCACGACACTCACGTACTTTTTTATAAACATACCGCAACACATACCTACTTAGGTACGTCAGTAATGTTTCTTTCTTCTTTCAATCGTATTTAATTTCTTATAGAAATATGATTTATAGGTATCTAGTGCGGAAACGACCTTCGTCAGTGTCTCAGTCGATTAAAGATGGATCTTAAATCTTTTATGTGCTCTTGCAAGCTCGTATACCTATTGGTAATAATATCATGAGAAAATATTGCAATATTTTTGAGAAAATATTTTACTATACTTCTACGGCACTAAAAAACGTGGTATAAAGTTACGACAGGTATTCATGTTATTGATCGATTCTCAGTCTAAAATCAAGAGTTTTTAATATCTCTTTAATATAATGATAATCCTATAATAAGTCTGAAGCTAAAATCAAAGTGGGTAAGACAAACTGATTTATGTATGTACTCAGAATATTATCTCGCCCCAATAAACGGTTGGCAGTAAGGGATGGGAAATTACGCAGAGCCTTGATACCGTGGCCTCGAGTAGCTCGTGTTAAACAGCTTGTCTATTTATACACAAGATAATTAGAAAATGCGGCTACTTTTTGCGAAAGAAACTACTTATAATCACTCAATTAAAATAACTCGATATTTGATCTACATCAGCACTTACCCCATCACTCATAACCTGTCAATTTAGCAAGACTAACGAGTGAGAGTGTTGTCTTGGTCAGTTTCAGGTCAATAAAAAGAGATGGCAACACACAACTTGGAGTATATTTGCTGATTCTTCTCATAAGTGTTTTCCTAGATAATCCCTAGCTTTTTGTATTTTCTAGTAGCTATAGATTTGTATAGATACAATAAAAATATGTCGTTGGTTTGTTCCGCTTGCAGTGTTTTCGCTGTCCTAGTTTAAACTGTAATTTAACCCCATGCAAGGCAATTATCCGCTGAAACGCCTGTTACCCAACATTATACGATTAACTTAATATACAATTAGTTAAGAGGAAGTTTTAGTTAACGAATTCACGTGAATGCCATATTAACGTTTTATTAACGTTTAGAGATTGCAGCTTGGCTACCCGGGATTAGATTAGGTATAACAATTTCAACTACTTATTTTAAAGTAATAAATATTAAAGCAATCATTATGGCTGTTTTGCCGTGGCTATACAAACATCGTTATCATAGGAACTTTGCAAGAATAAGTTTACAAATAAATTGAATCGACAGAAAAGTTGCACCTTTTTATTTTGATTCAAATAGGTATTTCAAGCTTCCTGTTTGTCAATAGCTATCGAAAGCTAAATTCTTACGTTCCCTATGTCTAACTACTCAACTGACCATAAATTAAAACTAACTAATCAATTTTGACTTCACAAATCAATGGTAGTTTTATGAAAAAAATTATAAACTCAGGACTATATTAATACTATGCAAAGCCAATGAGGGCTATGTTCAATGCAGTCGATGTTACCGCAATTGTTTTGCTAATGGAAAGCTAATCTCTCGCGCTATCATGTATTGTGCGGTATTTGCAGTTCAATTTATTGTGATAGCATTAAAATAATGAGCCTGAGGTTGCCCTTGCTTACGGCTGGTTATTTTGTGGTTAGCAATGGAATTCTATAAATAAACCGTATATTTTGATAAGAGAATACTACTTTCTTATCTTTACGAATAAAGATAGTACCTACTTAGATTTACTTGGTTTATTTGCATTATTATTTAAGTGGTTGTAATATAAATTAAACGAAACAGGAGGCACGGTAAACATTGTTTTAGATCAAGTGTACTAAAGATACTTCTGAGATGGCGTGGGTCAGGTCTTTACATCTATCCTAGATTTTTTAAACACCTATGCCTACACTTAACGGAACTTGTGGGTCATGTGACATTGTTTGAGATGGAATAGGCTTGCCCAGCACCTAAACCATTCTTTCAGCTTAATCGGTCTTACCTACAGGAATGACTAATGGAGGTAGTCAGAGACACGTCCACATACATACTGACTTTATAGTAAAAATAAACCTTATGCTTTTATTCATGCATCAAGAGACTATTTACTGACTTGAATACAGAGTGTAATGTATTTTGTAAACAAAATGATTAGATACGAATAATATAAGTTACAATAATAAAACGAAGAATGTAAAGTATAGTTTATTTAGAATAAGTCATCGCAAGACCAGATAATTATAAGTAACTAGGAGCTTTTATTAGACAGACCATGGAGTAATTGGCAGTTATTATCCAACCCCTTACCGACACCAATTAGAATAGTGTGTGTTAAGACAACAAGTAACAGTTGCACATAGATAGCTTATTTATAGAAACGATTTCTTCGTGACTTTAAACCTTGTTTGACAACTTGCAACAATTGGTACACATTATCACACCTTCTCTCTGTTGACCATGGTTATAGGGGCTAATTCTTATACAGGGTATAAAAAGACGTCTACCGAAGCCGAAAGGGGTGGGTACAGCATCCAAACACACAACTAAATCCAAAAGGATTTTCCGAAAAAATCATTATATCCGGAGAAAACAGCGTTTGAAGATGACTGTTTGCGTATGTACTAGGAGCGTTGTTTTACGTAGATTGCTGGATTTTGAGTTTTAACTGTTTTTTTCTTTTATAAATGAAATTATTAGGTAGGTATGGTCTTTTTATGTTGCCCTAGTAGTAAATAACCTGATATAACATAAAATGACGTAGCTAAGTCAATTTTTTTTTGTGTTTTTTTTTTCGCTAAATATGTTTAGAATCATGGTCTGATTGCAACCCCTCAGTTTTCGGTAGTGGTATTTTTACACCCTGTATATCTTTAGCACCTAAAGTACCGAAACTGGAAGTTTCAGTAAAAATATAGACCAAGTACTCAGCTTTGTTTGCATGGTACTAAAATTTTGACGCAATTCCCAGACAACCTAATAATATCTATTCCAAGTTTCATCCACTGGTTAAGGTGTGATTGAAACACAAACATTATAACCACATATACAAACTTTCAGATTAAAAATATACAATAGTAGGCTAATAGAGTAGAATAAATAGGAATAGCTTCATTAATTTGATATTTCCCGTTAGCTACGCTTTGCATTTAGCGGTATGATTCTGTCCGACATTCACTGACCGTACGTCAATTATCCAACTAATTCATAACTCTAGCCACGCGTCTGCGGTTTGTACCGACTGGTTGATAAACTCACTTGTGTTTGTAGCATACAATTATAAGGAGTTGAACTAATTCACATAATACCGGTTCGATTAGCTATATCCAATAGGGTTGTGCAGGTAAGAACTATACTCGTAGCGATATAGTTTCTAAATCTACGCTGCTTTTTTTTTCTTCTTGTAGTTTCATTTGTTTTTATTTGGTGTTGGCATGTATATTATTGCATAAAATGTACAAGAAGAAGAATACCCAATAAAACTAAACAGCTTCGTCATCACATTGTTTACGAATCACATCATAGCTCAGAGAGCACATCACGTTTTCATGAAGTTGACATTTTATCCGCAAAGAGTCATCATCGTGTCACCGGTTTTTACTTCAGCCCATTTTATTTCCAAACCCGATCTACTCCCGTTTTTACAGGGATTTTATTCCAAGCTCCATTGTTCCCGCGTAACTTTCACGATTCCATAAAACAATGTATAAAACCGTGAAGGGCTATAACCGAAGCGGGGAAAAGGAAGAGTTTTGGTACTTGATTGTGAATGGGATGGTATGCTAAGCGATGATTCAATAGAGTTCAAAGCGATCGTCTGCCCTTTTATTAATATTTGCAACTTTGATTGTTAAGAAAACTATTTCTAAACGTTCTTGTTTTATTTTATCAACAAAATAGAATGTCGTAGACATAAATCAAGCAGATAGAGTTGGAAAGCAATCCTAAATATTGATTTGAAACTTATTTCCCGACGCTAGAATCAGATAAAAGAAGATTCTAGGCTATTGCAGGTGTCAAATCGGTGATGATTGAACTACGAGTACAAACATCTAAGCTTTTTAAAATGAATAAAAATGCGATTTGCAAACTAACAGATAATCGCGGTAAAGTTTTACAAAATATGTTTGTTGAACCGAGGCGCATTTTGGCGCCAAGAACCGAAGTTTACAAACATTCCTTTCCTTCCGTGAGCTTTCAAGTTTAAATTCACGTATACGAGTACCTACCCATATATGTATTGTCTTGCGGAGACGAGAAAGCTTTATTTTAAAAATATTTCAACAAACATTAATAAACTTCGCTCATGCTACTGCAAAATCGTATGCATATCTAATGTCAAATATCCAATGATATTAAAATGTTTTTAACATCATTGCAAATATCACACAAATGTTGGAGCAGTAGTAAGTAAAATAAAAGTTGGCATGTGTATTTTTTGACAGTAGTTGACTTTTTTTCGAAAATATAAATTGTAAGTGTACTGTGTAGGTACTACCTACCATGAGAAAAAAAACACAGGTACTTGTTTGTCGAAAACTAGTATGTTTTTATTTCTCATGGTTTATTTCCCAGACATTATGTTAAGTATACATAAGTGAAGTGGACTGGTTAACGTTATTTATTGACTGACAGAGGTACAAATAAAGTCTCCAAAAAGTCACGTCTACCGAACGTGCTTATGAGTCGTCGTTTAGAGAAATTGAAAAGTAGCGTATGATTTTACGGGACGCTTTGGTTACTTTCCTTTTATTATTAAGATTTTGTTGCCTAGAATACATCACTAGTTGAATAAATCAAAGTTCTTTGAGTTTTAAAAATTATGCATAAAATGTAAGGTACTAGGTTTTATTTACTTTTAAGTAAGTACATTATAAATAGACCAGAATGTTATTTTATATTAATTTATAAGTTGTATTTTTATTAAAACTGTTACTCGGGACTACCGCGACACAAGCTTGCTTAGTACGGGTTCCTGGGTAAATTGTTATGAAATAAATTATCTTATCTTCTTCTTCCTCTTCTTTTTATTAATGGCAACTTACTGCATTAACAGTATAATTCTGCCAATGTCAAGTTTTAAATAAGTATTCATGTCATGCCAAGTCAAGTCATGCCAATTTGGTTTTGAAAAAAACATGGCGGCATGTCATTTCAAAACTCCAACGGAAATCTTTCGTCAAATGAGAAATCTTCTTGAATACTCCGCCATTCCATTTACCAAATCTTCTGTTACGTAATCCAAGGCTTCATTAGTAAAATGCCACACGACAACACGAGAAAAGTTAATAAAATAGCAGAGCCACTAACTAGCTCCTTCAAAAATGGCGAAAGAAGTCCTATCTTATCTTATCTACCTAACTCTGAGCTTCCACTTCCACTTCTTACTCTTAACCGCCAAGTCGTCCTTTGTTTTCTCTGATTTGAAGTTTATGTTAGCTCTGTTTATTCATAAAACGATATCTACTCATGCTATAAAAAGGCAGGCCTACACTGAGTACCTCACGCGAACGCTTAGGCCCTATTGAAAGCATAATTGTCTGACATTTTGACAATCTGCCAACACAAGGCGACACTCACAATTGTGAATTTGGGTGAATTTTACACGCTGATGACTGACATACCCACTTATGTAAGGAGGAAGTTTAGTAAAATGCTTTTAACACCGCGTTAAATTGTGGAGTTTGAAGGCATATGTGGAGAACTTTTGAAAGTTCTCACGAACTTTATAATGCATAGCTTTTGCGGCGCATACCTATTTAGATTTTAATTTTAACAATTTAATAACTATATGTACATAGGTATTTGTATAACACTAGACAAAAGGTTCAAATAAGAATCGTGAATAAAGCGGGTTCATTGAACTTAACTTAGGTTCTTACTCTCTCTAGTAAGTATAGAGATAGACAAACATACAACAGAGGAGGGTCTGTTTGGCAAATATAATGACTAATGATAATGATAGTTGTTAAGTAGTTTGTCCTTGAAATGTCAAACAGAAAATATTTATATTTTGACGATAATTTCGTTAATCGTAAAGATTTTATAAGTCAGATTATTTGAATAAAATATAATAAACCGATGCTAAAAGATCCCCGGATAAGCCATTGCTAAGCCTCACTTTGATCGACTTAATTAAAATTGATCAACAATCAGTCTCCCTTACTTTTTAACCGGCTTTAATATAGAAGTTTCTACGTTTGGTTGGGAGTCATGATTTAAAATATCATTGGAGTCAAGTTCCAAGTCCAAGTCCAGTCAGTTAAGTATGATGATTGATGTGATGACACTCCATCAAAAGTTCCTATTTTTTAAATTATTTTGTTTTCAAAAAGTTATTTAGAGTTGATCTTATATTTTGATACCTGTATAGCGATTCATACCGCAGCGGAACGCATCCGCGACGAAACCGGTCAGCTGTACAACCGACCGCAACCAGTCTCAGTGCAGGAAACGTCAGTTTTGGATCAATTGCACGGAACGGATTCATTGCGGATTGCGGATGCGTTCCGCAGGTTCCGCTGAAGTATGAATCGCTGTGCTGAGGGATAGCTACTTTCCCGTTAAACTTAAATGCCTGCGAATGGGTTTTGGTGAAATAGGTGATACCTATACTCGTATAAGTACTTATTTTAAGACCTTTGTTTGACCATATTTCGCAATAACTAATTAGATTTGAATTGATTTGAAAAAATCTCGTATGTAATTTTCTACCAATTTCAACATTGAAGTCGGTTTTCTTTTTAGCTTTTAACTTAATTATTAACTTTTATCCTTGTTTTATTAGATATCCAATTTAGGGGTCCGCAAGCAAATAAGACAAACTTCTGTTATAAACTTCCTGCCTTGCGGCTTTTCCTTGTTTGCGATAGTCCCGTTTAAAAAGTACCCACAATGTTATTTAGTACTTTTGTTGCTCGTTTGGATCTGCCTAGAGATTTATTGCTTGATAAATTTGTTTGTACTTACCGGTTTTAAATAGGTAAATCCTGATTTTACATCTATTTAAAAAAGCTAGGTCTTACTTAGGGGGTTACTTTCTTTTACGATTGCGTCTGAATTTATGTGTTAGAATGTATGAACCTACTTATTGTCTGAGCAAGCTTTGCAGTCCAAGAAGCTTGATGAGCTATGACATGAACTATCGTTAGATTTTCTTAAAATTAGGAGTGACAGAGGCTATCAAATTTAAATCTAAACTTATGAAGGTTTAAAAAAATGGAAATTTATTGTTTAAATTCGTTTTGCGTAAAAAAAAATTCAGTCAGGTTTTTGTTTTGGAGTTAATTAAAAGGTAATACGTACAAATCCTTTGCAAGCCATTCCTTTCTATCAAAATGTTATAAATAAATTCCAAAACAGTCTCAAACTATGTTTGATTGAATTCACGCTTCGTTTTAGTTCGGAAGTATAGTTAAATTCGAAACTGATTTTCCACCGATTTAAATAATTTGTTACAATTCATTTATTCCCCAAAGAATCCCTTTGTTTCCCGACCCCAAACCGCCTTCCCTGGTATTAGCGGGCCGGAACCGAAAGTGACATAAAAGTGATTCTGTTTCGACGAACCGACTGATTCCATTGGACCTTTCACAATTGACGGAAATCGGAATTTCCCCAAACAGGCCTTGCTCACAGATGATAAAATTTTACTAACGCAGCCAAGCTTCACTCAGAAAAGATGAGACTGGTCATACGATTTTTTTACTCTGTGGCTTAATGAAAATATGTATTATTGTTACTTTTTTTTAATTTTACACAATAAAATGATATATGAGAACTTTAATATGCTTCGCTACTAATAGGTAAAGACACTGACATATGACGTTAATGACGTACAAATAACGCAAACCATGAATAAACAATAAATGTAAGAGTCCTTTCATCGAAAAAAAATTAGACAATGCTTTGTTTTATCATAAATTAACACACAATAATACAATTTTGGTATAGCAATAATCACAATCATTATATCTAAGTGTTATTATGGCTTTATTAAAAATCACTAGAAATTTTAGAATAAAGTAGTAAAAAATTCGTTAATTTTAGAACTAGCTACTGCGCGCGGCTTCGCCCGCTTGGTACCAACATTTTGAATAGCCTATATGCTATTCCAGGTCACTATCTACGCCTATTCCAAGTTTCATCCAAATCGGTTCTCTTGTTTAGGCGTGATTGAAACACAAACATACACACATCCAAACATCTAAACAAACTCACAATCTTTAAGCTTTATTATATTATAGTGGGATGGGATACAAAAGTCTCTTTGTGATTGCGACCGAGTGACGTATTCCCAACTCAGTGAGCAACTGCTATAGATTCTGTGCCCTAATCTGGGATCGTACAAATCAAACGACCCTATGGAATGGTGCAAATTTTTTTGCTGAACTTTTTATTGCTCGCTGTGTATAAAAAACTGTTGTCATATTTCAATAAAATCGGATCATTTAATGTATTGGCGCCTGCAGTATGTCGGTTTTGTTTAGTCTCGCCGAATAGCGAGCGTAATAAATGATTGTGATGTAAACAGTTATTTACTTTTATTTTATACTAGCGGAACGCCCGCGACTTCGTTCACGTGGTACATATCAACATAGCCCTTATCACTTGAGTAGGTAAGCTTAAGCTTTTCATCACATTGACTAAACTGAGTGACTGTGACTGCAAGTTCAACTTTAGTCTTTCTTAAACTTTCGCGATCACAATTCATCTTTAGAGATATATTTTGTAACAGGATTTTATCGCGTATTACCTTTATTATTTCCCGACGTTTCGGCTGTATTGCAACAACCGTGGTCGCGGGCGAACTGGAGGTAGGTCAGCGGAGCCGACGAAAAGTGGCGGTAGTTATATAGAACTACCCTCCACTAATCTTCAGAAATAAGATCGGCCGCACGTCCACCACGGCACACTACACTAACAGTATCTTCACACCGAAAAGTCACATTACGACGCGCCTTGCACCTACTAATCACGGGATTCCACGCAGTTAATAAAATCCTGTTACAAAATATATCTCTAAAGTTCAACTTTGATGACTGAGTCTGAGTCCGAGTCTCACTCTAAATCTGACCCTCAATCTAACCCTTATCTCGCTCTCACTCTTAATGTGACTCACAATCTCACTCTCACATTTTAATCTGACGCCCCCATAAACTCACAAATCCATAAATCCACAAATCCATCAATCCCACTACCATTCTCACTCCATCCACAAATCCATAAATGAATTAACCCCACTTCCAATCTCACTCCCACTTAAGAAATTCCACACATACTTAATCACCGCCAACACCCTGTTTCAGGAATTATTTACAGCCCTCCCACCACATTTCAACATTTACATTTCAACCCACCCCCTAAATACAAAAGTTCACCCCACCCCTACGAAATCCTAAAATGCAGCAGAAGAAGAATGTACCCTCCAAGTTTTTAGGACTTATGGTTCTCATAGCAACTGTTACTCCCTCTTTCACCCCCTTTATAGTGTAGTTTATAAAAAAATATATAAAAATGTTACTCAGTACTCACATAGCGAGTTTCAAGCGAATCGGACCACGCATTCAAAAAACCCCATACAAACATTAACACCCCCTTCTAAGGGTAGCTTTTTGAATGCAGACTTTCATTAAAACTGTTAAACTATCATAATTCTAAATTTCATGTCTCTTAAGTGCCAGGAATATGATTTTATGATTTTGTCTCGTTATTTCCCCGCTTTTTCCCACTTATCCCACATTATCCCATTTCCCCAAACTTTATCCCGCATCATTTTTCTCGCTTGATCCCGTTTTTTTCTGCTTTTTCCCCGCTTTATCCCGAATTATCCCGCTTTATCCCACATTATCTCGTTTTTTCTCGCTTTATCCCGGTTTATCCCACCTTTTCCCCACTTTATCCTGCTTTATCCCAGTTTATCCCACTTTGTCCCGCATTATCCTGCTTTTCCCCAGTTTATCCAGCTTTATCCCGCTTTTTACCCACTTTATCCCGCATTATCCTGCTTTTTCCCAGTTTATCCCGCTTTTCCCCCGCTTTTTCCCGGTTTATCCCGCATTATTCAGCTTTTTCCCTGTTTATTCCTTTTTTTCCCGCATTATTCCGCTTTTCCCCGCTTTTTCCCGCTTTTCCTCCGCATTATCCCGGTTTATCCCGCTTCATTCCACTTTTTCCCGCTTATCCCTTATACGTTATCCCTTCCCCAAATACCCCACTTCCACTCCCAATGGACTTATGGCTCCCATAGAATCTGTACTGTACTTCCCCTTTTTCACCCCCATTGAAGGGTAGATTTTGAAAAAAAAAACATGCAGATATTATTTATTACACTACTACTAAATACTCATACCAAGTTTTGACCAAATTGAACCACGTATTAAAAAATCCCACGCAAACTTTAACACCCCTTTTACCCCGGTTTAGGGGTAGTTATTAAATTATTGGAGTGCGGACATTTTTTATTTACATTTTTAAATAATCATACCGAGTTTCAAGCAAATCGGACCACGCATTCAAAAACTATAATAGAAACGTCACCTAGGAGATTTAAATAAAAAGCACTCGGCACTCGGCGATATCAGATGGCGTTGTAACCAAAGCCAAGGAAAAAGTATTTTCAACACACTTGCTCATAAAGTGGCTCTATGGTCACCGCAATTAGGCACATAATGACACCCATAATCAAACTGTGACTTTTTCATTACTATAACTCACTAGTGAGTAATAGAATTTTTTTTTAATTTTATTGGTTGAGTTGCTTTGTTCTTTAAAAAGTTTTTATTCAGAAAAAAGATCGTGTTCAATAGAACAAATAAATTAATGTTCCTATTGCTTGCTCATTTCATGCAACTTCTAATTTAAATAGATAATTTTAACTCGTACGTGTTTAATAAATAAAACTTTCACTCAAATATAACTTTTGTTTTCTCTATAATAAAAGAAAACTTTAAATTCCCCATTTTGTCCGTGGCAGAATAGGCCGCAAACCCTATGCGCGGCGCGGAAATATAGTCTGTGGCCGATCGCAATGCGCGCGCATAGGAAAACTGATTAATTTTTCCCGCAATAGCGAAACATTTTTCACAACTCGTTTTCACTGTTGAAAATGAGTTTTTATTAGGGATGGGCCGAAGTTCGTTTCACATTCGGTTAAACCGAACTTCGGCAGCTTGAACCGAAGTTCGGCATTCGGCCGAAATTCGGTTCAAACTGCCGAAGTTCGGTACTACAAAATATAGTAATCAAAAGAACGTGAGTGCCGTGGTACACGAAGCAAAGAGTACTTTTCTATACTGAAAACTTCAAATTCAAATCAAACACACTTCCGTACTAACAATGTAACAATCTATGGACTGTTCGCGGTTGCGCGCTTCGCACTGTGACGATTTCGTGACGTTGCGGTCGTGACGGTAAAATGGAACGACATTTTTCTTCCAGCTCCAGCCTGTTTTTCTTCGATACCGTCATTCGATACATCACGATCGACAAAAGTAAATATAAATCTTACTATACTACTTACGGAACTTAAGTTCAAAGAAGGACGGCAAGATCGGACCTAAAATTTTCCATAGATAAAATTTACGTTTTAATACTAAAAAGAAAACCGACTTCAATGTTTGACTCGAAACGCGGTGTGACTCAGGGCGTCAAGCTATCGATTCGATTTCTATTTGTGACATGGCTAGGAGGGAAGGTGTTTAGAGTTTTACGGGGAAACTATCAATCCCTCAGGAATAAAATTTATATGGGACCACCTCTGGAGTATACCCTTTCAAAGATAACAATAATTTTGAAAATCGGTCAACAAATGGCGGAACAATCGCGTAACAAGATAAAAAAAAAAAAAACATACAGACGACTTGAGAACCTCCTCCTTTTTTGAAGTCGGTTGAAAAATATACCAATTCAGTACATTTTAGGGGTAAATAAATAGTCATTATTATTTTTCGGCTTGATAATAAGAAATTACGAATTGCATACGACAAGTGGCTTCGTAAGCAAGAAATCAGGCTGTAGGTAGATCAACTCTGGAATCGTTAATTTTTTGAGCCAAGTCACAGTTTGTATGGAGACGACCGACGTTCTTTACATCAAAATTGGTTAAAAAATGCGACCTGAATGACAGACAAAAGATTTTTTTTGGCCAATCTCGAGACTGAGACGCTTCGCTCACTCGATCAACTAAAGTCGCACACAGTTAAAACGTTAAATCGGAAAGTTTTACAGTGTTAAACGTGTGTGTTATCGATTTATGCCAATTAAAATAGTGAAATGCGTCGTAGGTACGTACACGTACCTTCAGAACAGTCGTAGAATTGAAAAAAAGTAGTTGTAACGACAACTCAATCATCCATATTTGTCACTCAGCGAAAAGCAGTACAAGCACCACACTACATCTACTTTAGAAAACTTCAACGATCGCGTAAATAAGATTTGACGTATTTCTTTCGAGAAAATACAATGAAACTAGGTACCTACCGAACTTCGGCCGAAGTTCGGCCGAACTTTTCATTTTAACCGAATGTTCGGCCGAAGTTCGTATTCGGTTAAAACCACATTCGGCCCATCACTAGTTTTTATTGTTATTTTATTCACAAGTGTGTTGAAAAACGTCGTATGATACACGTGTGTATTGATGATTACCGTCCTCTGTTCTGTTATGAGCCTCGCCTAACGGCTCGGCTCATAAAAACACCTCGGCGGTAATCACCAATGTTACACACTAGTACCATAATGTACTATTATATATAAAAAAAAAAATCTTAACTTCATTCAGATGTATTGATGAGTGTGAATATACATTTTATCATTAATTTTAAAATCATTTAACATTTAACAAACACGGTTTTATTTTTATTATTTATGTAAAAAAATCTATTACCTATTTATGTTATCTGTCTTATTTTAATGTGTTCCGTTCTGTGTTGTTTGTGCATGTCAAATAAAAATATTCTATTCTTCTATTCTATATCTATCTATCAGTCTGAAAAGATAAATTTCGTAGCTAATAAAGGTAATACCTTTTAATTAACGTTACATGCTGAACACATATAACAGCCAGCAGAAATAAATACAGGTGTAAAAAGACATGTACATATAATTCAAGACACGCGATACTATTCATAGATGGATTAAACATAGAAGCACAACAAAAAAAGTACGTGAGTGTCGTAGACCACTAGGTTGGAACGAAGTTTCAACTTAGACATTTGGCATTTGTCAAATAAATTATTAAATTAAAATCCTAGAAACGCTCTTCTGTACTAACAATGTAACATTCTATGGACTGCTTCACGACTGCGCACTTCGCACTGTGACATTTGACATATACATGTGTCGTGACGCAAAAATCTAACACTTTTTTTCGTCTCTATCCGATACCGTCCGAAAAGGAACTTCGTCCCAAGAACATATGGATGACTAATATAAGCCAGCCTATAGATAGGAAAACCTTTTTTGCCGACCCTACATGATTAACACGTAAAATTGCTATAAGGTTAGAGATTAAGATGTTAGATCTAGATACCTATATTTTGCCTGCGTCCGCACCTTTCCGCGTGGCGCTAGTATCTATTTGTAGTAATGAAAAATTTCAATAGCGTTATCATTCGTCCTATTAAATTCCGCAGGACATCTTTCGTGGTACGGACTAGTATTCATATTATCAAACATGTCTGGCGCTCAGAATAGTCTGAAGCGGAAGTGACGTCATTACCTTCTGATAGCAGTCAGCCAGACGTATGTCACTCACTGGTCCACTTCATGACGTATACTGTCACGTATTTAGTATAGCCTCGATTGCACAAGGTATAGCAAGCCCAAGAGGGTTAATATAACTCCTAAAAATACTGATAGGGAATAAGTAAGAGCCTATATCAACCCCCTCATTTGCCATTGAAATCTTAGCTCTATTAATCTTTGTGTACTAAAACATTCGAGGTAGATTAGCAGTGTAAATAACCCTAAGTAGACGATCATGATATAATTCAGTTCATTAAACTTATTCCGTCTTATTACAAGAAAATGAACAGAGTTTAGACTAAGACTAACTAAAAAACTGTCCCTAGAAAAATTACCTTTAAATACTCCTACATAGAATACTTTTTTCTGGTAACAGTTTAGTTTTGACATGTGTCAACATGGAGTTCAACTAAGGTTTAACGTTTTTGGAATAAGCAGCAATATCGATATCTACCTACTTCTAGACTTCTTCTACATACATCTAAAGGATGACTGTGTATTACAAAATAATGAATAAGGTTATTTAGGAAGACATTAAAAAAATATAACAACTGAAAAGTTAATTCACTATTTGAAGGGTAACTTAACTCTTTTAATAATTATTAAATAAGGACAACCTATCCCCTCAAAATAAGTTTAAAAGGTACAGAACAAAGGCATTAAATAACAAAGTAACGATTGAATTAAATCCTTACTTACCTCATTCGTCCACCCGTCCATGCAGGTGTGCAATAAAAACCATTGAATTAATTACACGCTAATCATAGCTCCAACAAAAGGGCAGGCTTGAACTACATACCTGAGCTTGGAGCAGCGCTTTTACGTATAAAACAGGCCTTGAAATATAGCCCTAGATATGGGAAAAAAATATCAATTAGTGTAATACCTATTGATCAATTTATTAACTATTTTTTTCTTGTCTTACGATGTTTTTCTTGTCATTATGTGTGTACCTAATTAATTCATTTATTTATGTAATTTTAATATTTCTGACTAATCATAATTATTCTGTATGTAGTAATAAGTGTGTGTGTAAAATAATGTGTTAATATGGATTGACAATTATAATCTGAAATAAATAAATAATAATAATAATTATGAGCGAGTTCAGTAACATATTTTATTAAATCTTTACACGCACTGCTGCTTCCGAAACCTTCGAATAAAAAGGCATATTCCCGGGATTTCGGGATATTCCCGCAAACTACTTCAGCAAAATGTTTCCCACATTTTTCAGCCAGTGCTTCTTACTACCCCGTAGATATTTTCAAAAGATATGTAGAGTGCCGTGATCTAAAAGAAGGTCTATCGTTTTGTAATTGTATTTTATCGTTTTTACACTACAAAATATAGACCTTTTTTTAATCTACCCCAGTCAACGAATTTGACCGTGTAGGTAAGAGATACAACCATTTTTGTCGCCGTTACGTTAAAGTGACGTTACCATTTTCAAGTAACAATAGTTTTTGGTCAAAAATTTACGTAAATCTCTGTCGTAATTACGAAACATGTGACGTTAAAATGTCGAAAAGTGGGGATCAATCGTAACAGTATTTTTTGTCGCATCGTATCGGTTCCATGTTGAAACATTTCAACCTTATTGTGTTCACTTTACCATTCAATGGTTCATTTCATTCATTCCTCTTTATAATCTACCCAGATTTATGAACAGAAATTTTGAAGTGTACTTTTTTAGTTGAAAGGTGTGTTGTGACAATAATTATATTTTTCGCCGCCATCATAAAAATGTAAGTACCTACATTATTCTGTAATATTTGCTTGTTAGTCGACCTAAAATACTCTGCGAATTGAAATTCATCGTGCAGTTTAGTGTAATTTAACCAAATTTACCGATGCGCCTGTAGGATTTGATAAAATAGTTCAATTTTTTCTGTTATTGTGATCGTTTTCAATAAAAAAAAAGTCAAAATACAATATTTTCGAACCACATAAATGATTTATATTATACTGTCTATAAAAATAAGCAAAGTGTATTCTTTTTAACTAATTATATTGGATAGTTATGTAAATTTCAATGAAAAAATATTAAAATATGTATTTATTTGATGATAAAACTTGACCCATAGTTACGTTAATATGTTGAAAATTTTCAAAATTGTGTCAAGAACTGTTACAGGGCGACTGTTTTATAAAATGGAGTTTTGTTTATTTTATGTTCACAGTGGTTCTCAACATGCCATTTAATGAGGTTTCTGCGGAAAAAGGGTGGGTAGATGTAACCTACCTATTTTGACCTCGCTAATTGAAAAAAAACGAGATACAAGCTCTATTATGCAATGGACATTCCAGAGAAAAACTGGAAGAAAATGAAATGCAGAGTAAAATTAGACATTTCTACATTCGAAAATATCCTCCGTTTTTTAATGTGAAATAAAATTCAAAAAAATTAAACTTCTTTCTAATAGATTAACCTTGGATTTTCATTTTTATTTTAAGAGTAGGTACCTACTTAACCTTTGTTGTGTGTTATAAAAACAATCCATACTAATCTATACTCCTATACTCCATACTAATATTATAAATGTGAAAGTAACTTTGTCTGTCTGTCTATCTGTCTGTTTGTTACCTTTTCACGCCCAATCCACTGAACAGATTAGGCAAAAAATTGGCATGGATAAAGGTTGTATCCCAGGGAAAGACATAGGCTACTTTTTATCCCGAAAAAATGCCGAGGGACCGCGGGTCATACCGCGGGAGAGCAGCTAGTAATTTATATTCATCTGCACAATTAGTCCCTGAGCACCACTAAAGCTTGAGAACCACTGGTTTTCTGTTTGGACAAATCCAACAATTAGAGTCGTTATCTTTACTACAAAAACTGTTACCTAGTGTCGTCAATGTGTTGACAATTTACTCAAGTCCACACAATGTGTCAAGAACAAAATGAAGAACAAAATGACGAAAATTATCGACACAAAGCACACACACTATTACTGTAATGTTTTCGAAATAAATTGTCAACACCTTTAATACACACTGCAACCAAAATCACAAGTAACGTAATTGTTACGACAAATTGCAAATTTGCGACGTTTTTAAAATTTTGCGACCGAAAATGGTTGTATGGGTGATGTAGTGTTATTTTACGTCACATGGTATAGGTACGTAACGTATCTCTTACATCCGTTGTTGAATAACAAACAAACGTTCAAGCGTCCTCACTTTCACTGTAAGATAATATTTTGAGCATTCAAACCCTATTAGTCATATCCACCTGTCAATTTAGCAAGAATGCTTCTTTTGACATACTTATGGTGTTGAAAAGGAATGACAGCAGATTTAGCTGCCGTTTGAGTAAGTGTGAATAATTATCGAGTTTAACCTCGATAGGTATACAGGGTTATTTGTAAAACACCGGTAACCTCTCAGGACTGTATTACTATCATCATAAACAACTACTTTTGTTCTATGACTTTTAACAAAACATTACATTTAATAAAAACAAACCTTCAAGATTTCGTTGTCCTATCTAACACGTTTTAACTCTGTATTAAATAGGTCAATTTCAAGCTCCCCCGCCGCCCGAACTCCGCTTTCCTTGCTATCGTACTATCGCTTTATTTTGCTTCGCATAGACTTCGTAACATTTAGAGCGTTCAATTTAAATTTGTATGAAAATCTGATGAACTAAAATATTATAAGCCATAGAACGAACGTTGTTGTTTTATGATGATAGTAATACAGTCCTGAGAGATTACCGGTGTTTTACAAATAACCCTGTATATCCCTATAATACTGAATTCATGGACACTGTAGGAAATACTGTGTCCAAGTTAAGTAAATAAGTTTGAGAGTAATCTTACTAAAAGGTGCCCAGCCCATTCTGGTATATCATAGGTATTTGCTCATAACACAATAACGTCAACACATCCCGGTAGTTTACATAACTGAAACAAAGAGCCGAGATTCACCTACTAACCTATTTTGCCGAGTATCGTTGCATCGCCGCAAATGGACTCTTCCCTGGTGCTTATTACGTGTGCCGATGGCAACCGTTAATTCAAAATTTAGTACAAATAGGTTACTGTCAGCAAACAGTGTAGTTTTTTGTTTAGGGTTTCGTACAAAAAGGGTGTCTGCGGAAATCTTATAATAAGGCTCCGCTTTTTGTCCGTCCGTCCATCTGCCAGGCAGTATCATTGAGATCTTCCTGTCTTTATCGCACTAAGTAGGGTGGGCCAATATGTTTCCTTTCTCCATTTTCCTCTATCGCTCGTTGTGTCAGCGCTGTGCAGTGCTGTGTTCTAAGAACTTCAATAACCTTGGTAGACACTGATACTTTTTTTGTAATAATCTTTTACTTGACTTATGTTGCCTGAAATAAATGATTTTGTTTTTTTTTTTGGTAAAATAAATATAAGCCAACCATTTTTTTTTGTTAGGCTGTTAATGTTTTCGGAAACGGTTTGTTAGGCTTTTTTCATTTAAAAAAGGACAAACTGAACCTTTTATCTAGAAAATTATGTTCTGGACAGCCTGAATCGATTGACAAAATTTTTATAATCACGAGCGGAGCCGCGAGTAATAACTAGTAACATAATTTATTTTGATTATTCAACGGTCTACGGAACACGTAATAGGAAGGTGAACCCACACTACATACGTTAACGTACGTGTACAGTTAATTAGGGTTGCATAACCGCCATCCAACAATATTGGCTCGTGTTATCCCCGCAATATGCACTTGTAGTAAAAAACCCGTATTGATCTTTTTGAGACAACCTACGCCCATTTTTTGATTTTTACATGCTTTTTACGTAATGTTCCGTACATTACGTAAAAAGCATGTAAAAATATAGTCAGTTTACATTTTTGAAAAGGTTCATTTCGAAAATAAAATTAATCAAACAAAAAAGTTTATTATTCACGTGAACTTTTGATAAGATCATAGTTTTTTTATTTAAAAATCCCTTTACTTAATAAAATAATGAAAACGTTCATTTGTTCTGACATCTATTAGGTATGCTCGTCGGATATTGCAATCGCCCTGTAATAAACGTCAGTGCATCAGACGTTCCATGCATTACGTACTATTCAACCATCGCATCGCATGTCTACGCGCATCCTACCATCCTAGCATAAATAAATAAATTATTAAGCCTGTTTACACTAACCAGGAACAAGTTGGCAAATGAACATGACACGATCAGTTGATGTAGTGCGATATAAGCTTAAAATGTCTTGCTTATTGTTCTTGCAGAGTAAACGCCACAAAGTAAACATTTTTCGTGCTTAAGAATAAGAATATATTTATTTGACACACACAACACGATACAATGAAATTAAGAACATCAAACATTTAGACAACACGAGTAGGTACAATACAAAGTAACAGAATTAAAAATAAAAATTTAAAATTACTTTAAAAAAATTTAAAATTACTTTAAAAAAATTTAAAATTACTTTAAAAAAATTTAAAATTACTTTAAAAAAATTTAAAATTACTTAAAATTAAATATAATTTATAAGTAATGTTTTTATCATTTTAACAAGATTTAGAAAAAAAACCCGATAAGAAAATCTCATTACAATATCTATATCTTTTAATCAATTATATTTTTTTGGCAATTAATGGCTGATTAGTATCAGCCACTATAATTGCGTCTACGGTGTCCGTTCCGGATAGGTCACGGTTGACTCTAAAACGCCCACTTGACTGCTAAAGTCAACACACGCCATCTAAGGACGCACAGGTGTCACAGATCCGGAAGCATTTATCAAGCTAAGACCACCTACGCAGTTCTCAAGTTCATTAAATAAACACCGGAAAAAGTTGCAAGTTCCGCGTTATGATCATCCCTTGGGAGCAGTATTTGGGGACCCGCCCTGACCCGAAGGTCGGATCTTTTTGTTACATCGGCTAATTCGTACCAACAAAAATAGACGCTGTTGATTTTCTTAATATCAGTCGTATTAAAAAAACCGGTGCGAGTCGGACTCGCACCGGGTTCCGTACCACTGAAGATGACATGTTATATGAATGAAACAAGACATACACGCCGCCCCGCCGCCTCGACGCTTAGCACA
Source organism: Epirrhoe tristata (assembly GCA_951394285.1). Lineage (NCBI taxonomy): Eukaryota > Metazoa > Arthropoda > Insecta > Lepidoptera > Geometridae > Epirrhoe > Epirrhoe tristata. The sequence continues at coordinate 5,619,571 of OX596150.1, read as the reverse complement.
CGTCAATTTCGCCCACGCCCCGTCTGACAAAATATAGACTTAACAGGATTGATTAAATAGTAAAAATAGATAATAAGATGTAGGTCGATGTTTAAACGTTATATTTTTCAAATGCCTGACAACCCTAAGTATGGCGTAATATTTATGGGCAGCAACTAAACTGAAACTTTAGTAGCATACTTCTTAAAATGTTGCCATGTTAATAGCAGTCTTTGTTTGATTTCTTTAAAATGTTTAATAATTTGCTTCTTAAACTTCTTAAGCATGTATGAAGAATGTAATGAGAGTGAATGAGGCAAAAGTTGTGTGTCAGGATCGTAGCAAGTGGAGATCCGTGGTCTCTGCCTACCCCTTCGGGGAAGAGGCGTGATTTTATGTATGTACTAGCTGGTACCCGCGACTTCGTCAGCAATAAAAACAGAACTGAAAACTGCTGTTTAGAAACATCTCTTCTGATACTTTTAAAAATAAAAATGAAATAATAGCGCCATCTCGACCTCAGCCATAGGACAGCAACGCTATCTAGTGGCCTTCAACTGGAACTTCACTTTAAGTCCCCATACAAAATTTCAACCCTTATTTCACGCCCTACATGATTAGTTTAAAAAAAAAAAGTTGCCTATGTCCGTCCCTGGGCCATAATCTTTATCCATGTCATATTTCAACATCATCTGTTCAGTGGTTTAGGCGTGAAAAGGTAACAAACAGACAGACAGACAGACACATTTTACTACATAATAGATGGCGCCACAGGAAAAATTAGATCGCGCTATCGTTGCGTTTTGGGGAACGTAACATATAAACTCGCTAATCCTCCACTTTTCAGCTTTATAATATTAGTATGGATACCAATAATCAACATCAAAAACGACTTAAATGGTAAGTTAAAACAGTGGATCTTTTTTAGAAGGTATGAATTGTGCCCGAAGCTGCCTCTTTGAGACGCACATAATAACCTTTTACCACACTGGTTCGAAAGAACACAAGAAGAAGAAGTATAAATTGACCCAACATAAACTGAGCTGCGGTGATCTTACCAACTAAGCTAGCAAGAAACCCAACCATCCTAGAATAAAATCGATTTAGAACTGTATGCATGACAATCTTGAAGTATTAGGATTACCTAACTAAAACAGATAACAAACTTCTTTCGTTACTTCCACCCGAGAATCACCTTCAAACACATATTCCAAGTACCTAATCGCAGTTTTTCGCTTAAGGGGGAAATCCTTTGTACTTTGCTTAACCTGAACGATCAAAGTCAACTTTGTTCAAAACAAGTTCAAAGTTCTACCGCAGTTTAGTTATTTGTGATACAAACAGCTCAACAATCATGTTATATTTTTCTTTTTTCACCGTAGATTTTGCTTGTGGTTTCGTTAGTACTAAGTACGGTCAGCGACAGAAGTTCATGAACATTTGATGTATTTGAATCTGCAATATCTTCGAAGTTCGTAGGGTTTTAGATAAAACTTCAACTTACATTGGATGTTTTGCCTTGCACCATTACTATAAAGAAAAAAATAAGCAATTTTCCCACAAATAATGATGAAAATGAAGCTTCAAAATCTCCAATTGTTCATGAACTTCTGTCACTGACTGTACTATAAAAAACTCTTAAATATGGTTTAATGAATCAATCAATTAACAAAGGTATTCACAAACATTACTATAACTATAATTTATATTATTTATAGTGTTAAACCACACTTGGTATTTCATTGAGAAATGAAAAGTCTTATCAAAATGTTCGATTCCGACGGGATTCGAACCCGCAACGATCAGACGGTGCTATAACCGATAAAATATGACCTTATCAAAAATTTCGATTGTGACGACATGGATTCTGTAGCCGAATGGTAAGGCACTCCGGCTTTAGAAGGATCGTCTGATCGTTGCGGGTTCGAATCCCGTCGGAATCGAAAATTTTGATTAGACTTTTCATTTCTCATTACGATGACGTTTCACAGTGCGCGCAACGCACAGGGTCCCAAAATGAGTAGGTTTTTGGGACCCTATGCGTCCGCGCGCACTGTGAGACCTCGTAGTAATGTTTGTGAATACCGGTGTTACTCGTTTCTATATGACGGCCTAACCTACTCCGTCATCAGATTTGGTCACCAACTTATACAAACTTACTTTACTGGTTTCCTCACAACATTTTTCTTCGCTATTTACAATTCATATTAATTCGAATAGCTATCGAAAAACTCAAAATCCTTTCACGAACGACGGGGAAAAACTAAGACCACGTATCCATAACAACCAGTTTGAAAGAAGAAATAAACGAATATTCTATTCTTTATAATGTCGAGGCACTTTTCCACTCGCCATCAAGACTCTATATTCTACTGCGCTCAAAACAAAAGAGTGGTTATGTAATAAACACCTTGTAGCTGTCATGTTGTTCAATGATGCATATACAGCCTTTCAGAGATGATGCAAGTGTAAAAGTAGAGTTGGAACGAATATTCATTTACTGTAAGGTATCCGGTCTCTTCTATACTGATTTTATTTACGGCTTTGTAGTAACTCGGTATCAAAAAGATAGATCGGTAGCAAAAATTAAATATAGGTTGCTTTAACTACTGCTCAATCGGTAGCCGTCTCTTTTCAGTTATATAAGTAATAATGACAACAAAATTATGTTACTATATCGAGAACTAGCTGCACTCCCGCGGTGTGACCCGCGGTCCCTCGGGATTTTTTAATTTTTTCGGGATAAAAAATTAAAGCCTATGTCCTTCCCTGGGATACAACCTTTAACTATGCCAAATTTCAGCCTAATCCGTTCAGCGGTATGGGCGTGAAAGCGTAACAAACAGACAGACAGACAGACAGAGTTACTTTCACATTTATAATATTAGTATGGAAGTATGGATTAGCCTGAAGACAATGCTGCGTATCAATGAACGCGTTAATATACAAATTTTTGGAATCTATGCAAAATTACAGATTACCATATTTATATTTATTTTATGAAATAAAATTATCTTATCTTACCTACAAGTAATATAACTACGCTCCCACTCTGCTATTTGCATTGTATTGAAAATATACAAAAACATCTACGAGAACGCGTATATTCTATGTCCGGACTATGTCCGGCTAAATTACTGTCCATTGCATCTCTAGTGTAAACGTACGACCTTCTCAAAATGCAGCGACAGAAAGGCCAGTACTTGAATCGATATTTGCGAAATCTGTTTTAATTTCTCACAATGTATTTACTGCGTAGACAATTTTAGCGTAGTTGGTAATATATCATGACTATATTTTTATGAAATTGATTAAGTACTTACCTAATTCTTTTCACCATTTATTGTCTTTACTTTCTGTTTGCATTAATGAAACTATAGAAAAAAATATACTTACTTGTGCATAAATTTTCATAATATCACCCTTTGAAATCTGGAAGGCAGATTTATTGCGGTTGCTCAACAAAGTTTTTTTAAGCTCAGCAAGAAAGGAGAAAGTTCGGTCAATTTCTAACAAACATTATATTAAAGGAAATTCTCCTTAGAATTTATCAACAATCTTGAAGCCAGATAAATTAAGTAAAAACTTTTTGCTTATTTTCGCATTTCGAAACATGGTTGTGTTTTAAAATTATATAGGTACGTTTTCTCCTGCTTTATTTCAATAAAATATTTGGGTAGCTACAGATTGACATAGAGTGGAGTTACGATGACAGACCTATTTTCACCGTTTTCCCGTGATTTCACAAGATTACATGACGCGCGTCTTTGATGTAGCGTAGTTCACAGCCAACCTGAAAGTATTCAGCAGTGCTGCTGTTGATAATCAATAAAACTATACATTTCGAAATGATTTCACAAGATTTTGTGATAACGCGTCTTTGATGTAGCCGTCACAGCTTGAAAGTACAGAATAGTAGAACTAACCGATGAAATTACTATTTTGTGTATTACCCTGCTTGATTATGAACAGTGATGTAATTCACACGGCGTGTTCGTGACCCGAGTGTTTCTAGCGGAAGTTACGTGGAATTTAGTTCTAGTGACTCTAATGCTATTCAAATTCTATATCCTACTAATATCATAAACCTGAACGTGTGCGAATGTTGGTGTAATATTATAAAACAACGAATTAAACAGCGCATTATGCAACGGTATCGATTCGCGATCTAATATTATGCTTTGTGTCGTTATTTAGAGTACTCTTTAGTAAGCTTTTATATCATGGAATCTTAATCCTGCTTAAATTGTAATTTAATCCACTTTTAAGTTCAAATCTTCATGGATTTCGTTGTAAAATATCATTTAATAGCACAGAAAGCGCACAAAGTTTATCTAGGTTACCGCGTCCAGTTTCTCCCGTTTTCATTAACGGTAGTGTCGCCAAAGTTTCAAAGAGTTATACTAAGAACTAGATAGTCGAGTAAATGTTGACTAGAGCTCCCCACTCAGAGCGTCAGAGTTACAAACATCTTTACGTCGGAATAAATACAGATCATACGAATATTTTCCTTATCCGCGATATATTGTTCATGACTCTTTTGCAAACATTACAATTTATCTTACCGTGTTTATTCCAAGCATATAATAAGAAAAGAGTAGCGTATGAGTATTGTAGTAATCTGCAACATAGTGTCATTGATTTATGACTTTTTGGTCTGATTGGTCGAACTGTTTGATTGGTCGTAAATAATATTTTTACAATACCAAGCGTCATATTACTTAAATGTAGACCTGTGGGGCTCATCATAGGCACACAGGTATCAACGTCAATTCGTTTTTGTACATTAATTTCATAATATTGTATTAAGCTACAAGATATCCACTTATTATCCACTAAAATACTAAGGTTTTATTAACAAGAGTGTAAATCAACTTGGACAGAATTTAAATGATATTAGACAAACAGTTTAAGCGTCGGTATTACACATGGCCAGAACATCGCGTGGACTAGTCTATAAATATCCACTAAAGACGTCGCCCTTGGTGTTTGAGTATCAAGCATAAAATGGTTAACACGGATTTAAAGCCCAACCAAAAATGGATTCAAATGAAACAAAATAAGGGTCAATATTGAAAATCCATTTATGTTACGAAATTAAGAATGAGATAAGTTTTTGTAAGCCAATTATGAACTACCAAGTTTATTGTGAACTATTTATGAATGTGTTTTTGTACTTATTAAGTTTGTATGGAAGTACTTGACTTCCACAAAAACATAAATCTGAATTTGATCACCAAAAGATCTGTATCAATCTTCAGTGTTTTGTTACTCTCAGTCAAAATTAATTGATTCTTTAAATTGCAGTAAAACACATCATGGCTAAACCAAATTTCTATAACTATGATGAACTAAATATGTTTGTAATCTTTGGAGTATGTTTGCCCATGCAGAGCTCAATGGTAGTCGTAATTCTCCCAAATTGCCCCCATGTGGACCCGGGTAGAGAGTTAGTTAATAACGATAATGCGATGTGATTGTAGCCAATATTCACATCATATCCCTCTCAGCCATTATTTCCACTTAGCAGCAGTAATATTACGGACCATTTTGTCATATTTAAAAGCTTTCGCATAATTGAAAAGCCCTCAGAGTCGCAGACAATTTTCCTCGTAATATCACATTCCCAATTCACGCCTAATCGGTCTCCCTCATTGCAAAAACATTCAGTCATCTGGCTTCATTCCCACATCGGGTAAACTTGAAAAGTCCGGGCAGTTAATTAATAACAAGTTGAATCTTCGCTTCGAATTTTAGGTAACATGGAGCTTGGCAACTTTGATTGGGCCGCGCGACTCGGTGTTTCATTGACTGTTTAACGAACGAGGTAATCTGCTTACACCCGGAGCGATCTGTCACCGGCGTTGTGAGACTTGTGAGTTATTGAGACAGTTATAACGCGCCGTTGACGTTCCAACACGCCACAGTGAATGATTAAACGTTGAATGCATTCGGACGTTGGAGGTTTTCTAAACAATAAAACGTGGCCATCGTGCAATCGATCTCTCGTAACATAAAATGGTGATAAATTCAGCGTAAAATAACGAGAGTAATGGACTTGGAGTCGACGGGTCGAAGTGACAAACGAGAGATTTGCTCGGGTTTACAACGCGAGCTCGGAACTTGGGCGGCGATTGCAGTTTGCACAGCTCACTTATTGGCTTCGTGGCTTTTTCATTATGTTTCATTTCAACCACATGTGAATTTATTCTTTTATAAAATCCCAAACTTATTATTTTTAATTGCAAAACTGTATAGCTTTACATCGCATTTTAAACTGAGAAATGTTATATTTGAAACACTAAACAAATACTTTTTATAAGTAACGATACAAAAAACCTTGCGAATAGTTAAACCGACTTCATTTGAATTGAAAAATGGAACGTGTAAAACACGCAATATCCGGTGGAAACTGCTCTGTTAGCTTCGGAACTAGCTGAAATTGGATCGAAACGCTGCGAATTGTAAAAACGAATATCAGGAATTCCAAGCTTTGAGTTGTGCTTCTAGCATTCATAAATCATATTGGTATGTCGGCTTTGTGAGGGCATGTGTCAAGAATAAAAGATTTTCAATCCTTTCCAAAAAGGTATTTATCCTGTATAGGACAATAGAAAGATGAGGTTCACAAACTTCGGAAATACTACCTCATAAAAGCGAATTCAGGCAAAATACTGGGATTATTTGAAAGAGGAAACTCCGACCGTGCTTTAGTTTTGTGATGTTGAAAATATTTTATCACATTAATATTATAAACATTCATGTTTGTGTGAAATGCTCTAACATTTATTTATATTGTATTGTTTGTTAACTTTTTTACGCTGAAACGATTGAATGGATTTGGATGTAGTTTTTAAAATTATATTTGGAAAAAATCTGATATAATTGTGACTAAAGAAAAATGTGAATTGAACTTTTATGGGCAATAATAAAATGTGTTAAGTACTTCCTTCTGTTAGTGAGTACTTTATTCTGTTAGCAAGCAAGCAAGGCTTGTTAGTGCAGATATTTTAAATCCATTGCTATAAAACAGAAATCTAACAGGCACAATTGCCCGCCCCATAAAATCGCAACTTAAAAAAAACACAACCAAATAGCCCGAACATAACTTCACAGACCGTTCAGTCGAAATCGTTGAAAAAACGAGTGCAATAGGGATCTCCCAACAGAAACAATGCATACATCACTAGCTCCCCACAAATTTCGCTCAAAGGGTTTCAGATTACACAACAAACAAATAAAAAGTGAGGAGGTAGCGACATCCCGACAATCCGACCCGACAAATTGTAGAGAAGATTGCAAGGCGAGCTGACTCACTTACCATTGTAATACGGTAATACTTAGGTATATGTAAGAGCTTTGTGAAGCATGTTTTCTACAAAGTAACTTCTATCACCGTATTTTTCCCACCAGCCAACAGTTAAAAAGCATTTAAGTTAAAGGGCTTAGTGGGTTTATTTTCGTAAAGCACACAAAACATATTCGTAGCCCTCTCAAACATCGCTTGATCGCTATGTTTGTGAATGTTTTGAAAATGTGTAAACAAACAAGGAAACGAGTTTTGTAGATACTTTCGGTAAACGTTTGAGTAAGTTACTAAATTAATAGGGTTTAAAATGAAGGTCAGAAATAAAATAATATGTTGAATGAGTTGTAAATAGCAAAGCTGTATTTATCTTATCATTTGATATTCTTACACGAGTATAATAGGTATTTATTTAAGAAAATGACCAAAACTGAAGTTTTGGCCACATTTTTCACATTACAAATAGCGAAAAAAAGTGAGTTACATTAACATCTAGATAAAATGAGCCAGCTGCTATCGTTGTCGATAAAGTTCCGATCGGTCGGGCGACTAATTGATCGACACTAAAAGTATTTAAACGGCTATTGGTGAGATTCCAACTGCGGTTAGAACATTTGTCAGTCAATGGTTGGGGTCCTCACTAGCATTATTTTTAGAGCAAGGGATAGTTGAAGCTAACGTTATCTCATTGAGTTCAAACCTTAAAAGACGAAAAAAAGTTAGCAGATTTCCTTAAAAATAGCGGTCTCCGCGTATAAATCTGCCTTGTAGAAAAAGAACGCCTTAATAAGTATTGAAAGTTTTGAAAATTTTTTCGAAGCGTTGTTGAACGTCCTAGTATTTGCTCCTATTTCACCATGTACGCTGTCAAATGAATAAGTAGTGTTAACATCTTAAAACTCAGCTGCAACATATATTGTCATATTCAATAAAAGTATACCTAAAGATTAAGAGGTCGGTGAATAACTAAGATAGTTTCGTGCTCAATCATCTGGTACTCAATCACATAATTTATCTACGACCACCTCCTAGTCTACATACAATGTGACTGAAAGCTGTGGTTCGAGGGACAGTAGTGCTATTGTGATGCATTTACTCTCACGTTCGATAGAGCCACTGTTACCCACGCGTTTGTTGGTGTTGGGGATCAATGAAGCTGTGGAATTTGGGTGCCCAACTAAAACAGTGACGGAATTTGTTTGTACCAGTGCTTCTGAATGAAATTCACTTTGTTAGCAGACCTATACATTTATTTACAGAACATAAACTATTGTTTACTTACACTAGAACTTTACAAAATACACTAGAACTTAAGCCATCTAAAAATTATTGAAACCGAGAAAATCGATAAAGACTATCAATTCAATATCGTTTTAAACTATCCTTAGCTTGACTGATTCAATTGATTGTTGCTTCTTGTATAACTTAGCCCATTCGTGATGTAGCTGCGCTGCGATTGGTGGAACGTCTGTTCTCCTTGAAAATTATTATGCAAAAATTCTAAAAAATCAATAAATGATAAATTTTGAAGTGAAAACTTAAATGGGCTTAGGAATTAAATTGATACTGTCAAACGTCTATTTACAGCACAAAAAGGCCCTGTCAGTTTGTGTAGTTTAAAATGAAAGATCTTAAATATCGATAGTTCAATTGGTTTACTTATTAGTGATAACTTAGGTAAGGTATACCTACTTATGAATTTGGCTCAAAGGATCAGCATCACCAGTGTGTTTTGGGACTGGGAGTAACCAGGAACAGTTGAGCTATCTATTGATCGTTTTAAACTATCCTTAGCTTGACTGATTCAATTGTATTTTGTAAATGTGTAGTAGTTTAGTTTCTGTAAATATATGTTCAACCTATTAAATTGCATGTATAACGATAAGCTCTGCAATTCTTAAAAACATTGAAACCGTGATATGCTCAGCGGAAATAAAAGAGTCATTATTATAATGTTATTGATATTATAAAATAACAGTGGTGTTCTGCGGAATGGATAGGAAATGACTACCTCGTTGCATTCAATGGCCAATGAATGAAGTATTCAATGCATAAGTGATTGTCTTTGCATGGACGTGTCGACAATAATTATTTGTTTAGTTTATAATTTCAAAGCTGTTTGGCTTGAAGTCCCGGCATAACTGAACTTGCTTTAACTTATATGTTAATTTAACTAAGTTGCTAGACGTGGCTATACTTGATTCTTGAATTGCTTGTGAATTATGTTATTACTAGCTGGTACCCGCGACTTCGTCAGCGAAATAACATATAGCGCCATCTGTTGTTTTTAACTGGAACTTCCAACTCCCCATACAAACTTTCAACCCTTATTTCACGCCCTCCATGATTAATATATAGATTTTTTCTGTCATAAGAACCTTCTCCTGACAATAACAAACACAACAACAAAAAAATAGCGAAATCGGTCCAGCCGCTCACGCGTGATCCCGTGACCAAGGGAAAAAGGGATTCATTTTTATATATAGGATATATGCTCGAATAACATGGCTATTACATGTCATTTACTTTGATCTGATTAAATTGTAAAATTACATGTACCAAGATTCGTTTTCAAAAATATCGTAAAAACATTTTAACTCTTATCAAGTATTTTGTTTTCTTTGTTGAACATTCAATATATATAAATATTTAAGTTTATTGTCTAAGCTTTATAGCGAAAGCATTCACCTCAGATTAAAATATTTATAAGTCGATTCTACGAACCAATTAAAATACTCAATTTCTAAAGAAGTATAATAAATTGAACATCAAAGATGTTTCTCAATAAAGAGAAATAAAATATTCTCTCTATTTCCAATAAAACGGCGGGCGTCGAGATAAGTAGCTTAATGATTTCAATCACCCATCGGTATCGTACATGCGACTGTATCATTTTACGACATTAAAATATCACAAATTCATCATTTCACGTTTACTGACACGTAAACTTAGGCCTTTACATCTATATTAGATGATTTATACAGCGTCAGGAGGCAATCCATCCTACACCAAACGGGACGCTGTAACTTAGGCCTTTACATCTATACTAGATGATTTATACAGCGACAAGAGGCAACCTATGCCTACACTTAACGGGACGCTGTAGTGCCTGGGAAATTGTTTTGAGATGGAATAGGCTTGCCCAGCACCTAAGCCATCCTCTCAGCTTAATCGGCCTGGCTCACAGGAAAGACAACGTCAATACGTGTGGAGCTGAATAAGCTGCGGGTATCCTCACGATGTTTTCCTTCACCGTTAAGAGCTCGTGTTATAGCGCATATAAATTTTACGAAACGAAAAATCCATTGATGCACGGCCGGGATTCGAACCCTTCAGATTGAAAGTCCAGGCACAACCCCATTCGACCGGCTACGATACGGCTAGATGGGCATAGGTATATTAACCCGTAAAAAGACTGTACTGGGCCAGGCAAGAATAATCTTAGAGTCCATTATAGAGACAGTGATGCCAGCAAATAAAGCCATCTAAAAATTCAATTTTTAAAGTGAAGAATTCTATATAAAATGTTTTCTCTCAAACCTGTTCAACTAGATATATCGTTGAATGTAAATCTATGCAGCCTATACTGCTCAATCCTCAATTAAGTAAGTATTGACAGGAATAATCAACTAGAACGGTGTCTTGTAGATTAATCCTTTGAGATCTGCAATGCGGGCGCTTAATCAGGTCAGACTGTCACCTGGAAATGCATTACGAGTCTCATGAAACGTTTATGGCATTAGAAATTGACTACTTGAACAAGATAAAAATTATGACATTCGCTCATAAAACTGGTTTTGGCAAGACTTTCTAATGTGCTTTTCTTGTCATTCTCATGTAAATGAAAAGTGACGGTGACAGATTTGGCAGCCATTTGATAGCCGAGATGGACTTATAAAATCTACTTTATCCTTGGACTACACACGTCGTCTTAGATTTTATCATTTTATGATGATCGTTGAATTGGAGTTAGTTTAAAAATCGAATGAATCTTTAACCGCTATGTAAAATTTTTGTTTCTATGTTGTAAACCTTTTTAAAAAAATCTGTAATAAAAGATTACCTAAAACATTCTATGTAAGATTTATTTTTAATTTCTCTAAAATCAGTCCTCCTTAGCGATTCTGCGCGGAATGTCCCTTTCGCGAAATGTCCCGCTCCTAAAATCATAAGCATTTAAAACTAAAGGGCATTTGTCTTACTGTGGGACCAGACAAACAAGAAATAATAAAATATGACTATATGGGATCTAACCGTGCAAATGTGCCTTCTCAGATAGATTTAAACGTGTTGTATTGGATGGAATATACTTACTTGTACTTACTTGTGCAGATTTTGCTACGCATGTAGATGTCTTTCCGGTAAACCATTAATGTGTATGACTCCTTTATTCTCTTAAAAACTAAAACACAAAGGAAAGGAATATTCATCTGACGTACAAAGAAGTTTGTATATAAATATTAATTAATCATTTTTATCACTTTTACACGTCTTTTGTCTCTAATTACTTTAATCTCAAAGTTCAACTGACTAGAGACTACTAGAGAAGGGAATTAATATTCATTAATGGAGGTCTTATTTAAATAAGCCTCAGTTTGAATAAAAAGGTATCTGTTATATCTGAATTTTATGTACCTTTATTAGGTAGAACTTATTTATTCCTCATTTAATTAAATAAATACATTTTAATGACAAAAATACCATGAAGAGTAAATTAAGAAGAAGGTATTTAGTAGTATTAGACCGTATTAAAATATGTTTGTATTTCAATAAAAAGGTTAAGTTTATATAAATAGTACTATACTATAAACTACAGCTACAACTACTATACTATATAAATATACAGGGTGTAAAAAGACGTCTACCGAAGCCGAAAGGGGTAGGTACAGCATCCGAACACACATACATACATACATAAAATCACGCCTCTTTCCCGAAGGGGTAGGCAGAGACCACGGATCTCCACTTGCTACGATCCTGACACACAGCTTTTGCCTCATTCACTCTCATTACATTCTTCATACATGCTCGCCGGTTTAGGGTACTTTTGACCTGGCCCTTCTCCAAAATGTCGCCAATTTGATCCAAGAAGTTTCGTCTAGGCCTTCCCCTTCCAGCTGTCCCATACACACTTGCCTCATACACTTGCTTTGTCAAACGACTGTCATCCATCCTCTCTACATGCCCAAACCATCTTAACATACCTTTCTCGATCCTCAACACTACATCTTCTTTCACTCCACACTGTTCCCTTATCACACTATTTCTCACTCTATCATTCAACGTTACCCCACACATACTACGCAACGCTCTCATTTCAACAGCATTCACTCTACTCTGATGTTTTTTCTGCCACACCCAACTTTCACTACCATACATCAATGTCGGCACTAACACTCCTCTATGAACTGCCAGTCGTGCCTTGTTGGACACTTTCCGGCTGCTCATAAAATCGTGAAGTGCCCCATTCACTCGGTTTCCAGCATTCACTCTTCTTTCGATATCCTCATCGTACTTTCCATCTCTTGTAAACAATGTCCCCAAATACACAAACTCTTTCACTTGTTACACTCTTTCATCACCAATCAGAATATTGCATGCTGTCATACATTCTTCTTTTTCAAAAACCATCACTTTCGTCTTGCTCACATTTACTTTCATTCCCTTTTGCTCAAAAGCTCCGAACACACAACCAAATCCAAAAGGATTTTCCGAAAAAAACATTATAGCCGGAGAAAACCGACCTCGCACAGCTGGTCGAGCGTATGTACTAGGCGCATTTTTATACGTATATTGCTGGATTTTGAGTTTTAATTTTTGTTTTCTTTTATAAATGAAATTATTAGGTAGGTATGGACTTATTATGTTGTACTAGTAGTAAATAACTAGAAAATAAAATAAAATGACGTAGCTAAGTCAACATTTTTTTTACGTTTTTTTTTCACTATAGATGCTCAGAATCGTTGTCTGATTACAACCCCTCAGATTTCGGTAGCAGTGTATATATTATCTAGTGGAAGGATGATGCTGTGTAACATGTCCAGTTGTTTTAAATTAAGATTATAATTTTTGTCCAGATTGTTGCTGATTTATTTATATTCCTTCACCATTTTTGTTCATTGGTGTAATGTTATCACACCATCACCATAAAGTTTTGCAAACGACTTCGGGCGACTGGCTTCTTTCCAACGACATAAAAACATAGCACAAAATTTGGCCATCTAGACGTGACTTCAAATGCATACAGATGTGGAAAAACGGGAGATTTCATTCTTAACAGCTGGTACAGACAGGATAGAAATAGTTTTTTTACCAGAAAATATAAAAATATACAACAGATTAGTTGTTACTGCTGTGTATTTCCCGAAAAGTACAAATCGAGGGTTCAAATCGAGAGTAAAATAGGTTTCTTCTGGGTAAGTATAAGTATGTCATCTAAGACCTCACTGTTGCTGTTGCAGAGTGAGGTCAAATGTCAACCTATTTATTTAATTTAAAAAAAATGTGTGCTAACTAGGTAGTTACTACGGATAGGCCTTAATTAAGGCGGCCTAAAAACTCCGTTACCAGAGTTAACCACTGACTCGTACGAACTTACTTACTTTTTAAAGTACCTACTAGGCAAGCTTTCAAAGAAAAGAAATGAATTATTAAAAAAAATTATTTATTATATATTTATTTATTTAAATATTAATTTAGGTAGGCACATAAAAGATTTGTTTTGTGCTAATCTGCAACCCAATCAACACAATCCACCCAAGTGCTTTTAAACTGTGGCATTTAAGAAGCTTTCGTTCCTTATTGTCTACTTCAGTAACGCTATAAGCTGATAGAGCAGTAAATAGTTTTAATATAGTCAGTTTTATGAATTAGCGACGCTTTTATGCGCTAATTTAGCGCAATAAACGTCCGTAATAAACCGTTTTATACTCCTCATCCTTACAACCGTATGTATCTTAACTTAGCCTTCTTTCTATTGGCTAATAAGCATAATAGGTATCTGTAGCATGAAGTATTATCATACCGTACGTATTCCATAAAATGTATGTGGAGCTAAGAAAGTATCGATTATGACTTCATGTGGCTATTTTATTTGGAATTTGAAATGGTTTCAGTTTGATTCATTTACAAATGGGTTTTAAAAGAAATTATTGATGTACTGTGCATAATGTGTCCCATCTATCTACATCTACAGTACAAGTAAATTAATAAAGCGCTTCGAGTGGTTTCGTATTTCTCTCTATTTCCGAATACATCCGATCAACTTCAAGTAATTATGATTCCGGGACTGGGTAGTAGTTTTACTCACAGCTAAAGGAAGGGGGGTCCGTTTCTTCGTTATAAGGATGTGCTTTAACGACATCTTAGTGCATATGATATCTCAAAGGTAGGATGGGAGGAGCTGGCGCAACAGAGCGGAGAGTGGCTCTGTTCACAAGGATGCGACTAGTTTTGAAGAAAATCGTCTTAAAGAACTCGATACTACACGCCTGGCTAAGAAGAACCGACCCAAGCTTCCCTATACCTACACCTATAAAACTGCAAGGCGGTTGCACTGCGCGCGCACCCTGTGACAGAATTTTCTAAACCAAGTTTGGATTTGCAAGCCATCTTATATCCAGAGTTGACAAGGTTCGCCGTTGACGGACGCGTCAAGGAGGACATCATCATCATCAGTATCCCGTCACCTATCCTGGTATAGTATTTTTTAGATAATTCCCGCCTTGAAGTTCTTAATGTATTCGGAAATAGAGAGAAATACGAAAGCGCCCGAAGCGCTTTATTAATTCAGTTGTACTGTAAGTTACAATTAATAATGCTCTTTGCCATTTAGCCTAAGTCTATTTTGGTTATTATGGTGGTCCATAGTTAACAGTATCTCATTCTTAAATGATCTAAGCTTTTACCTACAGTTACAGTCTTGCCAGACTGAACGAGTGATAGACACAAGAAAACCTCTGTAAAATGTCTGGAAAGTCTAATATTTTTTAAATATCAGTAGACAAAGTAAACAATAATATCAGTAGAGTAAGTAAACAGTGTTGGTATTTTATTAAAACCAAAAATAGATTTCAATTATAGTAAGTAATTTACAATATTTGTTGAGTTGATCTTTATTACAATTTCATTTTTTATTTCATAGCCAAATGCATATTATCAATCAGAGATTACGTTCGTTTTCCATGCCAATATATTTGTATAATACCAATTTTTACAGTAATAAATAGAACTTACTTTTGAAAAAACCTATTAGTATTTAAATTTGATTCAGCTAAGCATGCTTCTACAAACAACATTAAACATTACATACAACCAAGCAATTACCATCCTGCTTCGATATAATTTTAAACAAAGAACATAAAGTGAAATTATTAAATGTATAAATTACAAAAAGACTACAAACAGAGCAATGAAACGTTAATACTCCCACAAACAAAAGCTTTTGCATGCGCAAATACTAACATTATGTTTTACTTTTTTATGAGCTTTTTAATGATAATTGAAGATCATAGAGTTACCCAGTACTTCGTAGAACTGGGGTGGAACATAGTAATATCGCGCTGAAGATTTGTAAATAAGCAAGTACTTATTTTTATTCACAACGGAAACAGCTAGCTCTTTCCCCCAACATTATCAAGGAATGAAAAGCTACAGTAAATATGGAGCAGTCATTATTGTTATCATCTGCATAATTTGACGTTTTGCTTTGCATAACGAGTCCAGGCACATGAATAACAATACAGACATTCGCACTTAAACGTCCCTTGCCTCACGCTACACCGAGCACAATGATTTACTCGAACACATTTACTCTTATCGGCCGTACTCTTTACAACACAAAATAAGCTCACGATCTTTATGTCGTATGAAGCACAAAATAATATTCGCATTCGTCCGTAGGTACTTATTGTAACTCAGAGATGAATTAAATTACCTATTTAGATACGGGAATGGGGCGCTCGGAGCTCATATCATTCGCGATAAACGTCCACAAATAAGTCCACACATAATCCAATGTCGTTTATGTCTGGTACCACTTGGGGGGAGACAAAAGGTTCGCGGGAACTGTCGCGCTCTGCCACGTGCACTCCAGCCGAGCTCTGAACTTGTAACTGCGCGGAGGAGATGCGCGCGTCTACCCTCAAACGAAGGTACCCTTATTAATATCCTGCCCGACCTCCCCAAACAAAGGACTCCAATCAATTAGGGTCAAACCGGTGAACTAACATTTTAGGGTCGAAACGACACTATCTGAAAAGCGATCGTTCGACGAGATTCCTCAAACACTCCAAACTACGATCATGCCACGGCACTGGCATATGACGCGGCAAAAGAAGAAAAACGCGCAATATGCGCTGAAGGGAGACGGAGCTATGTATATTAGCAGTAAGTTAGAGCAGGACAGGGACAAACATTTTGTAAGCTGATAACCAGAGGCAGCGAACAGAGCGAGGGGAACCATATTCTCGCGCGAGTCTGCATGAATGTAATGAATTAAAATTCAATGGAATACAGAACTTTGTGCGTGAGTGTGAATCACTTCTGACATAAAAGCTTCGCACCATAAAGCAGGTTTTATTTCAATTCGTAAATTATGATTCCTCATAACTAAATATGTAATTACAAAGTCAATTAGAAACTTATTGGATTCCATACCTAATTAAGTTGTTTTGTTGAAAAATTAAGACTTAAATCTACCTAATGAATTGCAAGCAATCTTCGACCTTATAGCATCCAACAACATCATTATTTGCCTTCATTGAACCATATAAAGGAAAATATTTCGTAAGATCCTAGCGGATCAAGGCCTTAACAACCTTACTTGTTTAGACAAGGTAAATACTCGTAGAACTAAAGTCAAACACGATGCTTATCTACCTACTTTTATCCCCATTGAACATTAGCTTCAAAGACACATGCTCTACAAAACGTTGATAAAACAAAGCAATCGCCACAAGCAAGTGTCAAGGAGCGTGGACCGCACAGTTTGTCCACACGCGCTAAAATGCTAACAAAAAGTTAATGGTCAATTTTTACCTATAAACATCCATGGAAATGCAATCCATCATTGGATCCTCGTGTATCCACAGGCACACACACACACGCGCACAGCACACACACACAAATCCACCGCACCTCCTCACGCGAAGGGAAAATCTTCACACACGACACAGATAAACATGTCAACTGCTAGACATTGTTACCCTAAAGTCCTTTCACGTTTTTCACCACACAATAACCATTTCACACGAATTATAACACAAACAGTATAACTGAACACAGAAGCACTAGATTAATCCGCAATATCAACCGCGTTCTATTCACGAAGACGGGGATTTCGACAAAAATACGAGTAAGTATTGTTGTGTCGATTCAGCGACTGTACTCCCCGCCCTGTTCCAGAGGCGAATGGAGTCGCCATATTGAATCTCACTTGACGGCGCAACCGCGAGGCATCTATCGGCGGCAGCCCGAACGACGACACGAGGCGAGTCTCTATGTAGAGCACGACGAGTCCTTATTCTCTCTAAAATAATGAATTTTTATCCAGTACAACTCATTTAAATATTAAAAATACTCTTACAACATCGAGGCTACAAATATAACAAATATAAACCTTATTATAGCGATGTTTTGTGGATGAAATGCAGAGTTAAGGAACTCAGTCAGTCGTTTGACGTTTTAATATCGCATGTTGCCAACAGATAGCGCTGTTGTAGCTTCGGAAACGACACGTAAATGAACTAAAACGTGAATTTATTTACGTGATTGTAGATATGCGCCACGCTAGCCTGAAGGCTCTACCAAATTAACGCGAACTAATTTATCGTTTTCGTTTCAAAAGTTAATTAATTTTGCACGTTCAATTGAATTGTTTGTAAGTGAATGGCAATAAAATTAAAAATAATTACCAATCCTACGAGATAGTATCATAAATTTTAAAGTTTGTGATTATGTTTGGATGTCTGTATCGACAGATTTTGGATAAAAAATTGGAATCGATGTAGATTGTGGACTGGATTAGCATTTTCCACGGACGATAGCTAGTAGGTAGCTTTGTAAGTTATTTGCGTGAGCTAAGCTTTCATTATAATAATAACATACAAACTTTCTCATTTCCGGACAAGAGAAAGAGATCAGTTAATTTATCCAACCAAATTAAACCTAAGATGACGAGACATTATATTATCTACAAAATTCATCAACATAATAAAGTGTATCGTGAATAATGCGATGTAAGTCTGTTGAATACTGTTGAATAACATCAATCGTGGTCGACCTCGATGTTCAATCGTTACGACGTGTTTTATGCTCTTGCAGTGATAAAACCATTTTTGATTCCTTCCAACACGAATACTACGAAAAGAGAGATAAACACTACGGAATGCGAAATAGCATTCGTCTGGATTTTGTGAACTGTGTTTAAAAAGTATATCAGGTTGTTTTTTTAACTTTTAGTCACTGATCATTAATTTCAGAGTATAACCTTACCTTACCAAAATATGTGTTAAAGTCCGGTAGAGTCAGGTCTACCATCAGAACCCTGGTCATCGTCCAACTGCAAAGGGCACACCCAAGCTCTAACATTAGTCTCTATCCTCGGACAAGTTCCAGTTGTTTTTTTGTACTAAGGTAATTTTTATTCACTTTTAAAGTACACAGGATAGGGCTATGTATGTAATAGCATATGAGGCATAGTCTTCTTCTTCTTATCGTGTCACCAGTTCTTCCGAACCAGTGTGGTGAGAGGATTATAAGTGCATAGTCTTTCATCGTAAATGGGCCACTGGGCCATCATACTCCAAATTGTCTTCCAATATTTATTTTTATGAATTGCCCTAGTCACATCCTAACAATTTAGAAAATATTGTGCATATAAGTCACGCTGCAGCAGGCACGCGCGCAACTCGGCACAGGCAATTTTAACGTATCGTCTACCATTTGTCTCACTCTACATACGCCGGCAAAATTACAGTACGACAAACTGCATTTAAAAACTCGACGTGCATCCGGGAATGCATTTTCTAATCCGTTCGTGAATTGTATCGGTTAAACATCTTCAGATCTAGAGATAGAGAGATTTAGATGTAGAACCGATATCGCGAGATGGAGCTAAAAAGATCATTGATAGAGTGTTCTTGAGACGAATATCAATAATAATTGTATCTGCTTATCAAGTAGATTCCTCCCAATAATTTCTAATCAAAAACTTTGAGGACTTTGTTATACTTACTTTCTTATCTACCTAAAAAAAATCTTAAAAAACCGTAAAAACACTCTACTGTCACTAGCGCCGCTATATATATTCTTCCATACAAATAAAAGTTTAGGCTCGACTTATTTTTCAGACGGGATTATCAGTATTTAATCCCGTCTGAAAAAATAAGTCAAGAGCCTATACTTTTGTTTGTCACTTTCTTATTTATAAATAAGAATACATTCCTAAAAAACTTATTATAAAAATATAGAGCAAAACGAACAATGTTCTAATCAAAGTTATTTACTGTTACTTGAACACCAATAATAATTATTATGCCATTTCGTCACGGGTGTCTGTGAATTCGTCACAGAAACGCGTTTGAATAAATAAATTATATAGCTGTGGGTGTTCTACAAACAGTAATCATTTTATAACAAAATATTCAATAGAATTCCTTCTCAATAGAACCGCATGACGAACAATAAATCCTTCAAATTACTCGATAATTAGATTCGTATAATCTTTCAACTTAAATAATTATTAGTGGACAGAGATATTATATATCAAAACAGACACTAATAATAAAAAAACGACATGAGAACATTCTACAGACAAATATCGGTAGTAATATTGTTGGTAAGTACCATGCAAGTCGCAGGTGAAGTTAGTATTAATTGAAAGGTGTTTCTTATTTTCTTTGGCTCTGACAAGGTGTATTCAACATTTCATGATGATAATTGAGATTGACGAAGATTTGACGACCTCTGTGGCGCAGTGGGCGAAGGTCCGCCTGCGACGCGAGAGGTTGCGGGTTCGATCCCCGCCGCGGGACAAATGTTTGTATAACCTACAGATATTTGTCTCGGGTCTGGGTGTATCTATGTATAATATGTATTTATTTACAAACAAAAAAAAAGTATATAAGTAGTATATCAGTTATCTGGTTCCCATAGTACAAGCTTTGCTTAGTTTGGGGCTAGATGATGCTGTGTGAAATGTCCAGCATTATTATTTATTTATTTATTTATAATGAACAAAACTTATTAAACTTTCGTGATTTGACGACATAATTTATTTTTGAATGATTCAAAAATAGATAATGAATAATGAGGGCGTGAAAGCCAAACAAACCGTTTGTATATATAATATTAAGTTAGGGGTAGGATTCGTGGCTAATCTTGGTATTTCCTGAGCCACACACAGTTTCTTCATAAAACAATTCATTGCTCTGCCGTAAAACGGAAGGCAGTAAACCTTAAGCTCACAGTTTACGTTACGCAACCAAATAGTCCAAGAGAAATTGGTATTTTTATATGATACCGTTTTTGTTAAATGAATGACAATCATAGAATATTATAGAATAGAATAGAATGATTTTTATTTGACACCATACGGACTTCGGACATCATACGGACTTTGAGTTCGTTTATACAAAAAAGGTTACCTATTTAGATACTTACTTAACTTAACTTTAGAAAAATTATAAAGATACTCTTGCTAGTTATTGAGCTAGAATAATGTGATTAAAAAAAACTTAGTAAATAGGTAGGTACATAACAAATATTTAATCTGGGCATGTGTCTAGTATGTATTTAAACCCTGTCACCAAGAGGACGTCTAACGAGCCCTAGATGCTGTCGTATACATTTTTTCGTTTTTAAACTTAAACCTGATATGAATTTGTTTCTCAGAAAAATAATACCGCCGGCTTCTTTACTCTATCTCGCATCCGATAATATTGGATGCCGTATTCACATTTCCATCGATGTTATGAATTTTAAACGATGTGAAAACACGTTGGAAGTGAAATCTTGTTGGGTAGTAATAAAAACTGTTATTTGATCAACTATACAGACATAACTTACACAGTAAAGGTACTTTACCTACTTATATCAATCTTTTTCCAACTAGGCAAATACCAATAAATGCCGTAAACCTGTAATATTGTGAATTGTGACCATAACTGCCGCCCAATTCGTGAAGCCATGACGAAGGCCTCAGAAAAACTCTTGTCAGCAGAGTTGGCCACTTACTCAAACAAATTCAAAAACTGCGGCTCACAATTGGCTTCTAAATCATGAATTTCAACCACAGAACTATTTCAACCTTCTTCTCCTTTCACATACATTTTTCATAAGATTTTTTTAATAATAACAAATACGAGTTCAATCAGTTTATCACCATTAGTCTTATCTGATGCAGGTAGAGCACGATGGGTCATCAATAAGAGCTGTGTATTGATGACCTGTTCTCTAAGAAAACTGTAGTTGGCAATGAGGTTAGGGAAGCCGTAGGAACTGAGCGGTCAAGTCATCTTCTTCTTATCATATCTGTAGTTCTTTTAAACCAGAATGAGAGCATTTTAAGTGCGCCTCACTGATTTTCGTACACTGTAAATACCGTACCAAGCTTTGACATATCAAGATATAGTATTTCCAATCATTCACGTCTGAGCGAAGGCTTTATAGTGATACATTAGTCACACACAATCCATGCACATAAAGCTTTGAAAGCCGCAGTACCTACGCACTACCATCGTAATACAAAACCCATTTCAACTGTGGATAGCGATTGATTGGGTCAATTTCAATGTTTAATGTAGACGTAACGTACACCACGTTAATTTTCGGAGCAGTTTTGTATTTGTATTTTCCTACGATACCAAGGTACCATACAAGTGACACAAGGTTCGTCTTGTGTCGACAGTTGTAGCGTGTTGCCACACATAAGTAGGAAGACATAAACATATTAAAGTCTAGTAGGATTGAATAAAGTATATTTCTAAGTAGGTCTTAGTTGTAACTTTACAAGGATTTTATATGTCAATGATAGAGATTCTGTCCTACGTTTTCTGTTTGAGAGCAAGGAAAAAGTATAGCCTTTTCAAACGCTCAACTTTTTTAAATCCTTTTACTTACCACACAAAAAGAAAACTATTAAACATTCGACGAAAAATTGAGACAAAAAAAGTATGTGAGTGTCGTGGAACACTCGGTTGGAACGAAGTTTGTACATTTGACATTTTTGATATTTTGCGCACCTTGTGCACCACTTTTCGCACTCTGCGCATCTTTTTTTTGCGCACTAATACGCAATAATAGTAGTGCACCATTTTGCACAATTTGTGAAGTTATCAACGAAAACATGTTTTTTGCTTCTCCTGTAAAGTTGTGTTTTTGCAGTTATCCTTTTATTCCCAGGAGACAGCGATATGTCGTGACGGTAAAATCGATCGCTTTTTTTTCTAGCCTCCATCCTCGATACGGTCTGAAAAGGAACTTCGTTCCAAAATACTTGGACCACGGAATTCCACCTAGGAGTCTACATTTATTTGAATTGGACGAGCTTCTAAATCAGCCAGCATGTTATAGAGTTCTACTCTGATTTACAGTGACGTAGCTACCGGAGGGCTAGGCGCTAGGCGGTGCAGTGCACCGGGGCCCCCAAGCTCAAGGGGCCCTCGGACTCTGAGTCCCGAGAGTCCGGAAGGTTTTGTTCTTAGGAAACTATAGGTATGATTATTTTGAAAATAAAAACAACTGCATCATTAGATTTTTGAATTAGTTACCCAGAAAATGACTAACCCGTTCAGTAAGGGCCCCGGTTTATTTTGCACCAGGGCCCTTGGCTACCTAACTACGCCACTGCTGATTTACCGTTGCGTAACTGGTGTATCCAAAAAAGGCCACTCCACATGCCGACCTTCAATGAATCTAAATCACTTCTTATCACTCCCCTTAAATGGGGAGAAAATGTCCTGTTATTTTCCACCTCTTTTGACTTACGCCGGTGTCATGCATCATTTGGCACATTATCGGCAATTTGCATGCTTGCTGATATAACGGGAGGCAAATTGGAATAACTCAGCTATGGTATTCGCTTGGTTTTGAGCTCACGTGGATCGCGCGTACTCGAGTTGCGCAGATTTGTACATTATGATTGGCGATAACCAGATATAAGTACTTATAATTTTTACAATTCTAAGCTCATTGCTATAACGATTCTATTTATGAGTAGTAAAGTTTCTTACAAACTAAAATTTATCAATGGAATATTGGACATGTTTTGTAAACTACAACATAAGAACACTCACAATTTTGGATTGGATTTGTAGAGTTAAATAGGTGTTAAAAACCTTTGAAAAAACCCTAGCTTGATGTCATCGATCATACCTGAACTTGACAGTTTGCAACGCGTAACTTTTTATTGCAAGTTAGCAGTAGTTGGAATACTCTGGCAGAGTTGTATTTCATTCGGATTACATGTAGTGAGTCGATCTATCGTGGATTGTTTGTTTATGAGACAGTAAAGCGATCTCATGAATGCCATATAAGATGAAAGAGCGACTAGATTTATGGTCGTTTTAAGATGAAAGAATTAAGTCATAAAAAAAATATGGATAATTATGCCTGCATACTAACTTTAAATAATGGTATAGAAATAAGTTTTTTTGGTTGTCATAGCTTTGGTACTTGAGAACTTAAAATTATCTTCTAAATAAATATAAGTAGGTACTTATGTACTTGTTTTGACGTTAAGTACCTCCTACCTATGTAGTTTTGCTTCTTTTTTTATTGCGATACTCAAAACTACGAGTATTTAAGAAGAAATGCAGTAAACAGAATTTATTATCTTTTATACATCATCATCATTATCATATAGCAGTCCACTGATGGACATCGGCCTCCCCTAATTTTTTCAATGCTTATATTAAAATAAACTTAGTTTTACTTACCTTTTCATTTTATAAAAACTTACATATTTTCCGATTACCTTCAGAAAGCTGGTATTTGGTAACTTCATAATACGAGAATTTAATTAATACCTACTCTTGATTGACTTAGCTGTGGTCTTGGTGAATCGGAGCAGACAGTGTTCCACCGTGGCTTGATGCACCAATCTAAAGTATCCCTTATCTGTACGTTGTCAGAACACAGATTCCAATGGAAATACATTGTATAAATAACCTAAATTCTTAAGGTAATAATTTGACTATTGCGTGTTACTCGACTATTTGTATGTGTCTGACATTGAAATTTCAGTTTATATTTTTAAGTTCGTATTAACTTGTGTTGAGTAGGTACAGGTTTCAAGTACATAGGAGGTAGGTATATAAGCTAATAATTATGTAAAGTAAATAGCTATATTTTCAAATTAACCTAAACTAAGTTATTAAATAAAAGAAAATACAGTCTCAAACTGCTTTAAATATTGTAGGTATTAAGTTTAGTTTAAGTTTATTGAGACAGATACCAACTCATTCCAGGAGAGATAAAAGAAAAATGGATCCTTAAATATTTTAAACGTTCAAAACATAAAAGGATATTAACAAAGCATTATTTAAAGAATTATATTTATATAGATAAGTAGCTGCGCTCCCGCGGTGTGACCCGCGGTCCCTCGGGATTTTGTCATTTTTTCGGGATAAAAAGTAGCCTATGTCCTTCCCTGGGATACAACCTTTAACTATGCCAAATTTTAGCTTAATCTGTTCAGCGGTTTGGGCGTGAAAGCGTAACAAACAGACAGACAGACAGACAGACAGAGTTACTTTCACATTTATAATATTAGTATGGATATGGATTAGCAGATATAACTTATTGTACACACAAAAGAAAAAAAAACTTATGCCTTTACATCTATATTAGATGACGGGACGCTGTAGTGCCTGGGACATTGTTTGAGATGGAATAGACTTGAGCAGCACCTAAACCATCCTCTCAGCTTAATCAGCCTGGCCACAGGAAAGACGACGTCAATACGTGTGGAGCTGACTAAGCTGCGGGTTTCCTCACGATGTTTTCCTTCACCGTTATAAAGCATGCGTTAAAAGCGCATATAAATTTTTCGAAACGAAAAATCCAGTGCTGCACAAACAAAAGACATACCTCAGTATTGTACCTACATGCGTTTAATTCAACTAAAGAGTTGATGTTGGCTTTACGCACCTATCAGTCAACTGCATTAGAATCTGACAGCACACTATCAATCAACATTACTATAATACGCACAGCCAATCTTTGTCTCTCTGAAGTAGCTGCGGAGAACACATTTTTGATGGCGCCTAAAAAACGAATACAGCGTTGTATAGCTGCCTCGCTCACTCACTTAGTTTGTTGCATCGTGCTATCTCGCTTACTCTACCAAACCTGCGCAATCGTTAAGTGCACCTAACTTCAGAGAGACAAAGATCGGTTGTGCGTATTGTACGAGTATACATTATTAGCAAGCGCTCATAGTGTAGCTAGCTTATCTCTCTTGAAAGGTCCTCAAAACCAAGTGGATGGTTGACCGCTAGTGACTTTATGAACTGCTCAATTCAATTAAATCAATAATCTTAAAAAAATAGAAGAGACAGTGAATTGAATGAATGAATGAATGGACACTTTTTGAACACCACTTATATAAAACACGTTTTAAATTAGTACAATGGGCGGCCTTATCACCGAAAGCGATTTCTTTCAGGCAACCTTTAGATAGAAAATAAACCATTTGATTACATTTCAAAGGACTATGTGCAAAAATGTATGGAAGCTGGTACCCGCTCTTCGACACGATGCTTTCCTTCACCGTCAAGAAACATACTAAATGAAAAGCAAATCAAGGAAACACGTAATTTTTGCATGTTCGTAAAACTTTCTAACAGCATGTAGAATCAACTATTTATGTAAAGAACGTGTTTGTGTACTTAGCACTTGCCAGCGGCACCATTTGAGTACTACGTTGAAGGAAAACCGTTGCTTTTCGTGTTTAGTAAGCTACATTTTTCTACTAAGCTAGCTAGAATTTGTATCCGCATTTGTTTGTACACGTTTGAGTAGATTCTAAGCTTAGTGTGTTAGCCATTATTACTTTTATTAGACTGTTTATAAAATATTATGTTATTTTGTATAGTTATAAATTCTACAAAACTAACCATATTTATACGATTAAAAATTCTTCGAAGAAACGAAAAAATACGTAGAGAAAGGCAAATTTTTAACTAAACAATATTATGGAAAACCGTTAATTACCTACAATTACTTACCTAGTTTATAGGTTATTTAAAAAAAAACTGTACGAGAAGTAATTTGAATAAGTATTAGGTAGTTATTTTTAAATACTTAGATATTTGCCGAAAAATCATACCATTAAACTTCAAAAAATTACAAATCATTTGAAAAATAAGCAACTCTTCTTTTATTATTGAATAGCACAGACCAGAGTTCCACTCGTCCATATCCCTGCATCCAGTTTCGCGTGTCATGCAAAGAAAAATAATGAAGCTGGAACTGGCACCGCGACATTCCTAGCAAGGCGAGGCGCAAGGCAGCGTTCGAAA
This sequence comes from Epirrhoe tristata, assembly GCA_951394285.1. NCBI lineage: Eukaryota > Metazoa > Arthropoda > Insecta > Lepidoptera > Geometridae > Epirrhoe > Epirrhoe tristata. The sequence continues at coordinate 5,592,763 of OX596150.1, read as the reverse complement.
TTCGAATCAGTTCGAAAGTAGGCTCACATTCGTTCGGACGTTGCGCTCATACGCATACGCGCGCTTTCCGAATCCGGTATTCTTTATTCAAACTTTTTTCTTAATTTCAAAATTCTAGTGGCCAGTGCAGTGATTGATTGGATTTTGCATTTGAACTTTTTGGATTCTTTTCTGGATTTTTTGATTGTGTAAGTACTAGCTATTAATAAATCTTATATTCTGCCACTAGCTAACTGGTCATTAAATAACATGCTTAAGTATAGGTTTATGCTGTGTACTTTAAGGTGGCCAATTGGATACACTGAGTTTACCCAACTAGAGCCCCTGAAAGAGTCAGGAAAACGATATTGTCACGTTTCATCTTACAGTATTCAAGTTGATCAAACCCAGTTGTGCTTGGATTTTTTTATTTAAGATACTACTTTCTTATCTCAAAAATAAAATTATAAATTATTGACCAGTACACAAAAGATAACTTAAAAATAGATTATGCACTAGCCAAGCTAAATGAGAATGTCTACCGCGCCTGGGGGTCGTGATCCTGTTAGCGGTTTATTTTTCTAGATAAAATTTTGAAATCATCACAAACTACATCATCATCTTTCTGCCCTTTTCCCACATTATGTGGGGTCGGCACAACATATGTTTTTCACACAAACACAAACTACATAACTCCTAAAAAATTATGGTTCTGTAAGCATAAAACCTGTTCTAATATAATTATCTTTTATGTAGTTGCATAGGATGTTATGATGAGTAGATAGGAATATGCATAACTAGATTTGCATATTTACATGCGTAAGAATGTGCATCTAATGCCTAATGGATTGAACATACAATCATGCAAAAATATGAAAGCGATTGAGTGGTCAATGGTCATTTTATTTTGGTTATTTTCGCAATATACCTAGAGATGAATATGTAATGTCTAATTGCTGTCTGCTATGGTGAACTTTAAGCCATTTAGTAGGTGAATTTTGATTTCATATAATTTAAATGAACATAAAAAAATTAAAACCCTTCCTTTGTGTAAAAAGTGGCCAAGGGCTCGTTGAAGTCTTTTGAACAGAAAAATTGTTATGACAGAAATTATTTTTTCTGCAAGACAAATAGCTATTTCTACATATTTTATTGTCAGAAAGAATACTACATTATTTGGAGCCTTATATGTTTGGTTCCTCAGTTTGCCACGATTTTACGTCATTCAACGGGGCGCTGTTGTTTTTTGACTCAGTTTGCCACGATTTTACGTCATTCAAGGGGGCGCTGTTGTTATTGAATATGATTAAGATGCAAGCGTATTGCGTCACAATAATGTAGGTAGAGCACCTAATCATACTATTCAACCCCATTGCGCCCACTTGGGTACCTATTAGCTCTCGTATTACGCCATTCTGTCCAGTCGAGTGCTATCCTTTTCCACGCTTTTCAATAATATCAATATCAACTGACCATTGAGTGGGTCGGTCTGCTCCATGGACATTGTGCGTCTCTTGGGCCACTATTTCATAATTGTGAGTGCCTAGCAACTGAACTATCCTTTCAATTAGAGCTAAATTTAGATATGTACCTACTTACTTTACTTTTGGTTTTGTATTGAAGCTTTGAAATTATCAATCATCATCTTTGAAATTAATATTTTTTACTGTATTACATCCACTTTTCTCCATTGTAACATTGTTTCAAAGTGTGAAGTTACAGAATTCGTGGAATAAATGCACCAATACTGGAAACTATTCGCGAACTGGATCTATCTAGCCGCAGATTTGTGTAAACAGCGGGTATTCTCGCGTGAGGCGCGATTTGCATCGCAATCCGATATGTTTGCGGGCGATTTCACGCGCGGCCTACATGCCGAGTGTTTTGCTGCGGTATTTTGTTCCGTCAATATTTATTGGCCGAAATTCTTATCTCCAATTATTCACCTTATCAAGGGGTTCCAACCTTGTCGGCACCAATGCACAGGTGCCTCTCACGTAAGTTCTCTTCAGCGCAGTCTTCTACGACATGACAGCAACCTTCTCCTACACTTGGCTCATGACTAATATTTTAAAATCACTAATAATAACATTACTTTACTCCCTTTAAATTATCGTTCAACGCTTTGACAATAAGGCTAGATTCATAACTTATAGAGAGAGTTGTATAGATTAGATTATGTCTAAGTCGAAAAAGCCTATTCCGAAAAAAATACCCCTAGCATCGTAACGCTGTATACAATCAGTGAAGATAAAAAGGTCTAGAAATATTTTACATGGGGATTACCTACCTTTTCTACTTCTGATAACAGTAAAGATGAGAAGCGTTTAGTAGAGGGTAGAACAAGTGTTTAGCTTACTAAGACAGTCTGCTAGCCAACAATACTCAACCACAAACATCCAAATGCATTTGATATACTAATTAATATTTCACAAGCGATGCTGTGGTATCACAATGAATTGTTTATATCATTTGTTTTGAGAACATGAATTAAAATCAACACGCTCTTGTTACTATTTTCCAATTGTGGCTACAATTGACTATTGTCGTTTGTTTCTGAAATGTTTTGTTAAACTAGATTCATAACTACATATTTATCAATTTAGTTTAATTATTATAATACTTTTTCTAATATTTACGCCTACAAAATACATATTAGTTAAACCGAAGTCAACGGCAGACGGAAAGACGGTGGATCACGGGTAAACTAAATTATTTTTCCACTTTTGATTATACAGGGTGTAAAAAGACTACTACCGAAAACTGAGGTATTATAAGATATAAGATATATTTTATGTATTGCAATCAGACCATGATTCTAAACATATTTAGCGAAGAAAAATGTTATTTTTTTTAATAGCTACGTAATTTTTTGTTATTTTCCGGTTATTTACTACTAGTGCAACATAATAAGACCATACCTATCTAGTAATTTCATTTATAAAAGAAAAAAACAATTAAAACTCAAAATCCAGCAATCTACGTAAAACAACGCGCCCAGTACATACGCATAAAGTAATCTTCTTCTCCGGATATAATGTTTATTTTTCGGAAAATCCTTTTGGATTTGGTTGTGTTGGGATGCTGTACCTACCCCTTCTGGCTTCGATATACGTCTTTTTACACCCTGTATAAATTAAGATTTCTGTGTAAATCTTCATCGTCATTTAAATATGACAAGTCTATTTTTTACCTTGTGTAAATAAAAGCTACATTAGGATACATCGCGTAATGCAAGTAACGCAAGGCTATTGCTTCACTTTATCTGTTAAAACAATAACAGTAATAATCATGACTACAGACCATAGAGTAACAATGTGATAAACATACCACGAATATTAATTTTTTTATGTAAACACAACGAAATGTTCACTTATTGCAAAACTTACTGGTGCCGTAGCTTTTGCTACGAATACTAACACAGAGTTTGTAACATAAAAATCGAATTTCTACCATTTCTATGTCTTTACAAAATGTGTACATAATTTAGTCTTTGTTCAATTTTTGGAAGGATTTCGGGCGGTTTGATTTTGTAATACATAGGTATATAGCACAACGGATCTTTAGCTCTCTGAAGTTAGGTGCAATAGACGATTGCGCAGGTTTGGTAGAGTAAGCGAGATAGCACGATTTTAGTATAGATACTTATATGATAAGTTTTAAAGTTAGGTTTTCTACGAGTTAGTGTTTTTATCTGTGTTATTTTATTTTATGTGAAAGTTATTTTTATTTTTGTTCTAGAGCTGTTATTTTTGCTTGTTTTTTGTACCACTTGTGCCTCTCTATAGTTAAGTTAAGTTTAAGTTTTAAAGATCTCACTAGGTTAACGCCTTAGATAAGAAAATATCTGTAATGTTAGCTTAAGTTGTAAATAAATAAATAAATCAAAAATGGGTTCTGCGCAGCTACTTCAGAGAGCTAAAGAACGATTGTGCGTATTATACTATCTTTGCCTACTGTTCGTACCCACTCTCTAATACGTTTTTATTACTCTGAGTTATTACGTTAAACTCTTCAAGCATCATCCAATGATTTCATGCTACGATGATTTGATTTATACACGAATTGTTATGAAAGTGACAACACTTTTTTAAGCATTGAGTTTGAAAGTTGCGGTTTATCTGTTTTTGCCGAGTGACGGGTGGCTGACCTATCTGTGACAAAATATTTGCTTTATAATGCTATTTTTGATATAAGTATTTGTGGCTAAGTCCAAGCCATTTAGAATAGAGATTTACTTACACCAAAATATGACATATTAATGAAACTTATAAAAATCGAATACGAGTAGCTTAGGTCGGTACACTTCCCCCAACGGATCTAGGCATTCGTGAAGTAAGCCGTTAACATAATTATTAGGGAGAAAGTGATACCTAAGGGAGGTCACGACCCTCAGCACTGAGGAATACGACTCGAGGACGAGGAGGAAGTAAGCCGTTTGTCTGCGCAGAACACAATTATGTATGAAAATTCAAATTCAAAACGTTTATTGCTTCATGTTAGTAAATAGATCTTAAATTAAAATTGTGTTTCATAACATGAGCCCCGCTGGGGCACTGCAACATTTGGTACTTAGTTTAGGTATTTCTAACTAACAATCTAACTTAACTAACAAGTAGGTAATTAATAAATTGGCACAGCCTATTTCTTAACTTAATCAAAAGGAACATTTTTGGTTTAAAAGCGGTCACTGCGCAGAAAAACGGCTAACTTCACAAATGCCTAGATCCGCTGGGCGAAGTTTACAGGTATGTCATAGGTATTGAAAATTATACCTGTTTAAAATAGCTACAACTGCGTTTAAACTAAAAACCTACTTCTATTACATCAATAATACGTGTTTAAAACTAGAAAACGTGTATAAACAAAGCAACTTAACCTTCAGAAAGATAAACTATGCAGCAATATTTAATGCCACACTCAAGCTAAATAATGGGAATTTGTATTTCAGCAAATTATGTTAATGTATCTCATGAAAATCATCACAAAATTCGAAAACTATTGTTGCTTACATAGGGTCAACGGTTCTCGATATTCTTGAAGTTGGCCATTTTTTTCTTTACATTTTGAAATTCGAATGCGGAAGGAAACCTCAATAATAAAAAAAAAACTTTAAATCTAGAACGTGCTGCATAAATATTTCGAGATCTTTTCAATCTAAAGTAACTTCAGCCGCGTCCTCAGAACTATCTCGATATTTTCTGTGGCCGCGTCCCATATTTGAATGAATAGGTACGGTCTACCTTTCAGTACAAATCAAGTCCGTCCTACGGTAAACTTAGGTTCTCAACTTGCGGTTAGAAACGTACCTGGGTACGTTTTACGAGGTTTCTAGGACTGGCAAGTTGCAAACCATGCGTAGCGTAGCTTGTCCATGTAACACATATTTTATCATAGATAATAAGGTAACAAATCTATCCGTAACAATAATCCATTGCCATCCATTGACGACCTCTGTGGCGCAGTGGGCGAAGGTCCGCCTGCGATGCAGAAGGTTGCGGGTTCGATCCCCGCTGCGGGACAAATGTTTGTATGACCTACAGATATTTGTCCCGGGTCTGGGTGTTTCTATGTATAATATGTATGTATTTACAAACAAAAACTATATAAGTAGTTTATCAGTCATTCTAGTACCCATAACACAAGCTCTGCTTACTTTGGGGCAGATGATGCTGTGTGAGAAGTCCAGCATTATTATTATTATTGCCATAATAACACAGAACTACGGCAAAAAATTATGTTTTTTGGGAGTGTGTGATATAAGTCAGATTTTCGATTAGGTTAGTCTTATTTGTAAGAGTGACAGAAAATAAGTGTCATTTTTTATTATAAAAAAGCCTCAATGAACAACTAAACGAGCTTACCATATTTCATACAAAACTTTTATGTTTTTATTAATAAACTTTACTAAAACATCATCATCATCATCAGCCTATGGCAGTCCACTGCTGGACATAGGCCTCCCCTAGTGCGCGCCATTGCGCCCTGTCCTCAGCTCGACGCATCCAGCTTCTGCCGGCAGCCTTTCGCAGATCGTCACTCCACCTGGCCGGAGGGCGTCCTACACTACGTATGCCGAGTCGCGGTCTCCACTCAAGAACTCGTTTACCCCAACAGAAACATGCTGTACATAAAAGCATATTTTTGTAATTTTGTACATTCCTTTGCATTTTTTTGTAAAACAATGCTTATAACGTTTGTTATTCAATCAGGGAAACCAACAAGTAATTAAAATATTTTCTAAATTAAGACCGCGTAAACAATCTAAGTTAAGGCATGCGAGGTCTTTCCTAAATTGTTTTACTCTCTATTTTAATAGAAGGTTAGTTTCAACTTTATTATTTTGTTTACTTTCAAAGTATATTATTACACCAAACCAAATGTTGCTATTCAAATTCTTGATGTTTATTCATGTTTTTTTTATAATATAGGGTGTAAAAAGACGTCTATCGAAGCCGAAAGGGTACAACATCCCCACACACAACCAAATCCAAAAGGATTTTCCGAAAAAAAAACATTATATCCGGAAAAAACCGGTCGAGCGTATGTACTGGGCGCGTATATACGTAGATTGCTGGATTTTAAGTTTTAATGGTAGGTATTAGGTAGGTATTAGTGCCAATTCTACTGTTAACTCACTAAAGCTAGCTAGACTAGCTAAAAATCTTAGCTTAGGTAGAAATACTAAAAAAGCTATTCCGTTATTCACAGTTGATTAAATTTAGAACGCTTTAGTTCATCCTAAACCGCATCTTAAGTTTAATACCCGCTGCTGCCATCTGGTGCTGAGTAGCAGTACAAGAGCAATATCTATGGATTTGTTTGATTGGTAAGGGTTCTTTCACACGAGGATTTTACGAATTATTTGACGTTTTGAAGTTGACTTTTATCTTTATTTGACAGTTTTAAAGTTGATTTGTTGTTATTTGACAGTTCTGAAGTTGACTTTTAATGGTAATTGATTGTTGTTCGACTTCGAAGACGTGTAAAAAGAAGAAGAAGGATGTAAACAAAACAAACACCATCAAAGCTGTTCTGGTTCTCGTTAGAATATAATTTTCTTTGGTTCTGTTCATCTACAAAGAAAAAACCTAAATGTATCAGAGGGCCTAGACAATGTAACAATCGATTAGCGAATCTATATTCGATAAGTTCAAAAATGTAAGTATGGGTTTGAAGAAATGAAAAAAAGGTTACTAAATTTTTGTTTGTTTATAATAACCAACCCTTTGTATACCTACCTACTTGAACTACTACTTAATGACCTTGTTTCTAGAAGCCCTGAAGTGAGTCAACTGTTTTATATGATCAAAGCATCTCTATTAGATGTTGGTGTAGTTCACAGGACAGTCACAATGAATATAAGGATTCTACTTTATCTAGCTGAGTCTAGTGGCAGAAATCTGCGGATAATGATGATAATTCATTAAAATTACAATGTGTAAATATGAAGTTGGAAAACTAGGTGTGCTTTTTTTTCAGAGAATCAAGATAAAGCACAAGTCTTAAAGATGTAATATAAAGCATCCTCAGTGGAAGAGTTTCTATTTGTGTTGGAGCAGGACTGCTCTCAAGATTGTTGGATCTTTATCTGTAGAAGTTTCCAGACATCAAATGAGGTACCTAATTATTACAATTTTATAAATTATTCTATTTGTAAAGTTTAACGGTGTCAACTTGTAAGTACTTTAAAAAGCTTGTTTTTACAGGATCTGCCTATGCTACAATATTACCATCTTCAAAACCATATAAACAACCACCACAAGTGCACTAGCCACTAAGTGAGGTAGATGATAAGCAGGCACCGTCCAATCAAGCCGGCTTGGCTTCCGGTCAATTGCAAAGTTTGATGAAAACGAATAATGGATTATAAGTACACCGGTGTTTGGAACCTACCTTGTTTTTAGTTATTTTTTTATTTCATTATTCATTCTACTTATTCATAATGAAATTGATAATTTAATGAAAAATGTATTAGGTATGTATAATAAAACATTAAACATTCTGTTATAACTAGTTTTACTTATTGAAAAATTAAAAGAATCTTATACTAATTATCTGGCACATAAACCATGCTTCGATTAGAAAATCATAACTTCTGGCCAATATCATCCTCTTCATCCGGTAGAAATTATTGATATCTGGGTCTCCGAAACCTGTAAAAGTAACATTATTCAATATTATCATTAGTTTCATCATTCTTTTGGGTAGGTAGTGATTTTACTCAGATTCTATCTGCTACCATTGATATAAGCACATGCTCAGGGCTGGTTAGCTGAAACCAGCACAGGGGATAGTAGTGGGTGAAACCACGGATTTAAAGAAATGTCTGTGGTGAAAAAAAAAAGATAAAGATTGATGTGAGCAGAGGTAAAACCAAAGTTATGATATAGGCAGGTTTTTTACTAGTTCAAGATAACTAAACAAAAGACTAGGTTGTTTGGGTTGTTTGTGGGTTTTTCTTTGTTTAGTGGATGATGTTAGCTGATTTTCTTGAAGTTATAGCAGCTTGATCTTAGAAAAAATACAAACTGATCTTTATAAACACTTTGTTTTCACAGGTTAGGTTTTTATGAGGGTTTTTATAACCAAAATAACACTCAAGAATTTTAAACGTAGGCTCAATCTTACAGCAGAAGCACTGACCACATCAAGATGTATGTAAAAACACAAACCTTTACGAAGAATCCTTCACGACAGCTACCACAAACTTGCATGTTTTCGGTGATGTTTTGAAGCGATTTTCTCACAGAACACTTACTCCTGGCGGAGGATTTTCTTCTGGTAAAACACTCGAAAACATGTATTTGCATCACCTTGTTCATTATTTAATAATTCAACTAGCACAAAAATAATATTTTGTTTGTTTTGAGGTCCTTCAAATCACATTTCACATCACAATCCTACTTGGTATTTTTAGTCAACACCTATTTACATGCTCGCTAAGATTAGGAATTTTACGCGTAAAACTGACTAAAAATGTACACTCAGAATACGGTTTAGGCATTTTTAACTAAGTTGAGTAACTAGCTAAGATTTTAGAGCTATCATCTTAACTTTAGCTTTAGTTTGCTGCGTCGGAATAAGATAAGTGATTAAAGCTAATCTTAGCGATTTTTAGTTAGCTTTAGCTAGTTAAGTGTCTATTGGAATTGAGGCCATTGTCTTATTATGTTGTACTAGTAGTAAATAACTAGAAAATAAAATAAAATGACGTAGCTAAGTCAAAATTTTTCGCTAAATATGTTCAGAGTCATGGTCTGATTGAAACCGCTCAGTTTTCGGTAGCAGTCTTTTTACACCCTGTATAACTTTCGAGTTGTTATTTGACGTAAATGTGTTTTCTTGAGGCATATAGGTATTTAAAATACCTCTTATCAATATGATGACTAATAAGTTAATAACAGAAAAACGTGTATAAAAAACTATATCGCATCAAAATCTCATTAGTTATTTCCGTGCATATAATTATATGTTATTTCTTAAGATATATAATATGTTTGTCAATTATTTGAAACACGTATTAGACTTGTGGTGAGCTAGCCACAATTAAAATTAATTATATGAACCAAAATAATGAGTCGGTGGAAATCACTGCGCCCATTTATAACAGTCTAGATAACTTCTGTCTGAAAATAACTATTAAGTGGAATAGTATATGTATGTTAGTATATGTATATGTTATGTTAGGTATTTTTTTTATCATTAACTTATTCATTTTTGCTTAGCGAATATGGGGAAAAAGAGAATTGGTTTGTGATCCGATAGGCGGTGCATATTTGGCTCAACGGATCAGCATTGGCAATTTGTCATTCAGCGTGCTAATGCCGTTAGTGTTTTGGACAAGCTTTTGACTGGCAGTGACCTGGATCAGTTGAGCTATCTATAGATCGGTTTTCTACGATGGCTCAACAACTGATTCTATTGTATTTTGAAAAATGGAATTTTTTAAAGCTACTACGAGCATATCATTAGATTATTACACGATTTCTCAATAGAATAACATGCATTTGGTAGCCGTATTTTCACCCACATAAAATTGCGTAGATTTAAGTACTTACTGTGTAACTGTTGTTTATGATGTGAAGAAAATAAAACTTTATTCTATTCTATTCTATTCTATTCATTTCTTTTTTTCTACAAACGTGAAAAATATTGGTATGTAGCCAGTGCTATGCCAGTATGCCACTAACAGTTTTCCAATTAAGTTATGCGGAACGACGGCGTGAATGTTGGCTATTTATCACGAACTTAAGATGATAAACGTCATCGTGAATTCAATTAAAACATGTTAATTGGCACAGCTTCTTAACAAGGAATTTTGTTGCATTAACATATTAGATTCCTTATACAACGGCTCAAGTCCCGACTCAAATTAACTAACACTAGCGAAAAATAAAGCAACATAGGTATACTAAGCACAACGGATCTTTAGCTCTCTGAAGGTAGGTGCAGTAGACGATTGCGCAGGTTTGGTAGAGTAAGCGAGATATCACGATTTTAGGGGTCTTCAAAAATGGGTTCTGCAATGATAGCTGCTACTTCAGAGAGCTAAAGAACGATTGTGCGAATTATACAACAGATAAAAAATCATCATTTTCCTGCCCTTATCCCGCTTATGCGGGGTCGGCACAACATGTTCTCTTCTTCCACTCTCCCCTATCACTCGTCATCTCCGTATCCACTCCTTTCTTACCCATATCTTCTTTCACACAATCCATCCATATATACAGCAGATAAAAAAATATTTTTATATAAATCTTTCAATTTAAAAATAAATAACAGTCACATTAACGTTGCCATTAGTTGTTATACAATTACAATTTAAAATTACGTAGTCCATAAAATAAAATTGAATTATCAATCTACGAACATAAATTAATGCATTGATTGATCGCAAGGCTCGTTCGTAATTCAATTACGTATCTATTAAAATCCTAGACCTACTTGCCATATTTGAGCATGGCTATGTAATGTCGACTTGTGCAGTGTCGATGATATCCTTTATTACTTGAAACATTCAATATTAATTTATCTTTGGACTAAGTAAACTAAAATACAATAAGGTTCAAAAACTGTTATGAGTGATACTAGACTTTAGTCAATAAATTAGAATTACATGTAATACTATTCTTCGTATGAATTATGGGTTCAATTTCTAATAATCTGAATTAATAGGTATATAAAAATAAAATAAATAAATAATGCTGGACATTTTTCACACAGCATCATCTAGCCCCAAACTAAGCAAAGCTTGTACTATGGGAACCAGATAACTGATATACTACTTATATACTTTTTGTTTGTAAATACATACATATTATACATAGAAACACCCAGACCCGAGACAAATATCTGTAGGTCATACAAACATTTGTCCCGCGGCGGGGATCGAACCCGCAACCTTCTGCGTCGCAGGCGGACCTTCGCCCACTGCGCCACAGAGGTCGTCATAAATATGTAAGTATCTAATAAATAAACGTATATTTATTTACAAACGAATATTACAACAATTAAGATAAGTAATCTAATTATAAAAACAAATTGTTTTCTAAAGTAATAGATTACAAAAGCAATTTTATTATAAACATCTAGTTTTTTTTTTGTTTTTCTAACGATCCTTAGATAGCTTGACTAATCCTGTTGTATTCTGTAAATATATGTAAATATGTAGTAGCTTAGTTTCTGTAAATAAATCTAACATCTGTTTAAGTACAAATATTGTAAAACTAGCAACAAAAATCAATAATGTTGCTGTCAGTACTTAAACTATGCGAGTATAGCTATCGAGATCGTTACATTTAGCGTTCATTAACTCCCAGGTGATGCCTCATGATGTCATAACTGGGCTTGCGATGCCACTAAGCGACTTAGCATGTACTCGAAGGACTGGGCACACATGCCTGCGATAGGCAACGTATTACACAATCCTAAGCTACTAACATTTTAAAGGAATGTGTGTGTATGTGATTATATTATTATATTATCGTAGTTTCGTATGTTAGATAAACAATAGATTTTGAAATAGTCGTGAAAAGGGGTTTTGCTAGTAGAATCACCTAGTTTTAAAACGTGTCATAGTGATCCCAGCGGTCCTACTGAATAAATGCTTTTTGACTTTGACTTTGACTTTGCTATACCCAGGAATTTAGCAATACAAAATATTTTACTTATCTTGCTTTACATTTGCAAAATGTGAACACTTGAACAGTTTAGAAGCAGTTTATCTTTAAATATTATGTAAAAACTATAACCAAAAAATGTAGACACTATCAAACCTTGAATATTTCCTGTTCTAACCTATAATTTGACCGACAAACATGGTCAAATAGCAACTCTGAAAGTATGCTATTACAAGTAGGTGAAACTAAATATTAGTTTTTCCTATTTTACAACGAAAGTAGGCATATTTAAAAAAAATTGTTGAGCTAGGTAAAGGCTGCTTATTGAATCAAAGTTTGCTTCTAAATGCAATCTAAGGAATGAAATAAATCATTATTATTCCCGTTACGCATAACGGGAATAATGATAGTACGGACATCATAATATCGAATAATTTTTATTGGTTTAAGCTTGTCTGGAAAATTAATCTGAATCTTCAACCAACCGACAAGAAGCCGACTAAGCCAGCGAACGGCAGTGAGAGATATCCAAACAAACATTTTTATCTTCGCAATACGAGACCTAGTTTTATCGTTTTATTTTTATACTGAACTAAATACTTTTTTATTCCAAGATAAGATTATAAGAAATAGGATTGTTTTACTGTTTTCTTAGATTAGGAAAAACTCTGTAGGAAATATACTTTCTAGATTTAAAGCAACCTGAATGTGTTCAAATTATCACATTTGTTTTAGTATCCACATTGAAACTCTACTTACTAGCAAAAATATTTTTGAAAGTGATATTGGACGAACAGATCTTCAATTCAATCTTTATATTTTCTCATGTTTACACTTTTACCTGTTTGATGCACGAACCGTTAAAATCATGAATGCCTATAAAAGTTCATGCTTGTTAAGGATGGCGAATCAACAAATATAAACAGCCGTAAAAAAGAAAGTTTATGACAAGAGTTTATACAAAATTTGAAAATGTATTATGTATTTACAGTACAATCAAAAGCTACCTTAAATATATATAACCTGTGAAGACGCTTAATAACAATATAAGTATTTTTATTTTTACTTATACACAAGTGAACCTACTACATACAATAAAAAGGTAAAAAATAAACAGATAGATTACAAATTTCTAAATTAGATTTCATAAATTATTTTATACCTACAGCGTATTTCAATTTATTTTGAAGTAAAATTTGGATACTATACTTAGTAACAAAGCGTGCTTTGATTAGGGCTTTCTATTTTTAGATCGACACGTTTGTTTTACTTGTCGAGCGTTAGGCACGTGCTTAGGAGAAACAATAACTCCGGCTTGTAGTTGTGCCGAGTTGTGCGTGCACTTGTTTGAAAGTGCGTACGACCCCAATACTGCTCGACTTTAAAAAAAATTACCAATTTTTTTTAGCTACTTAAACTGTAGGCTTGGCTCGGTTTGTGAATATTTTTACCGGTGTGCCTATATTCTACTCTACTAAATAGTACCTATTACACTATTAATTACTTAGTATTTTTTTTTAATAGATCTGTGGATCGATGAATAGATCGATCGACAATGCTAACACGCACGACCGACGCCATAGACGTGGTTAAGTTTATGAAAAAAAAATTGCAAAACCATTGACTCGAAAGGAAGAAAAACATCGAAGTTCTACGTGTACACAAAATTGATGCTTAAATAATATACCCAATAAAGTTGTTAAGCCACGACAGAGGCCTTCAGGCGGCCTAGAAATGAATAGAGCTGGCTAAACTTATTGAATTATATCAACGAATATCCATTTCAGCTAACAGGAGTAAACAGATACGCTTACAAAGGGCTTCTCATAATCTAAACTTACAAATTGCCCAAGTTTTGATACCGATCTCGTTGCAAGCCATATCTGCTCAAATGCTGACCTAATTTAATAAAAAAAAATGAAAATCATGAAGTCATACAGAATGCTAATTTTAAACGAAACTGAACTAAAATAACTTTCGATTTTTACATCTAAGTCAAAGTCAACTCTTTTGAGGAGCGCTTAAATTCTTTCAGGACAGCGACACGGCAAGAAAAAGAATACACTAAGTCTTCCATGTAAGATACCAACATATAAAAAAATATCCCTAAAATTTCTTCTGAATGAAGAAGAATCATGAACGCTAAGCAAAAACATGAAGCAAAGTCACGAAATAGTGGCTATTCAGTCTGTCTAAATAAAAATTTAAACGAAACTCTTTAGAGTCCGTTAAGCCGTGGCAAATGTGTCCGTCCGGCCATTGGACGTGCCCCGCCTGACAATAAGTACATAAGCAAGTAGTATTACAAGTTCTATGGTATTAGGTACTTAAGCCTTGGTTCAATATGAACTTGTACCGTTATCGGTGAATCCGTGTTGTCGTGGTGCTTTTTATGCTTCAATGCAGATTCTGGTTTTTTTCAACTTCATAGACAATTTTTGATAATTTAGTTCTAAGAAAGGGTGTCTAGTTACTATTATAGCGGGCATCAACGTTAAATTCATTGATGTCAAGAAAATATACCTCAATGAGAATTGTGTTTCATTTATCGCTTTGTTCCTCATATTTGATCTAAATAGCTATGCGAATGTAATAAAACGACTTATGATTTAAAAGAAAAATACTGTATCTTATCACGGAATCACTCGTGCTTCTTGTTCCAAATCTAGTCCAAAACAAAGCCCCACCTAAGAACATTCCTCAGTCATTAAATTTTACGATGGGAGCGACGCAAACCGTGGCAGGTAGAAACAATGAGCGAACTAGATTACGAAATAGAGACGCTTAAGGTCAGAAGTTCAAAATCAAGACTAAATTATATGTGAATGAACTAAAATCTCATCGTGCGAAAAGCAGTCACAATAACAAGGTCATTGGGAGAAGGAATAAGTAAGAAAGCGGAAATATTTTGCATCGGTTTGCTACGTGGTATCATTATACTATCTTGATACTTGCAGTACAGGTTGCTTTACCAATAGTAGGTACCTACAACTTGCGACGAGACGAGACGAAATTACATTTTAAACAAGCTTAAATAAAAGTGCTTGTAAAAATGAGAAAACTTCGAAACTCTCAACTCTACCGCCAAAGTAAACCACGGAAGCCAGAATTTACGTAATAAAGTAAAATGATGTAAGCACTTTATAAAAGAATGGTTGACAACGTAATAAAGATAAGTATTTTGTTGTTGAATATCGAAAACTATCCTATTATGTCACGTTAAAAATGTACTTCAGTGACGAACCAAAGTTTAAGACCAAGGGCATATTGAATTATTCATGAAGCAAAATACAGTACTGAACAATAATAACAAACGCAATAAGTACCATATCCAAAAACTAAGCTTACAAATATGTACCATATCACTCTAAAATTCGTTTTTATTCGTGCAAGTGGGCATATCGACCACTTTCCGTCTGATAAAACGCGCCGACGAGTCCATTACATGATAGACTCTAGTTTAACACAAACACCAAACACCTTTTCACCACTGAATATAGATTCAGCATTTGTGCCTTTTCGTGTGCATATGGTTGCTGCACTCTTTTTTGTTCATAGGGTATTTAAACTAGGCGTGTAGGAATTATAAGCTCAAAGAAAAGAGCAATCAAAGGCTCAAAATAACAGAAAAAAGTAAGTACTTAACTCTTAAACTTTGGAAAATTTAAATGTTATTGTGAGTTTGTAGAGATTTCATTTCCGTAGAAGACTATGTACGCACTGATATTTTCAATAGCCTGTCTGCTGAAACATGTGCTCTATACGCACAGTGAACATGTGAAAGGGCTTTAAGTTCGATGCGTAACATATTGTGTAACTATTAGCAATTGCGATAGCCCGATAAAATGGAATGGTATAGATCGGTATCATCTTCCGTGAACGCACACTTTACACGATGCGATTTTTCGTACGATTTGCTAAGCCCCGCCCATTGAACATGCCGACGAGCGTCGCGGTAACTATAACAAATCGCATACGATGAGCGTTTACACGTGAAAAATTGCCGTGCGATACGATATCGTATGGGTTGAAATCATCATCATCATCATCATGTCAGCCATCTAGTGTCCACTGCTGAACATAGGCCTCCCCCATCGATTTCCACAGCGATCGATCTTGTGCAGCCTGCACCCAGCAACCTTTACCAGATCGTCTTTCCATCTAGTGGGGGGCCGTCCTCTGCTGGGGTTTCCGGTTGAAATCGCATCTTGTAAATTCACCTTACTAATGCAATTTCAATTACCAAGTGGTAAAAGTTGCTGTTTTAATCTCGCCACGCTATTTGCAGATCAGATAGTAGTACGTTGTAATGTAGAAAAAAAAACTTTTGAGTAGTTTGGATTTTAGTATTGTAAGAAAGTTTCGAGATGGATTATACTCAGATTTAATTAGTTTATTAGTTTGGAATCAATCTTCGATCATCGACATTTTAACGACGATACCTATCTCCTAAGATGATAGATGGATCTCGGTTATATCGGACTTTAAAAGTAATTTGAGAGGGTAGTCAGAGGTATGTCCAAATTCGGCACATACTCACATTTTGCAGGAGTTAACAATTCACAATGACCTATCGCATGCATTTTATACTCCATCCAAAAAAAAGTACCTACTTACTCATTTTTTCTCAATTCAACTAGCTAAGCTAATTATTGCCTCATATTGAATCACTTTCTCTAAACATTACGAAAATGTAAAACCACGGAACCATCATACACTACCAATTACCAAGTTGTCATACGTGCCTATTCGGGTGTAACAGTATTTTAATCGAGCAAAAACTGTAAATAGCCTTTTACGGCCAAGGTTACAACTGCATAGACAGCGCCGTAGACAAAATAATTACAGATACGGCTACCACTACCCGGAAATTTAGCCTGTAGCATACTGATATCTACGTAAAATACCAGAAATTTCAATAAAGGAATCGTCTTAATCATCATTCTAGCCCGGCGTCAACCACTGTACCTCCTATCGCACAAAGTATTCGGGCCTTGTGCGTGTAAATATTTATATAACTGATGTGAATTCAATGTGCAAGTGCATTTACTGTGTGGTAATCAGTTTTTACCTTTGTTGAATCTGTTATAAATTAATTTTAATTAAAATTGTCGGCTTACTGTATGCCTAATTAGTTCTAGAAACTAAGAACATGCACTGTAATTTCAGATCTCTGTAGCGTAACCGAAGCTTGCACAATAGTGCAGTTTCAGTAACTATCTAAGCACACACAAGAGGCACATTAAATTACCTATGCTTGAATGTTTTTGTAATTAAAATAAATTGTACTTGCACAATGCACTATGCTCATAAAATAAATTTACTTATACCTCTAGGTATTATTTATGATCATAAGCCCCCTTACGCACTAGCGATTGAACCGCGGGGCAGCTACCCGCGCGGCTAAAATTTTTTGTTGGTTAAGTGAGTAAAATCACAAGCAGTTGCATATTAAAACAAACGAAAAGTTGCCCGCCACGCGGCTAGCCGCCCTGCGGTTCAACCGCTAGTGCGTAAGAGGGCTAAACCTACGCCTAAAGGTTCTTAAGGGTTCAATCCCCGCGACGGGACCAATATTTTGTATGATCTACAAATATTTGTCTTGGGTCTGGATGTTTCTATGTAATAATATGTTTTTGTTTGTAAATACATTATTTTAAGTAGTATATCAGTCATCTAGTAACCATAACACAAGCTCTGCTTACTTTGGAGCTACATGATGCTGTGTGAAAAGGTCCAGCATTATTTATTAATTTTTTCATTTATTTATTTATGGTGATTATGCCATAATTTAATTCTTTGGAATTGTGCACTGCTCTAAAGATCCAAAAGTTATTAAGAAGAATAAAACTTTCTTGTAGCTTCTAAAGCTACAGGAACAGACACTTCACTAAACAAGAACTTCAAGTTTTATCTAGTTATAAAGTATATTCTTGATATAAGAAGGCTCTACGTGATCGCAATCACTAGAAGCTAGTTAGAATATTTATTTATTTATTTATAACTGACTCATGCTTCCTTCGTTCCTTTCTGGATTTGTGTTATCCATTTACATAATTGAATGAATTAAAGTCTCGCATACATAAAAGGAAGCATTAGAAGGAAATATTTCAATGACTCTCATTGAAATATTTTATAATAGGCTTATGAATAAACAAGCTTCAGCCGTCGGAATTTAATTTACCAATACTGATTGTCGTGCAATAGTTATGTAGAATTAATTATACAGTTTGTATTGATTCGAGGAATCTGGAAGCTAAACTTCACCTAACGACTGATTCGAAACTATTCGAAAATAAATAAATAAATAATAAATAATGCTGAACTTTTCACACAGCATCATCTAGCCTCAAAGTAAGCTTGAGCTTGTGGTATGGGTACTAGATGACTGATAAACTACTTATATGTATACTTTTTGGTTGTAAATACATACATATATTATACCCAGACCCGAGACAAATATCTGTAGGTCATACAAACATTTGTCCCGCGGCGGGGTTCGAACCCGCAACCTTCTGCAGGCGGACCTTCGCCCACTGCGCCACAGAGGTCGTCAGAACAGAGGT
Source organism: Epirrhoe tristata (assembly GCA_951394285.1). Taxonomy (NCBI): domain Eukaryota; kingdom Metazoa; phylum Arthropoda; class Insecta; order Lepidoptera; family Geometridae; genus Epirrhoe; species Epirrhoe tristata. Next base: position 5,574,096 of record OX596150.1, on the reverse strand, counting down.
GAAAAACAGAGAAGAAGTATCACTTACAGTAGATATTTCTTTTCAGTTTTTTTTTTAATTTTCTTTTAGTTTTAATATAACTTAGAACATGAAGTTGTGTATCGCATGTGCTGCTGCGCTGCACACGCCGCTGGCGTCACAGAAAACCAGCGCAATAGTTAGCCTTTGCTAACTAAAAATGCTGTGTGGTGACCATTTTTGTATTTCATATTTATCTGGCTCTTTTTAATTTCATAATGTGTAAGTATTTGTTGTGTGTGACGCAAATAAAGCTATTTTTTAACCGACTTCAAAAAAAGGAGGAGGTTATATGTTCGGCTGTATGTATGTTTTTTTTTTTTTTTTTTTTTTTTTTTTTTTTTTTTTTTTTTATGTATGTTCACCGATATTTCCGTCAGTTGTGGACCGATTTCCAAAATTTTTTTTTTGTTTGAAAGGGTATACTCTTATAGTGGTCCCATATAAATTTTATTCCTGAGGGATTAATAGTTTTCCCGTAAAACTAAAACAATCACTGAACTTTAAGAAAATTGTGGCCCGATTTCCAAAATTTTTTTTTTGTTAGAAAGAGGTATACTCTCAAGGTGGCGCCATATATTTTTTTTTCCTGAGGGATTAATAGTTTTCCCGTAAAACTAAAACAATCACTGAACTTTAAGAAAATTGTGGACCGATTTCCAAAATTTTTTTTATTAGAAAGTGTAAAGGACACACTCTCAAGGTGGCGCCATATATTTTTTTTTCCTGAGGGATTGACAGTTTTCCCGTAACATTCAAAAAACCTCATTCTCACTACACAACACACCCTGACTCACAATCTGAGTCAAACATTAAATAGTTTGAAAGGGTATTACACCCGAGGTAGTCCAAAATATTTTCTTTTCCTTATGGATTGATAGTTTTCCCCCTTGCTGAACTCCGGTGTGTCCTTTAGTAGGTCTGCCCATGACTTCTCTTATCCTTTCCTACTTAAGCTACGATAAGCAAAGTCTTAATGTACTCGTAGCTTACTATATTATTTACACATACACTTTTATTTACACAGTATTTATTTGCTTACACTAAAAAGTGAAAAATAAAACATTTTTGAAAAAAAAAAATTGAACCGACTTCACAGAACACAAACAGAAGAACCTTCTACACACTAAAAAGAGAAAAATAAGAATATAATTTGAAGTCGGTGCCAAGTGAATACGATTAAGTACCTATCAAAAAAAGAAATCGAGCGATAGCGTACCAGGATACAATTTTGCACCCAAGTTCTTTTGAATTTCTTAGATGTAAATGAATAGTTGGCACCGACTTCAAATTGTATTCTTATTTTTCTCTTTTTAGTGTGTAGAAGGTTCTTCTGTTTGTGTTCTGTGAAGTCGGTTCAATTTTTTTTTTTCAAAAATGTTTTATTATTTATTTATTTGATTCAAAGTTACGTATTATTATTATTTATTTTATAAGGTCCATTTATCCCGGAAAATGGTCAGAATCCGATGTTAATTTCTATACAGATGCAGTTTAACATCTTTGGAATTCACCTAAAACTCGTGTGACAAAACAAACAAATATTCATAGATAAAAAATAAACTGAGATTTTTCCGTTTCGTTAAAATGAATATATTGTACATATTTATCTGTAAACGAGTAAAACAAGATTGGCAGAGTGCTGACAAACTACTTTGTGCACGTTTTTAAGGCGTGGCGTCATCTTGAAACCTATTCTACAGCATATTACACTTGGAATATCCTTGACTGACCACGGTTGGAAGGTCATCGTTGTTTTTAACTACCTGTAGATTATGTAATCAACCTACTCCTTGAAGTAGCGACAAAGTTTAACAATGGATATTTTTGACAGAGACAACCTGTGCTAATACTCAACATGACGTATAAGGAGGAACATTTAAAAAAAAATAAGCTTTCTGCCATTCAAAGCACAATTTTCATATACTAAAATTTCCTGTAATGTGTTTTTGTGTACAATAAAGTGTTTTTCTATTCTATTCTAAAATAAAAATCAACATCCTTCAACGAATAAAATAAACTTTACGGACAAAAAAAATCATGGACCGTTTTAAGCGATTTAAAATCGATCACGCAACAATCTAGCTAAGCCATAAAATGTGACGTATACACGTAAAAAACTGCAGTGCGACACTAAATTACATATATCGGTTGCAATTCTTCCGTGTAAATGCTACTTTAGTTCTTCAGCCTTATTTGGAATCAATTTCCACAGACAAAACTAATTACAAATCATCCGCTCATTACCCTCCACAAATCATTCTGAATGCTCAAAGTGCCAATTAATCGGTCAACGGATACAATTCAAACCAAATTATATTCGAAAATCTACTATTTAACTAATTATGTTACACATTACCTGTTTTTTATTCACGCTTACTTATTAAAACAATCAACATAATTATATTTTATGACCTCAAAAATCCACCAGATATATATAAAATACTGAAAAAATACCTAAAGTTGTCCTTAAGTTTTCCTCGATTAGAAATAACACAGCAGCGTGACGAGATGGGATGAATAAAAATATAGTGCATCTTTGATTTGTTTTTATATTCATCATCTCACATTCATTGCATTCCAACCTATGCGTATTATTCCATTTCCCATTTTCAACACCAGGGGCTTATTACAAGAAAATGAGCGGAGTTTAGAACAAGTCTAACTAAAAAACTGTCCCTAGAAAAACGATCTTTAAATACTCGTTCATAGAACGCTTTTTTGTGGTAACAGTTTTGTTTTGACATGTGTCAACATGGGGTTCAAAGTGGGTTCAACCTAGGTTTTACGTTTTTATAATAAGCAGCCTATAGTTTGCATAAATAACGTTTTATACTCGTAATAACAAGTAACTACACTTCTCTCACAAAATTAACGAGGCTAAGAATAGTTACCAATTATAAACCAGCCATAAAAATTATTTAACTTGCACGAAAATTAAATTTACTTGTATTGAACTCTTTTGATAGAATAAATTACTTAATCTTTTCACCGCACTGGTTCAAACCAAGTAACATGACAAGAAGAGCAAGCTCATTACGATGTTATTGGTGTTAGTAACTGTTTACTGTCAGTTTCCCTTCAGTTATGAATTGATAGCCGACCTTCAAGGATTGCCGGCTGTTGTGAATAGCAATTTGACGCGTTTCCATTGTTTCAACATTCCTTCAACAGGAAGCATCGTATAGGATTTAATATTCTAATGTGAATAGAAAATGGTAATCAAACTTACACCCTACTTGTTTTTTTCTTTAAATGCAAATTGATAGAGTCCGGAGTCAAGACGTGTCTGCAACCTTAAAAAAACTTGTTGAATTTGGACAACATGAGGAGTCGTTTCGATTGTAGAGTAAGCTATTAAGACGTGATTGAAGCAACAACCTCTCGAGATCGTTGAATAGAAGTAAATTCAACGCATTGGGTATTTTTTTCTCTGAAACTGCCTCAAAATAAAGAAGGTTCAAAATAAGACATGTTAAAATGTGTAAGCTAACCAACGACATTTTAAATGCATTTTTATGAGAAGGTCAAAACAAGATTAGACAGCCGGTTAATTTCAAAACAGACTATTGACATTGAGTACTAAACTAACCGCATTTCAATGGACAAAAGCAAATATTTGTTTGTAAACATTGAGCGTACATCAAATAGCTGACCCACTTGCAGCCCGCAGAACGAGTTTCTTCAATTACGCTAATTAATTTATGTGCCAATTAAACAATTACTAAGTTTTGTAAAAGTAATACGAGAGCAATTGCACTACAATAACTATCCTAATTGCTAGGAGTTTATTATATTGTCCATAGATAGTCGTCAGCCTATCTATAGTATCTTTTGTAGGTATATCTTAGTATCTCTTCTTCTCCTTAGTTTACCTATATAATTCTTAATACATACATTTATTAACTTTGATTTATTACATAAAGACTGCTTAGAACTTTTAAGTTTTGGTTTACTTCGTAATTAGTATAAAATATCCAAACACGGCGTAGTAAGAATTTATACCTCCTTGCCAAAGAATATTGAGAGGCACAGCCTGCAAACGACTTCTCTTAGCCAATACTAAATTGGACGTCTAAATGGTTATGTCCTAACAAATTAATATGATTACGACTAACGTATCAGAAAATTGCTGGCTTCATAGCAAGTAGTAGATTACCACAAGGCTCTGATTTCGTAATACAAGAATGTGCTCATGACTTATGAGCAGGTTGGTAACTTACTGGCATTTCGGTTGCCGAAACCGGTTGTTCCGTATGAGAAAATTTAAGAACCACTTACAGTATAACACAGGAAGTCCCTGAATCTTTCTGATGGCCTTTGAACATTAGGAAGAGGGATCAGTGATCAGATATACTTCAGATAACTTTTTAATTCTGTAGGACCATACTAATATGAAGAATTTCCAACACTTTCTCAAAAACATTTGAAACCAAACAAGTTACCTACATGCACACATAAAGTAAGTAAAAAGTAAGTAAGTGCCCACATAAACTCATAACATACCCTAAATAAGTAAGTACCTTCCTACTATTTAGCTTACAACTGGAACTATCATGGTATAGTTTCAAATGAACCATTTAAGAGTTCTGGCACAGTATAATATTTTCCGCAAAACCGTTTTACTTATATCCCATTCGGATACCTTCAAATGCAACTTACAGCAAAATTAAATTGTATATACATATATAGAGAAGTCATTGGAAGTTGTGATACTGTATGTTGGTTTCTATGTTTTATATCTGCCTCTAGGCGATATTTCTCGATCAATTTTTCATGTGGTTGAATTTGGCTGATAGGGCTAACGCGTGATTGGCCAATAGACATCAGAATATAAGAATATTTTAACATGTTTTCACTCACTTGTCACAGTTGGTTACACAAGAAAATATTGTGTCGAAATTTTGTTAAGTGACATAAATAAAACGTTGTTGTTGGACGTGAAAATATGTTTCAAAACTCTAAATAAGTTAGAACAACTAGAGTTGATTATAAAATCAGAATTGTGATGCGCAACTTTACTGTTACCACAGAATAATAAATATGAATTCAAGCTCTTACTTACCACACTGGTGGTAAGATATAATGTTATAATGCTTTCCGGTAAACAACATTAGCCATTATCCAATGAATTTCCGTAAAAGTTTATAGAAAAGCGAAGTACCTGATCAGGAAACTAAAGAAACCACGCAAGTGATTTCCTTGCGCGACACGACTCACGAGCCGACGACTATGCGTGACGGAAGAGTAGGTATAAGTTTCTGTTACCACTTTCGGTATAAACTGATTGACAACATGATACATTTCAAACTATTGGACTGTTCTAAGAAATACTAATGGAAAGCTAATCTAATTAAAGAAAAATGTGATAGAGAGCTCACGTGGATACGAGTACGTTCCGACATAATCGTGATATTACTAGAGTAACTAGTAGTAATTTTAATTAACGGAAGTATACGGGTATGCATTCTGAAAATTGTATGCGTTTTGTGCGTATTTTACACTATATAGGTAACAAGTAATGTAACCAAACCGTTTTGAGTATTTTAATGTCATTTGGTAATAGCTGTGGTAATAGTGACATATTTTTTTAATTTATCTGTAAAAAAAAATGTTAATTAACCCATCAAATATTTCGCGCTACATTAATGATAAACAATAAGATCCTATCACGTTCCTATTGTCGTAACATCTCGTTATCAAATTGTTTTATAATTGCAGCAGAAAAACAATGTCCAGAGAACATGAACATAAAAACGAAACACATTTTTATCTCGCATCTTCCAAGGCCTACGTACAGTTATAATGCAAAACGCTATCACTCGATCAGCGATTCAATCAGCACATAACCGCTATATAACTCGTGGGATGCAATTACTAATATAGTGCCAAGGTCGATAGTGTCACTGACTTCTGTGCATGATGCAAGTGGATGTTTACCCGACACTATGCGATTATTAGCAATGAATACCGTAATCAACACGACGTTGGGTAGGTTAGTTCACTACATGGAAACATTATTTTTCTGTAATGCCCAGATCATCAATTTATCCGTTAGCTAGTTAGATTTCTGATATAAAATAAATGATAGGAACCATCCAGACTATACTTACAAATTCATTATTTATCAAACCGTTTCTAAGAAAATTTATTTTATAGGAGTTACCCTTATCACAATAATAAACACTCATAATTTTCAGATAACTCAAACTCTACAAGAAGTATAAGATTGCTACAGGCCCAAGTTGAATGCCCAAAGGAAAAACACTTAGCTTCAATCTGGTCAAGGCCCCTCAGTCCCTAAACAACGATCGGAACAATAGCTTCTGTTTTTCGGTCTCTAATTACTAGTTCTGTTTTATGGTAGCCATTGCGAGTTCAACATTGCGTGTATAGTTTGCGTTATATTGTACTTATGTATATATGTGGTCTGATCAACTTAATTCCCGTGCTGTGTCTCCGGTATTCAAAATATGGTGCCTCTTGATGTCGTCTACCCATCGCGTAATTGGACTAAAAGGTATTTTTAGTAAAAAATACCTGTTTCAGGAAAAGCAACTCTTGCGCAGTATGCATGAGTAATATTTACGACTATCTATAAAAATAGTTGATGCAAACGTGATAACCTAAACATTTCACTAGCTAGCATTACTCCATAACGTGTGTTAAGACACAACTATCATCAGTTTTACATCGTTGGTTTAAACATCTACGAATAAGGTAAATAAACCAAAGATTTTTTAAACAGAAATCATGTGATATAACACCGTTTGCAATATATTTTTATTTGAGTTTGAAAACATGACTTCCCAGTCGAAATATCTTCACAAAGCAATAAAATAAATAGGTACCTACTCTAGTATCAAGTTCCTCAATTGGCTTGCAACAAAATAGTCGCCCATTGTGGTATTGTGCGGTTTCACGAAAGGCAATCTGATTACAACACAATAAATACCAGAATTAGGTACCTACACTATAATGACTAATCACCATCTGGCAAATTGGGTATCTAATATTTTGAGAAGTGTTTTGGAATATCCATAACATCTAAGGAAATATCTTTGATAATAAAAGTAATAAAAAAAGTGACACTGACAAAGTCAAGTCAAAGGAAGGGCTGGTGCCACAAAGTGCTAACTGTTCAATTGTTTTATTTTAATTTAAATATTTCTTGTTATTCTTTATAATGTTATAATGTTAACCGCGCGTGATGTCACCCTGTAAGGTCCAGTCTGAAAATCAGCGCTGTCTCCCTCTCCTGGGAGGAGCACTAAAGCTGAGACTGGACCTTTTTGGCACCACATAAAAATAGGTATATTGTAGGCATAGGTAGTTTGTTTTTATTTTTGTTTATTTTTAATTCTGTTACTTTGTATTGTACCTACTCGTGTTGTCTAAATTTTTGATGTTCTTAATTTCATTGTATCGTGTTGTGTGTGTCAAATAAATATATTCTTATTCTTATTCTTATAAAATGTACAAAATTTAAATGTATCATTTAAATTTTGGTGAAGCTAATGATAAAACACTATGTAAGTAATAATAATAAAAATATCCTATCGGACCAAGTGTAGAGTTAGCTGAATGATGACCTTTCATCATGATCCAAAACCTGACAGTACTGTACAGTCTCGTGCTAGCTTTATCCAATGCCTTTATGCATTAAATTTATGTATAAATTAGCAGTAGGAATTTATCTCTTTTTATAACAGTATTAAAGCAACATAATTATCATATAAAAACCTAACTACAGCTAGCCTACAGCGTTTTATTTCCTATCTATCAGGCCTAAGCATTCAAAAGCAATGTTACAACCTAAATATTTCAACATTCAATAAAGCCAAGACCATTGTACGGTATTCAATAGCTCAGCTTGGTTAAAAATGTATCCATTTGGTCTCCTTTAACTTGTTAGTATGTCAGCAACGGAATGTGTGGGAGTGGCGCTTAAAAACAGGGTTGCCTCAAAGGTCAAAAGCAATTACAAAAATATTTTCTAAAAATGAAGGAATCGTTAACGCCCTTAATAGATCTCGTGCCGATTTGACAAGGGTTTTGAATGGTATTTTTTTTAGGAACACACTACAAAGAGTTTATGTAGTGTGAATTTTTTTTAATTGTCTCGTCTTATAAAGGAGACATCTTCAAAGGATCTGAGGAAGGGGAAATAATGATTCTGTTTACTTTTTTACGTTTACGTAAATGAAGATGAAAAATGTCTACCTCGATTGATTGATTTTCAACGATTTTCTGAAAGGGTCAACCATAATTTTACAACTAACTATTTACTCACGAGAAACACGCATAGCATAGACTGCTTCATTCACGTCCTCGCTAGGTCTCGTATGTCATTTCTATAAGTAGCACAATGTATAAATCACAAAAACGGTACCTATGTAGGCATTCGATCAGAAAGACTTAGAAGTTACATTACATTAGGTGTGCTCAGAAATTCAATTTGTTACTTTTAATACGAGTACTCACTAAACTAATATTGAAAAATCAGAAGCTCATTTCTACGATGAGGGTCACCACATTAATTTAAAGGCTCAATGAATCAGCAAGGGTTATTAAATTATCAACCCAGGGTAAATTAATCCATTTAACTAACAGTTAATCGGCCGTACAATTAATTGGCGAACGAATGAATTGATTGATGAGGGTCATCAACCACCTACTTGTTGATTACGGGAACGGGGAAATCACATGCAGGGAGAAATCACCGTCGTATGTGCGGTCAGTTGGCACAACCAACAATTACATGGTGTTTGATGCAAGAAAATTATGGAAAATCGTGTGCAAGTTGGTCTTGAGGAATTCGTATGAGTTGTTCAGTCAGCAAACTTTATCTACGCAGTGGATTTTAATTATAACTGGACGGAAACATATGAAACCATATTTTTCCGAGAAAAAGAGTTTAAAGTCATAACATTTATGCACTACGGAAGCCTAGCACCCTACTAACGGTCTTTTTGTAAGAAAATCTAAGAAAATATTAGTTAGATAAAAGAAAAGAGTTACCGGTAAAAAGTGGGTTGAATCTAGTTAGGCAAATGTTTTGTTACAAATGGATGCACCGGCATTAGCACCATTACGTAGTTAATGTTGGAAAACGAACCTAGCTTTCTTTATGGGCAAAAAATGGACACTTCTTTTGAAGAAACAAACCATTTATACCAGCAGCGGTACGATGGTTCATGGCATAATGGTGAGGCTTTCTGGGTTAAACTTTTTGTTACGATGATTGGCATGTCTTTTTAAATTACTCGCACAAAACACATAGGCACAGTTTTTTCGAAAGTTTGGACACAAAACTTGTGTTTTTTTTTTTAATAGTATGAGGGCTAGTAACCATCCTACTTAAATTAATACTGTAAACGAAATAACTATCTCCTGTTGTAAAATTAAGTATGCATGTAAAATTAATTTATGTTTTTTTGCCACAAACACCCTTGATTTTAAATATTATTCATTAATCATTATTAAATTTGTTCAATCGGGATTAGGGCTATTCAATACGAGTAACCTACTTTGTCCTAAAGTTTCTATGCATTTACTTTCTTTAGGTATTAGGTTTTTCGGAGTTTCTCTGAAGGATAGAATCCGCAACGAGACTATCCGACATAGAACCAAAGTTGTCGACATAGCTCAGAGAATCAGCAAGCTGAAGTGGCAGTGGGCTGGTCATATCTGCCGAAGAACCGATAACCGTTGGTTGGTAAACGAGTTCTTGAGTGGAGACCGCGACTCGGCAAACGTAGTGTAGGACGCCCTCCGGCCAGGTGGAGTGACGATCTGCGAAAGGCTGCCGGCAGTAGCTGGATGCGTCGAGCTGAGGACAGGGCGCAATGGCGCGCACTAGGGGAGGCCTATGTCCAGCAGTGGACTGCCATAGGCTGATGATGATGATGATGATGATGAGGTATTAGGTACTACTAGAGTTATTTTGTTCTTTGAACTATTGAATTAGGTAGCTATTACGAAAATCAACAAAAACAAAGCTTGTACAAAGAAATCATATTTTAACTCCCGATTACCAACTTATTTAGCTTCAAATTCGTATCTCTCTAATACTTGTCTGTATCAACATGGTATTCATGGTTGATGTCATGCATCGAATTAGATCTGTCCTTCTCAAAGTGGGTAACAACGCCCCTTTAAGGGCACAATACAGAAGTGTATTTTGGTTCCAGAGAAAGTTGGTATAAGATATATTTTAGATATTCTTCTATTCTTAAATTAAATATACCTAAATCAAAACAAATATACATTAGTAAGACAGGTAAATCATTGCCTTTATGGCGTTCTTAGGTCATCAGTAACCTAGTAACCTAAATGATTTCGATTATAATTTTTACGATAAAGTTATAAAGCAAAGCAAAGGTTTCAAACAACTGATTCTCTAATGGACAAAATAAGTTTTAGAACCTCTGAATTCGATGAACACATCATCCGTGGGACCCACCCATTCATTCTATTCAATGTAGATGAACCGATCGTACCTACAGTTTCCGCTCCGTTGATAATGACGAGCATGTCATTGCACAGAACGTCTGAGACATTCAGTTCAGGAGTTCAAAAACCTGAACCTCACATGATGCTTTTCTTACCTACTCTGAGCCCCGTTTTCTCACCTTTGTGTAAAAAGTTTGAAAACTGGTCATCTTTTACGTTTTTTATATGAAAATTACATAATCAGTCAGTCTGATGTTAGTTGGCATTTGATTATCTGAAGTAGGTACCTAGTCTTATGGTTATGACCGTTATTTATCTATTACAGCAAAACTATACTCTTTTCTATGTAGATATTTTCGCAAGAGATTTCTTCGCTAGACAAAGTGTTTGTAATAACAAACGATTAGCATAAAATCTGGGTCGCTTGGCTAAACTCGCAATCATTAAATAACAGAAGAAGTTTTATGTTACCAATGTAGGTTATTTCCTTCCATCTTTAGAGGTCCACCCACTAGGACAACTACCTCTTACAACTGCTAGTTATTCTACATGTCACTATTGTGTATTCTGTGAAGGTCGTTGCTCTCTGAGGCTTCGGTTACGGTTAGGTTATTTGACAATTTACTATGTGCGAACTTCTGCGAAGCCGCAAAAGTTTATTCGTGGTGTGAATTACAGTATAATTATCCAGATGAATTACAGTATAATTATGCGCATCTGACCTTATAAAGAAAGAGCTATTTGAACTTCTAAATAATAAACACATCTTTTTATTTCATTAAAAATTCCTTATTATGTTTTTTTCGGATCAAACTAAGTCGTAAAATTGTGTGAGTAAGTACCTAATTTCATCTCCTTTGATACTAAGACATCTTTTAGAAAGAGGTGAGAGATCTTTGCCCAGCGGGAGAGTTTGACTTAAAAAATACTCTTTGTGTACTTATTAAGTTATTACATTCTACCTACGAGTATAATAACAATATATATACATATATGTATATTTATACGCAGAACAGCTGCATAACTTAAAGTGCTTTTGCTTCACTCTTCAGCCTATCTTTGGACCTAGGTCGTACATACAGAATAGCTTTATAAAAAAACCGTGTGTCATCAATTCCTTTCAAAGTCTTCGGTGAAAGCAGTTGCATCATTGCTAGTGACATAAGCGGAGCTTTTCAATTTATTTTCATACTATGATGTCTAATTAGTGCCCATATTAGTAGGTATAGTGGACAGAGGTGTATAATAATAGTATCCGAGAAAGCTTCTCAATAAATCTTAAACTAGATGATGACATAACAGCTGTACCCATTTCATTGAAACGCTAATAAAATCTTTGTAAACTGTTGACACTCGGTAGGTAACATTGTCACAAACTGTGTTGGTAACTTGTAAAACTACGGGCCGAGCACGAGCGATGAAAACCTTATAAGTACTTATTTTATAATTATAACTAACTACTTATATGTCATGTCTGTCGCATGTCGGACGACTTGTGGGCAAAGACCACAACTGAATGGGTGTCCAACGCAAGACGTCCACGCGGCAGACCACCACGGAGATGGCGGGACGAGTAAGATGTGCATCTTCCAGATTGGCCCACTGCAGCAATGGATAGGAAAAACTGGAAAAAGGGAGGGAGGCCTTTGCCCTGCAGTGGGACAATACAGGCTAAAATAATAAAATAATATTAAATAATAACTACTTATATGTCTATGAAAGAGTACCAATAAATCATTTTTTTTTTCATTAATTGAGACATGTTTCAAAGTTGATCAGGGTTCCTGACCTACGGGTACTTATGTAGTCAACATGTGTAACAATTCCGTAACACCATAGCACATGCTATAACACCAACGCTTCGTTGGTCGCGCCCACGTCGGAGAAAGTCGCGAAAGTGGAGGACCCGCGATTTTCTAGTGGACAAACGATTGTATTGGTGTATCGTTCGATTGTGGAGGTTAAGGTAAGTACATTAGAGCGTGGGAAACAAGGGTCATTGAACTGATCGACTACTCACGTCAAAATCATTTTCTACCTCTCATGTAGATGCCGGCATTCTTGTCCCTTTTCCTTTATCAGCGATCATCTTTGCACTCACCCCTTATTCATATTGGCATCATTCACACAATCTTTTCTTTGGTCTACCTTATATTTAGTATGCCTAGTATGCACTCTTCTTTAACCTATCATTCTTCCCTTCTCATTTTCCTACATGTCATGTAAACTGGATAGTGAATACCAGTCTACGTTGATACATTCCACTTAGTTGGCACAGATCATAAACCAAACTCAACCTACGTATAATTTAATTAAGCGTCATAATTAGCCTTTTACCCGATAATAATCAGAGTGACAAGCGTAATTAAAATAAATTAAAACACACTTCTAATCCTATTAAAACATTTACACGTGCTTTCATAATTTCACTTTCAACATCCGATTAACGTAATGTTTGTGGAGAATTTATTTAAATAATATAATCCAATGAACAGTCATGGTTCGTGAACAACTCTGTTTACACATTAAGTAATTGCTTCGGTGGTGATGTTAAAATGCCTCTGATGAAATATTGGACGCATTGTATAATTTGAATAAAGAACTTGCTCGGTTTGGATACGAAAGAGAAAGAAAGTTCGTATGAATTGGCTCTGGTGATAGAGTTTTGGCTAGCAAAAGTCAAAAGGAGAGTGTCTAGGTCTAGATAATGGTAATAGTCGTGGACCTGTGTTCCACAACGTAAAACTGCTAAAACTAAGTACTGTTATTTCGAACAATCAGATGATTAGGTTTTCTATTTGTTATTGTGATTCAAGGTGACAAGAGCTAAATTTTTCAAAGAACGTTTTATGAAATAATGTACGTGTCAAGCTAAACTATCCAACTTGGAGCAGCATTTTTAATCTCCAATGAATTTCGTATTCTGTTCTCGGTGTATTCACTTGCGCTAAAAGTGAAACTAAATAAACACTAAGTTACGCACTCTACAGTCTAAAATACACTTTGAATTATGCAACAATAATTGACAAAAGTAAAGTTAAATGTCAGACAGTTAGATAATTGCTTTATAATAGAGTATTTTTTCCAAATAGTGTTTTTAATAATAACCACAGGTACAGTCAGCGTCACCAATGGGTGACCCCATGTACGAAGCTCGCAGGAACAAACTACCCATTAGGACCCCCCTAATAGGATGGTGACGCTGAACGTTCATAGGTACCTACTGCTATTAAATCTTTCTTATTTGGAACAGAAGCCTCTATAAACTCAGTTCAAAGCAATGATATTGGTTCAAAGAAAGTCATTTCACGTTTTATAAAAACTTTATATACCCTACGTAGGTAAAACTAAAAAGCGTGCTAGCTCAAAACGTGGACAGTTTTTAATAAATACCTATAGGTGTTAGCGCGTTCCCTGCAACTAATCTTAGATCCAGCAAGGTTTGATAACTTGGTTGATGCCTAGACATAGATCTACGTGGGCATTGAAACATGTCACTTGTTGAATATCAATATCAGTCAAGGGCACATTATAATTGCATACTTTGTACTTATTCTGTTCCAAAATGACATGTGAGAGGCCGTTATTAATTACTGGTTGTATGGGGGTAGATAAACATAGTGTTACCGTCTGCCACCGCGTGGGGGTAGTTGACGGGGGCAAGCGGTAATAATTCGTTTTATTATTAAATCTTACGCTATCATTTTCATTAACTAGTGAATTTACATGAAATTGTAAATTAGCTAGGAGGACGAAGAGATGGTATTTTGTGAAGATTGGAGCTTTTTGAACATGACAAAATGACTTACTTCCAAAATGCTAAGAAAATGCAGATCTAAGTATTAATAATTTGAAAGTACTGTAAGTGACCTGATTCCTTGATGTCTTTTTAAATTGTTTATTAACTATTAGATAGTTTATAACTAAAAGATAATTATGCAATAAGACGCGTGACGCAGCAAGTGCTGCGCCACAACGGGTAAGGCGCCACTGAAAACCAGCGCTCCAGCACTCTCGAGCTGTTCGAGCAAATGCTGAGGGGTAGCCGTATTTTCACCCACATAAAATTGTATAGATTTAAGTACCTATTTTGTAACTGTGTATATGTGGAGAAAATAAAACTTTATTCTATTCTATTCTATTCTATAAGTAATATTACTAGTTTCCATATTTGGCTTTCCGATACGGTTGAACTGTGGATAATGTGCCAACAGTTGATTTCTGAAGTAAGAAATATAATCAAATCACAGAGGCTACGGAACTCAAGTCAATACTGACAAACTGTTTATCGAGAAGGTGCCAAGTATCGAGTAGTGTGCAGGACTTCCTCGAAGCTATAACAAAGGTTGAGCAACTGCCTTGGCAAATGATCCGTTCGCAACGCTTGGCAAAGAGTCTAACTAACGCCTATTGCATACCTGATGATTGGTTGTGTGTACAATCACTTACCTACTGTATAAAATATATAGAGACAAAACTCAATTTCATTCTCCAATTTTAGCTGAGCCACAATAACCTGAAATTGTACTTACTTATTGTTGTCTTGTTCAAAAACTCAGCACCAGAATGACATCATATAAGGGCAAAAAGAGGTATGGACTCTTGGACGCAACTTGATCAAAGATGGCCAATCAGATTTTGTACACCATAGCAAAAAATATCTAGAACAGGCACTCCACGCACAGTATCAATCGAGTCTCCTTACCCATCAAATTCTGGATTGCGTTATTTTACATGAAGATCGTGCTAGACCGAAACGCGTGTACTGGTGTCTCTGTAAGTAGGTAATTCAGTCATGAAGTACCCATAACACAAGCTCTGCTTACTTTGGGGCTAGATGATGCTGTGTAAAAAGTCCAGCATTGTTTATTTATTATTTATTTCATTATACCTTGGCGTTTGTATGGAGTTTTGTCTAGGTGTCTTGGGTGTGACCATTAGCACGCTTCCTACCATAACTGCTTATTGAGCAACGCTTTGAAATGGTCCGCAACGCTTTTGACGCTGATTGCATCCATACACCGTGCATACCTCATTAGAATGCTTCCTATCTAGTAGCCTATCTAGTAATGAGACTAATTATATTGTAGCTTTACAATCGACGCGGTATTCAGTCGAGAACAAATATGTGTGAAGGACTGTTTTCTTTACTTTACCTACAAGTCAACAAATAGATTATTTTAGTATTTTACATAATTTCATACGTATTTAACCTATCGATTACGCTGATTAGTTCGGGTACTGCATAATAAATGTTTATAATAAACCCAATTAGAAGCGTGATTCAAAATCGATTTAACTTCTTAGAAATAACATGGCACTTACAAAACGCTTTATTAGTCACACTTTTAGAGAATACGAGTACAAAGTTAACCATAGATTGACCGAACGTAAGAGTAGTTCATTTATCCGAAGCATGTTGGAAGTATCAGTGCAACGAACCCAGGCTAGAACTAAAATAATTATTTACGACCGACTGGTTTCTAGAATAAACCCATCTAAGTTCTATGAACATGTGGATGTGTTTTATTGCAAAAAGAACAAGTGGAATACCAATCTCGCGACAGTCAGAAACGGATATCCTAAATATAGAACGATACAGAAGGACTTTGACATGTACTTAGTAGAAAATATTTCTGAACGTGTCCTGCGTATAAAGATACCTCCTTAAAATACTACGCTTGATAGTGTTATAGATTGACATTATGATAAACAAGCTTTATCTGAAGAAAGAAAATCTATAAACTTTAAAATAGAAATAAATATGGCGAGACGCTAGACTCTCATTTGAGAACCTGGCCTGTTGGATCGCGAGGAGTAGAAGCACTGAGGGAGGATTTTGTCCTGAAGTGGAACGATAATAGCTTTAATAATAAACATAATAAGTACCTAAGTATATTAGAACAGTAGCCAATAATAATATCAAAGAATATAAAATAGACATTTTGAAAAATTTAGGGAAAGTCTATGAAGCATTGAAGACATGATGATAGTAGGTACTTACATTTCACAGAACAAAGAACATTCCTAGCAGTCTGATCGACTAAGCACTGGGTATAAGCGGGTATATGGTATGACACCGTTAACCTCTAGTTGGCTTGGGCTACTTCGCCCACGCATATCCTGATCAAAGTTCCAGATCAATTTGGTGCATTTGGGGACAGAATTCCTAAAGTTATTGGTATCTTTAGATGTTATGTTATAGTATAAATAACTTTAGTATGAGTCCTAGTTTAGTAGTAGCATTACAAATATAGACACGGGAACTATAAATCCACCTAATGTATCTGATATAACGGGCCTGTAAATGGGGAAGCCAAATTAGTAAAAGTAGAATTTTAGGTGAACTGATGATGTTGGTCAGATCCAAAATTGTTAGCAAATTTTGTAAGAAAATATACTTTTGATGGTAGTGCCAGTTATAAAACATTCTCACGAGTGTATTTTCGACTAGCTGCTGCGTAAGTTTCTTTCACGGATTTGTTTTTCAATCGTTTGGGTTTGTCTCTTATATAGGTAGTAAGCGTATGTAGGAAACCCTTTCTCCTTATTTTATAATTTTTTAAAGGAAGGATCTATGTTAAATTGTGTAGTTAAGACATGGAAGCGTAAGGAAGACAAACGAGAAGTTGACGCGTTTTTTAAAATAAAACTCATTCTTACTTTACATTCGTATGAGTTTCTGAATGGTCTTATGGTCTTGAATTGATTTTTAAAATACCGTTATTTTAAAAATCAATTCAAGACCATAAGAATTATTTCGAATTTGGAACTTTGCCTGATAGACACCACATGTCCGGCCTTTGATCTTTGATCTTTTCCCCTCGCTGAGTTTAGCTAAAGCCCGATCTATCCACATAGTTGAAATAAGCGATAGCAATCCAAGTGCCATTTCATTGATTGCTTCGTTTTCTCTTTTGATGAAAGCTATTATGATATGAAAGTCCTTTTCTACTCGCTCGGTTAGCTTCCTACCTAGGCCATCAAATGTTACGAGCGCAATGCTCGTTTCAATTTGTATTTATGGTAGTCATAATCATTGTAATGTATCGCTCTTCGATGCGAAATTTGCTTTTGATTTTATTATTTAGTAGGTACCTAGTTGTTGCACGAAAGGAGCCCCTTTGAGCGACTTAAAATTCATTCGGGTAAAATAGTGACAGTACAATATGAAGAAGATTGCGCGAATCGATTTATTATTATGTTTTTTTAAGGATAGACCTCTGCACAACAGAAATCAGGACTTTGATATCTTGTTTGCGAAAGGTTCGGTTTTCTGAAAATTATTGAAACCCCAGGTAAAAAAATCGAATCATTAAAAAATCTTGATAATTTTGTATTGTGTAAATAAATAAATAAGTAATAACTAATGCTGGAGTTTCCACACAGCATCATCTAGCCCCAAAGTAAGCAGAGCTTGTGTTATGGGTACTAGATGACTGATAAACTTCTACTTATATACTTTTTGTTTGTAAATACATACATATTATATAAATACATACATGTATAGAAACACCCAGACCCGGGACAAATATCTGTAGGTCATGCAAACATTTGTCCCGCGGCGGGGATCGAACCCGCAACCTTCTGCGTCGCAGGCGGATCTTCGCCCCCTGCGCCACAGAGGTCGTCAGCTGTATTTACCTACTTGACAAAATATACGAGAACTTGAAATCTTTGTCATTGGCAATGAACCCATCCATTTTAAAACCATGTGAAAAACATGTCCAAAAGTCCAAGCACACAAAAGTCATAGGGGTTAAAGAAAAAAGACGATTATTCAGATGTTATCATTTCGTAAGTTGGTACCTAATCTTCGTATGATACAAGCACGATCAGATAAAAACGTGGGAGATCTTTTGTGAAGCGTTTTTGTGGAGATAACGCCAAGATCATGGTCGTTTGTCTTACGTGATCGGAGAAATGATACCGGATTTTAATATTTTGTTTTTATATTTCAACTAATTGTATTAGCGGGAATTTTGACGTTTATAATTAGGCCTGAAGATAGAACGACCAACGTACTGTAATTTAAACGAAGCTTTAGGTTCTTGTAATGATAAGCGTAGGTAATATAAAGGGTAGGTTATCTCTGAACGAATGATCTATTTTTATATATTATAAATACTATTCCAATAATAAGAAACTATGTAAATATTCATAATTAAATTTACACATTTTAAAACCTAAAAAGAAAACCGACTTCAATTTACATAAGCAAATATGAGGATTTTTAATTTTACGGGAAAAGTCCCTCAGGAATAAAATTAATGAGTGACCACTTCGAGAGTAGGTTAGGTATAACCTTTCAAACAAAAAAGAATCATTTTTGTAATTATGACGGGATGAGATCGAGTAAAATGAGTTTAAATCGTCTGAGTTTAAAATGTAATTTAAAAAAAGAATCATCAAAATCCATTCATAATTGCCAGAATGATCGCATAACAAACATACAAAAAATACTGAATTTTTACTTTCATACTTTTTACATTTATTTATTTATAAAAAAAAAAATGAAATGAAAATCGTTTATTTCTGTAACAATTTTACGATACAAAATCTAAGGTTGAGACCTTCTTTTAAGTAAAAAATTACTTGTGTTAGAAGATCCCGCTCTTCCATAGCCATATATTATAGGTTACAGATTGGTGAAAACTATGAAAGTTTCAAAATTTATAGTTTCTAATGATCAATTAGTTAGAGGATGGGTCACAGAAGTGATAGAATCGAAAGAACTAACATTTTCCTATAGGAAGTAGGTAGCTAGATGCATACGCATAGGCGCTCAATGAGCCTTGGCATATTCCAAGTTCCAAACCACAGCTACTACTCGGAACCAGTCAATAGGTGGGAAAGACATTTAGCAGTCTCAGAAAACAATCGAACAATACACCTGCGATTATACCGCCATTGTGATCATTGTTTACTAAACTGTTGGTGGTGTTTCAAACATAAACAAACAATTAGTTGCGGGAATGTTTGGTTATAAACCTATTGGCACCTTACCTTTTGAAACTCCTGAATAAAATAAGCCTTCTGTTTAAAATTCTGGGTCTTTATGTTGTTATCAATGTAAAGGTGCAGGGCAAAAGGCAAGACTATTCTTCTCAACTCAAATGATCAGCATCTTAATGTATAGGTACTTTGCCTCTTCATCATCATCATCATCTCAGCCATCGAGTGTCCACTGCTGAACATAGGCCTCCCACATCGATTTCCACAGCGATCGATCTTGTGCAGCCTGCACCCAACGGCCCCCAGCAACCTTTACCAGATCATCTTTCCATCTAGTGGGGGGCCGTCCTCTACTGTGGTTTCCGGTGCGTGGCGTCCACTCGAGAACTTTTCTGCTCCAACGGCCGTCAGTTCTACGAGCTATGTGCCCCGCCCACTGCCAGTTCAACTTGCTAATCCTGTGGGCTATGTGGGTGACTTTAGTGCGTCTACGGATCTCTTCATTTCTGATTCCATCTCGTACTTTGCTTCTCAACGCTGTATATATCATCAAAGGTATACGTAATGTGTATGCTATCTGCATAAATTTTACTTCCTTGTCAGAAGATAACCTAAGCTCTCCTTGTTGCAGATAGAAATGCCTTCAGCATAGGATGGACGCACTGGTATGGCTATCCCTCGGGCTGCAGGTGGCGGCACTGTGCTCGATAGTGGGCGCGCTACTCCTCTACTTACTGAGGAAGGTTCGCGTGACCGAGGTCCTGCCGGTTGAGAGTGCCAAGACTGTGCTCATCACTTCTGTGGATACCGCGCTTGGTTTGCAGGTAACTTTACATCTGAATTAAATAAAAACTTAAGCTTCTGTTCAGCCTACTTATAGGCACCATCACCTTCAGTCATGATAATATCAATCATGACACCATCTGTACGGTAAGAATAGAGAAAGATGTACGGGTAGAATAGAGAAAATGAAATTGAAATTAAGACGATCCGAACTCGTATGGGAAACTCAACCTGGTGATGGTGCCTAAAAAATATTCCGAAACGTCATCAAAGGATTTATCCTTTGAACAAAGAATTTTATCCTTTGATGTCGGCGGAGATTTGAGCCCACGAAGCACTAACATCGGATGAAAGTCGAGTCACTAGGTACCTTGCGCCAACACGACTGATCAAAGTAATAAATTAAAAAAGGCTTATATGGTAAGTAGCCGTATGCGTAGCATTATGTAAGTGAACAGGTTTGTTCCAGCTTAACAAAACAACGTCCAAGCAACGCTCATTAACCATTTCTCAATGCGCGAAGGTTATGCAAACAGCACTCAATTATTTAAGTAAAATTATTTACTGCTGTTCTCAGTAACAACTCTGCATAAATGGAGTGGGACGTACTCCATAACAATAATTTCTTGGGATGTTTTTAATTCTCACTCCTAGCTAACCAGCAGTCCGTTTAAGAAAGCATCTTCTTCAAAAAAACCACTGTCAACTAGTTAAAGTTGGTTTTAGTAGGAAAGAAAAAACAAAAAACATAATTATTCCTTCCTTCAGATAGCGACATACCTCAGCAGCCGCGGTTGGCGCGTGATAGCAGGCTGTAGATCCGGCGGCCTCGGCGCAAGGCTCGCAGGCTCTTGGCTCCAGTCCCACATAGCTTCCACCCCTGAAGACCAGCCACCGCCAAGGCTGGCCACGTTGGAACTGGACGTGGCGAGAGAAGATCTACTGGAAGAGGCAGCTAGGGCTACGGCTCAGCATTTACCGGCGGGAGAACATGGTAACGTCTTTGTGATAAGATGATTTTTGAAATCTTGAGGAAGCAATTCTGATTGATTTGTGAGGGCACAAGTACTTGATACTTGTGCTCTCACAAATCAATCAGAATGATGCATGAGGACTGATTAAAATTATTCTTTCAAGTTCAAGTCGAAGTCAGTATTTGGCAGTTGAGAATGCTAAAATGCCTAAAAAGTAGAATTAAAAAATTAAATATCAAAATTTAACATGCACTGCCCGGGAATCGAACCCGGGTCGCAAGAATGGGAATCTTGCATGATACCACTACACCAGCAGTGCTTGTATACAAATGGTGAAATAAGAATACTGATCAAAGTAATGTCTACTTGATTAATAAAATTAATTAAGAAAATAACTTACTAAGCAATTTATGTTGATCTTAGCCCATTTACTTGTTTTATTCATTGCATTTTAACCGCTCACCATGTTTTACTACTGCCAACACAGCCTATGTTGCGCCATCTATTGGTGATTTGTACCTACTACTCATATAAGCTGCTTCCAAGGTTAGCTAAGTTAGAAGTTAGAGAAGCGAGAACCTTATCTCTAAAGTAATGTTGTAAAACCATAGATGGCGTTTGTACTAGAATCATGTACTCGTAGAGGTACCTACTTATTTTTTATTACATACATGAAAACGTTGAGATTGATAGAATATACCTTCCTTAGGAAGTAGATTAAAAGGAGGTCTGTTTTTTGTAACATGCTACGAGCCTAGCTACGAGTGCTACGAGAAACTGATTTTGATAAAACTCTTCTTTCGTCCGGATTTGCAAGTATTTCGGTTCGATTTAACTAATCAAAAAGCGTTTATTTAGAAGGACCGCTGGGACTTAAAAAAAAAAAAAACTAACCTAAACTCCTGTTACATCGCGACCAATACCGTAAAGCGGCGATCCATACCTTTATCTAAATAGTCAAGCTCCAATGTGGAGCTTAACAAAAGTGAGGCTCGTCAGTAATAATATACCTACTTACCATTTTCTTCCAGGCATCTGGGCAGTTATCAACACGGCAGGCAGCAGCGGGCGAGGTGGAGCGTCATGCTGGGAGAGTGCGTTAAAAGGCAACGTACTTGGCGCGCTGCGAGTGGCCAGGACCTTCTCGCCTATGCTGGCGGCTGCTGCAGCTGACCATCCGCACGCCGGCAGGCTCTTTTATATCGGTCAGTTGTTTTACAGATGTGGATGGATAAGCTTGTTTTCTGAGTGGATGTGTGAGTGCCAAGTGAAAGTTTGCGGCATTGCAACGAGCCAGGCACTTCATTCGTTGCCTCGTGACTGACTCTGTATCATCTAGTAGGTACCTATAGATGTAAATACCTAAGTATATTTTGACTACCTATACGTTCAAAGCAAACTCATCCTCACATTACAGGATTATCATCCGACACCGCTTGCGAGAGCCTTGCCCGACCAGAAAGCGACGGGGAAACAAGCGCCGGCGCCGCAGCCGCGCGTTGGGGCACGTGGGGCGCCGCCAGAGCCCTGCGCTCCGCCCTCAAGGCCAAGAGACTGCATGTCGTGATGCTGCATGCACCTGACTTGTCAGCTTCCGAGATATATGCACCGCCGTCGCAGCTGCAGCCGCCTAGTCAACCGACCAGGTAACTAGATTCCCATGGATCATTCACCTGCATGTCTTGTGTGGCAGACAACCAATATTTTTAGTAAGACTTTTGCCTCTAAAAGATGAATGACTCTATAATCAACAAAACCCTGTCAAACATCCACCACCCTAAACCACCATCCTGAACCTCTTAATTTCCATAGAATAAACAAAATACGTTTTCAAACCTCGGATTTGAAATTTGCCACTGCTTCTGTTCCACGTTGAAAGGCTTAAAAGTTGACCCTACAAAAACAACAAAAAACCTGATACCACCACTTAATTAATTGCCACAATGGAAAGATAATCTAATTTTCTCTTTCCAGCCGTCCAGACACACCAAGTTCAGATGTCAGCGGCACCACAGCAAGCTGCGCAGTCACGATGCCGGGCGAGGCAGCTGAATACAGCGCCAAGGTCCTACCAACCAGCGCATTGAAGATTCTTGAAGAAGCTTTGATAGCACCTTCGCCGAAAGACGCGTACTATCTGAAGGTTAAACAGGACTCCTGGTTCACGCGAATGCCGTCTCTGAGGGTTGCGCAGATGTAAATGTTGGAGTTGGGAAGATTGCAAGATCCATTATCGTTTAGGTGGAAACCACAGGCAAACAGATCTTTTTCGCAGACTGTTTATAAATTTCGTGTTCATGGATATTTTTGATAAAACGAACAGGAGCAACCCATATCAAACTTGATTATTTATAATGCTCATGAAAAGCAAGGTTTAAGCTCGTGAAACATGTTGCTTATCTCTCTTAGACAAGTTTTTCCTTCAATAGGGAAAAGCAACAAGTTTTTTTACAGATATTTTGCCAGGCTGACTTTTTCAAGTTTTACGTACTTAATAGGTAGTAATGCTCAACATGGCATTGACTGTTCTTGTTGAACTAAAATCGGACGAACAAAATAAATGACGAAAGTTCTAAGAAACTAAACTACTGTAACAGATGTAAGCTATGGAAATAGCTCATCAGTAGTACAGTCATAGAAATTAGGCCTGTGTTGTCTGTCGCCTTTGAACAGGCTTGAAAGGGAGATAATTTATGAGAATACGAAATAAATAGGTGATGTCGAATTAAACTCATAGATATTGATTCAAATTGAGGAATAATATTATAGAATTTCAGGTGAAACTAAAAGGAATCGCAAATTAAATCTGGTCAATTTAGGTGAAGGGAATCTAGGTACCTACTTACTTATTTATCTATGAGGTGCTTTGTTTAAACTCTAAACCACATCGAGTTAGTTTTTAATATTATTGCAATCACTTTTATCTGTAAACATATCACTTATTGCATAATTTTAAGAATGTAACGACCTGCGTCCCAAAATGTCGAAGGCACGGGATGACAGATGTATTGTGCCGAATCGCACTCAAAAGATTCAAGGAGTGTCTCAGTTTTTGGTGATGGAAATTCGCCTCTATCACGCTATATTTAACGAACAATTTTATAAAGTAACGCTTAAACTGTGAGAATTGTAAATAATCTATCACATGGTGCCAATGTTAGGGAGATATTTTATAGCAAAAATGAAACTTGTCATTGGAACTATTTTTTAACTTTAAGAGTAGATCCAGTGAAGCCAGTATCTGGGTTTCAAGACAGCTTGCGTTTTTGTTTATTTCGTTTTTATAACGATTTAAGTTTGTAACCGTGTAAATAATGTTTATGTTTGTATAATAAACCATAAAATCTTTAAAAATTAACCGTTTTTCTTAATTCAACAACCCATTAGGTACCTACAGTTAGCTAGTTCCTGGATATGTAATTCAACACACAGAATGAAGGGCGTCCATGAAACTTTGTCTTTCTCTACAAAGTAATTCAGTTACTGCAATCGAACCAACCTGCATGGCGCATTTCAAATGATGGAATCGTAAATAAGGCAAAAAACAAAAACAGTCTTAACAACTCGGTTCCTTTATTTTCAAATTATCGAAACTCCACCACACGTTATAGGATTGAACGCACACTACAATGCTTCCTTTAGTCGGCTCTGTCGACTCAGTTTCCGCAGCACCATGGCATACCCAGTGCTGCGGAGATGATTCGCCTTTCTTTTGCCAATGGGCAGCGGTGCTCACTGCAAAGCTTAGATAATCGGAGCTATTGTCTATGTAGTAAACGCTTTCAGGGTATTTCATGGAGATTGAGTCTATTCTGCGGATTCTGAAATGACAAACACTGAGCGATAAGTTCAGAAGAGTAACAGAATCATGATCGGCGTATTTCCTACAGCATAGGTACTTAGTAGATAGAGTCTGAAATGGATCGAAAGAATTACTGAGCTAATGATAACAAGAGTAGAGACAGATCAATTCACTCAGATATCTCGGGGATAGACACAAGACTTCCAAATACATTATTTGGGTGGGGGAAATTAGCATTTCATACCTGACAGATTATAGCCCTAGCGTATTAACTTGTTTCATCGCGATGTTTTATTTTAACGTTTATGACTCGTGTCAAATCGTGATTCCTACATTTCAGCATCAGTTCTAATGGCGATAAGTTATCAGAACAAGCGATGGGCTGTTAGAGTAGGTACCATACCATAACCAATTTATGCTTATTTGAATTATGCTTACCCAAAGCTCTTATAGCATCCATGAAATGCCCATTTATCATGTCGGTACACATCTAATATGATCTTATTGGCGCGTGCAAATTCTTTGTAAAGGCATTTATTTTGCCCTGGACGCCGGACCATCATAATTGCTTGAAGGGTTTTGTCTGACGTTTCGAAGGCTATTGGTCTTAATAGTTTGCTGGAACGAAAATTATTTTACTGTTCGAACTGTCTAAATGATAGGTACATTTACTAACAGAATAAAGCACTGTTATATGCTATGTAGGTATGTCGCGGGCGCCATATTGAATCCCGAGCAAAACGAGGGAGCTTAGAGATATCTCCTGAGTGATACGAGGGCTCCGTGACATAGAATAGCGACATCTCGAAGGTCGCTTGAATGAAAAACGCGTCTAATCCTCACCTGTTATTAGCCCGCTGTTCCCTTTGATTAAAAATCTGCCAGGAAGGTAATAAATGCTTCGTCCTCTGAGGAAGCTTCTTGAGCAAGATCTTGGGATCCGCTGCTTTTATAGCCGTTGCGATAGTGTTCAATTTAGCCAGACTGAGTGATAGACACATTATGAAGTGGCCTTTTGGGAGTCCCGTGGCTGGGAATGACGGACGGTCTGCTGTAAAGTTTAAAATAATAAGCTTTTCATCAGATTTATTGAAAATTAATCCACAGTGCCTTCATTCAATGGTCAGTGAGAAAACACGGCACCTATTCAATACGTGAAAACATGTACCTAGGTTAGGAACCAACTATAGTGTTTAGGTTTACTCAAATATGTATTATGGCATGGGATGATAGCTGTTCTTTTGCCAGATGGCGATATTATCCAGTTTCTGTCGACCTTTAGGCAGGACTTCAGGCTACCGGGGCTGTTTCTATAAGTCTGACTACAGCTAATTTCGTACTAACCAGTCAAATCAAGTAGACCAGGGACAGTATGTCCAATCCAAGCCCCACCCACCTCATCTGCCATCATGAGACCACGAGCTGATGATACAGATTTTTTGTCAGTGTAAGCAATCACAGCAAGGTTTACGTAAGTTGGCTGAAATTGTAAACACCTTCATTGCAAAAGAGCTGAGGATTATTTTACTACGTATAGACCGCAGGCATAGACTACCTAGTACATATTGTATCTATCATCAGAATCATCACACATCCTGTGATCAACCGTGACCATGAAGCAGCCGTAATGCTTTTTTTATTCCTTCTAAAGTAGTATAAGAGTCTTACCCGGTATAGAGGAGACAAAGTATGCTGCAGCATAGAATTGGAGTTGATCAATCTATCTGAAGTCTGCCATCTTCTTGTTTCTGAAGATATGTATGAAAAGTTACCCCCGGAGTCCAACAGAGGAGCCACATTGAACGGAGGCTTGTAGATATACCACCTTTAAAACGACCTTCTTCATAAACTATTACTAACTTTAAAGTATGTAACAATTTACCGCACCTCTAAATTGCTGCAGCACACGCTGAGTAGTGTCCATTTTTGTGTCTAGTACTCGTATTAAGTGTTAGTATAGTTCCTAATTGTATTTTATGCTTTATGTAACACAAAATAAATGTTTTTCTATTCTATTCTATTTTATATGCCAACATGCCTTAAAATCTCAGGCCCTTTCTATATTAGGTATCTTTAAAGCGATCACTACAGCGTCCCGTTGAGTGTAGGCATAGGTTGCCTCCTGACGCTGTATAAATCATCTAATATAGATGTAAAGGCCTGTTTTTTAAAGCGACCTTGAATGAAAGGACATCTGAATTTTTCCGCGCGCTGGCAAGTACCTACCTAAGACTAATTTTATAAATTTCTATGCTTAGTAAAACCTGAATCTGAATGTAATGTATATTGAACAATGGAGTCTTTGTATCATACTATTTTTGATAAAATATTACCTACCAGTCTACAGGCTCGTTTTCATTATTTCTACAATGCAAATTAATATAATTCCATCCTTGCATTCGTTCCTCAGAAAGTTGGAATAAAATATAAACAATGCAAAATACGTAAAACATTTTCACCATAAAATACGACACGCGACAGGTACGATATTTCGCAACGATTTTTATCGCGTATTTTACTGTTATGTAACTCAATCTAGAAGTTCCAATACAGCGGACGGGTCTAGACATTTGTAAAGTTTGCCGTTTCAATGTGCTGTAAGTACACAATTTAGTTTGAGAAAGAGCCACTTCACGCAGTGGCGCTTTCTCTTTTCTCTTCACGAATAAACGAATCGTTGAAATTGACGATCTTACTTCTACCCTGTATGAACTTGTACGAGAAATCAGTGCTTTAGACTTGTATAGCGTTAAATAAGTGCAGGGTATCTAAAGAAAGGAAACCATTGTCAAAAAATTATTTATTACAAAATGCATTCTAGTACCTACTTAACTATACTAAGATACAGCCTCCGTGGTTTCTCTGTTTACGAAGGAATGGATTGTCAGTCATCATCAATTCATTCAAGCTTTATTTCATTGACACAAGCTATATTATTCAAAAACCAGTCTCGTCAAAGATCATGGTAAAATAAGGCAATCCATTGACGATTATAAGGTATCAGCCGAAACAGTGGTACAAAAATTCACTAGCGATCAAAAGTCGATTGTTTTTCCTGTGGTTTTTTTTCCATCAATGGACATCAACAGAAGTCGGCTCGCCATTAGATCAGCATGTACACATTGTACACTGTACCTCTAGGCTGGTGATTGTATTTCGTTTGGTATAAGTATCAAAGCTTTAAGAGCAGTATTTTCTGTTTATTTACACTGGAATGATTAGGTAAGTATGCTTTTTATTATTTCTAAAACTCACCAACTTGTTAAATATACGAAATCAAAGACTTATTCAACTAAGGCAGCGAACACACAGCCAGGCGGCTAGCTAAGCGCCTAGTGTCAAGCTAGTCGCCTAGCGTGTAGCATAGTAAAACGTAGCTTGGTGTCTAGCTAGTCGCTTTGCGTCTAGCTAGTCGCTTAGCTAGACGTGTATCCAAGTAAATAAACATGTTGGTTTTTGTTCTTTTGACCAAAACACCTAGCGACCTAGCGACGCAGTGCGGCATGTATCCTAGCTAGTAGCCAGGATGCAAGCCAAGCTACACGCTAGGCTACTAGCTTGACACTAGGCGCTTAGCTAGCCGCCTGGCTGTGCGCGGCCTTAGTAAAACACTAACGGCAGTGGAAACTATGATAAGAACATTATTTCGACTAAAACTATTTGAATTGATTTTAAAATGAATAAAATAAAATATAACAACGCCATCTAGTCCCAAAGCTTGCAATATGGGAACCAGATAACTGATAGATCGATGTTATTGGTAAATAAAATACATACTTATAATATTTTCATTATGTTGACAAATGTCTGCAAAGACCTTAATAAAAAACAACATGCTGTCATGATTATAGTAAAAATATCGTACTTTTAAGCATCAAATTTACATTTACTTTGCAAAAATTGGCATAAAACTTATTCTAAATTACCTTCCTAAAGTGTGTATCTAACATGTGAACAATGACCTCTTTAACGATAAAATGACATAGTACTTATTTCACTTCTGGTTACACGTTTGTACAGACTCGATGAGATGCGCGAAGTTTCCCCAAAGTATGGGGCCCGACGTGCAGACAGTGCCGCCACCTCGCGACTCTTGGGGTAACTATAAATAAAAACACACCTTTATTTTTCAAGTCAGTCCGTTTTCCTGCTAGTTAAATCACACAGCTGCTTATTATTAAAAACGTAAAACCTTGGTTGAACCCCATGTT
Source organism: Epirrhoe tristata (assembly GCA_951394285.1). Taxonomy (NCBI): domain Eukaryota; kingdom Metazoa; phylum Arthropoda; class Insecta; order Lepidoptera; family Geometridae; genus Epirrhoe; species Epirrhoe tristata. The sequence goes on along the minus strand of OX596150.1, from coordinate 5,544,898 downwards.
GACACATGTCAAAACAAATATGTTACCACAAAAAAGCGTTCTATGTACGAGTATTTAAAGATCGTTTTTCTAGGGACAGTTTTTAGTTAGACTTGGTCTAAACTCTGCTAATTTTCTTGTAATAAGCCCCTAAATGTTTTTTGTTTTTTCTTTCCTAACTAAAACTTTAACTAGTTGACAGTGGTTTTTTTGAAGGAGATGCTTTCTTAAACGGACTGCTGGTTAGTTAGGAGTGAGAATTACTATATAAATTACCACTAAAAATAATACAGTAATGCTTGACTCAATTGCCATGTTATTTTTATAGTTTAATCTACTTCAGATTATGTAATAAGACAGCATCTGACCACCCCTTTATGCATCTTCAAATGATCATAAAAAAACAATTGATCCTTAAGACCCGAGATAACGTCTATCGTGCCGTTTCTTTTATGCATCCGTGTATTCCGTGTGTGTGTGCGTAAATACGTATTATTAAAATCAAATATTGCCATGTACTATTACTACATCCTTTCAGAAAACTGTGTATAAATTTATATTTACCGCTCGATTAATATCTCCGACGCAGACCCAGTAATCAGCCACTTTAGTGTCCTGACTGTTGTGCATTTTGTGTGCCACAGCGACCGCCCACTTCGAGTGGTCGTTGTGTGAAGTAAACGACATCTTCGCTATTGGGAACTTCAGTCGCTCTATATTTCTTACTCTGTAAAGAAAAGTTACTTAAGTAAGAAGTAATGTAAAGGACTTATGTAGTAGTACCGATGATGATGATTTTAAGCTTTCAGAGTACAGTAAAATTAATGAAATTTATTAAAATAATAGTGCAACAGATTTATTTAACAAATACTTTTGAACTTTCACGCAATCTGTGAATGTTTTCTATAAGTTCTATCTGTTTAAAATTAGGCCGACATGCTAAAGTTCCTTCTCCAAGTTTGTTGCGCATATTAGATGAAAAAAATCTTCTAATTTCAATTTTCCGCTTCACCCAGCGGCAGCGGAAAACGCTTACATCTGAACAGCTATATTACTTACTGAAAGTTTCGACTGCATTCAGAGTCTAAAGTCCCGGGGCCGTTCGTCCAGGATTCAACTAACAAGTCAGACTGTAAAACCTCAGCGACCAAACCACTGTATAGATCATCGTTAAACATCGCACTTTTAGCGAAGGACAGAAACTTTCTACCGACCAGCGTCTCAAAACTCTCTATGTGATACCTGAAAATTAAAGCAGCATTGTTTGAATGCTCAGTTCGGTAAAATGTAGGCAAGTGCCAAATATGATTTTTTATTAGTCTACCCTGCCTTGGAGATTCAGTTGTGATCCTGTTACAGTACAACTGAATTAATAAAGCGCTTCGGGCGGTTTCGTATTTCTCCCTATTTCCGAATACATCCGATCGAGTTCAAGGTAGTAATTATATCCCTTCACCTATCCTAGTATAGTATTTTTTAGATAATTACCACCTAAGTCCTTGATGTATTTGGAAATAGAGAGAAATACGACACCGAAGCGCTTTATTAATTCAGTTGTACATGCACTGAGACTCTCTTCTAAGAGAGTCATAGTCAAAAAGTATTTCCTAAGTAGGACCAGTTCGATCACTCATCAAATCGTCATAAAAAGATAAAGATTGATTTCTTAGATCATCGAACTCTTATATGGATATCAGTCTCAGATTACAAAGGGTTTGAAACAAAGATTATGTGTCATTCTTGTGGCACTCATCTTGCAACCCTATTTTGTAACCTGTCATTCAGAAGGTTGCGGGTTCGATCCCCGCCGCGGGACAAATGTTTGTATGACCTACAGATATTTGTCTCGGGTCTGGGTGTTTCTATGTATAATATGTATGTACAAACAAAAAGTATATAAGTAGTTTATCAGTCATCTAGTACCCATAACACAAGCTCAGCTTACTTTGGGGCTAGATGATGCTGTGTGAAAAGTCCAGCGTTATTTATTTATTTATTTATTTATGGAATAGTACAAAAAGAGCATGTAAATACAAATGAAAGATTATTGACATTATGTATAAAATTAGTCTAAGAGAAACCTAACTAAACATGCATTTACACGATGCGATTTTTCGTACGATTTGCTTAGCCCCGCCCATTGAACTTGCCGACGAGAGTCGCGCTAACTATGACAAATCGCATACGACACGCACGGCAATACACGCGGATAATCGTGCGAGTAATCGCATCGTGTAAATGCTAGCTAATTACTAGCTGTATTGTTCATGAAACTTATCAACGGGATATTTACCATGAATAATTACATTACCATGAATAATTATCCCATTGCTAACAATATTAGTGCATTAAGATCATTGATTGTCTAGTGTCAAGTCAATGACTTGTAGCTACTTATAAGTTTAAACTATCGATGTACTTGTACCTACATTTAAGTTGAGCAATAAATGTTTAAATGTTTAAAAATGTTTTAAATATTTCAATTACTGGCTGATTTAAGAGTGCTAAACCATTCCGTGAAAGCAACATCATTCTTGATTTTATGTGGCTACTTACATTTTAGTGTTTATGTATGTATATATTTCAGTATGTCCTTAGATATTAATGTCTTTTACTTACCAAGGAGAAACATCGATAGTTTTATTACGAATAACATCTAATAGATTCGGCAGTTCGCCTTCGAACTCCGGTGGTATATGCGAGTGCAGAATCAAAGGCTCGTTATATTTCAACTGTGTGGCTATCTGGTTCAGAGTGGAGGTTTGTACAGACACGCAGAGGAATGATTGGCCGTATTTCATGCCCGTTGATGGGTAGTCGTATGATGTTGCGTTTAGACCGTGGTTTACTGAAACAAGATTTTTTTTTAATAATGTGAGTGCAGTTTGAGAACCGTTCTAAAACATGACCTATTCTTGAGACCAGATTCAAAGCTCAACAAGAAATCATAGATGAAGCACGAGTGAAAATCGATAATACTATCTCACGTACACTACGGCCATTGTACCTAGGTATTCGTGCAGTTAGCCGTTTCGATGGGCAGTAGACGCTTTTTCATTCAAAATTGTCCGCGCATCAAAATGGCTAACTTCACGAATGCCTTCCGTTGAGCGTACTACAGGGTGTGGCAAAATTTTACAACATTGAGGGCAAATCGCATACCTGTACAAGTATGACCATACTTACCTAAGTAGATAGGTAGAAACATTTGGCTCGCATTATACGACCACCTATCTGACGCTCTGACTACCTTTTAATTATTGTATATTAAGTTACCTATATTTTTATCTTTGTTATACTCTTACTACTTAAGTAAACCTATCTAGAAATAAGTTGTTGTGCCCTCTTTTACGCATGTTGTGATACCCTATAATTATGGGAACACTAGACCTAAGACATTTTGTTTTAACTCTTGTATGTAAGGTGTACACCCGTGTTGGGTATCCTTAATAAATAAAATAAATAAAATAAAATATATGTGGCTGTGTATGTGATACTTAAGGAATTTATTGTTATGTAAAGAGGTATTTAATTTATGTACCCATACTTACAATCAGGGATAGGCGGGAAACGTGGGACGGAATGCACCAGCCACAGAGAAGTGAACTTATCCCCTAATATCACTCCTTTGGTATGTCCGTTTTCCACACGGGTTTTCATAAACTTTGAGTGCATTTTACACATCTCTGCTAAATCGTAGTCATCGTAGTATTTATCGCCAAGCCTGAACTTCTTGAATTTCTTTATACCGCTCTGCTTCGTTTGACCTGGATATTGAAAAATTTACTTTTCTTAAGCTGTTTAAATGTGAAACAAAAATCTATCATAGACTAGACCACTTCCGTCTATAGAAATCAGCTCATACGAACTTAGCGTTTGATGTAACGTTATAAACGATATATAGATGCTCAATCAAAATTTTCGCCATTCAAATCTTTAAACATTTAATTTTAAGAACTTTTTAAAAGGGTCTCCTGCGACACTGTTTTTTTGTTTTCTAACACCTAACATCAAACATCGAACAATATATGGGCGTGGCCTAACTTTTTTGTATGCAAAATGTTATCCGAGGCGGATGGAAAACTGTTTTGTTAGAATGTTTTGTTATTTTTGGTTGCAGGAGACAAGGCTTTAAGGTTACCTCGTTTACTCTTGGAGTACATTTCGGCGACAGATTGTAAGATATCTGGCTGATGCTCGCCGGCCGGCGGTTGGTCATTGTACACCAAAGATATTATGTTTTTATCCTGAAAATAAAAAATATATATACAATAACGACCTCTGTGGCGTAGTGGGTGAAAGTCTGCTTGGGACGCAGAAGGTTGCGGGTTCGATCTCCGCCGCGGGATCAATTTTAGTATGATCTGCAAATATTCATCTCGGGTCTAGGTGTTTCTATGTATAATATGTATGTATTTACAAACAAAAAAGTATATAAGTAGTATATCAGTTACCTGGTTCCCATAGTACAAGCTTTGCTTAGTTTGGGGCTAGATGACGCTGTATGAAATGTCCAGCATTATAGATTTCTTTTTTTATTATTCATCAGTGATAGATTAGAGAGCCAGTGGAAAATTTTGGAGAAGACCTTTGTCCAGCAGCGGAACACAAGTTAGTCAAAAAATACGCTGATTTTGAGAAATGGCAAAATGTGGCTATTGAGAAATTATGTATTTGGAGGAACGTGCCTTTGTTTGGCCCTTAGACATATTCAAAGGATATTTCACTCCCTGTAGATCTACATGAGAAATCAGTGGTGATCTTATTTGATTGGTCTACCTACTAACAAATTATCAGTAGTACAATAATGAATCTTGTTACCTGGTACAAAGGAGCTAAAGTCCTTCCAACCATAGATCTTGAATCACTGATAGCTAAATCTGACATAATCCATCCTCCTCTCAGCTTTGAAGGAGTTAGGTGCATATAGGCGACCCCTCTACGAACTAACGGATTCAGATGATTTTTCTCTCTAGGTAATTTGTACATGTAAAACCTGTAAAAATTAAAAATACTTATTTTAAAAAGTAATAAGACAAAAAATAGATGAAAAGAAGCATAAAAATTTCAAAATTGAAATTAAAAGTAAAGATTTTTAGTTTTATAAGTCTACTGAACATAAACATTATTTAAAAATCACTTAGATATTGTACCTAATGAATACAAATTCAATATATGGCAAACAAATTAACCACAAACCACAATCAAAAGAATAATCAGTAGTTCACTAGAACAAGGAATATAATAACTTTTGTTTTGTAGTTTATATATAAAATTTTTACTTTGTTTAATTTTTTTTCTAAATTCATTTAAGTATAAGAATGACAACTAACAAAACATTATTAAATAGCTCTAATGATAAAAGGCAATCGTGAATAAAACTTACCAATCAACAGGCTCGCCCTTTTCATTTCTGCATTGCGGCGTCAAACTCAAACCTTCACTCACGAACAAAACAATTAGAAATATCAACATTATGCGTGCGCCTCCCTTCGCAGCCTTCACACAAGTAATTAGACACGCAGGAAGTCTATGTTGTGAGTTTATTTATGTTGCACAGTACACTCAAAACAACCGCTTTTAAATCAAACAATACGCTTATTTACACAACATTGTCAATTTTATTTCCTCCGGGTGACCGCTGCGAATTAGATAATCAACTGAACTCAACAGTAATCATTTTATTCTATGATCCATAGCTAACAAAGGATGTTGTGACAAATTTATGATGTTTGTGCGCATGCGATTATAACTCTTGCTACATTGAGATAGGAGTTACATTGACAGCATATTGATTGTATTATGAGATCAAACAACACAAAGGTGTTCCTTTTGAACAGATGCAATGAATCATCTCGCGCGAAATACAAATAGTTTATTATTTTGAACCATGAAATATAAGTTAATATGTTGTGTCTGTGAACACTTTTGATAAATTGTAGCGCTAATAATGACTACTATAAATAATTCACTTTGGGTAATGGAATTATAATTGTTTTGTTATACAAATTGTGTTATAATAGCCATGTAATCATTTTAAAAACCACACTTTACATTTTCTAATAACATAATGATAGCAGATAGAAATATACATATAGATATGAAATAGGCATTTACTCAGTTTGTTTTTTTTTCGATTTGGCCATCTTGTTCTAAAATACGGACGGGTATATCAAACGCAAGAAATTTTCATAAATAATTTATTTGAAACAACAAAGATACAAAAATAAAAGAACCTGTAATAATCACGATCATTGCGAATGGAAGACTTGGCACACTTTTCATAGAAAAATAAACGCTATAAATATTATCCTTAACCTAACAAAGGAATAACAACTCTTTAGCACTAGTGCTAAAGTTCACTATCCTATAATGGAATCACTTATTGTTGAGTAGGCATAGAAACAGCAGCTTTAGTGTGAGACACATCACTCTGCCTCCAGAAAGATACAACAGTTTTGAGTTCCGTATAGAAATCAAGACCTTGCTTACCGCAGAAGTGGTTAGTTCCCAGGAAAGATCCCCTTGAGCCAGAGAAAGAGAACATAGATAGTGGGACAGGGATGGGAACATTCACGCCAACTTGTCCTACGTCGATTTCATTTGCGAATTTCCTCGCTGTCGCGCCGTTTGTTGTGAACACCGCGGTACCGTTTCCGTACGGATTGGAGTTGATCATTTGGATAGCTTCATCTAAGGTGTCGACGAAAAGGCAAACTAATACGGGTCCGAAGATTTCTTCCCTATAACATTCCATGGAAGGTGTTACGCCAGTGAGGATGGTAGGGCCGACGAAGTTGCCCTTCTCGAAGCCCGATACTTTGACGCCACGCCCGTCAAGTACTAATTTAGCGCCTTCCTTGACACCTAAAAAAGAAGTAAGGGGTTACCTACCATTGTAAAATTAAGGGGTTTGGTGTTATTTGTATATTTTGTAGGTACTAATAATACATAGGTAGAAAAGAAGCCTCTTTAAAGCGCACTTTAAATCCTTTCACCACACTGTGGTTAGAATGACACGACAAGAAGTTTGTTTATAAAGGTGACTCTAGAACTACGTGATTGGTGATTGTATTATAGTTATTGGATTACTTATTATTTTCGGGGTTAATCCTAGTACTTATCTATTTTAGTACAACTTCCAACACTGTTTGATACATTATTTTTAGGTTACGCTACGATCGAATCCTGGTAGGTCTACCTGCTACCAAGTAGTAAACCAGTCTTAAAATATACGATATTTACCAGTAAACGCAGAATAAACATTTTCGTCCTGACCTATTGAGAATTTAGATAAGTCAAAGGAAGAGTTCAAGAAATACTATTGAAAGACTCACCTGATTCAACAAGGCGCAGTATTCTGTTCTTAGCGTTCACGGATATAACAGGTCCGACATCTGTTCCGGGAACATGGCCAGCATTCACTTTCAGATCCTTAGCCCGCGCAACTAGGTCTGGAATCCATTCTTTGGCTTCACCTAAAATATAAATATTTAGGCTTACTATACATCTTTAGAAAATACCTAGGATTTATCTGAATCATTAGAAAATACGTAGGATTTTAAATCTTAACTGCATTATACAGCATCTGCAAGCCGATTCATGTTTCATTCGACTGCATTCGATTCGATGATCTTGATTTAAAAGTGACAACAATTTCGGAAATGTTAAGTAATCGAATGTCTATCTGTCTGTTCATCTGTCACCAGGCTGTATCTCACGAACCGTGATAGTAGACAGTTGAAATTTTCTCAGATGATGTATTTCTGTTGCCGCTATAACAACAAATACTAAAAATAGAATAAAATAAATATTTAACGGGGGCTCCAAAACTCAACAAACGTGTTTTTTTGCTGTTTTTATAGATAATGGTCTGACTAGCACTTGGCTAATTTTTTTATCATTTATTTTTATACGTACCAACAAACACAGCAGTGCTAAGAGCCATACAACGCTGGCCAGCGGCTCCGAAAGCAGCGCCGGCCAACTGGTTCAGAGTATGTTCTTTATTCGCGTCGGGCATTATAACTCCGTGGTTTTTGGCGCCCATGTTGCTTTGGACGCGCTTGCCTGGAATATAAACTCAGATAAATAGAAGAAAAAATCGCAGGAACAACTTGCGATCCACATTATGCCCTTTGAAATAAAGGGAAAATTTACATGACGTCGTATTGTATGATATGAATGAAGAGTGAATGTTGCCGAAATGCTAATGTTAAGATAACGGATTTAAAGGAATGAGGGGATTGGCTATGGAGGCGTGGCCCGTGTCACAACATCAAGTTTATTCCAACTGGTTCGGTCAAAATCGGGCACTAGTCGCGCTTCATGGCTGGTCGCGTGTACATTTACCAATGTACTCAAAATTAAAAGTGATTCAATTCAATGTTCGACATACATTGCTGTGTTTATCTTGAGACCAGTCACAATCTGTCTGTGGTTTACAAGATGCGTGGAATTACAAGTATGGACAAAATCTGAAATTAGTATATTACAGGAAGTTTTGAAAGTGGCGCTAGTGACAGATAAAAATCAGACGGATTAATTGAGGAGTAATAGGCATGTCTTATGAAAGTGTTTGGATTATGAAGAGTCATATTATTGCTTAGATTTTTTTTTCTAGCAGAAAACTTGTTAAAGTTTATAAAATACGGTTTTTTGATGTTTCATTCCAATCGCAGATATACAACTTGTTAGTGTGAATATAGGGTTTCTTGTATTACCTGCCGCAGACGCCCGGCTGTAGATATGTTTGCCGGCTCCATCGCCGCCGACGAAAGACACCGCCTTGATGTCAGGCTGGTCACAGATGAAGTTTACAGCATCGTGGGTTCCATGCACAACCTGTAGTTAAATAAATTTAGCTATATGAAATACATAATTACTTTTTGGCTCACTACAGCACACAGACCACTGTTGCACCCACCTATGTAGGTGCCAGAGTACTAGTATTAGGTGTATTTTTTTATATATTTTTTTCTAGTTTGTTTTTACCTGTGCGCCTACCTACTTGTTACTTGTCTGTGTTTTTGTGTCTGTGTTGAAATGTTACGTGTGCCAAATAAATATTTTATCTATCTATGAAGTACGCTCGGTGCTGCAGGTCGATTCAAAGCGACTGCAAAGTTCTTTTACACAAAAACTGTTTTTCTATCCTCTTGTCACTTTTAATACCAACCCGAATCTATTGACTCCATCAAGCTGTTTAGGCTGCAGATCGTGGCACAATATTGACTAACATTATACTCAAAAAAACATTGGTGGGTTGCATTGCGGTCTAGACATAACGTCGGTACTCAGAGATGTTAACGGCTACATAAGTCCGTTCCTAGTAAAGTTTTTGTTTGAAAAATCTTGACTACGGATCGGATATAATTAACCATTAAAAACTCTAAGTGCGGGCATAAAAAATGTATTCCAGTATTTCTATCGTGAACGAGTAAATAAAACTCAAAAGGGGCTTATTACAAGAGAATGAGCCGAGTTTAGACCAAGTCTAACTAAAAAACTGTCCCTAGAAAAACGATCTTTAAATACTCGTACATAGAACGCTTTTTTGTGGTAACAGTTTTGTTTTGACATGTGTCAACATGGGGTTCAACTAAGGTTTATGTAATAAGCAGCACTTGGTTTATTATAAAAGCTTCGCACAATACTAGATGGCGCTGTACGCAACTCTCACCAATATAAACTTACATTGACGACACCAGGTGGCGCTCCAGCTTCCTCTAACAGATCCATCATCATGAGGGTTGCGCCAGGGTCCTGCTCCGAAGGTTTGATGATGCAGGTGTTTCCCGTCACCAATGCAGGGGGAAACATCCAGAGGGGAATCATCACAGGGAAGTTAAATGCTGCTACACCTGGTAGATTGACATTTGAATGAGTGAGAGAATGTTATATTTGAGTGAGTTTTTGAGTTATATGATAACTGTGAAAGGAAGAAGTGTTAGCATCAATAACTAATATGTTTTTACATAGCAACCTATATTGGTAGGTAGTTGTGATAAACCGATAAGTGCAAATCGGGCCCACATCCTACATCCTACTAACTATTGTTTTAAATCTGATAATTGGTGTTAGGGTCTGATTGAAACACAAACTTATGTTTGTTTAAGATGAAAGGGACAGATTTGGATGAAACTGAGAACGGGTGTAGATCATAGCCTGGAATATAGATTTATACTTGGGTGCCATCTTCTTCTTATCGTGTCATCAGTTCTTTTGAACCAGTGTGGTGAAAGGATTTTAAGTGCGCCTCAAAGAGGCTCCTTTCGTGCACATGACACCATGTTTTCGAACTTTTTAGGTTCTAATGACCTGCCAGTGTGGCGACCTCTATCTATCATCGCCTGAACTACAAGCTGAACCTCAAGAGATGTCAATTACAGCGACGTACTTCGGAGCTGTACCATTAGATGGCGCTAGGAACACGCAAAAAGTATAGAAAGTTTCTGAATCGCGCTTACGAAGTTATCTGGCCGCTTTAGCCTATATAGTACTATCCGACTATAACTGTCGGCCGAAAGGCCCTAAGGTAAGTGTGCCAGTTGGGCAAACCTTAGTGAGGCGAGTACTCCCCTTTGTCATAGTTTGGGGGAATTCCACCTACCCCCAAACCAGTTTCCTCACAGTGTTTTCCTTCACCGTTTGAGAGCACTGGCATAGTGCACATACATTTTTCGACAGAAAAACTCATTGGTGCATGACCGGATTTGAACCCACGACCTTACGATCGGAAGGCGGAGCCACTACCACTAGACCACCAGTGTTCTTACAAGACTTTGATCTAAACATACCTCCAACAACGCCAAGTGGCACTTTGTAGCTATGTGTATCCATATCCTTGGCTATGTTCTGGATGCTATCGCCGAGCTGAAGGCTTGTTATACTGCAGCAGTGTTCCACAGACTCTACAAAAGTAAAATATTAAAAGTAGTAAACAAAATCATTTCTAAAATTCACTCTTATTAAACGGTTTTTGATGTCGCTATATGGATCTGAAACATTGTGTACCGTGCGTTAGGGAAACCCTGAATTTACCTACGTGTAGGGTACTTTTTCGCTTTCGCTTCATAGCCGAGCCGAAACTGTAGCTGGAAAGCCTACATTTAGAAGCTACTTTTTAGAACATAGCCTACTAGGTAGAATTTTTCTAATTTCAACCTCAAAAGAGAAAGATTTAGATAATAGTACATTATGGTACTAGTGTGTAATATTGGTGATTACCGCCGAGGCAAATAATTGAGACCCGAGCCATCGGCGAGGGTCTTAATATAGCCGAGGAAGGTAATCATCAATACACACGTGTATCATACGACGTTTTTCAACACACTTGTGAATAAAATAACAATAAAAACTAATTTCAAACAGTGAAAACGAGTTGTGAAAAATGTTTCGCTATTGCGGGAAAAATGAATCAGTTTTCCTATGCGCGCGCATTGCGATCGGCCACAGACTATATTTCCGCGCCGCGCACAGGGTTTGCGCCTATTCTGCCACGTACAAAATGGGGAATTTAAAGTTTTCTTTTATTACAGAGAAAACAAAAGTTATAATATTTGAGTGAAAGTTTTATTTATTAAACACGTACGACTTAAAATTATCTATTTAAATAAGAAGTTGCATAAAATGAGCAAGCAATAGGAACATTAATTTATTTGTTCTGTTGAACACGATCTTTTTTCTGAATAAAAACTTTTTTAAGAACAAAGCAACTCAATCAATAAAATTTAAAAAAAATTCTATTACTCACTAGTGAGTTATAGTAATGAAAAAGTCACAGTTTGATGATGGGTGTCATTATGTGCCTAATTGCGGTGACCATAAAGCCACTTTATGAGCAAGTGTGTTGAAAATGGTGTTTATATTGCAATATAACTTACGAATTCCTCTCAGCACATCGCCTTCAGCGTCCGCAATGGTTTTTCCTTGCTCTTCTGTGATCTTGGCGGCAATTTTTGACTGGTTTTCTCTTAGAAGGCGCGCAAATCTAACAGACACATTCCCAGTATAGAAAAGTACTCTTTGCTTCGTTCCAACCAAGTGTTCTACGACACTCACGTACATTTTTATTCATTTCTCTTATCAAATATTGTTTTGGTAAAAAACTTACTTGAACATAAGCTGTTGTCTGGTCATGATAGTTGACTGACTCCATGTTTTGTAAGCCCTTTTAGCTGATTCCAACGCAGAGTTCAATTCATCTTGTGTGGCCTCTGGTACCCTGAAAAGGAACAAAACATAGAAGTCAAAAAAAATTGATAATCCAATGGGTTAAGTGGAAAATATAAAGAAATGAGGTGGGTTTAAAAGTCATATCAATAACTAGCTATCCGTTGCGGTATTACCCGCGGACCCTCGGGAAAACTTCATTTTCCCGGCATACAATATGAGTCATGTTCATCAGGGATAATGTAGGGTTCTAATGGTGAAAGAATTTTTCAAATCGGTCCAGTAGTTTCAGAGCCTATTCAATTCAAACAAACAAAGAAACAAATCTTTGAAATAGGTATACCTCTTTAAAATAGATAAGTACTACTCCTACAAACCTACACTCTATTTTAAGTATAAAAAATACTATTAATTTTTCTTTTAAATATTAAAAAGAATCGACATAGAGTAAGACAAAATAACTGTCGCAAACATCTCCAACAACAAGATAACAGCCATAATCAGTACAATAATAATACATGTAAATATGATAATAATAATGATAAACAATAAATGCTATCAGCAATCTCATTATTAAGAGGCAAATTCAGGTTTGGCAGTGATAAAATAAGCAATGTGGTTGGTTACTAAGAAAGATTTCATAGATTTACGATCTTTCCCAAACTTCAACACACTGCTTTGGTTATATAGAGTGATCCGATAAACAGGCGATAAGCTGTTTTGCTTGGTTTAATCTTGTCTTAACTTATCGGTCGCGAAGGAACAGGAGTAGAATCACCTAGTTTTAAGACGTTTCAAAGTGATCCCAGCGGTCCTACTGAATAAATGCTTTTTGACTTTGACTTTGAACAGTATACTTAATATAAAAATTTATAAATATCAATTTTAAGTTTTGATTAGGAAAATCAATTAAAAGTCTAGCTTGTGCCTACAAATAGTTAACTAAAATGACAAATCTGTTGTCAAAAACAACAATGATAAAACATTCAACTAACCTTGATGACTATGAGTTACTTATAATTTTAATTAAAATCATGAATAGATTTTATTTAGAATTAAATAAGTGTGTTATAACAATATATTTTACAGCATTTGTGAAAAAGATAACAATTTTGTGACCTAAGCAGTGATCTCTTATCAATTCACAAGCTTACATCATAAAGATAAAGTAAGTGGGATAACATAAGCATACCTGGACACTCAATCAAAACTCCATACAATAAACTTTGTTAACTAGTAACTACACTACATCTGTGTCTGTGTTTGTAAGAACACAGTCAAGACTCTCATGGGGCAAAGAGTCTCGATTGCTGGCAGGGCGAGTAGTGTCCAGTATTAGATGGTGTTATTAGATATTCATAGAATACTTTACCTGATAATTTTCAGTAATTATCACTATACTACTTGTATTTTATTCATGTTTATTTTCTATCGGTCTTCAGCATATTTAGTTTTAAAAATGTTTTATTCATTAGAACCAACATTTGAATTCAAAAAGAAGCATGGATTGTATTTTGAACAACTCTATTTAAATCTCTATAAATGTACTATTGGACTTTGTAATGCAAGACCTCAGAAGTACATAATAAAAATTATTAGCTATTGCGTAATATTCTAGCAATAGCATCTCTTTCAGTTGCAAGATCTGAGACAAGTGTCTTGTTCCAATAATAATTTAGAAAGAAATTTTAAAACCAGAGATACTAAGCACAACGGATCTTTAGCTCTCTGAAGTTAGGTGCAATAGACGATTGCACAGGTTTGGTAGAGTAAGCGAGATAGCACGATTTTAGGCTTCACATCAAAAATGGGTTCTGCGCAGTTACTTCAGAGAGCTAAAGAATGATTGTGCGTAATATACCTTATGAGGTAGTGTTTGTCTGTAAAAACAAGCCATACCTGCCAATAACTTCATTTGTGGCCGGGTTTGTGAGTTCAATCCAGTTGGAAGTTTTAGAGTCAACATGCTTCCCGTCAATGTAAAGCTTGGTAGCCGGTGCTAAGCTGCTGTACTTTCGACGGAGTACAAGAGACTGAAATATAAAATTTTAAAAATAGTTATAGCTAAGAAATAGTGTCTATACTTTTAGCCACACTGTCTCACCGAGACAGTCAAGTCAGTGTAACTAATGTTGCCTATCAAATCGTCATGAACAGCTTTATTCATCCCACTACTGAATATTAGGGATGGGCCGAAGTTCGTTTCACATTCGGTTAAACCGAACTTCGGCAGCTTGAACCGAAGTTCGGCATTCGGCCGAAATTCGGTTCAAACTGCCGAAGTTCGGTACTACAAAATATAGTAATCAAAAGTACGTGAGTGTCGTGGAACACTCGATTGGAACGAAGCAAAGAGTACTTTTCTATACTAAAACTTTCAAATTCAAATCAAACGCACTTCCGTACTAACAATGTAACAATCTATGGACTGTTCTGAAACGATAATTTTTGAGCCAGGTCACAGTTTATATGGAGACGACCGACGTTCTTTACATCAAAATCGGTTAAAAAATGCGACCTGAATGACAGACAAAAGGATTTTTTTGGCCAATCTCGAAACTGAGACGCTTCGCTTACTCGATCAACTAAAGTCACACACACAGTTAACACTATAAAACGGTAAATCGGACGGTTTTACAGTATTAACCGTGTGTGTTATCGATTTATGCCAATTAAAATAGTGAAATGCGTCGTAGGTACGTACACGTACCTTCTGAACAGTCGTAGAATTGAAAATAAGTAGTTGTAACGACAACCCAATCATCCATAATTGTCACACAGCGAAAAGCAGTACAAGCACCACACTACATCTACTCTAGAAAACTTCAACGATCGCGTAAACAAGATTTGACGTATTTCTTTCGAGAAAATAAAATGAAACTAGGTACCTACCGAACTTCGGCCGAAGTTCGGCCGAACTTTTCAATTTCACCGAATGTTCGGCCGAAGTTCGTATTCGGTTAAAACCACATTCGGCCCATCACTACTGAATATAGATCTTCTCCTTTTGCCATTTTGCTCTATCCTGAGTCAATCTTGCCCATGTATGATGCTCAATAATGCCCCCATTTTAAACCTTGCTCCTTTGGCTATTATATAAATTGAAAATAATTTCTTATTATGTTTTGAATTGCACTTAATTGAATTTGATCATTGCCGCTTAACTTAAACACCGCCTATGCTTTGAACATATGGATAGTTGTATTGCACCCACTGTAAACAGGTTTATTCTTTGTATCGCTAATACAAAGTTACGTGCACATGTGAAACATTATGGCCCTTACTAATAAACATGGTGTAAAGTTATTCCTCGGAATAAAATAGGAATAACCATACATTTTGACAGTTTACACTCAGGAATAACTTTATACCACGTTTATTAGTAAGGCCGTATAAGTAGAGACATGGACAAACAAATTCTACTGCGCAACAAAACCAGCAAGAAATCAGCTATGAATAATGTAAGGAGTTCAACATTACAAAACTAGTGAATGAAACATGAAGACACTTGTTTTTCTAGCAGATAAATAATAGTGGGTGAAGAAATAGCTGATAGATAGCAGCAAAAATTCAGTTTTCTTTATTTTCTTTCATCAAGAACATTTAGGTTAACGGTAGCTATGCGTGTCTAGGAAGTGAAGAAGTAAGTTATCGAAAATTTATAATTCATGTCGGTAGGTACAAATTAAATTTTAAACATCAAAATAAACACTTACTTCCAATTTGAACAGTTTCAACATAGCAGAAGCCATGGTGTCCTTTGATTATAAATAAAGAAAAATATCAGGCGAATACCCGGCTAGCGGCTACTGGGTGGGAAGGGGGCAAAGCCAACTGACTGATTAGTTAGAATACAAAATGTTCTGACCTTGAATTGATAAAAATAAATTAATTTCCATTTGTCATGTCACACACACAGCTTGTTTTGATTTTTTTTAAGAGTTCGAAGCGACTTCTTCTTCTTCTTCTTTTTATAAATGGCAACTAGAGTGCTCGCAAGATAAGTCTGCGCGCGGCCGAAATCAGAAATAATCGTTTATAGTTTTCGTCGTGTCAGCTTTATTAATTTACTTTATAATAATACTCAGGATGCCATCGGAAATAAGTTAGTAAGAACATGAATTAAACCTAGCCAGAATAGGTTGCGGGTTCGATCCCCGCCGCGGGACAAATGTTTGTATGACCTACAGATATTTGTCTCGGGTCTGGGTGTTACTATGTATAATATGTATGTATTTACAAACAAAAAGTATATAAGTAGTATATCAGTCATGTAGTACCCATAACACAAGCTCTGCTTACTTTGGGACTAGATGATGCTGTGTGAAAAGTCCAGCATTATTTATTTATTTATTTATTTATAGGTACTTCAATTATATTATTTGTCGCCATTAGTCGCGCGCAGACTTATCTTGCGAGCACTCTAACTATAAACAGTATCATTCTGCCAATGTCAAGTATTAAATGTGTATTCATGTCATGTCAAGTCATGTCAATTTGGTTATGAAAAAAACATGGCGGCTTGTCATTTCAAAACTCCGTCAAAACGGAAATCTTTTGTCAAATGAGAAATCTTCTTGAATACTCCCCCATTCCATTTGCCAAATCTCCTGTTACGTAACCAAGGCTTCATTAGTAAAATGCCACCGAAATTACATAATAAAACCAAGTAAAACACGAGAAAACGACTTCGAACGAGTCTGGCGGTGGTCCGATGTCTGCCATGCATGAGTCTGTCAGCCATCACTGTCAAAGGCTTATACACTCGCTTTAATAATCTTCCCTTTCAGAATTATACTGTTAATCAGTTAGTTGCCATTAATAAAAAGAAGAAGAAGAACCCTTAGCATCCTAATAGTTTGTGCTTCCCTTCTTCCCTGGGGTTAATAATATCCCAGATCATTTAAAGTAAAGCAATATTCCTGCCAAAGAGAATATAAATACTACACTCCGTGATACTCCTTCCCGAGTTCCGTATACGAAGATCAAAATTATTATTTTAAACTTCCGAATATAATAACATTGGCTAGATTTAAATATGACAAAATATTATTATGATTTGATTTTCTGCGTGGGACGAAATTATTTTTTTCTAATGGCCTTGGATACTAGTCCTTTGGCTCGTCATCAGTTTTTTTTTTATTTGTGCCCAAGAAGATCTGACTTTGTCAAAGTCAGAAGTCACAAAGAAGTAATAAATAGTTGAGACTTGAATTATACTCATTCATTTTGACTTGAACTTGAATGACATGAATACTTATTTAGTAATACATATTTGAAGAAAGATTTGAAGTGAAGTCAAAGTGAAAAGAAGAAGAAGGAATAAAAAGAAGAAGAAGAAACCAAGAAGTGAAGTGAAACCATGAAGAATATGAAGACCTATATAATGATCAATATGATGAAGACTAAGCTAAGATGTTGGGCGATATAGTCGCTCAGCGATAAAGCCTTTTTTTTTGTATAAAAAATAAAATAAAAAAAACTTGACATTGGCAGAATTATTCTGTTAATCAGTTAGTTGCCATTAATAATAAAAAGAAGAAGAAGAAGAGATATTACTCATTATAACATTTTTATGCGATGGCAACAATTTTGAATTTATTTTTATTCGTCCAAAACAGATGGCGCTGCATTGATGGATATAGACTTTGAGGGATCTAGATCATATCTAGACTAGATCTAGATATGATCTAGATCGCTATTCTTCCTATCCTTGTCCTAGCCGGACAAAATGCGGACAACCAATAAACAACAAAAAACACACAGTTTAATTAATGGATTAATGTATGTATTTTTATGACAAATAACATTATGCGAAATAAATAATAGGTCTGTCAACGGTAGAACTGGGCAGAACTAAACTTAAAACTTCGGCGCGTACAGCTCGGCTGTGCGGCGCGTTCATAGTGTGCGATGACCTTTATTCAGTGTTGTTTCGCTGGATCGAGATTTACGTGGGACAAACGAACCTTCAAAAGAGCATTGATTGTTTTTTCAAAATTATGTAGGTATATACGAGTACGTTATTATTGTTGTGATCGTTTGATTCAGTAATTTTGGGATCGACATGATTCCGATACTTATTAAATATACCTACTCCTTACAGGGACCGGTGATGATAATGTAAATATCCCAAATAATTTGTACTTGTGGCGACCTCTATCTACCATCGCCTGAACTACAAGCTGAACTACAAGCTGAACTTCAAGAGATGTCAATTACAGCGACGTACTTCGGAGCTGTACCACTAGATGGCGCTGGGAACACGCAAAAAGTATAGAAAGTTTCTGAATCGCGCTTACGAAGTTATCTGGCCGCTTTAGCCTATATAGAACTATCCGACTATAACTGTCGGCCGAAAGGCCCTAAGGTAAGTGTGCCAGTTGGGCAAACCAGAGTACTCCCTCTTTGCCATACTTTGGGGGAATATCATCTACCCCCAAATACTTAAACTCGTTTTATTCGGAATCGTCTGTACACAATCGTTATAACAACCCGTTTCTGTCCGTGGTATGAAATTTAGTCTTATTGGTTTCAGTCATTGTGAGATTGTGTGGTAGGTACTGTACCTACTGATATCAGGCAATGAGATTCAGTTGTAATGAACCGGACGCGAATGGTGCGTTTATGATTATCATGTTGACATTCAGGGTCCTTGCCAATGTTCTGTTTCACGGGGCGTTCGGTAGGGTTGACTGTCAAAGAACTTCGTTCATCGAAAAGCGATACAACGGTCTGTGTTGATAAGCCACCACTTGATCAAACATCCACATAGTAACTCTACTGTAGGCACAGAATACATAGGTAGATATGGTACCTACCTACCTATCAGAAAATATATAGGTACTGTGTAAACAAACACGACGCGGGAGTTCTAATAGGTGGTAGTGGATACCTACCTAGCTACTATCTTAGGTACTTAGGTAATACGAGTTTAGGGAACCTACCTAGGTAATTAGGTAGGTATTTACTGTAGGTACTTATGTAGTGTACTACACTACATAGTACCATAGTACCTTACTGTCCTACACTAAGTGTAGGACAGTAAGGTACTATGAAAGAACCTAGATTATTTTGAAAAGGCCGAAAAGTTACATAGAGTACCTGCGGCGACCATGCTCAGAGTATAAACAATAGTAGAGGTAAGTACCTACCTACCTACTTAGGTGAGTACCTACCTACAGTACAGCTGATAAGAGGGTCAATAACCGGGCTATCGGTCATGGACTTACTACGCACGCTTACAACATAGCCCATAAGCTCTTACTGCCTTAATAATTAGAAAACCTTAATTCTAGCTAAATCCGAGACTACTCTCAGACTTGTTACTTGTAGAGTAACGGAGGAGTAACTTGAACATTTCAATGATATAAATCGGTAGTAGCCTCGAATCAGTAATATTCATTACCTACCGTAAAACCGTACAACTTTGCCAAACTGATAAAGCTTTGACCAAAGCGTTACTTTTTACAAATCTTCTTCTTATTATAATATAAAAATGAATCGCAAAATGTGTTGGTAAGCGCATAACTCAACAACGCCTGGACCGATTTCATTAAATTTTTTTTTGTTGTGTTCGTTATTGTCAGGAGAAGGTTCTTATGACAGAAAAAATCTATATATTAATCATGGAGGGCGTGAAATAAGGGTTGAAAGTTTGTATGGGGAGTTGGTAGTTCCAGTTAAATGCAATAGATGGCGTTGCTAATAAGTATGTTATTTCGCTGACGAAGTCGCGGGTACCAGCTAGTGTTTAAATAAATTGAAACTTATTAGGAGTGGTATGAGGTAACTTTTATTATAAAACTAAATATATCTCTGGCAGCATTACAGAAGTAACTATTGTTTATCTCCTTTCTGTCGTGTGTATGCCTCTTCCAAAGTCGAGGCTATGATTTGCGGGCCAAAATAAGTGTCAAAAGCTTTTCCTATAGCTCAGTTTGGGATTGCAGTAGGTTCATATTTCTTTAAATGCTAGTTGTTTGAGACCTAAAAGCAAGTCCAATTCTATTATCTTATTATCTTCCTATCTAAGCTTAGTTGAAGTGCGAGCTGGATTTGAGCAGAGATTTCTGTAGGTAGGTACTTACATAATGTAATTTAGACTGAGCATGCGATTGTCACTTCGTAATTGCAGTGAAACCTCATACTGACTGGGCACTCTGTTATTTAAATAACTAGCTGCGCTCACGCGGTGTGACCCTCGGGATTTTTAATTTTTTCGGGATAAAAAGTAGCCTATGTCCTTCCCTGGGATACAACCTTTAACTATGCCAAATTTCAGCTTAATCTGTTCAGCGGTTTGGTCGTAAAAGCGTAACAAACAGACAGACAGACAGATAGACAGACAGAGTTACTTTCACATTTAGTAAGTATAGTATGATATGATTGTAGCCTGCACATGTAACAGGTATTCACTCAGCATCAGTGTAGAGGTACAGTTCGCCCAACGGATCTAGGCATTCGTGAAGTTAGCCGTTTGTCTGCGCAGTGAGCGCTTTTAATACAAAATTGTGTTCTGCGCAGACAAACGGCTAACTTCACGAATGCCTAGATCCGTTGGAAGAACTGTACCTACCTACTTACTTAGGGTCTAGTCGCACGCAATCTGCGCATACGCTTATCAGGCACAATCTACGCAAAACATTTCTACTTCCAGTTCAACGTCCCCTGTATCGCTCATTTGGCCATAAACAAAGTTTATCGAACGCACAATGCTAAACAATAGCGCGCAGCGACATTAACTCCTCGACATAGGTAGAGTACCTACTCTATAGGTACCTACCTATCTACACTAGCTGCTGCAATGCAATTAACAATGAACTATTTTATACTGATCGTCGATGTATTGATTATAATATTCAGCCCCCTTAGCATGGCTTAGCACTCTGAAACCTTGATAGGCACAAATTTCATTTTTGGGGCACATTTACAGGACATAGGGCACTAATTATTCCCAAAGTTTCAGCTTGATCTGAGTCGACATGCCGCTGGGTAACGCACACAAGAATAGATAAAAATTACATTTGAGTGTAGATTAGGGTGGATCGAAATTCACTTTTTTTGAAAATAGTTTGCTAATAGCAAAAAAAGGGTGTCTTATGGGCTCAAAATAAAGTGTGCAAAATATTATTAGGATCAAGAAAGGGTAAGTGCCGCCGCAAGGTCATTGAACTTTTGCAATATAGGTAATTTTTCATCATTTTGTAGAGCATCTATGATCATCGCATTTTAAGTTTAATTTGTTTTTAAGTACACTGTTCTTTAGATGTTGAGTAGAACAATGAATTAGAACTAAAGTTTTCACCGCAGAAGTCAAACATATCCGTAATACATCGATACAAAGTGCAAAGAGAAAACTCGTGAAAATGTTCCCAAAGACGCATGTTTCGAACTTATTCGCACTATTGTTCTTTGACGGAAAAGAAGTCAGGACGATGCAAATACCAAAAAATAATCAACGGAACTACCAGTAGATTATGGTGGAGGATCACATTTCAATAATAGAAGAGCCTGGATCTGTCTATTTGGGTCATAAACCACCGCATAATGGCAGATACTGCTAAGTTATTAGAGAAAGTTGTCAGTCAGATCTTTATTATAAAAATATCGTCAAAAAGCAGCCTATAGTCATAGAATGTGATGGAACTAACGAAGAACTAACTTAATGCGGCGGTGGCATCATTCGGTTGCTTGAAAAACGAACTGGAAGACCAATGCAGGGGATAATTTGCCTGTTACTATGAACGAGTTGCCCCTTTGTCCCTTTACCATGATGGTTTAACTTTAGGACCACAATCTTACGTGGAAATTATGAGCAAAGCACTTTAAAAAGTAGAAGCTGTTATTATTATATAAATCTATATTATTATAAATCCTTTCAGAGTAAAAGTGATGCCTTGCTTGAAAATACAGATGATCTGTGTTGAGTGCTGATAAATTTTTTTACACAGAATATTTTTTCTGCGATTAGCTATGTTGCAGACGATTTAGCAAAGTAATATATCTCCTGAAAGGCTGTCACACGCATGGTAGCACTATGCTATTCCTATAGGTATGACGATTTTACATTTTCACGGAGATATCGCACCAAAATTTCAAAATTTGTAGTAAAACTTTACGCACCGAGCCGTGGTTCCTATAAAAAATACTCTTCGTGTTATCATGGGCCCAACATCTCTGTTTCAGCAATTATTAAACTCTAAATACCTCCCATCAAATCTAAAGAAGATAGTAGACCTACTGGTCTACTATCTTCTTTAGATTTGATGGGATTTGATTACTATCCAGAGGAATAGCTACTTCGCTCATCCTTAAAAACTTCGATAACGGATGAGCGGCGTACGTCTGAAAATTATCAGCTAAATGTTTATTAAGGGTCTTTTTCAAGTCTACCTTGCCACATACAAGCTGTTGAATGAATTTTTACTAATTGTAATAAAAGCTCTATGTTCTGTCTGCTCATCATAAGCTAGAAAAAGCTTGATTCAAACAAAATAAGAATCTCGCAAAGCCATGGCCAAGTTTGAGAAAAAGAGAGATTTTAGATCAAACTTAGCTCTGTATTTTTAGTAGTTTCATGGATGTTTTATCTATTTTTTTTATTAATTATTTAAATATACAGTTTATATTTGTATTTTATAACAAAATTTATAAAAATATCATATTCAAAATAACAATTTCAATGTTAGAGAGTAAGGCAAATTTTCAGTAAAAAAAAAATTTTCAACTTCAATGCGGCAGCATTAGATGTTACTTTAAAAATCTGAAAAAAATCACAGTTTCTATGCTTACTATAATACAACTTTCCCCCACTATTAGCAAACGATTGTCGAAAAAAAATTTTTTTTCATACATTGTCGATCCACCCTAGTGTAGATATAACGGGTAGAATGTGGATAAAATTACAACACTCTAATGTCATTACTGTAATTTTTATCTATTCATTCTCCGGTACCTACCTAGACAATCGCCATGCTAAGGGGACAGGTCATAAGAAAAATCCGTTTACCGTTGTGAAAACACTTTTAAAGGACGAAAAACATGCAGGGTGTAAAAAGACTACTACCGAAAACTGAGGGGTTGCAATCAGACCATGATTCTAAACATATTTAGCGAAAAAAAAAAACGCTACTTAGCTACGTAATTTTATTTTATTTCCGGTTATTTACTACTAGTACAACATAATAAGACCATACCTACCCAATAATTTCATTTATAAAAGAAAAAAACAGTTAAAACTCAAAATCCAGCAATCTACGTAAAACAATGCGCCCAGCACATACGCAAACAGTAATCTTCAAACGCTGTTTTCTCCGGATATAAGTAATGCTTTTTTCGGAAAATCCTTTTGGATTTGGTTGTGTGTTGGGATGCTGTACCTACCCCTTTCGGCTTCGATAGAAGTCTTTTTACACCCTGTAGGTTCCCTTATGTAGGTAGGTACCTACCTAACAAAGTTGGTAAACCTTTCGGAATTGTCACATTACCTAAAGTAATGAAACTATTATCAGCGGCCCTAATGTGAGCAACGTGACTTAAGTCTCTCGTCTCGTTTTTTCGTTAAAAATGGTCATAGCTGTGAGGAACTGTATGAGGCAAGACAAGAACAATGCTTTTACAGTATTTACATAGCCTATTATTCTTTTGTCTTAAAGCTTGTCAAGTTGTAGTTGTAGGCAAATAAAATGCTCCATTCGTAGCGCATTCATTTACAGAGACGCTAGTCGCCAGACAGGCACTGTAGGTAGGTAGGTAGGTACAATGTGTAAAACAAATACTTAGCAGTTGTGTAAATATCCGTATTGTCCTCATTACAATTTTTATTGTTACCCACCTGATGTATTTTAATGCATTTCTTATATGTACCTACCTAAGTAGTAGGTACCTAGTGTACCTACATAATTATATCGTCAAGAAGTTCCCCTGAAACTAGTCTAGGCACACTGCCTGCCTAGGCACATAGGTACAGTTTGTAGAATAAGGTCTGGCCTTTTCATAATACAGCGGAATGCATTCGGTTCGGAATCGACCGACAGCAACCAATCACAGTGCAGGAATTGATCCGAATTTGACATTTCTTGCACTGTGATTGGTTGCTGTCGGTCGATTTCGAACCGAATGCATTCCGCTGTATTATGAATCAAGGCCCTGGGGTAGAAGTTACCTACTGTTGTAGGTGTTGTAGGTAGATATATTATAGTATTTGAGTATGGTCTGGAATTATAGTCATTGTCTTGAGAGCGGCAAGAAAAAAATTTCAACCATTCCAAATGAACAATAAGACTGACTAGGTACCATGCCTAAGAAACCATTGAAAGATAATATTTATAATTTTTTTTCATAAGGTATCGTCTCAAAGCAAACAGAGAAATGAAGTGACACAGGTGCAACACACTATTTAGTCAGTGCATGCTATTGCCTAATAGCCGTATGCCGCTTGTACACGTGGCCAGGACAGTAAGGGCAGCGCCTATCCCTATTGGCGCGTCCCTCGTGTACAAGCAGTAAACATCAAGCAGCAAACATCAAGCTGCTGTTTGCTGCTTCCCTAAGAAGAAGTTTCTGACTACTTCTAATGGTTGGGAGCTAAATAAACTATTTTTTATAAATAAAATAAAAATTAGCGTGTGCACAGAAGTTATATTTTTCGAGAGAATGAATGAATGACAATAATTAATGAACTAAATAAAGCTACAGATAAAAACAAATAGAAAAGAATGATTACTTCTTCTTCTTCCTCCTGCCCTTATCCCACTTAAGTGGGGTCGGCACAGCATGTTTCTCTCTTCCATTTCCCTCTATCACCCGTCATATCAGACTCACTCCTTTCACAAACATATCCGCATTCACACAGTCCATCCATCTTTTCTAAGGCCTACCTCTACCGGTATATCCATCCACATTCATACTCATCACTCATCATTCAACTTAATGTTTCCAACACCCTATTGGTGTCCTCGTGTACAAGCCGATAAAAGTTCCCATTCACGAGACGTCCATTTGGTAGAAGTCTTTTTGAAATGGGCGCATGGATTTCAATCAGTTTGGAAATCCAAGCTTCACGATCAAGAAGATTAGGTAAGTATAGAGGCTTCTTGTTCACGACGTTGTTTTTACCATTCACGGAACGATTTTTTAAGACGACCATTCCATTTGGATTGGTGGACGTATCGTGAATGGGTACCTTTAACACACGGTTTAATATGTCTCTCCTTGACTCTTTTGTAATCTCATATACTGTTAATACAGATTACAGTTAGTTGCCATTAATAAAAAGAAGAAGAGGAAGAAGGAATAAAGGGATCAAGAAGGAATAAAGAGAAGAAGAAGAAGAAGCCGGGGAGTGAAGTGAAACCAAAAGTTACCAAGAAGTGAAGTGAGAGAGAAGAAGAAGAAGACTGAGCCAAAGATGTTACCGATTGGGCGGTATAATCGCTCAGCGACAAAGCCCTTTTCTTTTTTTTTTGTAAAGAAAATAAATAAATAAATAAGAAATGGGAGGGGTTTTTGACAGAACAATACTTTGTGGCCCTTACGTGGTTAGGGGTTAGGTTTAAACCCCAAAAATTGTATGGTTACTCCTAAGTTACACCCGGCGTAACTTTACACCACGTTTATTAATAAGGGCCATGAATAGGTCGTAGTGTTTTTACATGTCATTTCCATAAATTCCTTGACACGGCAACAAGAAAAAAGTTGATTAACGTTCTGTTTGAGAATATCTAATCCGTTAAAGTTCATACTGATTGTACAGAGACCACTGACCACACTACACTACGTTGGTATTTATTGACTGACCTATTCTTCTTGTGTATTTAAAAATGCGAAATATATATTGGGAGTAAGTAGGTATGAGTTAGGTTCATTGTTTAGACTAATTTGGATGAAACCGTAAATATTGGTGTGTATTTACCTAGATTGTTGCCTGATATGGTAGGTACAGACTACAGAGTAACTATACCTAGTTGCTATATAAAATGTTTGTACCTAGGTAAGTACCTACTCTAAGTACCACACCTAACTCACTTGTCTTTTACTTGGGCACTAAGTTTTTAGTACAAGTTTTAGTTATGTACCTACCTACTTTTGTAAATATTATAATATTACTATAAATTAGGGATAGTAAGTATTGATAAGCGCAACCAATTTAGTCCGCCATAATACTAATAAACAAGTTGGTTAAAATAAGTTCGCATTAATTCAACAGAATAGGTATAGGAAATATCTGATAACACCCGTATGTAGGTTACTGCCGGCTGATAAGTTGCCAGACAACCGATAGTATACCAGTGCTCTGTACCTATTTACCTAGGTACCTATCTACTAGCTAAGCCTCTGTATTTATTGGTTTCTTTTAGTTCATAATGTAGTGTGATCTGACTACAGTGTAAAACTTATTGTCGGTAAGTGGTGTAAAAAAAAAAGTTATTGTAAGATTTTATTATAACCAGCACGAAGAAAGGCGTCAGTTATTTAACTGACGCCTAAATGACATAACTTGCTAAACACCAGCAGAGACACATCAGGAAAACGTATTTTATGAAATGTTCAGCTACTTTTGTCTGATTGGTTTTCATTGATTTTTGTTACTGTCAATTGATAAGTTTATTTTGTATTTTATTCTAGTCAGTCACATAAGGAACGATTTAGTGTTGAGGAGCTTTGTAACTTTGAATGTGTTTATCGACTTTCATTGCTGACTGTTCCTAGGTACTTGGTTACATTAAGTACATTATAAAGACTTAAGACCGCATTATCACCACTAGGCCTACCTACCTATTGGGCCACTTACCTATGAGCAAAACATTTTTAGTCCACCAAGCTCTAAAGGTAGTGGTCTAATCTGAGGTACTGTGAGGTCGTAGAACTAACTAATTAGAGCATACAACAAATCGAGTTGCTTTGCGTAAACCAAGCGACACGTTTGTAGGATCTTTACGAGCCTTTGTTTCGGTTGCCAATCGTCCAGCAACAGCAGCCGTTGCGAGGGTAGGTGTAGGTATAGGTAGAGGTACACTCTCTACGAGAATTGCTTGAGCGTGCTTGAGACAATACAATTAAAAATGTAAGTAAGTAGGTAGGTTAGGTATACGTACAGTCAGCGACAAATTGATATGAGCGTCTAGAGTAGTCAAAATGATCTGAAAAACATAAAAGCAATTTGATGTACTTACGCAGTTCGAATCATCATATTGTTGCAAGCTCCTAAGGTGTTCAAAATATCTTACTACTCATTGTTTCATATTTATATGAGCAGTTAAGGTGTTTTAAGGCTCTTTTATGGTTATTTCTTAAATTATTAAAAAGGAAATAAACAAAATCCTTCTTTATTGAAGTTGTATCATCTAGTAGGTACCTACTTATCACTAGATTTCATTTATTTCAAAATTGTTCATTGTTGTACAGCGTAAAACATAAAAGTTCTATGTGTCAGGGATAGGTACAGTCAGCATCAAAAGTTGATTAACATTTGAAGTTTCCCCCTCAAATAGGAATATTTCCGAAATCCAACAACATGACCAAACTTTTAACAAATAAGTAGTTGATGATTAACTCTTAGTCCATAACAATTTCCCAAGCAAAGTTTATTTTTTCTTAGCGATCGAAAAGCAATGGCGCTTTAAAAAAACAAACTGACAAACAAACGCTACCTACTTTTTTTGGGCACTTTATCGACATCGGTCTGGCGCGGTTGTCTTGTGGCCTCTTAATCAACTTTGATGCTGACTGTACGTTCCAACGTGAAAAATACTATAGTAGCAATTAATAGGTGGGTACCTTATACCTACCTGACCTCTTCATCATCATCATCCGCAGCCTTTTTCATCCCACTGCTGGGCATAGGCCTCTCTTCGCTTGTGCCAACCTTCCCTATCCTGCGCCAGTCTGACCCATGTACGACCTGCTGTTTTTATAATGTCGTCGACCCATCTAGCCGCCGGACGACCTACTCTTCTGTAGCCCTCTCGAGGGCACCACTCGGTAATCACTCTGCTCCACCGGTCATCACCGCGTCTGGCCAAGTGTCCTGCCCAGCTCCACTTGAGCCCCAATATACGCTTGCTGACATCGCTTACCTTACCTACCTGACCTATCACCTTTAAATCTGTTAAATAGAAAAAATATCCTCTTTTTCTCTTCAATTGCATCATTATCTAGGTAGTAGGTACCTTACCTACCTACTTATAGAGGTAACCAGTAGGTATAAGGTTAACTATCAGCAGTTATATAAACTAAACTTAAATGTTTTCCTTACCTACCTACTAACACAAATCGTCAATACCTTACCAATATCACAGCCAATATTTACTTTTCAATATCCCTGAACGTCAATATTTTTCAAAGACATGCAAGTATTTACCATCTATTTTCGTCTCCGATAACGTCTGCTATCAGACCCCTGAGCAAACAGCAACACGGAACGAAACTAATGCCGAAATCGCGATTAACTCATATCCTTGAAAACGAGACTTTTCTATCACTTTATGCAAGGAAAGTTGTATCTACCACAAACATCTTGTAGTTACCTTCTTACTTATAAAAAAAACATACATACATAAAAAGGATGAGGTTATATTATAAGAAATAAGAAAAATTTATTGTCCAAACTGTGTTACAAAGATGGTATTAATCTAATTAGGTATCAACAGTATAACCTCCTTCTTTTTTTGAAGTCGGTTAAAAATTGATTGTACCTACCTAATTTCTTTAACACCTACACTACCTAGGTTATTAGATTTCGCATGCCACCCTGACAAGAATAAGATTAAAACTTATAGAAATAGAAATAGAAAACTTTTTTATTTTATGCCACAGAACAATTACACAGACAGAATGCAGGTACATTGTATGCTATTTAAATTAATTAAGTAGGTAAGTCCATCAAAATTGATCATCACTCAGCAAAAGCTACTATAACGCTGGTCTTCCGTGACGCCAGTGTGCGGCGTGCGCGCAGGGAGCAGCGACTGTGATAACAACAAAGCAAAAAATTGTTTCAAAAACAATGAAATAAAAATAAATTAATGAATAATGTATCATTTACTTCAGCGGATAGGTATGTACAGTTCGCCCAACGGATCTAGGCATTCGTAAAGTTAGGCCGTTTGTTTGCGCAGAACACAATTTTGTATGAAAAAGCGTTCACTGCGCAGACAAACGTCTGAACTTTACTGTAGAGATAGACCTAGGTTAAAGTGTCACATTATTAGTCTGCGCAACAGAAGAAATCCTTTTGGAGCGGGCATGGTTACAACCTTAACATCTCTACCAACGTGTAATTGCTTAAGTTCAGCTAAATTAGTACCTAGTACCTACCTACCTACCCACAGAATAGGTACCTCCTACAAATAGTACTTAGGTAGGTATATTTCTATCGTGAAGTAGCGTTAAATTTGATGCATCATGAGGATCAGTCCTAACCTAAGTAGGTACCTAGGTACAGTTCTTCCAACGGATCTAGGCATTCGTGAAGTTAGCTGTTTGTATGAGCAGAACACAATTTTTGTATGAAAAAGCGGTAACTGCGCAGACAAATGGCTAACTTCACGAATGCCTAGATCCGTTGGGCGAACTGTACCTACCTAATTCGTCACAGGTCATTACTTAAAGCCGGTTTTGTAATACCGAGCCTCTAACATCTTTATCTAATCAGTGTTCTGTACAAATATTAGATAAAACTTATCAGTTTACATCCAGCAGCAATTATTACTATCACAGAACTAACATCGAACTAAGTATTTACTTTCTTAGTTGATACATTTTTTGGGTGTTGTGTTGATAAGCCGGTGTTGAATTTTGGTCGATTTAGCGTGCGTGTAACGCCTATTTTGATACTTCCACTCAGCCACAGAAATATTACTATTAAATTTTAACATACTTATGTATGTATGTATTACTTACCCATAATCCATATTTCCTTAGCCTGCCATAAAATACATTTATTTATTTATTTAACTAAACATAAAAGAAAAGGGCTTTGTCGCTGAGCGACTATACCGCCCAATCGGTAACATCTTAGGTCAGTCTTCTTTCTTCATCTTCTCTATCACTTCACTTCTTTCTTGGTTTCTTCTGGTTTTACTTCACTCCCCGGCTTCTTCTTCTCTTTATTCCTTCTTCCTCTTCATCTTTTTATTAATGGCAACTAACAGCTGTAAACTTTAACAGTATATTCTGCAAATGTCAACAAGTATCTTCACCTCTCAAATATGTATTATGTCACGTCAATTTGGTTTTGAAAAAACATGGCGACTTGTTATTTCAAAACTCCAACGAAAATCTTTCGTCAAATGAGAAATTTACTTGAATACTCCCCCATTCCATTTACCAAATCTCCTGTTACGTAATCCAAGGCTTCATTAGTAAAATGCCACCGAAATTACATAATAAAACCTAGTAAAACACGAGAAAAGTAAATAAAATAGCAGAGCCACAAGCTCCTTCAAAAATGGCGAAAGAACTCCATAAAATACATAATACTGCTGTTCCATATAGATAGGTACGGAAGAAGGAATGATGTCTGTGGTTTCCTTATGTAGGTATATAATATACGGGTAATCGTAACCATGTCATCGATTTTAGT
The DNA here is from genome assembly GCA_951394285.1 of Epirrhoe tristata. NCBI lineage: Eukaryota > Metazoa > Arthropoda > Insecta > Lepidoptera > Geometridae > Epirrhoe > Epirrhoe tristata. Next base: position 5,514,159 of record OX596150.1, on the reverse strand, counting down.
AAAAAGAAAAACTGCATTCACACATTTTAAAAAAACTTGTACCTACGATCTAGCTCGGGAATCGAACCCGGACGTTTTGAAAAATGAAATTAACACTATTTCTATTTAGATATCGATTGTGTAGGCAGTAAATGTTACATGATGTCTAAAATGAATAAAACCTGTTTTATTATTATCCTTTAATTTAAAATGGTAGTCATTTGACTACCATTTTTTTCAATACAACATTCAACTCGTTTAGGTTCGTAAAATTGTCTGACCATTCTAAATGTTTTTTTTTTTTTTTTTTTTTTTTTTTATTTATTAAGGATACCCAACACGGGTGTACACCTTACATACTTACAAGAGTTAAAACAAAATGTCTTAGGTCTAGTGTTTCCATAATTATAGGGTATCACAGCATGCGTAAAAGAGGGCACAACAACTTATTTCTAGATAGGTTTACTTAAGTAGTAAGAGTATAACAAAGATAAAAATATAGGTAACTTAATATACAATAATTAAAAGGTAGTCAGAGCGTCAGATAGGTGGTCGTATAATGCGAGCCAAATGTTTCTACCTATCTACTTAGGTAAGTATGGTCATACTTGTGGAGTACAGTTTATGTCAGGATTAGTACTTAACAGGACTAATTAGTAGTGATGGGCCGAATGTGGTTTTAACCGAATACGAACTTCGGCCGAACATTCGGTGAAAATGAAAAGTTCGGCCGAACTTCGGCCGAAGTTCGGTAGGTACCTAGTTTCATTGTATTTTCTCGAAAGAAATACGTCAAATCTTGTTTACGCGATCGTTGAAGTTTTCTAGAGTAGATGGAGTGTGGTGCTTGTACTGCTTTTCACTGTGTGACAAATATGGATGATTGAGTTGTCGTTACAACTACTTATTTTCAATTCTACGACTATTCAGAAGGTACGTGTACGTACCAACGACGTATTTCACTATTTTAATTGGCATAAATCGATAACACACGGTTAACACTGTAAAACCGTCCGATTTAACGTTTTATGGTGTTAACTGTGTGTGTAACTTTAGTTGATCGAGTGAGCGAAGCGTCTCAGTTTCGAGATTGGCCAAAAAAATGCTTTTGTCTGTCATTCAGGTCGCATTTTTCAACCGATTTGGATGTAAAGAACGTCGGTCGTCTCCATACAAACTGTGACCTGGCTCAAATAATTATCGTTTCCAGAATTGATCTACAGCCTGATTTCTTGCTTACGAAGCCACTTGCCGTATGCAATTCGTAATTTCTTATTATCAAGCCGAAAAATAATAATAACTATTTATTTACCCCTAAAATGTACTGAACTTGGTATATTTTTTATCTGTGGAAAATTTGAGGTCCGATCTTGCCCTCCTTCTTTGAACATTAAGTTCCGTAGTATAGTAAGATTTATATTTACTTTTGTCGATCGTGATGTTTGACTGGGGTGAAATAGGAGGGAAACGGGGGGCTACACAGTCCTGTCCGCTTTCAAGAAGCGAACCAGTGGACACCAGATTCTACCTATTAGGACCAAGGGAACGCGCGGAGTCTATTGAGAAAACTAAAACGTACTTAAACGTCAAAAAAGTCTACCTTAACTTTTGAAAAATTCAAGCACCTGAAATACAAATTAAATTCGGACTTTTTTTGGATGGGAGTCTTCTGTTCTCACAGAATGGTTGAAATTTTGTAGGAGTACTTATACTTAATGCACTTAATGTACTCCTACAAAGTTTCAACCATCACGTCGATTGCACATTTGCTCAGTTGGTAGAGCGTCACTGGTTTATTTTTATTATTTTAGTCAAGCAGTTGTGTCTTTGTGAAAGTTCCTTTACGGACGGTATCGAAGAAAAACAGGCTGTTCGTTTCATTTTACCGTCATGCCAGGTCACGAAATCGTCACAGTGCGAAGCGCGCAGTCGCAAACAGTCCATAGATTGTTACATTGTTAGTACGGAAGTGCGTTTGATTTGAATTTGAAATTTTCAGTTTAGAAAAGTACTCTTTGCTTCGTTCTAACCGAGTGTTCCACGACACTCACGTACTTTTGATTACTATATTTTGTAGTACCGAACTTCGGCAGTTTGAACCGAATTTCGGCCGAATGCCGAAGTTCGGTTCAAGCTGCCGAAGTTCGGTTTAACCGAATGTGAAACGAACTTCGGCCCATCCCTACTAATTAGTACTTAACAAGTAGGTAGGTACAATTTTAGAGAACGTTAAGTATCTTGAGTAGAAGACATTATAGGTAGATAAGGTAGGTATAGGTCATACAAAATATGTAATTTATGAACACCCTGTATAGTTAATTTTGTCCTTGGATCAGAAAATGTATTCCATAATGGCCAGTACCTACCATAATCTAGTTCCAAGCTACATTTTGTGCCTCTGATCCAGGCATGGGATTGCAGCATTTGGTTAATTTTGTCCTTGGATCAGAAAATGTATTCCATAATGGCCAGTACCTACCATAATCTAGTTCCAAGCTACATTTTGTGCCTCTGATCCAGGCATGGGATTGCAGCATTTGCAGCTAGTAGGTAATAAGTACACAAAATTACTTTCCTATGCAGCGATGAAGATAAGCATACACGACCAACAAGCGAAAGCTGTCGTCGTATACTACTTACTTTTTTTCTTAAGAATGTATCTGCTAGTTGATATGTTATAAATTCAAATAAAACACAAACAACTTGCCAAGGCCAGCCTTATCTGGGTGTTCGGTTGCCAGAGCCGCCGACTCAGCTGAACCTGAACAGATTACTGGTACCAAAACCCGGATCGGTTTACAGAGTACTGCGAACAGAGTGTTTTGACTCATGCTTTTGCTGGAGTCAGCAGCTCGTGTTCCGTTCTCTTATAAACAAAGCGAGAATGAGAGAATCTAGATAGAATGCCTATATAAAGTTCCTACCTAATGGCAGCATGCAGAATTACCACAGAATTGGCAATTGGCATTGCTGTTTTAGCATGTTTCGGATATTGGGAAAGGGAGTGGACTTGAAATAAAATAAAAACAATAGAATTTTAACATATTTTGACTATAATTCAAATAAAAAAATGCAGATGGAAATAAGGAAAACTTACAAGAAAATGTCACAAGCTTGACCTTAATTTTTTGTCGATAAGAAATAGAGCGAACGTAGTCAATATTTGGAAGATTAACTTACAATTGCAATTAAATTAAAAAAAATTAAATACTTAAATTACAAATGACGTAGGTACTACAAACCTAAACTAATGTCTGTTATAATAAATGACTGATGTAAATAATAACTAAACATTAAGTTACAAGTAATCATAAATGTTTGTTTAAATACAAAAGAAATTAAATAAATCAGTTTAATGGTTTATGTTTCTTAATGAACGAACTGATAATAAATAATATTCGTGAACTTAATGAAAAAACGCTTACAAACTAAGTATTTTCCTTAACATTAGGTACAAAATTATTAACTTAGTGGTCATCATGCAACGACTTGACGAAACGGAGAAAAACTGAAACTTTTACGTAGAAAACAAAACAAAATACCACTTCGTTCCTAAATTCTACAATAAATAAACACAAAACCGGGCAATGGTAAACATGTCATTTTATTGAAAGTACGAAATATGTAATTAATTATGTAGAGTACATAGTATAACAAATTTATTTAATATCAAGAGGCGCGCGGAACAGTCTCTTGTTTATAAGAATCAAAGCGTAGGTACGATGGTTCATCAGAATTTCTCCTAATCACTTACATTGGTCCCTTAATTAAAACTTTAAACCTTTTTTATATAAATATTATAAAATATCACACTTTAAATTCAAGAAAAACTATACTAGGTCGAAACTAATCAATTAGTTTTGTCAAAGTACAAAATTAATAACTGTGCCAATTTGAATATTTTATTCAAAGGAGACAATAAATAAACAAACAATCTATTTCGATAAACTAAAAATTAAATATAATCGATTTACATATTTATGTTCGTAAAGTAGAAGGCACATTGTTTTTGTGGGCACCGAGCGGGGCGGCCCTGACGGCTGGAAGCGCGCAGAGAGTTGTCGCCAAGACCCGCCCGCCTTATACACCTAACAAAATTATATTATTTATGTAGTTATATATCTTTCTGTATGTTTATATACGAGACCTCGGGAGCTCGGCGGGCGTATTCTCAGGTTTCTGTCATTTTTTGCGAATGCAAGCGTGGAAGCAAACAGTTCGAACGAACGCTGCGGCTGTACACTCAGAAACACGGTCTGCCGCGAGGACGAAAAAAACAATCACCAAAACTCCAAACGGGTTTCGGCTGGCTCGTCCTCTGCACAAGGCAAAAAGAAAAAACCTCACGGACGAGAGGGGCTCCGCGGACGCGATAGCTCTCAGACGGGCCGCGGGGCGACGCGATAACGCAGTCCCTATAGCTGATTGTAACAGTTTGAGCAGCGGCGCGGCGCAAAGGAGCAAATTAAAACACTACAAAGATTTATATGACTGAAATGCGAATCCATGGAGATTTGGGCAGATGTTACGCGAAACATGAGAATAGCCTTAGGTGGGTGGAGATTGAAGCCCATCGAGCTCACGAGATGGCGTCGGCCGGCGCGGTCCGCAGAAGGAGACGAGTGAGATTTGCAGGTGTTGGACCGTACGGACGGCGCCGGCCGCACAGACCTCAACGAGCCACGTCCGGCGACGCGGGCCTCGTCCGAATGCGGTGCGACATCGCAGCTGCTGGCTACAGTATAATTATATTTAAAGAGACTCGAAATAAATAATAAATTATTATCTTAAATCCTTAAAAATAGATCACGAGCGCCTTCTCGCGGTACGGTACCGAGCGCGGATAGGCAGTTACAAATAAATAAAATTCTATAAGCTAACTTTACAAGACCACCGCTCGGCGGAGGATCGCATCGGGAAGACTTCCGCGAGCTACACGATAATAAATAGGTATCTAATAATATAAGGTGCCATTTACAAATGTGTGCCGACCACTACCATAATCACATTATTCACACCGCAAACTTTCGAGACGCCAGTACACTTCGTAAACTTTATAAATTACAGGGCGAAGTAGCAAAGAGCATCGACAAACTGGAGATCATTCGTTGAGCGAGTGCGGGCGAGGCGCGACCCTCGGCGGGCGCGGCTGGAAGACGTCGAGTCGAGGAGGCACTTCGGTGACGGAAGATTCTTAACGCTAGCTCGGTATAAGTTAACTTAGGACTAGGCGAGCGCGTGCAGCTAGGCGATGACGAGGTCGCCGAACGCACCGGCCAGTCGGTTGAAGACCGGCAGCCGCTCCTCCTCGTCCTCCGGCGTCGGCGGGCGGCGGAACGCGAACGCGGTCTGCGCGGCCGGCGAGCGCGCGGGCGGCGAGTGCGGCGCGTGCGGCGAGTGCGGCGAGCGCGGCGAGCGCGATCCCTCGCTGCCGTACCCGAGCGAGCCGGCCGACGAGAGCGAGGCGACCGACCCGCCTGGCGACACCGGCTCTCGGCGCCGCGCCTCCTCCGCGTTGTGCACGAAGTGGCAGCGCGGCCCGTACGGGCAGAAGCCCACCGAGTGGAAAGTGCGGCACAGCTCCGTCTTGTACTTGGGGTGGCGCTGCAGATTGCGCAGCTCACGCATGCCGTGCGCAAACTGGCACTTGTCTCCGTACTTGCAGACGCCGGCCTCCTCGAAGGGGCGGCAGAGCTCCGTCTTGTAGCGGCTGGTGGCGGGCGGCGGCGGCGCAGGCTCGCTGGCGGTGCGCTCGAGGCGGCGGTGGCTCAGCCGGTCGAGCAGACCGGCGAGCGCGCGGTGCGCCGGTACCGACGCCGCGCGCGCCAGCACCGGGTGCTGCTCCCAGCCCGCGCCTCCGCTGCCGGCTGTGGGGCTCGCGCCTGCTCCGTTCATCGTCTGCACTGGTCGAGTTTGGTTCTGAAAATAAGAGAAAATCTCAGTTAGTCATTTATGGTCATTTGATAACGAGAATAGCCGGGTTCGATTTCTGATGAGATAGGAATTAAACTCTTCCATCATTTCAGGCCAACCGTGCATAGTTAATTTATTTGGTCAGAAGGGCATTCAAAAAGTTGAACCACATAAAGAGAGAAGCGAAGCATGACAATGGTTATCGTTTTAATTTTAGGGTCATTATTAAGATTTGCCTGCCATTTGTAATATTTTAATGCTCTTTCTTGGCATTCACCACCTACGTTTTATGTACTGTTAAATAGTTGATTGTAAATAGAACAGTGCCTTTAGAACGTAAACAAAAGAGAGTTTCGAATTGAATTGAACTGAAGCTTATTCAGAACGAAATACAACGTTAAGTGCGTATTACTAGTTATATTTGTGAACAAAAAAAAACGTTCACAATCTGGACCGAAGGGTCGCGTCGGTCGGGTACCTGCCAGTACAAAAAGTGATCCCCGAAGGTTTCGCCGTCTACCTGCTCCGCTTCATCTCGTTTACTCTAATGGACCCTTCGTTTTGGAATGGTTAATATTACCAATTAAACGAGGCTCAAAGTGGTGCTTTTAGAGTTACGGGGTGAGTCGAATTTTAATGTTATCCTTAAGTTCGTCCGGTCTCCGATCATGAATTATTAATATCTGTAAAATTCCTAGTTCCCATCAATATTCCCCGTTCGGATTCGTTCGCTGTCCGATCGTCTTTACTTAAAGATGCAAATGTTTTCTGTTCTTTTGTTTTGTTGGTACGTCGAACTTGGGCCGCGATGGCGCTGCGGAACATCACCATAACAATAGCAGCATTCACGCGAGAGGCAGTTGACAGGGCACCGGCACTCGGCCCGTGATGATTGTGCACTATTGTTCACGCTCGTCGCCTGTCGCCGCTGTCGACTGACGAATAATTGTCGCTAGGTCATTTGACTACAGTACACACCTCTCCAGCGAAGTGAGGGGCAATGGTCGAAGCGTGTCGTGTTAGGTAACAGTACTCCTATGATCTATTCATGATCCATTCGAAGCCTGCAATGCGCGCTTCATTTGCAGCCGGCTCGCCTAGCACCGTGAAGTAGTTAAAATTTCATTGTTTCTTATTCAGACGGCATCAAGCCAAACTGAACTTTACGACGCAGTCTTAAATCGTTGTTCTAGACAATGCTTGGTCTGGGTGGTTTTGCAAGATAGTCATCGAGCTAGGATGCTTGGCTAATTTTAATTTCTTTTAAAATGTGTAAACCGTGAAGGCCACGTTATAGTAGAAGTAGATGCGGAACAAGAGGTCTATTCTCTGCATGCAAGCGATATGCCTCCTACAGTGTATCTTGCAAGCGGTCTCAAACGATGTAAATGACATGTCATTGTATATTCTATTCGCCTCTGCCTCGTCCGAAGATCGTAAACACGCAAACACTTGTGTATTGAATGAAATAACAAATATACTTGTACGATTTAAGTATCTGATTTATGTAAGTATCTGGCAATCAGTGAGGTAGTACGTTACTAATCCGTAATACGTTAATAATATCTTACTCAGTATATATCGTATGAACTCGTTGTTTGTAGCATACCCTATTTAGAGGGACAGTAAACTACCTGTTCCATCTTTTTTGGTACTGCCATGTTCTACGATTAATTTTGTGTAGAATAATTAAATGTTTTGTGTGTACAAGTCAGCCATAAGGAGATTACCGAGTCATTAACTCACAAGTCTAAATGCATAACTATGGATATACATATTATATTATTAACTAAGCATTTAACTTTTGCGGTAGAACTACAATCACTTAGTAAACAATGACATACAAACGCTTTTAGTTGCGTGTTACAAGTGGAATTTGCTGTTCACAATGTTGCTAATAACTACCAATTCACTCTACGGACAGCAAACTAAGAAATAATCTACAATGAAAAGATAACCCAACAATCTGAATCTGCTAATTCCTTTATAGTCACTTTTACTGGACAGAATACTAGGATATGATTAAATGTAAGTTCTTCAAACCCTGGTTGACAAAGGTTGATGGATTAATAATTATACAGAAGGCAGTAACATCAAATGCGAAAGTGTAGCAAACAAATGAGCGTAGCGGTGCAATCGGGTGAAATGTTTAAGTGAAAAGCCAGGGGTTAACTCGGTGGCGCGCCAGAGTCGACGGAAAACAGCCAATGCGTAATTAGAGAGTTATCAGAGCGGAACATTGGTTAAACGTTGCTTTGCTTTCCATCGGACGTTGCTCGCGCAACCAAGCTCCAGGGAAAATTGTACTGTCGATTTCAAATAGCCGCAGCCGTTGCGAAGGCTCGTGACCAAACACCACCGCGCGTTCGTGCATCATAACACATTAACCATCGCTCGTAACGTCAACATTTTACACTACCAAGGGGCAACAAACTAATCTGTAACGTGGAAACGTGTTTGTTTAGTTTTATTTTTGGGTAAAAACCATATTTTAGGTGTGTAGCTAAAATGTCCAAAGAGCGGCAGGTCGCGCCTTTGCTGTTTGCAGGATAGGTTAGCGCGCCGCGTTGACAACGAGACAAACACGTTGCCCCAGCTCGAGCCAATGTGTTTGTGCTCGTCATTATAACGGTAGTGCCAAGGAGTTGCATAATCAAATAAGGCTATGTCGAGCTTTAATAGAACCACATGGAGCTACTTTACGCGAATCTCTATCTGTGGGAGTTAACTGTCAAATAATGGCACAAGCACTGGATTTACACCTGTGAAATACAGTAAACGCGGAAAGGTAATTCGAAGGTTATAAAACATGGAGAGGGCATCGACTCAAGCAAACGAAAACAAACGTGGCACCTTTGCTATATAATTTCCGCTTTTCAGACGTGTAAATAAATACAGATTGTTAAAATTCAACATCAACAGCGCAGTGCTGGCCAATAATATAATTGGAAATTGAGATTTCCTTTAGTTTATTTCAGTGAAATCGAGCAATTTCGAAGAGTATGACCTCTTGCAAGGTTGTCGAACTCTTCGAGCAATACTCCCAAGGGTCACCTCGCTGTTCGAATATTTGTGTTCTAATCAGTAAAAATTATCACCATTATGTATATTATTATTATAACATTATGGCCGATGTAGTTCCCGCTAAAAATATTCTACATTCCTTATAATATCAGATTAATAGCTTAACTGACTCTTTGGCTTCTTGCTTTTATAATGGCTTTTATAATGTTTATGATGTGTTTCTATAAATTTTTAGTAGCTTTGCTCCACATTTTACAAGTCAAATTGGTTTCTTTGTCCGAAAAGTTGATTGTATGTAATGGGCACGTGATGTGGCTAGGTTTTAAAATTATTGTACAGAACTAAACTACGGTGACAGCGTGACGAGCGGACATTTACACATGAGATTGAAGTCTTGGTCTGTATTTTTCTCATACAGACCAAGAGTCAAGACATTATTGAGATATACTGCCTCGACAATTGATACGGCAACATAAACAAGGGAACAGCTTAATTGACCGTTAATTGGTTCTAATCAAATGCGTTCTATATTTAAATGAACTTTTAACGATTAAAAGCACTGATCGAAAGAAGACGTTGACAACTGACGTTTCGATAAATAATAACTTGAAGAGTAAAAATGCAAACCAGTTGGCAGTGTTCATAGTTGACTATTATAAGAATTGGTTCATTTCTCCGAGGAGTCAACGGAGGGTCTTGGTGATTGATCCTATCATGTTTTATTGAATGATTGCGCGAAAACGTATGTAGATGCTATGTTCCCCTCTGAGGCACAACTTTAAATAATGAGAGTAGTCATCAACATTTCATTATTTAGTGTCACCTCTTTGTTTTTCTTGTTTACATCGGCTTGCAGACAGGGCATCAGTTGTGAATGTCGCAGTTACACGGACTGCTTCACTTTTCCTGTTGTGCTCGCATAAACCAGCGAGTACTTAAAAGATTTCCCTTAATTTATTCAAATATTTAAAAAACTTTGTGTGTATGCGAAATCGCGAACAATGGACATTATGTGAATCACACAAAGTAATTACTGGCGTGTCTTGTAGCTTATATTTATGACGCATACTAACTAATATAAGACGATGAAGTCTAGACTCTATATCGCACTAATTAAGACTTAACGGATAGCAACAAATTGAAGTTTATTTAATGCAATGCTCTCCCGCAAAGCCATACCCGTTGGCAACACGTGTTTTAGATTATTACTCGAAATATCACGGATGATTTCATAAATTAATTATATTTTTCAATTTATTTTATTTTTAAGCTCTAGGATAAACTCGTTTTGTAAACTTTACATAATATGGTTACGATTTGTTAAGAATTTATGATCAGTGACTTTTCTAGCCTACAATTTATGATTGAATCTCAAGGGGGTTGAGGGTTCAAATGAAAGAAATGGTATTAATATTTTTATGGTATTTTTATAAACATGGTAAACGGCCGTCGTCGACAATAGTTCACATAGTTAGCGACTGTTAGATGAGTAAGACCGGACGCGTGGCGTACCATCGCGCATGCAGATGGCTGCCATAGAGTGATTGCAATGCGAGACCGAGCCCGGTATGGTATAAATGCCATCACATGAACACCGACATTATTTATATTACCAACGTCTACCAATTGTCTTTAAGTTATGATATACGAAACAATGGAAATATATTCAGAGAAGTAACTGGGTAAATCATTGCCATGGCGAAAAGGAAATCACGTAGCACGTTTCGAGAAATTTACGTATTATCTATTTGTTTCCGAGAATACGTGATTTTGATGTCATTGTTTCGGTTCAATGACATGCAAAAATTATGTTTGTACGAAATTTACATTCTGGCACTATCAGTTGCTAACAGAATGAACCAAGTATTTTGATGAGGTCACAAACAAACAATCACAACACAAGGTGGTGCGCAGTTGTTCACCTTTGTTAGTATGCAGCGCGGGCGCGTCGGTCGTCGCGTCTTGGCTGCGCGTTTATTGCTCGCGCGCACCATAAAGCCCTCGAGGTGGTGGGCCGGAGCCGTAAAGCGAATGTCAACAAAGGCCCTCGTTCAAGCCGTGTTTACCCCCCGGCCGCTCAAAGCAAAGGAAGCACGTCCCCCGGCCGGAGCCGCTTTTAGCACCTCCTTATTTATAGACGCATAGAATGCTCGAATGCTGATTTGCAGAATCGCATTGTAAACAAAGTTGCTCACGATGCTTCATGCATAAATGGATTCATGTTTTATTCAATGGTAAGCTGCTGTCTAGAATGTTATAATGAGATTATGACGTTCCCATGTTCATTACGGTCATCTTAACTGATAGGTTATGTTGGTGTTGGAGGTGAGTTGCAGTCAGCAACCAGAGTTACGTTACTACAAACGAATCATTGTGTTGAAGCTATTAGTGCCACAAACTGGGCCCTGACGCGTTTTCTGGTTGGAGCAATTCCTTTGTCCGTGCAATTTTTATTGTTGCGTCACGCTACCGGGGTACGTATATATCAACTTTCCCCGTAAATGGTACATTTTGTATGACTCATGCGAAGATAATAAAGTGGGAAAACGTTTTCTATGTGTAATGCCCCATTTGTTACTATTGTGTTATGGTTCGATTAGACGCGCATGTCGGTCCGAACTGCCCTTTGTGCTCTTAGAAAGTTATCAGGCAATTAGATATAAAGTGGCCACTTAATTGTTCCAGCCATCTAAGTCTCAACAGCAACAAAGTCTGTAAGTATCATTTGGAATGAGTGAACATTAACGTAATGTGGTTGTTTGGTTTGGTCCCCCGCTTTTTACTAATCAAGTCGTTATTGAAACTTGTAGTGGCATTGTGTCTTGTCATTGTATTGTATTGATACGAGTACGTCACCTGAGGTCAGTCATAATAAAGTTCGATAATATAGTCAAGTCAGTATGAAACTTACGAGTAGAAGCGTCACTTCTTCGTCGGTCAGGTCATCTGGACTCACCTGCGGAAGAACAAAAAGCAAAATTAGTTAAGGACCTATATTGCCTTAAATAGTTTGTCTATCTTTATATTATTAAAATAAATAATACATGAAGAGCTATTCACAGGTTGCTATAAGATAAAATCTGATAATTATCATAATAGTGTTATTAGCATAAGGAGATCATAATGACAAAACAACGGTAAGTCCCTTTATAACATTTAAGCCTTTCGATATTAGTTTTATAGCATTATGGCTCAATAAATGCTGTAACTAGCGAGCCAGTCCCGACCGGTCTTGGTTGAAAGCGACAGCACTTCCTACATGAAAGTAAAACTATACTCCGATAGCTGTCCGGAAAACTCACGGAGACACAGAGTGCCATGTAACTACACTACTACTACTACACTACACTGATTAATGTTTTTCTTGTCGCTCTACAATAACACAACTTTGTAAAATTTATCAGTTTGAGATTAGTAATCCATCATCATTTAAATCTACTAAAACATTCACCTAGCAGGGTCACGACTTCTACGTTGGCGAAGCTGCATGCCAACACTAGTTTGTAATATCATGATATAACGCAGTAGTTAGTGAACATCTTTATTGATATTTTATGAAGGTTTTATTGCACTCGACTACATCCTATGGTTATTAGCTATCAAAAGTGTTATGCAAGTGTCTAATAAATAACTTATGAAACTACTGAAACTACTGCTAGTGTAGATATTGGTCATTGCGGTATAGGTATTCTATATCTGTAAAATGAATAACAGACTTAGTCGCTCTAGTTTTGATGATTCGTTTATGATGTACCCTTATTACAAACATAAACACATTAAATAACTATTTATATTTGTAAGTACCAAACACAGCCGCACGGAAAACGTATTAAATATGTTGCTCATCAGGTAAACAGGAATATTAGTCATGTCATGGGTAAGAATCTCACATAGAAGACATTTAAAAACAGTAAAAATGAAGTAAGTATATCAATTACAGTATTATTTTTAATGACGGTACGTTAAAAACGTGATTGAAGAACCCAGGTCCTTCATGGCACTAAATTATTACAAAATATCACTCTGATTCATAGACATACCGAAAGAGCTCTTAGGCATTCAGCGAAGCCTTAAAAGAAAATGAAAATGCGGTTCGATACCAACTCCAACATGTAATTTGCAAGTGTCCTTCACACGTAGCGATAGAGCGCGATAATGCCCACATTTACCGCCGCTAGTTAGCTACGAATAGGCAGTTATAGGCAGCTAACAACGCAGCGTTCATTCCAGACAATTAACTACCAAGTTACACTCCACGTGGAAATTACTGACAACAATGCAGATATTACGCCACTGTGTTTAGACGTGCGGTGTCACGACCCGCGCTTATAATAGGACTCTACGTTTCTAGCGCAATCGGGTGATCTCTAATTGAACCCGGCAGCGCGCGAAGGTCTCGTCGAGGATCACGAACTCACCAACGCAACCTCATTGACCAAAAGAGGTCCGCCACTCAGCTAATTAGAGGCAATTCAGAACCACGTAAAACAATTCCGACTGAATTTTAAATTACACTTTAATTTATTTAAAGGTGCAGGAATATTATACAGACCGATGAAGTTGTAAGTACCTAAATGTTGTCTTTACTGTGAAATGTCTGTTTCATAATACATTCTAAAAACAGCTTCTTAGATTTAAATGATAAGTTCATGAACCACATCTTGCATTAGGAAAGTAAAAGAATAGTACTACATTACAATCTTAGTTCCATAAAAAATGGGCATGTTTGCGATGGCACATACAACATAGCGCCTTGGTTCACGACGTCAGTACCAACGAAGCAATCGGGGCCACTTGTGCTAATGAAACACTTCAATTGAATTGGGGACAATAATTCAGAGGCGTATCGCGCGACTGTTTACATTCATTTACAGAAAATATGTGCCTGCACGCGGAAAACTACTGAAACTGGTGTTTGCACTGTCTGCAACTGGTACCTAGTAAGCACGACTCAAAAACATAAATATAGTAAAAAAACTCGGTGGTAAAGAGTTTTTCCAACGTGTATAAAAAAACCGTGGCACACTGCCGGGAGTGCCGAGAGGAGTGAAAATTGGAACAAAAAATGTTACGCATTTTTATTCATTCGTTTAGTTATAAAATGAGCTTTTAGAAATGTAAAAATATTGCCGTAACAGCTTACCGAGTACAGAACTAGATAGCGCTACTGGTAGGTGTCGGTAAGCAGTCACGTGACTCGCACGTGACCTTTTCGAGGCGAATCCAAGGATTTATTCTCATCTCATCAAAAATGGCCAACGCGCCTAAAGAAGTTTTCACTTCAAAAATAACAATTATAGAAGTGATTAAGAGGATGGACGGCCAGTAACTCGAGGATTTATAAATCAGCTTATTTCCCAACTCACTAAATGATTGTTGTTAATCCGCAACCTTCAAACACCGATTCATTAGTTCGGTACTCGGTGGTAATAAGTAGTTATAGAAAATTTAGAGCTGCATATATTCAATTTAAACTAACAATGTCCATCTGATTTATATGAGCTCACCAAACAGGTTTGCCTTGTAACAACCGAATGCTTTATTGAAATCTATGAACGGAACGTCGATCGGTCGGTCGTTGGGTAAACAAGCATAAAACAGAATATAAGTAGGTAAGTAATTTAAAAACTTGTTGGCGGAGTCTGTAAAATCTAAAAATGATGTAGAAAAAAAACTGTGGTTGCATATATGAGAATCATCATAATAATGGAACCGGATACCTCAAACATTTTTAGGTGAGGCAGGCCTATAGTACTATAAAAAAAGTCGTCTTAGGTACCTACTTCTTGCCGACAAATACTTATGGACCGATTTCGATATATTTCGATTCGAAATTGACAAGTTTGATAATCTAACAAAATGATAGGGAAAAATGTTAATGAGCTCCACTTATAAACATTTTGATATTACAATAATTGGTTGCTTTGCTTAAAAAAGCCAGCTGAATAACCAACCAACCAATGACGCAAAATATCCAGATCGCTAGGAAAATTTTTAAGCACACAAGAATAAAGCAATACTTACTTATGGGTATGTTAAATCGAATCTAGCCAGCCTCCTTAAACGATGTCACAAAAACATACATAAAGAAACATCTCTATCGAACTCTGAACATCGACTTAGCGACCTTGATCGAAGCCACAATGAGTTCGCCAGCCAAATATTAATTAAATATTTATAACATAACTCGTTTGGCCAGTCCGTAGCTCGCGTGTTGTTTCTCCACTCAACATTTAAGATGCGGACTAATGTATTTAAAGATGAACACGACATTTTGTGTACCTGACACTAGTTTGCGCTACTCAACTTAATTGGTATGAAGAAATGTAGAGTTGCTTGTCTTCTTGGAACGAGAACCTGAGTCATATAATAGCAAATGTTAACTTAAAAGATACCGCGAGTGTCAGAGAACAGCCGGTCGTAAGCTTTATTGACTGAAGCTGTAATCTGATATTTGATCAAGAACAAAGGGACGGTCCTCAGTGCGCTAATGAGTAGAGGCTAAGCTCCGATGTTGTTGGCCTTTCGAGATGATGTGAGGTTGTTTGTCAGTGAGACATCAAGTTGTGCGGATCTACGGTATGGTGGCCGCCGCGTGACGCACGCAAGCAGTGCAATCGGTCGGTGTTGCAATCATACGTTGCGATTGTCACGCGAACCGCACTAATCGATCTAATAATCATCAATGCTGAAGGTTTGATTCACTATGTCAATTGAGAGTCTGCTCTAAAGAAACTTTAAACTACAGACCTATGGTAATCTGTGATCAGCTCCAAATGAAATATTTATTTACAAAACGAATAACAAGCAATATGCATCTTCGAACCAGTATTCGAAATGTCATTTGTTGTATGGCGTTGGATAGGTGGCAGTGGTTATAAATAGTAAGTGGATCCCGGAAACTCCGTTCTGAAGGTCGAAGAGCGACGAGACGGCCTTGCCGCTGGCTGTGCCACTTTCTCCACTGCTGCTTGCAAGAACCCACGTGCGTTGCGTCTCTTGAAACAATGGCCGTTCCACAAGCTGGGTTACGCCGACGCACTCTGCGGAACAACTGACATAATCACCCAAAATTACCAAGTCTCCATGCACGAACTATCCGAAGGTAATCCACCAGACTTTAGTAGTATATCTTCATCTTTATTAAACAAAGCCTTGGGCTCTAGCTGTGACGAGGCGTTCTCTTTCTTCTGTTGTTTCTTCATAATTATATGAAAATTGGCACATTCAGTTCATTATCTTCACAAAATAGAGGAAACAAACTATTTCCAAGCCAGAAACGTGTAGAAATTGTTTTATTATTACAATGTGTGTTTAGTGCGAAGAGGAAACGCGATACGTTTTATCTTTATCGGTAAGAGAAATATTAGCTTTGAAATCTGCAACTTACGGCAATAAATTCATACAAATTACTATGAAGCAACCGTATGCGAGTTGAAGTACATTTCGATTCATGTCAAGTAGATTATAAAATTAAATCCAGCATCCATCCAGCGTCAGTTTATTTTGCCTCAATTCTATCAGACCAGTCATAATAAACTTAGATATTATCTAAACTCCGGTATGACAACTCAGTCAAGCTATGCGAACAACAAAGAGCTTTTTCAAATGCATTTCATTGAGATAATGATGACACGGAGTAGAGCAATTTGAATACTAATTACCAACATACAACCACCAAAATCTAGAAGCTATTGTGCAAGTCAGGGTCGGTTACATCTAACAGAGTGTGAAACTAGCGCTATTATTGTGAAAATTGCAATTTACGTAAAATATTTGCGATGTCGTTGTGACAGAAATTGGTTTTGACGAACAAACGCTACATTGTGTTATAATGAGAGAAATCGAAGGTCTTTGAATGCAATGCTATGCTATGCGATGGTGACAGTGGGTGCCTGACGCTGACAGTAAAACCAGTTGAGCGTTTGGCAAGGTTTACACAGCTCCGTGAAATAGTATAATAGTGATCTTATATCGCTATGTCAAATAGATCTGTTGGTTGATACGCCTACAAATAATTGGTATTCATGTTGTCTGCCTAACTTACACCCGCCATATCGTTCGTTTGATGATTTGGCTAGGCGATACATGGGCATATCATATATATATAGATACACGATATGCCTAGGCAGATCGTGAAATATAACAAATTAATAGCGGAATATTATATTTCTGGCGCTTCGACGGCGGCCGCCGCCGCGACATGCTCGCTTCTCTCGCTCGCCTCGCGCGTATTTTTTTTTACTAACCTAAAATAACCTACCTAACCAACTATTTTCGATCTAAGTAAATGTTGCTCAACGTTAAGCATTGAACGATATGGCGGGCAGATCGTGAAATGGCGTCGTTGAACGATATGCCTAGGCATATTATGAAATGGCTAATTCATCGATCTGCCTACGACATGTACATCCAAATTAATTATTCTTAGACAATGTTACCAGAAGTAGCAAATTATTCTCAGTTAATTTATAGGTATGCCAAAAGGTCGATTTAGTTCTTAAACACAACATACACAGGTGTATTGTTGTTATAAAACAATAAAGTACTTATTAATATTAAATAATACCACAGTAATACTTTATCACGTTTAAGAGCAAAGGAGCTATACTCGTATAACTCTGTCCTTCACGGAACAAAAACAATTGATAGTTGGTTGTTGCCACCTGCCTGTGTTGGTGATGGCCTTATATTCTGGCGGTCGCGGCTCTTGAAGTGAGATAAGTAGGTGCGTGAGCGTTTGACCTTCGCCGGAGGAGCAAGCTAATGGGCTCATCAACGCAAAACACGTTTCATAAACAGCTTTAATTAATTATTTTTTTATTATAACGCATCAAGCAATGTTTTTTAAACATTAGAATACCAAGCTGTTTGAATGTGTTGCCTTTAAAATGTTAAGTTTAAGCTCTTCGCAGTCGTCTGCTGGATGCCGGTCGTTATTTTTTATTATCCTAATATTGTCGTTACTCTGTCGTGCAAGTTGTTCTTCAATTGTTCAATTGGAGTGGAGAAGACGATAATTTAGTTTATTGGAGAGGGTGCGTCGGGAGGGAGGAACGGAAGCGGGGAACGTGCAGGCCACATTGTGCGAACTTACATGAGACATGCTCTTCGCTGGACGCCAGACCTTCGCTAATTACTTGTTATTATGTCTCCAAGGCAACAGATGTGCCACATCCGTTCTCAGCCCGTAATTTTTTTTGAGTGCCAATTAATAATTGCGAGTCGAACAGAGCTCTTTTATTCTATTTTGGGTCATCATGTCTTCGGTTAAATATGAGCCGACTACGCAGTAATAAGTCATTCATCATAGCTCGTGGTTTTGGTTGTTGGCTAAATTATATAGGCAGTAGGTAAATAACACGTATTCGTATTATTTGAATTGTAGGTACTCGGAGTAAATTATTACGTGAAACACCATTTTAGATAATAGTGTATTGCATTTTTAGGTATAATAACTAATAAGTGAACTATACCTAACGCCTATGATATTGTTACGAATACGATTACGCCTAGTTTTCACTTTCATCGGGAGCGCTCGGTAGCGTCGCTAGGGTCAGTGGCTCAGTGCAGTAACGATGCTGTGTGTACTATCGTTTACATAGGTTGTGGCCTCGGTTTGCTGTAGTAGATAGATCTACATATTATACATTTTATAAGATAACACTTAAATGATAAATCATGTTGTTGTTGTTTTTAGACTGTACTGTGCCACTGCTGGGCAAAGGCCTCCCCACGAGGCCCCTCCTCCAAAGGCCTTTCCAAGCTTTTCGGTCTACCTGCCACTTATAGTCGCTGAAGGTGTCTAGCTCGTCGCGCCATCGCTTGCGTGATAAATCATATAATATCATATTTTTCACTCTTTCAAGTTTTTTTTTAATATACGTAGCACATTATTTACAGAAACTAAGCTACAACATATTTACATATATAAATTTACAAAATACAACAGGATTAGTCAAGTAAAAGTATTATAATCAAATAAGTCTCTTTCAAGTAAACTTAAATATTATGGTAAGTAGTTATTCCGTAGATATTAAGAGACAAAGTATTTTTTTACAAGCTATCACTTAATAACGTTAAGTTCATAATTCAAGGCAACAAAAAACTGAGCCATCCAAGAAGCGACGAAATGATACATAACATTAAACAACTTAAATTGAATATTCTTGACGAAGATAGTTATTTCGAGATAATATTCTCACAGAGAGCAATTAGTGTGAATACTCTCATGACATATCAAGTGCTATGCAACGCATATGCAAGATCCACTTGCAGTAATTCAAAGAAAGATCACGAGAAGCGGATGTGAGAGTTAAGGCGATTATTTTTAGACGTTCGTCGACAACAAATTGTAAATAAAGCACAGTGACGATTCGTTACAAGTTGAACAAACTGTCGCTCGTAAAACAAGCTCTAGGAAACGCTATCGGCCGACCCTCGGCGGGTCACCTGATAACGATAACTTTTGAACCGACTCTGAACTAGTTTGGGATAAGCTATCAACTTGCGTCACGAAAAAAATGTACTTAAAAATATGGCCCTATGAAATACTAATAAATCACAATATTATAATGAGGGAATCGCCAAACTTAGCCGGATGTGGAAACGCGTTAGTACGTGAAACTTGGTTCGTTATCGTTTTCTACGCTGGCTGGTCATCGATGCATGCTTTCCACGTCATGGAATAAACCACCCCACCTGTCACGGTGATGACTTTTCCCCTACGCGAGTAGAGAGGGTCTTGCGCTCTAGCATGTAATTTGCGCGTATTACGAAACGTTTACCTGTAATGTTTACGTTACGTTACAATCGGCAAATTGCATCGTCACGACATAGCTTTGTTTTTCGTTGAACCGAGCTTGCTGCAACAATGATGACGGGCATTCATTTTAATAACTTTCAAGGAAGTCGTAAAAATTACCGCGTGGGGAGATAGTGGATTCCGTTGTTGTCCTCATTAGGCTCACGCATTAATAGGTTCCCCTCCTTGAATTGATGCAGAGTAATATTTCACGTGTGGTGCGCATTTCATGGACCCTTGGGCACGCACGGAGCGTCACGGTGTCGTGGCGGTGCGGTGGCCAGGAGTCACCGATGCACGGAGCATTGATAATGCACGGTATTGTTGCAAGAGCTGCACCAGTCGGGCCGAACTCCACTTGTTTGTTTGCAACCTGCCATTCGACCACACTCACTACACCAGTAGTCTTCGTGTCGTTGAATAAATCATTTTACTGACGACTTACAAAAACAAATCCATATTATTTATATTTCAACATTCATTATGATTATGTTATGTAGGTAGTTGCTGTTTCCGAGAAGATGCATTTTATATTTTAACGGTAGGTAATTAAATAACATTCATTTCATTTTCAAGGTTAACAACTATTTAACCTGGATTTAATGTTTTTGTTTAAAGCAATGAACAACAACAAAAACTGACATAATTTTTCTCTAGAATTTAACAGTGAAATTGTAAATTGTACAATTATAGTTTTCAGGCAAATATTAAAAATTACTTTTCCCGCTTCAAATACCTAGTAAACTTTTTATCATACCGCTACATTTACTAAGTTTATTATAATTTTAAAGTTACACTGATCAGCACAGTAGCTAAATCACACAACACAACACAAATTTAGTCAACAATTTTAAGGGTACATCGGGTGGTTTCTATCAAGTGGCAGCAAAAGTACCTACAGCCTTACAAACAGTCAAATACAGCCACCAGCAGTTAGTAACAGCATTACGTAACTTACTAACCAGGTTTTGTTCAACTTTTTGCGTTTGATGTTTAAATTAAGGCGCTGTTCACGATGAAATAAAATAGAGTGCACTGCACATCAATACTCAGTGGTAACTTGCGTGTAAATTGTTATCATATCATAACACTATTCATTCATTGAGAAATAGTAACCTAATTAATGCAAGAGTAACTAAGCAAATCCACACGCACATCTAGCAGAGTGTTAATTACTTTTAAAGTTTTTTTTACAATTAAAAACAAGGAACTGAACAATCGTTGTTTCTTCTACGTTTCATATTGAACAAGACATTAATTTCTTGATGAAAAATTATGCTTACTATAAAGACTAGTATGAATTCGGCCTCAGAGCCGAGGTTTCGTATCGAGCTGAGCAGGAAATAACTAAGGCCTTGCAAAGTTCAACGCCTCTGTGACGAAGACACGCCACAGATAATTCATTACTCAGTGCAGAATGTAAGAACTTGTAGTCAGTCAGTACTGATTCTCGTGACATTTTACAAAGCTTCCGCCATCAAGGGAAAATTGACCTCCGAACTTTGCGTGCTGCAATAGACATTTGAGACGCTACGGGCATTATGCAAGTCTGCATAGACAGTTACACAACTGTGTGAAACCTACAGATAGAACAATGAATGACTAGTTTCATCTGAATTTAATAGCTGTAAGACATAATCAAATATGTAAACTATATTTATTACACAGACATTGAAAGGATGGTAGACACCGAGACCTAAATCGAAGACATTGAAAATTAATAACTTATTCTAAAACAAAGATTATGTCATACGGCAATCGTATAAACTCTACATGAACAAATATGGCACTGGCACACAAAAACAAACAACGCAAAGTCAGTCGCCTCCAAAATGGGCACGATGGATGGTATGACATGGGTTATGTAAGTCTTGGTCCGACAATGACCTACCGACGACGACCGCTCGCGCCACTTTCCTTTCATTATTGACACACAATCTACAGCGGGCTACCACCAGCACTCGAATCGCGCAACGTGATCGCAACGCACCACAAAAATTTGAATTGGTAATGGATGACTCAATGGGAAATACCTAAACCATTTTCAGATTGTGTTGGTTTTAGGTTTTAAAATATTAATGAGACTTCATTACTATTCCACAGGAAGTTGAATTCAACCTTGACTGGAAATAGACCTACTAAAAAATGTCTCTGAGGAAGTGTGTCCACGTACAGATCAAGTGTACGATTTATGCAATTGACGAAAGGTTGAGTACAAGCTAGGTGTTTCGCCAATTTTAACGAGCACGTTTTCGTAACAAAACGATCTTGATCCGTGGGTGGTGCCTCTTCTATTGCGACATTTCGCGGCAATTATGTATTACGACGTGATATAGTTACAATGTACGCTACTAAAATTTTGATAGCTATGACGACCTAATCATTATTCCAAATCATATTCGCAGGCTAGGTCAAGTTCTTCAACACTTCGTAACCATAAAATTTAAATTATTCAATATTAGGTTAATCGATATAAACTTCTACAGAAAAAAAAACAGAATTAATTAAGGAGCTACACGAAAATATTGGAACAACTTATTTAAATTAAGAGTCGGTCACATTGCAGAGGATAAAGAAATACCTACTTATACAAAGGACAGTGGAACCCGGACACATATATTAACTTACAGAACAATACAATATTATTGGGTCGGTGACGCATCCAGTACAACCGCGGGGTCGACTGATAGCACTCCAATTGCGCAGTGAATGTTTGTCTGTGGGACATGCACTTCAAGAGGAAAAATAACTATTTAATTTACCGTTTTAAAATAAGAAATAATGAAGCTAACGACGGTTATTGAGAGTATTCTAGCTAGATCATTTACAATAACTCATTCAAGTTAGATATTGATATAATATAATTTACAACATAACCATTATTATGATAATACTAGAAGTTGTTGACACGTTAATTGATAAGAACAGTAATAGTGACTAGCGATACTACGACGTTGAGGCGACACAAGACTGCAATGATGCCAATAAAAGTGAAAGAGTTCATGGTTTACTTCCTGCATCGCAAGCGCATAAGATATCGCAGCACGCGCAGATTATAATAGCGGTAATACCTACCTACCTACCTACCTACCTAACCCCGAGTTTGTGCAACCGCGCTTATGCAAACTGCAATCAAGTGAAACATGCGCAACGTATGTCGATATTACGATACTCTGCGAAGATTACCGTTTCAATACTGTTTTTCAATCGTAGGATTGTGTCACGCTTTGGACATTTTCGTTCCGCCCTAGAGAAACCAAATTTCGTTTTTCTGTCTTATAGGCGTGAAATGATCAAATATCAGTGACCGCTAGAGACCGGCACCAATGATGGAAATCAGTTTTACTAAAAGAATATGGGTGCTGTGTTGGCTTGTGGAACGATCATTATTCTGCAGCAGGCTTGCTGGCTCGAGACAGTTCCTCTCTATTCAGCCGTATCATTACAAAAATGAGAAAGCTAAATAGTAATTATCTTTTGACTCCTGGGATCAGGTTGGTTTATACCATATAGATAGACCATGCAGTGTGCGATCTCCGACATTTCACGTTCCATTTGACTGGTAGAAAAACATCGATAAGGTTTGTCGTTAGGTAAGTGATGTAATCGCAACAATTCTGGTACTTGCACTTTTATTTCTTTAAATTCAAACTCAAAACGTTTATTTTATTGCTTAAGTTCCATACACGGAGGAAAATTTCTTTAATAACTATCGCAATGTTTAATATTTCGTATTCTTCTTTATTACGTAATGTTATTTTAATCATTAAAATAAATTCAATGTCAACATCACCCGAAATCTTCCAAATTAGCGATGCATTTATTTATCTGGGCTAGACCGGTCACGATACTGACCCTCTTAGCACAACCAGAATGAGAATATATATTAAGTTTTGGTATTGCGTAAGGTGTGTTCTTTACGGGCAATTATGTAAAGCAGTGGATCGGTTCGAGTTGGAGCGCAAGTAGGCGAGAGACCGGCCCGAGGCGCGCAATAGCGAGTAATGGTAAAAGTGTTACGCTGTGCGGTGTGCTCGTTTCTGTAGCTTGTGACGCAACTGCAGCTCGAATGTGTGCCAAAAGTGCAGCAGAACCTTCGGCATCAACGACGCTCTCTTTAGAACCTAACCTCGCCCTCACAGCCGCGGATTACTTCACTGTGATCTTTACATTTACGTTACTTGGATCCTCGGCCTACTTATATTCAATGTGTTTGCTAATTTCAAGCTGCGGATAGGTTAGGCGAGGCGTCATTAAACATCATTTTATTTTGAGCTTATTACACGCGCACATGGGTTATCGCCGGTTGACAACATTAAATACCTACGCAACGAAGTTAATTACTCAAGAGAAATCAAGTCGTCGAGAAAGGGAAATTAATAGTTAGTTATGCGTTGAATACATGAAATTACCACGTTGTTTTTCACAACAACGCTAATAATGTTTCCAGCAGTTATCTGGCGCGATGATAAGATAGAGTGTACAGCACCCCTTTGTTTACGCAGTGCACTCCACCATAAGACCTTAGATACTTAATGCATTCTAAATAAGTGCGGCAGTCAACTCTGTTTGCTTACTCACTTTATGTCTATTCTTTGTCTGTGATCAAAGATCAAACAAAAATATAATTCACTTCAATATTGGATAACAATAGTATTTCAAATGTGACCAGCGAAATACATTATCAGAGACATAACGGCCGGATTCACAAGAAACCATTTATGATCTTAGTGTAAAGGTCAACAAACAGTCAAGGCAAGGACGAGCGAACAATTACCTAATAGTCTATTCTATGTGTCACTATTAAAAGTTTTAGGAACAAAAAACTAAGAGGCACTACAACCAACAGGGTTCAAATATTTAAGGATAACAAAGTGTTACAATCGACACTCACAAATGAACAAAGAGGCCACACCAATTAATCAGAAATTCAAAAAAACTATTTACTTTACATATTTTTAATTTAGATGAACTGACATGAAATCGGTCAGGTACCCGAGTACTTATCACCGCAATCGGCAAGATACTCAATCGGACATGCCCTGCTTTTATATTGAAATATTATCTAGTTGTTACAGTTCGGTAAGTATATTAATTTTTATAAGTTTTATCACTACTTAATGTTTGAAACGTCATGATTTTATCAGACGCATGTTCATTGTGATCTCATTTGTTGTGTTTTTCAATAATTAATTTAGACTTATCTATTATATATGTACCTATGTATAGATAGTTCTTTGAAAAATATGGTTATTGCTTGTCTATCGATTGTAAATGTAATAAATAATACTGAATCTAGCACCAAAGTTACCAAAGTATTGGTTAAGAACTATATTTTTCTATGAGGAAGGAATAAAACCTAACTTTCGTCTATTCCTCAAAAATCGTTAACATTTTGAATAATATATGTTGGATAATATTATTCCGCTCAGAACTACGTAGGAAACCGAAGAAAACACTGAACATTTTCTGTGTAAGCTTGAAATGGTTGTAAGTTCGTCATCTCGATGGCCGTGGGCGTGGACAATGCCGTTTGGCCGGCAATGAACCCTCACATTTACTCTGCCGAAACAATTAGCGACGCGCCGCGAATCTAAGGAGACCATTTACTCAGCCACCACCATTACCGATGGCTTTACAGTAAATAGGTACTTATAATTGTACACCGCCTTCACTGAAAATAAAAACCAATACAAAAACGTAAAATAATGCTATATATTATTTTAAAAGACAAGCATAAAAATCTTTAAGTTAAAAGTAAGTTTGTAAATAATATTAATTTTGCCGTTTATATTATGTTACTACTGGAAACTTGTTATTTATGATAGGCAACCGTACCTACATAGTTAATGGAACTACAATTTAAAACGAAACCGACAGTAATGCGTTAAATAAAACGTTGATATCGTAAACTGGTTTTGAAGCGATTAAGTCTTCTACATAGTAGGTAACTACGAGTAGGCTTGTTACTTGAATATAAAATACCTACCACAATGAACAAAAACGACTATTTATTTATAGACCTTATGGAATCATATTTTTAGATACTTACTTAGAGGATCTCGATAAAATCTTCTTATTGAGGCTCCATGATAAAGCCCGCAATAAAAGACACTTCTCTCGTTGTTATATTTTAGAAATAACCCAAGCAATGTAATATCAAGAGAATTGAGGAGTGTATCTCATTTCGGAGTCATGGCTGCGTGGGCGGCGCAAGGCGATTGTCGCAATCACAGCGTCTTATGACAGACCCGAGCCGCGAAACCTCCATCTTTGCTTTAAATTAGTGTCTAGTGTTTAGTTATATTGAGAACATCGGGGCAAAATGACATCTCCACATTGAGCAAGCATGTCCAAGGCGAACCACATATTAAAAACTCAAGTCTAAACAATATTCATGTGTTTGGAAAGCGACACCTTGACGACGTTGACCATGCGTCTGTGGGGCGTGCTGCGAGGCCGTTGCGCTTCGAGGGAACAAAGGGT
This sequence comes from Epirrhoe tristata, assembly GCA_951394285.1. Taxonomy (NCBI): domain Eukaryota; kingdom Metazoa; phylum Arthropoda; class Insecta; order Lepidoptera; family Geometridae; genus Epirrhoe; species Epirrhoe tristata. The sequence goes on along the minus strand of OX596150.1, from coordinate 5,487,953 downwards.
TGACTCACGTCCGGACTCCAGTCGGAGAAAGGAGTCGGGCTAAAAATAGTACAGTGGCGGTTACGACTGCGGCCGCCGCCAGGGCGTTGGACCTGGCCTACGCAGCTCGCCTGCCCTCTGGCCCTGCGCTGCTCAATCATCTCGCCTCAACTCCTGCCCTAATGTAATGAAATTATTGCTAAATTACCAGCAAGTAAACATCGACACTCCTTGAGATCTAATCGCTAGTATATCAACAACTATACGTTTAAAATTTCTTGGCAATCTAGGGCCTTGGCATGTTGTACAAAACATTAGTAGTTGGACTACAAAATTAAATACAATAAAAAATCAAACGCCTACCAGCGTTTCCGCTTAGATAGAGTATGCAATAGACATCGATTTTTTCGTTTTTTACATTGCTTTCAGAATTATATAAAACACCGTTTTCTTTTTTTATTACCTACCTACTTACTCCTTATTAATTAGTGCATGTAGTGTTTACCTATAAGTGATTGTGCATTTAGCGTAAGACAGTACTTAATGTACCTTAAAACTATGTATTTATTCATGTAATAATGTAACAATCGTTGGTAGACCTAATAAATAAAATAAAAATAGATAGGTTGTGTAGAATCGAGTCAAGGAAGTTCATTGGGCAAGTCCCACGCAGCATCGCATTTTACCAATGAAGCATAAGAGGAAATAATCTGCAGGTAAGTATTGTGGTAGCGGTGGCAAGCTCCCACGATCGCCGCTTATTGTTTGCGCTGCACTTGAAGGTTTCTGCAACTTCTAGGTGTTGGGAAACGCAGGTCTGCGCGACTAAAACCGGCTGTTTGAGAAACCTTTCGAGTTTAGATTGCGAAAAGTGTGGAAAGCTTGTATTTATCCACTTGCGTGCAATTTATGCAGGGATTGTAAATTACGCCTAAATAAACCTCACTGACATACAAGAGAGTTTGGCGGAGACACTATCACGGTACAAAAATGAAAAGACATGGAAAATGGCTTTATTTCATTTTTAACATTAAAAATATTCCACGAAACTATTTCGACAGTAGGTGCTAAAACGAATTCAAACATTTTGAAATGCTAACGAAGACTTTAGTTCAGAACACGATAAATCAATAAAGAATCCGGTAAAATATCGTAAAAAGGTTTAAATATTTGGTGTGACATCTTATCTTAAGCCATGTAAGATATCAATGAGTCGAGTTGTTATTGGTACTAACTAAAACGATTGAGGTTTGATTTAATGGGTCTTTATCAACTCACGTGGATATGCAGGCAGTCGAGTCACTTCGTCATTCGACTTACAAACGAATTTCAAACAAGGTACATACTCAGATGTAAAACTAGAAACTAGAATTAATAATTCTGCGTTTTCAGATTGACCTTATCGCGAGGATTGTAGCTTGGTAACTTGGGTTGCGTGGTAGCGTAACGCAACGCATGGTCTGCCGATCCAATGATTACACGCCTACATGACCAACTAATGATCGACAAAATAAGGCCATGCATAAAATAATAATATTGCTTTGCTACTTATAATGGTTTAAGTTTTATTCAAAACAATCTAAAATCTGCTTTAGATAGAGGTTCATCAATTTAACTTACCTTGCCTACCTCTAAGTAGATATAAGAATAAGTAAGGATAAATTAATGATATAAAATAATAAATAAATAAAATAAAATAAAATAAGCTTTATTTCCACACTTAAGTAACCGTAAATAAATATTTTTATAAAAAATGTGCATGCTAATTTAAATATAGGCTGCCTGCGGTGAAAGCCTCCTCCCGAGAGCACCATTCCTCTCTATCTTGCCATTCTTGGCCACGTTTTCCCAACGATCTGTATGATATCATCGTACCATATTTTTAGTGGTCCTCCTCTTTTCCTTCTTAAGTTTAGAGGAACCCAGTTTGTAGTGATGTGGGGCCATCTATTTGGCTTTTGTCTTTGTAGGTATGACACCTACAAATTAATGATATTCTAGTTAAATTAAAACTAAACTTGAAATCGGCGAACGCTCAACTCAAGTTCTATCTATGGGGTAACATGCTCAAGGGCACCACTTGGATACTTCGTCTGTGTTGTCAAGGGAAAGTGTTGTGGAAGATTACGCTCGGGTTGAACGTTGAAAGGCCTATATTTTCATAAGCAGTTCGTTGGATTTTACACGTGCACCAACACCAGAGTTATTATGGTTCAGAAATAATCCGTGGCCCGAAACCTTCGGCTCGCTATCACCGGGGACAAAGACGAAAGACGACACAAAAGAATCTTTATCTGGACTCGGTGCACAAAAAATTATGGCGAACGGTTGTATTTGTAAATAGGGAGCAGGTAGACGGTTGTAGGTGTAGGTACCTATTCAAATCACCAACGATTTGAGGGGGTAGGTAGGTACATACTTATAGAAAAGAAAATATCAAAATAAGAAAAAAATATGACGATGATGCACCTTTCAAAATTCCCACTGAAGCAATTTAGGTGTGTCATTTCATCGCATTTATTTATTGACTAACAATACCAACCTAGGTCAGTTTTTATGACTTGCATAACAAACAGGTACTTATTAACTTGCATTTGATAACAAAAAACTTTGTAGAATGAAATGAATTGAAACTGTAGGTACGTAGGTAGGTTAGGTAGGTAAGTGTTATAAGAATTCTGGTTTAGAAAAAAACACAATTATCTATAAAACTTGAAAAAAAAACGTTCGTTGTATGGGGCTCTCCCTTAAAAATTTATTTTAGTAGTTGTTATAGCGGCAACAGAAATTTCTACATCATCTTTGAAAATTTCAACTTTCAAGTCTTAGTAAAAGCCCAGATCATGTAAAAGGGTCCCTTTTTACTCTTTGGGTACGGAGCCCTAAGCACGCAATTTTCTAGTAAACAGGTAGCTAAGTACTTAGTGAATACTAATACGAAAATAGCGACCTACTATGGTGTATTACCTACCTAATCATGGACAGTAGACACTAGACAGACCCCGACCTACGTAAAATTCGAGTGACTGAAGGTTCATACATTATTACTAGAAAGTATTAACGTGGATCAGCGTGAAGGTAAAAAATTACAATTGTTTAGCTGCCGTTATAATTAAAAAAAATATTTACCCTAACCCCAACTCTGCCCTTGAACGTAATCCAAAGAAGACGATCAACCCCAAGCAACAAGTGTAGTATTTACGAACGCAACGTGAAACACAAAAAAATGAACACAGCTGCGAAGGTAGGTAGGTAGTGGTAACGTTACTTTAGTGCAAATCTCAACCTTAGCAATATAACTTTAGGATCGGGATTCCCATGCAGCTAACAGCTGCTTACAAAATAGACTCTAGTTTACGACTTCAATCCCTATTTCGATAGCCATAGCAGCGTTTCTCGGAAATATGCTGTGTGCTATCCACTTCTTTCTGGTATATTATCTACCCCTGCAGAGATTCAAAAGGTTTGGTATTTTTATAGTACCTATGTATGTGCTCATTTTAGAATGGACATCATGACATCAAAACGCTTGTCGGAAAATATATACCTACCTACATAATACCACAAAATACACTATATTTTAAGGAGGAAAGATTTATTTGTTTGTTTGAATAAAATAGGCTCCGAAACTACTGGATTTGAAAATTTCTTTCACCATTAGAATCCTACATTATCTCTGATGAACATAGGTAGGCTATATTTTATCCCGGGAAAGTGAAGTTTTCCCGAGGGACCGCGGGTAACACCGCGACGGACAGCGTAAGAAATAATAACCAAAGATAGGTAAGTACCTAGGTACCTAGAGGGCCTAGGACCTAAAAGAAGTACAATCTAGATATCTTTGCCATTGTGTAGGTAGACCGCATGCTAACTGAAATTCTGAAGCAAACACCGAATTCAAAAATAATAGACAATTAAGTAGGTAGGTAATAGCAAAGGCGCCTTGTCTTTTTAACCGACTTCAAAAAAAGGAGGAGGTTATGGCCTATAAAATAAACAAAGCTGTCGAAATAAATTAGTCTAAGGAGGTAGTGTAGGTACCTACGTGTACCTGATGAACATGGTGGTGTTGATTGGCAGTAGAACACGTGTTTTGCATTTGCACCAACTATTTTATATCATCCTAGCTCAGACAAAGCTAGTGACTGTCTTTGTATAACTTTGAAAACTGATTGGATAAAGATAGCCGAATTTTTAGTACCTAGGTAATAATTAGGTAGTAGGTAAGGTACCTATTTACCGACCACAGACATTCCGTGCTAGGTACCGATTAATCCCTGTGTATGTATGTAGCTAATGTAGCTATGTAAATGACCAAGGTATCACTTAGGTATCACTAAATTTTAACCTAAAGTTACCTAAGATTAATACAATTATTGGTTACTAGTCATTGACGCCCACTGCCTGCTTCTCCGCAATCTCCGCATTATTTATTTTATGCCATGTAGCCGTTCGGCGCGCGTCGCCAAATGCCAAAATTTGACCCTTTGTAGTTTGTAGTACGTTTAGATAATTTTTATAAGTAGGTATCTACTAGGAAGATAAAGTTTTATCCTCAAGATACCTACCTACCTATACAGATGTTGTATCAAATTCATCAACAAAAATCGAATCTAGTATTTAGGTTTTGCTTGTATTGGTCGTCAACTCGGTATTTTCCTACGTCTAAATATGCAACAGGTAGACACTGACAAGGGTTATACAATAAACAAGATACAAGTCAGAACTTACCTTCAAGAACAGATCACCAAAGTCGTACAGCGCAGATTGATGCATGATGGCAGTAGACATCATGTGTAACAACAACACTCAATCCAGATTTTATGCTTTTCGCTTGAATTATGATTATAAACTGATCCACTGGAGCACGATTACTTAAAGGGTCGATGAACTCACTTCGATTTTGAGAAGAAATAATCAAGTCTGGGACAAAATAACGAGAATTTTTAGGGAAACCTTCGTAAAAGTTTTTGTAATTTTTAAAATGGAAAGATCGTTGCTCTTTTGTTTTTAGTTCGGTGACCACAGATAGTGGTCCCAACTAGATGGCCGAGATGGATGAATTTTACTTTTTGCGCCCTCCACGTTTTGCCAAATCAAATTTTTGAACACAGTTTCGCAAACGCTGCGAAAATGTACAAAACAGTCCTTTGTTTCGAATTGTCTCCCTCACTTTATTTTCGCGTCTATACGGAAAACTCACAATTTTGGTCAAAATTCTGCGCGAACTGTCTCTACGTCAACTTTTACATTAAAAACTATTTTGTTTTTACGGACTTTATACTCCAAAAAGTTTAAATTCTAGATGTATAAATCTCAAGTTAAAACAAATCGTAGTCAATGTCCGCGCAAAACGCACCACACGTTCATCCCGTACCACGCTAGCTCGCGCACTGACTGTGAGCAACTGAGCGAAGTTTTGGTTTGCTTGCAGCCGGTGCCGCGTCGCGCCGCCGCCCGCTGCCCGCGCCGCCGGCCGCCGCGTAGCATAGCACTCAAGAAAAATAAAATAGGTACTATGGGGTACTATCTAGGTAGGAACCTACCTACTGCTACCTCTGTCTGTACTGTACATACATACCTACCTATTTTCTTTTTAGCGTAGCGTATCCCTGCGTGCTGACTTTTGTGTCTATCTATCTAGGTAGGTATGAGGGAAAATTCAAAACAATGAACACACACAACTATTACTTACCTACAGACTAGTTCTTCCAACGGATCTAGGCATTCGTGAAGTTAGCCGTTTGTCAGCGCAGAACACAATTTTGTATGAAAAAGCGGTCACTGCGCAGACAAACGGATAACTTCACGAATGCCTAGATCCGTTGGGCGAGCTGTACGTACCTAACCTACCTACCTACGGAGATTTACTTACCTATATTGGGCGGGCCTGTATACATCTATATAATGTATACATATATCTACCTACCTAATAAAAATTAGTGGTCAGACAGGACTGGGACATGAGAACAAAAAGTTGCGATTTTAATGCCGGTTTCACGAATCGAGATGTCCACTCACGCCATCCGCGCCCACCTTCGCTTCGCTACATCACTGAGGCTAGGGTGAAGACCACAGAACAATAATATTACTTGTGAAGACTCAGTTATAAGAATCGCGAGAAATACTTACATAATGAATGAAGCGCTCGTGGTCGTGCTTGCTTAGTCGTTCTTGATAGATCGTTCGAATCGGTCTGTAAGTGGATGATACGCCATGACGGAGGACATACCTTTTCACGCCCAAACCGCTGAACAGATTAAGCTGAAAGGCATGGATAAATATTATAGGCCAGGGACGGACATAGGCTACATATTTTTTTACTTTAAATAATCATAATTATGGAGGCGTGAAAATAAGGGTTGCAAGTTTGTATGGGTAGAAAAGTTGACGCTGGGCGAGGTCATAAAGATGATGGGTGACCGTCCGAGCCACTTTTTGCTCTATGTTTTTGCACTGTTATGATTTTACTATGATTTTATTATATTTTTTATTTTGCATGATAAATGATTTTAAAATTAATGATAAACATGTAACATGTATATTTCCACTCATCAATACATCCGAAGTTAAGATGTTCTGTGTATGAATGAACCCACTGACTGGTGTAGGTAGGTACTTACAGCCTACCTACAGGTGGTGTAGATGTAGTTATTTACTAGGTAAGTTTGAGTCTTTGCATAAAACGATAAAACCTACCTAACTTCCTACTAGATACCACATAGATACATACACTGTTACACATATAACTTAATGTAAACGAGCTCACTGAAGATACATAGGTTTTTTTGGATCCATCTGTATTTTGGTTTTATTTTTCCTGTACATAGGTAGGTACTAGGGAAATAAACGAGATAGGTGTGCTTATTTAGGTAGTAGCCTAGCCACCACTACCTAGCTACTAAAAGTACCTATGGTAGTAAGTGGCGTAAGTACCTACCTAGGTAGGTACGTTACGTACTATGTTTTTCTTGCCCCGCTGCATCTTCCGAATGATCCAGCTGGTATACCTACCTACCAACGTAACGTGTAGGTGTGTTCGCGTCTCTTGAACAACTTTTTATTGAGCTTTTATTCGTTCGTTGCAAACCCGTTTGACGGTTTTAGTGACTATCCTGCCCATGCGCACACACCAAGCGGGAATTGGAACCAATACACAGAACCTTGCTTGTAGGTAGGTCACTTGGTAGGTAGGTACCAACCTACCTTTGGATAAAATTTAGATGCTACTAGTATTTGAAGATAATCAAAGCTTTTGGTAGGTAAGTTGGTACTAATACCTACCTACAAGCTGACAGATGCTACTACCTAGGGCCATGCATGAGCAATAAAATAAGGCCGTCCGGATGAAAAAAGAGCTTTTGATGTGCCATCTCCAGTCGAGTTTAGAACTTTTTGGTACTTCGGTAGGTATTTGCTTTTTGTTTGTAAGTAAGTACCTACTTAGACATTGAGAGGTAGGTACATACAGTTCGTCCAACGGATCTAGGCATTCGTGAAGTTAGCCGTTTGTCTGCGCATAACACAATTTTGTATGAAAAATCAGTCACTGCGCAGACAAACGGCTAACTTTACGAATGCCTAGATCCGTTGGGCGAACTGTACATACCTACCTATAGCTCAAAGTTTGTAGGATGATTAAATTTTTATAAAGAATAGAATAGCTTGTGTACAAACCGCCCTAATAAGGGGGTTATCAATTAGTGACACTGACTGTTCATTCATTTTATGATGTTGGGGAGCACTAAGAAAGGAATTTTGAAAAAGGGGAAGAAAACATTAAAAAAAAACGTTACGGTAGAAGCCGCAGGGGCAGTAGGCAAACTTAGGGTGCGCACTAGGTACCTACATGTTCAATGCAGAGAAGAACCGAGTCCCGTCTGATAAGGCTGAACCGTGGGCTGAACTTAATGACGTCAATATAAAAACCATGTCATGTAAATCTGATGGGAAATATTTTGAAATACGAGAATAGCTACTAAACTGCATTATTCTAGGGTTCCGTGTAGTAATATTTGTTTCAGCCTTGCTTATAATTTACTGATGGTAAGCAAGGCTGAAAGTACCTATACTACGTACTATACTACTATGCATAGCTAGCAGTACAAGTTCTACCTACCTTCTACCGATATAGAAACTCAAAATCGTCAAAACTCCCTCGCTAACTTTTATTGGAACGAAGTTCCTTTTCGGACGGTATTGAGGATGAGGCTAGAAGAAAAAAAACATATACTTATAGGTCAAACGAAGTGCGCAGTCGCAAAACAGTCCATAGATTGTTACATTGTTAGTACGGAAGAGCGTTTCTAGGATTTTAGTATTTTTATTTACTTGACAAATGCCAAATGTCGAAGTTTATTCATCTGAGTATTCAACGACACTCACTTATGTACTTTTTTACCTATATTGCATAATTTCTGCCCATTTAAGCTCCTCGCTGGCTTTGCGAGCTATCCTATCTCAGAGCTCATTTCAGAACATGTCATCATCATGTAACTTTATAAAATATTATATAGGTAGATACGGAACCAAAAAATCCGGCATTTAATTATTTAACCGGACGAGTACAAATGAGTAGGTCAGTGTCATGTGACGGTCACGTAATGCTTACTGCTAAACTTACGGGGCGCTTGGAATGGTAATACAATACAAAATACAATGCATTTTGTGTGTAGTATGCAAAGTTAGCGGCATATAAAAGGTGACACTGAATATTATTTTCTTGTCTTCACATTATTAAAATAAATAAGACCTAGAACTATACCTATAGTTATTTCAGAAATATAATGTGGGTATTATGCCATCCAGCGTGGTAATGCCGCCAGTGTTTTTGGCACGCTTCCGACTGACAGTGACCTGGATCAGTTGTGCTATCTATAAATCGTTTCTAACGATCCTTAGATAGCTTGACTAATCCTGTTGTATTTTGTAAATATATGTAAATATGTAGTAGCTTAGTTTCTGTAAATAAAAGTATTCTTGGTATCTGATAAATAAGTATTTCTCTATTAATATGAATTCGACGAATAAATAATTTGACTAATTCTTTTAGGTGGGCTTTGAAAAAAAATTGCTTGTAGGTACTTATTCAAAATACTGCTTACCATAACCACCCTATCTCTACCGTCCAATAGAGTAAAATTACCAAGTTTAGGCAAACCACAATCAACTCATTCATAATGTAATTTTACACTATTTTGCCTTAGAAATAGGGTGGTCATGGTGAGCATAACTGGGAATGTATATTATTTATAAAAATGAGTTGCTGGCAATCAAGAGCCATTCGTTTTTCAAGGTCCTACTAAAATGTAGAGATGGCGCGTATTTACGCGAGGTATTTCCTTGCGAGTAGGTACCTGGTCCGCCCAGTAAATACTTGCAAGACTTTCAAAGTATTTGATACTTCGTGGCTATACACGAATGACTGTACACGAACGTTTATTGTAAGAAAAAAGATACATCGGTTTTTCTCTGCCTGTATTAATAATACAGGCGCACTCTAATAGTAACAAAATTAGGTGCATTTTTGATTGTGATTTGTGAGCTTTAGTCTTGAACCCGCAAGATGAAAACGTACAAATACTTCCAAGAAAAATACTTTTAAAGAATATTGATCAGTATTTACATAGAAATAGGGAGCATAATTGCATTTGCGTAATAATACTTGCAAATCCTAGGACGTGCGGCCTGCGTTCTGCTCGCGCCCCGACCACTTACGGAGAGGACCGAATACCTACCTAGTAAAATACTTTTAAAGAATAATGTCTGTGTTTTCATAGAGATAGGTGGCATAATTGCGTTTGCGTAAAAATACTTGCAAGCCTTGGAAGTGTGGACCCCGGCGCCGGGCGCGCCGCCCCGACGACTTACGAAAAGGGCCGAGTACAAAATACTTTGAAGGTTTTTGAAACCTGGTTTTTGGAACAAGTCTACGCACTTGCAAGACTAGGTTCTTCATTTTACAAGTACATCTCTACTAAAATGACGCGACTGACGACGGCACCGCAGACATTCAGCAATGGGCCAAAATGTTGCAAAAATGTCCTTGGGCCAACTATTGACAGGTGGTCATATCAGCTGCGTCCTTTATAATAAGGGATTTTAACTTTATAATAACAGTGTATTTTGACTTTCTTAGTGCCTATTTTGAAAATGATGAAAAGCTCTACCCCACTCAACACCATCTTTGAAACTCTACCTACCATTTTATTACTAAAAATGAATATTGTTGGCACAAGCTAAAGTTTATTAGGCAGGTATTGTATGCAACTTTTAGCATATCGTCCATATTAGGTACGGTTTCTATTGTTTTTGCTTAGGCAATTAAATCTTAGTGCCAAGGTTTATGTTAGGTTTAAGGACAAGTTTGTCTGGGTAGAGATAGATTTACCCAACGAATTTAGGTAGTTGCCTACTTCGATACTATACTTATGTGTGTAGGTATAGATACTTTAAACGTTGTATTTTATTTAACTCAAGCTAGAAGAAACCACCCACTTCACATTCCTTCTTTGACAGTTTACGGGTTTCGGGATCTGATAAAAGCCATCCCTATCCCACCCAATGATGAAAAAAAAAATATGAAGGTAGGTAAGTAATAATTATGAGTGATAGATACAAATAAAAGATTTGTATGGAGATCCCTAGTAGAGATACTTTTTTAGTAGATAATTAGTATAGTAACTATACGTAGTTGAGCTAGGAATAGGAATAGTAAACCGTGGTTTGGTTGGCCCACGGTGAAGCCAAAAGGAATCCCAGGCGGGGACGCCCTGGTGGCGTCTGGCGGGTAGGGTCGCGGGTGAAGAGGCGTGTCGGTGTTTCGTTGCCGCTCGCCCTATCTCCCGCGACCCAACGGTGGCGCACCGTAAGATGCGTCGGCGGCGGGGCCGCGGTGGAAGAGGAGTGTCGGTGTTACGTTGCCGCTCTCCCTGTCCTCTGCGGCCGTTTTTGGAGGCTTCTCCACGCGCACCTCTTTAATTAGAGTGCGCAGAAGGGAGCGGAGAGCTCTGGTGGTGAGTAGCGGACGCTAGGTGTGGGGGCACCTTCGTCCGCCTTGCACTACACACCACTATGCGGGGCCGCCTTAAGGGCGGGGATCGCCAGAGGGGGACTGGACGTAAAGGCTGTGCCGGTTTCCCAGACCCCCTCCATTCCAGGCGACGCCGGAATGACGCTGGGTCGTTTAGTGGGTATACCGGGAGTCCCCGGGGAGTCCCACATACCCCTCTCGCCCCCCGGCGGAGGGGATGCGTAACGCATTTTTCCCAGCGAGAAAAAAAAAAAAAAAAAAAAAAAGGAATAGGAATAGTAGAGTGTGGTACAGTTAGGTACCGTTCCCCCTAGGTATTTTGTAAAAATAATGCGGGTGCAGTGGCGATGTACCTTATCAGAGTGCAGTATGCAACACAACAGATATCCGATAACATTTACTGTTCTGAATAGTTATCTTATGCAACCGGTCTAACACTGCATTTTAATAGCTTCTAGCTGTTCACTGGGATATAGGTACACTTTCTCCAGCTTTTCCGATCGAGATTAGCTAGAAGAAACCGATATTACACAACTAAGTATTAGACTGTATGTTTTTATGAGACAATCTTGATTTTTTTAAATGCATCCTAAAAATTGCTTTAGTGTAACTACAAACATGGAGTAAGGGGTCGTCCATTAATCACGTGAAGCTCAAAAGGCCCCCCCTTGTTGGTGTTGGTGGGGTTCGGAAAAATCAGAGTATCACGCGTATTTATTTTTTCTTTGAACGCGCGAGTTTTCTTTATTAATTTTATGCCAGTCAGATCAGAAGCCACCACAGCAACCTTAATGTTACTCTGGACATTTTTATCACGGTGCTTTTCCAGAATTAAAACCGATTATACCTGTTAACCTTTATTTAAAGATAACATTCTGATTTTTTTAAGATAAGTACTTTTACTGGAAAAATACACGTGATTTTGGGTAGTGGGGGGAGGGGTAGTCTAGTCTAAAATCTCACTACGGGGGAGGGGGGGTTGAAAAAGTTGTTAAAAAACATCACGTGATTAATGGACGGGACGACCCCCTATAAGCTGATTAACATTGTATAGATAAATAAATAAATAATGCTGGACATTTTCACACAGCATCATCTAGCCCCAAACTAAGCAAAGCTTGTACTATGGGAACCAGATAACTGATATCAGACCCGAGACAAATATCTGTAGGTCATACAAACCTATGTCCCGCGGCGGGGATCGAACC